>CM060565.1:40375000-41682500 GCA_030625065.1 Alectoris magna
ACACTTGGCCCTATTGAAACTCATGCTGTTAACCTTGGCCCATCGATCCAGTCTATCCAGGTCCCTCTGCAGTGCCCTTCTCCCCTCTGGCAGATCAACACTCCCTCCCAGCTTGGTGTCGTCTGCAAACTTACTGAGGGTGCACTCAATCCCCTCGTCAAGATCATCAATGAAGATGTTAAAGATATATTGTTTTATATAATAAAGAATATTGTTTTATATAATAAATATAAATATAAAAAACAATATAAAGAATAAGATATATTTGTTTATATAATTTCCTAAAACTGTTCTTAATGAATTTGCAATGTGCCTAGTATCAATATACGCAGAAATACATTGGTATTACACTGTGTTTTATTTCAGATATGACTCCGAAGCTCCTTAGGCAGATATTACATTTATTTACCTTTAGCCTAAAGAAAACCTAAATAACCCATACAGCCATGTGTTTTAGGTATGTGAATCCTTGCACCTTACAATTTGGAACACTTTGGAGAAATATTTGTAGCTATTGTCTCTGAAAGAAACACCGCTAAATACTTTGATGAATGAGAATAAACTACTGAATTGGAAAAACAAAGACTATAATTTGATAAAGTAGACCAGAAGGATGTTTGTTTCATATATTAATTGCAATTGAAAATTTAGTATTTTAAAGGTTTAGAATATTTGCTTTAATTTAGGCAGGCATGTCCAACATGGGCTGCATGTGGCCCAGCACAGCTTGCAATGTGATCTACTCCCTCCCTACAATTTGAAGACAGCAGGTCTTCCCTGAGAAGCGGCTCAGGCATGCACCCATTCCTCAGCAACAACAGAGTCATTGTGCTATTAACACTGTCAGCTGAAGCTAGGGCACGGGGAGGGCAGTGCTGTCCCAAATGATGGCAAACAATTGTATGCATTTCGATACACTGGCTTAACACTTAACACACGGATCTGAACAGCAAAGAATACACAGCTGTGCTTTCAATTTTGGTAAGGGAATTTGAAAACAGAATCATGGAATTCTTTGAGTTGGAAGGGAACTCTGAAGGTCATCTAGCCCAACGCCCCTGCAGTGAACAGGGACATCCACAGCTTGATCAGGTTGCTCAGAGTCGCCTCCAGCCTAGTCTTAAAAGTCTTCAGGGACAGGCCTTCACTCCAGTACAGAGCTGAGGAGCAGAATCACCACCCTCACCTCCCTGCTGGCTACTCTTCTTTTGATAAAGCCCAAGATACAGTTGGCATTCTGGGCTGCAAGGGCACATTGCTGGCTCATGTCCATCTTGCCAACCACAAGTACCTCCAATTCCTTTTTGGCAGGACTGTACTCAACCCTTTCATCCTGCAGCTGATATTGGTAGTGGGGGCTGCCCATGACTTAAAGAATTATAAAAATGTTTACATGTTACGCATATTTGAATGAGGACCTAACAATCACTCAATGTGAAATTCACAAATATTTAAATATTAGTGCATTTTAAGACACATTTTCGTTATTATTATTTTGAGTTACATCTAGCAGCTCAAAACAGACTACTGTATTGTGGTGGCAGATTTTTTTACTTTCTATCTGTAGCTAGAATGAAATGAACTAACATAGGCTGACTCAAGTTATACTTCTAATTGAAGAGGTATGCTGCGGAAGATTAAAGAATGAGACACTGAAAATTAAATTACTTCCACCAAAACTCACTTAAGTGTTCTTTGTCAGCTATGACACGGGTACACTTAGTAGCTATTATTCTTTTTTTCTTTTTTTTCCCCAAACAAAAAAAGAGTTCAATGAATATTATGGAGTAGCTTTCCTTTGCTGGTGAAAAGAAGCTGCAATATAGGTAGTAGAGCTGAAGGAGAGATTAAATTTTTAATTTAACTACATATTTGCAATGTACATTACTGAATTAATTTTTTTATTTACTAAAATAAATTAATATGACACAGGACTGAAAAACCTGTATGCTAAAGTCTTTTTTTGAAGCACTACATTACGTGTTCAGTGTCTTTTTCTTTATACTGTCAGTCACACACTTTGGGACATCAGCTCAACTAATCAAAAAGCTTTGAATTTGTTATGGTCAGAAATATTACATTGAGAGGATATGAATGAAGGGTGGTCTTCATTAGAGAAAAACCACAAACACTTATACTTACAAATATAGATGGAACTGAAAAATGTCTAGTAAGAACTAGAGGGGATTCTTTTCTAATTTTTTTTTGGTTGGTTGGTTGGTTGGTTGATATTGGTTTTTTTGTTGCTATTCAAAGTATCGTTTACTTAATAAAATTCTTTCTGACTTGTGGTCCTGCCTGGCATGTTTTTATATTCTATTTAAAATTACCTACATTACTATAAGAGCTGACAAAGTTTCTGAAAGAGCAGTGCAATTGTACAATGAATCTTATATCATGCAAAAATTTTATCTTCATTTATAGCTAACTGCTTTGATAGCTTTTTTTCTTATTTTGTTTTGAATTTTGGTAATGTTCCAGCTAGCAGACACTTAAGAGCTAGGGGGTTTATTAGGTGCTTTTGTTTATATATTTTGTTTTTAATGACCTGATCATCTGTCTGACAAATTTGTTCCAGCATTTCACAACTGACCAACCAAATCATGTTGTATAACTTTAAAATATTTATGACTTGTCAAATTGTTGAATTTGAATTGGTGACTATGTTAAAGAAGAGGTTTGTGTCTGGCTAATAACACCTCTTCCATAATCAAATAACGATATTTCTACTAATAAAAATATAAACCCCTGTGTAAATATGGAGCAGGAAAAACAATCACGGACTTAAAGAATGAATTAGTGGAAAAAATTTCACTAAAGAAATGAGGTAGACCAAGAACGCATACCTTGGGAGACGACTTACTTTTATGGAACCAACCATAAAATGCCAAATATTATGTTACTACAATTGTTTTTGGGTTCAGAAGCCCCTTGTATTGGAATGAGTCTAAACCAGATACTCCATTTTCCTTTTGACCAAGAATCATTTGCCTTTTTTTTTTCCAAAGACTTCATCTAGTGAGGTCAGATTGTTATGGTCAAAAGTGTCATCTAATTATTAGTTTAATTGAAACAAGATAAAAGATTACCCGTATAATATCCACCCAAGGAGAGGATGTACATTTACAACCTATTAAACTTACACAGGTAGATTGTAGACGTAGTAAACAGCCACAGGAGGGAGGGAGAGAATAACAATTATTCTAATTGAGAGGGGCAGTTTGTAATTAACGCTAAATGCTACTCAAAGTGAGATGTTTGTGGCAAGAATGATGTATAGGAGAGCTATATGAGACACACTGACCTTCTGAGGAGACAAGAGGGTGAAAATAATAAATAGGACATTTTAAATGGGTATAAGTCCTACAGATTGATGAATTCGTGAGAATACATCTGTATGGGAACTGCTGAATCACAGCCTGAACCTCTGATTAACCACCTGAGGTGAGCGACAAGTCAGCCCTGGGAGCACAGGTGAAGGCAATTCTCCTGTGCTACTGCAAGGGGTGAAGCCTGGCTCCACCTCTCCTAGACCCCATTTAAGAGCTGACTACCACTAGGGAAGGATCTCTTTTGGGGACTGCTCCTCATGCAGATGGTCAACAAGCCTAGGATAAGGGTAACACTCCATCCATTCTTTAACATAACAACTTGTTTGGCCTAACTCTTTGGTATAGTTACTAATAATAACATTGGTATGTTCATTGATTACACAACATCTGCTTTCCACCAGGGTTTTGGTGAACCATCCTTTTGCCTAATTTTCAGTTAGGAAATGCGTTAGTACGAATTATAAGCTAGAAACTTCTAAAATGTGCTCTTTAGAGAAATTTGCCAACCATTATAAATATTTAGCAAAGGTTTGCTTGAATCAGAATGTTAGCTCCAAATACTTCTAGGAAGCTAGAATTCAGATATGAAATTAAAACTGGTGTTCCTCTATACAAGGGTGAGAAAAACAAATGGCAGACAAAACCATTTGTGCTAAACACACAGATACCTCAGGGTCTGAATACACTTTTTGTTGTGCTAATGAGTTTCAGTAAAACACGTGTATTTGCAGAGAGATTACAGAAAGAGTTTTGATATATTGGCACATGTATTATGTCAATAGTCTTACATTAATGTAAAAACATACAATGAAGAAGACTTGACAATTTGATGCTCCACTAGGCAGAAAGCACTTGCCAAAAAGAATGTGCTGAGTCAGATGGAGTGCTTGCCCAAAAATGTGGCTGTTCAGGTCTCTGCCTGCAGGGAGTACCTGAGCCTGTTGCTACTGGAGGAGGGTGGCATGGGATAGCCACAAGACTGCCTCTGTAAAGATGGAAAGAAGGGAAGTTGTCACAGGCATCTCCCTTCTGAGAGAAATGGAGCACCCTGTATGTCAGCCAGACTCTATCTGTTGGGAAGTACACTGCCTACTTGAAGCCCAGGTCAGGGTCGTTACGAGGAAACTCCCTAGTCTGATTTACCTGTCTGATTATTATCTGTTACTGATAGTTCAGAGAAAATTGTATAACAGGTAGCTTTTCAGTGTAAATGAGTCCTGAGTCTGTACTCAATGCTGCTGAAAACTTATTGTGACTACAAAATAAATAATAATTTAAATTGAATTTCTGTGGTGCTTATCACTGTAAATGGAGTGTTTCACATTATTGAAGGAAAACACCATTATGAATGCTGTATTTTCAGGATACAAGTTAAATTATCTACATTGATTTGCTGAAATTTCCCTGATGAAATTAACGGTGTTCATTTTGGTCTGTAAATTCACTAACATTTTAGGACTTAGATACTTGAAGAAAGCAGTAGAAACTCAACCTTCGGGCTCTCTGTGTAAATAAGAAGGAAGCTGGCAGATTATCTATGAGGGTCCTTGATCTGGAAATGAACTTCTTTATCAACTAATTGGTCTAGCATTTAGGTTTTAGAAATCTAGGCATGTTATAAAGCCTATCTGTTTTTGTCTTCCTTTTTCTATTAAGGAAATTGAAGATGATATAATGTAAATTCAACATATTTATATTTAAAAAGTAACACTTGATAAAGCCAGAATGTTGAACAGTTTTCTTCTGAAAACGGGTTGTTTTTTTTCTGAAAAGTGAAAAAAATGCATGAATGTTAATAAATCAGTGTTAAAAGTATTATGCAGATCTTTATTAAAAAAAGTAATAGCCCTTTGGATGCATTTGTTTTCCTCTGTGCTTTCTTGTAGTAAATCTCAAAAATGAGTTAATATGCAGGAATAATTATTGAAAAAGACTTCTCCGATCTATTCTTGAACAACCTGTTTATAACTGATGCATTTTACCAGAAAATGAGTCATGAAATACCTTTATCTGCTCCACTTGAACAGCAAAAACATATGGTATACTGGCCTTTTCATAGACACAATCAGTGCGTGATTAAATGATTATTTATAGAAATAAAGTGTACAAGTTATTAGACAATTTTTAAAAATATACTAATTCACATCAGTTTTTATGTCTATATTCTCTGAGTTTTATGTTCCATTTAAAATTATAATTTTCATTTATTTAATTTTCTGTGGGAAATAAACATTTCTATAAAAAATATTTTTACTTCTAAAAACAAAATATAAATATATAAATCATATTTGATACTCAGTGTTTCTCAGAAAAGAGCAGTAAGTTAATTTGGACAAGTATCATATAGGAGCACAAACTTATATCTGCAACTTCAAATAAGCCTGTCACTGACTACTAGGCAGAGATAAGGTTAAGCAGTACAGCAGTGTTTCTGCTCACAGCTGATGCCAGAAGAAGTTGCTTTGAGTTCTTCTAATGACACACAACAAAAACAAAAAAATAAAAATAAATTTTGGCAAACAAATGGAATAAGTATTAACAACTTTCTTCTTCACAAGAAATAAGGAGGATAAAGTTGACTTTATATTATCTAGTTCACCTTAACTCATAAGAAACAGCTCTAACTGACTGGAAGAATTTGTGCAGAAATATTTAATAATAGGTATAAACAACTGTTCAGAGCTTCTAGCTTGAATATTCTAATTGTCCTATACACTTTTTCTGTAATGAGTTTTCTTTATTGATAGGGAAAAGGGTTATTATGGTTTGCGGTAATGTTTGACTGAATTTTTCTCATTTTGATGAGTTGATCAGAAATCTTTGATTAAGATCTTATGACTACAGTTGGGGAGTACATACTGAACTTAGTGTACCATACATTGAACTAACATGCTAACATGCTGTGTTATAAATATATATATATACATATAAAATCTCCATGCATCATTTAGCATCAGAGTAAGTCCAAATCCATGAATATGGGATGACCTATTCACAGATAGAGAACAAAACCTGTTGTTGTCTACTAGTTGGTTTTCCTATTAGATTCAATATCTTCTTGCAAGACTGATTTCTTAGTGCTCGTACTAACAAACTGGTGAGCATAGTATGCTTACAGCTATTGCAGAGAAAGTCCTTTTGATGTTATGTCCTGTCCACTGGAAGCCAATTGGACTTGAACTTGCCTGCCAATCTGCCAGGCAACATCTGTGCACATGTGATTATACAAATGGCCAGGTGATTCAAATAGATTATCACAACATACAAGTCATCTTCTGCTACTTAAAAGTTTATCAACTATATTCCTTTTCTTTGCTCTTTCTGAATTTAATAGAAGGAGTAATTGAATAGCTTATCTGCATAAGGCACACTTGAAGGATTTTTAAAGATGCTTTTAAATAAGGTTCATAGGAAGGAAGAGGTTCCATCATACACAGAATTTCTTTTAGGGTGTAAGATAGAATCTTTAATTCAAATTGCATTGGTTACAGGGAAAGGTTTTAAGAAATAATGAACACAAACAGGGAACACAGAGTGTTGCAAATCATTTGAAGGCAGGCTATTTCATAAAGGTTTGCTTCATTTGTTGCCATAAAATTGAAGCCCTTCAAAGAGTAAGTCCCTTTTTCCTTTCTCTTCAACTAATTATAAGAACATTAATAACAGCTCCAGAATCCAAACACAATAACTGTATGGTTCAAGCAGTATCTAAGTTGTGTCCATCTCCCCAGACATTTTCATCATAACTTAAAGTATGAAGTGTATGAGATTAGCACACAAACTGCAGTTGTCCCTGGTTTGTGAAATTTTAAGGTAATAGTCATCTGATGATTTAGTGCTTCTTGCCTTTTTCTGTCTTGGGGCTTTCAGAAACTGAATATATCCATGACTGAAGCTTTACACACTCTTCCATTTCAGACAGTGTTTTTCAAAATCTTACAGTTTACATGTGAAATTGTGTAGCTCACTTTGATATTGAGCTATTGCGAACACTGGATCAGCATTCAAAGTCCATCTTTAACAGTCTCTATTATTCTATTTGGCTGTAAAAAAAATGACTAGAAATAAAATTATGAGATTTATTAATCACTGAGTTTTCAAGTGAAAGCAGACCTGGCAGTGAAACTTACAAGTGCTTATATCTTATATATATAACTTACAACTTACTGTTCCAAGTCATGGAACAGGCTGCCCAGAGAGGCTGTGGATGCTCCATCCCTTGAGGAGTTCAAGTTAGATAGAGCCCTGGGCAACCTGGTCTAATACCAGATCTGGAGGTTGGTGGCCCTGCTTGTGGCATTGGGGTTAGAATTTGATGATCCTTGACCCAAGCCATTCTATGATTCTTTCTATTTCAAGTTTTTTATTAAGGTTTGAATCCTGCAACTACTCAATAGGTCTGTCTAAATAGTGTTACCAAAAGAATGGACCTGCCAAAGCCTCTGATGTAGGGTGATTAAGACTTTCTTAGGAGCAGTGCTGTTTCATTTCTATTCCAGCTTTTCTGCCATCTAATGAATTTTCTTGAGCACTTTAGCAAGGTGTTTTATCATGAATACCTCCATTGTGCAAGTGCATCACCCCTTCCTTCTTCCATGTTTCTTCACATTCAGCTAATGCATAATGAGGAGGTGTTTGGATTATGTTTTTTTTATTATAGAATCATTAGGGTTGGAAAGACGACTTACTTCGTCTAGTCCAACCACCAAACCATCACCACCATACCACTAAACCATATCCCTCAGTGTGACGTCTACATGCTTCTTGAACACCTCCAGAGATGGTGACTCCACCACCTCTCTGGGCTTCCTGTTCCAGTGTCTGTCCACTTTTTCTAAGAATAATTTTTCCCTAATTTTCAATCTGAACCTCCCCCTGCACAACCTAAAGCCATTAGCTCTTGTTTTATTGCTAGTAATCTGAAAGAAGAAGCCACCTCTCACCTCCCTACAGTCTCTTTTCAAGTAGTTGTAGAGAGTAAGAGTTGTAGAGTAAGTAAGTTGTAGAGAGAGTTGCAGAGAGTCCCCTCAGAGCCTTCTCTTCTCCAATTTTCCCCTTGATACTATAGCAATGAAAAATCATGCAGGAATTTCCATAGGTACATTACTGTAAATTAATAAGAAGCTTGCTTACATTTTGTCTTGTTTGCAGAATCTTCAATGCAATGTAATTCAGCCTCATTTATTTAATAGCCATGATGGAAAATAAATAAATCTTTGGACAAACTGGCCGATTTTAAAGGATGCATGCCAATTAGTGTTGCCCTTTAGTGCCATGTGGTCTGGAAAACCAGCCAAAATATGGTCCTAAGCTCCTGGAATTCAAACTGGAATCCCTAATCCGAGGAAACAAAAGAGAGTTCATTGTCCTCCACACTTTCAAAAACCTATTGTTTGTTTATGTCAGATGTGCAACCTGCCTGCATGACCCTGTCACTTCTGAAGTGGTTTCATCCTGTAGAGGCACACTGTACCCATGTAAGACCTGTAAAAAGGGCACTAGTGGACTTTACTATTAGAAAAGGAAAAGCAAATACGTAGTCATTTCAGGAAAAAATATCTCATGCTCAAAGGGTTCTGATATAAAGAACAGTGACAGAAGAACATCATTACCAGCTGTCTTAGATAAATATTTTACACCCATAGTGGTACTACATTAATATTGATGATATATTGATATTTTCCAGATTTGCTATATAAATTAATGAACTACAGGAACAAACAGCCAGAAGGAGTGGGATGATTTGTTACTCTGTAGCTTTCCCAATTTCCTGTCATCCCAAGGCTATACTTTATCAAGAATAATGAATGGAATTCATATGGAAACCTCATTAACATGCATTAGTTGTATCACAGTGTGTCTCATGGTTTATCAGGGTCAGTTCAGGCGAACCTCCATATCTTTAGAAAATCTTCCTCTTCCTTAGAGAAAACTAAGAAAGAATTAGGATGTCTTTAAGGAAAAAGCTTTTCAGGCTGTTTTTGTTTCATTGCTAAGTGGTAAAAGTGGTTCAATAAATTCACTTGCCAATGAATATAGTTTTATTGCTACCTTCATCAAATGGGTCCATAATATTAAACATGTATATAACTTGTACTTTCTAATTATGTTGATTAGAAGTGTTCTAGATGACTATCTGTCTATCACTTTCATTCATAAGAGGTTTCCCAGTTTCTGGAGGTTATACTCTGTTCTTTTTGCTTATAACACACATAGAGGTCTGGTTTGCTTGTTTGTGCATACAATATTGTCCTGTACTGTACTGTTAAGTTTGCTGTACCAAGTGGCTGTACAGAAATTCTGCAAGACAAGGTCCCAGCTCAGTTTATAGGGAAAAGATGGACAGTGCTTCATTTTGCCCAAGGTATATATACATCTCAGTGTCACCTCAGGTCAGCTGACGGTTTTACATGTTGTCTCATTAATCGCTTCAGAGAAAAATGCTGAAAGAAGCAGAATGGTTTTTATCCCTGACTGAATTTTCTTTTTTCTTCATTTCTTTCATTTTTATTTGTTTATTTATTTATTTATTTATCGTGGTAGTTGCTCATTCTTTTTTCCTCAAGTTTTATTCTTTGACCAATCAAACAAAATACATAGCTAGAAAATAAGAAAAAAAAAATAGAATCTATAGTTAGCTTTTCTCTGAAAAGAGCTTGTAGAGTAAATGCTTTAACCAACAGTTGAACTACCTGTGAAGAAAGAATAATAATTATTTAATCAAGACAAGCAATTTAGAATAGTTTTACTGTTGGGTTTTTTAAATTTATTTTTATTTTTTATTTCTGCTTATCATTTTTGGTTTGGTTTTTTTGTTTGTTTGTTTTGGTTTGGTTTGTTTTTTTTTACAGAAAACTTATGACTTATGAAGATTTTTAATCCTAAACATTACCACATAATTTGATGTCTATGTAAAGTGTATTTTATTTTTTTATATTCCATGGACTACTCTTATTTTATTGAACATTTTCAGAGTTCATAAGCACATTGCTGTAGATGTGATTACACTTTCAGTTGGCACAGCGTTTTCCTGTTGATTGCAGGGTGGTAAATGACTCCCTTTGGTGCCTTTTCCTCTCATCTGGAGCACAGAGCCTAACTGCTGTGACCACTTATGCGACAAATTTGGCAGATGCAAGATCCCAGATGGAAAGCTCTCAAATTTGCATTTCCACGGTAGCATCTGGGTATTTGATTGGTTTCCTGGCTGACTCCTTATAAGATCTCTTGGTCTTCTTCTACACCTTTCACAGTTATTATAGCTGCCGTGAGGCTTGTAGAGCTGTGTTATACCAGACTATACACTGGACCTTCTAATTTGCATGATCCTCTGAAGTTATATATTCATCTAGTATATAAATGAATAAATAACCTTAAAACATCAAATTGATCACTGACTTAGTTTGATCACTCTGCTCTACTGTTTGAAAGCGAATGTTTATTGAGGTGGTCAAGCATCTGTCTGTCATTATGAGTCACATTTTATTCTCTGTTGTGAGATAGCTCAGAGAATTAATAATTTCAAAATTCATTGACTTGAATGAAAAGTACTAAGTAAGTGCAGGGAATTACTTCATTACTAATGCTCTTGAACTTGCTATAGATCTGCTCAATTGCAAATGATGACTTAACTTGTGCTGGGACTTCCTTATCAACTAAAAGATGGCATTTCTGCTTTTTCCTTGTCCATCAGTTGGCAAATATTTTTGTATTATCTACAAATACTTTAACTAAACTAGGATGCAAAGTTAGAATGAGCAAAGGACTTTCAAATAGATATTCAGTAATCTTCATATCCCTTTATTTTGCTTGTGACTTTGCAGTTTGTTTGTTTTCTTTGAAAATACAGGATATGTCTAGAAAGAAGACCCTTTCAAATCCTTTAGAAATCTGTATAGTCAGATAATGAATTCTAATTTCTGAATTAGCTGTCATAATGACACCTAATAGTAATAATAAGGTGTTCTAATAATACATAAGAATATCTTCTCATTGAAACATTCATAAAGTTCAAGAAAGATGAACGGTATTTTTAATCAATTATGGAAAACCAGTAGTTTCGTCAAAACTGGATGAAGTTTGTATGCACTTTATGCAGTATCTTCTCTTGTTGAATGAAGGAAACAATCAAAAACAGCAGTAACTATAAAACAGAGTTTCTCCTATATTATTCCTTTATTTTGAACTTTGAAACTGCAAAGTACTTAGCTTCTGCTATTTCAGAGTATAAAATTAATTTTCTTCATATTATAATGGTACTCTGAGCATGATCATTAATAATCATAACAAGTGACTTTAAAAAGCATCAAGCAGAGTGATTAATGTCCTGATTCCTCATATCATACATTGTAAGTAATTCAGTCAGAGGCAAATCTCAGGGTGAACTGTGGATTCAGAATAAGCATATCTGCCCTTCAACTAACTTCAGATATTTGTACAACCTGAAGATCCAGGTAGTGTTGATATTAAAATGTATAAACTTCCTTCTTAGGAACACAAGTGCCAAATTATGATGATTATTCCTAAATGACTATGTCTTTTTCTAGCAGTTTTCTGTTTTGCCTTTAAAACAGTCAGAATGACAAGGATGCAGAAAAGAATTCCCTCCACACTATGAATTGCTACTGCTGTCCATAATATACACAGATTACTTTATCATATAATATGCTCAGGCCCTGCATAATTCATGGTTCTTATGCTTATTTCAATAGCAGCAGTATTTTGTATTCCTACAAACGGGAGGGAGTCAACTCTATACAATGATAGGTAATGGCAGGACAAGGGGAAATGGTTTTAATTTGAAGGAGGAAAGATTTAGGTTGGATGTCAGGGGGAAGTTCTTTACCAAGAGAGAGATAAGGTGCTGGAACAGGCTGCCCTGAGAGGTTGTGGTTGCCCCATCCCTGGAGATGTTCAAGGTCAGGTTGGATGGGGCCATGGGCAGCCTGGTCTAGTATTAAATGGGGAGGTTGGCAGCCCTGCTGCAGGGGGGTTGGAGCTTGATGATCCCTGAGGTCCCTTCCAACCCAAGCCATTCTATGATTCTTCAAGTACAGACAATTTTTGTTTTATTTTGTTTCTTTTTTTCCTGGATTTTTTAAGGAATACCACCCAAATACATAAATAAGTAAATAAAAAATAAAAATTTACAAACTTGTTAAGATGTACCTGTAATAGGCAAAGAAAAAAAACACCAAACGACCACTAAGCAACAACAACAAAGTCCAATGCAACCTCTTATGGTTAACTGAAGGAATAAAGAAGCCCACAAAAATTAACTTGCAGAAAGTAATGTAAGCAATACATAGGCAGTAATGTTGAACAAATCACTAATCAGTTTAGAACAATTTGTTATTACTATAAAATATCAAAATCAGTAGCTGACTGATTCAGAGGATAATTTCAGATAGATTACTGCTACTGAATTAATTTTCAAGGCTTGATTTATTCTTTTTTAACATAATGTAGTTAAATTCTCATTTCTCTCAATGTGGTTGTACTACAGCTAAGAAAGCTTATAAGCTAATGCGGTTAAAAAAAATATATATTGATTTGCAATATAATTTAGGTGGACATTTTGCAAACCGTATGGACCAATCAGAGTCATGCTAGTGTATAACATATGCTATTCTTTCAAGAAAATGTAGAACATACTGTGTAGGAATAAAAGTTTATTCACGATTTGATATTTCAATCTGGTGTCTCATACAAATCCACAGTGCTACACTGAAGATAAAAAAAATTTCCAGTCATGTTGCTATCAGTGTTTATTGCCTTCTCATGATCACTCTCTGATTTATTACATTTTTAGATATTTAAATACTGTTCTTGTCATTCAGTGGTTGGATATTTTCTATTAACTGTGCCTTCCAAATACTGGCAATTATCTATCTCCAGTATTGTACTAAATGCTGTTTGTGCTGATGCTGAGAGTTTGACATTGCAGGTGTAAAGTCAAAGCCTTATCACTTTTGTCTATTAAAGATCTTATGACATTGACCTGCAAGAATAATTTGTTACTATCAGTTTCTTCTATAAACTGCAGTTAGCATAATTACATTCTGCCTCCCTAAACTCCTTCTGTTGTGCCATTTTGATATTTTTCACTTTCTCTCCTCAAACCGTTGTATAATATTACTTTATGCTGTTAAACATCTGCTGTATTCCGCCCCAGTGGTGTCTGATTCACTGGTAGGTGTAGCGACTGCCTAGTACATGAAACACTTTGGTACCCTTCGGGATAAACATAAATGCAAAGTGTTGTAACAAATCTGTAGTCACCAAGGACTTCGTAGTCACCAAGGACTTTGTGGTTGTCACTATGTTGCAAGTTACAGCAACTGGGAACATCAAAAGCAGCAGCTATGAAACAGTAGAATCAGCTTTTAAGTTAAATGCATCTGACTCCAAGCTAGAAGAATTTGTAGAAATGTAGGAATTATGACACACACTCCAACAGCTGTTACCAATCTCTTAGGAGACGTTGCCAGATTTCCTGAAAATACTGATTCTTACCATTCTCCCGACACAATATGACTCTGGATGCCTCCTGAGAGAAGGATGTGACTTGGAGACTGTAAAACAAAGGAGGCCTGCCTAAACTTATCTCCACCAGTTCCACTGAAATTTCCATGAGCAAACTGTATGGGGAGTGTTATACACCAGAGAGCTGCATCTGTAAACATCAAATTTTGCACAATTGACACAATAGCAGTGATTCAGAAACCAGTTCAGTGCTCCAGTGGAAAAACAAAACAAATTTTTATAGCTTTGACAAATGTTGACATGTGATTGAGGGAAGTGATATGGAAAAAAACACTAAACTCTTAATAGGTAAGTGGAGTATAGGACAAAAAAAAAAAAAAGATGTATAAAATACACTATTTATAAGTTTCAAGACACAATATATCAACAAAGAAATGCAGTTTTTATAGATGATGAAGATAAGCTCTCTAATAGTTAATCTTAAGTATATGTCTCTTCTCATTATCAGTGAGAAATAGTACTGGGAACCTGTTGCCTTTTGGAAATTTGAATAACTGTTGTTGATTCTGTTATTGGGGGGAGAAGAGCTGCATGAGTACTGTATAAAGTATCTCCACACAGATGTTTGATGATTTCAAGTTCTTAATTACTCCTTCCTGGACATTTTCCTTTAAGCTAAAAGGCTGTGATATATTCATACTCAAAGGTCAATCTTTATTAGAAACATAAAATGAAATTCATTTGTTTGATTTTAATAGGGAAAATTCATGGAAAATAAGGCAGTAAAGACATTGTTCTAAGGCAGAAGAGCTCCCCATGACAATGATCATGACTCCAAGCTGCTGGAGTTCAAGGAGGCAGACATAGAGATTTAATACTGTGTGGTCCTGTGTGGAGCCAGGGGTTGGATTCAGTGATCCTTATGAGCCCCTTCCAACTCAGGATGTTCTATGGCAGACATGTGCCAAGTATTAACAAGCTTCCACTACATACACTCTGTCCTTGTGAGAAATAAATCTTCCTCCCTAAGAGTAGTTCCAGTGGCTTTATGAGTTGCAGGAAACTCTGTACCAGATCCTTATGAAATCTCTTACTTGTCTTTAGGTATGCTTCCCACTCATTTCTGTCCCTTACAGAATGCATGAGTTAATTATCCTTTGCTTAAGAGATACTTTTTTCCCTTTTTACCACACTCGAGAATTTGAAACTCCATAATTCAACCCTCTTTGCCTAAAAGAGTGTAATTTATAAACAAAAGAAAATTAAAAAATAATTGTCCATCACAACCACACCTACACACATATATTCATTTTTAAAAATTCCCATACTGCAAAACCAAAGGGATTAAACTAGGCGTATATCTCCCTTAACTGCAGAGATATCCATATATTTTCAGATGTGATCTACAGATGCTTCAAATCTGTGCATATAGCAAGAAAATGAACTGGGTTTTTTTTTTCTCTTTAAAAGAACATCAAAGTTTTCGTGTTGTTTTGGTTTTGTTTTTTTTTCATCACTCAGAATTGGCAAGGTCTGCTCTCCAAACATATTTGGCAAGGTCTGCTGAAAACAGTATCTGCTAGATGCAGATGCCAAAATATCTTTTGTTTCAGAAAGCTAGATACTACTGTCCACAGACAAGAATAAAACAGTTTGCAATTGTAAAGACTTTTAACACTCCCAGAAGTCATCTGAAGCCCTTCTTCTACAAGTCTAGACGTATTTAAAGGTTTTTCTTTTTAGATTTTAAATCAAGTGCTATCTTCAGGAGTTAAAAAATCTTAAAGATTAATAATGTAATAGATAATAATAAAGTAATAATACCCCATGAGTCTTTCTATTTTTTTTATTATCTATTTATTTATTTATGTATAGCAATATTTAGCAAAGCTGTATTATTCTGAGAACCAAACCTTCCCTGGAAAAGGAGGATTTTTTTTTTTTTCCTTGTTACTTCCACAATTCTTGTTCAAAATACAATTAAAGTTCCAATACTCTACTCATGGTATCTGTAGCTGTTCAGTTCATTCCTGTTAAGGACTAACGCCAATTTGCTAATAGTAATGGAAGTATAAAACAAAAGGCAGATCTGATTGCCAGGACTACTGAATTTTCTCAAATTACATATTTCCACTTAAAGTACTTAACACTTATCTTTTTTAAGCAATAGAGCTTGTCAGAAATAACCAATTCAATTTAGCTCATTGCCATAAAAGCGCTGGGTTTTACATAGTCAGATAAAAACTTTCATGACCTACAAACAATTAGATAATAATTATGATTTTGTACCTCTTCAAATAATTCTTTATTTCTTCATTCTTCTGCAGTATGACAAAATACTCAGTGACAGCACATCAGCAACAAGAAAAATCTGAACATTTGGGAATGGGAATTAAAATATGCTGATTTCAGCCCCGGAATCAATGCTTACTGCTATTCCTCACAAACACTGTACGTTTAAGATGGCATGTGACTATGCGTGTAAATTTGCATATGCTTTATACCTGTTTGGGTAAGGTAGATCAACCATGCAGTTTTCAAGCTAATGGGTTTGTTTTTTTTACAATAAGCCATTACTGTTCCCAACTATGTCAGCTATTAATAATGATTTTATTTTACATATATGTTATAATTGATATTTCTTCAGTGTTAGGCAGAATGCATACACTTCACTGAAGTGTAAAGAGGTGAAAAATAATTTTTCATTTAGAGATCAACATTCTTCAAAGGAATTTGAAGCTATTTATAAATGATTCCAAATTTCCTAAGCTCATCGCTGTCATTTTCCCCGGATACATCACTGTAATTTTTTATATCAGTGTTTTAAATGACTCACATAAAATATACCTTTGTGGTAATGCTAAAATAAAGAAATGCAACCTAAGAAAATATTTTTAACAAATTTTACCTATAAAGAAATACTCAGAAGTAGCAAACTACAATGCATTCATAATGTGCACATTACCCAAGTCTCTAATTTCCAGCATTTTCTCATAAGAGGAATTATTCTAGAAAGAGAGATGTAAGAGGGCAGAATAATGATTATGTTCACGAATAGCTAGGAATAAAAAGAACTGTAATCTTTCAGAAATCCTACTAAGTACAGTGAAAATAAACAAGTACTAGCTTGTTACAAGCTTTGTTAATATACATTCTATTGAGACACTGCCTTTCTTTCCTCTCATCACAAACATACGTTAACTTCCTATACCCACATCTATATTTTGTTACTATAATATAATAATGAATAAGTAATCCCTGAATGCTTCAAAATGATTATGAAAACAAGCCACAAGGAGAGGATTGTTAATATTAAAAATAAATTGAAGATAAAATTACATTAGAGGATAAATTAAAATGTACATTGTTCATAACCAGTTAACAAAATCATTGTGTGGCTTTTTTCTTCTACTTCAGAAATTGACTTTGCTAACCTATGCACTGAACAACAACCATTGTGCTGAAATGCTGTACCACCAAAACACACTTACTTCCATCAGGTAAAATATTTCTCTCTTAAAAAACAGGGTAAAGCTATGAATTGCATGGGGCCATGTTCATGACAATTACCAACTGTAGCTGCAAATAGAAGACATCTTTTTAACTGTACACCATGGATAGTGGAAATGAAATCTGATGCATGTGTCTTCCTTGGAAATGGAAGATCTTGCTCTATAGATACAGTTTGGATGGCAACTGCACTTTTGGCAGTAACAATTTCATTTCAGGTAAAAGAGTAAGGTGTGCACATTAGTATATACAAATCACTGCAAAGAACTGAGTTAGACATTTCACTCAGAGAAGGAAAGAAGCTCTATCTTTCTGTCAGCTAGATATCATGAGTAGGAATCATGAAATTTTGTGCTCTATTCTGTTTCCTGTTTCATTGATATGATATTGAGCAGATCAGTTTAACTTTTTTTTTCCCTCCAGATTTCCAGTTAAAAAAAGATCAGCTAATGTAGGTCATTCCAATTGTACATTACCTCTTAAAGAATGAATTGGAATTGGTGTGTCTAGAACAGAAATTTCTGTTACAGAGTTTAATTAGAAGAAGCGTTAACTTGTAATATATTAAGAAAATTACCACTAACATAAAATAAAGTTTTTGAAAGAATAATGATTATAAATAACAAACACGATGAAATGTGAGAAATCGACAAAAATAAGTCAGCAACCTTAACTCCCTTTTTTTCATTCACAGAAGGATGCAATCTCAAATAAAGGAAACACAAGCTATTTTTCCACTGAATCTTTACTTTCACGAGTTTCACAAAATTGGATAACACAACATTTGCCATTCATCACATGTGGCTCCATGACTGAATTGCTCCTCACTATGCAAAGAAAGTGTAATCACTTTCTTGGCCAATTATTTTCTCAGTTTGTATTCCTATTGCTAACAGGAAATCTAAAAAGAAGATACTCGTGCCCTGAGAAAGTTGAATCATATCACTGTGTGCTCATGTTAATTATTTCCATTTTCCTTGCTGAAATATAGGATTGTAGCTGTTTTTAATGTACTCCCAAATGTCATGTGCTTAAATGTTAAAGCAGCAATTCTCTTTCTCTGTAAAGAAGATGAGCAAATGCATTTTTGTAAATCACTTGCAATTTAGTTAGATTAAACTCTCCTTTATTCATGTAGTTAACCAGCAATTCAAGTATTTATTCTGGGACAAAGAGAGGCATACTGAAGAAAAAAAGAAAATAGAAGGTAATATAGCAAAGAAAGGGAACAAACAACTAGAAAAAATCTATCTGGTGGATTACGGTATGTCATATTTTTCTCCCAGTTTCTCTTCCTATAGGCAAATAGCTTACATAATTTTAGTTACAAATTATGCTATTACATTTCAACAGTATAGATTACATTCCATTTTATCTGTGCTAGCTTGACACATCTGTGAGTAGAGTAAGCACCCTAAGGATGAATAATAATAGGGATAGCTTACATCAAGTAAGAATAAATCTTTCTGCATTCAGATGTCAGTGTCTATTTCCAATTGACAGTCTATTATCATTTCCTTCTAAATGTATGTGTGTCTAGCAGAGTAAGAATTTTTAGGCTTACTACACAAGTTGTTTGGAGAAATTATTGTATACAGATTTGGCATGGAATTAACCTGGGCAGCATTAAACCCTAGAATCAGAGGTAAATTTCACTATTCTGTTGGTGGGGATGTGAATTAATTTATTGAAATCTTGTTCAAATCAACTTGTGCTGATGTTCTATTTAGACTATTGTAACTATTAAGTTAGTAAGATAATTTAAATCTCTTTTTCTGTCTTTAAACTACACTGTAGTTACAAGCATGTCAGTTTAAGACTGGTATTACACAGACAAGAACGACAAACACTGGACTACTATATGTGCTGATGGAAAAGTAGAAAAATCATTTTAGCTTGAAAATTCATAATTTTAATTAGGAATACAGTATAAATTTCAACATATATGCTTCAAAAATATTTTCTCTAAGATGATATGAAATTTCTGTTTTTTTACAGGTTGTGTATTGTCCTTTTCCTACTTAGAATATCATTTAATATATTATATATAATATAATAATAATATAATATATTCTAATATAATATATATTAGAATATCATTTTAAATAGAAAAAATACTTTAAACCAGGATGGCAAGTCTGTTTTCTTTTTTATCTGCAAGGATTCCAGAAGACACAGATTAAAACAGAAGAAAGATAGGGATGAGCATCTCCAATCTTAATTCCAATTAGCAGTAGCATTATATAAATTCTTTACATAATTTGTAGAACTAGCTTCTCCAATTTCTATCTTATGGAACCACTTGTTAAGCACAAATCCCTTCAATGGAACATAGTTTCTTCCTCAGCATGTTTGAACCTGCAACCAGTATGTTACTCTTATTATAAGGCCATTAAACTAAAACATGGTGCTTTGAAAATGGTTTATTCTGCAGTTTGTACTGCACATTTTGTAATGCACTAATCTAGCATGAAAAAAGAACTGTTCTCATTTTGGTAGCATTTTATGTACTCCTTTTTTCTGTGTAAAGAAGGAAGAAAGATACAAGGACAAACAAGGAGACATTTTAAGTCTCCATAAATTAAAGCAAACCCACAATTCTCTCCTAGTCTCTATCATTGGATATCATTTCTCTTCCTTTCTTCGCTACCCTTTAAAAAAAAGCTGGAAAGGTGCTTCCTTCTTGTCTTTACCTCTTTCTTTCATTTGTAAGCTCTCAGTTTGACTGAGAAGTAGACAAAGAGTTGTTAAGGAAAAGACAGAAAAAACAAGGCTAGGACCATTATGTGTAGAATCACGACTGGGAGATGTGACTCTTCACTGGGATATAATTATGGCTTCAAACATTTCTACTCAGATCAGATATACAGGCTATTTATATTAATTCAATTTAATCCATCAAAACAGTACAATACTTTTGTGATTGGTGCAGATATTGTGGGGAGGACCTTGATGTTTGGTGCAAAATTGCATCATAGAACAATTTTAACATCAGCCACAACTATTGATATTATTCAATTTTTCTTCTTGGTTGTGGTATTTCAAGCCCCACAGTTCATAAATGGAACAACACGAAGGATGCTTAGACTTCTGTAATGTTCTTTTTTAATTTGGAATGTATTTGCATGTTTTGTTCAAGTTAACTATCTTTCCTCTTGGTATACAATATATCTGTAATGAAAACCTGATGTGAAGAAGTTTTCAAATACACAAATTAAGGTTGCTACTTCTGTCTTTAAGAAAGGAAACAAGATACAGAGGATTCCTCATAACTTAGCTTTTGCTTTCTGTTTATCTCTATTGGTTAATGTTGAAAATCAACTCTTATTAGAACGCTGGGGTTTTTCTAGCCCTACTTGATCTTGCAGAGTTGATCTGCCTGGTACAAGCCAGAATACTTTGAGAAAAGGAAAGATGTATCAAATGTAACTCTTAAGAAAGTCTTACCATACATACAAAACATTGCCACCTGGTCAAGTAAAGAACCTAAGAAATCTATTATAGATAGTGTGAGAGGTTTCACAAATTGTTTTAAATAGACATCTTACTCCATAGTGATTTAGAGCACCAGAAAGCTCTTCTCCACTTCATATTTTCTGCTTGCTTCACTGCAACTACTTGCCCAAAGTCAGTTTTCATAAGCAAGGTGCTATCTTTTTAAGGTCAAAGAAACTCTTTTCTTAAGTGAGCTCACTTGGCTTTTATAGCCTCCTCAGAAGTGAAAGTGCAAGGCGAAGAAACTGAGTCATTAGAATTGCTCAGGAAAATTATGCACCGTCTGAGTTTCAAGCAAACTCGAAGTCACACACATACTGGGCCTAATCCTTGTCTCCTCACATAACATGTTTTTTTCTTTGACTTCACCGGGAGATACAGTGCAAACTCAGCATTATGAAGAATTTGGAGAAGGCCCAAGATTTTTTTTTTAACAGAAGGATTTCATAAATAGGACTTTTATCCTAGGCCAGATATTTCAATACAACTTCTAAATATAAAGACTTTCTGTGCAGAAGTTAGTCCCTAAATGTATAGTCCCTGCTGAGCCAGCTGGTTAGGGGAAGCTGCCACCCATTTGTAATTCTCAGCAGGCAGACATTTTATGCACTTGGGAGTTTAGTTATTCTCTAATACTGAGCATTCTACTCACAAAGAGCTTAGAGACGTAAAGCCAGTAACCTGGCTTTTGTTAATACTGCACTTTAGCATACCTGAATTCCCAAAACAGGGCTTGCATTTTACTTTTTCTCTCATTTTCCTTCAAAAAAAAATGGAGAAGCAAGTCCCCGTGAATGTAAGAAAACCCGTTTTTCATAAACAAAAAGATCCATGAGTAATATATGGTTTGAAGTAAACTTCAGAAAACATATACTGCTGGAAGTTGCCAGGATACTCTGAAACAAAATATGAACATAATTGCAAACCTAATGAGGTTCAACAAAGCAAAATGCAAGGTTTTACACTTGGATTGAGGTAATCCCAGATATGTATACAAACTGGGAGAAGAACTCCTTGAGAGTAGCCCTGCTGAGAAAGACTTGCAGATCCCAGGAGATGAAAAACTTAACATAAGCCAGCAATGTGCACTTGCATTCTGGAAAGCCAATGGTATCCTGGGTTCAATTGGAAGAGAGGTGGCCAGTGCTGTGAGGGAGGAGATTGTTCCCCTCTATTCTGCCCTCATGAGGGCCCATCTGGACTACTGGGGCCTCCAAAACAGGAAAGACGTGGAGCTTTTAGAAAGGGTTGAGAGGAGGACCATGAAGAGGATTCAAGGCCTGAAGCATTTCTCCTATGAAGACAGGCTGAAGGAGTTGGGCTTGTTCAGACTGGAAAAGAGAAGTCTGTGGGGAGACCTCATTATGGCCTTCCAATACTTAAAGAGAGTTTATGAACACTTTTTACATAAGCAGTGATAAGATGAGGGGGAATGGTTTAAACTAAAGGAGAGAAGATTTATATTAGATGTCAGGGGGGAGATTTTTACTGAGAAAGTGGTGAGGTGTTGGAACATGTTGCCCAGAGAGGTTGTGGATGCTCCATCCCTGGAGGTGTTTAAGTTGGATGAGGCCCTGGGCAATCTTATCTAGTACTTTATCTAGCAGCTGGCAACACTGCCTTTGGTAGGGGGATTGAACTTGATGATCCTTGAGGTTCCTCCCAAACCTAGCCTACCCGTGATTGCTTTATGCTATGATAAAATAAATATGATAGTGAGTTTTATATGTTGTTCAGAGCCACTTGCTAGAAAACAAAATAAACAAAAATAAAAATCTCCCATTGTCAAAAAAATCATTTGTCTCTGTAAAGTTAATAGTAAGAAATTACACCATTGCATTACCTAATGAATAAGGAATTACCAAGAATTGCCGTGGTGTACTTAGCATGTTATCACTAGGTAACACAACAACATTGCTGTGACTAAATGCATTATTCCTACTGTTTTCAATAAAGTAAACGTACCTACAGAGATACTGCAAAACCTTTTTGCTATTCCTCTGATGAGAAATCACTTTTAGAATAAAGTTTTTGGTATTTGTTTCCTTTTTTTTAATTTAGAGCAACCCTTTTCAACCACAGTCCCTTTCAATGGCTAAATGTCACTTTTACCCCAGTGCAGTTTCCTAGTCAAAATTTAATTATAACTATTACGTTTTGTTATTTTACACTCTGCATTCACTGTGCCCAAGAATTTCAGACTGAGCTATGTCTATGGACATTTTGAGCAAAAAAAGTCTATGTGTTAAGAGTAGTTTTAGGTTTTCTCAGATTAGTTTAATAGCAAAAGAATCAGTGAAGAAACAATAAAGTTTGAGCAAGAGCCTAAACTTTTAATCTTTCTATCTTAGTCCATGTTGGTTTTGTTATAAACAAGATATACAAATACCTTATTAGTAGGCAATAAGAGATAATAATAAATCTCAATGTAAGTATCGAACACCTAATAATTAGGCTGTGCTGTTGTGTATCAATACATTTCTTATCATTTTCTGGAAATCTGTTTTATTCTGGTATTTACTGTAAAAAAAAAAGAGATTGTAAACACAGGTGTGACTTAGCAGTCTATCTGAAATAAAAGAAGTGGGCATCATAACTGTTCAAAACTGAAAAGTTTCAGAATGTCAGATCAAATGTAGTTAGTGGCTAAACTGATGGGTAACAACTTTTGTTAGCCTCATTACTTTAACCAATCTTGAGCACCTGACAATAGTCTTAAAATCAGAAAAATTAAGATTCACATTTATTTTAGAACTTGAGGCTGTTTAGATTCACGCTTACTTCTTCCAAATAGTTCCAAATCCTAAGTATTCAACAGCCCATTTTTTGGTATTCTGAGAGCAGCTCGTACTGTTATTTAAATTGACACTAGCAACAGTAGTGTTATTTTTTGAAGTAGATACAATTGTTTGCTGCTGTGCTGGATTTCAGAACAGACGTGTCCAAATAATGATGTGTTGATAGCTGTGCTAGTGGCAAAATTTATCGTGCTGTAGAAAGGAAGAGAATTGCTAACCTTCACTAAAGCAGAAGGAAGGTTCTTATAAAGACTAGCAAAGACTCCATCAGTAATATTTGTTCATAACTAAAGAAAATATCCATTCTAAAGCCCAGGAGTGTTAGCTGAGGGCCTGCTTGATTTAAAAAATAAATATGTAAATTAACAAATAGAGGATAGCTAGCAATGTTGCTGAATAGTACATGGAACCATTACCTTACTTACACTTTTGAGAGCATTTTAATTGAGAATTAATAGAATTACAATTCGATTTTGGAAGACGTAGTCAAGAAAACATGAATGGTTATCTAGTAAAAATTGCAAACTGCAGCAACTTCAGAGAAAGGGATATGACAACAATCAGTGATTTACTGGAATCTCTGGAAGGTGTAGATACAGCTTGAGGCATCAGTGCAGATAAAGCTTTGACTCAGACTCTTTTCAGGTTAGTCAAACACTTACATACCACCATATTCTGAGTAATTTCAGAGGTAAATAAGCCATTTCTTATTTAGATAAGCTGAACCATACAGTATGAAGTCTGCATAATTTTTTTTATCTTCCCATTTTTTGTTGATTTTATTTTCCTCTATTTGTCTTCTGGCCAACCTCACAAAACATTCACTTTCATTTCTATGCATATTTTTATATTGCAGTAAATGACATTAAATTTGATTTGTGCACAAATTGAAATGCTTTTTAACATCACAAAATTATAACTGAGTAATTCATAGTCTCACAATTTATTTTAAAATTCCTGTGCATGGGGGGAAATTGGAGTGCTAAGTACAAATACAGTTGGCATCCTTGTAGCAATGTATTTTTATCCTTTAAATTATCCACTAAAGAAACATACGACCACACATACAGCTAATAATATCAATAAATTCAGGATTTAATAGTGATCTCTAAAAATTATTAAACTGTTACTAAAAATGAATCAATAATAGCACAGCATGGGATTTCCTAGAGACAAATGCAAATACATTCACATATGCCTTGCTATTTTCTTTCATTTTATTTCTAAATAATGTTAGGATTAATGGTAAATGAAAGATTAAGCTTTAAACTGCTAACCCTATTTCAGGCCTGGATGTAATATTTAATTTGAGAAAAATCCCTTCTTCCCTATTTTTTTTTTCATATCACTTCCCCCCCCCACACACACACACACACACTTCTCCCTTCAGCTCAGAAAGTCTGTACTGCATGCCTTGCAAGGGTCTCAGTAGACTGACCTATTCTACAGACAGGCTTTGGAGCCAAAGGGCAGATAAACTGTCAAATGACATATTGGAGATATCAAAAAAATCTATGGGAGAATACAGGTGCAAGTGAAAGTAGTAGACAGGGGAAAGGGTTTTTCACAGCAGAGTTTTCATCATCCTATCACAAAGCAATAGTGAGTTGGATACAATAATGTGACGAAAATACCATAAGCATCACTTTTTTCCATATTCTGCTGGAGTTTTGTGACAGATCAGTAAAGCACAAGAAAAGCTTACTGAAATCTTGTAATACAAACACAGGATGAGTAAATACTTAATCAAATTCAAACTGCTGAGTAATGGAGTCTGAACATTTAATCCAAGGCATAGAAGAGCTCAGAACCTAAGGAAGTAGTCCTTACAAGACAGACAATGGAGTAGAGAGCTATCCAAATTGTTTTGGATTAGAAAGCAGTGAAAGACAGGTTTAGGAATAAAATACAGAAGAATTCCAGGCTGAAATTTAAACAACCTGAATCACAAGAATTTTAAGGCTAACAAGAGATATACTTAGGTAGTCATTTTGGGAGGAAAAAAATGCTTTGAATGTGACCTGGTGTAAACAAGTATTATATACTATAGAACAGAGTCTCACCCTAAAGAAAACTTAAGAAATTATCACAAGTATTTTCTTTTAGGTGTGCTGCATGAGTCCTCTGTCAGATTTGCCTTTTTGAGCTGTCCTGCTGTTTTAAAATAGCTACATCAAAGAGGCCACAGGGAGAGATGGAAGAATTGTGTTTGCTGTGCAGGACATATTACCATATTCAGTTTAGATCAGCGGGGCAATTTTGAAGGAAATCTCCATCATTCCTATTTAGTACACTTTTGTTTGAGTCACAGAACAGTTTTGGAACATGAGAACAGGATTCCTGCTTTAAAAAAAAAAAAAAAAAAAAAAAAAAAAAGAATTGTACCTAATGTAATACACTGTACCTATTACTATTAATAGTATTTGAGTCTATAGGACCAGACAAGAATTACTTTGAAACCAACCAAAACAAACAAACAAAAAACTGAAATGCAAACATTGCAGTTGTTAAATTTCAAGCACAAACTTCTGCTATCTGCGGATTTACTCCATGTGGGCCACAGAGCTTGCTATTAAAAATAAAGCCTTTTTTCAGTTGTTCTGAAGCCAGCTACATTTCTTACTCTGCAAAGGAGGTGGCAGCAAAATGGGTTGTTTCTGGGCACTGCTGTAGGATGAAGTCTTAAAAGACAAATGTCAAATAGTACAGCTACTTCCAAATTGCCAACTATTTTTGTTGTAATCTGAATGAAAAATATTTTAATGTCGCCATTGGCTAAAAGTTCTAGAGTCTTTAATATTATGCAAACAATTAAAACATTAGGTATATTCTTGTACCACCTAAAAGTAAAAAAAAAATTGAATATTCTGTAATTTTACATCTTCCACAGCCATTAAGAAGTGTACCATTAAGCAGCATTTCGCATTTTGGTTTTTGTGCTTTTAGTAGTCAGTAACAACACAGACACAGTCCTGCAATAATCACTACATCCCTAGGCTTATACTTCAAAAATATACATTAAAGTGCAATAAAAGCATTGCTTTTCAGCATTCACCCGTACACTCCTTCCAATCCAAGCTTAAAGCAAGACTCTACAAGGCGCATTTCTCATCTAAACTATGACAAAATCAACACTGTATAAATACATACACAAATAAATATTTTTCAAAGTATTTAATCAAAACAAAAGCCTGCTTCTTCAAGTTAAATAAAAAATCATCAGAATTTGACATAGTAATATTTAAGCATGCAAAAACAACAACAAAGCAGGTGCAAAAGGAATCACCTGAATGGAATCTATAATTGTATATTATATATTACATATCTTAAATGTGTGCAACCATTTATTACTGTATTGTACGCCTTTATCGTATATTTTTAGGTCTAGTTTGTCTGGACTGTGGGCATAGGGCCTCCCAGCTCCTCAGTAACACTAATACCGGGATTGCTAAAATTCCTCTTCCTGGTGAGAGGCCATGTTGTTAAAGCAAGATGGAGATCTAAACATACGTGCATCCATAAAACTTCCCCTTTAGAGAAACACTACAGACAGCTACGGTACTTCCTGATAGCGTCTGCTGCTGCTGCCTGGCGAGATCTGACTATAGCTAGGAGCCGTAGTCAGTCACCTTGACTGTATGTCTTAGGTGCCCTCAAGTTTATTCTTCCTCGATACAGTATTTCTGGCATTGGCAAACTCAGCCCATTATGTTTTTTTCTTGCTTATCTAATGTCTTTTATAAAAGATGGATTCATCATCCTGAAACAGATCTGCATTCCCATACCATACACCAGTTAGAGAGTAGAGCAGCAGTTTGACTGCAAAGGGGAGGGTAGAGAAAGAAATATTGTTGCCATGGAATCACTATTTAGTAGACCTAAAATTATTTCACCTTGGGTACCTTAATCATCAACTTTCATCTTCCGTGCAAAGCAACAGCAGTGCCTCCTATTCCAAGCAAATGGTCACCAGACTTTCTCCACAACAATCAATGGCTTAAAGAAATGTTTTTTTCCTTACTGCTGCAAATTTATATGGAAGAATATGGTTGCTATGTAAAATACCCTGATGCTATAGCAACTTAGAAAGTCCTTACAGGTGAGGACGAGTGGTTTATCCAATTTGAAGCCTGCAACTTAATCCTTCCACCTTGTGATGCTCAACGCAACTGCAGACTGTGAAACAAGTTTTCTTGTGCTTGACTTTTCCAATTTACCTTGTAAAACACAGATCTCTGATGCAGAATTCTCTTCTATTTTCCACATGCTCGCTCGCATGCACACACACACACACACACAGCAACAGTGGAAAACCTCAGAGCAACTTTTCCCTACGGAGTTGTTTGGGGAAAATGACAATTTGTCAATTAGCTAAATTGGCTGTCAACAGAAAGTATAACCACATTTTCTTTAAGTCCTTTGCCAGTTAGGGAAGAGCAAAAAATAATAAATATCTTTTTTTTCTTCTTCTTCTTCTTTTTTTTTTCCCATAATGTTAATATCTCTATGCAAATCATTTCATGTTACACTCTCAAACACTACTCTACAAAGCATGGTAATGCTCTGACCAGCTCTTAACAAATCAAGGATGTCGTGCTTAACACCACCACCTTTCACATGAAGCCCTAACGCGTGCAGGTCAAGTGCTACAGTATTACCTTGTATTATGTATAGATTAGATTCAGTCCTGCCTCTGGATTTTATCCCTTTAAATAACAGTAACAACATAGTTTCAAACAGGACATTTATCCAGGCAATTTCCTGTTAACATCCTAAATTTTTCATGTATGGATCTTCTTTACATTTCATTTGCACATGGGATTTTCAGACCGCTCCTGACTACCAATATGTTGATCCATAATGAGAAGGGGTTTCCCTTCTTTCAAAGGGAACTTCTTACCTGAGTTGAGCAACTTCATCTCCTGATCACATGAAGATGGCACTCCTACATTTTCTGCACTGACGCCCACACAGTCGATAAACAAGGATGGTAAGGAACAGCTTGAGGCTTCCAGATTCTGCTCTCCTTGACATAAATATTCCTTAAGTCATGTGGCAGAAAGGCAATTTTTATATAAGACTCTCATATAATGTCACTAACATATGCTATGCCAGCAGAGAATTGATTGCAGCATAGCTTCTGCCATTTTTCTTCTGTTCTGACATTAGAGCTGACAATTTTTAAGTGTTGAACACTGGAGCGTTTCTAGATAAATCACACACGTTCACAGAAAGGAGCTGTGATGCATCAAACTCCTTGTGGTAGCAATAGTGAGGCATTGTCCATGCACCCTGTCCATGCACAAATTAATTGCAGAGGATCATTGTTGAATCCATTCCACATGCACAATTTATCTGGATGCACACAGCAAATTTTTGCTACAAGCTCAAGAGTGTGGGTTGACAAGCATCTGAAAAAGCACCTCATTTTCACAGAAACGTCAGAGAAAGTTCATCCTGTGTTACACAGTGCTCTGGCAACTCCGTGTGATGTACAGCAACAAATATACTGATGGTGACTCTCCGCACTTCCTGAACACTAGGCATTGCCTTTGGGATTTCTCCCAAGAGTTGTTTGAATTCACAGATGATAATGAACTAAATATGTAGCATTGTACTTCAGTTTCCAAGTTTATAACCAAACAGAGGGACTTTGAGAAGAATCTGACTGTAACTGAATATTGCTTGTAATGCATCAATCTTTTCTCACAGAAATACGCAAACCAAACGTTTATCTGCTAAAGCTGTGGGAGACAGACAACCCTCAGGAGGCAGAAGCACCCCTCCAGGCTCCAGGTCATTACCAGCGCTGCTGCTCTGCTTCCCACAGCCACACCTCAAAGCTTGGAATCTTCTGGAAAGACCTTATTCTCCTGTTCGCCACTTCTGCCCCGCAGACCGCGCAATTTTCGGTGCTATTTTCATTTAGGCCGACTCATCCTCCTGTCAGACGCCTCCTCCAGACGTCTGTTCTATCCCTCGTGCTCCCAATCCTCCTGCGGACGGGAACGACTGCGCCCGTAAGCGGCCCCAACCGCCGCCGGCACGCGAACGACCGTTGGGGGGCGCGTGCAAACCCCTTCTCTAATGGAGCAGCGCGCGCGACCGCGGTGATGCGCGGTAGGGGGCGCGAGGAGCGGTGCAGCCCCTCCCCTGCTCGCCGGCGCGGCGTGCGGCTCCTCACTGCAGAGAGGAGAGATGTGTCGCAGCTCAGCTGGAATGGAAGATTTGCAGGGTTGTTGTTGTGTGACCGCTTCCAGAAGAGAGTACTTGAGGGTTAGTTAATGAGCTGGGGGGCCGGTGTGCATTCTGTGTTTTCCCTTATTCATATACAGGGGTTGATCTGAAAGTAATGCTTCCTATATTGTTATTCTGGGCCACTATGTCAGAGGTAGATGCTTGTGGTATGACAGTAGAGCCTGAACATTTCCACCAGTGTTCCATTCTACTTTATTGCCGTGAGACAGACAGCAGCAGAGGGGCAGCCAGATGCAACAGCATCTGAAATGGAAGTGTGTGTAAAGCAAAGGGGTGGCATTGAATTCCTCCATGCAGAAAAAGAAAATTGCAAGTATGGACATTCGTGTAAGTTTGCTGAATGTTTATGGACACCAACCAGCAGACATGAGAGCATTGAGGTTGGGGAGGGGTGGGCATATCAGCAGAGGCAACAGCGAGCCACCTCCACTGGTGCAGATTGTTACACGTGCAGCATACAGTCTCTTGCTCAGTGCTGGTGAAAACGTATAGATAGTGACAGCAATTATTTGTGAAAAAATAGTGTGTTGTAGCTAAGAATTTGCCGAGTCAAACAATCCTCTTATGCTCTTTGTATCTGTTGTAGTTTCCATGGAAATAAACAGGAAGCATTACTTTTGGAGCAATCTATACATATTTGCAGTTACACTGCAGCACAAGAGCTGGACTCTTCTATCCACCTGCACAGAAGAGAGGAAGGGGAAAAAAACAAACAAACAAACCTCTTGTTCAGCCCATTGAGGACCACCACCTCCAACTTTAATAGCAAAACAGTTGGAGGCAGAGAGGACAGGGTGAGAAATGGCAGCACTTTGTGGCTGCTGTATTCCACCAGGGGCTGTTCAGCCCCTTCCTGTGGCTGATGGCATCAAGGCCTCCACAACTGGGCTCTTTCACAGTAGCTATGCAATACTCATCTCCCTCTTTTTCATGTTTTGTTTCTTCCCCCACCAAACAACATTCTTTTTTTTCCTTTTTTTTTTTTCTTCATTTTATTGGCACAATTGTTCAAACCCCTTGTCAAACTTCTTGACAAACAACAGCCTGTCCTTAACTGCTTAATTCCCTTCCTGATAACACCTTGCAATAACTGTACTTTCTTGAATTAAGTTTTCACAATTATTATTCTTTCTTCTTGCAGCAATAACAAATACTGGTAATATATTTAGAACAACTATAACTGACTATTTTCAGACAACAGGGCTTCACCTTTCTTACTAAAGTATGGAACAAAAGATTTTCTTAGAGAAAATGCAAGCCTTCAGGCCAAAGGTTTTCTCTTGTGTATATCCATGAAGTCTCATTAGGGAGTAAAACTGGGACTGCACTTCTTCTAACTCCCTCTTTCTCACCACCAAGGGAGTTTTCAGTGGCTTTTATTTTTCAAACAAGCTTCCCACACAACCTCCTGGAAAATAAGGGACCAATCAGCACTTGGAAGTTCACTCTGTTGAACTGTATTAATTTTGCTGAAGGCTGATATATTGATCACAACACAACCACTTGCGGAAGAAAAATTGTGTGGGCTCTCTGTAAAATAAAAATGAGAGCTAGCACAAAAAGCTCCTCAAAAAAAAAAAAAAAAAAAAAAAAGAAAGAAAGAAAGAAAGAAAGAAAAAGAAAACAAAGAAAAAGCAACGCCTCATCCTCCAACCTTTTTTCCTCTCCCAGCAAAACCCGAAACAAATAAAATCATGTTGAAAACAGGGTGGTTCAAGAGGAGAATCATGTCAGTCATTATATTTTCAGTCATTTTTAGGATTTGAAATTTTTGAAAAGAATCAAAGAAAATTAAGGCTGCTTATGAAATCACCAAGTTTCCTAGCTGTGGTTACTAAGTCACATCAGTCAGGTGACTTCTGGCTTTGCTCTGTATCTGACAGGTAAGATTAAGAAGTGGCCTAGAGACAGCAAGGGAATCAGATAGTAATTTGGCCCCTACCATGCTTCCTCTACAGAAGGCACCTAATGGAGCAGTACCAGATAATACCAGACGCTGCAGTCTCTGAATCAAACAATAAGCAAGGCAATCACAGATGATTCAAAATTCGGAGGAAAAAAAAAAATCTATCCACATATGAAGGAAATACTTCACATAAACGCTATGATGAAAAGCAGTTTTTTCCTGGTTTTGTGTGTGTGCTTTTTTTTTTTTTAATGCAAATTATTCAAAGTTATTAAAATGTAAGCACTTAGCTTATAAACCAACCTCTCATTCATTGATTTGTACTATAGTGACTTAATCATCTTTATGATTTACACCCTCTTAGCAGTTCCTTTCATAGTGATCTCCTCAAAAGAGGGAAATTTATGTTATGAGACGGTTCATATGAGAACATTCAGCCTCAAATCTTGAGAATGATTCAGTCACCGAAATCTGGCAAAGACTGCTTTATACAATTTACTTTGTCAACGTCATAGTCCTTATTCATACTCCACCAGCAGTTCCCTAGAACAGCCAGTCAGCCCCCTTTAACCCCTAGGAAAAATATGTCACGGAACCATATCTGGTAGCTTTTCACCGCATTTGATTGCTTATATTATCTGAAAAATAAAGTCCATAGACCCATTTACCCGTCTTCTTCCTTTCTGTCATCCCTGCCATTCACACCAACAAATAACCAACTAAACATTCATGCCCAGTTTTCAACACAGATAATACTACAGCCTCATTAATAAAAATATCTACTTTCAGAAAACTCAATAGCCATAACTGTAATTTTACTGGAAAAGTCAAATACACTCAAAAAATCTGTCCAATAAATTCATTTTTCAGGTATTTTGTTGCATATTTTAATGAGGCATTTTTATTAGGAATATTTCTATACTTCAAAACAAGCGCTTAATACAAACGAGCCCACAGCTGCTTTGGAAGCAGTTGCAATTACAGACATGCTGAAGTTACCACTCTTCCTTTGTCATTCATTTCGGTGGAGTGCTTCAGGCTCTTTTATTTCCCTAAGGTGCTGTAATTGATTACCACAAATATCTATAAAGTGATAAGCACCTTTTGAATTCAGCTTTAGCTCTCACAATAAATACATAAATGTTTCTCTGAAGAAGTCTGCCCTCCAAAATTCTGAGTTGATTTAGATTCTGACTTAATGCATTGTGTATATCTACACAAATCCTTTTAGAGTGAGGAAAAGTATATTAGTTATGCTCGGAATAAATCAGCTAATATGAGGTAGCACATGAAAATAGGTTATAAAATGAAGAGAAGGGTATCAGTAAAGCCAGAACAATCTCTGCCTGTTGCCATTTTGGAATTCAGTTTTTAAGTCTGATCATCTCTCCCACTTCCACTAATGGAAATGCAAGTTAGCAAGTGAAGCAGTAAGAACTGAGTACTTCTTAGGCTCAATTTTAATATCTGCTGGAATTATGAATGTTTGTCTTTTCACATTCATTGCATATTTAGATTTTTTTTCCTCCTTTGATTATTTATTTATTTATTTTAAATTCAGAATTGTTTGGATTTCCAGCTGTTGTCCTGGAGAAAGTGCAGTATCTCCATACACTGCAAGTTACTGACACCGTATGTTCCATTCCATCTTACCACATCTCCTTCTGCCATACTACCCCTGAAAGCCTGCATCACAGTTTGTGCAAGGTACACATTTGGTTTACAACATGAATGCAGGTAACCAGTACTGCTTGGTAGTTTCACTTCCAAACACACTTTTATAGCAAAGCAGAAGTTCTTCAGTGACTTTGGAAAAGCTGGAACCCACATTTTATGACTGTTAACTGATTGAACAGTAACATTCCTTCCCATAGATTTTGCTTTCTTTAATGCTGTGTAGGAGAGTATGCAGATATCCTGACAAATCTGAAAGGTTTGGCACTGTCATGGTATACTCACTAAATAGTTCATGCTTGTGGGCACACAGTGATACAAAGAAAATAATGCACCAAGGACTATAGCAAAGGTATATCTCAGAATCAATACAAGACCAAGACACATGAGTGCTAGTGCTTCAACTTTCAGTTTACTTTGTACACCTTTCCTCAGGATAATTAAATGCATTTAGTATTTTGACTCATTTAGCACTGTATTCCTCTTCAATCAATAACAAACCAGAAATTTATGAGAGTTAAATTTGTTCCTATCTCACCTATCTTCCCCATTACATAAGCATGCCACCCACCTGAAGTTGATAGACCCTTGAGGTTCTGGCACATGAGATAGAGAGCACAAATGATTTAATAGCATGACCTGAAAATTAAAGCTTGAAAGTAAAGGACCATTCATCTAGCTGTTAGCTGCAAACAGAATTTGTTCACCTTGTTCCTCCTGCTAACGTTTACCTCTTTTGTTAACATTACTGTCCAGAACTGCTGCAATGGGAAGCTATTATCAGCAGTCCCTAGACCACAGGGTTTGCACCGCATAATAGAAAATCTTCTGATAACTCCAGTAGTGCCATCCAGCACCTCTTCATCTGTCAGCTGTAAGTACAGCAGCATGGCTGGGCTGGGGTAATGTTGATCTGCCTGGAGGTAGGATGGCCCTTCAGAGGGATCTGGACAGGCTGGTCTCTAGGCTGAGGCCAATGGGATGAAGTTCAACAAGATCAAGTGCTGGGTCCTGCACTTTGGCCATAAAAACTCCAGGCAGCACTACAGGCTTGGGGCAGAGAGGCTGGAAGACCGTGAAGAGGAAAAGGTGCTGGTCAGTGCTCAGCTAAACATAAGCCAACAGTGTGCACAGGTAGCCAAGGAGGCCAATGGCATCCTGGCTTGTATCAGAAATAGCATTGCCAGAAGGAGCAGAGAAGTGATTGTCCTGCTGTACTCAGCTCTGGTGAGGCTACATCTCAAGTACTGTGTTCTGTTTTGGGACCCTCACAGCAAGAAAGTCATCAAGGCTCTGGAGTTTATCAAGAGGGCAACTAAGCTGGTGAGGGATCTGGATCACAAGTCTTATAACCAGTGGCTGAAGAAACTGGGATTATTTAATCTGGAGAAGAGGAGGCTCAAAGGAGACATTTCTGCCCTCTACTGCTACCTGAAAGGAGGTTGTGGTGAGGTGGGAATCCCTCTTCTCTGAGGGAGTTAGCAGTATGCTGAGAGAGAATGGCCTCAAGTTGCACCAATAGTGGTTCAGATTGGATAATAAGAAAAACTTCTTATCCAAAGGAGCGGTCAGGCACTGGAAGAGACTGCATAGGGATGTGCTTGAGTCAGTGTCCTTGGAGGTATACAAGAAACATTTAGATGTAGTTCTAAGGAACATGGTTTAGTAGGCAACATTGGTGGTAGGTGGACAGTTAGACTAGACGATCTTAGAGGTCTTTTCCAACCTTGATTCTATTATATGTCTGAGGCCCTTGGGCACTGGCTGCATGGAGCCACTGGTGGCCCAGCAGATCACGACTCAAGTGGCTTCAGGCATCACAAAGTATGCCTGGTGCTGCAGCCGTATGGCACATGGGCTTGGAAGCTCTTACAACTGGTTTCCGTGCAGCATGATACAGCAATTTTTTGTCAGCTGTCCAAGACTAGCCCCCAGATCTATTCATTTTTTGTACACGAGTAGCTCATTGCTCCTAAAAATAAGAATTCATTAGTGCATTCTGAGGAATCTTCATCTTGATTAAAAGAAGGAATTACTAACTATTAGCTATTAGAAAATATGAAAAGAGATGAGGCAGTTTGTAACTTACATTCTTGTTCTTTTTGAACCCCATGCTAAAATGGCTCAATAGTTTTGTTGTGTTTTATTAAATTCTTAAATCACAATCACAATGAATGGTAGGTAATTTTCTTTTTGTTTTCAGCTTGTGGCTGTGGAAAGTACAAGACAAATAGAATTTTTGTTTTCTTGACTGTTGCTTTCTGTTGATTTGTCTTTCAAATCTTTTTTACACTGACTTAACAACTGTATGCCTGTTTCATGCTGCATTTTCTTATTAACATGTTGACAGTGGTGAGCTGCTGCATGCCTGTCTACACTGTCCTCATTCTATAAGACACAAATGGCATTCCTCATCAGTAAACCAAAATAATCTCTAATTTGTTGGCTTTCCCATTTCAACTGCTGCCAGCTAAATGCACAGGGCTTAGTCAGTTCTAATGCATTTGCCATATCCAACTCAAAGTATTTGTCAGCTGACATTTGTCATCCAGGAAGTTTGACTTGCACAGACAGTTTCTAGGTATCCTATACAGACTGCCTGCATAGCTGAGATCTCAATTTTTCTGTTCATACATTCTAGAAATTCAAAAAGTTTCTAATACAATACTCTAACTTGAAGATACTATCCAAGGATCACTGTCTCATGAAGGAACCTGTACAAGAATGGTGTGGGTTTTTGTTGATTTTTGTTGTTGTTGTTTGTTTTGTTTTTTGTGGGGTTTTTTTTTCAGATAATAAAAGAAAATTTGAATACGCTTATGACAACTGTGAATTATGCAAAGCTAAATATAAAGTGAGTTTCTATCTGACTTGAAAAAAATACCCATTTCCTGTCTCTAATCCAGTTGCTGAAAATTTTGCCACAACTTCAGTAGGGCCAGGATTTTTTTTTTTATAGACAGATGTCAATGTTTTTTTTATGCTCAGTCTTCTCTATTCTGTATTTAGCACAAAGTTTTACTGTGCTTTAAAGTACCTCAGAAGTCTTACAAAAAAATAGACACAAAATCTCAAGTTACAAAGTTAATAACATACCTGCAAAGCTCAGATTCTACACTGCTTGTGTGTTCCAAATTTAATCTGCTTCAAACTCAGCTCTGTTCCATTAGCCCTTATAATCAGAGCTGTTTTTCATTCCGTAATATAAATATCAACCTTTAGTTCCTTCAGCTATATAATTCAGCTATCCAGAGAATGAAAGGAAGTATAAAGTACAATAAAGACAGGAGTAGGAAAAAGGGTTTCAGTTATGCAGCAGAATAAAGAGCACCTATGCTGGAATTCATTAACACCATTGAGCAGGCAGCTGCATATTTGCAGCATCCTGATGAGACAGAGGAGAATGAAAAAGAACAGATAACTGACTGTACGGATTAGAAATCATAACAAAACATTTAAAGTTCCTCATTTTTACTCAGGCATTTGATTATCCTGTTTCCCTTTTAGAACTGCTTGTATTTTTTATTTATTTATTTTGTATACAGTGTTTGTATAGTTCAAGTTTCTTTTTTTCATAAACACAAATGAAAACTGGAATAATGTTTTCCAAAAGAGTATAGTTTACATTAGTGGCTTCATACAGCTAAACACTTGAAGCAGTGCTGATAAAATTCCTAGAAGTTTGTAGTCTATTCTAAGTAGCCACCATCCCAGCCATGTTATGCAGCTCATTATTTTTCACTGTTATTGTTATTTTGTCTATTCTGATTTTCCCTGTCCTGAATATCTCCAGTCTTTATGCTAGGTTAATAATCTTACACAGAAATTTCACTATGTAATGGATAGCGCATGTAGAGGGAGTCAGTTTATCTTCCTAATTAATGCACCTGTTTTAATTAAGGGACATCAGGAGGTTCTTGACCTCACCACCTCCTTTTGGCCTCTGCTAACAGTGACCACAGGTCATTTTCAAGTGTCTATCAGATTCATCACGTGGAAATTCTGAAAAAGCTGATCACAGATGTCTTCTGTGGGCATCTCTAATGCCGTGGCAAGACTGTAGTTAGTAATACCTCCTTGGATTACATTCAGTTCTCCTCACATTGTTTAATGACTCCAGTGCATGAAAAGTCTGGAGCTGAACAGTGGCCTGCAAAGCTGGAACACCACAAAATTCCATGAACTAATTTCCTCAGTTTCAGCAAGTCATGACAGATGCATGCTACACCGAGCTAACACTTCACTGGCATTTTTACAGCAACATTGTTAAAGATCAAAGACTTCAGCAAGCGTCCATTAAACACTATTATTTTAGTCTTTTTCAGAGTTACAAAGAGGACAAGCAAAAGGACTGGTAGCATTTGATTGGCAAATCTGCCTTCCTGAATGCAGCATTACACTTTACAGTGTTTTATGTCTTTTGCTTAAAGCTCTTTGAGAGTAATTCATATATCCTAAGCACTCTCTTCGTTATACTTGGAGTAGAACAGAAATGAATATGCACATCCAGCATTCCAGATATCACATTCATACCCATATGTCTGAGCACACCAAAAATAACTTGGAGTTCAACCACTTAATATTGAATTTGTATATCAGATCATAAAAGTAGGATCTGACCCCTTTTATTTAGTCTTACTGGTAAGATTGCATTTACTAATGTAATATCCTGCTCAAGAAAAAGAAAAAGACTTAAAACAGGGAAAAAGATTTTAAAAATTGACTGGCTGAAATTGTGCTTCAAGTATTGAAATACTATCAAACAATGTATTTCCTTACAAATTAGTCTATATATAAGTGCTTTTCTCAAAGATCTTTGGTTTTATTATCCTACATTACCTCAGTCAAGAAGCGAACAATAATTTTCTATTCTTTAAAAAAACTCCTCTTTCTCATATATATTTTTTAAAGACAGTTGTGTCATTAAGGTGTATTTCTTAGCACTTTTCTGGTCAAACATCTCATAAGATACGTTATCTCCCCGGAAAACATTTAGAACATGAGCTGTTCTACTAAGGCAAATACAGTATTGAACAGACTACAAAGAGCAGTGGCAAAATGCAAAGCAAATAAAAGATGAACATAGCTACATCCAGAAACTATTTGTTAGATGATGACTATGACTAAACTAATGCATCAGACAAAATTCCAAATACCAAACACCACATTCTGGGCCATGAAGCAAGATTAGAGGATGCTTATGGCAAGTTAAGAATACATGAGCTGCTGCCTTTGCTTACTGACACACAGGTCCAAGTGGAGATACTCGGACCTAAAAAACAGCTAACCTGTATTTATCCGATACTTTTCCCAAGACAGTAGGTCCAGTCATTCTGTAAGTCTAATTGGCATGATGATTGCTTTCACTCATCTCATGCATTCAGTCCTCTTATGCATCTTACACATAATACACTTCTCAATTTATCACACATTTTTGTTCAAATTTTCATTTGTTAGACCTCTTTTGGCTCTAAATAGAACCTCTGTCCTTCTCGAAGGAAAATTAGATATCCTTCCCTGATATTAAAGAATACAGAATACATATAAAGATCCTCAGCCTGTATGACACAATCCTAGTTCTTTTCTACCTTAGATGAATATATGACTCCTGTGTAAAAGATATAATTAATGCCATATAGTCAGTCACACATATACATCCTCTCTTCTTCCCTGCCTGAGGTTCTTCATTCCTGAACATGTAATCAGAAATATAGGAAACTATACTGGCCCACAATTTAGAAGTGAACTTTTACCAAATTCTATTTTATTTCCTTATTTCACCGTGACTGTTCTGAAAAGAGCTTTCTGCTGGAATCTATTATGGGTTGGTGAGGTCTAGTCAGGAATCTATTATAACCATGGTCATCTGACTACCAAAATCACTGCTTCCCAATAAAGACAATTTGTATGTCAGCAAAAATACTCTTATACCCTACATTTCATAATTTTTATATAATAGAATAATACCAAATTACTTTGTGATGAAACAAAAGATAAAATCCAAAGGATTCTTCTTCACTTTGGAAAATATATGCAGAAAGATATTAATGATAGGAGAAGGTGAATACAGAATAATTATACAACATCCCTTAACATGAAAACTGGCAGATGCCTCCTTAAATTGCCAGTTATCTCATTTAAAATAAGCAAGGGAAATACTTAACCACCACATAACAGTATAACTGCTGACATAGGCTGTGTTGCATAAAATATACATAATTTAAAAAAATACAACAAAAAGCCCTACAAAACTAGTCAAATTCATAAAGCATAGGAATAGTAGATGTTGTTTTCCAGGCTACGTTCATCCACAATCTCATCCTCAGAAGCGTTCAACCTAGTTTCAGCCTAAAGTAGATTATAGTCTCCACTGGAACATTCACATTCTGTGTCACAAAACTGTCAAGGACTGTACTCAATGCTTTGAAAAAAAAAAAATCAATTTCATGCATAAATTTTGAAAAGTTTCTCTTGTGGAAAAGAAATGCATGCTAGCAGCCTCTTCAGGCTAACTAACTTAAATTTTATTCTCTAACAGGACTCAAAGCACTTACAGCCTTATCTGCTGTTACTCAGGGCACTTTATACCCTGATCTGGAAGTCTGGGATGCTATGCAGAATACAACCCCACTGATTCAGGTGGAGACAGTTAGAGAGCTCCTCCTCCATCTGGGCTGCCCCAAGTCCATGGGAAAAGATGGATTCCACCCTCAGGTGCTGAGGGAGCTGGCAGCGGTGATTGCTGAACTGCTCTCCACCATCTACCAGTGCTCCTGGTTATCTGGGGAGGTCCCGGAGCCAGTATGACTCCCATCTACAAGAAGGGTCGTAAGGAGGATCCGGGGAACTGCAGGCCTGTCAGCCTCACATTGGTACCAGGGAAAGTTATGGAGCAAATCATCTTGCATGAGATCACACGGCACATGCGTGGCATCCAGAGGATCAGGCCCAGCCAGCACGGGTTCAAGAAAGGAAGGTCGTGCTTGACCAACCTCATCTCCTTCTACGACTGGGTGACCAGATTGGTAGACAAGGGAAAGGCTGTTGATGTAGTCTACCTAGACTTCAGCAAAGCATCTGACATGGTCTCTCACAGTATTCTCCTGGAGAAACTGGACAGGTATACCCTTCTTCGGGTAAGGAACTGGCTAGAGGGCCATGCCCAGCAGGTAGTAGTTAACGGAGTTAAGTCCAGCTGGCGACCCATTACAAGTGGTGTCCCCCCAGGGGTCAGTGCTGGAGCCCGTTTTGTTTAATATCTACCTAAATGAGAGCACTGAGCGCACCCTCAGTAAGTTTGCAGATGACACCAAGTTGGAAGGTGGTGTCAATCTGCCTGAGGGTAGGGAGGCCCTTCAGAGGGATCCAGATAAGCTGGATTGCTGGGCTGAGGTGAATGGGATGAGGTTCAACAAGACTAAGTTCCCCATTGCTTTTGCTGGGGGTACACGAGGAGTCAGGAGCAGCCACTGCCTCCCCCCAATAATGAGGCTAATAAATAAAATAAGAGAGAGAGTTTCCAAACCAAAAGGCTACTTTGAACTGAAGCCACATGGCTTGGATGAGCACCCACACCCTCTGCCAGGCAGTGAGCAAGAGGGAGAGCAAGAGCCCTGATCCAAGAGCAAGATTCTGTTACTTCCTCACATCTTATCTTCCTCTCTGACTGTGAAGTCCTCTGGGATATGTAATTCTTCTCTTCTGAGAAACAGGCATCTGGAAAGTTGTCAGTCCATGGAACTGGAGTAGTAACTCTTTAATTACCCATGCTTTACATGATGTTATGATGTGGAATACCAATGCAAAATTACAAAACCATGACTTTGAGCTAGCGCTTTTACCATTCACATTACTGGAAGCTTCAGAATTGGATCTGCCTGAGTTACTGATTTTTGCATCCAGAGTTTTATTTCATAACTTGATACTCAGAGAACAACAAAATTCCACCTGTGCATATGATAGGTAAAGGTTCAAAAATGAACTGAATTACAAAATGTTGACATCTTTCTTTTATGTACCCTGGCATTTTATTTTTTACTCTGTACTAAGTCTATTGCAGTGTTATTTCTACATTTCATTAGACTAGCACTGTTGTAACTAGCCTGTGCTTTGCTACTGTTGTTTGCAATTCATAACAACTTCACTTAGCTACAAGTGGTATCACTGCAGATTCGGTCTCCTTTAATCAGTTAGTTTCCTGCTCAAACAAGAAATTAAGCACTATTTAAGTCTATACTATAAGAAAAACTACTGATGCAGTTTATCAAGATCATGTACCCTCACTTACCAAGAAGAAAAAAGGACCTTTTCTATAAACTGATTTACTTCACTGCTTCTTAGCATTACCTTGGAATTGATAACAATTGGTTTTGAATAACTTGAAGAACAGAATAGGCACTCTAAAAAAATAGTTAAAAGCATATTAGGAATGATTTAGAATGTTTCTACACACTGGAACATGAAATGCTAGAAAACAATCAAAGGCTGCACCCCTCCAAGAACAGCATATAGCACAGAAGAGTAAAACAACTCTATTATAGCTGTTCCTGGTGTGACTCCTGTTAGCACATCTCAGGACACCTGTATCCTTTGGCACATTGGAGAATGCTACAGGATTGGTACCAAGCCTGTTAGCTCATGTATTAATTTATTCCACCTGCCAAAGTACAGAAAGAGTCTGACACTTTGGGATTAGTGATTAAAATTCTTAGTTTTATTTTATTTTTAGTTTCCTCTTAACATTACTTTTGAATGAGAGCTCCAAGAATGCTTAATCTTTAAAGTGTTCTTGACACTTCATATAAATCAGTAACACTTGCTTTTGTTGTAGCCTCTGTTGTAGAAAGAGCAACGTTAAAAGCAATAAATATTGAAGCTCAAGGAGAAAGGCTGGGGATTAATTTGTTTGAATGATTTCTATACACTGAGGAGTTTCAATATGTAACACTGATTTCTCAGTATGTTTAATGCAATACAGCTGGCATTAAATCTTATTACTTGCTGTAGCATACATTGCTAATTTAACATTTTTGTCTTACTCAAGTTTTCATGTAGGTGTTCATATTCACTTCCTGCTTGCACATTGGATCAGTTACTTGTCCCCTATTCTCCCTTTTTTGGTGCAAACAACAAACAGAGCTGGCAAGAAACAATAACTGGATACAAGTTGCAGTGAGGCAGTAATGGGAAAAGGAAGGCACGTTACCAGGAAGAAAATCCAAACATCTTATCTGCCCACATAAGGCATAAGCTGCCTCATACAATTCTACTACATCAAATCTTTACATTAGGTAAGCCAGTGTCCCCAGATTGAGCCATCTTTAAATATACTTTCTGCCTGTGGGAATAAGGACCTAACATTAAACTACTATGCATAACTACTTTCATATAAATGCTTAGATATGTAAACTGTTTAGCTGCTATAGCACGTAGTTATGTGTCACCTCTTTTGAGAGATCACAGTTCTATGACTATTTCAGGATATCAATACATTTAGCTTGGTTTAAAACCCTGTCAGAGGTAAACAGAGGAACCCTTGATTACAGGTGAAAGTTCGACTGCTATGCTATTGAAAAATATTGATCACAAAAGTTTCAAACGACTCAGCAGAAGTTCTTTAATGGATAATAATTTACAGAAATATGTATGCATAGTCTGTATTCAGTAAGAATACAGTGTCTACTTACTTTCTACAATAATTTTCTTGATAATAAAATGAACATACTCAATATCTATACAGTTTACATGAAAAGCTGTGCCTTGTTCTGGAAGGAAGAAATATTAGCTAATGCTTTGAAAAAAATAATTTTTGTGTTATTTCCATAGTTATTGCTTAGGAAGGAAAAATTTCTGTGGGTTTGTTATGTAACTATTCTACAAGATTTCTGGAAAAAAAATTACTCCTTTAAATCTTCATGTTTTCTGCCAAGAAGTCACTCCAAAAATCATGTCAGGTCTTATCAGTAGCATCAGGCAGCCATTGAAATGCAGTGCAACTGATGCAAGCTGATAAGATAGCACCAGTGTTGTGTTAATTGTGTGGCATGAAAAAAAGGAAAAATGAATTTCTCAAAAGACAAGACGGGGCTGCACATAGGCAGAATCACAATTTACCACAGTGGTGTTATTTCGGTAGTTCCAGCAGGGAGCTGAGAATTACACATCCTTTCATTTATGACGATAGACCTTGTTTTGTAAGTTGGAGTCACACAAGTGAGTCCTGCTTTATGTTTCCAGATTTGCCTCCTATGTGGCCCCAGCTAAAATTTACCATGCATTTATGTGCGGCTTCAGAATTTCTCTGCACAGAGTAAATTTGCAAAGTGTACAAACTTATTTTCACATTTTTCGGCATCTCTGTGGAACTTTTAAAAAGCAACATGTATTTTAATATCAGCACACAGATCAACAAAGTAATTTGCATGAGTCACTTTACTCAGGTCTCAGCATTCAAAGGCACATCATCACAGCTTTCTGCAAACAATTTCACAACATTGCTTAAGGTCTAGTGAGTACAAGTAATCCAAACACTGGCACTCATGTGAAGATGGAGCCTACATGTAATGAGCAATCATCATTCCATTTTCTTGGCAGATGAGCAATAAGCCTACTTGGCATACTTTCAGTAAGTGCCAGTAAGGTGAGACAGCCTTTGGACAGCGTTGGTGTGTAAGGATGGCAATCTTCGTCTCAATTTTCCAGCCAGAAGTCTTTAAATTGCTTATAGTAAACTAATATGATCTCTCACAGTGCATGAAACAGTACTGATACTAATTAGAGATCAAGTTAGAAAAGATAAACACATCTGAGAGTTTTATGTAAAGAAAGCTATCACCTCCATGTCACTTTACCTTCTCATCTTTCACAAACCTTCAGTGAACATTTGCCTTCGTGGAATAAATGTTTCTTTACTCAGGAATAGTAGAGTGCTTGACACAAACTAAGCACTTTCAGCCTTTTCACTCCTGAGGTTGGTAGTCTTTGTTTTCATGTTTTTCAGAGCACCGTAGCATCAGAGTTTCTCAATTCATATTCTCACCAAATATGTTGTCAGAGTGCTAATAGAATAGTAAAGTAACTGAAGGAATACAGATGTTAAGGTGCACAGGGTACAAAGCCATTAGAAGAAAACTATGGCAGGGCTAAAACCTTGTGCACAGAACTACCAATCAAATACCAATCATTTCCATATGTGGGAGAATTTCTCTTTAGCTGCAGACTAAGTAATAAAATCAAGCTAGCACTCCCTGCTTCAAATTGCCAACTTTAGCTAACAAACATATTTATAATGAAGACTGTAGTGACAGTAGAGGTCCATACACTTTTGCAGCACAACCTATACCTGAGGTCTAATTGATAAGAGACAGACAATAACTTAATGCACAAATATAGAAATGTTTTTCTGATTTGCATACTTGCTTTGAAAGGATCTTTTGGGGGCTTTTGTCTGCTTGCTGTTTCTCCTCATACTCCCAGTAGATTATTGGATACATATCATACATGTGATACTTTGTTGTGAATGTACAATACTAATTTCAAATTTGTCTTTATACATCACCCTGCTCCACTAATTTTAAGTATACTTTCAATAGTGTTGCTATCAGTGAAGTTTGCCAGAATTTATCAAGCATTTATTTTTATTATCCTGCTTCTCATAACATATAAGATAAAATATTAACATAATAGGATAAATAAAAAATATTAGTCTAAAGGAAGGAAATGTTAACATAATAGAAGTAATTGTAAGTGAAGATGAACACACGTAAAAAGGCCTTTGAGGTACTGCCAGCCTCTTTTCCTAGAGCAAGGGTGTTTTTAAAGATAGCAAAGTGATTCTCTAATTTGCCTTCCAACTGATAGGATAAATCTTGTTTCTGATCCTCAGTTAAATAACAATTTGTAGCAGGACAGTTTATCACATACTACCAGAAATACTTGCCTATAATTTTCACTGTGATTTTGAGGATTTTCAATTCTTCCATCAGACATTATTGCACATAGCAATATGGAAAAAGATCCACAACCCCCTAGATACACCTGTCTTCGTTTCATTACACGTTTTGAGTGATTGAAAGTTGAGTTTTATTAAACACACTTTCAACGTTTATAAATGTTGCTTAAACTATATATGCCCATGGCATGCACAGTTATTGCTTTAACAAAAGAAGTGACTTGCAGAACAAACTCTATAACCACGAAGTAGTTGTAGAGCAGGTACATTTTATTTGGCCGGCCAGGTGCTGGGGTATAACTTCTTCCCAGCCTACACACCGAAAGCAGGTAAACATCCCTATTTATAGAGGGAATACACGCTTATTCATGGTACAAGGAGTGGTTATTGCAATTAATTCTAGAAATTCATTACAATATTCCACACCTATTCTACACTCCAAACTCCACCCCTAACTAATGACCCCATATCATTCCCATTGTTCATGCTCTAATAACTCTTATGATTTTAACAATATAACAGATTAGCCCATTATTCAGAAGCATGCCCTTTCTACTAGAAAATATTTGCTAGCCAAAGTAGCATTAGCAGGCATCATAAGGACATTGCTAGGTACAGCTGAATAAGCTTTGTTTCTGCTATGTCATCTATCTTCAAACCATTAAACATAATATTGCATGCTGTTATGTAGTTGTCATATCAGGAAGAAGCCTTATTCTGATTTAATTAAATGTTTCTGGCAATGGATAAAGACAGGGAATAGAAATAATTAAGCCCATATAATTTATTCTCATCTGCTCTTAAATCATTATTCAAGAGAAAAACCTCTAAAGTTTCATTCTTTACTGGACCTTTTTTTTTTTTTTAAAGGAGACTATTTTCTCAGATTCCTGCCATTTATTAATGTGTTGATTCATTTTAGCAGGATTAATATCTCAAGGGGGTCGTATTTCATTTCTGTTGAATTCCTAACATGCAGAAGCTGTTTCAGAATCCTACCAAATAGTTACAGATGAACTATCATATGAAATCAGTGTGATGTATTCAAAATTGAAGACAGCTGCATTTAGTTTAAATGGCTTGGCAACTGCCCAGCCAACTATTCATTTGGAAGACTTTCGCTCAGTGAGTATGAACAGATTGTTCAAGAATACTGACTGAAGGCCAGTTCCAGGAAGCTAGAAACCAGTACCCCATTTTAAGGGAGGTGATGCAAAAACAGAGCCCAGAAGACTCTGTTAAACTCACTCCTCGTGGAATTTAAATATAGCTTTCCCCCTTCCGTTTTTCATTATGAACAGAGAAAACTCCGTTCATCTTTAGGTAGGAGACAACATTGCATCATTGTAGCAAAGGACGAAATTCTAAAACTAGATCTGTTTCACTCAGTTCTCATACTCAAACACTAAAAAAATGTGCATTCCATATGACACCTGGCATTCACCCAAGGGGCATACCTCCAGCTGATTGACTAGATTCTCACTCAGTGGCTGGGTGACAGGACACCAGCCATCTCCTGCTTGCTATGAAGCTCTCCCCCAGCTGGCAACGGTGTGCTGGTCTTCGGTATGGCTTTTTGAACAACTGAAAAGTTTCCATAGATTGTAAGTCTTTCACTGCGTCCTATCTGTATGAGAGTGACTGATTTGACAGCCTAGCAGTTAGCACATTTTGCTGACTGAAGTTTTGCTCTCAGAACTATTGCTGCAGTTTAAATTCAGAACAACGGACCAGTTACTTGCACCAACTTGACACTGTGCACAAAATGGACATGATTGATACACATTTGCTGTTTGGGATTCAGTCTGACGTGAAAAATCGGTAGTATCATGTGAATTACAACAGCAAAATCTTGTTCCAGCCCTGAATTAAATGGGCTCAGTGCAATTTAAATTAACAAGATCTATGTTACTTTGTATCCTAGTTCCACAATTTGCACATACTAACATCTCATTTCGCCTTTGGTTTCAAGGCTCTCCTTCGAAATCAACAGTAGACAGTAAAGAAAAACAAGTTCCTGCTACGTGTGTCACTGCTTCATCACCCTGGGGCACCTACCCAGCACTTGCAGTTCCGGTAGTTCCTCGCATGCATTGATCCTAAACCTATGTTTCTGCCACAAATGCAAATGAATGTATTTTCACATTGGAACAGCCCCCACCCTACCCCTCCAATTCACCTGAGATCGAGCTCATTTTCAGCTCATTCCTCTGCCAGGCAAGCTATTGTTCAGCTATGGGCTAAGAAAGTATTTGAGTACTTGATAAAGACCGCATGGTTCGGGGAATCTGGTTAACACAGAAGAAATGGCCGTAGTTGCTTTCTCTCTATCTACTGCATAATTCCTAAAATCAAAGTTTTAAAATAATACTTGACAGCCTGTGAGACATTTAGCACTGAAGCTAAAAGGTTTGAACTTGCAGTAACAAATATTTTCGTTATGTACAATTCTTCCATCTTGTATGGTATCAAAGTGTCTTAAAAACTAAATATATACAACTACTACACAGGCATTTTAAGCTAAGAGAGTGGGAAGAAATAAAAAAATATAACAGTAGGAAGCATGAATTTTAGACAAAAATACCTCTACAAATACTGCTCTTGTGGAACCTTCAGATGAGTTCTTAAATAATTTAGCTACATCAGAAGCAACAACTGCAGAGTAATACCTGTATTTCTTTCTGTTTATAAATAATACATTCAATAAACCATCTTTTGATGAATGGTTTCCTAAATATTTACAAAATATTCTTTGTCAGCGCATTTGATCTGATGGAATATTACATGTGACCAACACCAATACATCATCTTGCAAAAATAAATCTTACCACATACTTGTGTAATGTAATTATTTGAAACAGGAAAAACACTAATTAATAAGTGATCTAAACTCCTTAAACTGAAGATTTTAAACTGTAGGTTTATAAATAAGGAATAAGATCCTTCCTGGAAGCCTATTTTTCTTCCTTTTCGAGCACAGTTGTCCAAAGATTGAGTAAATACCTCATAGGTAGTTTTCCACATTTTAACACTATATTTTGAAAATATGCTATTACTTTGTTCAGAAGCATTTCAGAGGTATAATGGTCAAAGATAAACACATCAGACCAGGTTTGTCACCTACATTTTCTGCTACAAATATCTTGCCATTAGAAGGTTATTGCCAATGCAATATCCATGTTAGAAGCAAGCTATGCTTTTCATGTGGATTGCTTATTTTTCAAAGAGAGAGCATATTAGAAAACACATTTAAAGTTATGTTCTGCACTTACGCATCCCCCTGCTTCTCTCAGAAACTAAAAGCCAGATTATAAGTCTCCCCACATTTCTTCTCAAAATTAATATGCCTCCAGCCTAGGTCCTTGTCAGCTTGCCATATCATATGGATTCAGACTGTGGGAATCAAATGTGGTTTCTGCATTAGAACAAGTTAAATAATTAGTAATATACTTGTATAGCTAGGAACGATTTATGTCTAGCCAGCTTGAATATATATTTAATATTTTGTCATACACATTGCAAGAATATCCCTCAACAGATTGATCAAACCAGAGAACAAGTCATGACATGCCCAAAGAAGCACCAGAAGAGGCATCGGGAAGGCCTGACATCCCCCCTCTTTCGGTGCTCTTTGTTTAAAAAAGGAAGCATCCTCTGAACAGAATGGAAGAAGCCTTGGAGAGAATCACCATATCAACATGATAAGTACTGAGACATCTTGGAAACAGCAGGATGGTGACTGACCAGCACAAGATAGCACATGAATCAACAAGCGTCAGAATGTAATTAACAAATGTAATTCTTTGGTAAGATTGTGAACCCGGAATACCCAGCCAATGGGAAGACAGGGGAGAAAGTGGGCATGGGGGAGACAAGGTACAAAAGCTGCACTATTGCGTCCATAGGTGTGCTCCTGCTTGAGGGACACCTGCCATTGCAATTCCAAATAAAATCTGCTTTTATCTGAGTTACCATCCTGACAAAATTATTTGGATATTTCCAACAAGATTAACAACCTTATCCTCCAGTCACCCTGGCTAACAATCTGCACTGGGGTTGCACATCTTTGATTCTGGGAGCTCTCCCCTGTTTCCCTCCGCCAGCCACAGGGAAAAGGGATACTTTCAGTTCATAGGAATAGCAGAACTGAAGAACACCCACCTCCAAAACGGCAGAACAAAAGCACCTCAGGCAGCATGTGCAGACTAATAAAGTCATTCATTAGAATTCTTCTCAGCCACCTTACTCCAGAGTTTTAACTACTAATCCAGGTTAACAGCTCTCCAGTTTTGAGAGAGGCAGTAAACAAGACAACAGCATTCATCAGGCACTTGAAATTCACAACTGGTAGAAGGAATTAGGCAGAGCAGAGCTTAAGCTAATCTAAATATACAAACTTGTTTTAATAAACTTTCAACATGTCAAGATCTCCACTGAAATGCTTTTAAAGTCCAACACTTCAGTGCAACTAATATTCTTCTTGATATTTTATACATCATATGAGGAGCTTCAGGTGTAAAATGCATTGTAGACAAAAGACTTTCTTGACTCTGAAAGAAATCTCATAAAATGGTTGAATTGTCAGAAAAAATGACAGTCAGGATAGTACAAGAATGCAAATGGACTTAGAGCTGTTAGAGCTCTTGAAGGACATAAGTATAAGGTTAAAGAGGCATTCTGGAAGCATCTCTGAATTTAAATCATCCTTTCCAGAATATTCTCATTCATGACTGTACTATGCAGCCCACAAGGCCATCAGAAAACAAGGCATGAAGTGATCTTAAAATGTAAGCCAAATAAGAAAAATGTAATCTATTCGTGTATAACCCTTTCAACAATCCAACTCAGAAACTTCAGGGAAAGTTGGTTTAAGGGTACATCTCCATCAGCTTTGCTTGGAGCATATCAAAAGATTGAACTTGTATTTAAATGTCAGCATAACTACCATCTGATGATACACAGAAAACAATAGATGCTAGGAAATAACATTACCTAGCAATAGAAACTCTTATCATCTAATTCTAAATGTGTTACTACATCACTTGTTTTTTGTTTTGTTTTCCACATAAAGTCCTCCTAGTTCTCATATTCTAGGGCTCATTATCATAAACCTCTTATCCAAACCATGTAACGCAAGTAACTTATCTCTTTAGTCCTTTCCACAGCACGCATCTAGATCTCTTCTGAATCACTTTTGACAAAAGCAGAACCATTTTCTGCCCTTTTCTAGAAGAACTGGAAGGCTAACCAGCCACATTAACTACTCAGCAGTCTACAGCCTGTGTCCTATACCAAGCAAATACAGGGTTAAAAAAATACAGGTACAACATGTATGCTTGGGCTTATGCTGAGGTTAACAAGAACAATTTTTCAGTTATTATTTCACAGAAAGGGATACATTAATCAAAACTTCAGTCCACTATAATCAAATAGACAAGGAAAAGGAAGAAAATCTCTGTTGACGTATCCTATTTCGGAACAGATATACAGAAAGCAAGCTGCCATAGGGGATACTTAGTTATGACATAGCTCTGCAGGAACACAGCCCACTGTGCTCCGTCATATCAGTCAATACATGTTTCAGTTTGCAACAGCAGAACAGCACTACTGAAGTCTCTCAGGGAAGAAGCATCTTTTGATAGTTACTCATATAGTTGCTAATTCTTTTTTCAGGTACTTGTTTGTTCCTCTCTGTAACACAATAGCAAGTGCAGCAATGACTCAGAATATCAAGGTCCTAAGCTGCAGCAAGGAAGGACTTGCTCAAATGCAACAGCCATAGACAAAAATAAAGTATCCGCTTCCCTTTAGAAGGCCTCAGAAACACAGGAATCTGTAGCAAGATACTCTTGCCTGCACTGCCAACCCTTAAATGAGGTCTGAGATGGGGTGGATCCTGGCTCCATCCCCTCTGACCATTCAGAGATACTGCATACACCTGAGCTCCCCTGGGTTGGCCCTGCCTTCCCACCAGGTGCTCAAACACTGGTTTAAGACATAACTTAACATTTCTGCTACATTCTCTCATAGGAAGCACAAGGCTAGGCTTCAAAAGCCAAAAGATTAAAGTGAAGTAGCAAAAAATATCATTTTGGAGTGAGAAACATAAGCTTAACAACAAACTCAAGAATGAACAAATTTCATAGGAAAAGACTGCCGAAGCGTTTTCCTCCATTCTCAAGTTATATAGCATCTCTCCCTTCCCTGCTTAACTTCTTAAGCTTTAGTTAAAATAACCTTGCCAAGACTTAGAACACTCCTAAAAGGAAATCAAACAAACCAAAACCAGATCAAAATTATTTCTTACTTTATCCATTAGCAGCAAGGACATCTACAGGTAAAGGAAGACCTTTAAAAAAATTCTTACCTTTCCAAAAAAAAGAAGCAGGATCACAGAACTACAGCACCCAAACATAAAGAAGTATTGTTACTAGAGAAGCCCAGGATGAGCTGAACTAGAGGCCCAAGGCCATTGGTGGGAACATCAGAAGACAGCTGCAGCTACTTAAAGCCATGGAGACAATTAGTGGTAGTGCTACAACCAAACTGTGTGATGCATCAGGTGGGGAGTACTATAAAAGCTGGAGTAGCTTCACAGGCAATTTCATTCTCTTGCTTTATTTCTTATAATGTTAAGCTATTGTTGGACCATCCATTTTTCAAGTCCACATTTCTGTTTTTGGTAACAACTCACTGTTGTACCAAGCTGTATGATAGTATTTATGTGAGCATTTTATTTTTGTCACTTAGCATGTACTGTTCCTATTGTATGTACTATGTCAATAGCAGAAGTCTCTAGTTTTAAAATTATCTTATAAAAACTGAACTTTAGTATAGTTTCTGGATAGGAGTATGCTATAATTGTAGATAAAAACTTGAGGCTTTTGGTTGATCTATTGTATTGTACTGTGCCTTTGAAAGAGCACCAGCATGGAATTATTTCAATTGCTTCTTGATACATTCAGAACTTGAAAAACAAATGTTGGCTTAGAAGCACATCAGAATTTCACTTTGATACCTTCTAGTTTTGAGCTTTGTGTGTTTTAACATGCTAGGAAATAACTTTTACTAATTAACATTAGAAGTAAGTTTTTCTAGAAATAATTAGGACTGCAGTGTATGCAGGCAGTATGGTATGCCTTTGTTAACCCCTGAACAGATAGTGTTAGCTCATTCTGTTTGACTTCAGCAAGGTTCTCTGTACAGAACGAAGGACTATTGTAAAAAATATATATTGTTTTTCCTGAATAATTTGAAGAAATGTAAGCAGGTTTCTGAGATTCCCTTGGAGTTTCATTTCCATAAACATCATCGCAGATGCTGCTTCTCTTACTTAATGTCTTTTAGTGCATTATCCCGTGACATTCATCGTTGTTACCCTGTAAAAATGTAGTAAAACTGGTATTAACCTTTAAGACCATTGAAAAATAGAATTAATCAACTAGACACCAATGACACTGATTACTTCTCCACAATTTATATTTGGATCAAAAATAACAAACAAAGCAATTATTTGAGTGGTCTGGAAAGACTTGGTAATACATTACAAAAGGTTTATGCTACTTTTTTTCTTAAAGATTGCAGTTGCCGCTTTCTGCACTGAGCTACTTAGTGCAACTGAAATGTATATACCTCTACTCAGCGCTGTACCTAGGTGTCATTTGATCTGAGGTTTGATTTCCAGTTTTTTGAAATTCAGTGATGAATTGGATAAAATCACTAAAATTCTCATTTAAACATGCTTATTTATAGAAAAATGTTTTCTTGCCAGTCATGGTGCCAATGAGTCTTTAATGACATTAGGAGAAGTATTTGTAAATGCTTCTTGATATATTTCTGAGCTGACAATACGTCTGACTCGCTTTTCTTGTCTTTCTATTGTTGCTGTACATGCTTCTCAGAAAATATCAGTTTATGGATGTTCTGATTATATACAAGATCTGAAAATAATCCTTTCTGAAGTCCAAATGGATGTATTTTACCTGTACACAGCTTTTCCAGCACACATAAATGTATTTTCTTTGGGAATGCTGAACACTTTGAACTATCAGATGGCTTGGTTGGGAAGGGACCTTTAAAGACCATCAAGTTTCAACTTCCCTGCTGTGGACAGAGTTGCCAACAGCTTAGATCGTGCTGCTGAAGGTCTCATCCAATCTGGCGTTTCCTGGATCCAGGGAAAGGGAATTGACTTCTCTCGGCAACCTGGTACCTCACCATACTCTGAATTAAGAAAAAAAGAAATAAAAAATACCTAATCTGAGTCTCCCCTCTCTTAGTTTAAAACAATCTTCCTTTTTCTTGTCGCTATCAGACCATGTAAAAAGTTAGATCTCTCTCCTGCTTATGAGAAACCTTGCAGTGCTGGAAGTCCAGAATGAGATCTTTCCTGGAGCCTCCTCTTTTCCAAGCTGAACAAATCCAATTTCCTTAACCTTTGCTCATAAGTGAGGTGCTCCAGCCCTTTGATCTTTTTTTGTTGCCCTCCTCTGGATCTGCTCCAAAAGCTCAACTTCTTTTTCTGTGTTGGGGGCATCCTGAGAGCATTTTACACTATAAACTTATTTCAGCCTAATTTGGATGACCATAGTAAGCTTGTAACTTACTCCAGACAAGGGATGGATCTGTCTACTGTCCCTGCATGTGTTTCCTGTATGTTGCGTGTGGATAAAACATGACTAATGAACACCTTCCTTTTCACTGTCATTGTATGCACACAGAAGAAAATGGAAGGGTCTATGGGAATCCTATAAAATCTGTTTCCTTTAACACACAAACAGAAAAAAAGAAAAAAAAAAAAAAAGTATCCTGTTTGGAGCAATAAGAAACTTCATAGTGCTTCTATTTTGTTATGCAAGGCAAAACATCTGGAGTCATAGCTGACGTTTTTTATTGCCACAGCAGTAACAGTTAAACAGCAGTTGCTACATTTAAATGTTTCACTTGGACTTTCAAATCAGATTTCAAATCAGGTACAATTAACAAGGAAGTTTGAAGATGAAAAGGCTTCCATAGGGGGAGTCCTGTCACTGATTAGTTTCTTGGATAGTTGAAAAAAACTTAAAAGCCTCTTACTTATTTGGACGTTCACTGAAAAAGAGTTTTGTAGACAAATTCTTATTTTCTGTGGTCCAAATACAGGTAATGTGTAGTAAGCTGTTAACTAAATTCCTAGGATGGTTGAGATAGCCATCCACAGTGATAAGGTCCGCAGGGGCCTCTCAACCTTGTAAAACCATGGCAACGCATTCCCTAAGATAAGAAAGAAGAGCAAGTAAGGCCAAATAAGGAAAGGGCAGTTCATGCCACACACCTATTGGGCCAGAAAGTAACTTTAGGATATCAGAAAGGGTATAAGAAGAGTGTGTTGCTTGCAATTGATGCCATTTGCCGCTCATCGTATTGATGTGTTAAACAGCATGCGAATGGTCCGGGACGGGGCGCGGGACCGGTAGGGTCGGGCGCTGGGTCCGAGGGCTGTCGAGCCACTGCACACCGGGCGGGCCGATGCCTCGGTTGCCTGAGCAGAGGCAACAGTAATGTAAAGAGATAATGCATTTTCATGATAGCTAAAAAATAATAAAAAAGGAAAAAAAAAAAAAAGAAAAAGAAAAATCAATGCACAGTTTGTAGCTTATCCCTTTGCTTCACTTTACTCCTCGTGATCATTAAAACAAGGTGATGCCAGTGCAGTTGGGTTGTACATGTGCTAGCCAGAGTGCTTCTACTGAAAAATCTGTCATACTCTTAAGTACAAATGGATTCACTACTCTGGAAGGCTTAAAAATAAAATTCTGCTCTATTGTTAGCTGGAAAACCAAGCAGGAGATTGAATGCAAATTTCTGGTCTCTATTAATATGACAATTGAGGGATTGCATGTCTAGGAAATATTATATATAATTAATAAAGGTAATTTCTACTTGATATCAGTAATACTGCTATATTGTGCAGGAAATCCACTTGTGAAATTCCACAATTATTATTAAGGAAACAAGATACTTTCCAAACTAATAAGAAAAGGCCACTTCAGTCCCTTTTCCCTGGGTTTTAAAGCTATTCTATTGTTTCTGAAGGCTTGTTTAAAGAGTAACACGATTTGATTTTTGTAGCTTTACTGGTATCTATGTTAATTCACTGAGCAAGAAAAGAGTAGTTTGTTTTCTGGAGCAGAAAAAAGAAAGCAAGAAATAGATTGCTTTTAACTCTGCTTGGAATAGAGGTGAGGAAAAGTGCTTGAGAAGATCACGTAGCAAAATTAGGTTAGACAAGTAGTGGCAATTTTATTTAAAATGTTTCAGGTTTATTGTGATGTGACTTACTGACGATGGTCTTGAAATGAGAAGTAAATCTGATGACCATGGTAATTTACTCAAGTAATATGAGATGTTTAATGAACAACAGTCATCACAGCAGCAAAACAGTAAAACAGCTATTTGATCACTAGATAAAAATCATGTTGGTCTATAATTTGCTCTGTTTTAGTGATGGGAAAACTGATCTTTATCCTACAATCATTACTCCTGAAAAATAACTTATTTCAAAGAACTCAAAAGTTACTTGAAACTGCAGCTAGATGTTAATTAAATACTCAATTTCATTTGTTGTCTGGATCTTTCAGCATTGCTTGAATTATTTGCTGACACTTAGAACAGTTTAGTGTAGCTCTTGCTTTCATTTGACTGCTTCACTGCTGCTATTTCATCATATCTATTTGGGAAAAAATGAATCAATATTTAGATGTATGAAATGCAATACACTAAATGTTGAAGCCCTAGTTTAATTTTAGCCTATAATAACCAAGAGTACGTACCTCCTTGTTTTTTTTTTTTCTTTTCTTGCATTTTTTTTCCCCCAGACTATCTATCTCTTATCCTGTGTAACAATCAGAATGCAAATCCATTTAAATAGCATTATCGTTCAAGGTTTTAGTTACTTGACCTTCTACTCAGTATTCTGAGTAGACTGAGATATAACTTGATTATTTTTGCAAGGTGACCTGGCCATGGAATACTACTCTCTTTTCAATATGATTGAAGAGAATAAAACTGCAGGTGAAAAGCTGCAGTGAAAAGTTAGGGATTTTTAGTAGTAAGCATGCTGTCTATATTGTAAGACAAAAATAGGTAAGATTCCCTTAGTCAAATAATACCATAACAATAACACCATAAACAAATGTCTGTTAAATGCAGCACTTTACAGAGAAGCCCTTCTCTTAACTGTTTAATTATTTTGTACTATGAAAAATAACCAACCACACTTTCATCTTAAAAAAAAAATAAATTATATATATATATTCCAACCCCTACAATTCTGTGATTCTGTGATTCTGTGATATATATTTTGAAGAGTGTCTGAGTGTGAAAATTACCCATAACAGTGGATCAGCAGCTAAAGGGAAATTTTAGCTTTAATACTATAAAAAAAGTGTTGATTTCACAGTCATTTCAATGTGATTTGACACTAAATTCATGGCAATGTGACTGTCCTATGACATGACTGCAGAATTTTAATATTGTTGAATTACAGCTCTTCTGTATTAGATTAAAAATCCATCTGTCATAAAAACACATCTTTCTCACTGACAGCACATAAGAAAATAATGTGAGAAAATTTTGTTTCACCCTTTCCTACGATACCTTCCAGACGTAGTAATTTGCATCTCACATAAGCGTTTTGGCACATATTAATCATGGAAACAATTTCAGGTATCTATCTTTAAATGTGTTTTAGTTAAAAAAAAAAAAAAAAAAAAAAAACTAATTAAAAAAAAATTGGGACTCAGTAATACTTTCAAGGAAAGTGACGGGGATATAAGCACACCAGCAATGATTACAAGGGCTTTTCCCTCACAGTCTATAAGACTTCTCTCTTTAGCACATCATAGCTTCAGAAAAGATTAATATATATTTGAAAAATCTATCTATCTTCGACTGCATTAGCCCACTATAGATAATCAGTGGGATGAGAAGGTAACTTGAAATGTATTTAAAAGTTTTTATTTAAAGTAGCCCACATAATGATTCTGTTTCTGCCAAGTTATTATTTAGCTTTGTTTTTTTTGTTTTGTTTTTGTTTTTGTTCTCCCTTCCGCCGCCCCCCCCCCCCCCCCCCCCTTGCCCCAGAATGAGATTTTTGTCAAAGCTGATGTTTGTAATTTAGTTATTTGAATTTAGCTTTCACCAGAAGAGACGTTTTTGGGTCAGAAGCATCTTTCACATTACAGCCAGTACTGAGTTGACTCAGACTGAATTCTGTCAAGCAAGAGTATGAACTTGAATGCTGCATATGCCAAATGTAGCCTTAAATTCTTCTTAAGGAATAAGTCTTCCAAAAGCAGTAACCCTGTATATGTTTATTTAATTATAATGATTTTTTAGTTACATCATAATCGGCTTCAGTCAGAATTAGAGCTATATATTTTAAAAGCATACTCAGCAAAATAAGTTTTACTTTAGCTCAAATATATACCTAGATGTTGAGATGTTTTTGCTTCAATTTTTATTGCAGTTCTTTATGTTAAACCTTTGGAAAACCATTTTCTTTCAAAGAGTTATATTTGAGTATTAGAATCATAGGTCATCTTGGGTTTGAAGGGACCTTTAAGATCATCTACTTCTAATTCCCCTGTTGTGGACAGAGTTGCCAATCACTAGATCATGCTGCCCAGGACCCCATCCAGTCTCCAGGGATGGGGCTTTTACAGCTTCACTGGACATGTTCTGATGCCTCATTACCCTCTGAGAAAAGAATTTTCCCCTAACATTTCATCTTAATCTCCTCCCTCTTAGTTTAAAATAATTTCCCCTTTTCCTACTGCTACCAGACCATGTGAAAAGACAGTCACTCTCCTGCTTATAATCTGCCTTTAAACAAATAAAGATTTAAAATCGAGGTTTCCCCTGGATCCTTCTATTCTCCATGCTGAACAAATCCAATTTCCTCAATCTTTTATCATAGGAGAGGTGCTCCAGCCCTTTGATCTTCCTCATGGCTCCTTGGGACCTACTCTAAAAGCTCAACATCTTTCCTATGTTGGAGGCCCTATACTTGGATATCGTACTCCAGATGAGGCCTCACAAGGGTGTAGTAGAATGGTACAATCATCTCCCTCCCCCTGCTGGCCACCTCTCTTTTGATGCAGCCAAGGATATAGTTGGTCTTCTGGGCTGCAAACACACACTGCTGGCTCATGTCCAGTATTTTGTCCATCAGAACTCTGAAATCCTTTCTCTGCAGCACTTACTTATTTCACTGACTTCTTCTCTTAATCTTATATATTTCTGGGATTTCACTGACCCAGGTGCAAAACCTTACATTTGTCCTTGTTGAATCCCTTTAAGTTACCATGGGCCTACTTTTCAAGCCTGTCCAGGTCCCTTTGGATGACATCCCTTCTTTCTATTGGATCAACTGCTTCACTAAGCAAACCTGGACAGACTGCACTCAATCCAGCTATCCAGGTTGTTGACAAAGAAGTTGAAAAGCACTGGTCTCAAGACAAATGCCTGGCGGACACCAGTTGTCACAGACCTTTATCTGGACATTACATTGTAGAAGGCTACCAAATTTGTCATGGACAATCTGCATCCAGTGAAACTGAAGGCATACTGACTGTCTCAGATCACATTCTTGTCTTGTATGTACCTTATCATAGCTTCCAGTTCCATGATTTCCTTGTACCTTTCAGATTAAACTCACATTGGGACTTCATATTCCAATACTTGATAGCAAAAAATATAGAGAAATGTTTCTATAGGCTGGAGTAGTCAAACACTTATGAAAGCCATTTCAAATATTTCCATGCTTCATTTCATCAGGTAATTCAAACTACTCAATTTCTGTCTTTGCACAGTTGATATTTAGTGGCGGATATAATTGCCTCTGAAAACTGCCTCCTTTGCCACATTCAGATGGCAATATAAAGGCTTGTAAAACACATCCTGAAATGGTGATGCCTCTTGGATGATGCTTAAAATGCAATCATCGTGAAATAGGTACTTAATCAAACAGCATCTGCAATGTTCTTTTCCATCATGAATGTTCTCAGAAACATCAGCAGAGAAGAAATTCAGGAAAGAGCAGTTGCAGATGATTGCATATCAGGAGGAATCAAATTATAACAAACAAGAATGTTTTTAACTTGTCAAAATGAAGAAGATCTGAAGAAATGAATTTGAGAACTGTAGTGAGGATATTTGTCCCTTCTAAGCTTATTCCAGTGTATGACTATCTTTAATAACTGTCAGTCCTGGAAGGATTCTTAGAACCAGTTTCTAGTTCTGATAAATTCTGGAAGATTTTACCCAACTTCTGAAATATGGGACTGTAATAAAAAGAAAAATGAAGTTCTGGGTAGAACCCTGAAGAAGATGCTCTTCAGAAAGATCAGGATGGAGAGATGGAACAGACCTTAGGATAAGGAAAGGGCAAGTTTGCACTGGAGTTCAAAAGCAAAACATGTAGTGGTTTTCCATGGTGATTGGTACTCCTGACCAGGGGATGTGGGTGCTATTCTGAGGCATTGTTCTTGATAACTACCAGCCCCTCTCTATTCAGGGGAAGAAGAGAGAGGTGTTACTGACATGACAGACAGGTCAGAAGGACAACTGTCACTGCTGTTCAAGTGGGAGCTCTAGAAAAGCCTAGAGTTTACCTGGGGCAAGGTAGGAAGGAAAGGCAGACTCTTAGAGCAACAGACATTTAAGTTGAAGTCCATGTCAGAGAATTGTATTACTGTGTACATGTTCTGATACTTTGAAAGTGGTATTTTTGTACCAAGATAGTTTGATCTCCAGTGACTCACAATCTATCAGAGTAGTCAAGAAAAAATGTGTGGATCACGGGAGTCAAAAGAAGGAAGAACAAGATACCTTGATCTACCAAGATGCAGAGTGAGTTTGAGCAAGAATCTACAAATCATTAAATATCTACATACCAAAGAAAAAGAAACTACTTGAACTCTATTGAAGTAAGGGTAATGAATAACATACAGCATACAATAAGGAAGAATAACATACAATTCAAGGAAAAGACATTTTAATATTGATAGCTAGGGAATATACAATACCACCAGGATAACTGATGTATATTACACCTAATGATTCACTAAATTAAAACTGGACAAAGCACAGAAAATATGCCTGCATTGGTGAGAAGATGAAGCAAATGATCCAGCATCAACAATTTCTCTACCAAGTTTCTCTTGACATAAGCTACTAATATGTCTGAACATATCTATGCAATTCATCCAGAGTACTCTTTGCTACTAAAATAAAGGGCTCTGTGTACCTCCTCTGCAGCATTTGAAGTGGATTTAGCAGGGCTTCTGGGAATATCTTATTTTCTTTTGAAAAGTTTGCTATGTCATTATAAAACTGTAAGAATTTGCTGTGAGTCTTCATTATCTGATATGAATTCCTGTGTGAGTTACGATGCTGAAGCAGATGCTTTCACTCTGTAAATAATGCATGTTCCAAACTGTATTGTTACAGTGATATGTTAACCACAATTACTAGTTCAGTGCTTAACATTTTTTTATTTTGCATTTCTGAATTCCTTCCTCTGTATCCTGAAATTAGACTCATGTGAATACAGGGTTTCTATGGCTGTTCAGATAAAAGAAGGTATGAAGACTGTTGCTACTACTGTGCATGATAATGTGGTGCCATTTGTGCCAGTCAGAGTTAACATCAGATATTTACTTGTAAGAAAATAAGTTTACTTAATTATTGAGCAATGTCTGAATCTTACCTCAAAAAATACTGTTTAAAAATAATTAAAACAATTCATTTTATTGCCCATTTTTAATTCATTTTTAATTCATATTTCAGTCAGTAAAATAATACAAAATCATCTAGAGGGAGAAAAGCTGAGCATACTTTACAGCCACCCACAAACAGAAGGAAAGAGGATCATCATGATATGTAATTAGTTGCAAAAAGAGAAATACACTAATTACCTTCATGAAATGTAAAAGGAAGTTCTGACTAAGATTTATAATTAGTCATTTTAAAACAGAGGTCAGTGAATCCTACTTATTTTATGCAAAAAATATTCTGCTTAGTCTTAACTCTACAGCTGGTTTTTGATTCACTTACATCTTCCTATCTGGAAAATAACTGATAGCTGAAGATGCATTCAACATTTTTCTCTTACTTCTCCATGTCAGCAGTCTCTTGAGTTGCCACAGGTTGTTAGGAAATTGTGAAAGGAACAATTGGTGATATAATCTTTGTTAAATTTGCGTTCGGCATATAAAATATCCTCTGAGCTTTTTTTTAAATAACTTTTTTGTACTCTGCCATCTTTTCTTCCTTTAATTTGTTTGAAACTATAACTTTTTCAAATCAAATGCTAAATGTAATGACACAGAGAGATTTGATTCTACCAGAGTAAACACAGAGGAAAGCAGTTTCATCTTTGGAAGGAAATACAGAAACTATGTTTATTTGTCTGTATATTCTTTTTGTTTCAAACAATGACTTGGAAAAAAGTTGGAAATTGGATTAATCCCATTTGTATCTGGAATGGGGAACCAGAAACTAGACTTGCATCAATGTATCAGGACCTAATGCCTCCTGAGACATGTTTCCAGACAGGTTTGCAGATCCAGCTGCAGAGAATCTGAGTACTTTTCAAGAAACCCTTCCACACACCAGTCAGCAATCTTTTTCCACTATCACTAAAAGAAATTTTTCTTACTTAACAAAAGATTGGAGAAAAGTCATGGTGCTGTACGAACTGTGAAAATACTGTGGCTTTAGCCCATCTTTGAACACAAGTGTTGAAGATCTGATGCATGAAATAGTTTCACCAGAGTGAAGCTATGAATTTAAAACTTAGTAACATTTTTTTCACATGAAACAGCCACGTTATAAAAGTAAGGTCTGTGGGGAAAGCTAGAGAAGAGAGCTGAAATGTGGAACTGTCTAATGAAAACCATGAAAATACAAGACATTTAAAGACCAATGGTGAAACGTCATAGACAATTTGCCTTACAGATATTTATGGCCAAGTAATTTTTTAGAACAGTTTTACAGCAATCGATACACTTAACTTTTTAGATAATATAATTTCAGGACAGATTAAGCTATTTGTGTGTAACTTAAGGTATTAGAGTCAACACAGTCCAATCGTGATAAGTTCATAACTCTCTTCAGGTAAGTTTGCTCTGAAGAAACTTCTCTGAAGTAAGTGAGCAATGTGGAATAAAGAGGAAAATGGCTTTATGGAAATAGATATGAGAACATAAAATAAGTTAACTAGCTGCTGTGGATGTTAGCTATAGTAACTTCAGATTATGCTCACTACTATCCAGCATCACTTCAAGGAAATGTCTTTTTGTTCTGTATCTTTATTTATTTATTTTTTTTCTGGGGGGGGCTGTTGTTAAAGGAGTAGTCCTTTGGACTGACATAAGCTCCTGATGGACTTGCACAGGGTAAACTAGGTTAAAAAATTTCTTATAATGGCAAAAGTCAAGGAGGAAAACTTCAACATGAGTAAAGGGTATTATAGATGCACAAACCCAGATAGATTTGAGTACAAAGATTCAGAGTGCTTCCATCTACCTCAGATCCTCATCTCTTCGTGGAAGACAAAAGGTAAGGAAGGGCATTCTGTTTAAATTCTGTATAACTTCTAATGACTGAAAAAGCTGTTGTGTGTGACAACTTTGCTAGCTGTGTAAATCCAGTACAGTTCTTCTGCTAAGTAGTCTTACCTTCCATAAAAATAGTGGACAACTGTTAGCACATTTTGCGGTTTCTAACTACAGTTTGAAATGTTCTGTAGATGAACAGAGGACTCAGTTCTCCTGGGCTGTCAATGTAGCACCTTTCCAAAGTACAAAATTCACATAAATGAAAGAAAACAGAAATCCAATGGTTGTAAGACCTGACAAAGCACTTGCTAAATGGGAGACCCAGAGGAATGCAAGTATAATTTAATGTTAAAAAAAAATGTCTTCACATAGTAGTGCATCTTGTCAATCCTTTTACTGTGAAAGTATGAACAAGTATGATTCAAGGGATGGCACGCTTCCCTACAAGGACAGGCTAAAAGAGTTCACTCTGGAGAAGAGAAGGTTCTGCGGTAGCCTGATAGCGGCCGTTCCTATACCTCTAAAAGGAAGGTACAGGAAAGACAGGGAACAGCTGTAGCAGGGTCAGTGGTGATGGAACATGGGGAAATGGTTTCAAGCTTAGAGAGGGTAGATTTAGGTTAGATATAAGGAAGAAGTCTTTTACAGTGAGGGTGGTGAGGCACCAGAACAGGTTGCCCAGAAGTATGGTTGATGTCCTATTGCTGGAGACCTTCAAGGCAAGGCTGGGTAAGGCCCTGGGCAACCTGATTTAGCTGTGGTATCCCTGTTCTTTGCAAGGGAATTGAACTAGATGGCCTTCAGAGGTTCTTTCCAACTGAAAAGATTCTATGATTCTATAAAGTAAACAGATAAGAACATTTTAAAAAAGAATAAAACAAATTCCCCAATATCTAGTCTTTTTGTTCTTTTTGGTACAACACCTTTGACGTAAAATCAAGGTTCAGAATAGGTTGGTGTAAACTCAGAGCTACTTATTAGCCTAGATGACTTGTATCTGCACCCATGTAATGCAGATATTGCTGTAATGCCACCTAGAGAAATATCTAGGCATATAGAAATAAATATATATTATAATCAGTGGTGATACAAGAAGCATAAAATCATTCCATAAAAGGAATGCACAAATCAAGTTAGAAAATAGTGAACCATGTTTTGTTTTGTGTTAAAGCAAAACCTAATTTACTAATAAGAAGCTAGCTCACTAGAACAAGTAAACTTTTTCAGTTCAAACTGCAAAGGGAAGGGCTAACTGGCCCTTCTAGAGCATGGCAAGCTGTGGAGCATCACCTTCTCTTTCCTATTTTGATGCATCAGTGGTCTGTTAAGTATATGGCTTACAATCATGAATACATCCATTAGCATTAATCTATCAACCTCCTGAGTGAAAGCAGAAATGAACTAATTTTAATGTATCTATGAAAGAGTATAAAGGAGCTTAAACTTAGAAACCAAGATTAATGTCCAACCAACTGATGAAATAAACTGAGTATCCTTGAAAAGCAATTAACTTAAATGTTTTTATGCCCTCGATCCTGTCAATGTGTCTTATTCAAAACAGATAAAAATATTGGAAGTGTTCAGTTCATCTAGTATAATAAATACTAGTCCTGCAGCATAGAGGAACAAATAAATTAAAACCAGACTTTTCTGGTATTGCATTATTGTAGTGAAAAGGAATTAATTGATAGTGGATTCACTCTTAAACTGTTGTTTGCTGGAATTGTACTGGCCTTCTGTCTCAGATAGATCACATTCAGTTTCTGGAAATTTTTATTTCCTTGGACGTAGAGATTAAATTGTTGCACTAAGATAAATAAGTAATAACTGAATTAAAAAAAAAAAAAAAAAAAAAAAAAAAAAAAAAAAAAAGGAGGACTGGAATGACCCTAACGGTATGTAATACAAATAAAAAAATAATAATAATAAAATAAAATATTCAGTGGAAATATCAACAGCAGTTTGGCCCTGTATTATAGTTGCTTATATCTTTGTAATTTTGTTTGTGTATGGCTACACCAGCATTTAGAGGACTACAGTTACTACTGATCTACAAGTAAGAGAAATTTTGTAACGAGAAAAAGTAATAGTAACTAAGTAGCCTACTGTCCTGGTTTTATCAGGGTTCCATATCATGACATCATGTGGCAAGCTGTTTCAGTGGTGAAGCACAGACCTGGGGAGCTTCATGCCCTTCCTATGTCAGCCCCTGGTGGTATCAGCTTATGTGAGTTTCAGCACTTTGAGAAGAAAACTCTCCAAGAAGAGACAAACTACAGTCCCCAGAAGTGTCCATTATTCACTGTGTGGTTTCCAAGTAAAAGAGGTAGAATAGCACAGCAATGGGGAAGAAGACTCCCTCTTCTGTTTCTGGCAGCAGAGCTAGCAATATGGTCAGAACTTCTCTCTCTTCCATTTATTTGATTTATTACCTGTGACCCCTTTTCATATCATATTGTCTTACATTCTTCTATTATTTGCATTAAATTAGTTATCCCTCCTTATTTTGGTTGTGCCCTTTGTAATTCTCCCCCCCCCCCCACACACACACACACACCTGGAAAAAGGAAAGTTGGGGATGGAGAAGCCCTGTTGCTGGTGATAGAATAACTAAACCATGACATCTACATATATCAAGAATTCTCTTCTATTGCTCTCTTCTCTTGGGCCAAATATTGGCTAGGGCCTCATTCCTTAAACTAGCTAAGAAACTCTTCTGAAAGATGATGAGCTCTTGCATTAAGTCCTGAAGAGCAAAACAACACAGAAGTACTTCTCGTATCTACGGTCAAACACATACAGTTTAATACTTAAATTCTGTGATGAATAAAGTACTTTGCAGTACAATTTTTGCCTTATTTATTGGAAATGAAGAGTTCCTTCACAGCATTCACAGCAGCTCTAGTAAGAGCATCTAAACAGCTAATTCTGCTTCAATATAGGAATAATGATCAAGATAGGAATAATGTATGTGTAATTAGCTACCTATTTACTTACCAAAGTTATGATCAGTGTATATTTTTTTTTTCACAAGACTTAGAAATGAAAATTATGCAACATTTTTTGTGTACTTTGTTTTATCTGCTATTTACATTTTATGTCTGCTTTTGTCAAAAGTTTTGGCTTAAATCTTGTTCAGTATTTAATAAGTGTGCATGAGACAAATGCAGTTTTATACTGTTTGACATTATGTACTATGTAGGAGAGAATGTAGTTACATATCCAAAATAGGGATAGTAGTGGCTTATCATAGAATCATAGAATGGTTTGGGTTAGAAAGGACCTTAAAGATTATATAGTTCCAACCTCCTGTATTGGGTAGTGATGACAACCAGTGGATCAGGCTGCCCAGGGCCTCGTCTAACCTGGCTTTGAATGCCTCTAGGGCAACCTTTTCCAGTGCCTCACCACCCTCTGAGTAAAAAAATCTCCTCCTAATACCTAATCAAATTTCACTTCTCTTAGTTTAAAATCACTCCCCCTTATTGTATCACTATCAGAGCATGTAAGAAGTTGTTTTCCCTCCTGTTTATAGAATCATAGAATCATAAAATCACTCAGGTTGGAAGGGACCTCAAAGATCATCAAGTCCAACCGCAGCCTAACCATAGTACCCTAACTCTAACAACCCTCTGCTAAATCATATCTCTAAGCACCACAAATGGCTCTTGAATACATCCAGGGATGGTGATTCAACCACCTACCTGGGGAGCCTATTCCAATGTTTAACCACCCTTTCTGTAAAGAAGTGTTTCCTAATGACCAACCTAAACCTACCTTGGCACAACTTGAGGCCATTTCCCCTCGTCTTGTCACCTGTCACCAATGAGAAGAGACCAGCCCTGCTCTCACTGTAAGCACCTTTCAGGTACTGGAAGAGAGTAATAAGGTCTCCCCTCAGCCGCCTCTTCCCCAGACTAAACAGCTGTAGCTCCCTCAGCCTCTCCTCATAGGGCTGATTTTCCAAGCCCTTCACTAGCCTCGTTAATCTCCCTTTAAGTACAGGAAGGCCACAATAAGATCTCTCCAGAGCTTTCTCTTCCCCAAGCTAAACAAGCCCAGCTCCCTTGATCTTTCTTCACAGAAGGGGTGCTCCAGCACTTTGATAATCTGTGTGGTACTCCTCTGGACTCACTCCAACAGCTCTGAAAATTGTGCTGGGGGGCCTGGACACAGTATTCCAAATGCAGTCATCCAACCAATTCATTATCCACCTTCGCTATCCAGCCTTCACATCCATATGCCCAATTTAGAAACAAAGATATGATGTGGGACCATGTAAAAGGTCTTATACAAGTCCAAGGAGGTGATATCAGTTGCTTTTCTTTTGTCCACCTCTTTTTTTTTTCCATTCAGCCAATGGAAAAATCAGTCCCTGTATCTTTTTATCAGAGTTTAATAGGTTAATCACCCTTCAGATATCTCGATAGGTCAGTGAGTGCAATATCTAATTCAAATTGAATAAGTATTAACAGATTACTAGTAATAAAGTTGAATCATATGGTTCCCAATCTGCTGCAAGTATAAAGAAAGGCAGCAGCAGCAAAAGGTGAAAAGGTCAAGACTGAATACAGGATATGATGGAAAAATTAACTTTTTTTTTCTCGTGAAAAGCTGAACATAGAGTTCATGTTGAGTATTAAATATTTGATGGAAAACTTGTTTTTGGTTATTGGAAGTAGAGTTTCCCAAATTACGGGAAAATGTCTGGCTTGACCTCAATCTTTCAGGAATCACTGCATTTTCATATAAATAATGATCCTTAGATTGCTCTTCAGAATGGAAACTGTATGGGCAATGTTCCTTTTGCTTTATGTACTCTGTTAAAACAATGATGTGGCTAGAATGTATAGAGGACAGAAATGATCCCTCCATTTTTCCACTGACTTATAATAAATCATTCAATATTCTTGAGATTCTGAGTAGAAATCATTTAACTTTCTTGAATCTCTGAGTTCATCTCTAGAGGAGTACAGATGTCCACAGTCCTTCAGGATGCTTCTAAAGTGCACTTTTCATTTGGGCCCTGCTGGATCCAATTTAATATTATATTATGGCAAGTAAGTAGCAGTCATGCTTTTTATTACAGGGCTTATAGAAAGGTGGTTGGGCTCAGATCCTCCACAGTTGACAAAGCATGAGGATATTCCATGCCTTACTGGCTAAACATCTTTTATGCAGCCCGGAATGCATTGCTGTGCTCAAAGCTTTGCTTCCAGCCTGTACTGTCATAAACCATGCTTGTTGCTTCTCATATTTTCTTTGTTCTGTTTCACTTTTCTCCTTGGACAGCAGACTCCTAATGCCAGCTGTAGCAGTAGTCATGGTAAGACTCAGTTATTAAGTTTGTTGGTATTATCCATTGTCATGGAGTTATCTAGATCAACCTGTGTCCGTGACAGGGGGGGCAGTAGGCCTGTGGGCCCCCGGCCCCTGACAAAGGGGAAGGGAAAAAGGGAAAGGGGTAGGGAGATGGGAGCTGGGCTCAAGGAAACAAACAGAGCAGCGGCAACGATCTAAGGAGTAAAACTTATTTTACTATAATACAATCTAATTGAAATTGAGGCTAATAAATCAAGTGAAATAAGAGAGAGAGAAAGAGAGGTTTCCGAAGACCGAGAAGCCTACTTTGAAATTGAAGGCGCCGCGGCTTGGAAGCACACCCACACTCGCTGCCAGGCAGTGAGAGAGAGCGAGCGTCGCTTCTGTGACACATTTTCCTCTCTGACCGCGAGGTCCCCTGGGACCTGTAGTACTTCTTCTCTGTGCTCCACATGATGTTATGATGTGGAATACCAATAGCAAAAATTACAAAACCATGACATCCATGTGGATTAATTTTGGAAGAATGGTGGAGAAATACCTGATAGTCTATGATCTGAGTTGACAAGCTTGGTTGAATATTTTTATTCAAGACTCCCACTGCACCTCGCTTGCAGAGTGTATCCACTACTCTAAAGCAAGGCCAGTGAGTAACAACAGCAGTCTTTGAGAATTTACTTGTGCACATGTGCCCAGCATTCTGTATTAATGTATCAAAGCTTGGGCCCTACGCATCCTCAGCAATCAAACAGGTAATCCAAGTAGCACAACAGAGACTTTGCAGGTGTCTCTCTTATGTGTAGCGCAATCTATCTCATTGGATCAACTCCTAGTAAAACTGTGTTGGTAGATGCAGCTCTTATCGTTGACTTTCACATTGTATGTCCCTCTAGCTGTCATTTTACATAGATTTGAGCTTTAGTTTAAATGTTAATTAAATGCTACCTTTCTTATTCTATATGTAAACATAGATTATTTACCAATACAATTTCAGGCATACAATTTGTTTTGGTTTTGTTTTGCTTTAAATGTTTAGTTACCATTAGCCATGTTTTTAAAACATATTGTAAAAGCTGTAATGATAAATATTCTAGATTGAATTCTGTGCTACTAACACACAAACTCTGAGTATCGTTGAAGCATAGCAACAATTTTTACTGTCAGATGACCTACAAAATCAATCATGTTCTGTATTATTTGGAATATATTTTGTGAAAAGCACCAGGCGCAGGTTTTTCATTTATTCCTTCTTCGTCTAATTGCTTTGTAATTAGACAGTATGTTTGTATTACCAAGCATAAGATAATTCGTTCACATACTGTGCTTTACATACGAGGTCTGCCATTTCTTAGATGTGATTGTATCATTTGGATTCATATTGATGTCACATTATTCTAACCAATACTCTTAGAATAGACTGGGAGAAGAGGGCAGAATTAAATCCTTATATTATGCCTAAATTCTGAACTCATGTCAGTAAATACATGAAAACTAATACAAGCACTGAGTTGGTCATTTACAGAAATTACTCATGGGTTAACTTCACAAGTGTTCTCTACTGCAAAAGTGTCACAAAAAAACCTCCTGTATCGCTGTGGGTTTCCCCTGTAGCCTGGGTGTCCAAAATTTTGGCTTGCCTGAGCTGCACAGAAGAGAAATTGTCTTATTGTCTTGGGTGACATATAAAATAAGTAATACAGTTAATGTATGTACGTAACAAAACATATTTACTAAAACGTACAAAAATGAAGGCAATAAAAATATAAAACTAGTGGCATATTTGACAGTTTTCGTGAAACTAATGCATCAGTGTCTGGTATGGTGAAAGTGGGTGCAATTGTTTGTGAGTTCTTAAGGTGCTCCTCAGATCTAATTTTACCCTTTCTGTACTTCATCCTTGAAAGCAATTGTTCACAAATGTACATACCTCCAAAAAGTGATGATATTAATTCATGATTGTGAAATGAGGGATAGTTTTCCCCAGTAAGATAGATCATACAAATGTCTGGTAAAGAGACATCATCAGTTCTTTCTTTTAGTTGAATGTCTGATTGCAACTCTATACATTCCATTTTTTAATTCATAGATAATGTATTTATATCAACCAAAAATGGATTTGCAAATATACAAAAAAATCAATGAATTCTTCAGCAATCTTGAAACCTATTCTTAAATTACTTTATCAGAATGGAAGACAAGGCTGCATATTTTTCACTGTTCACAGGAACGTGTTTAGCCAATGTATAAAAATACATAAAATTATTTGCCATTACTTTAGCTTACCACAGTTTAATCTGTTTTGATTTGCAGCATAGCACAGACAATTAATGTTTTTAACCTTGAAGATGCATGTGTAACTCATTTGAATGAGGGATCAAGTCTGCTAAAAATGCTAAATTTGTGAGCAATTTTTCATCTTGAAGTTTTGGCACAAATTTTCCTTTTGATTCCATAAAGGATTTTATTTCATTTCACAAATCATAAAATCTTTTCAGCATTTTACCCCGTGTTAGCCACCGTACTTCAGAAAGAAAATAACATCCCCATAATCAGTATCCACAATTTTAAAGAACTCACCAAGTGTCTCACATGCACGTGATGTTTAATACACGTGGGTTTTGGTTCAACTGTGTGTAGCAGGTGCAAGATACAGAGTTAGCACTTCACTGCACTTCACCCTCCACAGCATTCTTTTGTTTCCTAAGCAGTCCCCACTTGAGCTGCACACAATCAACTAATTAAAAATTATCATCAGAAATCATATACAATGATAAAAGTTTATGATCTTGTGGGCCCCCATTACTAGCTGTCCTGGGCCACATATGGCCCATGGGTTGGATATGTCTGCCTTACAGGAAGTAGTACAGAGCAGCCTGATATGCACTGGGACATTTCAACCATCCTGCACAAGACTGACTTTATGGGCAATAGTATCCTCATTCACACTGCTGTCTAGCCACATGGACTATTCCCATCTCTCTTTGTACTGCACCAGAATAGAATCATTTGTTTTGCTGCGATCTTTCAGTAAATCCAAATCAGTTCCAGAAAAACTTTCAAGAAGGTTATGTATACCATGCACAACTTATTGTCAATAAATAAAAGCATTCTTTTATTCTTCCAGATCTCTAAAGAACAATAAATATCACTTAGAACAGAAAATATTTATAGTGATATAAAACCAGACAACATATCCAAATAAGAAATTTGATTTTTAAATGGACACATGCTATGTCTTTTTCTCCCTCCACTATATTTCTGTGAGACAATCTTGCTTCAACTCTGATTCAAGACACCAGAATTCTGCCAGTCAAAAAATATTGCAACAATCATCTATTTAGGAACAGGAGTTGCTGAAAGGCACACTTCATGCTTGCTTACATTCAAACTTTTCTTTCTTTCTCGTACCTCATACATGAAAACTGCACTGGTTACAATTCACAAATTTCCCATGATAAGTAAATTCAGTCTTATAGATCAAATATAGACCCCTCAAGTTTGGATAATCCATCTCTGCTTTTCCAGTGTTTTTGTTCATTAGTGACATGGAAACTTAAGAAAAATAGAGCATTTGATCAATAGGAACAGAGAAAAGCTAAAATTTCCCATCAAAAGCTCTCTGAACAGCTTTTTATTTATTACCTTTTAGCAAACATCAGGAAAAAAAAAAAAGGCAAAAAAGCAGAAATAAGGAAGAAGTCTGCACAAATCTTGTGAAAGCTATTAAAGCTTTTCTGAGAAGGTGTGAGGGGAGGACATTATCCTGTTCTTTCTCAATGAGTTCACGAATCACTAGTGGCAATCTAATGAAAATATGCAAGTCCATGCTGAAAACTGGAAAGTCCTAACATCATTTGGGTCAAATATGTGAGTTATTACTGTTAAATATTATTTTTATTATTATTATTTATTCACATTCTTTTTAAGAGATTTAAGAATCTACTTATTTTAAATTGTCACGCTAAATGAGTTAACATCAGCTTCTTAGATCTGACTTACTTAAAAAAAAAAAAGATTGAAGTACCTTGATATTCTACTTTACACTTAACTGCACATGTTATGTAATGGTGAGGATAACTGGCTGGTATCCCCACTTTATAGGAGGTACTGAATGGTGTCTTCATATCTCATTTTTCAGAAATATAATAGATTACATTTACACGTATGCTATAGAGTGTCAACATAAATAATTATCTCTATTGGAGCTGGCAAGATAAAAACATGTATTATGACATGCATTCCAATAGAATTTGAAATGGTTCCTACTTATTAGGAGATCTTGTAAATTATAGTAGAGAATTTAAAAATAGCTGTAACGTATTAATAATTGCTGTTCTAAAATGTTTTTATTTTTATTTCTTAATTATATAAATGTTTTTAATTTTTATTTCTTAGTTATTTTTTTCCCATGTCTTGCATATATGACATACATATCATAATGTATCTTTACATTTAGAACTTTTAGTTGCAGGATTTAAATCATTCTTTAATGTTTATTCATTTGGTTTTGTCTTTTAATTGTATGCTCTCATATTTAATTAAGCTTTTTGTGGCATCTGCTCCAGTAGCGCTATATAAATGTTATGATTCATACATTTATGATTCATAAATATTTTCTTCCAGGAAAAATCAACACACAGAACTGCCAACACCTACACACAACTTGAAGAGCTATAAGATGCCTGAAGCTAAAAGTGTGGTAAAATTTTTCCAGACTTTGTAAAACAAAGTTAGAGAAGTGCATCTGTTATTAATTCTCATTATACCACTCAATTTGTTTTAACATTAACATGTGAACTACTGGAAGACCTGCTACATTATTTCTTTTTGGAACATACAGAAATATTATTTTCTCCTTCAAGTGAGCAAGGAATCATCTTTTTGCAATTTATACTATTCAAATTGTTTGTCTTCCAAGTCACTTCCAATATAATCTCACTGTTATGCGGCAGGCTGTTGTGAGACCTATCTTTTTTACCTAATGTTGCTGTGAAATTTCAGGCAGACATTTACAACCATGAAGATATCTCATGCTTATTATTGGATCATCCCATATAATCTGGATTTAATGTACCTGTTATTTCTCATGCACTGGCATTCACTGCTGTGTCTGTATAGTAAGATAATCAGATAGTAGATGTGAACAGTGAAAAAGACTGTTGCTTGACTCTTCATCTGCTTTAAAAGACCCTCAGAGTTACAAACAGAAGCATCTGTAGTCTCCAATAGTGTCTTCTCTTGACTGAGAATGTGCAGATTGTAAATATACAGATGAAGTTTTCAGGTATGCCAATTACTTGCTACTGTGACAGTTGCTGATGTACAGTTCTGGAAAACCTCCATTGTCTGGAGGAACTAATTCTCCTCTAAACAAACAAACAAACAAGCAGAGGAAGAAAAGGAAAGAAAAAGGAAAAAAAAAAAGTTTGTACTTAGTTTTCTTGTTCAAGTAAGATTGAGATATGTTTTCATGTTCTAATCATTTCTCAACTTATTGGCAAACATAGCTTCATCTTCAGGATTCCCTAGTTTTTAATTCATGCTACTATACCAAAAAATAAATATTCAAAGCGATGAAGAAGTTAAAACGTATTTCACAAAAGACATCTAATACATTGGCTTGTTTAGTCTGGAAAAATTAAAACTGAGAAGAAACTGATCACCACTTATCAATTCAGCGGGAAAATAATCAGAAGAGCTACTGAATTTCAAGAACAATGTTGATGTAAGAACAAAATGTCTGTAAATAAGTCTAAGATGGAAATTAGAGAGTTTCTAATTGTCCTGGGTGTAGCATTCTTGAACAGATTTCTTTAAGAGATAGTAGAGGTAAAGACCAAATAATTTTTAAGGACTCAAATATCTTATGACATATTTGCTTACGACTTCAAATTACTGAATCTGGTGAAAGATTTCCCGTTTGATATCTTAATTCAGCTACTGTCCTTTTTCCAAGTTTCTTACTGCCTAATTTTCAGAAATGCTAAGAAATAATTCAGATGATAGGATTAATTTTGTTCTTCTGAGAACAGATCCTTCGCCCGTAAAACAGATGTGCTACTTAAGATGAATGAGTATTTGCAACCCTACGGATAATTTTAAAATATCAGTCAAAATTAATAACACATCTTGAGTTGTTTGTATTTGTTTTGTTTTTTTTTTTATTATAATAAGGGAATTTCAGATTTCCACATTTAATTAACTTGCAAAAGGTATAGAAAGCTAAATAGATCTTTCAAATTTTTTTTTTAATTATTATTTTAATATCTTATAATACAAACGTAAATCTAAACCTTGACATAACTTTCTTTCTGAAGGGACTCTTTGGGTACTTTTTACTTTGCAAAAGGAAATTTTGCTAGCATAGTGCACAGTTTTGGGGTACAGAGCAATTATTAATATATACAGCATTAGTATATAACCTAATCAGTAGTAACATATCACCAGGATAAGCATTTGCATCCTCATAATACTAGTGAATCCCTGCTGGAAAGGGACCAGTCATCAGCCAGGAGGGGAGGTGTCTTTGTTGCTCAAAATGCTGGCATTCAACTCAGTATGCTTTTTCCTAGGCTTTTATATCTTTTCAAATTGATGCTCTTTTCTCAAGTCGTTGAGTTATGAACTATTTCCATCTGTGCTTCTGTCTTTGTTCTTTCTTATCTTTCATAGAGTTAGCTTTTGTTCCTTCTCACAGCTCAACAGCCACTTTGTCAGTAAATTCAAGCTGAGGTCAGAAAACTGTGCTTTAAAAAAGGCAGACTCTTTGTATCACACATAGCTGAATCCCCAGGCTGGGTTATAGAAACATCGTTTCTGAATGATCAAAATGTTGAGGTTTTTAGATCCAGCACTAAATATAATAAATAGCCTTCCTCCGGATTCTGTAGTACCGCCTCATTCTGAAGATGTTTGTGGTAAAATTTAATTCTCTTCCTCAATCTCCTTCAATGTAAATGTAACTTACAATCTAAAGAAATGAAAGTTTTTCAAAATTATGTCATTGTAGTTTCCATTGTGTGGGCATATTAGGAATTAAAATCTTTCTGATGGGAACTATTGTTTTGCTTAATAGAAATATGCAATTGCGGCACATATGACCAAATAATAAGCCAACTGGGAAGGGAAGAAGTTACATTTGCATCATGGAAAAAGGAAAACAGAAAGGAAAAGGAATAGAGTTTAGAGTTTATTGTAAAATGAGAAGAACCGTTTACCCAGGAATAGTTCTCCAAAATGGACATTTTAATTATTTACGTAATGTTTTTCTATATGACAATAGCAATTCTGAAACTATTCCTGTTTCTTAGGGATTTTTTTTTTTTTTGGGGGGGGGGGGGGGGGGAGGGGGAGGGGTGTCAGATTTTCATTCAAACTTCGTTATTTCTGACCCATAGCCAACATTGCTGCTGTCCATATTCACTATTTTCACTGACCCAGTGGCTAACATTAACACTTGTTATGTCATTATCATTACCTGGCAGAGCCATGAAATATTTTCCAAGCCACTGCAAGTCAAAGAGCCCCTCACCTGGGTGGAAGTATGCTGATAGTCACAGTGAAGGTGGCATTCATTGGTTCTATCTTTTGTACGGAGACCAAAGCATTCACATATATGACAACTGCTGCTAAAGAAATTTTAGAACACTGTCATCCAACAAGTCACAATGTTGAACTAGCATGCGTAGGATCAGAACAAACTTATTGATTATATTGGCTTCTACACACAATCTTTCTGCTGTGACAGTTGGCCACTGCAGAGGGAATTTCATTGAAATAATCCACAGTTTTAGATAAAGGTTGGAAGAAATCATGGACAGGGGCTATTCCAATTAATATCTGTTTACACAAGCACTTGGTATATTCAGCAGTTATTACTGCCTACTTGTGCAGCTCTAATTGTACAGTTATATTGCCAACAGGTAAACAGAGGTTATACAGATGTTGCGTACAAAAGATTATCTTGATAGAAAGATAATCTATGATAAATGGAAAACACTCACTGATGTTGAAGGCTCACAGTAACTCCACACAAGAGCAACCTCCAGAGAAGAGATCCAGCCTTAGTGGTAGTCAGCCCTTAAATGTGATCTGGGAGCCAAGCTCCACACCTTCCAGTAGCACAGCTGAATTACCTTCACCTGTGCTCCCGCAGCTGACTCATTGCTTGCTTCAGGTGGTCAATCAGAGGTTCAGGCTGTGATCAACGGTTTCCCATACACTACTTTATAGCTACAATTTCTTAAAAACAAGTAGATGTCATTTAATGATGACAGTCCAAAACAGACCAACAGATTACCTATAAAATTCAATTCATAATATAGCCTCTTTACTTTACAATTTATATTAAATGAAAGCAAGCACCTGGCTAACTGGGCACTTGTACAAGATTACACAAAAAACCATTTCTTCCAAAGATTTTTCAGAAGATCTTCTTAGGTGTATATGACTTAACTAGACTAATGCACCTTCTGCTTATAGTCTTGTACTTCAATATGTGATATACCTTTGCTCAAGTTACTGGCTACTTTGTACAGCATGTGTCATGTTGAAATGGAAAGTCTGTGATGATCCCATGATATTCCACTGATCTGGCTTACTTTTACATTGAGGGACACAGGACTTAATATGCATTAAAGATGACTGTGGAAGACTGATTAGTGAGAAGAATGATTATGATTCATGATAAACTGCTTGTAAGAAATAGAAAATACCCTTCTTCAGAAGATGGTACAAAAAGGTATATACCCTGAATCTCAGATTTGATTCTATCTGTCAGATTCATGTGTGTTTGTCATTATAATATCCTATTTTTTTTACAAAGTTGTTATTAGCTATTAAAATTCAGATATTTTTCTTCTTGCTCTTTCTAAGTCTGCAGAGAGCATGCAGACAATGGCATGAACATTCAGTGTTTACTTCAATGTTATCCTTCCTGTTTGCTTTATTATTATCAGCACAGAATCTCAGTTTTTTTCTTAGGTGTATGGTAAATACAAAAGTAAGTAAGCTTACAGGGTCTGGTATATTTGTGAGTGAAACCCAATTTTTCCTGTAGAAATGCATGAACACCATTATCCATGTTTACCTTATTCTATACTACCAATTATTGTATTTGGTTTCCAGTTAAAAAGACATGAAATGCAGTGATTGACTGGTTCACCTAAGGCCATTCAGCAAATCTGTGACAGGTTGGAAAACAGAAGCTAACAGTACTCTTCTCTAGCTGCTACTTAAAACGAGTTGACTTAATGTAGGCTTTATCGGTGTTCTAAAGAATTGGGGTCCGGCTTTGTTGTCTTTTATTTATTTTTTTAAAGCCACATATTAATTTTCATAAAGGAAAAATGGGTATAAATAATGTAATTAAAAATAATGGCATGTTAATCTTCTCTCCCTAAGCTTCCATTTAATTGCTTGAAGGCTGATGAGTTTGGATCTGATACTTACTTACTAGGGATGATTGCTTAGCCACTTACCATATTAATATTGACAGATGTCCCAGAGAGATAATAAATGAAAGCAGATCAGTAGTTTGCAGTCATTTAATGATAACATACAATGCTACTTTATATATGTTGACTCCCACATTTAGCTTTTCTGGTGAAAAGAACAGCATGACAGAATTTGTTGATTTTTTTTCATCAAATAAATTTAAAATGACATGAAAAAATACTCATTTTCTAAAGTGATGAATTTAATGTTTTATCGTGCTAATGTGATTGAAAAAAAAAAAAGTAACAACAAGCTCCATTTCTCTGTCTCATTTACAAAATAGGTGACTCCAGGTGATTTTGGAAAAGTTTGTAAACACTTGTTCTGACAGGTATTGTGTCTCAAAGGTGATACAAAGTTCAGAGAATCGGGGGACACAAGGTTTTCAAAAAGATTTCCTTCATAAAAATTTACTGGGAAAGGAAAGAAACAAAGATTAATAAACTCATTCATTCTATTTCTAGAGGGTGTGTTGTATTCTTCCACGATACATTTTAGAGCATTTCCTAGTCCAGACACAAAAACATTGTGATTATTCTGTACTACTATTCTTGAGTGATTTTCTCATTCTCAAAAGAGTGACAAATTTTCAATACTTATTTTTGAATGTTAAGGAAATTCAGAAGTATTACTATTAATAGTTAAAAAAAATAAAAATCAACAAAGAATAATGGTTAAATTAATATAAAGTATTCTGAACAGTATTTAGGAGCTTGACATCTGCATGACTTCTCTTTGATTTCCATCAAATCTGCAAAGCATAGCAAACACTATTGAAAAAAATTGGCTTGATGACAAATTGATGTTCTCACTGATAGACCTTTAGTGAAGATCCTTAAAAATACACTTTATCCATTAGTAATAATAGCAGTCAACATAATTATTCAGGATTAGGGAATTTATTTTTTTTTCTTTCCTTTTTTTTTTTTTTTAAACATATGCCTATTCTGTTTCTTATCATTTCCAATCTGGTTGACATATGTCCATTACCTTTGAGAAGAGCACAAAGTATTTCAGTTAGAGGGAAGCTACTCTGGATCCCTGTATGTCATTTGCAGATTAAAGGATAGTAAATAATGGTCTAGATTTACTCACTACAATTCTTCATTTTCTGCTGCAGAATACAGTAGTGACTCTGGAGAAGCCATGAGTCACTTCCTGACATTACCTTGAGGAAGTCTGTATCATATGAAATAGTATACTGAGCCACATATCAAACTGTTCTTGAACAGTGCAGGGTAAGTGCACTGAAGAAATTGCCTGCAGAGGAAATGTCAGGAGGGGTTGGTTTGGAACGTGTCAATGTGTGAACAAATTATTCAGCAAATGGAGCCTTTTGTTTTGCTTCCACCACTGTGGATTGGATCCTAACCCAGTGAGCAAGGACAAGAGTACGGATTCCAGCGTGGAATTACTTGATAGTTTATTACTGAACAAGAGCATACTCCGTATAATAATTGCAGATATTATTCATTAATTCAAAGTATGATCTGATCTAAATCAATCCCAGAAGAAAAAGTGTTTTACAACAAAATTATTAACTATAGCTGCCCTTATGCCAATTGCTCACAGAAAAGGGAAACCGATCCCAGCAAACAACAGGCAATGGCTAATATGAAAGAGAAGGCTGTAAATGCATATGTTTTCCATGCAATTTATAAAAATTCTTGAAGCTTGTGGATATACTGTATTAAATTAAATAAATATGAAAGTCCAGCTAGATTTTAGGACCATTCAAAAGTCAAGCCATATTTCTGAGACATTTGTCTAATGTCTCTTCTTGAACTCCAGCAGGCCTCATGCCATGACCACTTCAGTGAGGATTCTATTCCAGTGCCCCAACACAACTGAGAAGAGGTAGGAAAAAATAGTACGTAGGCAAACAGTACATCCCTTCATTCTACGTTAATGACTACTATTAATATTATTAATTATGCTTGTTATGTTTTACAAAGGAAATATTGACAGATTATGAACATTTAACTCTTCATCCCATTTGAATGTAAAATATTACCATCAGAAAACCAGTAGAAGTCAAATGTTGTTACATAAAACTCTTTAAAGTACACAATGCAAGAATCAAATGATTTTTAAAAATTACATAATTGACAGACACTAAAGACCACTTTTATTTAAAAAAAAAGAAAAAAAGAAAAAAAGGGTTCAATCCTGCCTTAAAATCAAATTGTGAAATGTATTGCTTGGTAAATGATTAAACTCAGAAAGAGAGAGAATGAAGATCACAAATTGCACATGGGGTAAAAAGAAGCTGAAAACATTTGAATAAATTCTCCTGAATCTTGATAAAATCTGTCTAGATACTATGCAGTGTAAACTCTTCTAGTTTTGTAGAAGACAATTGGAAATATATCTTAATTAGTAAAATATATCCCCAGGACTTGGTTATCACTCTTGAGAGTGTTAGTTTGACTCTCAGAAATAGCAGAAATTATAGCACATGTTGGTACAGTAGAAAATGTCCTGGTGACACAGGAGAAAAAAAAAGTGTATGCTTGTGTCCCTGACAAAGTACCTGGGGCTATGCATTGGAATGAATAGTTATTATTAATGACAATTTTCTTCAAAGAAGTAAATTAGCCTTCAAGCAAACTTGGAGAACTTGTGGATTATCTGTTCTATTTCAAAAGTTAAAATTTTTCTTTAGTCAAGTAGAATCTTAATTTTAGTTAATTGTTGTCTGTGACCACCAACAATCTTCCTAGCATGAACACTATGTTGCATATGCTGCTCTTGAACAAGCTTCACCTACATTTGTTTTCCTTGTGAATTCACTTGTTTACTTGCTACTAGTTAAGAAAAGGTTTGGAGTTTAGCTGAATTCTGCTTTAGCAATACTATGTTTGTACATCTTTCCTTAAAATTTCTTACATGTGATTTTTCAGTTAATCTGACTACTGATTGGGAGCTAACCTCATATATGATGATAATTTTGATAATTCTGATGCTGTAATTTCTTATTATCTTACATCACAGAGAAGTAAATTGGCAAAAATATATCTTCACTTTATTTTCCTACTTAACTGTCTGGTGATTAGCTGTTAAGCTCCAGAAGTTACAGGTTTAATCAAGTAATTTACAAGGAGAATATATATTTTAATTCAAATCTCCTCTCATTTTATTTTGTTACTATTTTTATTTATTGTTTTGTTTCCAGATAAGAGTTAAATTCTGCCTAGGATACACTGAGAAAACAAGTAGAAAACCTCCTCATGTAATGGATATGTAAGGGTGGTGTGGTGACAAACTGAGCATATTAAATGAACAGAAATGACACTTCCATTGTTAAGATGTACTCTATTAGATATAGGCAATTTCATTTGAACAGCTTCATTCCATTGCTGATGCTTAAAACATATTAAATAGAAATATTCAAGCTTCTCAAGTCTCAGTTGTTTTACATGTAATGTTCTTATGGAAGACAAGTAATAGGAGATTTGCACCAGGAGAAATCAGTGTTTGTAAGCAGTAGCTTTTATGCTGCATGACTGCATTTCTTTTTGAAGACTGTACTGCATTTGAGCATGACAGTTGCAGTCCCATTATTTTCAGGAGATCTGTTTCAGGTTATGCCATCACGAGAATTTGGACTTTTCACGTGACTGATCAGGAAAATTCAGAATGAAAAGAATAAGACCTTAACCCTGAAAAAAATATCCAAAAATTCCTGGGATTTTTTATTTTTTTTTTCAGAGTGTACTACACATGCTTTTGTGTTCAAGCTTAATTTAAAACAAACAAACCAGCAAGCACATTAAAAAACAAACACAATGTTCTGCATTGTTGTAGTAAGCAAACAGAAACAGACATCCCATTATGGAGCACAGAATGACAAGGAAAATACAGCGATGATAAAAAAAAAAAAACAAAGAAAGAAAGTAACAAACAAACAAACAAAAACACCTGGTTTTATATTCTTTGCAGCTAGAAATTATATCTTATCTTATCTTGGATAATATGAAATACAGGATATGTGGCATAAACTCCCAGAGTAGTTATATTTTATGGTATGAAATCTTTCTCTTACAAAATGCAGCAGTCAGTATGTTTGAGAGTTGTCTATTATTTCTAAGCACAACAACAGTTAGTTTTGGTAGAATGTGACAGTAATTACATCTCTTTTTCATATTGCCTTTAAGAAAAAGTTAAGGCTTACTCTGTCTTTAGCAACATTGTTTGATAGACAATAATTTCTCCATGTTCATTAACTGGAAACATTAATTCAAGACGGAGAAAGCAAAGCCCTTTATGATGCAGCTAAGTGTATTTGTAAAATGGTTCTTAAAAAAAAAAAAAAAAAGAGAGATGAAAAAGGAATCAACATTCCCATTAAATTATATTACAGCTTTTGTACAAACACCTTGAAAATGATATATAAAAGCCAATTAAATGGTAGCCTGTTGGCTCAGCAGGAGGGAATCATGTATCTTTTCAACATAACCCTCGCTGAGGTATGATGAAATAGAGTGAAGGTAAAGAAATAAGTGAGTTTCTAGACTTAGAAGTCACAAAGTATCTAGTTACTTCTCACAGCAACTGAAAAGGAAAAATCAATTATAACGTCTCTGTATCTAAAAATACAGCTTGTACCTCTGCATGGTGCATGATCATCAGAGCCTACAAGAAGAGGAAATGGGAGACTGAGGAAGTGATCACCATAGGACGCATTAGAAATTCTGTGAGCTGAAAGCAATTTCATTTGAAAATGAAGAAAGAAAAATGTTTTGATGTTAATCCATTCATGCTTCAGCATTTGACTTACAGTCAGGGCCACCCGCTTTGTAGCTTACTTACTGAGAGCAAGGGAAATTTTTATGCCATCATGCTGAAGTAAATCAGAAATTAATCCAATCAAAACAGTCCAGAAGTATTTCTATAAGATTGGTGTAAAAATCAGACCCTTATATTCAATAGTATTTCTGTGACAGAAATCTGTAGGATTTATGACTTTTTTCAGACATCCATCAATTCTTTGGACAGATTTCTTATACGTCAGAAATTCTGCAGTTCCCTAAGTAATTGCATGCAGTTTTATTCATGGCTATGTCCTCTTCCAAGAAGGGAGTCAGGACTGTGCCTTCACTTCCTAAGGGGGATGAATTCATCTCAGGCAAAATCTTTCATAAGAAGTGTTTTGTTTGAGTTCTGGATGAGAAAGGTCTTGGCTTTTACTGTTTTCCAGCCAGGTTGATCTGTCCAATTAGAGTAGAAAGTAGAAGGCCTGCCCCAATAATCATACCCACTCTTTGCCTATGATCACTGCAAGCACTTCTGCTCTCCCTGTACTGCAGGCAATTACACTTTGCTACAGAAGCATTAAGACATCCAATACTCTTTAACTCTCTCTGCAGAAGGCATGAGCACTTCATACAGAAAATTCAAGGGAGGCCATTCTGTGATGGCCAGACGAAGCAGAAGCAGTTATTTTAAGAGATCAACTCCTAACCAGTTTAAGGTATACCTCGTTTCAAGCATGCTGTTAAATTAGAAGATACTGAAGTGTTGAACATCATGTCTAGCCACCAGGTCTTGTTCAAGTGATTTTGGCTATGTTTTTTTTTAGAATATTACCCTGTCTATGTTCCTCTATAGCATAGTTCTCACCCCTTTTCATGCTTCCTTCACCTTTCACCTGCAAAACAAAAAGCTCCAGTCACCTTCAGAAATATAACTCAGAGAAACCCATTTTCTCTGTGAAGAAAGACAGCTAAGCCACAGCCATTAAAAGGTTGAATACAAGGCAGCAAACCTACAGCTCTGAAGAACCAGTAGCCTTCTTGAAATACAGTGCTTGTGGTGAAACTGCTGCAAACGGCAATTTTTCCATTGACTTAATTGGTACTTCACCCGACCAGAGCAGGATTTTTTCTTTCATATTCTTCTGTTCAGTCACTAGGAAAGACTCGATTAGCCACTATTATGTATACTAGACCTGCAGGCTGTTAACAGGATCTAGCAATTTGTTCAGTTCATCCAGCTGAGGCAAAATCAGACAAAAACTTTTGTCCTCTCTGGTACAGTTGCAGACAGATCTGCTCATAGAAAGGACTCAATCAGTATTTGACTTGATATTTTGGGCTTCAGCAGATAAGGCTAGAACTCAAAAGATGAAGACCTCCCCAGTCTCTCCTGGACTAAGATATATCTTCCAAAAGCACACTTAGAATTTCAGTTCTACAACTTTTTTTTTTTTCTTTTTCTTTTTTTTTTCTTTTTCTCACAAAATAGTTTGTGACATTTATGCTACAGAAAAGGGTTTAAGTTGGCATATGATGATACTGTGTAACACTGTCCAGAGCCGCGTTTTGACCCATCTGTAGCAATGGCAAAACATCTTTTTAGAAAGAAATGAGTATGGTAAAAAAAAAAAAAAAAAAGGCAAGCATAAGGAAAGGGTATGATACAAGACAGTCTTGAAAAGAAGTAGGGCTGAGTACTTCCACAAGAAACAGTACTTTTAAGGGATTACAGACATCTGAAAGCAATATTAAAAAGATGTGTCTAAAATATGACCACCAGGATAAGTCTCAGCATTCCTTTGCTCTGACTAATATAAACCCCCCCCCCTAAATTATAGAGCAGAAATTGCTAGAAATTATATGACAACATATATTTAAGTAAGACTTCTGGTTTTAAAAGTTTCAGAGAAGCAAGGTCTTCACTTGAGATCATTTACTGTACTGTCCTTTGAAGTTGTATTGTGCTGCAAAGTTTAGCATTTAGTGTAAAAATACTGGATAGAAATACTCTAAAGTAAGATGCTTATTTGATCACGACTTCTCAACTATTTGAGTACATAACAACTTCCTATCTTACACTTGCCAAAGGGGAAAAAATAACATGAACTGTAAATACTAACAGCTGTGTTTGTGGGGTGAATGTCCGAAATTAAACTGTTGAACTATCAAGCACAGCTTGCTGCTTGCTGGCTGCAGCTGGTATAGACTGCTTAAAATTTTTGAGAACACACGATCCTCCAGTTAAGGAGGACATGAGCCAGAAGCCTTAGAAGGCTGCTCACACATCATGCTTCCTCAAATGGATTATTCAGGTTGGGAAATTGAGAGCTTGGGGCTCTAGCAACAGGAGTAGGTGATGGAACAGTTATTAAATAAAATAGTCTCTCTAAAAGATCCCAAAGATTAGAGATCTGCATGGAGACAACAGCCAAGAATCACCCAGTACCTTGGCTGGTGGTGCCCGAAACAGGTGTCTGGAGCAGCAGAATCTTATGTGACTTTCTGACAGAACATCCTGTGCCAGCAATACACTCTCAGCTGGAAAGTCCAGGCTTAATGAGACAGAAAAGAGAGAGTATACGAAATCATCAAGCAGAATACACTTCAACGTCTAGCCCTCCTATGGGCAGTGTTTTACTCCCTACTGCCCATTATGTAAGTAGTATCAGAAGTAGGATGCTGATGGTTCAGTGAACCTTGATATTAGGTCACGGGGGAGGGCTCCCATTGAGCTGTGTTTGTGAGCAGGAACATGTTGCATTACACATTGGAAACTCTTTTTGTGAGTGGCAGGTGCACAGCTTGCCAGCTTGTTGAGGTCTATAGAGCTTGGCAGGGGATTTAGTATGCTGGTAACAACAACTCTTCAGGGGCAGCAAAGGCAGATGTTGGGAGTCTAATTCAGAGCATTTTTTTCTCAGTGGTGTCCCTCAGGGGTCAGTACTCAGTACTGAAACCAATGATCTTTATTATTTTCATCAATGACATTTGTAAGTACATGACACTGTTCATTTTGTTTCATAATCTTGCTTTGCAGAAACCTTGCTATAAAGCCACACTAGTGCTATCACTTCATAAATCCCATTGGATTATTTGCAGTGTTGAGCATCCAAGACAGAACCAGTACAGCATAAGAATGAGAATACTTTCCTTTAACTTGATGTTGGCTGCTGCTGGGCTGTGAAGCTTTCCTCCAGTGGCTTTCCTGGAGCAAGTGTAATTGTTGGTGTCATAAGACAGTCCTAAGAGTCCAACAGAATTTGGATGATCCTTTTCAGAGTTGTCAGTTAAGACACGACATGTGGAACTCTGGTGTTCATTGAGATAGTGTGGCTTGCAGCAGTAAGAGGTGTCACCATGCTGGGACACATATATCCCCACGGGGTGCCATCATGTTGTGTGCACACTTGTGTCACTACAGAATGACACCCCATGCAATGGGGTGCAATGAGGCTTAGGTTCAGGTTGGATATTAGGAAAAATTCTGAAAGAGTGGCTGGGCAGTGGAACAGGCTACCCAAGGAAGTTATGGAATCACCATCCATAAAGGTATTCAAGAAAAGGGTAGATGAGGTACAGAGGGACATGGTTTAGTGGGCAGTATGGGTGGCAGGTGGACGGTTAGACTGGATGATATTAGAGATCTTTTCCAACCTTGATGATTCTATGATTCTATTAGCAAGATGTCCGGAGAGTTGTCCCATCCCTGGAGACATTCAAGGTCAGGCTTGAAGGGGATCTGAGCAACCTGATTTAGGTGTCATTGTATGGCTGCTTAAAAACTGTAAGTACTTAACTGTTAAAAAGACCATCTTGCTAGCATCTTTGTTCATTATTATTATTTTTTTTTTTTAATAGGGAAAATATTGAATTATCTGTTTTGAAAAACGTGCTTGGAATTGCATTATGTTTTGTAAGATTCAAACGGTGAAGACCAATTAAAATGTGCAGAGGCCAAACATGACCAGTGCCCTGCTGGACTCTTCTAACGTTGGTTCATGCATACTGCTCTGTAGTATCGTAGTATATCGTGGTATTGAGATCATTCTCTTGAACCTTCCCAAGGCTATTTTGGGAAAAGCAACTATTAAACCCTTCATGTCAGAAGCAAGGTGATTTAACAGTGAGTTCTCTAATGGCTCCTCTTAGTATTTTTCAGAGACCAGGGATTTGGGTGCTTTGCCTTTGGGAAGGATTATTCAATTTTTGGAATGCTAACATGCATCATCACTTTTCTTTTTCTCCTTTGAGTTATAGGATGATCAGTGTCCCCATTCTGAGAAAGGAGGGCAATCTGTTTAAATAATAAGCAGTGAGAAATTAGTTTATGATTCAAAATCAAGTTTGGAATCTGTGCTAGGGAGCCAAAAGCTGATTAGGTATATCCTTAGCAGGAAGTATTGCCATAGAAACTGAAGGAATCTTTGCTAGCTGTTAGAAGTGCAGTGATAGGACTTATTTTAATTTTTTGTGTTTTTTTTTTTTTTTATTATTATTACAAAATCTCTGCAGTTTCAGCAGAAGCAATATTTATAATCCCTTGAGATTTATGCCTTTATTTTAAATTTCATCCTTCATGATGTACTAACCTCTATAAACTTCCCTGGCCTGCAGAAGCATTCTAACTTCAATTCACTACTTCATCATAATAAAACTTATTTCAAGGTACATTACACTTCTCCAGCCAGAGCTCCTATACAGTGTGTTTGTTTCAAAAAAAAAAAAAAAAAAAAAAAAAAAAAAAGGCAGTGATAGGGACCGCTTTCTTTATCCAGCACTAAGTGAGCTGAGACTATGATGTCTCAAAATCTCTTGTTGGGTTCAATATTATTAACTGCACTGTGCTTTGCCCTCTGCTTTAAGTGAACAGAAAGAGTAGGAACAAAGTGATTGATGCCTATTTAAGGGAAAACCTGATGTCAGAAAAATACCTCATGAAAGAAAATAAACAATCTAACAACTAAGGAAAAGATAGCAGGGCAATTCCACTTGGCAGTTTCTAGCTGCTCTCTTAGTTACAGGAATAAGGTGCTGAGCTTTTAAGAGTATAATATACATATGCGCATACATAGCAAAGAAGATGATCTCCTTTCTGCTTTTTCCTACATATATTTTTGTCTAAAAATATATCTGTCTCAGTTCTTTAGTAAATTCTGTATGTAAAGGTATAGTGAATTTTCAATTTGTGGACTGAAACACAGCTCTGAAAGACCAACTTATAATTTTTCCTATAAAAGCCCTTTTTAAAAATTAAAAACTAGTAAAATAACAGATCTGATTATAACCATTTTGAGCTGAACTGGATTGCTTACAATATAAAATAAGATACCTTTCAAGTGAGATTCTAGACGTTTGTTTTAGTAATTTAGAAGAGTTGTTTCTACAAGAAATAGTAGAAAACACAATCTGTTGTTCAACAAAAATTGAGGAAAATAAAGTTTTCAAAAGTTTACTTTAAATTTTTTACCTGAAAAGGCACATACATATTAATTGTACATTTGCAAGTTACCTATGCTGATGAAAACTAAAATCTGCATAAACAATTATAATATAGTTGTTAATCCATCATTTATCTGACTCAGATATATCTGTTAAATGTTCTAAAGTGTATTAATATGTCTTGATATGTGTACATCAAATTAATAGATATTCATCAGCTATTAGATTTGTTTTCTAGTTTGCACAAAAGACAAAATGTTTAATCTATGCAATTGAAAAAAAATAAAAAAGATTTAACTGACTCTAAAATAGCATCTAAAGCTAAGATTACTCATCAAAAGAAAAGTGTTGCGTAGCTACCTTGAATGCCAGCCTTGTAAACAAGTGCCAAACATCAAGGTATGAGGGCTGTTCTAAAAGTAATGCCTCCTATTTTATTATGTTGGCCTACAATGTCAGAGGGAGATGTTTGTGGTACGGCAGTAGAGGTTGAACCTTCCCACCAATATTCCATTACATTTTGTTGCTGCGTGATAGATGGCAGCAGAGGGGCAGTCTGACAAATTGGTGTCTGACATAGAAACACATATGAAGCAAAGGTGTGGAACTGACTTCCTCCTTGAAGAAAGAAATTGCACCCAGTGACAATCATTGATGCTTGCTGAATGTTTACGGAGACCAAACAGTACATGTGAGCACAGTGAAGATCACATTGCAGCAATGGCAACTGCAGTGTGAAAAGACAATTCGAGATGGCCATGCAGATATTTAGAAGTGTGTATGCAGACACTTGTTCATTGCTGGTGAAAATGCATCACTACAGGCAGTGACTGTTGAAAAATAGTGTTTTGTAGCTGAGAATCTGCTCTATCAAATAATGTTATTGTGCTCTTTGTATCTGTTGTAGTTTCCAGGAAATAAATAGGAGACACCACTTATGGAGCAGCCTACATAGATTTCTAAAGCAGGAGATTTCCATTTGGAATTTGCACTCAGAAGAGGGGTTTGGAGCTTAATTATCTTTAAGATGTTCTATGATTTTACGATTCTATGAATTTGACCCTGGATCTATTGGTGTACAATGGCTTCGGCAAACATTTGAGAACATTTGATTAGGGAGAGCTTCACATGCACATAATTTAATATTGGATACCATTTTGACATACTCTTCTGATCCAAAATGTGGCTTTTAAGACTGCATTAATACAAAAGGAAATGAAGATATTTGAGATGAAGGTAAACGTGGTATTAATTCTATTCACCAAAATGAATCACTTTCTGAATGGACCAATAAATACAGTTGTATACTAAAGGACTCTTGATAGCGTGAATGTTAAATACTTTCTTTATTCAGAAAAACTGCCTTCATCTTTCGGTTCTGTGAAATCTAAACTGAATACTCCTATCTGCATATCCATGACTGTGGCAATAGAAAGATGTGGGCTTTCTCAAGAACCGCAAATAAATTTCACTTCCCAGGACACTTGGGTGAAAGATAAAATGCCAACATTATGGCTTAATTATAATGTAGATTTATTAATGTAATTTATCAGATAACTTCCATGCATTATTTTATGTGCCGCAAGAATGATCTACCTTTCAGAAATTTGTCAGACCATTTTTGGACCCTTCTCTCCTATTACATGCAGTTACAAGAGACAGGGGAAGTGTTCTTACTTCCTTGCTGTGTGACAGATAAGTAATTTCAACTCATTTGTCAAAATTTTGCTTTTAATTCATTTCCAATTTTAGCTTATCAGCAGATAGATCCTCATGAAATAAATACATACTTGCACAGGAAACTCTAGTCTATTAAATTGCAGCAACTCAAACCCAACCTGTTGATCAGCTTCCTTAGACCCATGACTTGCTGAAAAAGAAACTGAAAAAAAGGAAGCAACAAAATTATGTCCCTTCTATGTTGGCTGTAAGTAAATAATCCGTTCCCAATCCCTGTGCTGTTTCTCTTCTTTGTGTTACAAAAGATAAGGAGCAGCATGCCTGTGAGCTAAGGCAGAGTTTCTTTTCAGTCTATTCTTTTTAGTGCTTAATTTTAAGTGCTTGTCAACAGGAGAAACCATTAAAAGAAGCACTTCCTTCCTTTCTGTATGCTTGGGCAAAGGTTGCTGAAGAGTTGCATTTTAAATGACCCCAAAAATAGACAAAAATTAAAAAAATAAAAAAACCAAACACCAACCTGTCTTGCACAGATACGCGACTTATCATTTGATAGGACACTACGACCTTATTCTGGGAGCAAGTTGTACATGTGACACTCGCAGATCGCATCAGGTGAAACACTAGTGAAAAACATGTTTTTATTTCTGAGAACAAAGCAGGTAGCTTATGACATTATTGATAACAGAGTTTTAGAGGAGAAGGAGGTAAAACGTTTCACAGTCACCTTCTTAAAGAGGTTGCCACCAACCCGCCCTGTGAATTACATGTATTTTGCAGCAAGGAAAGGCAATGCGCAGGTTGATCAATATCATCTTTGATTTAAGAGGAAAACATAGACATGGAAGTTCTATGGCTATTCACCCGCATTCATTTGAACTGAATACCTAGGGTTATTGGCCCCAGCTCTCTGCACAGGTAACAGTACACTTTTCAGCTCCATAAGCTGTGAACAACTATTTCCAAAGACACTGCATCTTCACTGAGATTCTACTTCAAAAACTACCAAGGTTTCATTTTCTCCTTTTCTTCTCTAGCCCTCTGCAACGCTTGCCTCTTTCAGCTTCCTAAGGAGGCAGAGAGAGGTTTCTTTATTTCTCTCTGCTCCCTGCATTGAGATAAACCTGAGCAGCAGCCAGTCGGGGGGATTAAAATGGGAAGAAAATAACTTCAGATCAAATATTTAGCTGCTATCTTTTCTCCTAGATTATCAGCGGGAGACATGGATACGTGTTTCTGGGTAAGTCACTGTTCAGCAAACCTTTTGCTTTTGAATGCAAAGTGACTGTGAAACTTAAATAACGTCTAACTGCCAGCAACCACATTTCAAAACATTCCAGGAATGACTGACTGCTAGGAATAAAAAATAATAATTGTAGGTACTTTTAAATAATTGTTAAAAAATAAACGGATACACTTGCCTGTTCGGTAGCAAGCTGCACTGAGAAGCATTAAGAAGCCCTGACGTGCCATAGGCCAGAGCAAGCAGCGGAGCAGCCACAGGCTCTCGCGCTTACGCACACTGCCCTCGCCCTGAGCTAACAGGGGAGCTGAGAAGAGAGCTGTGGGCTGCAGCCCAGGCACGGGGCTGGGGCTTTAGGGCTGCAGGACCCTAAAGCGGCGCGAAGTGAGCGCCGCGCGCCGCACCTCTGAAAGGCGCGTGCAGCGTCTCGTGGGGGTGTTTAAAAAAGGGCGGTCTGTGCCACGTGGCGGCCGTTGGAGAAGCACGCGGCGGAGGCGACGGGGCGAGGAGCGGGCGCGTTCCGTGCGCGGGGTGGTCCCGCGGGCAGAATCTGGGGGAAAAGGACTGGGCACGACCTGGCTTAGCTGCAACTGGGGTGGCAGAGAGACCCTGGAGAGAGGCGTAGTTCTGGTGCTGGAGGCTCCTGCGTGCGGAGGAAGGTGAGCTGAGCCGAGGAGTCGATGGGGCGTGGGAAAGCGATTGCAGAGAGAAGGGGGTGAGTCCTGCTACTGCGCTCGGGTCGGTCAGAGTTACGCCGCAGTGGGCTCCCCTACCGGGCAGGGCCCCGAGGGAGGCAGGGGGGAGGCAGGGAACCGCCCGGCGGGCAGGGTCCGAGCCGGGCTTCTCCCAGCAGGGTTTGGGCTGCCCTCGACCCGGCGGAGTCCAGCTTCTGAAATGTGAATGCTCGGCGGTCGTTTTCTCATAATGAGATGAATGTAGGACATACGGCTGCTGCCCCAGGGAGATGCCTGCACACGGCCGCACCTGGAAGACATCAAAATGTGTCTGATGGCTCCTGACATAGCTCTGGGTAGCCTGGAGCATATACCGCTTGTAAACTTTGCACGAGGGAGCAAGGCTTTGGAATCAGTTGGTAGAGGGATGGGGATACGGAGAAATGACCAGAGCCCCCTGCTGCGGGCAGAAGGAAAACACCTCTGTGAAAGGACACCCTTTTCTTAGGCAAATATTCATACTGCTGTGATCTCCCTGTAAATCATCAAAGGCCTGAGCTCTGTAACAAGAAATTATTGTGGTGTCAAAGCCATTTCAGAGACAATAGGATGAAGATTGTAATGGATTTTTTCCACTACTTTAACTTTATTGCTCCTGCAGAGTCAGGGGACAAAACTTTTTAAAGCTGTGTATGTAAGGGTGAAGGGTAAACATGACAGGCTTTGATAGAGTCAACCTGTTCTTCAGTGCGTGAGTGGAGCACTGTACATATTTACGCATAGTGCTAATGTCAATGCCTGTCATCTGACAGGAGGGGAAGAGTTTATAATGTGTGCGCATTAAGATTATGATGGTAGTAAAATAGAGTTCCCAATTCATGTGTGCTCAGACAGTTATTTAATAATCTGTTTCACAGAGGTGAGGGGTGAAATGTTTGGGGTATAAATAGCAGGATTTCAGTAATGGGATCCTCAGAGTACTCAGGGCAGGGGATAATGGGTATGATCTGCCCTGTATCAGTCAGTCACAGTTGGTTCCAGTATGAAATGAGTGAAAGCAACCTAAAGCTTCCTCCAGTCAGAGGAGAATGGAGATATCTGAATTTGTCTAAGCAATTTAACTGCTTGGGACAGGAGACAAAGGAACAGACCTGAGGACGTATGAAAGGAAAGATAGAATAAAGAAAACTGAAGAAGTGTTTGGGGGGGGGGGGGGAGGGAAATGGAGATAAGGAGGGGGACATGGTTGGGGACATAGATGGAGGTGCCTGTTTGGAAGGGCTTACTCTGTGCTAGAGATGTATGTCTCTGAGGGGACTTCCACTCAAAAGCGCCCCCATGCCAAAGCTAGGATATCTCTGTGGATAAGCCGTATCTGAACAGGACATTCTCAAGCAGAGTGTGGCTTGTTGGCAATCTGTGTTGGAAAGCAGACAGAACTGAAGAGACTGCAGCCTATAGAAGAATTCATGAAAGCAAAAAGAGGGCGTAAAAAGCAAGTATCAGTGGAGGAAAAGGGTAAGAGGCATGAAGGAATGAAGAATGGATTGTGCACTGGCACCAGCCTGCTGCTACACTTTTGCCTCACCAATGTAGCAGAGAGGGTCTGGATTTAATGTAAAGTGAAAACGAGAGTAGCTGAGATGCGGAAAAGGGAAGGAGAGGTGTTTATTTCCTACTTGTTGGCTGTCTTTTCTTCCCTTTTCAGTATTGGAATCAGTAGTTAGATATTTAAGTTAATTGACCATACATTAAGTGAAATTTCCATGACTGCACGTCTGCTTTCAAGGCAGAGTTTAGCTTTTAACTCTGCAGAGAAGCACTGGAGAATGCTGAAGTGGGAAACCTGGGCATGTATCCCAGACCATGAACCAAAGTTTCTGGAGATATTTGCCTGAATAGATAAGCTGTGGCACAGTGCCTGTTCTGCTGTTTTGCAGTGAACATGACTACATCAAGGACATAGAGAACAGCAGATGTACAAACTGAAGTTATTTGAATGTCTACCTCAGGATGAATAGCTTTAACTGAGAAATGGCTATTTCTCTCCACTGAATCTGTACTGTTAAGATCAGAGGAATCTCACTCTAAGGAGAAGTAACTATCGTTTGCATGTCTGTTATGATACACACAGACTTTGGGACTAGAGCAAACTACTGCCTGCTTCCTGTCATTGGTTAATAAAGGATTTTGGCATGACCTGAGAGATCTTTGATGGACCAGAGAACTCATCTTTTGAGAACATCAGGGAAAAAAAATTTCAAGTGGCTTTAATGAAGTCCACATTTTGTTCTCCATGAAAACGAAGTCTACAAAAATTGCGTATACTACAGAGTATTCTGAGGTTTGAGATGCTAACCCAGCACAGGCTTGTTCATATGTTCAGTTCTTGCATAGCTGCATTGCAATAAATGGGAGTTCTGCCAGTGTCTTAAATAGGGCCAAAATTTCACCTTCCAATTTCACCTTCCAGTGAATGAAATTACTTACAGGGCAGAGAGTGAATTATGTGTAAACCTAGAGAAGATTGGAACCAAATTTATTAAATGTGTCATATAGTATTTAATGGATTGATCTTTCAGTGGCTAGATTTCACGTAGGTTGCTCCAAAAGTAATAACTTATTTCTATGGAAATAACAACAGATGCAAAGAGCACAAAGATACTATTTGGTAGAGCAAATGCTCGGCTACAAAGCACTGTTTTTCAGCATAGTAATCACCTTTAGCTGTGCATTTTGCCAGTGGTGAGAAAGAGCCTGTATACTGCACTCATAAATGTCTACACCAGCAGAGGTGACCCACTGTCACTGTAACCACTGCTGAAATGCACCACCCACCGCCTCACTGAGCTCACATCCACTGGTCTCCATAAACATTCAGCAAGCATCAGTGAATGTCACCGGGTACATTTCTTTTTCTTATGGAGAAATTCAGTTCCACACCTTTGCTTCATACACACTTCCATGTCAGGCGCCATTTGGTCAGGCTGCCCCTCTGCTGCCATCTGTCACAAGATAACAAAGCGTAATGGAATATCGGTGGGGAAGTTCAACCTCTACTGCCATACCACCAACATCTGCCTCTGACACTGTGGGCCAACATAATAAAGTAAGAATCATTATTATCACAACAGCCATCTTAGATACTGTAGGTCTTGTTTAATCACATCAGACTAAAGATCCATCAGCAGATTTCTTTACTGAACTGTAAGTTACTTATAATACTGAAGTTGCACAAAATGTTATTCTCACAAGTGCAACAGGCAAAACTGAAATTCTGTGTTTCAAGCAGGTGAGACTTTGTATATGTACTTGAACATAATATTTGTAAATACTTCACATTTTAGAAATGTTAAGTACCTGCACTCCTTATGTCATTGCCTACTTCAGAGGCAAAATTAATTTACTCAATTTGTCTTCTTTTGTAGCTCATTTGGGGAGTGAGATATAATTTGTAATATAATTACAGGCTAATAAAGTTTTCCTTGGGAGGTCAGACAACCCCAAAACCGTGGATTATGACTGTATACTGAAGAATGGTGGAGTAACCCTGCCTTACTTCTTTGTGAAAGCGAAATGTGATATTGTGTCGCTAAAATGGGTGTAGATTAAAGATAAGTTCAAGTTAATCACCTGTACATTAGAATAACTGCAGTCATCATGGTTATGCACTTTCTCAGATAATTCTGATTTACTTGTCACCAATTTGGTACTTTTTAGTGTTTTGCATTTGGTTTCTGGTTACTACCTAATCCAGGTGCATGAGCTATATCTTGTGGCAGTGCTTTCCCTATGTTAGGACTTGAGCAGCAGTAACTTCTGCTGCTTTTCCCTTCCCTTTTTATTCTGCTTCCAGCTTCCTGCAGCATGGCTTCTTCCTCCCAGTCAACCTATTCTTTCATCCCTCAGCTTCAATTCTGTAGAGAAGTGTTCAGCTGAATACAGAAAAAGGAAGGTACAAACGGGGAAAAAGTGATGCTTACAAAAATAGTGTCTTTCTGCATCTACCTTATTAATGTTATAGTGTCCTCCATATTAACAAAAATGTGATTGCCAGCAGTAGAGATAATTAACAGAGACCAAGTGAAGTATGTTTCAAGAGGAGATTTCAGACTTATGGCAAGCTACAAGCTTGTTTGTCAATGTCAATTTACCTAATACAGTTTTAGGCCACACAGTAAAGTGGATTAAGGAACTCTGCCATCAACAAACACTGGCAAATCCACAATCTGTCAGCAATTTCTGTGTCTCAGCTGAGCTGAAAATAAAGGAATTGATAGTAAATCAATAAGGCTCAATTGTCATATGCAATAGTGTATAATAGCAGCACTTAACAGCCAAGCTATTTATGATAGTCTTCTGCTTAGAGAGCAGAGTTGCTATACCTTCCTAGAGATAGATTCTGATTGTCTCTGGGTTTGGCAGCTAAACTGTTCCATTCCTTCATATTTCCCAATACACCCGAGAGAGAGATCTCTCTAGTACTGTATTGAAGTTTCAAATGTAGTTGTAGCCATCTGAAGGATCTCCAGTACATTTCTAGATACTTAGGTGCTACTAGTATTTGTCCCAGAAGGATGTACTTTTATCTAAAGTGTGCATCTTTTTTGAGACTATATTTTGATTATTCTTTTTTCTTTCCTTTGATGACATCTATCTTTCTGAATGGTGTAGCTGTCTTTTCTTCATCTGTTCAGAAGTGTTTCAAGATAACACCCTTCAGCCCAGAAAAGAGGATAGTAATGTGTTGTTTGTCTGACCATATGTCTGCCATATGATCTGTGATTTGGAGAGCAGAGCTGAAATTCCACATAGCATTCCATCCTTAACTCCCAAATGTTACATGTTATAGTTGATTCTTCACAGTAAACAAATTTAGGCTGAGAATCTAGAGAGAAAAGTATTTAAACTGTGAACCATTGAGCTATAACAAAAATACCTTGGGCCTAAGAACTTTGCTCTTTTCCTTTAAGATGCCAGTAAGATTTGTGTTCCTGTTTTACTCGAATTTTTGTTATAATAGTACCTGCAGAGTAAGCCTTTTGATACTTTTCTATATGTCATTTAACCTTTCATTCTGCCTCATGGCAGAGGTCTTGCAGGATACAGCGGGTGACACGCTAACTGGAGCTATAGTTTCAGTGAGTTTACAGTTTGGGGTTTAGGTGAGAGATGGGCCTACGAGAATTTCAATACTTCTCGTACTGTCAGATAAAGGATAATAGGTAGGTATACTTCCATGTGCACATGTATATATGCATGTGTGTATGTATATATATATATGCACAAGTAGCTGTAATGTTCTCATTTATCTCAGGTCTTTTCCAGGTTAACAAAATATTTTTGCGTTTGTCACTCTGGGCAAGTGTTGAGTCATTCCATTCTATATCCTTTCAAAGAGTCCCCTAATATGAGTGTAGGCTGCAGTCTTGCAACAGCACTTCACTAGTGGCATAGCTGACATTCTCAGTAGGAAGTGTGACTGCTACCTAGCATGACTTTTGGGGAAGGTCTATCCTGATTCTTCTCTGAAAGATTATGTTTCCATTGCTATTAAATGTGCTATACTGATAGCTTAGGAACTTTATTGCATTAGGCACAGCATAAATACTCACAGAGAATGGTCTTTGCAATTACAAAGCTATGTTTTGCTGGAGTACTGTAGAGGGCACTGCTTTATTGAGTAAATAAGTGGGTGTGCATTTCTAATCTTTTGACCACTTGTAAAAGTGATTGAATTTCTTATTTGATTGGAATGAGTGTGGGGGAGATCAACTACAGTTATTTTCAGTGTGGTTGAGCTGGTTGGAAAAGTGACTTTTTTCTAAAATGCTTTGTTCATTTTTTTATTTGAGAAATGCCATTACAACACTACATGGCATGTAAGAATTGTTTTCTGAAGAATGTTTTGAACAAACAAAACACTGAATATTTCACTTTGAAATGATAAAACTTAAATGAAACAATCATTGCTTACATGAGAAGGGATTTGTGTGGACTCACCTTTTTGACCAAAGTTATTCACGGAATTCAATATTTTTTAAATTTTTATTTATTTGTTTATTTTGTTAGTTTGGTGCTGTAGTTCTGTTGTAAAATGTGATCTAGCTTCATTCCCACGTATATTTTCCTGTTGTGGTATTTGCATTCCAGTCTATGTGCATTCAGAATGAATTTGTCAGAACTTGTTTTCATGCCACAGTATGTTAGTGGCCTTCTGTGTATGAACTACTTTGTAAGCAGCCTGATAGTTTTGGTGATACAGTTGTGCAAAAAAATCTTCTCCAGCTTTTCTTCTGCAGCTATTTCTTCAATCAGTCATCTTATAAAAACTGGATTATTGTAATCACCTGAGGGAAGATATTTCTCCTCTTCCTTTTTTATTTTATTTTATTATTTATTTTTTGTTTTTTGAGTGGCAGAAAATGCTGTGAAGACAAAGTGGCCTTCACTGGCACAGTAAGCATATCATGGAAATGTGTCAGAAAGCTGTTTCTGTATATCTTGGCTGAAATTTATATGGATATTGAGATTTTTATTGTCCTAGTTCATTGTGTTATCTGAAGCAATTTATAGTGGCTTCTCGGATAAAAATACACTGAATTTATACCTGAGTACTGACACTTTCTATGAAAGCTTTAATATATATATAAAATATATACATATATATCAGATAAGAATTGTTGATGTATAACTTCCAATTTCTCATATCTGTTCTCTTGCAATACTGCTTTCCAATTTTTTTCTCCCTTTGATTGGCCTTCTTGCATCCTGTCTTGAAAAGGGATTTATATTGATGGACCGTAAACCCAAAAGGGCTTTTGCATAATGTCCTATGATAAGTCTTTTATTCAGCTGCGAATTGCATGTCTTTTCAAAGGACTTTTGCTAGATTTCTAGTTGTATTTCTTCCTCTGTCTGGTTAATCCTTAAACTCTCATAAGCACTGAAGGGAAGAACTTAATGAATTTTTCTTTTCTGAGTTGTATGTACCGTATGTAGAGCACAGGAATAAAATATACTTTTACCATTATGGGTTTTTAAAATTAATTAATTTATTTTTTTCTGGGATGTTAAGATCTCAGTTTTCCCACCTACTTTTGAAAAAAAAAAAAAAAGACTATGGATATTGGGCTCCATTTCCTTTGTTGTCCTCTATGTGTAAAGCTCTCTGTTGAACAATTGCAGACATCATGTAGTAAACAGCGGAGCCCAGTCATTATAACACATTGTGCCACATCTTTTTTGCTTGGAGTTGCTTTGTAGCAATTCATTTGACAAACAGGATATCTCTAAAATTTGCTTCCTCTGATCCTGATTTAATCCTGTCTAGAGTTGGTTGTCCAGACTGCTTAGTCATACCATGCTTAGAGTCTGTGCTGATATAGATCCTGATTCATGGTGTCATTGACCTTGTGACTCATAAGGCTCGCTCTGCTTGAGAAAACTGCCACGTGCCAAAATCTGAAAGTTAAATCATATCCCATTTTTTCTCCACTCTCCACAAAATGTTTATCCTTTTAACTATTTGTGCATGCTGTTAAATTTATTTCTAATAGTTGATTCTTAAAGTTCTTGGCTTTTGGAAAAATACTCTTACACAGTTTATTCCAAAAGTAATGTTTCTTAATCATTTCTGTGGATACTGCAACAGATACAAAGGGCACAATAACAGTAAATTCTCAGCTACAAAACACTTTTTTCCATGTCACACCTTTACTTCGAATATACTTCCACCTTAGACACCATTTTGTCAGACTGTCCTTTTTCTGCCATCAATATGGAATGGAATATCAGCAGAAAACTTCAACATCTATGGCCAGACTGCCAGCATCCTCCTCTCGTGTCACAGCCCAACATAATAAGAAAGGGCATTACTTTCAGAACAGCCCTAGTATATACACTGTGTGTGTGTATGCACACATATCACATAATGTATCCTTTAGTAGTAAAACTCAGGAGGCCATTTGCTTGTTCTCATCAGTTTCCCTTTACTTTTGCTTTCACACTAGAAAAAAATGACCATACGTTTTCTTAGTGACATTCTTGATTTATATTTGAATTTTCTTTTTACATGGAAAAAAAAAATGCATGCATTAAGATACCAATACCTTGCTATGTCCTTCACTACTCAAAATTATGATGCCCTGTTGCCACCCATGTGAACTGGAGCTATGAAATTCACTCTTGTTTACTCATTTCATATGTACATATTTCATGGGATTTTTCAGTAATTATATGGGCAGAATTTTTTAGTTTAAGAAAAAATGCATGACATCCTTGTAGGTAAGATGGAGATGGGGAGATGATTATGTATTTCTTAATAAATTCAAAACAGTGGTATGGAAAAAACCCATGCCATACAGTATACTCCACTCAGGAAAAAAAGAGAGAATGTCTTGTAAAGGCTTATCATTGTTTAATGTGCTATTAAAGTTATTTCAACATTGAAACAAGAGCAGTTAAGTAATTTCTGTAGAATAAATGAATAAGCCATTCACATGCAGTCTTATGCTTCTACTTTATTTCAGTACTCAAATGATCTTCAAAAAGTATGCATGTATTTTATCTATTTAAATTTTATAAAATATATATTTTAAGTCCCTCCTGCATTGTAAGAAACTCAACTGCCTATAACCAAACAACTGTGTTTTTTAGAAAATATCTAGCTGATACAGTGTGCTTTGGTTATGTGCTACTGGCACCTGAAACCAATTTTTTTCATAAGTGATACTGAGTTATCTTCATTTAGTTTGTACATGGAAGTTAATTTTCACTGCTGAGGGCAGTGATTCCATTTTTAAAGTTAGTAATTCTAAACCTGTTTTTTGAAGAGAATAATGCTATAGGTAAAGTTAAAAGTGCTTTTCAGTGTGAGAAATCCAAGAGCAGTTTGTCTTTCTCACTGCAAAGATTATGAAGGAAAGCATGTGAAATACACAGTATAGTAGCTATAGAAAGCACCATTAGGAATATTTTCATTTGTATTTCTCCTTTACTTGTTTGGGGCTCTTTCTCCAATTATCAGTGGTGTATTTATAATATCTCATAAATTTCTTTTTTTTTAATAATAAACAGTAGTTCACTTTTTCCTAATTATGACTGACTTAAGCACTAGTGGCTTAAGCTTCATTCACTCATCATCTATCTATATTTTGTCATGACGACACTGCTGAGTCAGCATGGAAAGAAATTGCAAATAGCGTCTTTACAAAAGGGTTGTTCTTGCACATCTCACCAGTACTTACGTGCTTGAGTGACTACAATCAAATGCTCTTTGTTAGTCTTTATGAAATCCCCATCCCATGTGTTCTGTAATTCTAGCTTAAGCTACTTCTAATTCTTAAAGTTTTCAGTAATTTTTTTGGAGGTATGACATGTAAATAGCAATCATTCACTCTGATAAGCCTATGCAACTGCAGAAACTTCCTGAGCTGGAGAATTTAAATGTCCAGTACCAATGACAGTGCAGTGTAAAGGCTTTTTTTTTTTTTTTTTTTTTGGTGGGGGGAGAAAGATAAAAAACCCTTAATTCTAAGAAAGCTCATATTTCAGCAGTTGCATAAACTGGAGATGCTGACGTCTCACTGAATTCCAGTCTCTCATTCAGAGATGGAGTAAGAAGTACCCAAGACTCTAGAAAAGATTAATTTCTCCTATTTGGACTTACAGTCTAGCCTTTGTTTATCGCTGAATTTTATTCAGCTTTGCAGTGTAACATGAAAAATGTTCCTTCCTACATCAGTGCCTTGATTATACAATCCTAACGTATTTTGCCATCTTTTTTTATTTCTCTGATTAGAGTTCTCTCTTATGCTATGTCCCACCTTCAATGGAAGGAAAATATTTAAATCATTTAAACTGTTCTGTACCTTAGTATTTTTGGGAGGTGAACTAGTGAGTGACACTTTAAAGTACCCTGAGGAAAATCAAGTCAAGATCTTCTGTTATGATTTACTGTGATTCACATCTCTGCATGTTCTCTTAAAGAGAAAACAACAACAAGCTTTCAATCCGGATCGTGAATAGAAAGAAGTATCCTAATGCCTAGATAAGACAAGAAATCTTCTGTGTCTAACTTGTCTTCCTATCTATGCTTCCCTGCTGTTTCCTACTCACTGGTTCCTCTCAAATACTTTAAATTTTCTTATTGTTTTTTCAATTTGCCGTATTTCACTGATTCACAGAACCATAGAATAGCTTGGGTTGGAAGGGAGCTCAAGATCATCAGGTTCCAAACCCTCTGCCAAAGGCAGGATTGCCAGCTGCTAGACCAAAAACTAGATCAGGTTGCCCAGGGCCCCATCCAGCCTGTCCTTAAATACCTCCAGGGAGGTATTTAACAACCTTTCTGGGCAACCTGTTCCTGCACTTCACCATTCTCTCAGTGAAAACCTTCCCCCTAGCATCTATGCAAATCTTCCCTCCTATAGTTTAAAATAATTCCCCCTTGTCCTATCACTATCTACCAGTGTAAAAAGTTGATTTCCTTCATGTTTATAAGGGAGATACCCTCTAAATATTGGAAGACCACAATTAGGTCTCCCCCCAGCTTTCTCTTCTCCAGACTGAATAAACCCAGCTCCTGCAGCCTGTCTTCACAGGAGAGATGCTCCAGCTCTGTAATCATCTTTGTGCCCCTCCTCTGGAACCTCTCCAGAAGTTCCACATCTTTTTTGTGCTGGGAGCCACAGACTTGGACACACTACCAGATGGTTTCATCCAGATGGGATGAAACTTTTGTAAGAAGCATAACACGTTCTACCGCGTTCACTGTTGTGGCCTGGGATCAGCTGTGTCTCTGGAAATAAGCTTATCATTATAATACGAGATTTATTCCCTTGTGAGATAGGTTTTTCTCCTCTTAAATTCCATACAGTAGATGAACAGTGCCTCATTAACTATTTTTAGATTCTTTAAAATGTAATTACACATCATTACCCACTTTGTAATAATGCTAGGCATGGGAAGTTTTATGAAACTAATTGTACACAAAACTGCTATTGGTATGAATGCTACTGAAGTCTGTTGCTAATAACCATGTAATTGCTTCCAACTCCCACAAGAATAAAATGGAAGATGACCCAAAATAAGTGACTGGCCAACCCAGAAATAACCTGAAAATAATACACAATGCATCTCCCCTGTTAACTTTTTTTTTAAGTTTTTTTTTTTTTTTTTAAATTTTGTTCTACTGATTGTAAATGAGTGTGTAAAAAAGAAACAAACAGAAATCCAAAGAGTTACAGATATGAGCACTTGAAGCACAACTCTTTGACCTCTATTACAATTTCTCAAAATGTGAAAAGTACTCAAGGGATGTAATTTACATACCAGTGACAACCAATATTGCTTGTATGTGGTACACAAAAGTAATAGGGAACTTTCAAAAGCAAGAATAATGTACCATGCACTGGTTTTAGATGAGTACGGAAGACATCAGCATGTTTTGTCAGGCTGATAGATGTGAGGAGTAATTATATGAATAAAACCAAGTTTTTGACAGCACAATAATTTTTGACTTTTCCTAAGTGGTAAGTGGGTAGGATTTTTTGTAGCCCTTGAGTAACCGAGTTACTTGTACTTAGACTCAACCTTCTAATAAAATCTATGCATTACTAAAGTGCACGCAGAGTAGGTCAGTACTGTTAGTAGCATGACTTCTGTGCATAGAAGTTGCTAGCATGTTTCAGTCACTGGAGATCATCAACCAAAATAATTTCAGCTTAGGAAGATAATACAGGAAAATGGGTAAAAGACATAATATTGAACGTAGCTCCAAATAAGTCTATTTCCTGTAACCTTTGACTACAATAATACAGATGATTTTTGTATGGTGATTTTTTTTTTTTTTTGTTTGTTTGTTTGTTTTGTTGGTGGTTTTTTTCCGATGCTCCTTTGGTCAAGATGCAATGTTGGTGCTAGTAAATCTTAGCTTGGTATAAGTTCCTTATATACACATACATTTTTAGAGTATCTAGATATTATCAATTCTCTATCACATCATCATATGGAAGAAGACATTCTCAGCACAGTTCTGAATTTGCTTGCCTTGCTCAAGGAAGAGAGAAATTAAAGCGGGAAGGACTCAGTGACCTTGTTGCAGGTTACAGAATGCTTGTGCAGGTGGTCTCCTATTTGAATTGGATCAGTAGGCTATCAATAATTGTGGAAAGTGGTGGTGGTGATGAGAAGCACAGTTTTCAGGAACATAAATGAAACTAGATTCCTAGAGGATTGGTCAGAAAATGACATTACTGTATAAATGTGTTTTGGGATTGAATCTTCTTTATTTCTCTTGTACAACTTGAAACACTGACGTATTTTGGCTATTAAAAAAAGATTTTTTATGTAATTCAGGACCACTAGAATCTGAAAGTACTGACTGAAACTGATCAAATTCTTCCAGGTTATAAAATGAGATATGTGAGAGATTGGAAAGAATGGTGTGAAATGTGGAAACAGACACATCTTTTGTCTGAGATACGAAGCATAAGAGTAATGGATTGAAGCTGAAAGGAAGAAAACAAAGAGCACAACATGCTTTTGCCCAGTAGTGTTGAAGAGCATTCAGCATTCAGTGCATTCAGCTCTGATATCATCGGTAAGGATTGAAAAAGTTTCTCAGTCATAAGATGGAATAATTTTAATTCAGGAAGAACTGGATAGTAGGAAGACACAAAATACACACTAGTTATTAAGAATCTGTATTTGTTCACAGAATTTTTGGTTTTTGGCCTCAGCTTAGAAGGATTAATCATGCTTTTCATGCTTTTAGTGAGCTCCTATAGAAAGCTAGTCAAAACCAGTATTTGATGTTGGTTTTTTTTGCGTGTTTTGTTTGTTTGTTTGTTTTGGGGTTTTTTTTTGTTTTGTTTTTTGTTTTTTGTTTTCTTTAACTTTGGCCTCCTTTCCTCAGGTAAAAGATTTTGTTTTTCAAATTCAATTCCTATTTTAACTACTGCTCAAATAATACAATAATCAATAATACAATACAGTTCAGAGTTGACTTTAAAGGAATACATAATTTGATCAGTAAAGGCCTTGTGCCTGTGCATGTTCTTCTACTTTATGCACTTTTCAAGTACACCTGAGTACTATTTTTGTGACAATAATTGTGGCCTTCTAGATATATTTTAATGATGTAGATCTCTGAGTAGGGTCTGTGTGTGTTTAAGTGGGGGAGCAAAAGAAAACTTAATGGATAATAAATAAATAAAGAACTGCAAGTTACAATTCATTAACTGTCATTTCTCTATGGAAGGGGAACTGTTTAAATGCTGATGTGAGAAATAAGGGTTTCAGAAAGAGGAGGAAAGTTCTGGTATTGATTTCAGTAAGAATAAGGTAGAATCTGAAGGTTTTGTTTGTTCAAATATTCCTGTTAAATTACTCATTAACAAAGAAGAGAGTTAAAAGGAGAATGTAAAGGTGTTTACTACGTTAACAGCAACAAAAGCAACAGTAAAACCCACTAGTTCAATTTTTTGTATGTTTCTATGTAAAAAATATTTTGAATGCAGAGGTGGAGAACGTATGTGAACGATGCTCTCAGAAATATGGTTTGATTTTCTGTGTGAAGCCACAAGCTGGATTTAATGGTCCTCTTGGGTCTCTTCTGACTCAGAATATTCTGTTTTTCCATAGTTCTATGGAAGTTCAGCAGTCGTAAGGAAATAACCTGAGTACTTATACGTGATGGTATGCTACCAAGCTTTAGAACAATTCTTGTGGCTCTAGGATGTGTGGACTAGCTCTGTATGAAACAATCCCTTGGCTAGGGGAAGAGGAATGAAACCAGCAGAAAGCATGTGGACACCTAACCATGGAGGATAATCTTGCTAGCAGCAGCAAGGTCTGTTCTTTGACAGTTGATCTTGCAACAGTTCTGGATTTAATTAACTCATATGGATATTGCTTCTGAGAATCATATTTAATATACAGAATTTTACATAGGGAATTTCCCTGATCCACAGATCACTTAGAGCTGATTTAAGGGTTTTAGTCTGTTTTTAAAGAATAATACTGCTACTAATATTTCTCTGGTTTCTCTGGTGCTTTTAAGAAGTGGAGAACCATCAAGGCAAAATACTGATCTTGAGCATACTGAATCATTATAATATTCCTTTTCCTTTCACTCACACTTAGTGTAAATCCTAAAATCCCGACTTAGCTCAAGTTTGTGTTACATACTTCCACTAAAGAGCAGTGTGCACTAATAATGTGCAGTAAGGGCTGGCTAAGGTGCAGCAAGCTAAGTGCCAGTTTATTTGACAAAGGAACTAAGCCTCATATCAATTAAAACTCTTGCATTCAGCATTTAGGAGGCAAATACATTCTCTTCCCTGCTGTCCTTCTGCATCTTTTACTGCTGCTCTTCATGATTATTCTTTGTTTTGGAAGGCATAGTCAGGTCACAGACTTCTGCTGAAGTCCCTTTACTTTTTGTTCAGCAATATGCATTCTTCAGCTCTTCATAACTTCACCAGCTTTCCCATCAAGCCATATAGAGAAGGATGGTTGTGTGTAGCATGGGTTTTGTGTGTATCATTTTGCTTGTGCACACACATTATCTGAAAGCATGGAAATACACTAGACAAGCTCTATAAAGATGAAATATATATCTATATCTATATCTATCTATATTTTTTTTTGGGGGGGGGGGGAGGAATGTGGAAATATCTGGTTCGGAATGTAGCAAGAAGGATGATTAACTTTTTTAATAAAAAGAACAATCCATTTTATCTACAGTAGGAAACAAAATCCTAGAGCGTAGGTGGTGTTCTCTGCAGAATCATTAATAGGCAGGAAGCTGGCAGAAAAAGATGAAAATAGAAAAAAATGCTAAAATATTGGCTTCCTATTTCTAGCTCTGGGATTAAACTTCATCTTGCAACACATATCCACCTTAGAATAAATTAGTTCACACTGGACAGCAGGCCATCTTCTGAACCTTGTGGAATGGATAAATGAAGTTATATTAATGACTTTTATATAGAGTAGTATACTAGCTAGCATAGATGTTCCTGAAATTTTGATTGTGATGACATGACATTCACTGTGGGATAGTTTATTCAGCATCTTATGAAATTTTACAATTTGGACTGAATTAAACATATACAACTGATGCAGAAGTTAATCCATTTATGTCATGTAAACTAAGTTTATCCCATGAACTCAGAAGCCCTCCAAGATTTCTAGAAACTCCTTGGGCTGCCAAGTAAGCAAGGAGCTGCCTGTTCACTGTGGCTTTCTGTAGACCAAGGGAACTCCTGACAAGCCTTATTTTTTCCCATTTTTCTCTGTACAGTGAAGCTTGTGAGAGAGTTCTTGGGGATATTCCTACAGTTGTCTATCTACACTTAGTGTATACTTTGTAGTCAGAAATCTTTTTATGATTATTTTGTACTACTCTCCTCTCCTTAGTCTAAAAATTTAAGCAGAAGATCTCACAGTTTATATGCACTTAGGTATGCTTTTGCTTTTACAACAGGAAATAAAGAATGTAAGTAATCAAAATAATAAATTTAACTATACGGAAATCTGTACATAACACTTGTCTATCTGTGGAGCTGATCTGCTTCAAGGCTGTTCTGTGGATAATTTATACTCTTGCTTAAAATTTCCATTTACCCATTAATGAGAGCTACTCCATTCTGAAACAAACAAACAAACCACTTTTTCTTAATTTGAATGTTATTTGTTTTATAGTATTTCTGCTTTTAAATGTTGGTGTTTTCATCTGTTGATTAAAAAAGAAATTAAGTGACCATGCAAGAGTAGCTACTGGAATTAAAGCCAAACTGGAGAGTCTCTAGCACCACAATATAGAATGTTTTGTCTGGCTTCAGGTTTTTCATACCAAATGATTTGGTAAGTCATCAAGAACTGTAGATTCACCTGTATTTGAGTGCACTGAGTAAACTAAAGCAGTTGGAGATAAATGCATGCAACTTAAAAATATATCATACTATGCAGAGAAATATTTAATACAAGCTCAACTTCCTTTCAAAAAGTGATTTTGAGGGGAGAAAAAAAAAATTACTCCAGGGGGAAAAAAAGAGGCATGTAGAAACAGGCTGTGTGAATTAAACATCTCAGAGGGGAAAAATCATTTCTATTTAATTATCTATAAAGTAGTCACTACAGTTATTCTCATTCTGAATTTCCAAGTACCACAGACTATACGGAACATCAAAGTCAGTGGCAGTGAAACAGTCTTAAATTTCAGTTACATATTTTATAGCAAAAGATATGTCACTAGCAGATATTTTCTAGTCGAAGTTCATCTCCTGGTTGAGATTTGAAGGAAAAACCAAGTTTTATCATATAAGGTTTAAACATGTAAATATTTTAACTTACTTTAAAATATAATCCTTTCTCAATTTATTTCTAATCTGAAAAAATTTGCATTATTTATATTATTCAGCTTGAACTCCCAAGTACATCCAAATAAATTCTCTCTCTCCCTTTTTTGATTTTTATAGATAAATGTTAGAAGCATCCTGATTTTACTTACTCTGTTGCAAAGACTTATATTGTGTGAAGAGCTAGAAAAATGGCATCCTATACCATGAAAACAAAACCATTAAATAGAATAGAATGAAAATAGAAATCAATCATTAGGTAGTACTTTTCAAATGTGTGAGTTCTTAATCAGTGGTGTTATATGTATGGTTAAAAATCATCAACATTGATGAAGTTTCAAAGCTCTGAATAATTAAATACAAAGTAAAAATAAATGAGGAAGTCAGTAGTCCTACTCCATGCTGTCACTCACTATTTTTAGCTGTCTGAGAGTACAGGAAGGTTATGTCCATTTTTTACTAGCTATTACTTTGGCTTGGATTTTGTTTTTAGCACAAATTATTCCTTAAAACTTCTGTATAATCCCAGGTAATTAAAAGTTACAAATTAGACAATACAGTAGTATGAGGGATAAAAAAGTGCAGTGTTTTAGACATGTTTTGTAAGCTGCCGTACTTTGAATTTTTAAGTTATCTTTTTATTTGGGTAAGATTTTTTTTTTTTTAATTATATTTTTTGGTTACTTTAATGTTTTCTGATTTCAAGCAAAGAGATCATGATTAGAAGCTGCAGGTCTGTTTAGAAAAGGGACGACTTGAATATACTGTGATTTTCTCTGCTCATGACTGGTAAAACTTATAGAAATAATCTAGCCTGAGCAGAGAGAGACAGGATGACCTAATGGATCTCTTCCATTTCCTAGTTCTATGATTCTATTATTTCATAATAAAATGCATTAAAAATAAGTTTACATAACAGACTGGAACATCTCCAAGCTATCAATTTTAGTCTCCCAGAAACTTAATAAATATGCAATTTAAATGCTGCCTAAAGACATATTTACTGATCTGTTGGCATTTATTCTTCCATTGGAGATTACAGAATGCATATTTATGAAAGAACTCTCCCTAAATAATGTCAAAATCTGTCTTCATTGACTGAAGCAGTAGGGCTCATGGAAAAGTCTGAGGCTTTGTCCTTACAGCAAATTGTTCTTGTATCTTATTTTGAAGACAGATCTGTAAGAGAAACTTTTTAAATTAACACTAGCTTCAATTTGTCTATGAATTTCAACAGGAATTTCTGTGGTCATAGTCCCCTGCATTGCATTGGAAAATGTATGTTCTAGTTACTTTGCTAGTGTCAGATGCAAATAGCTTACTGAACCAGAATCAGCCACAAACAATATGTATTATCTTTCGAAAAACAAGCTGGTCAAATCTCCAGCTAAATCTTTTACTTGATGAACTGGACAACTAGCTGTACTCTGGTTTCATCTGTTAGAGAAGGAACTAACCTGCCAGAAGAAGAAATAAAAGGAACGGTCATGCTTTTACAAAGCCTGTCAAGGTCAGGACTACACCCTGATGGGCGTATGTCTGCTTGTTATCTTTGTCTAAAGTGTTCTACTTAAGACATTGCTTCTGTATGATATTCTGAAAAATATTGCCGGTGTTCCCTTGCTTACTTACAGTTATTTTTGAGCTGTTCAATTGTCCGTTGTCCAATACCAACTGTGCTGAGGTTTTAAATGACGAGAGTTGCAACCAGCTCTTTGCTCAGGTTCCGTGAAATCTGGGATACCTCAAAACCCAAATAATATAAAGTAAAACATGATAGGGCTAGTGTGTGTGTCTGTCTTAGCATAAGATACTTTATCATATGAAGTTGAATTGAATCAGTAGGATTTAGTGATTCATGCTCAACATTGATTGCCTCTGCTGACTTTGAATTGATTTTTGGAAGGACAACTTGTACATTCCTACACTGAATTCTCCAGCAGTACTTAACAGATGGATGTCTTGGCTTACTGTATTGTCTCCTTATGTTCACATGACGCTGTCTAGTTTTCTTTGAACCTACAGCGCTGAATGTAATATACAAAAGACACCAGAATGATGTAAATGGCTGGATTTAAAGCCTCCCTCTATGGGTTTCTTTTGGGCAAATTCTAAACATGTATGTAACATGCATAACTTAAGAATACTAAATAGCTATTGGTTTATACAACTCATCTTCTATCTATAGCTAGCAGGCTGTTAGGCGTTAAGTATTCACCAGGTTTGTAGGACATCTGAAGAATCTGTATTGACCAGGCAATCATTGGTCAGGCAGGGAAAAGTGAGCTTTGACATTACTAAGCTGCTCTCTGCTTAGTCCCTGTTTTATTTCTCTACGGCTTTGTTAACTTTTCCTGATAGTTTTTTTCCTGATGATTGGTTTTGCTGCTTCAGATTCTCTACATATCAAGCTTATCTCTGTCTTCAGTCTTGATTTTCTTATCTTTCTTACCTTGTGTGGTACTAACATGTACTATCTTTGTTTTTCTTAAATTTTGCAATTTTTTTAATTGGAAGTTTGAATAAAAAATTTACAGCAGCATTATATCCAAACTAGAGTTTGAATCCAAATAGATAAGCCACTGAGATGATGATTGCAAGATCCTATTTAACACAATGGTACGTCTGTGGAATTGAACACTTCTCTTACGAGGACTGGCTGAGAAAGCTGGGGCTCTTCAGCCTGGAGAAGAGAAGGCTGCAAGGTGACTTGTTAGTGGCCATTAAGTATCTAAAGTGGAGCTACAGGAAAGACGGGGACAGACTCTTTAGTGGGGTCTGTGGTGATGGGACAAGAGGGAATGGTTTGAAGCTCAGGGAGGTTAGATTTAGGATAGGTATAAGGAAAAAATCTTTTATAGTGAGGGTGGTGAGGCACTGGAACAGGTTGCCCGGAGGTGAGGTTGATGTCCTGTCCCTGGAGACTTTCAAGGCAAGGCTGGACAAGGCCCTGGGCAACCTGATCTAGGTGTGATATTCCTGTTCATTGCAGGGGAGCTGGACTAGATGGCTTTGAGAGGTCCCTTCTAACTCTAATTAATGTTTCAATAATTCTATATATCTGCACCAAGTCTGAAGAAGTTCTAGGAAGATGGTAGTTACCTGAGCTTGTTAACATGAGGTCAGTGCAATTCTGACAGGGTTCTGTAGTGCCTATCATTCTTCACAATCTAGGAGAACTACAGTTGTACTGCCATAAACTGCACCTGAGTTAGTAAGCTTCATTTGATCCAATGGCTGTAGAGACAGTTTAGATGCTTATGAATCTCTGACGCTAGTAATCCACTGCCTGGATAACCTGTCCATGGATAATTTGCATCTGCCTATTTGTTACTACAGTGATTATGCTAGCATTAGTATTTTATCAAGTAAGCGCTGAAAAAAGTGCATTAGTCTTTCCTACTTAATGTGAAAACTTTGGATTTCAACAAGGATGAACTATAGGCTTTTAGAAACTTGTCATGTCTCTCGTAAGTGACTCTGAATCATGACAAAATAACTTCTTTATTAAGCTATAATACTTTTTGATTCTTCACTGTTGTTATCAAAATACTTCTTTGTTCCTGTTTGAAATACTTCTAACTTTGTCTTCCAAACTCTGTATCTTGTTACAGCTTCATCTCTGAGACTAAAAGTCCTGTTAACTGAATTTGTTTTCCATCTATTTTGAGAGAAAAAGAATAACTTCTAATAACCATAAGATTAATTAGTCTAATCACAATCAGAAATATTGTAACCAGAGTTAAAGATAAGTTAAAAACTCTGAAAGATGCTTTTTCTGAATCACTTAGAAGAAAAATATGAGAAGGGCAAAACATAAGGAAGTAGATTCAGAGTTCATGTTAGAATGCTTTTACAATAATAACAGGTCTGTCAGATGAGGTTAGAACAGAATATTATTGTGCTTGCAAAGGAGGGAGTGTTGTCCACAGACAACTTTCTACTGATGGAGCAGTGTAAGTACTATACATGTTGCTTGTTTTGCTCCTTTGTGGACAGAAAGGGAAGTGTAACTTGCTGAGACTAAAACGTTATGCTTAAAAGGAACATGAAACTTAAATTTTGGCTGGTAAAAATAGGGAGTTTCAAATTCCAGTGAGGAAGGTTTATTTAAATGAGGATTTTGCCTAGTCTTACCGTGTAGTTTATTTCTGTTTACCTGGTTCTATATGAGCAAAACTGTAATTGTGATGGCCAAGTAACATGTAGAAGAAATAAACAAGCCACTGCACTTTTGCCTAAATACTTTAAGTATTAACAGATTTTATAAACGGTGAATGTGTTTATGGGTAGATATAAGAAGGACCAATGATCTTTCCTACTATTAAGATTAATAGCCATTAAAATATGTAATAGTACCTAATTATTTCTAGCGGGCTGTAAAATCCATTACACAGAATAATTTAATATCTTAATTGTTTAAGACATTCAAAACTAAGGTCTTGAATGGAGCTGATTGAAAAATACAGGACTTTTCTCACATTTTTAGTGAAGATGTTTTCTGACATTTCACATGAAATAGAAAATGAGTGTAAATAAGCAGACCTTTCAATAGCTAAAAATAGTGTTACACTTCAACCAGTTAGACTATCCCACTAAAACCGAATGCACTGCACACCTTTTTGTCAGACTATCTGACTTGCTCTTTTCAGATAGATTCAGATAGGACAAATAGGTACTGTTAGTCACTCGTAATGTAATGCTGGAACTTAATAGAGTTCTTTTCATTGAAAAGATCAACTCTGTAACTTTGGTTTTATGATCTTTAGAAAATGCGATGGCAGCTAAAAGAAAAAGTGCTAGAAATAGAAAAGGAATGAAGGCTAATCCTCAATTTAACAGCATGAATCACAAAGGTCACTTTCAAGATCTGTTATTTTTCATTCCAAAGAAATGAGCAGCAATGTTTCTTCTCCAATGTGACCCTTGTTATCATTAAATAAAAAAGCGTGGAGCTTTAATAATCTCATCAAAGTGATGTTCTCATGCAAATTCGAAGAAAAAGATATCTTTATACGAATCTCTCTGAAGAAGAAGTTGAGATTTTATGATCTGCTATAGGCTACTTTTCCTATCAGGCCTAATCAACGAATCAAGAATGTTTTTAAATGATGTATTTCCACATAAATATAAGCTGTTCGCTGTTATTTTCTACTTTCTTCCTTGTCATGTTTCATAAAATACTCTAAGACAACCTACGGGTGTGTTGCTGTTGTCCAAGGCCAACTGCTGATTTCAGAGTAAGAGCTGGAAGGCACAAGGCTCTGCTGCCAGCAGGTGCCTTCCTCTCCCCTCTTCTGTGTCAATGAACTCCAGCATCCGAAGTTATCATAGCACCTGTGCTTAGAATAGCTTCAGGATAGTTTTGATTGATCCGTTGCACTGTAGTGTTAGAAGTAATCCAGACATCCTAACAACTGATGTTACGTTTCCATTTCACATTACCTGAGTACACTGTTAATTTTATGCTGTTTCCTGAGATTTTATTTTAACCTTATGTTTTTGTCACCAAATAAATGCCATCGAAAACCACTTCTGTGGAAATTCTTCGTTCAGTGAAAAGTAGGAAAGAAGCACCGTAAGAGTTTCCTGCATAGAATAAAAATAGAAGATATCTCTTTAAAGAGAGTTTCGTTTTGAATTCCAATAAAACTGACAAATTCATCTTTTTTCCCCTTCTTTATTTTTTCCTTTCTTAAACTTTAATAAAGGGTTATAGCTGTGTGGCTTCAAATAATATCAGAGTATCTAATTATTTTTGTTAAGAATCCTGAATTGCTTCTAAGCTGTACTTTATTGCATTCAATTTTAAATCACATTTAATTATTATCCCCTAAATAAAAGGAAGGAATGAAAAATTATGAAGTCTGCATGGAATATCTATTTGAATTCACTCTCTAAACCTTTAGCTGCTAATTTGATTATGAATTGAAACATTTGTAGAGTCTACTAATTCCACTGCAATCTTCATTTCAAATAACCTGACTGATGGCTCTGCTTGTCTGAGAACATTTGGCAGAGTATATAAGATTCGTATTTCCTCTGAGGTTTTTTTATTTCATTTTTTAATTGTTTTTACTTTGTAACAAAGAGAGGAGTATTTTCTCACCTCAAGTCCATAGTTAACAAGACAAACAGATGAGAATGTAGAAATCACAGCCTTGGCTCCTTTTCCTCTGGCTGAATTTCTGCAGCACTTCAGTTCAGTGTAGGGACTGGGTAGTACTGTTACAGGAAGAAAATGAACTGTATTACTAGCCGGATCATTTGTATGTGCTTCTGAGTACCTGAAATTGGATTACTTATTCTGCTTCTCTATAAATGCTTTGGGACTTTCCAGCTTGGATTGACTAAATTTGAAGAAGTTATTATTAATTTGTTTATCTGTGATTTTTTTCTTTCCCTGATCATTATTCTATTTTTTCTGCTAATTCTTGTCTGTATGTTGACTTGATGTATATCAGTCTGATGAAATGTTGAGTAGGTAGTAATACTCTGAGTAAGACTTCTGATTGGGAGCTCTATTTTGTACCCTCTTCATGACAGATTAGTCTCCTCTCTGTTGTTGGTTTTTAATGTGAGCAATATTGCACAAATCTTGTCTGAGAAGAAGGATGAATGTATAGATAACTAAACATAGTAAAGTGTGGATTTTTTTGGTTAATGAGTCTTCTGTTCTTGAATCGGTCTTGAATAATTAAAATTCTTTCATTTTTATTTAATTTTAAAAATTTTATAAGCAGAATTTCACAACTAAAGATTCTAAGGGTTAGTCTCTGTCCAAACGCGAATCTTTTATTGGTGGTACCACTCAGTGTATTAAATAGAAAATATCGTTGACTGATACAGTAACAAATGTTGGCCTGAAATACCTGAGACTGCATTATCAGTCTGAAGATGTATTACAACCACAAGCTGCAGTAGAGGAAGCAAGTTCTGATATATTCTGGAGCCGAGAGTAAGTGAAGTAAATCGTCACAGTCCAAAGTGTGGATTACACATTCAAGTGAAATATCCCTGCTGTTTCAGACTGCAACTTCAGTGCTTGCTTCCAGCAGTATTATTTTGATTATAGCTTAATGGAAATGAAATTAATGAAAGGGCTATGAAGGTGTTGCTTTCCATTTTCAAAAAGTGAATAGTCTCTTGCGGATGCTATCTTCATTTACCTCCAACAGTTCAATTAATCCTGATTAGACTTGTTTATTAGATTTCTATGTATGTTTATTTAGCACTGAAGCTTTTAGGATGTTCCTGCCCAAACAGTCTGAAAAAGCAAAATCAATTAAATGATGTAGCAGAGAGAACAACAAAGACTTTTTCAGCAGGATGTAGGCAATTTGTGATTTTAGAGATGCATTGCGCCTTTAAATCTTCATCTCTAGACAGAATGCCTCCTTGAAGTCACTCTGTGATCAGAGGCAATGCAGAGAATATATTAGTCCTAGTGTCTCCATGACAGCGCCTGTATTAAAAATGGATGGACAGCTTCCGAATACCCATTGTTTGCTGTCACTGCAGATAGGATTCGGCTAATGAAACAGCTAATTAGATTTTTGTAATCCTGTTGTCATTGTTTGGGAGGTGACATTTTGCTTGAATTTCTCATGTGGATCTCCTCAGCCTAGAAAGGAATATGTTTCTCTGGCCAATTTGGCTCTTGTCACTTTGCTGGAATGGCAGTTCCCTCTGTTGGTGTAATGAAATTACTGCCTTCCCAAACACAACTATGCCACTCAACGTTTAAATAAATAAATAAAAAGAATAGGAAACGGACTATACGATTAGTCAAACAGGCTTGTGTTCAAATCCATTTCTGAAATCAAATAGTAGAATTGGATTGAGTTCATAATGGAAGAATTACTTTGGTATTACTGCAAACATTATTACATATTCATCAACTTGCTGAGTGTGTGTGGATTGTCCAGGCGTTCTCCACTCCCCTCTCCTCAATTTTTTCCAGTGCAGATGCAGCGAAGAGCGTAGCAACTAAGTTAAAAGCAATCTAAATTAAGAAGTGATTAAGACAAATTTGGGTGGATGCTGAATGTTAATCTTACAGACCAAATTCTTCCACAACATAAGAAGATACTGCTTCCACTGATAGCTCTCTGACTTCAGCATAGCACTGTGATGAGACTAATTTAGATGAGAATGTAGTCCTTGAAGCTTAACTGAGTTTTGTCAGTGTGCTGGGGATTTTTTTTATTTATTTTTTCCTTCTCTCTCTCTCTTTTTTTTTTTTTTTTTTAAGGCTTCTTGCTAATAGTATTTCTGCTGGTATTGATTTCTAATGGGAGTTGGGAGCTTTATTCCCTGAGAGATTCTTGTAAAACCCTTGTAATTAGAGAAAGAAAATTACACTGACCAGGAAAGCTGTATTAATGGCTAACTCAATATGGTTTGATCCAGATCATATGTTTCTACCCGGGCGTCCCCCTTCCAACTGTGGAATTCTGAGTTCTGCCCACAAGAATGTCACTGTGAAGCTCTCACCTTTTTTTGAAGGGAATACTTGTTTGTTACACTAAAATAACAAGTATAACAAGTTAATAAACTTAAGGGAAGTTATAGGTTGTTGATTAGCCTTGTGATGTCAAACACATTCTGCAAATTTATATAATACAATAATACAATAAAGTAACACAGAAGGTATTTACATGGCAAGTGAACTGTGTGACTGACCAATTCATACTGGATTACTCGATAAAACACCTTGTGTGCTGCCATTTTATTAACACTATTTAATGTTAGAACTATTCAGTCTAGAGACATAAACGGTAAATTTTAATGCCCTGCATTTCTCTAGCACTCTTAAATAAAGAATCCTAATTAATTATTGAGTTTCTATTTAATCGTATATATTTTAATGTTTTATAAGTGCATAAATTGTCTCATGACACCACAACTGAAGATGACATTTCCATGATGTTATTAAGCAAACTTCAAAAAAGAAAGTTAAGTCTTGGGTCAAGTTAGAAGCCAGACAGGATTAGAAACTGAATCTTCTAACAGAGCTCCAACTGTCAGTGAGTCTTTCTTGCCTGTTCATCTTTGTGGTATGCAGCAGACTATTTTGACTCTGTTTTTTTACTTTGATCGCAAAATACGTGATTTATAGGAATATGGGTCGAAGATATAAAAAGGAATACTAATACCTTCCATTCTCATTTTAAGTGTGAAAACAACATTTGGATCAGATATGTACCACAGAATTAGTCCCTTTAAAACAAAACAGTCAAAAACAAACAAACAAAAACAACTAACCAAAGAAACAAAACCCCCAAAAAGTAATTTCAAAGGACATTCAGGAATTGTTTTAGATGTTTTTCTAAGATTTTATAGTGAATTTTTTTTCTATACTTTAATCAAATGTTTTGTGATCTTCTATTGTCATTCTTTGTCTTATGTATGTTTAGAATTCAGCTGGATAACTGTTTTGGTTTCTTCAGATGCGGTTGTGCATATTTTGCATAGCTGAGATGTTTTGCTTTCAGAATTCGTATGAAATCGACTAAATTACATGAACTGTTACTACTTTCACAGCATTGTTGGAAGCCTGCTGCTCTGTTGACTAGATCTTTAAATGTTTAAACGTTGCGCTTAGAATACATGTCTGTGAGGAACTGCTCATGCCTTTGAATTTCTTTGTGAATTGCCTAGGAGTCTTTTGGAAAAAAGCTTTTGTAAATAAAGCGATATTCACTTTTAAGAGACAAATTGGTAAATTTTAATCATAAATTTCTAGTGGTCATTTCAAAGCCAATTCTTTTCAGACACTGAAAAATTTTGGTTTGGTTTTGTATGTGGGTTTTTTTTTTTTTTTCTTTTTATTTCTAATATGTTGAAATACTTTTCTTCCTAAAAATAAAAATGTCTCACATAGAGCTGGATGATTTGAGACCTGATCTAATGTAAAAGGCTTATTTTTAGCTTGTATGGGTCACGTCAAGCTTTCAAAGATGCTAAAAATGCATTTCTATATTTTTGTCAAGATATCGGCTCATCTCTTGATGATGTACATTTGCCCAATTTCACACTCTTCTTTGGTTTTCAGGTATTAATGAGTTTGGCCACTACAGACACAAAATCAGTCGTCTTAGTTAACATAATTGTAAATCAAAACTCTCAGAATCATCTAGTCCTTCTACCTAGCTGCTCATTATTAGTGATAGCTGCGTGAAAAGAAAGTTGTGCATTTTCTCCTGCTGTTTGTTCTCCGGCAGAAAGTATAATCCTTTGTTTGTAGACATCACAATTAGCAGCTTTGGAGATCATAATTATTTCATCCCAGAGGCTTAAAAGAAATGAGGGCAAAAGATACTATGTATGAAAGTATTGAATTTATTTATACTTCTAATAGCTCTCAAAATTTCAGTTGTCCATGAGACATGGAAACATCTGTACACTTTAAAATTAGATGTATGAATTAGATGTATGAATAGATATGGAATGTGTACATTCTTAGATAGTTATAGGACATAAGAGAAAATAAAGAAATAATTAAAGAAATGTTAAAATAGTTACTCAAGATGGGACACAAATGTATATACCTAAACAGAATATTATCTGATAATGGAACTATACCTGACTGTTAGAGAACAGATTTGATCTTCTGAAGCACACTCATTAAACTGGTGTAAGCTAACTGGACAGAAGTCTGGGGAAAAGAGAACCCAACCCCTGAACAGATAGAGGTGATCATTTTTTGTTGTTGTTTTGTTTGTCCTCTCGTCTCTTAACAAATGTCCTTATTTCATCAGATATTGATACAGTACTCTTGGCCGTATTTCTAATATGATGGTATGCAACTGTGTTTGCCTTTGTCCTGTATTTTTCCTAATAAAGCAACCCCACCCAACACTGCAAACAGTGGAACATATGTTGCTAAAGAAAAGATGATAGCATAATGTTTTACAGGGAGTGGATCTGTTGCAATCCTTCGCTCCTGAAAGACAGGTCTGGAGAGCAGCTCAGCATAGTGACACTGCTCTGTGTCCTGGAATCTCCTTACAAAGCTGCTAAGCGGAAGGAAAGATGTAAAATGAAATAGAGAGAAACAAGTTTATGGGACTATGCCAAATCCATTACTTCACAGAAAGATAGAAGTAATGAATATAATTCTTTTTCTTTTTCCTGGCAATTTTGCAACTAGATGGATACGACCTAATATATCTACATCTAAGCTATTTAATAGATACTGATGTCCTTCAGAAACTAAAGCTACATACAGCATCTGAAGGAACTTTAGTCAAGAAGTCAGTACTACTTCAGTGCAGAAATATTACCAAAAGACCAGTTGCAAAATTGACTTGTGCATCAATTTTGCTAAGATGCTTATGGTACCCTTTCAGCCATTTAGAACAAGTACTTCAGGAACCTAGGTTATTCAATACTGTGAATTCTCACTGGAATTGCATAATAACATAAAAAAAAAAAGTGGCCTTGAATGTTTAGGTTCTATGATATGGAGTATGTGGTTGGGCCACCTAGGAATGGGGAAGCCATTGCCCTTATAACCAATTTTAGAAACTTGGCTAATTCTTTTGACCATTAGGCACTGGTAGTAGGTAAGTGTATTCAGACATAGCTCTATGCACCCTGTTCTTGATTGTCATAGCTGACTTCTTGCTGTGAGGGAGATTTTAATATTTTAAGGAGTGGTTAGTATCTCTACCTTAAGGCTGTGCTGTAGTGATTAATTTTTATTTTCCAAGACCTCCATTACAAGTAGCCATGAAAACAAATGTCTCGTACTTTGATCACAGATGGTTGTTATCATAAATTTACATTCTTGCAAAGCCTCTTGCTTGAGGCCCAGTCACCCAAACTGTACCAGCTGATGTTCTGTTCTGTGTTCTCAAGATATTTGAGTTAGTTGTCTATTTCTCTGATAGAATGCATTTCAAAGTATTTTCTATTCTTATTGTGTCTTCCACAGAGTATATCACAGGGATATTACTCCCTGTTTAAATCAATTAATTTTAAATAAAAATTAGTGGTAAATTATTTAAAGGTGTCTTGAAGGTGTAAGTTAGGGTGAGTTAAAAAACAAACAAGCAAAAGCAACTAACTATCTTATGGAAAACTGTAGTATTCTACTGGCCATAGTTCCCCTAAATCCTTTTACTTTAGCTCAGAGCCCGCAGTTGTGTGTTAAAGTACATTCTGGAAATACTGCATTTCATTTCATTGACATACTCATTGGTTAGAATATGTCTGAAGCTATTTACTAAGCAGATGTTAAAGACAGACATGTTTGGTGTTTTGCTCTTTCTTGAAATCGTCTTCATCTAGCTCTGATTGGAGAGTTTTGGATTTTTTGTTTGTTTGTTTTTTGTTTTAATTACATTTTGAAAGTCTATTTGGCTTTGTGTCTCAGCGGAAGCTGCAGTTAGATATAATTTCTTACATGTTAGGCCCTCCGTTTTGGGCTGCAATTCATAAGATGATTTAAAATTTCAGCTGAACTATGTAGCCTGCTTGAAAGTGATCATTCACTGAAACTGTGAAGCTGGGCACTGCACATAAAAGTGTGATTTAGGCTTGGGGCTTCTGGAGAAAAGCAGATGATGGTGCTTGCAGAATTACTAAGGGCATGTAATGCAATGCAAATATTCAACAACAGCAGAAAGAGCCCTGCGGGACCGTCCATGGGAACAGATGTGTTTTAGCATGGTGAAAACAGGCAGCCTGTTTTACTGCTAATATACATTGAAAATGAACATTGTGAAGAAATGAAAATTGTTTACAAAGTAAACATACTCAAGCCGTGGGAGAAAGCTGCTTTTCTTTTCTTGCTTAAAATGTGAAAGAAATGTTTCTGTTTTGCCTTTGTTTCTTCATATATGATCTGTTGTTTGTATAGCACTGTGTTGGGCATCTCTCACAATCCTACCAAGGTAAGTCCTTTATTTTTTTATTTTTATATTTTTTATTTTTTTAAAAAGGAAATGGTCAAATCCTTACTCTGTGAGGTAACATGAAAAGGAAAAAGGTCTTGTAACAGGATTATATCACTGGCTGGTTTTGAACAACTTGATTTACAGGAATGTGTCTTATCTGGAAAATGGGTATGATTGTTGTGATATAGATGTACATACTACTAAACTGTTCGGCTGTTTGGATCTTTTTTGCAAAAGCCTGCTTTATAGTTGCTTAGTGTTAAATCTGATTATAATCAAATAATAAAAATCAGTGCCTAATGGAAGAGTAAACTTGGTAGCAGTCTTGTTCACACACATGAAGTCTATTACTTGCACACTGGGTGCACATTGCCCTCTGCTGATTGTGAGGAAAAAATTGCTGAAAACCTCTAAAAATACAGCTGAGACAAAGCATTCAGGTAAGGTAAACTGGGGTTGGTTGCTGCTTATTGACATAGCTGAGCCTTTGACTATGACTCATTTGCTTGCTCAAGATTATTAAATGTGTGTGATTCAGTGTTTGAAGAGATGTTTCTGTAGCCATTGTATTTACATGTATTTGTATAAATTAAGTCTGTTGAATAATCTAAAAGATGTCAATATTAATGCATTTTTCAGACTGGAATGACAGTTGGTCTTGTGTTCCTATTCATCGATTCTAAAAATGAATGGCTCTCAATAACAGTGGAAATGCTGTTGAAATCTAGAGAAAGCAAAGAGATCAAGAATTATCAGTTTATCTCACAGTACCTGCAAAAGTGTTGGTGCCTGCCTGAAGTGACTGCTTAAAACCAGGGAAAATTTTGACAACAGTATCTTCAATGGGGATGTCTCTTGGAAGCACCTCTGCGGGGAACATTTAGTGCCCGATGACAGTGAAGTATCCAAAACCGGCTGGCTTCTGCTGCCCTCACTGAGCTCATGCCAGTGCACCATTAAGGTGCTTTTGCTTGGAGGTGTAAGAAGGGTGGGAAGCAGGCAAGAAGCAGAGGAGATGTAGTGGAAATTCTGTAAAGGAGAGGAGTAAAATCTCTTGTAAAAATATTTTGTGATGTTTATTTTTAGGTGCCTGACATAATGTTGGGGAAAACAAAAAAAGGCTCAGTAGCACATTGTACAGTCCTGCTTCCTGAGACTATGTCTCTGCTCCTGGAATGCCTCAATCTGAAACATGCCTGACTAAAAGAAGGGAGCTTTACCAATTAATACTCTGGACGAATGGAGGTGCCTGATCTAAGCAGGTGTCTGATCTGATATCCCCAGGCAGATAACTGTAAGGCATTTTTTGAGAGATGCTTACTCTTACCAAAGGTTGGGAAGAAGACTTTGTAATGCAAGGAATGCATTCTGGTCTCTCCTTGTTTTCCAAAATGACCACAGTATTTTGAAATATTTAAAGGATGAAAGGTAGAAGCATGGGATTAGGGAGATTCCTGAACAGCTTTTGTTCACTTCTTAGACAGTTTTGAGGCAGATATAAATAAGTTCTATTTATTGTTGATATGCTCTTTCCCTCCAACACATCACTTGTCTTTTTTTTTTTTTTTTTTTTTAAATACTCATTTTTAAGAGATTATCAAGAATATAGTTTTCTGTCCCAAATCCAAATGGATATATGTATGTGCTCATTTTTAAATACAATACATAGATGTACATACAAAGCTAATGAAACTTCTCTCCAGGAACTGCTGTACTGATCACGTCCTAATATGTATTAGAAATATGTCTGTTCCTGGAATGATTTGTTTTTTTTAACACCAGTAATGCAGAAAGGCCTTTATCTTGTTCTATTAAACTCTGTTAATTTACTTATCAATGTGGAAACAATACACAGCTTGAAAGAAACCACAAACCCCACAGAAAATAAGCAAATGAACAAAAAAAGAAGTAGGCAGATATGACAAGGATTATCAGATCTCAACCTGAAGATGTTTTATGATGTAGAAGTACATGCAATAGAATATTTTAGAAGTTAGAAATCTAGAGACCAGTTATAGTAGTTAGAAACTACAGACTAGCTAGAGACTAGTCTATAATAGAAAAGTAGAGACTAGTTATAATAGATATAGTACATATATTTGCTACATATGTACTGGAGTATGTTCCAAAAAAATCAGACTTTACACAAACGTTTTCAACATTCATTTGGTCCATCATTGCATGAAGCACAGCAGTGATTTGCTGTGCTGATTAATGTGCGTCCCTTGATTCTTTTTCTTTTCTGCTACATGATTCTTTAGCTTATCTTCATTGATTTCTTCCTAACTTTATTTCTTTGCCAGAGGTGGGAATTGAAAGTAGCACTCAAGAAATCTTCAGTCCTGCAGGCTGAAATTGAGAGGTGACCAGCATGGGCCTGCATCTACCTTAAGAATTCTAGAGACAGAATTTTCTGTCTTTTTTGTGACCTGGTTACTGGAAGCGCTTGTGAGCAGCAGATTTTCAAAAAATCTTAAAAATACAGTCAGCTGTTTTTCAACTACAGTCCTCAACTATATTTTAAATTTTTCCTATTTTTTTTTAAAACCACCCCACATTACTCAGTGCTTGTTACAGACATATATATATATATTTTTACTAGAGGCATTCAGTTATTTTGTGATGAGCATTTTTTCAGTTCTTGCTTGATGATATATCAAATACGTGTTTGACTTGCTTCGTGCACTTCCTGAGGCCTTTGGATCAGTAGTTTTGCTCTTTCCAGCTTTCTTGAAACTTGAAAAATTGAAATAAAGCAATGTGCAGACGTTTTTGTTGAAAGGTGATATAATATTAATTCAGTCACCTTTTTCTTATGGACGCAGGTAATGACTGAACAGTGTGTATCTTTTTTTGTCCATATGATGTGATGTACAGGTGCATGCAGGAAAAGATGTATTAAAGAAATATGGTTTTAGTGTTAGATTTACTTTTTTTTTTTTTTTTTTTTTTTTTTTTAAGATGTCTGTGTCTCGAGTTGAAATAGAACAGCAGATTTTTTTCTGATGGGCATTTAATTAGCAGCTAGTGTAAAAACTTGTTATCAAATTAGGTTGATGCTTTAGTTAGTATGATATTGTTCTCAATATGATGTTCGATATCAATACAGGCTTTTTTGTTTCCCACTGAGATGGATTGTTCTTAAATGCCCTTTTAATACTATTTTAGTCTCTGTTTCTAGAGTACATAACATCAGAGTGCCAATGCCAGACTTTCCTCAGTTACATTCAATGTAAATGATGAGACAGTATGGTAGAAACTTGTCTCCTTTTGTGGTCTGTTCATAGTAGGACAGAAGCAAAACAAAACAAACATACAAAAAAAAACAGAAAGAAAAAAAAAAAAACCCAAAGCAAACATATGAACAAAAAGATGCGCACAAAACTACACATGATTGTGAACATTTAGGTTAGTAAGACGGCTCTCATGGTAAATTTCTGAATCTGGCAGTTATAATGAAACAGTTGTTTAGGTAAACAGTGCTTTCTTGTGAAATTAGAAAAGGATCAAAATGCAGATATCAAGACTCTGTACTAAGTAAGGTCTTCTGTTCCTGTCAGAAGCATTTATTTCTTGTCTACGTGTTTCTATACATCTATAGCAGTCAGGTTCCCCACTGTTTGCATGCTGCTCTTTTGCTGTTTGGTGATGTCATACCTGGGGAATGGCCTTTTCACAGTGACAAAGAGCAGAGAACTGTGACCCATTCTCTCCCGTTGATGCATGAGATTCAGACAAATAAGTGTTCTCTTCAGGACAGAAAAAAATGCTGGGATGGATCTGGGAGTGCTTAGCATACATCACTGCAATTCTGAAGATGCTTTTACCACCTGCTTTACTTTAGCTTCTGCCTAGAATACCAGTTCTATGGGTTTCATTCATTGAAGTACAGTCATAAATATCAGTATGATGAGAAAAGATACTACCACAAAAAAGCAAATGAGGCAATATTGGAATCATTCTAGGCTATTATGAAGCACTCTTTTGTATAATATGTTTTCTGAATTTGCTTTTTGCTTTCTTTCTATGGAATTTTAGAAAATTCTTTTAACTTCATTCTGTAGCTATACTGTTCTTTGTTTTTTTGTGGGGTGTTTGTTTGTTTTGGTTTTGTTGTTTCTTTTTCTCCAAATATTATTTAGCTTTCCTTTCTCGACAGAGATATAAATGTTCAGAATGTGAACTAAGTTGTATGAAAAGGGAAAAAGTTAATACATTTTCGTCTCATATCTCAGAGAAAACCATTCTAGTAAATCTTTGCCAAATTTGAATCAAAAATTATATTCTTCTTACTGTGTTTGGGTTTTAATAAGAAGACGTAAAAGTAAATGGCTGGTTTATAGATACTTTCATCAAGTAAGTGTTGTACCTAAATTAAATATGTTTTGCATATAAAATACCAAGTGGTTTCTTAAATATAGATATTCGAAGAACAGTTATATCCTGTTTCCTTTTAGATTGTGGTATTTTGCCAGTACCAAGGATGGTACTGTAAATGGAAAAAATCTTGGGGTATACCTTTGCACAAAAGTGGCATAGCAGGTCCCTCAGTTCTTGCTTCTTCTACTCTTTGCTTCAGCAGGTGCAGGAGGATGTATAAGACATATTTCAGAACACTCATAGCTGGGACTTTATTGCCTTCTTACCTGTTGTCAGAATCTTGGTATATCTCAAGTAGGCTGACAAAATCATTAAATACTAAATGTATTTTCACTGTTTCAGGAAAGAGTTAAACTTTGAATCTGGAGTGCAGCACATTGTTCAATCCTTATATCAAAATTTAATCATTGGTGCCTAGATTGTTTCATCTCTGTGACCAGTTGCTGTTAAATGCAGTGTATCACATTGAATAAGGAGGACTAATGCACTGAGCTCTCTGAGAAATTTTGTATTGGTTAAACATGTTATTTTATAAATTGTGAAGAACACTGGGGAGAAAAACTATAGGACTTTCTAGAGCTAGTAGCTTTGGCTGTATGTTGTATCCATTGAGCAGAAAGAAAAATCTGCAATTGTAGTTTGTTGTTACCTAGCTGTTATTTTTCTATTCCTCCTTCTTTAACTGTTGCAAGATTTCAGTATGTGTTTGAGGGAGTTAATCAAAATTAGACCTCTGCAGGATCCATGTTACCATGCTTTAAATTTTTTGAGACACACAGAGATGATTTTTTGCCTGAGGAATCAAAGGCTAATAACTTAGTAAGTTTTTACTTGTTCTTATTTCTACAAGAAAACAAATACTGTGATTCTGGTTGACTTACAATTTTTTTTTTTTTTTTTTAACAATATATTTGTTAATATCTAAATCCAGGAGAATTTAAAGAAATTAAAATGTATTTTTATTAAAAAATGAACTGAAATTAGGCCCAGCCACTTAAAGCCTCTCTTACCTTACTGCTTGTCAGATGAGTTTAAAGATAAATAATGGGCAAAGTACTGTTTAAAATGAGTCTATGCTGCAACATTTACCAAGAGTATTGTTAATGAAGAACATATAATGTAAGATACCTACATAGCCTGTACTCAGATGTTAGGCCAGTGAAGATACTGAAAGCTTCTAGGCAAATTCAGATTAAAGGTGAAATAGCTGCCCAAGAGTAAGTATTTTTTCAAGAAATTAAGCTGATACTGGGATCTCCAAAAGTGCAAGATGAGTAATTTATTTTTTTCTCGGATTGCAGAGCTGTCCATTTGTATATTCAGAAATTCTGTATTTGTGCTGCTCCTTCTTGCACTTCTTTTGTTGTGTGTATTCTTTTTCTACCACAGCATGAAACTATGTTTGTACTGGAGGCAAGGGTAGACAAAAAAGATTACTTATTCAACAGGATTATTAAAGACCCTCCAATATGAGAAAATCTAACTATTGCCAATACTGTCAGCTCATTTGGGTACTGCTAATAACTATTGTTTTTTTTTTGTTTGTTTGTTTGTTTTCTTTTAATCTCTGCTTGTATCTTTCTTACTATAAAGATAGATAGCTTTTTAAAAATTGTTATTTAATTGCCATTTTCAAATAAATCTGTACGGCTGAGAAATATCCTTAATAACCTGGCACAGCTATGTAGTAATCTGGATAGCAATATGTAGCACAAGAGAATTACAACATGAAATCTTTGAGACCATATCAGAGAACCTTTTCAATACCCTTCTTGTATGTTACAACCACTTGTATTCATGCCCATTTTTTAACAGTTCCTATTTCAAAATGCTTCACTCCCAAGTTTGCTTGAAACTTCTTTTCTCTTTGGGAACATGCTCCCAGACTTGCCCCTCTGGCTTTTGCGTCATTATTTTGATCACATCCAGAGTTCATTCTCTACAACATTTTTGTGATGCTTTGGTAATGTTCTCAAAATCTGTGGAGGAAGTAGCCATGTATGGTATAGCTTTTGTGTATGTATTTTGTGACCTCATTTAATTCTCACTGGCAGTAGTGTAAAACAGTAAAAGGTTATACTAAACTACTTAATCACAATCAAACTTCAATTTGTTTATCTGAAAACATATATTTTGTTCCGTGTTCATGCTTTTTTTTGCATGGTATAATGAATCAGTGGAAGTTTACCAGGATCAGTAGTTTCAGAAGAATTATAATAAGCAAGCCTAGAAAGAGTAAATTTGTGCATTTGCAATAGCTAAGTCATCACCATGAAGAGGACCTAGTGTGACATTAGGAAAGAATGTTTCTTAAAGTGAAAACATGGAATAAATATAATTTGAGTCATGGAGAGAAGAACAATTCATCTTACATAGGAGCACTGAGTATTTCTAAATTAATACATTTATCATTTGGTGCATTTTTTTGGCATTTAGATTCAAATAATTGCTTGAATTAATAATGCTTTGGAGAGTTTTGGTCCAAATTCCAGGGCATGCTTACTTCTTATGCAGCTACACACATTGAGGACTGAGTAACATTCTGAACAAAGACTGTTATAAAAGATCCAAGACAGATACAGTTAAATCAATTCACATCAATAGACTCAAAATGAGGTGCTCAATAAAAACCTAAGCCTGTCTGAAAATATGAAATACATCTGTTGTTCAGGAAATATTTTATCACATGTCTAAAAACAGAAAGTTCTGTGGTATGAGTACAGACGAGATATGCTTTCATTTCCAAGGAACATCACAAAAGATCTGGAGATCTAGATAAGCTTTTCAGAGATTAGAATAACTCCTCAGGGCACATGAACTGCTGATCTCCATCATTTACTCTAGGAAGCTTATTTTCTACATTTTCAAAAGTTCTGTACACCAGAAATGTTGTTTTCCATATCAGCTCTTATAGAAATAATAATGTCAACTTTATAACATTGATAACAGCACACTGTTTGTTTTTTAAAAAAATAAATTAATTAATGTACGTTATTTACTTTTATGGTGTTTCTCCTGCAAACCCCTTTTTACACCTAAAGAAAGATACGTGACAATGGCACTTTGTAAAAAACAATGTGATATTTTCTGGCTTTCTTGCTTTTCTGGTAACTTGGAGAACAAGAATGCAATTTTTGATCTAAGCAACTCTCAGAGATATCTGGAAATGACACTGGGTGGATAAACAGATGAATCTTCTGAGGTTTCTGAGAATTATTCACCACTTCTGTGTTTATTTGTAGATAGTGACCTGGCTTCTTAATCACTTTTTTAACTTCATAAATTTGATATGCTGTCACAAAAGAGTAGTAGGTATTCTTTAAAACGAACCAACAAACAGAAAGAAAAACAGACTCAATTAGAATCCCATAAGAACAGTAATAACAAGTATACAAAAAAAAATGGGTGTTCTAACGTGCAATTTTCATTTCACTGACCATCATGGAAAAGCTACTTCCTTAGAACAGTTACCATGTATTAAAAGAGTTGATCAGACTGCATGCTTCACTCAAATGTGCCTTACGCTGGATTGATGAAAGAATACATCTGTAGATTGTATTTGGGGGGAAAAAAATAAATCCCATTTTCTCCTTATTACTTTACATTCAATGTATAATTTTGTCAGCTGTCCAAAACTGTTCAAAAGAGCTAAGGATAAAATTAAAGAGCTTCTGTTTAGAAAAATGAGAACTTGGACTGGATGACAACTGACAGCAATTATATTGCAAGGAAAACATATCGCAAAACATCCACTGGAGAATCTATAAATATATGCAAATCTTTCAACTTGTTCTCATAATTCTTACAATTACAGCAGTGTTAGATAAGTGTAAATTCTGAGAGCTCTAAGTACATACAAATCATGGTCCTGGCTTGCTCCAAAAGCAGGAAATCCAGTTTTTGAAGCAGTAAAACATTGTTGGGAGAAACTGCTTTTCCCCATTTATTTATTCATATATTTATTCTTGTTTTAATCTCCCTATAACGTCTGAAGGTGAACTGATATCACTGTTCAGTATAGGGTAACAGACAAAAATCTTTTTATAATTATTAAATGTGAACTGGAAAGTTTTTAATATATTATTAATGTCACATATAGTATAATAAATTAGATTTCAGATGTGATAGTTAGAGATCAAGTGTGATGTTCCTTTTCACAATTTCTGAACCTGCAAGTATGAGGTATGAACTAGATATTATTTGTCATATCTTTCTTTTTTTTTCTTGATTCATATATCTGGGAATTTATTACAGTTGTTTATGAAAAGCTATGTTTCTAGCTTTAACCCTAGAGGTTCCATGTTCAAAGACAGTCCAGAATAGTAGCAGTTATATTAAGAAAAGAGTTAATCCAGTATACCAACTGTGGTAGGCCTTTTATCCTCAGGAGGAACTTCCTTTGATCAGTAGACACAAAAAGCTTACTCTTTCCCCAGGAAGCAGTTGACTGGAACAAACCTACCACTCTTATTTTCTGATACAGTCTTACCAAAATACAGTAACGATTCTTTTGCTGCACTTATGAGAACACTTCGTTGTTGTCCTGCCCTAAGGAAGTGACCTTTGTATGATGTATCTGTTTCCTTACTTGATAAAATTTGTCTTACCTGAATATTACCAGAAGATGTGTGGCTGTTAAGAAGGGAAGTAAGTTAGACATATAAGCAGTAGGCCCTATTATCTCCACTCCAAGAGGTTAAAATAGAATAAAAAATCTGTATAACACTGGTTCACAAAAAAAATGATTTGATTATTGCATTTCACTAATGAGGCATTATTGGTAATACACAGAAGTCCCCACTCAGTGGGAAATTAGGAGATGAAATGTCTGTTATGGTGTGTGAGGAATGAGTTATCTGTGAAAGTGTTGAGTTGCAAATCTAAAAAGCAGTAAGGTAAAACAATGTGAGGATCAGCAATTGCTTTCTAATCATAGGATTGGATCAGGAATGGCAAAAAGCAGTGTAACCTGCTCGTGTCTCACTGTCTTATATGGGTCTTAATTTCAAGGGCACAGAATGTAAAAAAAAAAATTAGTCAGGTCTCATGAGTAAGAAATTAATATTGTTTGTTTGTTAGCAGAGGAGAACTTACAATTTTTGAGATTTATTTATTATTTATTTATTTTTTAACAGAACTTTTAAGATGATTTGAAGATGCCTCTATGAAAGATATGCTTTCAGAGGCAGTTATAGTTGGCTACTGAATACCAAGAAATTTTTTTAAGTGCTTTGGACAGGGAGGAAATCTTGAGCACAATTTTAGTATAACCTTGAAATCTCAACCATTTCATGCAATAGCCATAGTAAGGAAAGATTATAATGATGTTTCCCTATCTAGAATGATTCTGTGTTTGTAGAATTTTTTCTACCATCAGTCGTGTTTTAAATAGTATTCAATAGAAGCTGCATGTTAACAACCAGAATGTTTCTACTTTTGTTTGAATTCTGCCTGTATTTGAAGAATATAGCTCACAATGTAAAAAACATTTTTTAATCGAAACAGCTGCAAATGACCTCTGAAATCTTGTCATGCGTATGCCTTTTATGCTCTTGCAGACTTCAGTCAGTGAAACTTTGTAATAGGTGTGTTTTCTTGCCAATATATTACAAAACTACTAGTGATGGCACAAACTTAATAATTGTTACAGATTTAGTACAGAGTTTTCTACTATATTTTTAAATTATAGCCATTGTTTAACCATTAGTGTCTGCACTTCATAAATGTGTTGATGATGCCTCTGCCTTTATGTACACATGTTCCGTGAACTCAAATAGGCTTACAAATACAATTGTGAGGAAAATAAAAAAAGCAAGGCATAATGTTTTAGAAAAAATCTAAGTTCTTACTGTATTTTTGCTTTGTCAATCAGAGGAAAACAATATGTTTTCCATATCTGTGATACAAACTATATGACATTTTCTGTCAAAATAAAGTTATACAAGGTTGTGCATTTCTTAAATATGAAATACTTTCCTTAACACCAGTTTGAACTTCAACAAAGCAGAAAGAAGAGCTGTAAGGAACAGACTTGTGTATTCCTAGCAAAAGTGCATAATGGAGTTTGTAACACAGGGAATTCATGGCAACTTCAGTATCTGAATTGAGTTTCCAGTTAAGCTCTAAATATGGAGGTCATATTTGACAACCACCAAAAGGCTGAGCATTTACAGTGGGAATGCTTTGTCTTTGATGCCAGTCACAGAGAAGAAATCTGTAGTATCTGAGAATAACATACTGTAATTCTATGAACAAAAACTTAATTGCTATTTAAATTCACCAAGAAAGAAAATGCAGCAATCACTCTTTTTACTGATTTGAAGTAAGAGATTTGCACAAGCGTATATTTTTGAATGGGTATTGTAAAGCAGCCTAAAAAACTAAATATCCTGAAGTAATTTATCTAATTACTTAAGTTTGAAGCACTCATAGCACAAGTGTTATATTGCTAATGATGTGCACTGAAAATCAGGACAGCATAAATGTGTTACTAAATAACTCAATACATTTTTAAAAGATAAGTGTGAATTCATGGTCTCTTGCACTAGGAAATTACTTAATTCAGTGCACTTGATGCTATTTTCAGAAAAATCTGATTTTGATTACTTTCAGTTTGATATCTAAATGCAACATAGGACTCTTAAAGTAATATTTGTAGGAGAAGGGTCTTTCACATAAAAACAAAATCATGGAGGGTTTAATAAACAGAATTACAGCTTTGTGGAAATCAGACTGCCATCATGCAGTAAACTGAGATATATGAGGGAAAGAAAAATGTAAAATACTTTTTGATATGACTGACATGAATAGAGTGAGGTAAACTATTGCAATTGTGATTGTTGCTATGGCAGCAAGTTCAAAAATTTCATTATGTGCTGTCATTAATATACAAAATAGATGTTTGTCTCTGAGCTGACTGGGGCAGACAGTCATTTCTTTGCAGTAAAACTATATTTATCTAAAATATCTTTTTAGAAATATAATTACAGTAGAACGGATAGGAAATATGTAGGCCAAATGTAACTCGCATGCAGACCTCATGGGGGTTTTCGCATCATGACAGCCTTATTTTATTGAATATCTCTTCTTTAGCCTGTATTGAATTCATGATTTTATTGGGCAAAAGGGGATTGAGTGATGCATTGTTGATGTGTCAAATTCTCAAAGGTGCTGTTCAGAAGCAGTTCAGTGGATGAGCTAAGTGATTCTGAACGGAGATCTAAGTCTTCTTTGTGATTTTTGTGCAAATACCAAACATAACACACATACATACACATATATATCCTCACTGAGTTTTATATAACCTCAATTAGTGTGACTTTCTTACCTGCAGCCTCAAACACAGCCTTACCTTGGTTGCTCTTTGACAAAGACTGACTCTTACAGTCTTTTTCCTATACTGTCATATTAAAAATAAACTTCAAGTCTCAGCTGTATTATGTTTTCATCCATAACTCGCTACTATAATATCAGTTGTTTTCCAAGGACATTATATTACTACTTTCAATGTCAATCACTACATTTTGGAGCTCTTAAGAGATAATGAAAAATACCCACCTCTAAACCTTTCAACCTTTCTTGGCCAACATGTCTACAAAATCTAAATGGAGAAAACCATTAGTATAAAGAGATTTGTTCCTCAATCTTCTCTCTATATCTCTTCTTGGTTTGGTTTGGTTTGGCGGGTTTGTTTTGTTTGTTTGTTTGTTTTTGTTATTTCCCCCCCCCCCCCCTCTTCTGCTGAATTTGCAAGCATTTTGTGGAAATAATGTTTTGTTTTGGTTTTTTAACCTTGAAGTTGCATAATGATTTTACATAGGATATGTCATAAGGATTGCGCACACAAAGTAAAACAAATTGCATTGAATGAAACTATGATGCCAAACTATCAGAAGATTAAGAAATTCTTGAGGAAGAAAACATAATTAGCCAGGGTCGTTTCACTGGTGAAACCTAGTGTTACTTGCTAAAGCAGTTTGTAAGATAGCATGATAGATTGCTAAGAGGTCTGTTTATTTCTTATTCAAAGTCATGGATTTCTTTTGTTAAAGAATCCAAGCACATTAACTTGATGTTAATAGTATGAGTTTTGTTTTTGCTGAATGCTAGCATAAAGGGAGGCTCAAAAACAAATTATTAGTCCATTTTCTGTGTAACACTTGCAAAAGAAATTCTACACTGACATCTTAGGGGTTTGACCTTCTGTGTTTATTAACAGTAGTGATATGTCTGCACTGAAAGATTTATATTCACCCGTATTGAGTGGCACACATTAGCAAAGAAATACAGACCAGCCTTTGTGCCTATGCAGCTCTGTCTCTCTAGTGAGCATACCAGAATAGTGCTAATTAATACTTGTGGATTTTATTATAGAGCCTTTGACAAAGAGGAAGTCATAGATGATGGCCATTTTATTTCATATACATTACTTATTTACTTATAAATCACCTTAGAAAGTCTTTCCTTTTCTTCCAGTAGTCTGAGACAAGTAAAATTGAAGGCTACATACATTTTGAAAGAAGCACTGACTGTTCTCAAGGTGTCTGCTGTGGGAAACTGGATTTAACACTTCAGATAGAAATTATTTAAATTTGTGATCAATTTAGAGGCATTCTGTCTAGGGAAGGGAATACTGGAAGATGGACTCCAGTCCATCTCCCAGTATAATATTACAATTAGAAAGTTATAACTTAAATAGTTGTCTATTAGATTTCTGGGTTGATACCAGATCTTTAAAACAAGACATCAGTTATATTTTTAGAGTGGGGCAGACATTAATACATTTAATTTACATGAAAGGAATTTACTTCTGTGATCTAGACCTATGCTTATTTAATCACATAATAGAAATCTTTACAGTATCATGACATGAAAAAAAAAAAAAGAGATGTTACTTAAAACTTAAATTACAAGAAAGCTTGATATTAATTAGAACAATCTATCTCATTTTTTCCAGAAATGTCATCCATAAAAATGCCTCAAAGTGAATTCAAATGAAATATCTGGGAAAACTCTGGGGGTAGCTGTCACAAGAATTATAAATCATGCCTATTTCTGTCCCATTTCAAAGTCTGTACACACTTCATCTGAAGATCTGGCAGTCCTTATCTTATGCAAGTAGATCTTATGACCTATAAAGAAAAGCCTTTTAGAAGAATGATAAAATTGATTGTTAAATATTAAATGTCTATCTGTAGGATGAAGTCCTAAGTGTCACAGAGATTTAAGATATTTAAAGTTCACTCTATTTCTTTCTTGTTTGGATCTTAGGCACCCTTTCACCTACTCTGCTTATGCCTTTATCAGTGGTTGTAGGGTTATGACAGTCAGAATACAGACATGTTGGAATTCCACCAATAATTTGTGATAATCGCTCAGTAATTTCTCTGTACATTAGCTGGCATACTGCTTAGTGTTGTTTGCTTAGGTGTTTTTGTTGTTGTTGTTGTTGGATGGTTGGTTGGGTTTTTTTGTTGTTGTTTTTTGGTGTTTTTTTTTCCCCATTATGAAAGCATATTTAATGTCAATTCCTATCACACATTATTTAGGAATTCTTTGGGCTACGCAGAGCGGATACAAGTAAAATAATAAGCAGTATATACAATAGCTCCTGCTGAGAAAAATCACATTTTCTGTTTTAGAAATAAAGCATAAAGACAATCAAATGCGAACTGCCTGTCATAACAACACAAGAAAGATTCTCCACCAAGCATCCATGTATCAGTGACACTTTGATTCTGCCACAGAGAGCAGTCATTCTCTCTCTTGGGTGACTTCTGCTGAGACTTACCACAGGAAAGCAAAAAGTGTGCGCACAGTACACATACAGTGCATATTCACCCTTTCACTGCAGTTGACAGAGTGCTGCTTTGCCCTTTAACTTCCCCCTACTATCTGCCATAAGAAAGGTAGAAGAAAATCCTTGGGAATTATAAACATCAATTTTCACCTGTAGTGATATTCTTTGAGAAAGATATAAATGTGAGAAATAGTAATAGTGGAGAAAAGACAGAGAAAAGCATCATTGCAAACTAGCTCTAAACCTGTGTATAACTTATGCAAGTGAGATAGTAGTTCTCTGGTTTACTTTTCTAAAAAGCAAATACAGAGTTGTATGTTGCTCTCTGAGGTGGCCTTGCTTAATGTCCATTATGAATTACTATGACAAGGTTAAGCTATATATAAGCAAACTTTAAAAGCTACCAGAAGTGCAAAGAAATATAACTAAAGGTGCCACCATAGCCTGATTAGGAGTGAAGAATGATGAAGTGATAACTGCATAGACATTTCAGAATGTAGAATTGAAAGGGGATATTTAAAGTATAATAAATCCGGAAATAGATAGGAAGAGTAGAACTAAATCAGGAAATTTTCTGGTAACTAGGCTTACGTAAAATGTTTTGGGAAATGGTAATTTTGGCATTCGGGACATTTTAGCTAGATATGTAAATAAAATGTAGAATACTAGGAAGTCTGTCATTGAAAGGAAGTGGTTTGCATAAGCTAGATTGCCTTTTTCATCTTTTGAGTATTTAGTTCTATATTTTGCTTGAACTGCCTTGTCCGTACAGGCTCTGATTATTTCTATTTTTTGCTCATCTAATTTTAACTTTGACCATCTCTAAGCTGTGTCAGCGGAAGCAACACCGACAAAGAAATGCTCTTTGAATTGTATTTTTAGATCCTGAATGATCAAGTGTGAACTGAGCTTTTCCATGGTTTTTCAATATAGCAGCTGGGCCTGTTTCAGTGTTGCCTTTTAAGCTGCTCACTGCAGATAGACCAGAGTGCAAGGTCTGAGGGTGCAGATTAGCCAAGCAAGCAGCTGTCTGATTGCTGGGACACTCATCCATCTCTGGCTGGACACAAAACACTCCCGTGGTGTCTCTATACTAAGCAGCCTTCTGCTTACAGTTCAGAGACATGACAGGTTTAAAGTATATTTCCCAGCAAATATATGATGGATTGGAAGACTGTCATACTCTGAGCGCTGCCCAGAGACATGTATTTTACTAGAAGTAAATATCAGCGTAGCAATGATCTGTCACTATTCACTTCAGTCTTGTCATCTTTCACACAGTAAGCAGTTAGTAGATAATTAAAATAAAAATATCAAGGTTTTTTTTCTTCAAGTTTCCTATGACAAATAGTATCAATTCACAATGCTTTTTTTTCATTACTGCAATTTTGTCTTGGATTGTACTCTACAGAGCAGATGTTCCTTGAATGAAACATTCAGGTCCTGACCACCTGTAGACTCATGAAATGTGCGCCTAGAAACTTGCAGGAATGTTTGGACAAATGCCACTTGTGAGAAGAGGTGGAATATTTTTTGTACGAAAGTTTCTGAAATGAGCCCTGCATGCATAGTTGATACTGTCTGATCACATAAAAGGAAACAATTTTGTTATCCTCTATGAAGGTCTCAGAGGACTTTTCACAGTGTAAAGAGATGCTCTTTCTACCTTATTGCCAAAGAGCTCTAAATTCAGTGGAATATTGTTTATCTGCTCTTCTCTTTGTAGTTTTAATTGTATACAACACTGTAGTAATCATGTATGATATACCTGGTTGTTGTTCATTTACGTTCCACTGTGATAGGGTATTGTAACGTTCAGAAAGGTATTTTTTCTTTAAATCCATGTTTTGTCAGTGTCTCCAAACTTGTGTACTTCAAGTTGTTTCCTTTTTTAGAATGTTCTTAGACTACGGCAGTCCCACAGGTAGAAAATCAGACAGGTTGCTGTTTGCAGTCTTTCTGAATTTCATCAGAATTAATCAAAAGCAATCTATTTTTGCAAAATGCTTCAATTTGGTAGATGAGTGTTTTGCAGCAAAAGCTCAGTTTCATCAGAAAAATCCTGTTTAGCTCTATTCCTTATATGATGAGATAGAGACGAAACAGATGCATTTCAGTCTACTAATCATACAGCATGACTGATTGACTTTCCATCTCCTTTCTATCCTCTTTCACTTAATTGCTATTATATGATATCGAGATGGGATCTACGAAGCCTGCAGACTACATTGCAACTTTTAACACTGGTTTATACTGATTATATCTGTAACTAATTTTAGAATTAACAATTACATACATAACATATCATGTATGAAACACCATTCTTTGTGTTTATGTTGCTGGAACTTGCTTTGCACTTAATACTTCAGATGAATCTTTGGAATACTCATGCTGGTTGATAATGTCTAAAGAACACGAGAAAAATAATACATTTGTAAAGGGAATTAAGGCATTGGTCAGGACAGTATTTAAGTATGCTGTTAACTTAGAAGTAAAAATGAACTTGAGTTTATGATGTATTAATGTACAGAATTCTCTTCCTGAAATAATGACCTAACACAGAATGACTAAAGAAAAAATACAGACTGCCAAGAATACACATTAAAGAGTGTTAATGAGCTTGATATGTAGGGCAGTTCTGACCAAATATGCAGGGAATAAACTGAGCAGAATAAACGTGATTACTTTAATATTTAATATTAATTGTTAGGAACAAAACATATAAAATTTTTGGCATTTCCAACTTACACTGATGACTTTTCCTTGGTTTTCTGTGTGGCAGTTGTTTTCTACATTTAGGATTTATATATATATATATATTTATTATTTTTTTTTTAAAGAAAAATTCATTATGGAAACTAAAACTTCTCAAGAATACATATCAAAACTTTTTAAGGGTGAGGAAAAAAGAACATTTATTTTTCTTAAGGAGAAGTCACCTCCAGGATAACAAGTAATGGTGTGGTTAGAATAATCTTGAGGGACGTAAGAAACTGAAGTTCCGTTTGTCACTTTGCTTGGAATCATCATCACTTTCTGCAAATGATCTAGCGACCTTGAGGCACAGTAATATTATTCTGTCTCTCAAGTATGCAGTAAAATGTACTTAATGTATTATCACTTTTAAAGCACTTGCTATTCACAAATTGTATAAGAAGAGTATTGTTATTTTCTGTTATTGCTTTTGTTTTAAGAAAGAGTTGTCTAGCTGGTGCAAAGGAAACACTTGATAAAACCTAAGGGTATCTTTACACAGTCAAAGCTCTGAATAACTTTCAGCCAGCACAGAAACTGAGTTTTCCCTAGTGTTATTATATTTAAAGAAGCTGAGAAAAGTTATTACACAGAGGAATTGCTCTGTGAAATTTGATAAATTGCCAGAAGTCAAGAGGTCTGAATAACATATTTGTCTTCTATCTAAAGCCTAGTTTATGTTGTTACGCACAAAATAAACAAACAAACAAATAAATAAAACAAATAAATAAATAAAACAAGTAAACTCTTCTGATGTCTTGCTGATTTGTTAGTGGTTCTAAGAGCTGAAGTAAGGTTATTTTTTTTTTTCCCTTATCCTGGAGTTACTACAAAAAGAATAAGTAAAAGAAAGGGAAAGAAAAATACAAGAATCAAATCCTTAAGCCTTATTTTCTTTCTCTCCTTAGGTCTGGAGCATAAGTTTTCTTCTTGCTCTTTTCTGAAACATGAAGAGTGGAGAAACAGAAGATGTTTTGTAAGAAGTTCCTACCATTTCTACTGAATTTTAAGGTAAACACTTCCATCTTTACTTAATCAAATAGTAAGCAGAAGTTTGGGTAGTAGGAAGGAAAAGTTATTTCCATTTCTTACTTTGGTTTTACTCCTTGCAGTTCACTTGGATTTCTTTCACACTTCTAGTTTTTTTGAGTACTTTAAACAAAGTAAGTTAAAACTTGGTTATACTAATGAAAGATATAATTAAAGTGATACGTTAGTTACCTGATCCATATTTATATATTAGGTAGAAGAAATGAATTCAATAATATATACTAAACATAGTATTTAGACATTAAAGTAACAGAGTATTTAATACTATTCTTCACATAGTTCTTCCTCTGAAATTTATGTATGCTTTGATGTGCCTATATTGCTCAGTAACAGGAACTTAAATGCTTAAAATATTTAGAAATAGTGTGGTGAATTACAGGCTTCTTACGCTGTGTCTCTGGTTCTTTGCCTTATATGGGAACCCAAAAGGGAAAAATTGTTATTTTATAACCATGAACTGAAAGTTCATTAACTTCAGGCTTTCTTGGAAACAGTTTAGTATTGATTGTGCTTAAGACCAGAGGGATGCAGACTTGGCTTCTGTATTAAATTTTCAGTCAGATTTGTTCTGTGACCCCGAAAGAGTGGAGTATCTCAATATAGCTCAAATCTAGTCACTTTTTTCCCGGTTGTCCACTTAAACTGAGATTACAAGAATTTAATTTCTTAATCTTTTGAGTATATATATCTATTTGATGTAGGTGAGAATTGCCAGTTCTGGCTCACCCTTTTGAAAGTTTGCTAAATATAGTTAAAGATATTAGTGTAAGGCCCCAGTCTTCTGACCACAAGAATGCCATTACTAGGTAACTTCTTGGATGTTTGAGACTCAACACTCTGCATTCTATAAAATGATGGCTAAAGTCAGTTTCTTAAGACGTGATGTTTGTAAAAGTGTTGTGACTTTTTTAGACTTTTAAACCATCAATATAAAAGCTTCCTAGCATTCACGATTCATGTAATGTTGTGCATTGTGGAGCATATTTAGAATATTATATTGATAGCATGCATATGATATTCATAAGCACTATTTGTCATTTTAGTCAACTCCCAGGAACTAAACTATTTTTAAACTTTGAAGAAATTCTAGTGTTTTCCCAAATTCTGCTATTGAGGATTTTCTCATGTAAATTTGGAATAATGCAATTGTGATTCAACATATTCTGTGTTGAGTGATGTTAAACTTAGGTTCTTCTTGTGTTCAATCTTTGTCAAGTTTCAGTTTGGTCTTAAAAAGTTATACAGAATTGGAATTTTAATTAGAATTTATTTATTACTGGAACTTTGATTAACCACTGTTTTCAGTGATAAAGAATGCTGACTTCTACTTCAGATTATATTTTATTAATTTCTTTTTTTCTGTACATTTAGAAGGAACATGTTATATGTTTCTAGCAACTGTGTTTGCTTCTCTTGATTTAATTCTCCAGAATGTATGATTGATGCAAAATTATCTGTAATGTTCAGTAACAGTCATGAAATGGCTATTAAAATGTCTTAAGCAGATCCCTCTATAAAGATTCTCAACATTTTGCCACATATTTCACTTTAGGGGTTCCTTGCATAGCTGCTTTGTCACTGAGGCAAGGTTTCAAGTTATGTTTCACTACAGCTTAATCTTTGAGTTAATTTGCCATAACCTTTACCATTCAGTCATGCATTCATCATTATATATTCAGCTAGTCCATTTTATTATTTTTCCTTTTGTCTTGGATTTTCTAGTCTTATTCTCTGCAGTCTCTATCCATTGGTCTACCATTTGTCGAAATTAATTACAAAAACTCTGAACGGAAACAACATGGACTGAGATTACAGGTTTCTTTCTTTTATCACTCACTTTCTACAGCTGTCTTTTCATGTCACATTGAACAGTGATCTCAATATATAATCTTAATATTAATGTCCCTAACAGTTTGTGTTATGTCTTTTGAAACTTACTATGTTACCTATATCACTGAGTCTCTCAATAGTTCCAGTGTAATTTCCCTTTTGTATGATGACGTCTAATTCATTCATATTCACCTGTCTCTTTAAGGTTAACTATTCCATACTCATTTTCTGTCCTAATACATTTACCCATGTTTCAGATCCACCAATCTTTGATTATCATTTTTCTAGTTTAAATCTTTGTGTCCAGCAGTATCTTTTCATATGTTTTCAGATTTGATTAACTGTTACTACAGAATCAATTTCTATCTTTTACTGAAAAGACTTAGAAGAGTAGCTGTTTATCTTTTCAGTTTATTGCTCATTGCCATTGTTAGTTCTACTAATACTTTGAAGTTCTTTTGTTCTATGTAGTTTTATACGAAATATCATAGAGTTTATTTTTGAAAATGTTCTCGTGACTTTATAATTCATTTGCAGCTTAAGTTTGCCCTCTGCTTATTCTGTGGACCAGGTCCACTCCTATGTGTGGGAGTGCACTTCCATAGATTTATTATATACAGTACAAAGTGTGCATATCATATATTACAAACTGATATTTTTTAAGATTCTTTTTTTGAAGTAAAAACTCACTTAGGCTATTCTATCTAAATTCATATTTTACAATGTAGATGCCTCTGGGAGCAGATTAAGTCCTTCTTGAAGGGCAAGTACTAATTTTATAGCTATTGTGAGAGATTTGGAGTTCTGCTTGAATGAAGAATTCCGTAATAATATTTTGTAAATTTTTATAATTTTTACAGTTTTAAGCTACAATATTTTAATGGTTTTGTACTATTTTCAACAGCACAGGATAATTAGTTCAAATTAAGATAGTTTTCATTAATGAAGCATGAAATATCCAACAGGCAGATTGCAGTTATTAACAGATTAGCTTTCTGTACTTTTTTCCAAGTATGTTTCATTATTTTTGTATAAAGTCTGTTTATCAAAACACAAACAGCTCTGTAGCTAAGACAGACTTATTCGTAGCTGAAAATTGTATAAAAATGCAGTTATATTCCTTTACATCACCCACATTTTTGGAAAGATGCATTAAACATTCTAGAAAATTTAAAAATTTTTTTTAAATTTATTTTTCTGTTATGTATTTTGTACTAATAAACTAAGCACTTCCACTTAAACTATGGGATTGTACATTTGGTAGTAAGAAAGCTTACTACAAATTCAAAGGATTGCATACTAAAGCAATTATGCCTGTCTTTAACTGATGATAAAAGATTATCTTGTGCAAAATTTCGAGCACTGTGTGAATAAAAGCTGTGTGTGTGTGAACTCCTTTAAGCTGTGTTGACTGAAGAATGATGCTAGTGAGTAAACACAGTGAAATAAACTCGTTGCTCATGCCCAAACATAGGTTGTGCTCATCAATTATCATGAAAGTGGGGCAAAACCTAGAAACTTCTTTCCCTATACATGAACTTCACAACTTAATATATAACTAACTTTTCTTATACATACAGTTTAATCAAATTAGAATTTTTAATAAAACTTTCTGCAAATTATCAAAATAAACAGAACTAGATACTAAAGTAGCCCAATCACCTACCTGCAAATGTATGCAAAGTAAAGTGTTTATATGCCTGGAGTGGTTAGAATTCTTGTGTTGCTGCTTGGTTGTTTAGATTGCGTTATTGCCATGCTTTTTTTAGGCAGCTGTGTAAGCAAGAACTTGGCAGGAAATAATGTCGTTTCTAAAGACACTTGAGCTTATGCTTAAAAGAACTTTTCTATTTTACATGTTTGCTGAATTTAGGAGATATCAAATTTGGTTTGGAAAGTAATTTGAGGTAATTTATGGACTTAATGAAATGGAAGTAGTAACACTTGTAGTAGTACCAGAGGCAGTAGGTCAATGTGATCTTCTATAATGATCTAAAAAGTTGTGAAGTATTCATAAACTGCTGAAGTGAATTCTTCTTTATGCTGAAATATTTTTGTTTGGATGTTTCAGTGCAGTGATATACCTCTAGCTGATGCTTAACAACCTTTCTTTCATCTCATATCTATCCCTCACAGATTCTCTCAAGGCACATGCCTTCAAAGGTGTAGTTATATAATGCTCAGATATTCATGTAGCCTGACTACTTATATGCAAGGACACTTAACAACATGGTAATATCTGATCCCTCAGGTAGAATATTCCTGTCTTCACTAGTATCTGAGGAGCACAGTACTCTATAATTTTATCTCGGCTACTGTGAAAAAGATGTCTACATAACTAGGTGAGATGAGCCCATGCCTGTGATCTATTCCCTCTACCTGAAACACATAAGTGGGCCAAAGCCGTGCCCTGAGTTATTAAAGAAGCCATGTGCCTTATCAGAAAAGTTCTTCATGCACTTCAAGGGCAACAAATCATCATTAGCCTGATCTATAACTTGATGAAAATCTGAACCAATTATATGGTTCTTTTTATTACTGTTTCCTTTATCAAGGAGTTATATTTGTCTTCTAGAAAATTTCACATTTCATGTTTTGTTGATCAAGTAACTCCTGACATGTAGGAGTATGCAGATTTTGTTCTAAGATGGATTTTAGATAGCACTCCAATAGCTGTTGTCCCAATTAGGCATAGTAGAAGGAATGCATTAATTACTACCCCTGCTGCTGACTGGTCTGCCATCTTTTTATTCCCACAGGTGACATTTATAAAAGAAAATTCAAAAGTGTTAATGTTTCTAAAAGTATTTTAACTATCAGCATATCTGAAGCTGGTTACTCTGTCTCCATTAATTCAATTTAACTTCATATTGCTGCAGTACTTCTATATGTGTACTTACAATGATTATAATATTACAAATGAACTTGGATTAGAGTGTAGACATTACATTTTATGGCATTATTAAGTGGCAAAGGTAAAATTCTAGCAGTTCTGCTTTTCTCTTTCCCCTTCCTTTCTCTACAAAAGTACTGCTGTCATCTTTAACAGTGTGTTACACTAAACCCACATAAAATATCCTCACTGATTCTGAAATGTTACATAAACTATTTGAGGTTTGTTGACAGAGTTGAAAAGACATGTTATATATTCACCACTGGGAGAGCTTGTACAGCTACCAAATATTTCTTCTTCTATTCAACTCACAGGTCTGACTTTCAGAAACAGCTAAATGTCAGTGTTTTCTTAACTACCATCAGGAAACAGTGATAACAAAGCATTTGCCTATTATTCTTTCTTCTTAAGTACTGGCAATCAGCTTGTCATTTTCAAGTTTGCCTATTCTTTCTACAACTTCCAAACAGTGTCCTATTACAGTTTCGTTTTCTAAAACAACTGTATAGGAAAAGCATTGCCTTTATATTAGTGACCTGTGATGCTTAAAAGTCTTTTTCATTATCTTAAGAACATTTTGCTGACGTTGAACCATAATCCTCACTTGCTGTCCATAATCCTAGCTTTGCAATTCAAATGAATGTTTACAATTTGCTATTGCCCAAAGATATATATCACAACTGAGATGCAGTCATGCCAAATACTCTTCAAGTTTTATACTAATTATGATACTTCTGATAAGAACTCATGAGTACAGAGCAGATCACAAACAGTACTACTTCAGGTGTAAGACGGGACTTTTGCCTAAAGAAACTACTTGTTTAGTATCATAAAACATGTGCCCGATGTCCTGATACTGAGAGAACTCAAATGAAAAAATACTGTAATAAAAGTGGAAAGTTAGTTGTGGAAATGAAAGGAACAGGCAGAAAACCCTGAGATATGGAATTAATTTGAATTTTTTGTTCACTTTTGCTCATAAATTGCAGGATTCATTTAACGAACTCTGAAACTTAAAGGTTTAGCAGAGTCTTAGACTAATAAAGAAATAAAAAAGCCTCTCTTCTACTGTAATGGTGTCCTATTATTAACCTTCTTTTCTGAGCTGTCATTTTTCTGGATGAAAGTATCTATACGAAAAATGAAGCCTACAAATGTATTGTGCACACACTGATACTGCTGTAGTATTCATAGGACTGATGATTAGGAGAACAGTTGCTTTCTCAGGCATGAAATTCCATGCAAGTTGAAAGGGAGCCTTAAAAATAATAATGGGTGTAATTAAATTTGGAATACATCAGATAATCAAGTCATTTTTCAATAAAGATTAATTAGTATAGTAAAACTTTTCATATGCACAATGTAATTGCTTTCCTCTGAGGATCTCAAAATGACACAAACAGTATTTAATTAGCCCTCTAAACACCCATTTGAGGTAATCATTGTCTTACTGTACTTATAGAAGCTGAGGTACATATTCCTGCAAAGACACTGATTTAGAGGAAGACTAAAGATTTTTTTTCTTCTTCGTAGACAGATGATTTCATTTGTTAATATGTAGTAAAAAATAGGAAAATATATGTATATTACGTAATACACTTATATTCTAATAGTATGACATATAAGTTTAAAGTACATAGGAATTCAGTCTCCATCATAGAATAGACTACAACTCTTCTATGAGTCATGCCTTCACCAATTTTTTTTTTTGTCTTTAGGCAGTTTTTTTAAGTTAAGTAGCCAAAACCTATCTGTATTCTCAGCAGAAGCTACTAACTGCTTTAGGTCTTCTGTAAAGCTTGTTCATATACTAATTTCTGATGACCATTTTATTATTTGCACACAAAAAAACAATTACACTTTTTTCTTAATAAAAGGAAGAGGCCATTATTTATTTGATCCCTTTCTTTCTTCTATGGGCTTTGCGTGTATCTGGATACTGATGATCTTTAAAATACAGCTAATATATAAATACATTTATATGTATTTATATGTATTATGCCTTAAAATACATTGCTAATCTTAATATGATGAAAAAGACAAAATTCAAGTCTTTATCAAAAGGCTAATGATCAAATACATGGGGTTAAATATCCTCTTGTCATGAAATGGGTATATTTTCTACTAATTATAGAAAACCTATTGTCTTTGCTTATCATTGATAATAACTTACAATCAGTCAAGTTTCCATTACACTTTCTCACAAACCTGGAAATTTTAGCCACTCATGCATTCATAAGGTAATCATCCAGTGGAAGAAAAAAAGCCTTAAATCTGGGCTCACATATTACAGTTTTGCAGGATGATTAATTAAAACGTCTTTTTTCCAAATTATCAAGGAGATTCTCCTTGGCTAATATTCTTGTCTCACACATTCCAGCTTTATTTTTGTTAGTTCTTCCCTGAGATCAGCGGTTCTCAAAGGACTTTCATTCATCTACTTCAATATTCAATTTTGTGTTTTTTTTTTTTATTTTACTAGAATGTGATCTCTGGGTCTTCTGTGGTAAATATAATTGTAAGACTTGAAGGAAGAATCCCCATTTATACCAAAGTGCTATTTTTGTCATGATGATTTTTTTTTCTAGTTATTGAAGTTTACTATTTATCTATTTATACAAAGAGAACTATGAGACAAAATGCACACATCATTCTCAGTCTTCCAATCCAAGTGAACTTAGCAGCAGAGAAAGATTGCAAGCATATTTCTTTTCAGCAAAACATCTACACAAGTAGTAAATCTTACGTAAACTTAGTGTGATGATTCTGAAAAGTCATGTAGGTTCTCCTGCCTGATGTCAATTGAAACTCAGTTTTCTGGTGCTTGTCATATGTATTCTAGGACTTTTCTTTTGAGAAAGCTTCAGAATATCTTCAATGTCTTCAGCATTTAAGGACTCTAGTATCTAATAAACAAACAAACAAATAAATCAATAAATGTATATATAAAATAGGGGGTTATCTTCTATCTGTCATTTAAAAATAGCATTGAAACTGGCAATTAAAACTACAAATAGAAGAAATCAAAATACTACAGTCTAGGCAGTCAGTCCTACTATTATTGCAGCTAATGTCAATTTATAGTGTTCAAATGACAAGGAATGGCATTTTAAGGGCATGTTTTATATAGCTGGCAATTTAATTCATCATAGTTTAGCTACTCATCTTTTCCACCTATAATAAATCCGAACATGTCTTCAGTTATTTTAAGGTTTTCAGTTTATCATGAACAATTTTCAGTTTAAATTGCCCAGATAATTGAAATAGTCCATAACATTAAACCATTGAACCTTTTAAATGACTTATTTATACAGATTTAACTCTAGGTAATAATGATGATAAAAATGCAAGATGAATCTGGACTGCAATTCTCAAAATCATTTACTAATATTTTTAGTCCAGTCCATAGACACTGAGTCTAATGTTTCTATAGCAGCTGTTAATTTTGGGGAAAAAAAAGTGGAACAAAAAAAGCAAGAATGATCAGAGGAATTATAAACCTGTCTTAGAAGATGAACCTAAAAGAATTGTAAGATTCAAAGAATGACACATTCTGTTGCTCTGCTTTAAATGCATAAGTAAATAGTGAGGCACAAAAAATTGGTGGTTTAAACTGAAGTGCAGCACTGAAACAAGGGCAAAAGAATACAATTATCTATAGGAAAATGGATGCTGAAAATTATATGATTTATGAGATTTATGATCAAAGAAGTCTTGAAATAGTCTTTGATTCAGACTGCTAAGATGAAAAGCACGGAAAACTGTAGTTCACAAATCTCTGAAAACAATAAAGCGACATTGTTGCCCTGGATCACAGTAGACAACCTCGTTAAATCTCTAGACATTTCCAAGTCTCATTTTTGTAGAATAGTAGAACTAAAATAATAGAATCATTTGAGTTGGAAGGGATCTGTAAAGGTCACATTGTCCAGCTCCCCTGCAGTGCACAGGGATGCCTATAGCCAGATCAGATTGCTCAGAGCCCCATACACCCTGACACTGAATGTCTCCAGGGACAGGGTTTCCAGCACCTTTTTGGGCAACCTTTTCTACTGCTTCGCTATCCTTATCATAAAAAAAATTTTTTTCTTCTACCCAAACAAAATCTCCCCTGTTTTGGTTTTGAAACCAGTTCCCTTTGTCCTTCCACAACAGACACTCCTGAAGAGTCTGTGGCCTTCTTACAGTCTCCATTCAGCTACCGAAAGGCTGCTATTAGGTCTCCTTGGAGCCTACTCTTTTCCAGGCTGAACAGCCCTAACTCTCATCTTGCCCTCATAGGAAAGGTGTTCCATCCCTTGGACCATTTTTGTGGCCCTCCTGGTGATATGCTCCAATAAGTTCGTGTCTCTCCTGCCCACACAGACATAGTACTAGAGCTTCTGAAGTCTCAACAGCTCAGAGTAGAGGGGCAGGATCAACTCCCTTGATCTGCTGGCCATGCTTCTTTTGCTGCGTCCTAGTAAACTGTTGGCTTTCAGGGCTGTGAAACCACATTGCTGGCTCATGTCCAGCTTACCATCCACTGTATCCTCAAGTTACGATTGCATATTTGATATCTGTTTCCATTTTCCTCTTGTGTCTTAGTAAATAGCTTTTATCTCAACCCCACAGATTATATTTTGTTTCCAGTTCTCTCTCTCATCCCATTTTGGTGGGAAACAAATGAACAGCTGTGTGGTGCTTGGATGCTTCCTAGGTTTAACCATAAAATTGACATGAGGATTAAAAAAATTCTGATTCTTTCTTCTGTATATATGCATTGGAATTGGTATTCCTATGTTTTGTTAATAAGACAGTGTTCATAGGAAAACTAAACTCAGAAAAGCATCAGCAAGACCACCGGCAGTGAGGCATACAGAATGCTGTATGTTTTGGTTATAGTTTGTAGTAATTTACACCTGTGAAAGCAACAGAATTACGCTTTTAGCAGTTTCAGTGGCACTTGATGGCTCTATAAAAAGAGTAGGTTTTGGTGTGGGTGTAGAAGCCGCTTCTACTACTACAAGTCTTTGTGGAATTGCAAAGCACCACACTACCATTGCTTTAATACAAGACACAGGATATGAGCTGGATGAATTCAGCCACCTGTGTTACTAAGTTAACAGAGAAAAATTTGACAATTACTTGTTCCAGGGGCAGCAAATGAAAAGGCGAAATAATAAAAAAAGGAAAACTTAGGCAATTGCTGTTGTTGCACGCAGTTTATCCCTTTCAAACAGAACGTGATTTACAGAAGTGTAAATTCTAAAGGAATTATTAAAAAAAAAAAAAAAAAGAAAATAACAGCAAACAGCATTTGTAGTGATTTTCCTACTGAATGTCATTAAAGTCAAACTAAGAAACTGCTAAAGGAGACAAAAAGTAACAGAAAAAGCAATTAATCTAAGATTTGTTCTCATTAAGGTCCTGTAATTACCCTTTCAAGATGAAATGTATTTATGTGTAGAGGTCAAGACACTTTGTTTAAAACATTTTATCATCCAGATTTCCATCAGTGAAATTATTTAAAGGAAAGTCAAACTGGTCATCGTAAATGTTAACAAAAGATAAACACAAATTCACCTGGAAATGAACAAGAAAGTCCAAAATTCTCAGCATGGCTCATTTCCAAAGGCTTGCAGCCAAAGTTATGTTTCTTTTTTTTCCTGAAAAAGTGACGAATTTCATTTGCATCTATTACATTTGCAACAAAGAAGATAGGACACACACACAAAAAAAACCCATGCAAGAGAGAAACTGTTCAGAATTTAACTCGATTCTAAATTCAAAGATCATAAAACTTCAGAAAAGTCACTTCTCTTGCATTTTGTTTTTTATTTTATTTTATTTTGATTTTTAACATTATTTGATTGAAACAAGGACACAGAGAAGAGATAGTCTTCTGTTATAAAAATATGTTCCTCAAATTATTCGTCTATGGAGTCACAGAAACACAGAATCATAGAACGGTTTGGGTTGGAAGGGATCTTTAAGATCATCTAGTTCCAATCCCCTGCTATAGGCAGGGATACCTCTCTCTAGACCAGGTTACTCGAAGCCCCATCAAATCTGGCCTTGAATGCATCCAGGGAGGAGGCATTCACAGTCTCACTAGGCAACCTGTGCCAGTGTCTCACCAACCCCATAGTAAAGAATTTCTTCCTAATATCTAGTCTAAATCTACCCTCTTCCAGTTTAAAACCATTTCCCTTTGTCCTGTTGCTACATGCCCTTCTAAAAGGCTTTCTTGTAGGCTCCCTTCAGACACTGGAAGGCTGCTATAACCTTATATCCCCTGGCGCCTTCTCTTTTTTATGCTGAAAACTGCCAGCTCTCTCAGCCTGTCCTCTTTGGAGAGCTTCCCCAGCCCTTTGATCATCTTCATGTCCCTCCTCTGGACCCGCTTCAACAACTCCATGTCCTTGTATTGGGGGCTCCAGAACTGGATGCAGTACTCCAGGTGGAGTCTCACGAGAGCAGGGTAGAGGGGCAGAATCACTTACTTTGACCTGCTGGTCACACTTTTGATGCAGCACAGGATACAGTTGGCCTTCTGGTCTGCAAGTGCACATTGCCAGCTCACATTGAATCTTTCATCAACTGACACTCCTCAGGGCTGCTCTGAAGCCATTCTCCACCTAACCTGTGTCTGTGTTAATAATAATAATCTGTGCTAATAGTTCAGGTCTAAATATATAAGAAACTATAATATTTAGCTTGTATTTTATTATATTTTAGATCTGTTTTCCTCCACCATCTTATTATTCTTTCAATACAACAGTGAGAAGGCAAAAGAAGGAATTTTAAAATAACAAGTTCCACAAACAGAATATTTCCAGTAAAATATTATTGGTTTCATGTGCACAAATCCTTTTCAGTGGCACGAGTGGAATCAACTCTGTGTACCAAAGAAAACCATGAAGGCAATTGATAGGACAGGAATGTCTAGTCACCACAAGAGGAATCATTTTTAAGTGAACAGCTTTTCCATCTCTGACCTCTTCAGTCCTGACTCTTAAGGGACCCTTATAAAATACAACCAGAAGATGAAACTGGGAAATAAAAGCTGTAATTCTAGATACTAGGAGTCTTGATTTAAGTAGAATTACATCAGTTTTATATTCCAATCCAATTTTCTTTTTGTTCCATCTCTGTTGGATAATGAATTAATGGTGTATCCCCATTAACATGGTCCTCTATTCCAGATTGCTAACTACTCCTTCAACTCAATGTCAACATAGCCAAAATAATAAAAAAGCAACAGTGTCCATGTCTATATGCAGTCTGTCTATTCCTCCTTATTAGATTTGTGATAAGAATTGTGACTTTGGAGTTTTTTTGGCCCAAGTGTATAGATGAGTCTAATAAAATTTCTCCCGATGGATCTTGCCTATTACATCCTTAGAAAACTGTGATTGTGCAACCATGACTGTAATAGCTCAAAATCAAATAACTCTAGAAAAAAATAGCAGATTTGTTTTATGGTTTAATACTACTCTAACTGGTGTCTGGATTATAACGCTGCAAAGGGAATACTGAAGTCAACTGTTAGCATAAGATTTTCAAGCACTTGCCAATTTTTATTTTTATTCATTATGTGTGCTCATATCTTCTGCCATTACACAATACTGAGCCTGTGGATTAAATATTCCTGTCACTGATGACACTGTGAGAAATTCATTGTATATTATGAACAGAAAGAAGGTCAATGCAAAATATTATTTAATACCAGTATAATTTTGATAATATCATGGAATCATAGGTTCTGAAGCCATCTCAAAGTCCAAATCCATTTTCTGTGCATCAGAGCAGCATGAACTTTATCCATGTTATCCTGTTGTTAAAATTTTTCATGTTGAAAATTCTAGTCATTTTGTATTTCTATTCTAATGCTCTTTGTTTTGGTCATTTGGCATTTTGAGGAAATTAATGTAAATACAGGCATTTGTTTGCTCCTATAGTATTTTTAAAAGGTATTTTCAAACTTGCTAATAAGTTTGGTTTCTCTTAAGTAAGTTGTTTCAATGTGGTATAAAATCAATGGGATTTATTTGCATATGTTGCAAAGAGTTGCAGATTTATATTTTAATATTATTTTCAATCAAAATCATTTTTCATAGACAACTTGATTATTTCTTAATATAGTATATATACAGTATAAATGGAATTCTGTACTGTGTCAGCCTGTGAAGAAAAAGAGGATATGATTGTAAAAAAAAATAATGAAAATAAGAATGACAGTATAAATAAGGGTAATAGAAAAAAGGAATCACCTCTTCTAGCATTGTGACACTGCAGGTATTTTCATGAAGCCAGCTACAATTTCCACACAAATCATCTTTCACAGATTAAAATATTAAAATATTATTTAGATTAAGTAGCTTTTGCTTATTAAAATATCACATAATGTGGAAACACTTAGACTAGAAAAAACAGATGGCTGAGTAAATTAATCTATAAGCAGCAACAGAGCATAAGGTTAGTTGATGACATTGACTGAATGTTGTGGAATGTAGTAGCAATATGACAGTATTAATCAGTAGCAAACGTGAATGTGAAGAAGAATAGCTTGGAAGAGGACGAGATAGATTAGGAACCCATCATTTAAAGGGAGGCTAGAATTTCACATTTGAGATTTATAATTGTACTTAAAATTCACCACAGTTTTGTAATATTTTGATTGAAAGCTCTAGTTAAACACATTATGAAAATAGGAACTCATCTCCATTGTTGGTCAACATTCTTGATACCTATTTCAAATTCAACTTCATTTTGAGAGAGCTCTGATTTTTTTTAACTGGCTGTAATCATGCTGCAGTAAAATGTATCATATCGTTTAGAAAATGGGTCAAATGACATTACCAAGTATTTTATTAAGAAAGAGGTATTTTCCTATTCCTCCATAGTACTGGGCAAACTTTCTTCACTAATTATTTCAGCTTGGTTTTCCTAGTTTTGTTCTTAGTTTAAAAATTTATTTTTTTACACAAAAAGACATTACTTGGATGTAGAGGAAGCCTCCGATATCATCCTTGTGCATTGAATTGAAATATTTACGGTAATACTGGCCACTGGTCTCTGTGAACTTTAAAATGAAGAGCACTTTACTGCAGCTCCTTTAAACAGTCTGCCTGACAGACTGGAATGATTGTTAAATTAATTTTCGTACTCTGAATATAATTGCATAAAAAACAGGCCATTTGAAGGAACAGTAGCAATGGTTATTTGATGACTGTTTGCAATGGATTCTTCATCGAATTAAAATAAGCAAAGCTTTAGAGAAGTATATTTTTTACCTGTTGCTCTGAGTGCATGACACAAACTACTAAAATTTTGCTCACTTACAGTAATGAGTTTCAAAAGACCTGATGGTGAAGTCACCATTTAAATGCTGCCTTTAGTCTTTCTATCTCAGTAGAGAGTGACTTTGTGAGTCTGAGTCCACAGCTCATGAATAAAGCATACCATGTATGTGAAGGTTTGTAGAGCTTCAAGTCAGCTGGGAAACCCAGTCTTTCTTTGATAAAAATATTTTGCTTTTGCAAAAGTGCTGGAATGAGAGCACTGCAGTCGGAGCCTTCATTTAATTCATTTTGTTTTATTCAAAAGGCAGTGTGATTTTTCCTCATATTGTGCTGCCACTCTGCCCCTGTACTAACCTCAGTAAAGTAAACTCTTGGGAGAAGGATTTGTAAGGACGAAAGTACATATTTCATTCTGTTGCCACCACTAAATGAGTTATCTCTTTGGAAAAGACAGACTTTCTGAGTGGTAAATTGTTGGGACTGCAGTGAATGTAAGAAACCCCCCTAATTTTATATATTTTCATACGTTTATTAAAGTGTAAAGGAAAGAATGAACCCCAACAGTCTATCTAAATTGAAAGAAATTGTAACAAACGTTTTTGTACTCATCCTTACCAAGTCACTGGTAACACTTGCATGTTACCAGTTAAAAATGTTCCTTTTCAAGACTGCATTTTTTACATTAGATCTGTGTTCACTTTCTGCCAAATTAATACCAGGCAAGTTTACCAGCTAAAGCTAGGACTGAAACAGAAATCAGAATAGGGTATCAAAGAAAAGCCATGGTAGTTCACAATAGAGTCTGATTCTGCAATAACTTTAATTCACATAATGAATGGTCACCTGTGGATATATAATGAAAAAAAAATGACAAAATTCTTACATAAATCATTATGACCCAGTCAGTTTCTGTCCTTTTGAACTGAAAATAACTTTTTTTTTTTTTTTTTTTTTTTTTTTTTTTGTCATTTGGATATTTATTGAACTTATTCATTCACTTTCCAAGCAGGGAATCTTCCTGGCTCAGTATAATAAAAGATCTTGTATTTAATTTTATTCTGAATAACCAATTATTCGGCTTTATGTTTGTTTGAAAATGTAACATTCTCTAATCTGTTTTCTAGTGACCTGTGGTGCTACTTTTCTTCATGAATAGCCTACTGATGACAGTTTCTTATTATTTCCAACGGGTAGATTAAAAAAAAAGCTCAAATACCTTGCCAAATCATATCTTTGATATTAGACAAAGAATTCTACCAGAGATTGGTTTACTGAATAGGAAACAGTACCCCTTCAGTTGCCTTTCCTGATAGAGAGCTATCTTAGGTGCTCCTTTCTGATATTTTCACTCTTTTCAGAGACATCAGTCCATCTAAATTAAAAGAAACTGCAACAAATATTTTCATACTCATACTTCTAAGCCATCAAAATTGAAATTTCTTAGGAAGTTAAAGAATGCAGTTCTCTTCTGCTTTAATCATACTGCACCTCATGGTCTTTTATTCCAGATAGCTTGTTGAGTGTATATTTTCACATTTTTCCTTAGCCCATTTCTTTTTCTATGCCAAGCTGTTCAAGTTAAAAAGATTTTTTTTTCTTCAAAAAATAAAAGCAAGAAAGTAATTTTCTGGCCTCATCTGAGATTTATAGAGACCAAGATTGACCATTTTAAAGCAAATGCTTGGAAAACACTTGGATCTTTTCCCGTTTGTCAGCTTTTTCATTTATAAATGAGTGTTGGGGAAAAAACAAACAAACAATCAAAAAACAAAAACAAAAAGTACTTTTAATTCTGTTTATACATGATGCAAATGTTAATGTGCATATAATGCTTGAAAAGACAAAAGCAGTTGATGCTAGCTCAGCAGTGATTTAAAATTTTTCATTTATTTATTCCTTTTTCTTAGCTGGCACTTCAGTTTAATTCTGTGCCTTTAAATCCAGCTTTAAAGCCTCAGAAGAATTTGACATGGTCCATGGATCAGGCAGATCTGAGAGGAATCAATTTGCAGCAGAAGCTAAAGAGCACGTATTTAGGAGATGAGTAGAGAGGGAACTGATGGACTGTGGGACATGCTCCCCCAGAAATGTTTGATGCTGAGACTCAGGTCCTAGAATGCTGTGTGATAGTAAGAAAGGTCATTTATAAGAAAAGGGATTGAAGGTACTGCATTGGTTGAACGCTGATAGTAAGCATACAGAATGAATGATACACTATAGTCTAAAAAATTATATATGCCTCCATGCAGTGGAATGATTTTCATTATCTACTGACTGTTAAATCTTTTGAAAGAGAGACTGGTTTCAGTAATTACGTATGTGAATGTTTATGCATATCTATGAACAATTCTAGTTTTATTCTTTAGAAAAACTAGTGAATTTAATATTTTGCAATGCATGTTTGAGTTAACAGCAGTTGATAAAAATATCACCGTAAGAGTGTATGAGTGTTTGTTCCCTTGGATGACTTATACACTAGTAAATGTAAAATTCATTACTTGCTTCTATCCATATAAGTATCTTTAGATTATTATTATTTCAAAACAATATCAGACCATTCTGTCTTTTACATAGCTGCTAAATTTCAGGTAGCATAAAGGAGATGAAAACAAACATATAAGTGTTCTGGTATTTCTAGAATACAGCAGAAAAAAGTAATGGTCTATTCTGGCTTGAGCTGTGGCTGAGTCTGCAGCTCTAGAAGAGGGTATAGAACGCCTTATCACCTTATCTGGGGCTGCAAATGCCAAAAGCAATAGCTGCTTGTATATTTCTGAAAAGGAATTGCACTGTCTTTCACTTCAGAGTGTCTGTAGACACTCTCTCAGCCCTATTTGAGTATTGCTGCCAGAACCATGAGAAAGAGTAAAGAATTGCTTATAGCTTAAACATACAGATCCTAATTTTTGTGTGCTTACATAACTGGTTATCTGCCTAAGGCATTCAGTTATGTTATAGAGGTTGTGGATGCTCCGTCCCTGGAGATTAAGACCAAGTTGGATGGGGTTCTGGGCAACTGGTCTAGTATCAAATCTGGAGGGTTGTGGCAGGGGGGTTGGAACTTGATGATCCTTGGGGTCCCTTCCAACCCAAGCCATTCTATTATTCTATGATTCTATGATTCTAACACATGGCAATGTGCATCTTACAGTGAGTGCAGTAGTGTTTTGTAATTAAAACTAGCCCATGTTTAGAGATGTTTCAACATTTATGCTATTATTCCATTAATGTTTTTTGAATGCATTTTAAAACCTTTTTTACATAAATCTCATTGTGAAGTAAGGGTGTTGTTTTTTTTTTGTTTATTTGTTTCCTTGTTCCCTTGATTTCATTCTCGGATTGGAAAGAATTAGACATTGTTTACATTATTGCTGAAAATCTTTTGTAAATTCATTCCTTTAAATGGTTGTAGTTAGCAGCGTTTACCTCATAAAACAAATGCTTTGCATCCTCTGAAGACTAATTTACCCATAAATGCACACATTCCCCAAGCCTAATGTGCATACAGTTCTATATTCACTAAGATAATATGCAGTATAAACAAGCATGTCTTAATAATACTGCATTTTCTAATTTCAAAAAGTGTTTATAACCTTGACTTTGAAAACTCTATATGACTTTACAGAGATAATCCCTACAGATAAAAACTATTACCTTTGACATTCTTCTTTTTTTTTTTTTCCCCTTTTATCTTGCTTCAAAATACTGGAAGTTGTAAAAAAGGCCTTCAGGTTTTTGTATAAATTGGAGAAGACACAGACACACGCATGCGTGTGCATGCACATATATACTTTGATTTTTCATGGACTCTCCTCAAGAATCTGATTTGCTAAGGCCCTTAAGGTTTATTTCAAAAGTGCACTGAATATATTTCAAGGTTCAAAAGATTTCAGTTCTGAATATATATATTTTTTCCGCTTCCACTTTTTCAAACAGGAGCAAGCATTTTCCTGTAATAGACTAGTTGCAGTATTGCAAGTCCTGGTTCTAGCAAGCTATTCAAGGTCAGGTGGTCATCTGTAGCCTAACTGCTCTTTATCAGTGGTTTGTGCTGAACGGAACAATTAAATATCCCTCTCTGTTTTTCATGAAACTATATGGGCACAATGTATTTTTGTCATAAGCTTGTTCATTTGTATTTTTAAATTGGAATAACATAAAAGAGTGGGAGTAATCTAGTTAATTATTAATGGGAAGAATAGAGTCTTATGATCTTGGAATATAATCTTATTTTAGAAAAATATCTGATATGCTTCAGACTAAGCATGTTATTAATTGTCAGTGCTTTGGTAAATTTTGTTACTTGTAGATAACTGTAATACTTGATTGAACTTGTTAGTTTATTATTCAAATTCCTTGTAAAATTTTCTTTTTTATGTTCTTTGATATGAGGAGACATATGAAGGATTTATTACCAAATGTTCATTATGCCTTTTGATATGGTCCTATACTGTTCAACTCTTTCTCTCTCCACTTATGATACCATCAAATACTCTTGACTGATTTAGGAGCTGGTGATACATCTATTCCCAGTTACATTCTATTATCCAAAATGCAATGATAGTAAAAACGCCTTCTCCAGAATTACCACTGTCACCTTGACTTCTGCAGATGTTATTTAACAGTGATTGTATTTTTCCAGTTTTATTGTAGAACAAATTGCTTGTGAACTTCGATGACACGCAGAGGGTAATGCAGGTGTGTTTCTAACACATCCCAAGGAAATAGATTGAATACTTGAAGCAGTAAATCTCATTTTGATCTCTGTAGGAAGGATAATGTCGACTGTTTTCCTCTCTCACTTCATCTGTGAATGAGAATTTATAAATCCAGTGGTTTGAAAGGTAATTTGGATTAGGAAAGGGAATACAGAAAAATGCATAGTAGACGATCATGGTATCAGAATTTGCAAATTTAGTAAATATACTATTATTGTTGTATACATTGTAAAAGCTCCCATATAATGAATATTTCAGACCATTCCACCTTTGCTTTTCTTCTTGAGATTAACTTAGAGCATTTTATATGATCTTACTGTAGCAATCAGAAAACAGTGCAACCAACCATTTATCTTAGCGAATAGTTTTTAGTTGCTTAAGTTTGTATGACTGTACATATGATCTAATTTTTATAGGGAACACTGAAGGAAGAACCAATACCAGAAATGAGGAATAAGTAGTTAGCAAACCAGTGGCACTGACAAAGCAGCTGCAATTTTGCTCATCTTCACTGCTCAGGGGAATGGGAATCCGTAGATTAGTCCACTGGCATTGGCTGTTAACAGTAGAGACAGAATGATGGTGAACATGTTCTGTAAGTGAAAACGCTAATTGACATGTGGGCTTGAATTACCTTCCCAGTTTCTTGGTATAAAACTCCAGCAGAGCATTGACAATGCCCTTCACTGAGTAAAGTAAATTGTACAAAGAGTAATCGGTAGATAATGTAGCCAAGGCTAAAAATGGCTTGCCAATCCTTTATAAACATCTCACTGATCATTCTTGATCACTTTAAGTAAATCAAGAAAAACTAAAAGTTTCTATATAATATTATATACATGTTTCATATATATATATATATATATATATAACATGTAATATAATATATTATAATATAAAACATGTCATATAATATATATAATAATAATATAATATTATAATATAAAACATGTCATATAATATATATAGCATATATTATATATATTATATATTATACATTTATATTTATATAAATATATTTGATATATATAATTATATATATTAAATATATAAATATATATATAAAACATATTATATACATGTTTTATATATATTATATATTAGATATAATATTATATATATATATATAAAGTATATTTTATATATATATAAATAATATTATTATATTATATATAAAAAAGAACAAAACAACTACTTTCTAATAGAGGATTCAAGGGAAAACGTTATTCTGACATCCATACCTGAGTTCTGGTGCCTTCCACAATGCCTTGTTTAATTGCCATTATATATATAAATATTTCAATAGCATGTGTAGATATATATATATAAAACATATATTTTATATATATATATACAGACATATATATCTGTTATATACATATATATCTATACATCAACATATATATATCAACAAATATATATAATATAATATAATAATTATTATTATAAAATATTAAAATATTATAATAAAATTATAAAATAATATAATAACAATATATTTATATATATACATATACATATATATATTTGTATATATATACTTGTATACATACATACATATATATATATATATTTGTTGATGATCAATTATGTACTTGTTCAGATTAAGCCCAGGCAGTTAAACAAGGCATTGTGGAAGTTAAATATTCAGGACACTTAGAGGTGGCACAACTTGTGTTACTTTTCTAAAGCGTGAGCTTTTACAGATACTTGAGATGATAATTTTTACTGAAGTCGTTGCAATTTAGTTTAAAATATAAACTAAAGGAATTAATCCCCAGAGTGGGTTTAGTCTCAATTAATGTTAACTTTGTCGAGTTAAGGTTTCTCATTCTCACTAATTTCCTGACACATTCAAGAGAAATTATTCAACATAACTGACAGAATTTAGGAAATGCATCTTCTAAAGAAATATGTACAGTTATGTTAGTATCAAATGAACTGCTGTCTCACACCTACCTTCTGTAATGACAAGATTTTGCCTATAAAAACCCTTGAATTACGAAGCATCTCCAGAGGAAAAAGAAATAAAACCTCCTAATAGCATGAGCTCTCTTCTCTAAACATTATTTCTGTATGTTGTTTCCTGAGATTTGCATTTTCTAAAAAGAGGGGAAATGACAGGGTTCAATCTTGTATAAATCTTGTATAAAGAATTTCTCATTGTGTTGTTGTATATGCTGACTAGGTTGATGGCCTAGTAAATGTCTTGAGATACAAAGATATACTTCATTATGCATAAATTCTTAGAAGAAACTGCAGTGTTTGGCAGCTCAATAAGACACTGAACATATTGGCTGGTTACTTTTACAGTTTTAATCACTCACGTTAAAAGTGCAAATGTTTGTAGGTGACCTAGCTACAGAAAATCATAACTCTGGGAGTTAAGTAAGGAGAGCCCCACCACTGTACTGTCTTCAGGATAAACAAGGAATGTTCATTGATCTCTTACATTTACGTTATATTTGTTATCACAATGTGATTTACAAACTTTTCATTCACTCTCAGAATTTTACTGCTAGGTAACAGATACACAGATGGGATAACGTGACTTTCCTAAAGATTTAAGAATTATTCGGTAGAAGATGTCAATGGAAGTTATCTAACTAAATGTCTTTGAAGACATGAGCCTCAACATTTTGTTACTTCTAATTCTCTGCTCTAGCATTACTCTGATTGCTATTCATGGCTGACACTCCCGAACGTTACTCCCTTAATAGTAACAGAGATGTGCTTCATTTTCACAGTCTGTTATTGGATATACATGAGGGCTACTTTGCCACTTAAGCAATTGCTGTTGAATTCTGAAGTGTTTCTATTCGGGTGAGGTACAGATAATTATCTTCTAAATAGGAATCTCTAAAGAGAGATAACAAACCTCTCCAAGTCTGAGAGTGCTAGAAGCTGTAAATGGAAACACTGCTACTGACAGTTATGATATTGAACTTAAACTAAGAGTGAAGAACATGATGCCATCCTAATATAGTGCAATATATTTCTAATATGCCACAGGTTGTTACTGGATGAGGAGCACAGCAGTGTGATACTTGCTTAGAAAGCTTCTAAGACAGAAGCATGCAATGTCATGTGGGAAAAGCACGATAAAGCCAAACAAGAAAAGCACTGGAATTTATAGTGTTTTGAAGTCATCGCTTCTTCACACCTACAGCTATGCTGTTACAACATTACTATTGATAAAGTAAAACAAGATTCATTGCCTTGTTTTTCATGTTCTTTTGTAACAAGTAGAGGAGACATAGCAAGTATTGGCTAAATACTTCAAAATAAAGCAGAATTTATGGGTTTCAACCAAATAATTATAGCTGAAGTAGATAAAAGAGTACAAGATCATAATCATTGCTATCTTTTCTGTCATTTCAGAAGTATTATTTACAGGGTTTTGTTTCCCATTTCAGTCATTTAAAACCTACGATATATTTGTAGTTGATGAAATATGATGCTCATGTAATACCTAGAATATTGGATTTTAAAGTCTGAATTAATTTTGAACTATATTCTGGAACGACCAGAAGGTTCAGTTCAAAAAGGATGTTCTGATAAACTGAAGAAATTTAAAAAATTATCTATTGAATCTTTTTTTCTTTCTTCTCAATGTTTCCAAGAACTGTGTTTGTAGTATCCAGTGACCTTGTGGATTTTAACAGGATTTCTTGGTTTGATAAACTCAACAAAGTAAAATCGTGAAAATAAAAATTCAAAACATTCTTCAAGCAATTTTCCTAGAAACATTTTTGGTCATGAATAATGGAGGAAAAACAAAAGTCTATCAAGATTTTCATTTTCTTCTTTAACAGTGTTCATTATCTGGAGACATAAGGAGGAAAGATGGATATATCTGTATACGGCCAACTGTAGGTTTTTGAGAAGACTCAGTAATAGCATATGTATATTCATAAGGAAAAACGTTCATTTAGTTTATCAGGAGAAGGATAATAACCTTAGTATGCAAATTTTTGTAAAACCTTGTTCAGTCGACAAACTAAAAACCTTGTCTAAAAATAGCTCAGATATGAAAAATCCACTGAGTTTATGTGTATCTATTTGTGCAACATTTGGGGGAAAAAAACCCCAAAACTTGGAACTGGCAGTTAAATAAATGGAGTCTAATTGTCCACACGTTTGGCCAGTACACACGCGAAATCGCTAACAGCAATTCTGGTGAAATAGATCAATCTTTAGTATTACTTCTGTTTGCTGTTTCATTTAATTTAGCAAATCTGTATATTTTCAGTGTAGTTTTCTATGAAAATCTCTGAAACAAGGAAAGTGAATTTTTTTTTTTTAATCCCAATGTACATTATTTTTGAAAGACTGTATTTCTGAGAATATTTAGGAAATCTAAAATTTAAAATCCAAAATCAGTTTAAAAAAGAAACTTTTAGCTAAATAATGCATTTTCTTATAGAATCATAGAATGGTTAGGTTGTCAGGGACCTTAGGTTGTAAGGGACCTTAAAGACCATAGAGTTCTAACCTGAACTGCTGTGTGCAGGGTTGCCACCCACTAGCTCATGCTGCTCAGGGCCCCATTCAACCTGGCCTTGAACATGTCCAGGCATGGGGCATCCTTTGCTTCTCTGGGCAGCCTGTGCCAGTGCCTGACCACCCTCTGAGTAAAATGTGTCCTCCTAATATATAAACTAAATTTTCATTCTATTACTTTAAATTCATTCCCTATCATTACCATAGTGTGTAAAAAAACCACTCTTCCTGCTGTTCATACGCTCCTTCTAAATATTGGAAGGCCACAATGAGGTCTCTCCAACACCATCTCTACTCCGAACTGAACAAGCCCAGTTCCTTCAATGGTTTAGTACAGTTTCCCTTGATCTAGTTAGCACGAATACTGAAAGCAGTTCTGCTAAAAAGGAACTCAGAACAAGTGACTTATTCAAACATTTTCACAATTTTGTGGTTGAATGTTGTAGTGACAGTGGTGAAGATACACATCATTATTATTATTATTAAATATTAAAAAAAAACCCAGATTTTCCTGGTGATTGGTTTATATGATTAAATTAACACATTTTTTAAAGAATTTCAGGTCTAAAGAGCAATGCATTGCTAGTTGTACATTTCACATTTTCTACGTTTTAATCAATTTCCATTATGGAGATGTTGTCTGAAAAAGAATAATGATAGCTAAGAAAAACAGTAGCCTTGAGCAACAAGGTCTCTCATCCAGTGTCACGCATTTCCCTAGTGGATCGTTTTAAATGAAAGATTTGCCCAGATCATCAGCTCCCACTGGTGTTCTGGGCCTGGACCTGTTAGAGATTCTCAGAATGATAAAAACGTATGGGGTTCAGGAATGTACAAAGGCACTGAGGCATTTTACCATCCTTCTTGTATGTGTACCTTTCTTAAGAAAATGGGAATGGTGTCATATTACAAAAAAAAAATCTTATTTCATTGCCAGTGTTTGCAATCACAGTAATGTCTTACCCTTCCTTTAATGGCTTCTGCACATAAAAATAAAAATAAAAATTAAAAAAAAAAAAGAAAAAAAAAGAAAAAAAAAAAAGAAATAGACCTTATAGAGGATTAGATTGCAGATGTGTTTAGCTCTGGTCGCATGAAGAGGAAGATGTTCTTTTGTGCTTGCAGTTGTGGCTCATAATGGAGATAATCTGGTAATTCAGAAGATACTGAACCTTTTAAAAGATAGCAAACTGTATTCAGTAAATTGTATTCTTTTTTACACATACAACTTCTTCAGTATTTTGTAACACTAAAGAACTAGGCACAAAAGCCCTTAGAACTATTTTATTTTCATAATACATGAATTCTAAAAAGGTGTACAGATCTTTCAGAATAACAGGTATTTCTGATAAGAATTTGTAATTCGATGATATAGCTATGGATAGTGAAAAAGGAGGGCACATAAAGAAAGAAAAAACATATTTTATCTGAATTGCTCTTCGGACTTTTTATTCTATCTATCAGATATAACTAGTTTCATTTGACTGATGCAAATTGCTATTAATTTTCAGACTGTTAGAGGCTCTGAGCAATTGAAACTTCTTATTTTTATTTACTTTTTCTTTTGAATTGCCTTTAAAGAAGGTTTTGCCAAGTCATACATTTCATTATCTCATAATAATATTTGCAGTTTAGCAGTAGATTTACAGAAGATGAGAAGAAAATGTCAGAAAGAATTGTAGTTCTGGAGATAAGGCCCAAATCCATATAATTTTTACAACATATATTGATGTCAGTAAAAAATTTGATTTCTCGCATGGTAAATAAAAGCATTTAGTAGAAATTGTGTCAATGGAATAAACAGTAACTTGCTGGAGGAAGGGAAATATAAATAAGCTAACAGAATTATATTAATAGACCAAACACAGGGCGATAAGAATGTCTCCTCTGGAAGTAGACTCCAGTATTCAGGACTCTAAAGATGTCCTGAAGGGTTGTTCACAACTTGATGTAACGCAACTTGATGTAACTTTTTAGGTTTAATCCACAACAGACCATGTCATATCTGAGTCTAGTAATTAATATTGAATAGATCTGCAAATATACAGGCACTAGGCTCTGGATCTCTAACTTCTGTTGACTATCTTCTGTCAGAAGTTCAAGTATTGCTCATTTCTGTTTGAAGCTGTGTGGAAGGAGGAGCAAGATGAAGCAATGGTATAAGATTACTTCATGAGAAAAGTCATGAACACATCTGGTCTGCTTCCTGCAGAACTTGGGAGTTAAATGAACAAATCTGCACAAAATAATAGCACATTTGAGGAGATAGTAGCTTTAATCTCTAAAACTGACTAAGCTTTATTTACACCACAAAAGAACAGCAACTTGGAGGTCACGCAGTGACAGTCACTTGCATGATCCGCTCATTGTAAAATCTGTAGGAGTCTGTCCACTGAATTCATTGTACTTTAGATAGGGCCTCATTTCAAGCATAGCCTCTTGTTCTGCTTATTGTGTTGAAGTACACAAACTCTGAAATGTTGCTGTGAAGCACCTCCTTTTGTAAATGAATTCTGTAGTAGTAAAACCACAGTTTGTAACAGATCATAAAGGTAATGGCTGAAATAATTTCCAGTGTGCGAAAGACAAAAAGTCCTGCAAATCAAAATAACGATTTCAGTTGAAAAGCGGTGCTCCAGAAGGAAAGTTGGCCATACAAGAGGGATCAGCAGAGACAAGGTTAAATGCAGTGTATGTTACTATGTGAAACATCAATGCGTGACATTTCACAGCAGTTAGCAGGCCCAGATGCCCCTAGAGCCCAGTTCGTTCCTCCTCCATTCTCCAGTGCACTTTGAACAGTAAGATATCGCTAACAGGCAGCTCGCCCATATGCTTTTGAGCCACTTTGCAGTAAAAAAGAGCAACACATGAGCTGGACTTCTGTCAAATCCTTTCTGGAAATCTGAACATGTAATGTCCATTGAACCCCATTTTTGTCTCCTGTGGTAGTCTTGTCTTCAAAGAAGCCCAACCAGATGGTGAAGCCTGCCTTTCCTTTCTTAGAGGCCATCAGTCTTTCCTCACACTGTGTATTTCTAAGTGTTTTTCCTGTTTTGATCTCTGAGAAAGACTTTCTAAGACACTTCCTGCCAGTGAAGTTTAACGAGATTCTCAGATACGTTACAACTCTTTGTTAATCCATGGCTTTGTGGTAACTACCTGAACCTACTGAACTTCAACTAAGACATCTTGCAAAAGTAATATGTGAAGAAGCTTCCCTGTAACTCTGGTCATACACCTCAGCTCACCATGAGTAAATGATAATGACTTCTACTTATAAGAGCATCTTTTAACCCCTAGGATCCCAAATGTTTTACAAACTATTGTCCTGTTTCTGTAGTCATTTACTTTGATAGAGAGAGGACAAAGTTCCGTTCTCAAAGATGGGTAACATCAAACATCCCAGTAATCACAGACAGAGTAAAATCATTGTGATACAAAGTAGAATAAAATAGCTTGTTAGAAAGAAGTTTATATTGCCATCATTTTAGAAATTTCAAAATGCAGTTTGTTCAGCAAGGTGAATGTTATAACTCAAGTTAGAGTTCAGCTGAAAATTAGACTCCAACCTTTACAGTGAAACCCAGTAGTTCTTGAATGAAAATGCATTTTAAATTTAGTCTGTGAACATGTTTTTCTGTATTTCCTGTATTCCATAATCAGATTAATACATACTCAAAGACTGTCCTCTACTTCTGAATTATGTTAACGTGTGAAAGAGCAATTACATGTTCTAGGGAAATCTCGTGGTCAGATATCATCAAGGACAAACCCCTGTCAACAGTGCTGAATGTCAGACTTCATCACGTTATGTTCCTTCATAACAGCATAAGAATAATAATAGCGGTGAGATTTACTCCTTAGTTCTTTTTCAGGGAATAGTCTTTCAGAGACACATTTTGGTCGAAGTTTTTATATCTCTTCTGTAAGAAAACAAATATTCCACATGTGGACTTAAGGCAAAATCAGAATGTTAACTGGGAGATTGTTGAGCACTAAGAATCCATTTCCTTCAAGTAATATAAACAAATTCGTATTGTATGACAATGTTTTACAGTATGCAATAGCAATCTAATCTCTTACAGATATACCATAGAAAACTCTGAAGTAAAGCTATATTATTTGTCGCTGACACATATATTGCAATTGAAACAACATTCTGCTGTGAGATAGGAAGCACCCAGCAGCCATCAGTTTCTGATAGAGCTAGATGAACTATATGTTATGAATAGCTTGACAGTTATAGCTCACTACTGTCCTTTGAATTTAGCAGTAAATAGAGTACAGTATTATTATTTTTATTCACTGTAATTATTCAGTGTAATTATCAAATAAATATCAATTTGAATAGTACCCTTGTCATGAACAATGTGATTTCTGCTACTGATTAGGTCACTGAGGCTACATGATATTGCTTCCATTCTATGAATGAGCAAAAGGGATTATTTGGAGAAAGGATAACGATAACACAGAATAGAAACTGTTTATTTATGCACAAATGTCTTTGGAGGCAAATACAGGCAATTTGAATAATGGTACTGAGAAAAGTGTGCACTATTTCCCAGAATTACTCTTTGCAAAATACAGCTGTAATAGATGGGTAACAGCTACTCAGGTTACTGAACAGAAAGTTGTAAAAAGACTAACTGAACGACATCAAGTTTCAGCCTAGATTAGAGCGAAATTTTATTTAGGGTTTCTATAATCAATTCTTGTTTCAGCTATACAATTTTTATATATCCTGGAATTTAGTGTCATTTAGCTATCAACTTCCGATTTCTCATCTGTGAATAATCCACAATCAATAATGTGTCTTTTCTATCTGTCTTTGCCTGTCTTGTCTAAATTCTATGAGAAAAATATTTGCCTCTGATATGCTTTATTATTTATTTATTTACCAATAATTGGTATTGATAAAAGAACTTCTGTGTAGTAATAAAAATAATGCTTATTATTAAGTATACATTTTGCTCTATTATTATGCTTGTCTCTGATTTTAATTGAAGAGCTGCTTTTGTTTAATTTTTATTAATGAAAGACTCTGCAGTCTTAAGTAATTTCAATTCAAGGATTATAACCTGAGAATTAAGACATGTAGGATTTTCTGCAGTAGTTTAAAAAGAATCCACTTTCTTTCCAATAATTCTTTTGTGGCCATTTTCTTGTGCTGGGACAAAGAGGAAGAGGAATATGAGCTGAAAGAAAAGCTGAACCATCCACTATGTATAATTGCTTTTATTTCTTTACTTAGAAATATTTGTGATTTATAATTTCTTTGTGTGTTCAAGCCTTTGGGGTTACATGGGAAAATAAGTAAAAAAGGCTAATATATCTATGTTGTTAAGGGATGAATAATTCAAAATATTTAACTGAGAGATTGCTTAGTTTTGGTGGAGAATTATATGTATTATATATTTCTGCAATTAAAATAACTAAGGCAACAAACTGCTTGAGAAAGGAATATCCATAGGGAAAGATGTGTGAAGTGATGGGCTGCTTTACATAGATACATTTTTTTGCTAGTCAGTTTATTATAAATTCATGAAGTACAGTGCCTTCCAACACTGACCAACTCTTGCTTCTCCAAAAAGGCAGCAACAGTGTAGTATGTACTTACCCCACTGTGCTGGCCATATATAAAGTACTCCTTCTTGACTACTGCAGTCATCAATTTTTGTCCCAAAGCCGGCTATTTTTAATTTTGTATGGTATTAGAAATTATAAATATTTGATAGAAATTGATAATTTTATAAAATCTTCCAGAAACAAAATATTTAGGCATAAGGAAGAAAGGCAAAACTTGATAACCTGCTTTTCAGTATTAGTTTTGACAGCCATGTATATAATTAAGGAGACGGTTCTCTTTAATCACATCTTCTTAATGGTATTTCCTTGAAACGTTGGTAAAGTGTCATAGTTTCTTATTATGAAATTCAGAAATTATTTCATAAGTTTCTATATGGGATATTCCCTTTCACATAGGATGACAAATATTAACAGGCAAATTAAATAACCTTCTAGCTGTTCAGGTAATTTGGTACTAGCCATAAATACAGCCATCTAGAAGTCTGACTTTCTATTGTTTTTTTCATTGTCTTTCCTCAGTTCACAGATTAATGTTTTAATAAGCGCTTGTTTAAATAATATTAATTGTAACAAAATTAGTAGATAGCAGATATCTCCAATCTTTTCTGCCCTGATTCAGATGAGAGTGTATGAATGGCTGTAGAATGTCAGTCTGTCTGCCCTAGCAATACATCATACATACATGTAAGCATAGGAAGAAAAGGGAAAGAGTATTGATAATACTCTCCTAATCTCCAAGTATTTTCACATTAGGATGTTTTTGAAAGAATTTTCACATATTTAGTAACTGTCAGTTCTGTTCAGTGTCCTCTGTGTCCATGTAAACTTTCAGCATCTTCAGCACTATTTACTCAGAATGAAAATGAATACAAATAAACCAAACCAAAAGACTTGTATCCAACCATTCAATTAGCATCAAATACAACAAATGCAACAAAACAACTTCCCTTGGGAAAAAAAAAAAAAAAAGGCAAAAAAAAAAAAGGCAAAAAAAAAAAAAAAAAGCTATCCTATGTGGACAAAAATACAGTTTCTATATTTATGACCCATGGCATGGGACAAAACTTTATTTATTTGTTTGTTATATATTTCTCAGTATAACTTTAGGGCATACATCAGTCAGCGTTGCCAAGATTTGTAGCAGGATGTCTGTGAGGAAAACAATGAACACGGAAAAGGAAACTTTTATCCCATGGAGAAAAATATTTTTATTTTCTTAGGCAGAAATGACAGGATCCTTTGACACAAAAACCTGACACTGGTGAAGTAGTTCCATGTGGAGAACTGTGCTGTCTGCTTGTTTTCTCTGCATCTCTATAACAAAACTGCGTATCTGTGGCTTTTATCTATTTCAGTGTCATTTAAATTCCTTTGTATAAGCTGAATTTTCCATGAAACAGAACTTCTGCATCAAGGTCCCTCCTGATGTTGGTAAGATTCAATTGAAAGATTCAGTGGAAAGAAGTGTCCTATTCTCTTTCTAGATACTCCTTCCAAGTTGTTCCTAAATGGGGGTCCTAACAGATACCTGTCATCAGAGAGTAATCATCTTTCACTCTTGTAACCTAGCATTCCATATAGGTCTACATTTTGAAACCTTACACACAAATCCTTTGAATACACATGCTCATGACTATTAGAAATACTGTAACACATCCGGAATGTGACTGTCACTTATGCCTTCATCATGTCACATTAGCGTATGCATATTCCACATTTACATTAACACATTACTTCATGTTTTGCCCTGGCTTGATTGACATTTGGCATACTAAATTACCTCAATTCTTGAATATCTTTAACTGATTATAACTTTGATATACACCCTCTGATAAATGGTTGTGCTCTAATTTTCAGATGCAAACACTCTGATAATCAAAGGAACCTTCTGTTTATGCACTTCTCATCTGGCAGTATCACTGAACTGCTTTTAAATTAGTCTGAGAGCTTTAAAATTTATAGGCTTATAAATACTATTATCTAGTTTCATGTTTGAAGTTATAAATCCCTTTTATTCCATGTCACTTATTTTGTTTTAAGTTTATTCCAATTTCCATACTGTCTGATTCTCTTCCAAGGCAATTCATAGCCTGAAGAAAACCCTTTTAATATAATTTTGAAAAAGATCTAATTATGACAGTCAGATCCAGCTAGTAACCAGTTATAAGAGCCATGAATCACCTTTCTCAAGATGATGAGGTGATGAGGAGACTAGAAAGTATCACTGAATGGTATGTATTCGGAAAGGCTCTCTATACATCAACTATCTATTTCTGAGAGACAGCATAGATATTAAGGCAAAACCAAAATAAGATTTTTACAGTCTTGAAAAGAGAAGTTTTAAGAAGTAACTACAGCAGTGGTAAGGATGATGTTGTTAACTTTTATTCACCACTTAGGGCACAAACCTTGACAGTGAATTTTCATCAGTGATTCAAAGGTCCTTAAATAAAAATTGAATAGTCTGCTAATTCTAATTTTAATTCCAACAAATAAACAGTATCTTATATTTCCTGTATTTTACTGTTTCCACCAGATCATGTGTCTGTAAAAAGCACAAATGGAAAAGTAATGTGGAACTTGAAATTCCATTTCCAAAGAAATTGTGGAAGTATAGAAATTTTAAAACCTACAGAAAACAAAATTTTCAATTTTCTTAATGGTGAGAGTTGTAAATTGTTGTTAATGGAAATCATGTCAGGATATGACTTGAAGTCTGAGAAGTCTCCAGCTTCCAGAGCTGGGTTTTCTAAAGTTCCTGAACTGCTTAGCTGGGGATCCTTGTGAGCTACTTCCAGGTCAATCAGTTTCAAAATCTTTGTTGAAGAAACCTTGGAAGTCCTAGGTAATGAATCTATAGAGGAGACAGGGATGCTAGGAAAAAAAGAATTTAAATTCAAGAATTTTTAGTGTGCAATTTGTGTTAGCTTTTCATCAAGAGAGAGCCAAATCATCCTACAGTTAGAAAGTAAATTCCTTTTTGTTATTACTCATTATACAGCTCCATAGTTAATTACACTTAATCCAGCATGTCCAAATAGCACACCTCGTCAGAGCTTTCTCTGTTCTTGGAAAGATTTCTGTCTGTAGCAGAAATTCTATTTTGATTAAAAGGAAAAAAGTTTTGAAACATAAATCTTCCTGATAAATCCTAGCTGTGGTGAATTCCCAGTTTGCCACAGAGGAACATTCTTTTGAAAGAAAATTCTATTGCATCCCAAACCCAGCATCAATGTGCTGAATGGATATAAGTTTGATTTTTTTTTTCTTGTCATCTTATCATGAAATAAAGTAAAATAAAACAAGGAGATAGAAATATAAGAGAATAAAACACGGTGATAAAAGTTGATAAGAATTTGAAATCTTCTACCTCCTAGAGCAAAATAGTGCAGCAAAAACTGATTGCACGTAATCTTCCCTTCTAAATATCAATAATAATATGTCAAAAAATGAGATTACATGGTGTCATGATCTAAAGGGTTACCTGTGCAAGTCCTTCCTGACTTGTATTTGACTAGATTTTTGGGGTTACAAAAATAATGCAGTTTGCTGGTTTGAAGTTTGCTATTTGGCAAAACAGTTATAGAACCTTTGAAAGTGAACCAGTTAATTTATTAAGTAAAACAAAACACAAAGTATTCTAAAATATCACAATGCAGTGCCAATCAGGGATAAAGAAATAAGTTCTAAATAAAAACTGGAAGGTATTGTCTAAAAAGCAGTGAAAAAATATTCTTCAGTATACGTGATCTGCCATATTAAGACAGATTAAATGGTTTCATTGAGGTCACCTGATCCCATCCCAAAGGAAAGGAGCTAATTGTCTTCTTTTAATATGAAAAACCTGTCCTTAACTGCACTGCTAAACATTCAAAATCTCAAAAATATATTATGGGTTACAGGAAAACCATTTAACCTATTACACTCACCTGTGCCCTAAAAAGTGAAGACTTATATGGTGTCTTATGCTTGTAAATGCAACACAGACGGACAGTTAAGAGCATGCTTCCTTTCCTCACTGCTCAAATATGAATAGATCTCAAAGTGACTTACAAAGTTCAATGTTATTATTCCCATTTTTTCTTACTGGAAGTAATAGAGTAACTGAGGCGTAGACAAATTGGAGTGACTTGCAAAAGTTTAAAGAGCTTATGACCTTGCTAGTTGGAATAAAAATAGGAGCTTAGATCACTGGTACCCAGAAATGGCCACTAGACTATGCTTTGCAGCAAGGCTTGTGGTAGAATAAAAACATTATTTGCGTGCCTTTAAAGCATGCATTTGAAACCCATATTGTTACAGAACTTTCTCATATGGCAGACGTGGAATAAACAGAACTGAGTTTATGATGTACATGTAGCATATAAATACTGTCCCTTTCGACATAAGAATTCTGAAGGAAGTCAAATTAATTTACTGACCTCCTTCTTCAAACACTAAGTGCTATCCTCTCTGGCTATAGTTGATGTAGTTGGCTGATGAATTGAAATCCAAGATACTTCAGACTAGATATTGGAGGCTGCTATTAGCTTTGCTGAATTCTGTCTAATTTTTGTTATTTTGTTACTGTTTGTAAATGACACTTTATGCTATGGCCCCAAAGCCTGAGTTATTTCTCTTCTTGTTGGAAACAACATCGGTAAACTAAATAAATCACATTCTTATCTTGGTTTCCCAAACAGTGTTTTCCTTCTGCATCTCTTTATATGAATTTGTCTTCAGTGATATCCAAGGTCAGGTGATACCCTTGTCAGTTTTTTTAACTTCCTACCCCCAGCAATTCTGATTGCCTAGGAGGAAAGAAAGCTCAGATTTTGGCACTGTATTTTAGTGTTTGTTTGGGAATACTGCAATGACCTTAAGATCTCTGTTCTCCCATATTTTGAGCTGGGACAGTCACAACATACTCCTATAGCAGAATAAGTGATGAGGTGAGAAAAGAAAGAAAGTTATGTTCCAGTAAACTCATCATTAATCGGAATTATGACTCACATTTACTTAAAGAAGTGTATTGGTTATAATAACATCAACATTTTATGGTGAAGATCTGTGAGCAGTAAGGTTGCTATGTGATACTACAACAGCTGGCATACTTTCCGTGCTCAATTTCTGTGAAGATATGGAAACACTCCTTGAAATCTGGATAAGAAGAATGCAACTCTTCTTCTTTCCTTTTCTCAGATATTTTTCTGTGAGACTGAGTTCAGACATCTGGTTCTAATAAGTGCTCCCATTCTAAATCCCACTGAAAGAATACTTACCTCTAAATTTCAAATAGGAAACCACAGATGCTTATCTCCAAAAGATTAAAATAATGTGTCTTAAATTACCACCTGATCTTGTTCAGCTAGTATTTTGCAATAATTTCTCATGAAGCTTGATAAAGTTAAATTTCTAAGACAAATACAAGGATGAGAGCACATTTTGGACTGTAGTAGAAGTGACTCTCAAAAACTAAGCATGCAAAATACTGAAGAGTAGGATTATTGTTAAAGCTACCCTTCCTCAAAGAAGCTAAAATCCAAAAGAATAAAATAATCAGACTGAAATTTCCCGTGCAGTCCATCTGAATTACTAATAGTGATGCCTGTTCTGAGAATGATAACATCTAAATTGCTTGTGAAGCAGTTTCTGAATTAGTCCAGTCTATACCAGTTTATTAAATGAGCCCACATTTGGCACCATTTTACTTTAGTTCAATAATCTGTAAATGGCCAAACCAGGAACTACTACACAAGCCACTCAGATACCTCCTTTTGCTGACCACAGCCTTCAGAAACAAACAAACAAACAAACAAAAAAATAGAAACAAAAACCCCAAGAAGCACAGGATGGTAACTGCTTCAACTGCCTCACTTTGATTTATCTGGGTTCATGCTATCAAACACCAAGTACTGCTGAGATGTGTTCTATGCCACACTTCTTTCAGACTAGCCAAAACACAGTTGTCACCATTTCCTGGTAATTCTTGCAGATGAATACCTGGTTAATATACTGATTGTATCTGCACTTCTTAAATGAAATATTTAAGTTTGGGTTGGAGTTTTAGACCACATAAGCACTGAATAAGCACCGCTATTTAAGTCTGATGCAGTATCCAGCTTTATGCCACTACTAGAGATTACATTAATATTAGACCTGGAGTTGAAGTTCCGTTGAATTAGCAGTTTCAAAGGAAACTTCACATAAGAAAATGTGAAAACAATGGAAACAGAGCAATCCTTGTTGCACAAGATTTTCTCAAAACAGAGGTACATTTTGACTTTATGTTTTGAAAAACATCTTCAGAGCCAAAGCAACTAAACCTTGATAGTGCTTAGCTATATGAGTACATATTTGGCATTTCTTTCCCTCTTCTGAGTATTTCAGAAGAAATGCTGTAAAATAATTTTTATTGTGAAAGTTCTGATACATTGTCTTTTTTTTTAGTTTTTAAATAAGATCAGGCTATACTTGAAGAGCTCCTCATCTAAGATGGAAATATGCAGCTCCATCTTTAAATCATAATTCTGGAAAGAAACTGTCTTGGAAAATTGTGGTGATTACAGTACCTTTCGCAGTCTCTCTAAAAGTACCACTCAGGTCAGTTTGAAATCAGAGTGAGGTTTTTGATCAAGTTACTTTGTCTGTGGACATGTTCAGATTCTGTCAAAGATAAAGATTTGCCTTTGTATAATGTTAGTAGGCAAATATGGTTAACTCTAGCATCATTCAAATTAGCACCAGGTGTTTATTTTATCATCATCTGCTCTCAGTGTTTAAAATCAATGGATGAGGACTTTGATTCAGTGGAAGTTTAACATGATCCAGAAATCCAGTTTTTCACTTAGGTATACATTTTTCCATTGTTGCCTTTGGTTTATAAAATTTGGATTTCCTTTGCTGGACTTATATTGCATAAAACTCAGAAATAAACTGCACAGTTTAGGCCACTCCTCTAACAGACACAAGTGTCTTCTCAGAGTCTAGAAGAAATTGCATTATGCTAATTCTAAAATTTAATTTTCTCTGAAAAGGTCTATCTTTGGAAGAATGGCAGCCTTTATCTTAAGCCTTCCAGGAAACTTAAATGTAAATCATACTGACAGAACAGGGGCTAAATTAGGAAGGCAGTTTTTCTGACAAAATATAAATATCAATTTTACCATATTAGTGAATTTTTGAATGGAATAGAGTGAAAATTATGGGGCACCACTTCAGGGTGATACATCCCAAGTAAGGTTTATTTAGTTATCTTGACAGCTGAACTAATGTTTTAACTATTTAAGACAATGTGTTCATAATGTAGCAGTCAATATTTTAAGATGTTTAATGAAAACTATAAGGCTTTGTAAGTTGTAGACTGCACAAAATAAAACAAAGTTCATCATGCTGCTATGAAACAAGTAAATACTATGGCTTTCTTTTCCTTTTTTTCTTTTTTTAATTTTTTTTTATATTGTTATTCCAGTGCTAAATAGGTCAAAACAGGAGTTTGTAGAACAAATTAAATCAATTTCATACATAAAAGAGATTTCCAAACCACAGTAACTGTTTATTTCTGATTTCTCATTTAGCAGAAATGAAACTGTGTAGCTTGCTTTCTATCATTTTTGAGTACTCTGGGAAGCCCAGATCTGTCAGCCTCCATGAAAGATTCCATCTATTTGTTGTTGTTTTTCCCCAGCAGAACCTTTCTTAATCCAACAGTATTTTATATTTGGAAATTATTTGCAGTTCTGTCATGAATTGGCTTAGCACAGAATTTTTGCTTTTCCATTTCTAACGTTATTGGAAAAGAAAAAGTTAAAACCCAGCAGAAAATACTATAGAAAAAATATAGCTCTCACATTCATATTCTTACCAGTCTCTGTGCCCTACGTATTTGTATTTTACTCTAGTCTTAAATTGCAAAGGTGAGTATGATCTATCTTCAGCTGACTTTCCGTAGTATGTCCCAATTAGGAAGGAAAACTGCACAGGAAAAATTTCTTACTAACAAGAAAAAAATTACTCTAAAGATATAAAAACTTAAAAGTGTTTAAAGATACAGATGTGTTTATTTTCTCAGTGTTTCTCAGTATTAATTTGACAGAGAGAAAGCACCATAAATTTATTACACCATCCTTCATTTTACAGTTCCTTGGGAGAATGTGTAGTTTAGTGTAGCCAAAAGAAGCAAGTGCTCTGTATATAGTCATTAAAAAGAATGTCCTTTTGATACAATGACCCATACTTAAGCTTAGAGAACACACTGTAATGTACTCTTATTTAATTTCCATTTTTTTATGTGTTGTTTTTTTTTTTTTTAAATATATATATATATATTAAGTGTATCGAGTTATATCTCATCTGTATATAAGTGTATTGAGTTATATCTCATTTGTTTGGGAGAACAAATCATTTCCAAATTGTCTGTATCACATGTAGTTTTCAAAAGGCAAAAATGGTGTGCACTTTTCTTCTGCATTTCATGCTATAAATAGTAAAAAACTGAAAACTCTGTAGGATAAAAACTGTTTGTTGTATTTCCTTCCCCCACAGTGTTTTTTTGTTGTTGTTGTTTTTTTCCCCATGTAGGACATACACTGTTGTTCTTCACTGACACTGACACTGACACTTTCAAAGAAATCATGAATTCTAAGCACACAAAACTAAATGTTCAGGAATCTCTAGATACCACATTCATACCATGCTGTTTTCCCACTAGTCTGAAGGCAGAAAATAGCAAAGTCTCCTTTCAATTCTAGTTATGAGATGCAGTGCTGTTTTACATATATATATTTGTATGTATATATAACAGTCAAAATCTGTGTGGGAAATGTGGGAACAAAGTGCCTATAGTCTTCATGATTTTTACCTACTGTAATTGACATATACTGAACACAAAGTTCACTTAACATTTTCATATCTTCCATTATCAATCACTTCCATTTAGGTTGTATATAAAAGTGAATGGCTTGCTGCCACAATTTACTATCTCTTTATAGAAAGTTGAGGATGAAGTTAGGGAAAAAAGCCCTCTGAGAACTGTAACAAACTGTAACAAACTGTAACAAAAGAAAATCTTGAATGATGAGAGATGGTTTAATATTTACCAATTCCAAGGACATACATATAGAAATATATGTTGTTTGTGAGTAAAGCAGCATAACTACCATTGAATTATTCAGTGTAATATTTTAGGGAATGAGAATCACAGTAAAAGGAGGTAAAATGTAAGCAGAAATGTACTCTGTATTGTAAAAGTGTAGTCTGGGTAGACTTGTTGGAAAAATAAGTCTCTTATTTGTAGAAACTGCTAAAAACTGAAGCAGTGTCTGTAAAGAAGTAGAGAAAGCATCGTATTAAAGGAGAAATGATATTAAAGAAGAGAAAAAGCCTTTAATAATGTGCTCTGATGACTATAGTAAAAGGAAAATGGATTACATATAATCTATTTCTAAGGTTCAAACTTCTTAGATGTTATAAATTAATTAAATACTATTGAAATTGTTCAAAATATGATTTTCTTTTGATTAATTCTCTTCTACGGGTTCTCAGTGAAAATATAAGGATATATATATATATATATAAATATATATTCTGAAATTTAAATAAGAGTAAAACAAATGCCTGTTGTTTTCTACATGACAGCTCTTTACTGCTCATATCATTAGCCTGCAAGACAACAGAAAGAGAAAAAGAAATGTAACAATCAAGTTGTCTTAAGCACTATAACAGTCTAACATTTGAATCAATTGGCCATGAAAAGGTGAATTGCACTGAACTACTTCTGTAACCTCTGAGTGACAGTTGTGTAGGAGGCACTAAGTCTCTTCTGAAAAACCGGGAAACATATCAGCAGCTGAAATTTTATATTCACATGATGAGCTTGAGCCTACACTGGTGGAACACAGGTGATTGGTGAAGTGCTTGGTTCAGAATTTTGCATGCAGATGTACAAATGTGTCCTGAAGGGGATGTTTGGATGACTTTTGTCTTTTTTTAGCTTATGTTTGTTTCACATTTCACATTGTTTCACATTCACATTTGCTACCCCATTTTTGGAGCAATAACAAATTCATCTTAAATTTCAAGAAACATAACTCTCTGGAAGCACAAATCTCTTGGCAATCCTAGTTCTTCATACAAATCCTTAATAGTATTTCTGGCTTCTAGCTATACATAAGTCTAAACTAACCAGAACACAACAACCTACCCTTTCTGTAGCATATATTTCATAGATAGTGGCCATTCTTTATAGTCTGTCACTACTACAATGACTAATCTCTGGTTTCCAAAAATTAACACACTTCATAGTAAAAAATGGCCAAAATGATCTCTTCTTTCTTTTTTTAACCAGTGCTATCTGTACTGTCCTTCTCCTGTTCTCTTTTTTCAAGTACTGTGTTTTACTTTACCACATTATCAAACATGAGGAAATCTAAGTTTTGTTAGAAATTTGTGAAAATACAAGATGGAATCCGTACTATTTTTTTCAAATATTGTAAACTTCCAGTTTACTTTGTTCTGTCTTAATTGTTTTGCTTATATTTTGCCTTCCAAAATTAGGATAAGAATATAGAGGTATGTAGCAAGAAACACAGATACTGAAATTCCATAAAAAATATATCAACAAGTGGAAGGTACGTCCTACTTCACATTACTATTTCCTTCTATGGCTTAGAAATAATTCTAAGAGTTATATACTAGTATGATAATGTTGTATTTGTAGAAAGCAAGATGCTGTGCTACAGAGGACATGAAGTCATCACATCATTGGACTATACATTCAAGACCATAAGATATAGAACCTAAGCACTCAGATTGGCAACTTTGCCCATGGCAGCTTTGTGTACTCTGCAGGCAGTCACAGGTGTTCTGTGACAGGTACTATCTTTAGGATATTTTGTTCTGGAAGCTCAAATAATTCTCTGATTTCTTTCTAGGAGCAATACTACTTACTGTACATGACTTTAGTGAACTTAGCTCCCTTGAGAAATACTGTTGGGAATGAGAACACCTCTTGCTGGGATTGGAGAGGTTTGCACAATTCATGCAGTAATGTGACTTCTGTAATTGCACTTTGGCCCCAATTTATATTTAGCACCTTTGAGCTTATTTTTAAGTGGTTCTCATAAAAGGATTGGCAAAAATATTTCCTGTGAAATGTCTGTAACAAAAATATTCTTGTGTGTGAAGCACAGGCATATATAGACATCCTGGTAAGAACCTGTATTTATGTAAGAATTGTATTAGAATCACCCTTCCATTTCATACTCTAGAAGCAGTGAAACAGCTTGTTTCATTTGAAAGGCTTCTGAGAACTTTGGAGATAAAAAAAATAAAATATTTAATAGAATTACACAGGTGAAGGTGTCATAGTTTAGCATTAGTAATTATATTACATAGCCTTTTCTGAATTGAGTAGTGTTTGAAGGCACAGAATGTAAGTAATTTGTTGGAATTACAGAAAAAGATGTCATTTGAGATATTACATAGCAATTACTTGCAATATTGATGGCATACCTGCAATATGACACAAAGTGTATACCATAAATGTCATTGTAGTTACTGAAGGGGGCAAATTAGAAAAAGACATGATTTCTGTGCAAAATAGGTGTTTAAAGCACACACTTTTGTTTTTCTGGTATAGATGGATGTAGGTCTGCGAGTATGTTGGCAAAACGACAAAATAATCAGACTTCATACATTCAAATAGTGTTCAGAGGATCACAAAAATATCATTAAAAGGGAGCACTCAACTTGGAAACATTGAACGATTTGTGTCGGAAGGGATCTTTAAGATTGCTTAGTTCCAACCCCCCTGCTATAGGCAGGGACACCTCTGTCTAGACCAGGTTGCTCAAAGCCCTGTCAATCCTGGCCTTGAATGCTTCCAGGGAGCGGGCATTCACAGTTCCACTGGGCAACCTGTGCCAGTGTCTCACCACCATTACAGTAAAGAACTTCCTAATATCTAGTCTAAATCTACCATCTTCCAGTTTAAAGCCATTTCCCTTTGTCCTGTTGCTACATTGTCCTACTAAAAAGTCCCTCCCCAGCTTTCCTGTAGGCTCCCTTCAGGCACTGGAGCCTTCTCTTATTTTAGGCTGAAAACTCCCAGCTTTCTCAGCCTGTCCTCTTCAGAGAGCTTTTTCAGCCCTCTGATCATCTTCATGTCCCTCCTCTGAACCTGCTTCAACAACTCGATGTCCTTATACTGGGGGCTCCAGAACTGGATGCAGTACTCCAGGTGGGGTCTCACAAGAGCAGATTAGAGGGTCAGAATCACTTACTTTGATCTGCTGGTCACACTTCTCTTGATGCAACACAGGATACAGTTGGCCTTCTGGTCTGCAAGCACACATTGCCAGCTCACATCATTGAATTTTTCATCAACTGACACTCCCAAATCCTTCTCCTCAGGGCTGCTCTCAAGACATTCTTCGCCTAGCCTTGTATATGTGGTTGGGATTGCCCCAGTCCAGGTGCAATTACAACTGCTACTATTTCAGAGGGTAATTTGTAGCCTAGATAAGCCTTCATATTTCTTGATAAAAAGCTGACATCAGCATAGATACAACAGCAGTGTATTCTTTTTGGTTGTCTCTCATGTTGCTACAAAATATTGTAGGAATTCAAATTTCTCTTTTTCATTTATGACTACAAAAGCTTCCAGCTTCTTATTTTTTCTTTTTTTCCTTGCTTTCTCTTTCTATTTTCATTCTTCCAATTTTCTGTTTGCATGGCAAATGCATCTCTATTTCTGCTTGCTGAATGTTTTCCAGAAATGTTAACATCACTAGGGAATTATATTTTTCAGAAATATACATAAGCAGAATTCCTTAACAAAACAAGCCATAAAGTCCGCATCTTCTATCTCTTCACCATTTAGAGGTCTATAAAGAGGTAACTATGAATTTGCCCCCTTCAATTTTATCAAATTATGTAATAGTAAAGTTATAAGTGCTACCGCACCTGATGAGGAAACACAGATATAGTAATTCCTTAAGAAATTCATCAGCAAGTGGAAGGTACATTCTATTTCACATTACCACTGCCTTCCATGACTTAGAAATAATTCTAAAAGTTACATACTGCTATGATCATGTAGCTCTGAGTTAAAAGACAGGAGTATTATAGTAGTATAAATGAAGTAAATTTTGATAGCAGAAACTGGGGCATCCACAGTACGAATGGAAAAGAATGGGACTTAACGCATTACAGTTCGCAAGCTGTATCACATGGAGGTGGCAAAAGAGTCAGGAAAATCAATCAGAAATCAGTATTTCTGACTGGTTGTGGTATCCATAAGATGAGGCTGATGAATCCACAGCAGTCCGTAACTGTTTTCTCTACTCATGATCTGTAGAGTTGCTCTGGGCATGAACGGTCACTCTTCACCTAATATTTTCTGTCCTCAGATATTCTACATTTAGTTTCCTTCCTCTGTCTTCTTTATTTTTATTTTCTGCTTTCATATTTATGGAAAACTTTGAAGGTCTGAGACAGTCAGCATCAATGCATAATCACTAGTTGTTGAGAATTTCCATAACTGAGTAAACATTTATATGAATAAATATCTGGGTTAAATTGTGATCTTTTCAGACTTGTTACACGGATCCTTTAGATACTGTTCTTAATCTGTTCGAATACTGTAATTATATTGTACATTAGGATAAGGTATCAGCACTACACGTAACATTTTAAAAAGTTCTTACATATTGCTAAAATGTATGTGTTTTACAGTTCTTTATGTTGTTGAACCAAATGCTAAGAAAATAACATATATCTAATCCTCAGAGATATGTTTCAGACATCATTATCAGTTGAGAGTTTTATAATACACTACAGCTTGTCCTTCTTTTCTGCCATTAGTTTTCTAATGTTATGTGTAACATAAAAAGTTATGAAGGGTCACAAGCAATTCTGGTATGGTAGACCTTCTTTATCTTAGTTGTAAGAAAAGTATCAAGAATTGACTGAAACACCAAGAATCTAAACGTAACTGTCTGGTGTTAATTATTTGGAAGAAAATTAAATTTCTTTTATTATTCTCTGACCTCTACTGCCCACTACTTGTTATACGATAACTTTCTTGCTAGTATTTGTCTGGTTTGTAAGCTAGATGTATGCACAGAGTATAGACACAGCTTAAAATTAGCATTATGTATGGATACAGACACTTGTTCCATGAAGTTGCCATCATTCTCTTTTAGGTGAATTATTACAGTCCCTGAAGTGCATATAGTAATGAGAACAGAAATATGGCAGATGAAATACATATCTTCTGATAACCTTTCCAAGAATTTGCTGTTATGCCATTTTTTTCCCCTAAGTTAATATAATTTTTCAGTCAGTCTGAATTTTTCAGTCACTGCTGAATTGAAACAAAAGAGAGGTAAATTTATCTCTGGCCATCTTACCCCTTTATGTTGTAACTGTAAGCTTTGCCTGCCAATGGTGCTGAGCTATTTATTCAATTCATATGCAAAGACTATATGAAAAATGCAACAGCTTAAGATGTATTCCTTTGATGCTTCCTGTGAGTGCTGGCATGATATTCAGCCTCACAGAATAAATATTTCTTTCTTAAAAGACTTTAATCAGGGATGTTTTGGAAGGTATTAAACAATGAGCTGGAGTTGTTTGGATCTAAGCTTAGAAGTTTAAAAAGCAATTTATGATGGGACAGTTTTAGAACTGTCAGATTTGTAACCCAGAGATACACTGAATTGAAATCAATGTACATATAAAAAGCACTGGCAAATCTCCATTTCTGTAGAAGAAAAGAAGAAGGTATTCAGTCAGAAACTGAATCTCATGAGCCTAACTTAATAGATCCAAAAGCTCAGTTGTATCCCTGTCCCATGATAGGAATGTACCTGTGTATAAGATATTCAGAGTACTGCAGACCAATGAGTCACAGAGACATCCCATAAATCATGGGGTGACACAGTGCTGCTGTCTGACCGGAGTTAAACAGAAGTGTCTGTCTGGCAGCATGGGTTGGTACTTATGATACTAAAAAAGAGAGAGGAAATCGTGGCCTCACTGAATCGAACAGATTTATTTTTTTTTCATTGACTTCACAAAACCAAAACAGAGTTCTTTAATAAGGGCTTTTTTATTTTTATTTATTTCTTTTTTTCCAGAAACGTAATAAATCCCCCAAATCTATTTCAATAGTTTATTCTCACCGATGTTTTCATTATTGTTTAAAGAAGAAACATTATGTACTTTTATTCTTCTTTGGGCATATGTATTTTTATTTTGTCAGCAGGGCTCCATTCGTTGTACACATTATATGGTTGTTTCCAATCTAAAGTAATACTGACCTCTGCAAAGGGTTGTAACAAATAGCTTTTCTTCTTCCCCAGCACCTCAGCCATAGATAAAGGATCAGCCTTAGGAGTTCTGAGGGTTAACTTTAGGTAGCTTCTTCTCATCCACTGGAGGCCAGAGCTGTATCTAAAGCAACTACTGACACTAAACAGAGGCATCAAAATTGCTGTGGGGCCAGCAAAACCACATACACAACAGCCCAATTTGCCCTCTGCTACTCTTCTAATGTATTCATTTTAAAACCATCTCTTGAAGATCTTAGTTTTGCATTTTTTTTCTTTTCTGTTTGCTCCAAGCACTCTTTGTGTCAGTAATGGGAGACTCATTGTTGCCTTGTTCACAGGACTGGGTCCTGCCCATTAACATGGGAATAAAGTGACTGAACGGGGGGGAGACTACAGAATGGAGTCTTTATTCTTTCAAAGAGTATTTGTGTTCATAATGCAATCTAAGAGACAGCATGAGTATTGACTAAGCAGATAATAATGTAAAAAAAAATTATTCTTTACATCTAAAAAGGTTATAAAGGAGAGTTTAAGATTTGCTGTACTTTATTTGTATTTTTTGTTTTATTTGTACTTACAAAAATAAAAGAAAAAAAAAGAAAAAAAAGAAAAAGGAAACAAGCATGTAAGAGACAACCAGTTTGGAAAGCTTCAGAATTCCATACTGAAAGGCTTAAAAAGCTAAAGAAGAAGAAAAAATAAAGAAGAAGAACAGAAAATTGAATAAATTAACATATGGTACTTAGTTAGAAATAACACAGTGAAAAACAGAAGGTATTTCTGAAAGATGGAGTAGCTTTCCAGTGTTTGATAGCATTTTTTTTTCATATTCCTTTTAGTCACAAATAGGGGGAAAAAAAAGTCTTCTAAATATGTACATCTCTTGAAATATATATTACATAGCAGGACAAAATCAAAGTCACTGAGGTAGAAACCAGCTGCAAGCAAGTAAAGCCTTTTAACAAAGCTAGCCGAAGACTCACTTTCAAAAAACAGTATGGCTAACCTCACCTTCAGGATTTTTCCTACCAAAAATATCCACCTTACAGGGGATGAATGGCAGCTTAATATTACTTCTCCTGGTCTGCTATTGGATTCAGAGTTCACATGGAATCGTTTAATGCAAAATCATTCTTCTTTCTTTATCCTCTTTTCTTGTGCCTTATTTCTATTTAATAGTTTACACATCCTGTCTGCTCTTAGAACCTATAAAACTCCATAGCCAAGAATTAATATTTGCTTTGTGTCTAACGAAATGGCTCCTCATCTAGCTGTTGCTTCTGGTCACTGCATAAAAATAAAAGATAAATAATAAATAATGTCTTTTTTATTTGAATGGATAATTGCATGTCAGTGAAGGGGAAGACTTAATGGAAACTGCCATACCCCCACATCTGTAAGATGGATGCTTAAAACACCTTTATTCTAACTCATCTCAAAATGACAGAAAAGTGTCAAGACATGAAGTAGACAAATGAGTGGTAAATAAGGAGGAGGGCTTGTGAGGGAATATGCAAATTAACCATTTTAAATTCTACTTATTTTTGTTTTAGCATGGCATTTAAATCTGTTAATAAATTGACAGTACCTCTGAGATCCTTGATGTTAGTTTAATACCCTTTACGACAGTAAAAGATGGACAGAGATATGCCATTTACTGGTGGATTAGATAAATCTAAAAGTTTATTTTCTGACTCTATATTTTGCTTTTGCAGCTACCCCCAAGACATTAATCTATTGAAAAGGAGAAGATATCATCTTTCAGGAAAAACATGTCATAAATATTTTGATAAAGTATTTATAATCCTCAAAAACAGATGGCTGTTCCATAAAGATTGTCAGCTGAGGTTTGCTGACAGAAACATGTTAAACAACTTAAAATTTTTTTGAGGGAAGGACTTGTACCACAAAATCAGATGCATTCTTCTATTAATCAATCACAGCTGGGTGATTTTTTGACAGCTGGAACATGCTAGACCTAATTTGATTGTCTTGTGCTTTTTCTGACTGATAAATCCTGTATAAGTTGAAACTTGGTGGAGGCAGTATAAAAGTGGATAACCTACTAAAAGTGTAAATGGGATGAATGGGAAGAAATTTTTGCATGTGTAGATAGAGGAAAATCTATGGGATTGTATTCATACATAAAAAAATCAGCTTTGTTCTGGCTGCGATTCCAACAGACCGTATTTAAACTCTTAGACATGCCTTGATACATAGGTTGCTCCGAAAGTAATATCTCCTATATATTTCCTTGAAAACTACAGCAGTTACAAAGAGCACAATAATGCCCTTCGATAGAGCAAATTCTCCATTACAAAATACTATTTTTCAATTTAGTCATCACCAGTAGATGATTTGTGTGGATGAGTGGATCAAGATACTCTGCATTTTATCGTGTGGCAGCTGTGCTTGGCTGTCCAAAACATGTCTTGTTTTTAACATCAGTGTTGCAATAGCTGAAACACAACACTCACCACCTCACTGTGCGTGCATCCACTGTTTGGTCTCCATAAATGTTCAGCAAGCATCAATGAATGTCAATGGGTGCCATTTTTTCGACAGGTATGAATTCAGTGACATACCTTTGCTTCACATGCATTACCTTGTCAGACACTATTTTGTCAGGCTGCCCCTCTGCTTCCATCTGTGGCACAACAACTAAGCTTAGCTTTTACTGACATGCCAGCATCTGTCTCTGACGTTGTGGGCTAACTTAATACAATAGAAGTTGTTACTTTTGGAGTAACCCTTGTAAATTCCCCCCAAGCAATACATGTTAAATAAGAAGAGCTTACTCTTTGAGATTTCACGTAAGCTTTCAGTCTTTTCTGTTTGTATTAAGAATCTTTTTGATGGAAAGACAAGTATATGCCAAGGCAAGACTTAGTATAATGTCATAAAATATCCCAGTTGAGATCAACAGGATCTGGTAGTCCGGAGCACAGAATGATAATGAGAGTGAGAAACATAAATCAGAAGAACAGTTACTGACAGACACTCTGTTCTTGTTGTGTGATTTGGTCATACTTGTTAGTGAAAGATTTGCAGTTTGAGAATACTGGTGTTGTCACAACTAAAAAGTGTCAGATATCATCTTGGCAGATCCCTACTTACTTACCACTCATCTTTCCAAGGTGTTTGTTGTCTCTTTTGGGTGGAACGGAGGCCTTTCTATCACCATGCACTGATGAACTGTATGAAAAAGCCTAACCAAAAGTCCACATACCTAGCTTACAGGATATATTGTATACTGTTAATTTTGGCCAAGCTAAGTTTTGATAGCAAAACTAAAGATTAGCAGTACTATAATTCACAGTCAAACAGCAAAGACATTCAAAACTGTAGTAAGATGCTTTAGTATCTGAGTCTCCTTCCACCTTGTCATCCAAAATCCAGGAAAAAAACTCAAACCCCAATGTGATGTTACAAAATGACATCACTTTATTCCTCACAGTAGGTTCTGGGCAACTTGACAAATCACATGTGAGTTCTCAGAGTTCACATTCTACATTTAAATAGTTAAGATATACATATGCAATACATTGGTATACATATTCATTCTTTTCCAAGAACTCATTAACAGATGCTTCTGTCCCTCTGGGCATGCATGGTAGGGATCTCTGGTGGTCTTAGACCATGTAGTTGCTCCTAATTTTTCCATCTAGCTCATCATGGTGTCCTTTGCCTGATTTTTTAACTGCTTCCACCCTCCCCCCCCACCCCCCCTATTTTGGCAACTTTCTATTGCTTGTTATGCCATAATGAGCAACTTTCTATCTTGCACTATAACTCAAAAGAATGTATGTGAAATCCAAGAAAAAACTTGTAGCTGGTAGATGCAAAGATAAAAGTAGCCTACTGTGACTTCAGTGCTACTGTGAAGCTGGATCATTGAGAAAAACAAGTCTGCTCACACACCAAGCAAAGTTAAACGGGAAAGTTTTAGATCTAGCACTCACTGATTCCTTTTGCCTAACTAACATTTTGGTCCTTAAACTAGTATTCTGATCCCTATTGATAAACCAGCCTAAATCATCCTTAAGCCTGTCTGAAGCAATACCAGTCTTTCTTGCTCACCCTCTGTTACCACCACAAGGAGAGGGTGGGAACGTAAATGTGGTAAACTAGCTTCTCTTGATCTTATCTTGATTTAGTTGTGGTCATGCCTGAGACTGTCACCTGGAAGAAGATTGTAAAAATGAGTTCCACTGTGATCTGATAACAGATTTTCTTCGGTTCTTGATGAGATTGTATTGTGCATGAGTGAAAGTCTCTGTACTCATAGGAAAATGTATTTTACCAAGAATTGTATAACTATAGAATACTTTTGCTTTCCAGATCTGAAATTAATGTCACTAATTAAAGATTGCCAGATATTTCAGGGAGGCTTCTTTGCCAAGTAATTGCTGAGTTCACTAAAGATAGTATTGGTTTTGGTTTTAGAAAAGAAAAAGAAAAAAGCAATCCTACAAAACTGCTGGTGGTTAATACATCTGATTCTATCTTTTTGTTATTGTTTGATTAAATTGAAGAAAGATATGTAAGGCGTAAAATATCATGACATTTTACATGAGATTGCTGATTTGGAAGGAAAAACACATTTATAGATCAATGGTAAGACCATTACATTCTACCTATCTTTCTTGTTTCTTGAACAGTATCTTCTAGGTGCAGTGAGATAAATATTTATAGTTCCTAATTATAAGAAAGTGAAATTGTTTTGATTGATATTATCTCTTGAATGATGGGCTTAACTTAAAGATATTATATAACGCATCAGTAGTGTTAGAAAAGCAGACATTCCTCAGTTCCCATTCTCAATTTCTGCTTCTCTCTGTGTGCAGAAATGAAAATTTTTCCATTATATATGTGGGGGTGCCTTTCTTCCTGACTTTTACACCCCTGAAAATTTAAAGATTACTAAGTCAATTTTAAAATGTTACTGACCCCTGGCATTTCTACATTTAGAAATAAACCTGGAAAGCATTAGATATTGTAACATGTAAAAATGAAGTAGAGCTGTGTTGCTCACGAAGCATTTGAAGTCAAAGCTCAGTTTGAACCATTGCTGTATTAGTCTAAAGTGCAAATATTCAGGGAAAAATGTATTAGTCATATATATTCATAATTCTTTACTTTACCTCCATCATAAGCCCTCAGGGGAATCAATTATTTGAACACATTAGGAACCTAATGCCATTGGCAAGGGTTACAGTATTACCCAGTGGAGTTCATCTTGCTCCCATGGAAGTTAAAAGGTGTTTTGACGTGAGCTCCCATAAAAACAGCAACCAGTACAATATTTTATATTCCTACAATAAACTGAGGAAAATTGCAAAGCCTGTTGTTGCAGGCTCACAAAGTCTTTTACAAATATAGTGAATAGATATTAAGAGCTACTTTATATACTCAAATATTTACACAATCTGTTGTTTCTTATATATATTAATGTAAGAATATTGAAAATAAATTATTTGAAACATATTAAAGAACTCCAGCCTTCAAATATGAAATAAAGCCACCTTTTCCTTTATAACAAATGCACGGTACTGGTGTGAATGGATTTTAAGTTAGCATAAGACTGTAGCTGCAGCTGTCAAATGGTGGCATGTCAAGACCTTGTTTGATTCATTGTCAATAAGTGTTTTTATGTTGTTTTTTTACTTTTGTGCTAAGGACTGTAAAACTTTGTGTCCTGTTAGCTCCATATTTGCTTATTCCGAAAGTTCTTTCAGAGCTATGCAATATACTTAAGGGTTTGGTAGGGTGTTCTAAGTAAGGAAGAAAGTGGAATAATGTCTGTGATGTGACAGTTTTGCCTTACATTCAGTTGTAGTTTTTTCATATTGTAAACATCTTTCTTGTCCTCCTGTCGTCTCAGCATCATTTTACCTTGCCTTCAATTTTCACAACTTAGACCCTCACTAAGACCAATTCTGAGTCGGATCATGGCCGGTACATGGTGCCTGCTGTTTTGTACATTATACACAGGCCATGTCAACTAACATCATGTCAATTATAACATTTGACAATTACTATGAATTTACTGCATAGGAATCATGAAATTAAAATAGTGAAATACGCACCTAAATGTGAACATCAGTATTCAAGAAAGTTAGACGGATTCATGTTATTCTCTGGAGTCTTAGTTTATTGTGACTTCTCAGAGAACGGAAGTTTAGCACTATTTGTTGGAAGTCACTGGTCTTATATTATTGTTTGCTATTAATGATGCTTTTATTCTCTGCTTGTCTTGTAATCTATGGATATAGAGGATTTTTCTTTTCATTTTGGTCTCTGAAAACATGTTATTACTCAATGAGTGCGTAATGCTTCTCCTATGATTTTAACATGATTCTGTCTAGTTTCTGAATCACTTCTTTAACTCAAAACAAGATAGACCCTAGGAGAAATTAATTATATGAGCATTTTAGTATCTACATGCCTTAGGTAAGGATTACAAACACAGCTCTGATCCTATTGTAATCAGAGAGTCTGTGCATCAATTCAGAGTTACATAGTGTTATAAGAGCAAATGGAAATATACATTAGTAATCTCTGTGTTTTGCTAGTGTATTCCAAAGACAAGTGAGACTTATTCTGGATTGTTTTCACACCTTAGTACCCGTTTTACAAATGTAAAAAATGTAAATGCCATTCCCTTACCTGTACTGATGATGCATGTGGCTATTCCTCCACAGGTGCATCATCCTGCCTTTGCTCTTGAACCTTGTCAGGTTCCTCTCTGCCCAATTCACTAATTTGTCCATGTTTTGTTGAATGGTAGCACAGCCATCTGGTTTGTCAATAGGTGTATGTGGGAGGAAGGCGATTTACATGTGCAAATATTTGCACAGAGCTGTAATTAGCAGTAGCAAGATAAAATTATGAACAAGAAATTCCAGGATAAATGTCAAGAAAATATATATATGTAGCAAGCTATATGTTCATATGCAGACAGAATGGCTGGAAACTATCATTCAAATCATGTGAATAGTATTAAAGAATAAGTTGTACAGACAAAATTCATTGACAGAGGAAGTTACACAAAGGATAGACCATTCAAATCTCTTATTTGTGGAGTTCATTTCTTGAAAATGAGTCATTGTCTCACAGCAAAAACTTCTAATCCACATACCATGTTCAAACCATCTCTGGTTTAACCAACAATAATTTAGCAGAATGTTTCTTAAGCAAAATTTATTTCTTAATCTTAAATAATTAAAATATAGTCAAAATTATAATTCAAGAATAATTCAGCTGTGATAATAAATGAAAATAAAAACATCTGGAATTATAAGCAAATCTTGCTAAAAAAAGATGTATTTACCTTGGCTTAAAATGAAATGTAATATGTAACTGACTCTATGAAAAGATGTATTGTTGCAGAAAAATGCCTGCAAACAATCATATAATCTTATGTCTCTATATGATGTATATCAGATGAGATAATGAACATCATACCTCTCCACCATGCACAGTACTTTAAATATTCTTATATTCATGTTCCTTCACTGGAGGTGGACAAATTAAAACATTACTCTTTACAGAAGCTTACTATCACTGGCAGGATAAAATATTTTCTGTCGCTAGCTGGCATCTAGAGCAAAGCTTTATGAGTGCATACTTTACACTTTATTTCTATAGAGGATGAGAGAGTATGATGGTATTCGGTCACTAATTAACTCATTTAGACCTTGCTTCTGCTCTTTGTGAACCAGGTGCCTTCTTCCAGACAAATATAATCATGGAGAAATAACAGTTTCATAGATTTAGAAAAATGACCTGGCAATCAGACAGTCTCTAGTATCATACAATACTTACATAAACATGTGCATGTTTGAATGAGTGTGTGAATGGCAAATCCCTCCATTGTGACATTACTATATTGGCAATACGTGATATTAACAGTGAGGGTGGGGGTCTTGTGTTTATTTTTCCTTTGTTCATTTGTTCATTTTTTTTTATTTTCTCGTTCCATTATAGAGTGAGATATGCATGTGTTTTCTTTGGTAAAGAAGAGTTTCCTTAAATATTTTTTCCTCTGTAGAACAACTCAGCAATCCACGTATAAGTAACCGTGCGACACAAGAGGATTACAACATTTTTTTAATAGAGGAAATTTTTTTTTGGATAGGCTTAAGGAATTGCACTCAGTAGTGGGAAAAAAAAAATAATGAAAAATGCTCAGGCTGGCCTAATGAGTGACTGCATGTGCTAAATATGACTGCAACATTAATACTAAGCACAGATTAAAACTACTACAAACTGGTCAGTAAAGTAAGGTAAACATAATTATTTAGCACTCTTAGAAAGACTGATTTCCCAAATGTGCTTGATATACACCATTCACAATATCGGCAGGATGGAAATATGAACTTTTCTGAAAAGCTGTTGTTGACCATCTCTGTATATGTGAGTTTTTCAATTTCCCAAAGTCTCTTTAGAGCAGACAGAGCAGTTTTCGGTGGTCTCAAGACCAAGGTCTTAAGTTGTATGGTGTCTGTAAGAAGTGAGCCAATATCATTAACCTTTCCTGAATATTCTTGGCAACAAACAGGGGCATATGTGTTTCATAAGAATAGCTTTTCTCCCATCTAACAAACATTATTTATGCATCCAGTATTGAAATAGGCAAGTTTGAAGATATTTTTCATCGCTTTTTAGTTACTGCAAAGTCTATTTTCCTCAGACATACTGCCCAAGATTTAACCTGCTGAAATAAAGATTTTTATTCACTATATTTTCTCATGTTATTTTCAGTCCTAGCAGTGCACAAAGCATTGGCTTCCTAGAAGCCCCAGAGCTTGTGCTCAGCAACTGTCCACTTAAGAAGAGAGGTAGTTTATCCAAGGCACTGATCTGTGCTATTATACGCTTATCTGCAATGAATATGTTCCTTCACAAATGTTGTTGTGATTTAAACCGCATATTGCTTTTAAGAAGGCAGTGTTCTTAGGGAGAATCAAAGAATCATAGAATGGCTTGGGTTGAAAGGGATCTTAAAATCATCTTGTTCCAACATCTCTGCTTCAGGGAGGGAAGAAATATTTTCCTATATTTACTGAGATAATTAAAAAAACAAATCAGTGACTTTCCAGACACGGATGTCCTTCAAGTTCATAACAATTAAATCTGTGATAGCCACCTTCAGGAAGGAGCAGATAAGCTCGACAAAAGAAAGAACAAAAGAAAAATTATGATACACGCTACACTCTGCAAGGCTTTCCCAGACTGCAAGAAACCAGCAGTCTATATCCTTGAGATGTGCTCTCAGATCTCAGCTACCAGTTAGCAGACCTTTCCCGCTAACTGCTGAGATGACGCAGAGTACTAAACAAAAGTTCACCTATACGCTGACATTATACCTAGTCAAAGGTTGAGCCGGTTACTCTTGAAACACATGAACTGACAATATCAACTGGTGCTTCTTTTACTGTGAGCTGAGCCAGGTATGGTAAATCATTCCCCGAGCCTGATTTCTTGTTTTTTTTTCTTATTAGCGATTTAATTTCAGAAAAGGCAGAAAATGATGAGTTTTATGTACCAAACCACCAGGAACTTATGAGGTTTCTTAGAAAGACCTCCTTTTAATATGCTTGATTTGATCACAGTTAGAGAGATTATACTTGTGAATGTTGGTAAAGTATGTCTATATAAACTCCGCTGGTATCTACAGTCAAACAACTGCAAGGAATATACATGAAATACATCTGTACTCATTTCTTCCTAATCTTAACTCAAATCTGAGGGATACTCCCTATTTTTTTCTTGAATTCATTCTCCAAATTCATTATATGCATGCATAATAATAGAGGAAAACGGTTTAATTATTTCAGTATTTGCTGTCTTTCAGTTCTGTAATGGTCCTCCTCTTACTTTTCTTGGAAAAAATCTATCTATCTGCAGTATGTTTCTATTCTGTTTTTAAACTGGAAGGGAAAATTACTTGCGTATGTTGCAGAAGTCAACACTACAACTACTGATACTTCTGTGATTTTATGAAAGCTGATTAATTCCAGATCAGTTTACAGTGAACACAAACCCACCTAGAATAAAGAGATTTGTATAATCAAGAGTGGAAATGTTGATGCTGTGCAAATCAACACATGATCTTTTCTACTCTCAAGCATTCATGCTTCTATAATTGACATTAACAGGATTGTTGTTCTCACTCAGACTAAGATAAATCTATATAACATTAACAGTCATCACCCCATATTCATCCAAAATGAATAGTGATGGAAATAAAGCAGTGTTAGGCTTTTCCTTCCCAACAGTGGCATTGGTAGTAAACATAAGTACAATACAGGAATGACCATCCACAACCAAATTCAGAATCTTAGTTTAGTACGAGTGTGCTTGTTATTCTGGTGAGATGAGCTTAGTCTGTTCTGATAATCCTGTTCTACGGTCCTACGCTTCTGAGGATTTCTGCAAAATATTCTATTGGTTTTCATATTACAAATGTATTTTTTAATGTTGAAAAAGTTACCTTTGCTATAGTCTGGGCTGTAAACACAATATTTAAAAGTCCCCCCTGTATTTTTCTAAGAAGTAATTGTTACCTTTGTCAATAAAAGGAAAAAATCTACAGCAGATTTAAAATCTCAATGGAAAAAGAAATTATAGTCATTTTAATCATTACAAGTTATGAACATTTCAGTGTTTTCAGCTTTGGCTTTAATTCCAGCTGAATCCTTACACTGTCCTGATTTTGAGATCAAGGTTGTTCACAAGTTGGTGAAATATCTTACCATGAAATTGAGCTTTGAAAGTTGTTTTCTTTTTTCTTCCATTTTAATATACTGTGGCAGGCAGGTGACACAAGTGCAAAATTGAGTGAGATCCCACACAGACCTCTCAGTACTCTGACTCCTTGACCAATTCTGTTCTGTGAATACATATCAATATCAGATGTCCAATTCATAGCAGACTATCTTGTCCAGGGACAAACATCACAATTACAGTTTGAGAAAAGATAGCAAAGAGGGTTTATTCATTTTTTAACTGCGATCTACAAAAGCCAGCTTCCTTGACTGCATCTTGTCTCAAGTCAAAATCTTTCTCCTAGACAAGGACTGAATATATTGCATTTATTTATTGGATGAGCCATTACCAAAGTGGTTAAAATAAAAAACAGCATTCATTTCCTCCTAGTACTCATTTTCTTCTAGACAGGATAGCTACTCATACAGGAATAGTTGCAGCTTTACCCTGCAATTCTAGGTAAATAGAATATTGCCATGCACATTGAGCTGAACCTCAGCTCATGTGTTGTTCAAAAAACTAAGTTTAATGCTATTGTTATTTTATAGTTCTTAGGTTCCTTTTAAGATAGAAACTAGGGTACAGGGCTTATGGTGAAGGACATTAGCAACAGTACAAACAGCAGACATCATGTGACAAGATTGCTGTGATTAGTCATCTCTGCTAGCATGCTTAGTGTGTGAGCCCCGGAGGGAACAGACACACAGGGTTAGGAACGCCTTACATTTTGAGTCAGTAACATGAATAGTAACTTGAAGTGATATTTTTAGATAAGAATATGTGTCTACAGAAACTGAAACAAACTTTTCAGGAACTAACATGCAGATAAGAAACATATTTTTGTTTATCTTACTTGAGGAAAAGGTACTTTACTGTTCAAATGTCTCTGTCTTTGTAAAGTGACTGATATGGCCAGTTATAACTACCTCTGCAGACCATTCACATATTTTTACCCCAATTAATTAATAAGATTGTTATTCACAAAAATGTATTTCAATTTACTTTCAGTAACTAAAAAACCCTCATTTTTTTCCTGTGGGGGAAAAATAAAGTGAAATTTCTCAAATATCATCCCCTATCACACTCTAATACTAGAGATTTTCTTTTTTATTGTTATAAGGTTTGTACTCATTTACAAGTAGGATTTTGGTCTCAGTTAATCACATATCCTCCAATCCGTAGGACAGAAGAGCCCTTCTAGAGAATGAGTTGGTCCATCCTACAAAAGAAGCAAGAAAGTCTTGTGCACTTATTCCCTTCCTTGTCTAGAGGGGATCCAGATGATTAATCACATGCTTTTCTGCCTTAGAGCTCCTTACACTGAATGTAATCAGTGCCATCTAAAATGCATGTGTAGCATTGTGTATAGCTAAACATGTATCTCCTCCTTCCTCATCTTCCATGTTAAAGAAGTAAAAATGTTGTACAGTGTTGCCAGATGCCAAAAGGTTCAGGCAAAAAAAGAAAGTATATAACTAAAAAATGAGATTTCATATTTTGGAACAATGTCTGAAAAAATTTTTACGTAGAGTGAGTGATAGTGCATTTATATCATTCATTCGTATTGGATACAGTCCTTTAAAAGTTTTACAGCTTTCTCTCTACGAAATGAAAATCTTCTCTTTCTATTTTTGATGTGGATAGTTACAACAAATTTTCTTTTGCAACAGGTAACATTCAAGCTCTGCAGGAATGAGAGGGAAAGCTTTGCAGAACTCTGTGGGCATTTCACAGGATGTCAGTAAAATATTGTAAATTATACAGTCACAAGAACTGTGTGAAATAGTCTGAAACTCTAGCTAAGTCAGAGTGATCACTGGGTATCAGAATTGACTGTTTTTGTGAGCTTCATTCTCTGCTCTTTAACACAAAATCAGATTATTAGCAAGAATTTCTGACTCTTTGCCTATCCTGCTTCTCTTCTGTGAATGTCATTTGTCTTTTTCCAGCAACCCAAATGCAACTTAACTGGTTTGTTTGTTTGTAGTTAAAGTTTTATTTTCTTTAAAAAATAATAAAAAAAATGTTTTATTTAATGGGAGAACTTCTGGAGCTAATTTTTGTGGGTTTTTTTTTGTCCTGTAAAATACTCTGTGAAGCACTGCACTCTGAATTGTTTCCAGCTAAATGATAGTAATATGACTTTAGGATAGCAAAGAAAGTGTGAGCCACAAGAACTACAGAAAAGTATTCAACTCAACTATTTAGCCTCACAGAGAAGGGTGATAAATACAGCCTTATGTGTGTCATCCTGGTAAAATTTACTTTCCAGCTTTGAAGGCGATACCAGGTACAGTGGGAACAAAAGCAAATGCTTTCTGTTAGGAAAAGACATATGTAAAGCAAGACAGAAAGGAAGAAACAAACAAATAAATAAACAGACAAACAAAGGAAGTTATGCAAAAATATATTGATTTTGATTTTTGAAAAATATAACTATTGGAGAAAATAAACATACAACACAAACAGTGAAAATTAATTTATCATTTCACTTCTGTGTTGTAAAATAAATGAATAAATACTAATACTGACGCAGAACAGAAATTTGTGGTTTTGATAATTCATAGAGGTTAGGTCTTCATCTTTTTTTATGATCATTAAATACTTAACAGCCTCTTAAAATGAAGAACAGAACTTTTACTTGCTACTCCTTCAAGTTTCAGCTCCTCTTCAAATCAAATTTAGCAAATTTTTTACTGGATAATTCATGGGAATTTTTTTCTCTTCTTTAAAAAATGAAAAATGTGAACTTGAAACTTTTTTCTTTCATTTCCTTGAAACTCCCCAGTGACCAGGTTTCATGGTGTGGTTTGCTTGAAAATTATGGAATATTCACAATCTGAGTGTGACTCTGGAGATTTGTAGCTCTGTGCATGTGCTCATATCCACTGCAAAGGGAAACCTCCATTGACCATAGTAATAAATCACTATATTACAATCATAAGGGCGTTTCATTTACAATCTAAATCAGTTGGGATTTGCTGATGTTATACAGTAATATACTGTCAGTTTAAAACTGGATGTTGCAGCTCAATGCAGATGGGCTGCCAGTCAAAAGAATGACAAAGAGACAACTTGCAGTTTGTAAAAATCCAGCAGATAAACTGCAAGAAAAATACAGTCTGACTTCAACAGAATAGCATGTGGAATATATTTGTGCTGAAAGGACTAGGAGATTCGGGAAATAATTACCTCTATTACATTGAAATATTTTGCTCTCGGTCTCCTCAATATGTGTTCGTTTAGAGGGCTCATTTAACAGTTGATGCCTTTAAAGAAAACCTAAGTAAACCAAAATGTATGTAATAGATATTGTCCTTTGGTGATGAAGTCACTTCTGGGCTAGTTTAAGTGGGTATGACTTCATCTAGTTTAAGTGGGTATGACTTCACTAAACTTCACCTGAGCTGTATGGGAGTGTACTAAATGCAGTGCAGTTTTTGCAGGTGAATGCAATTCATGTGCTAAGCTGCTGTCATTGTGCTGAAATAACCAGGGTTTTATAAGAAACAGGTTGCTGCTTCTTAGTGGTAAAGATGAAGAGGATAAGAGAGAGATCTGTGCCTAGACAAAGCCCTAGAACCTCAAAAGTCATATAGCCATAAGGAGAAGTGGTCTTTTTGTGCTATCTTTGTAAGCAAAGCAAAGAAATAAATTGAGAGCCCATTGGGACTCTTTAAGCACTTGAAAGTGTTTTTCTTCCTGAACTGCAAGAAAACTATACGTATGGCTGCTACTTTCCCTGTACCTCAGAAAAGAACCGTATGTAATTTCTGATTTCCTAACTTTCTGTTATTGTTTTTTTAGACTTGGTGGAAGTGTAAAAATAGTTCTTAATAAGTTGCACATTTTCTCTGTAACAAAACTGTCCAATTCTGTACAAATGGTTTCAGTCATTAGATATAGCACGTGAGTTTATTTTCATGAGATTTGCCACCTCTTCTCTACACATGAACAGTTTTTATTTGCTTGTACATTCATTAAAAGGTAACATGTTGAAAATACTAAAGCAATATGGCATGCAAATCATGAATTGTCATATATAGTGTGTATGTATAAGCCATTCCTTAATTTGTAGAAAAATGCAATAATATAAATAATCTACAAAAAGAAAAGGGAGGCAAATTTGTCAAATACTACCTAATTGGTGTATTTTTAAACAGTGAATAATGTAGTTAACTTAGAAAAACAGCAAACACAGATTATATAGAATCATTTTTACCTTACCTCTTCGAAGATGCTTTATTCATATCCTAAACATATATTCAGCCACATTGTATATTTTTAGTGCTGCTCTGGTCTATTGCATACTGCAATTAACATGCATTTTCTTTTCTGATTAAATTCTGCTGCCTTCAAAAGCTATTACATTATAAAGTCCCTTACTACGCTCTCTAAACAAAAGAATATTAAAAAGCATGTGAAATGACTCTTGCCTTACACCACCTCACTGTAACTCAATCTAAATGCCCCCAAGGGTATTTAGTTTCTAAATTAGAATAAGGAAGTTCTTATTTTTATTCTCATATCTTGAAATTCTCAAGTCTGACAACAACAAACAGGATTTTTTTTTTTATATGACTTCTGACATGACTGATGGTCAAATATAGCTCTGTATATAGTCAGCCATTAGAGTTGGCACTTAGAAGTCCTTCAGTCCAGGAGTATTGCCATCATTTACACTTTATGATACGGTAAACTCTTTAGCTGTTATTCATTTATTATATTTTTATATATATATATATATATATATATATACTTTTCTTTTTCCCCAGGGATGTCATAATTCCTTGAGATATTTAGATCATTATCCTGACTGCATAGAGAAGTAACACGAGGCTCATGAGACTTAAGTACATGCATAATTGTCTCACAGTGACTCAAAGCAAAATAAATAAATGCTATGACACCAGTCCATTTCCAAGTGCGAAGACATTTTTCCATCACAAAATGGATTGTAAATGATGACATTTTTCAATAACAGATACAAGGATCTCCATTCTTCAAAGACTAACCTAGGTAAAAGTCGTGATAAAAATGTAATCCAGAAGCTCTTGGGGTTTAATAATTCTATTTTAAAGCTAGTAACCAATTTCTACACATTTGGTATTCCCCAAATTCCAAATTAAATTTTAATCACTGTTCTGTCTAGGAGACAGTCTTGCACTTCTTCTGAAGACATTTCTTGATAGGAAAAAAAAATGTTAATGTCAGAGTTTATATTGTTGAATGTCTGCATTTAAAAGTTTTAAACATATATTTTTTATTACAGAGGTGAAAAAAAAAAAAAAAAACCCTTCAATAAATTCAAGTGAATAATAGGCATCTGAAATCCAGTTTGAAGCGGATTTTTCTCTATTTTTTCCCCTATTTCATAGAATAGCCTGGGTTGAAAAGGACCATAAAGTTCATCTACTTTCAAACTCCCCTGCTATGTTCGGGGTTGCCAGCTACTAGACCAGGCTGCCCAGAGCCACATCCAGCCTGGAATTCATTTAGCTAATGAATGTAGCTGAATGTAGTAATTAAGAAATAAGGTTTATCCAGTTTAAGAGTTAAGGAAAATCCAGTTTTGCATAAATTCTGGTCTCTTCTATTGTGAAATTACTTTTTCTAACTGACTTAGCAATAGGATTTTGGTAATTCTGATGTTCTTCTATTTTAACTTCATTTTTGATAGATGCATGTGTAAATGTGAAAAACCTATTGAAAATTATAAAGATGGTTTAACTGCTCACTGTGTAGTAAGCTGCTGCCATTTGGTTTGCAGGAAAATGCTGGAATAATACAATAAACTATAAAACTTTAAATAACTTGTAGGTGAATGCTCAAGAAATGCTCGCAGCTATTTCTGTGCTGGAGGTATACGTGCATTATTGTGCATTTGCACCTATAGTATATCAGTGATCTTTTAAGAACAAGAACTAAATCAGGAGCTCACAAACCTGCTAGAAATTACGAGTTTTTTCCTAGATTGGGTAGCGCTTTATTTGCACAGCTGGGCCTTTTTAGAAAAAAAACAAGCATTCGTAAGTACACCACCTGATAGTAATAGGCATCATAAAGGAAGATTGAGGTGGGGGGAAATTCTTCTGGGGTTAAGATAGAAGGAGGATGGTTTAAGTTAGTTTGGAGATAAATGATTGGGATTCGTAGGAAGTTGTTTCACATCTTGTATAGCATTTTTGTTGTTAATTATCTAGTTTTTGTCACTATGCACCCAGGAATGTATTTCCATAGAAGTTGTGCCACATGATAGGAGGTAAGCAGGTTACCTCTAAAGCCTTGGAGAAATGTGGATAATCTGTTCTGAACACTTATTGTGAACTAATAAATGAGAATTTCTGCTTATTTTCCCCTTGAAAGTAATAAGATAGCAAAGATAAAAATGATTATTGTGACAACTGTTTGTATATGTTACCTAAGGTGAAATTTGACAGTAGAGTTGGAAAGCATAAGGTTGAAGTTATAAAATGTAGTCCCAGAAACAGCCTAAGTGTTGGTTATGTGTTACTGCAGCTGTGGTTCCTCAGATGGTAAGGCAATGCATACCATTCTAAACTGGTGGGACTTCTAAATGTTATAGACAGATAAAATAATAATAATGCAATTTTAAAAAAATATTATTATTAGAACATAATAGAAGGTGAAAAGATATTTCCTTTGTTTGACAAAGTATATCTTCTGTCAATCAGCTAGCTATTCTAGGCCTTTTTTTCTGCAGTAGGTAAACTTTGTAATTGTTGCATGGGAACTGAACTCTGAATTATATTAGTGTTTAGCAGTGATTATGGTTTTTCTGAAATTGTTTCAGCAATACTTAGCCTTCTTTGCCTCTCCTCATTACTCCTTCCCACCCTTTACCCAATCCCATATTCCCCCTTAGATTTTTATAATCTTTACCAAGATCATGATGTTCTCCTTGAGAAGAATGAGAGATAAATGTGCAGCCCGACCCAGGAGGGGAGGGTAGATGCTGTATTGGTGATTTCTCCTTGATCTGCTTTACCCTCACCTGCCCCCTCCCCTCCTTCCCTTATCTCTTTCCATTGGCCTAGCCTTGCACGCAAGACCTTGCAAAGGAAGGCAGTGAGCAACTGATAATGACCACAGATCTGTATCAGACAAGGGGGGCAGTTGAAAGAACAGATAGCAGACACTTGGTTCCTCAGCTGAGGTTCAACAGCTGAGGAGGAGTTGAATGTGTGTCTAAAAAGCAATTTATGAATGAGTCAATCATCTTACCCCATAAATAATGAGCAGCCAAAGAGCCCCTTAGAGCTCTCCTATACAGTGGTAGGCTGCATGACAGGATCTCCCCTGGGACAGTGATTCCTTTTGATATTACGCCTATGCTGACGTCCCTTACATCTTGATGTCAAGTTGTCTTGCCAATATAGGTCCTCTGTAAGTGACTAATAGCGTGGTTTTTTTTTTTGTTTTTTTTTTAGGCTTTCTTAGCTTTACTAAGATCACATCTTTGACTGTAAGCTTTATTGACTTTACTAAGATTTACCTCAAATTCACTGTGCACGTATAATCTCTTAGACATAAACTGCTGATCAAGTGGGACCAGGGGTGAATCGAATTGCACCTAGGCTCCTTACCTCCACGGCTTAAGGAGTTCAGAAAGAAAGATGAAGTTCACTGTGAATCCCATGACTCGGTGGAAGGGTCTCTTCAACATTTAGACATAAACCACTGACCAAGTCTGAAACTAGGTTTCAACCACACCTAGTATCTTTATTTCCACGATTCAAGGAGTTTAGAAAGTAAGGGGTTCTGTTCTGAACCTTATGACTCAACAGGAGGGCCTCCTTTATGTGTTTTTAATCCCACTTTCTATGCAGTAAATTGTCAAATGTTTCCAGCCATCTCAAATCCTAAGTTCCTGTTAAATTACTATGTTATATCTACATTATGTCAATAAATCTATTCCACCTTTTCTCTTGAGTGAAGTATATAGTGTAGTTGTTTCCATCTGCAACACATGCTCAGTCTTTGGCTCAGCACTGAATACAAATACTAAGGGTACAGCTCAGTTAAAATTTAGGTGAACACCTCTTGACGCATTGCTCGTATCAAGACATTTGTCTCTAATTTATGAAGTGAAACGCATTAATTGATAGTTGAATTATCAGTTGTTCCTGAAAACAAAAGGTTTTCCTGGTTCTATGAGTAACAATGAATTTTGAAAGAAAATGAGCTGCCAATATGTGATGAGTTATCCTCCAGATACATTCTGTAATTTAAAACCTTTTATTGTGGACTCATGGTCTTTCTCTGAAGTAGATACAACTTTCACTGCATTTAGAATTGTAGTCAGACAGTAATAATAAAGTTGTCCTGATACAGATGAAACAATTTCTTCCATGAGCTTTTGTCTTTTCAGCTTCCCTCTACTCAAAAACAGTTTATCACAAGTCTTTAAAGTTTTTATCTTGAAGACTTAATTGACCTGCATTCTTCTCCATACTCCCTGCATTACCTTACTCAAGGTGACAGATATCTCAGAGGTGAAATACCAACAGTATATTTGCAGTTTCTATTTAAATCCAAGCAGACATTTTTTAATCTGATGGGAAAACTTCGAGAATTGTTAGGATCATTTCACAGAAAGAACATAACTGTTGTTTACTAGAAGCATTTGTATAGATCAGTGAAAACAAGAACGAAATGCCCTAGCATTCCTTTTCTATCCATTGCTAATGCTCTTTTGCACTAAATCAATCACTAAATAAATGACCAATTCTTTCTTAGAGGATTTCTCAAATTTCGTTAGGACATAGCAGTACTTTCAGAATGTAGCTTTGATTCAAGTGCAGTTAGAATGAGATAACATTAGGAGGGATTTTATCTGCTTCCAGTCAGCAAATCATTCAAATATCTTCCTGAACATTGCCTGTAAATGAAATTAGAAAGATAATTTGAACAGAAGCACAGTACTGGTGTAACTTAGGAGTGTTTTGCCGTCTCACCTTTTAGCATGACTGATATAAGGAAAACAGATTTCTTCCCTTTCTTTAATTGATGACGACTTTGACTAGGTCTTAAACAGTAAATATTAAGGACAACTCATTTGCTTTTATTTTGAATGAGTTGAATTTGAATAGAGAAAGGTAAGAAAGTCATCGGCAACCCACCTGTAAACTTTTTTTTTTCCCGAGTTGATGGATACTGCTACTAGCTTTAGTGTGATTGCATAACAGATGTGTTTTATTTATTGAAATATATTACAGCATGCAACTAATGGATAAGTAATAAATGAGCTGTGAATGTGATCAGGTAAAAGCGGACCATCATTTTATGTTTGTTTGCATAAATAAACTTGGAGGAAAATTTGGGTAGCAATAAGTAATTTTATCTTTGATTCGTGTCCTACAACTGCACAGAAAAGGAGCTTCTGCTACCTGAGATGATATAGAACAACACAAAACTTATGGTGTAAATATAAGTTGGAAATATAATTGGTCTCTAATCAAAATGTCATTTTTGATGTCTTTATCTATAACCACATTACTCCTGCAAAATATAGTAACATCAAATCCAGGACTGAACCTGGTTAAAGAACCCCCACAGGGGATGCTTGAAGAGAATATCACTCCTTTTATTTAAAAAGTAGTATATCTCAGTGACTAGCAAAACTCAAGATAGACTCATGAGGGACTCTACTGGCTAAGTGGATTTTGTGAGCTCAGAGCAGCACTCTTAGCTGTGTATAAATGAATCATTTGATTTAAGACTGATGGATAATGGAAAACCACTGTGCTGGATGCCTCTATACAACCTAAATTTGTCTGAGAATTTTACCTCAACTTTTAGTGTTTCATACTCATTTACTTATTTTGTTTAAAATGTGATACAATAGAACTGCTTACTGAGAAGTACTAGTGTTGCAAAATGAGTATATGAAGACATCTTCTGATAAGTTTCTTATTGGACATTGTGTTACGTGCCAAGTACCTCCATAACCATGGATTAATCAGTGTCTGTTTTATTTTTTCTTTAATGCTCTAAGGCTCAATTGAGCTTTTCTTTCATTACTTTAAATATAAAAATGTATTTGAAGATGCAAGTTTTGTTTCTCACTGTTTCAAGCCTTGTGAATCTTAGTATTTGTAGTGTTCTTCGTGTAGACTCTTGGAGAAGCAATTTAATTTTAGCAATGGGTAAATACTCTCTTGTTTTCATTAATGCTTAATTATGTAAGATTGCTAGGAATATCTTTTAGTTATTTTAATAGGTTGTGAAAGTATGAATATTTGCTAGTAAATGTTATTAGCTTAAGTTATTTCCTTATCTAATAAATATATTCCTAAATATCTTAAATTAATCTATTCTGTAACTATGGATTGCATTCATTTTCCATGATCAGCATAGATAAAATATAGACTTCCTGAAGAAGGAAATACTAAACAATTACTGAAATTGCTACACAAGTAAAAGTAGAGCTCTAGTCCATCAAGCTCATCCTTCAGTCACAGGCATTGCTAGAAAATTCCTAGGGATTTAAAAGGACATCAGGGGAAAAAAGAAATCACAACAGATCTTAGCAAATTTGCGTGTTCCCAGAATAAATGCGTTTTATGGAAACCTGAACAGTCACTTTTCATTCTGAAGCACAAATACAAATCATAGCAATCAAGCTTGTGTTTTAAAGATACATGAAATAATAAACATCTGTACCACTCAGTTGTGCTACCTCAGTTTTATTCTTTACCGGTATGTCAGCCAAGCCTAGTTTTTAGTCTAGTTTTTTAGTGCCCAGTGTTTTTCTTATGTATGTTTTTTTGTTGTTGTTGTTTTTCTACTCAGTGTCATAATGTTGATTTGCCAAGGTCTTTTAATCTTATATAAAATCCTACTGTTTTCTGTACTGGATAAGCCTAATTCATAGAGGTGTTTTTTTTTTTCTTTTTTAATTACACACTGATGTGAAGAGAATAGTGGCTTTCCTCTTACCTTTAATACTATGTAAGCTCATCAAGAAGACTGAGCATTAAGGAAGAGCTGAGTCGTTCTTTACTTCAGTTATGAAGGCATAGACTCCTAGGTGATGCACAGTGGGCTTATCTTAGAAATACAATTAAACTTGCTTGGGTTTCATTACAGTGGGATGTGAACTGGATCCCAGTTAGCTGTTTATTAAATAACTTTATGTGAGCTCAGTGGTGTGCCAGTATGGAGAGACGTATGTCTACAGCAGTATGAAAACCTCTTTGAATATAAAAGCTTAACAGTGGTAAAAGAATCATGTCTGATTGTGATTTCAGTCTGAGAGGAAAAATAACTCTGGTTCCTACGCAGTGTCTTACTGTAGTAGAAGCAGTTAAATTGTGGGGACAAGTAATATTCATAGCATGAAATTTATTTCCTCAATGAGAGATGATCGTAATATAATTATTTCAATACAAACGTCTAATTATAACACTGAAGTCCTATTCAGTAGGAAAAATTGAAGGATACTTTACCAATGAGCTAATGTTTTCCTGTTGTCTTCCTTCCTTTAAATGTTTAGAAACAGTTTTCTATACTTTATATGGAATCTACAGGAAACAACATTTATGTGAGAGGTGTTAGTGAAAATCAGAAAAAGAAACTTTTAGCTACTTCTTTCTTATCTTTTGATTCTTGATGCAATATCCAGCCCGTTTCAGTGAGAATAGACATAATACAATGATACAAACTGACAAGAGAGCTGTAATAATTATGCAGGATTTGAAAAGCCTTGCATTTTCAGATGACAAGGATATAAAGGAAATGTTATTTAATGCTACATATCATGATTTTATATTCAGGTTAGGTGAATAATTAATGATGACTGAACAGTTAATGCTTGCATCTTTGACCGCAACAGAAAGAAAAGTCCTAATGCGCATCTCAGAACCAAATTAGACTTGGGAATGCACCATTTTCTGCCCTGCACATCAAAATGCTCAGTATGTTAGATTTTGAATAGTAGCTATTCAAATTAGTTACAGTGCACATTATAATTTCTCCTGGTGAATGAGCATCTGGTGAAATCTGATGCACAATCCTTGCAAAGACTGATTAGCTACCATTTTTAATTGATATCTGCAGTCTCTCTCTTCTGTGAAGTCACAAGAACCCTAAATAAAAAAGGAACAGAAAGATCTGCCTAGATCTCCATGCCACTGCTGATATGCTGTAGTTATGTTTTGCTATTATATTTTAACATATATTGCCCAAATATCTCCAGTTTACCCATATCTGCTTTTTCCTAGTGTGTGAATGTAATGTCCTTCAAGATTTCCTTGTTTTTTTGTTGTTTTTTTTCAAACCATTTCTATAAATATAGAGCAGTACAGATGATGACTGCCATAGCCACCATTGTATGTATGCAGAAACTTCCTTGGAGTGCTTTCTGTTGCTTTTCCACCTCTATTGTACACGGTTACACCTTAGTGCGGTAGGATTATTTGAGGATAGTATACCCACTGAGACTTTAATAATGCTGAGCAGGCAAAGTAAATACCTGAAGCATCTTAAACATGTAATACATCTATGAGCTAAGTTTACTTTTTTATTTTTTTAATGGTGAGGTAAAAATACTCATGATTTGGATTGGCTTTACAACCTGCTGATAAGTCTTCAACATCATCTATAAACAGACATTCTATATTTCTGCTCTGGAATTGTCTTTCAGTAGATCCACATTTATCTCAATTATATTTCATTCTGATAGATTATTTTTGTCAAGTCCATATTGAATTCCCATTGCTTTTCTTGGAAATGAAGTTATTTTCCAGCTGGATGATGTTCTCAGCTTTGTTTTATTGTGCAAAACCATTGTTCAGAATATAGACCAAATCATAAAGGATCCCAATTGAAATGCTATCCTAATGTCTCCAAGAGTTCCAGGCTACAGTTTGAATCTAGATTTCCAGCCAGTTATGTATTCTGTATTTCCCCTAGCTATAATTTTTCCCTTCACTTAGAAAAATGTCATATGAGACAATGTCAAATATCCGATTGATTTGACTGGTATTGTCCTTGAGAAATCTTTCAGTTATTTCTTAGCCTAATTTCTGAAGGAAATTAGGCTTTTACCATCACAATGTGTCTGTTCTTCCTGATTAATAACCTCTTTTCAACCAAATTTGACATTGACCAGAGGGATAGAGATCTCAGATATAATTAAATCTCTATGCACTGCAGGGAAGTAAGCAGCTAGGTAAATGAAAAGTGCCTTTTATAAGATAGACTGAAGATTCAATTCATCAAGAAATTAGAGAATCCACTCAGGGTAAGTGCTACTAATCCCCTGACCTTGCTCAAATTTCAACATATGGTGGACAACAGAATCTGTAGAATTTTATTCTGTACGGGAAATGTTGCCTGCTTCTGATCCTAATCATGTTTGATTAAAGCAACTAATATTCTAGCACTATTGTTTTAGACACCAAGATTAGCTGGTAGATTTGCTATTTTTCAGATCCATATTTTTCCAAATTTTATATATTACTGTTCATTCTTTACTTCTCTTAAGAGTTAGCCTGTAATGGCTGAGAAACTACTTGAGGAAATTTGTTAAAAATTCTAAATGTGGAGCTTGCCAAAGAGTATCAAGAGCTTTTTTTTTAATTTATTTATAGAAATATGCCTGAATTGCTATTTCTCTGTTTTAGGGTGTCCTTTGAAGGAACCAAATAGTTGGCAACATTATATTTAGAAAATCGGAAGTTATTTGTCATTTCTATTGTGCCATGTCCATAACCTAACATGGTCAGAATAACATTACTTTACTTTCCATTTTTGAAAAGTTTTAGGTTCCTTTTTCTCTTGTGTTCTTTACCCACATTGTGGCCTTTAGTCTCTGTGTTTTTTTTCCTTCATTATCAGTATTTCTTCTTAAGATTTCATGGAATCAAGAATATTCAAATTATTAAGGTTGGAAAAGACCGCTAAGATAATCTAGTCCAAATGTCAACCTGTCACCACTATGGCCACTAAATCATGTCGATCAACGTTACATCTACCTTTCTTTCATATACCTCTGGGGATGATGACTCAACTGCTTCCTGGATAGCTTATTCAAATGCATTATCACTCTTCTGGAGAACAGATTTTTCCTTATATCCAACCTGAACCTTCACTGCTGCAAGATAAGACCATCATTACTCATCCTATCACTAGTTAGCTGGGAGAAGAGGCTGACCCGCACCGCAAGTTCTTTTTGGTTAGGTGTAGACAGTGTTAAGGTCTTCCCTGTGCCTCTTCTACTCCAGACTAAGCAATCCCTGTTCCTCTTTAGCCTCTCCTCATAAGATGTGTTCCAGATGCTTTGCCAGCTTTGTTGCCCTTCTCTGGATGTGTTCCAGTGCCTCAATATCTGTCTTGTAGTACAGGGCCCTAAACTGAACACAGTACTTACAGTACAGCCTCACCAGTGGCAAGTATAGAAGGGCAATCACCTCCCTAGTCCTGCTGATTACACTATTTCTGATACAAGCCAGGATGCCATTGGCCTTCTTGGCCATACTGCTGGCTCGTGTTTAGATGGATGTCAACTAAAACTTCCAGATCCTTTTCCCCCCGTACAACTTTCTAGCTGCTCTGCCCTAAGCCTGAATCAGTGAGTGCTTGTTCTTGTTAAAGCTCATACAATTGTTCTCAGCCAATTGATGCAGCCCAGTCAGAAACCTCTGTAAAGCCTTCCTGCTGTCAGGCAGATCAGTGCTTTCTTCCAGCTTGGTGTCATCCTGAAACTTACTGAGGGCGCACTCAGTCTTCCTGTCCAAATCATCAATAAAGATTTTATACAGGTCTGGCCCCAGTACTGACCACTGAGGAGCACCATTAGTGACGAGAACTGGGTTTAACTCCATTTAATGCTCCTCTCTGGACCTGGCCTTTTATTTTTTTTAGCCAGCAAAGGGTGTCTGAGCTGTCAGCTGCCGGTTTCTCCAGAAGAATGCTGTAGAAGATAGTGCCAAGCGCTTTACTAAAGTCTAGGTAGGCTACATCTGCAGCTTTTTCCTCATTCACTAGGCAGGGTCCCCTCATTTTAGGAGATCCGGCTGGTTTACTGGGACCTGCCTTTCATGAACTGGTGCTGACTAGACCTGATCCTCTTGTTGCCCTGCACGTATTATGTGACAGCAGTCAAGATGATCTGTTCCATGACTTCCTGCCATACTGTGGTCAGGCTGGTAGGACAGTAGTTCTCTGAATCCTTTTTCTAACACTTCTTGAAGATGGGTGTCACATTTGCAAGTCTCCAGTCATTTATGATTTCCCTGGTTGCTAGAAAGCAGTGTAGCAATCAATTCTGCCAGCTCCCTCAGTACCCTCATAATAGTGGCACAATATCTCATCGCTGGTAACGTGATTTTTAGGAAACTGCCACCTTCAGCTTTGCATTTGTTCAATAGATCCTGAAGGGCTTGCATATGGTTTTCTTTCTTTTCCTGTGTATTTTGTGCAATCTTTGCAATATTCTAATGTTGCCACCATCTTTACCAATGTATTGAAGGGATATTTATCCCTGCTCACAATTCCCTGATTGCAGTCCGCTGATTTACATGGATGAGCTGGTTGAGATACTCTTCATTTTGAGGTGTGACAGCTATACAGGGCCATCCAAAATGTTCCTTGCCTTTTATGACATTATCACAACTGCTGAAATACATCACCCATTGCCTTGTGCACACATCCACTGTTTGGTCTCTGTAAATGTTCTGCAAGTGTCAATGAATGTCAATGAGTGCATTTCTTTCCACGCAGCAATTAAATTCTGTGCCTTTGCTTCATACACACTACCTTTTCAGATGTTGCTTTATCAGACTGCCCCTCTGCTACCGTCTGCCACACAGCAACAAAATTTAATAGGATATTGGTGGGAAAGTTCAGCATCTACTGCCATACCACCAACATCCTCCTTTGACCTTGTGGGCCAGGATAACTAAATAGGAGGCTTTACTTTCAGAGCAGCCCCCATGTTATTCTGCTGAAGCTGAGCTTGAGACAGAAGACAGAGGCATGTCTTAAGGTACAGAATGGACCATAGATATTCAGTTCTTTCCCTGAGGTGTTTTGTTTTGCAGAATGTTAGTTACTGTAGGGTTTGATGGGTAGGGTAGAATTCAGTTTCTTTCATTTTATCAAAGTTTATAACAGCAGCTGTGTCGGGGATCAGTACAGAGTTTTCTGTAATGCTTTCCTTGTATTTTAACCTCACTTTGACATGTTTCAGAATATGTATATACAATAAGAAATCTTTCTGCTTACACAGGTAGTATATCTTGTATGACGTGATTCATTCTGTACTCTAATTTTCTGTTGTTACTTATTGCCTACAACAGGGAACAATATACTGTATGCGAAAGATTCACTCAATTGTATGTTCTAATATTTTATCAAGCACAAAATTAGAAAAAAAAAAAGCAAGTTTACTCGTTTTTGCGCATTTCTGCTCAATTTCTTTATGTCTGAAGAAAGTTGTCTGTATAGCAAAAGGGCAGATGGAGCTGGAAAATTAGTCTGCAGAGCATGGTTAGTAGTGCAAGCTCCAGATCAGAATTGCATGCTGTTAAACCGTCCCCAAGTCCCCTTCTTGCTTTCTTTCACAGTCTGCTGAAGTATGCATAATTCAGGAAGGAGGCATTCTGGCATTTTGAATTAACACAATCAGGAAGAAAACATTTGATCTTGACTAGTTAAGTTAGCTGCTTCTGACATTTTCTTTCCATCCCACCGAAATACCTCTTGTTTTGCTCACAGAAAATGATTACTGTATCACCTAATACTAAATATAACATAATGTAATAAAGGTAAAAAAGAAAAAGCAACTTAACGGTTCCATAAAAGTTTACAAATCAAAGTACATATGCAAATGTGTCTAATAAATCGCCTCCAACAGGCAACAGACATATTCCACAACTTACATAACTTGGTAAAGTCTGTCTGTAATAGAGAAACATAAGCATTCAAGACCTTTGAGGTTTTGGTTTTTTTCCTTGGTTTGTTTTTTTTTTTTTTTTAGGGTGAATAACCTGCTTTTATTTTCAGTTTCAGATTGCACATTTTTGTGTATTCATACTAATTCATAACATTATTACTGAGATTCCCACTTAGTCACGTAGGGAATGGATTGTCCTACATTTTAAAGGGCTTGGGCACAGTAATTCCGTGCTTATGTATTCATCCATAGCATAGGCATCATGACCAGAGTATATTAGAAATGTCAGAGAACTTTATTTTTCAGCTGCACTTCCCTCTAACCACAGGTAACCACATCATGCAATCCAGAATGGATAGAGCTTTCCATTGAATGAAGTTCAATAGGGAATTTCTGATCTGAAAATCGTATAATAAATTGTATTCTCTGTATTTAATAGCTAGCTAGATAAGTGACCTTAGCAAGTCAGAACTTGAGTACATGATAGTATTTCCCTTTCTAATGTAGGCTTTGAGGATCCGCATTGTGCAATTAAATGTGCAAATGAATTTCTTATATTAGGAGATCATTAATTACTCAAAAATTCTTTAAATGGAGTTAGGTGAGTTTAAAATCAACAGTAAAAAGAGTCCATCAACACAGTTGTTAAAATTTGAGCTTGATGGCCCTTATACAACCTCTGTTAATCCTGTCTTTTGGAAACTGCAGTACATCTAGTACTCATGCTATACTTTTAATATTAATGCCACAAATGCAGAATGATGTTTGTATAACAGGAAATGAAACTACTGTTGGAAGAACATTTCTAGTTATCAGGCTTTTTGAGAGTCAAGGAGTATGTCTTGGAACCTTCTTGTGGTTTTCCTGACATAGACTTTAACTACCTTTGACTGGATCTGTGGCTGCTATAGAAGACTTTCATATTAAATTTTTATGGAAAGAAATCTCATAGATGAAGTTAGAATTTTCAAAAAGGCTTATACTTTGGAACTACTTACTTTCGAAATGAAGAAATCCTATTACTCAACTGCACACAGTTTTTTTGTTTTTTTTTTTTTTCTTAAAAGAAATAGGGGTGAGGGGAGCAGATTGATGTTAACTCTAGCAGATATGATCGAGTCTTATCCCTGACAAATAGAACTGCATGAAAAATATATAAGGAAGTGAATGAAGTTCATCCTTTTACTGTCTGAGGAATGGTGGCATCTCATTCATCACAAATGAGTGTTAAATTTGTTTTTAACACAGCTTCATGAAATGATCCCACTTGTTTATTTACTGGTAGTAATCTGTGTCAGACTTTAGTGATAATGAGGTCTCCAACTGGATGAGCAGACTTCTGGCAGAATATTATGCATGCACACAAATAACATCACCTGCAATAGGACCTTTTAGAACTTTATCACTAAAAAGAAGTGTTTACACACACACACACACACACACACACACACAAATATAGTGTTATAGTTAGACCAGTTTACTAAAGAATATTATGGTTTTTTTACTTTCTTGTACTGTTTGATCAGTTAAAACTACTGAAGCCACAGTGTAACACAGTATTAGTAAATATTCAGAAATAATGAGTTTTTTCTATGTAAACTTGCCATTCTGAACTTGCATTCAACTGTCATTGTTAGTCTCTTTACTTACATAACTATATGTACATATATTTGTATGCACATAATTATCTACTGTTATAATATTTGCATAAATGTAAGCCACATGTTCAGACTGACAGGAAAGTAGCTTAGCCAGGAATAATATATTAGTAGCATTCACTCCTCTGACCTGGAGCTCCTGCTTGGTCTCTTCTGAGCTTCAAGGTGTGAATGAGTGTGTAGAACATGCTGTGTCTTTATTGATTTGGCATTTGGTTATTTGGGGAGTTGTGTCAGATTTATTTATTTTTAAATTCTTCTCCAGTATAGTGCATAGTAGGACTTCATTTAGGTAAAGCAGAATCAGTCCATGCTCTGGAAAACCTGCCTTCAGAGGATCCCTGCAGCTACACTTGCTAATACCAGCAAAGCCCAACTGTATTAGGATATTGTATAAACTTGCAGAGATTAATCAAGAGTAAAAACTTATTTACTTTCCAATAAGTTGTTTTGTTCTTGGATGAAACAGAGCTCTGAATATGCCCTTGGTGCCCTGCAAATTAATAGAGTATAAAATATGCAGGCTTTGAATACACAGAAAAAAAATCTTTGAGGAGATGCTGTTTATGTTTCTTAGTAGATTATCAGCCTAGATGATCATTCTTGATTGTGCAAACTCCTAACTCATTAAGCAAGGTCTTTCATGCTCTTTATTTGAGAGATGGAATTACACAGTGAAAAAATGCTGGAAGCTATAAAAATAGAATGAACAGTAGATCTAGATATTATTTGTACCTGAATTTATTTGGATCTTTTTGTAGGTAGATGTTTTACTTATACTTTCAGTATATTTTTCCTCTTTTTATGCTTCTATAATGGAACTCCAAAAGAAAACAGCAAAAACTACATATATCCTCTAAAACATTCAATAGGGATACATATTTGTATGGCATTACACTTTGAGGGAGCTATTCTTTTTATGTTTAAACATTTCAGAAGCTTTGTCTCTTTACCTTTATGATAAGAGCTCATTCAGCTACAAATGAGGTTTATGGAGTCATATTAATACAGAATGACCTGGAGTACACTGATGAAAATAATTCAAAGGGGCACTGAATTTAATCTGCAGAAACGATTCCTTCTCACAGATTTGTGAGACTGTTTTATTCTGCATAATATCAGTGGGATCTGTGTGTCCAGCCTGACTTACCTCTTTGAAGATCCATTCAACTGCTTGTTACAGACCTGTCCAAGGAGTTGTGGCTCTGACTCCTCTTGAGGCTGATGGGAGCTAAGGAGTTCCCAGTGGCACCACTGCTCTTTGTGAGGGGCTGGCGGTAGAGGAGGGTGTACTTTTCATTCAGATCCTATGGAAATGCAGACCGGTATTTGGCTAGTGAAACTACAGAGAAATGGTAAAACTTTATCAGATTTCTGAGATTTCTGGTTTGAGACTTAACATTTCCTTAAAAGTATTTCCAAACTGTTTTGGCTTATCTGTGAACTCAGGCATAATTAAACTGGAAATATTTGGATAATATTCAGAAACATAAATGTTGACAAAGATTTCACTATGACAGAACTGACATCACTAACTTTCTTTAGAAAGAAACTGACCTGTGGATATGCTCATCATACAAATAGGGTAATATTATAACACTTGTGTGTGCAGATCATGGTGGAATATAATCTTATAGAAAGAAAAGATATTTTGTTAATGACTTTTTTCAGTTGGTTTTTCAGTAGTAGTATTGTGAAATGGGGCAATTCTGTTTAGTTTTAATAATCCCAGGTGATAGAAAAAAATCATTTGTAGAATTTTAGTACATTTACTAGTTCTTCAAGTGAGATATGTGTGAACTTTCAGAAAAAACTTGATTTTGCATTTCTCTGTGCCTAATTTAAAGGTTTTGTGGAGTTTATTGTAAGTGCATACGATTTTGTTCTCAATCTATGTATGCTTCAGAGTTATAGTTTTTTCTTTCTTTTTTTTTCTTTTTTTTTCTTTTTTTTTTTGCAGGTGATGTGCAGTTTTATAAAGCAAGTCAACAATCAAGTAGAATTAGAAAGTATAGAAAAGTTTGTCATGTAATCAGAAAGCTATCAGGTCATAAAGGAATTAGTTGTTAGTACCAGTAGCATATAATGCAATTCCATGTGATATCAGCTGATTTACAAAAGTTTGCTTTAGTACATTATTTAACGGATGCTTTTTAAAGTATTTCAATTTATATTAAAGGTTTTCTTATCTATCTTGGCCCCTTAATGTGATAAGAAAGATCCGTGGAAATAATCTTCACAAACACAAATCTCCTTTTCCCACATTCTCTCTGGAAACCTGAATAAATTATTAGAAAAATGTGAACAAAGTATGGAATATTCTACACAACAAGTGGGGTGAAATCTGTTCTATACAAGATTTTTCATCTTTGCTCTCTTTCACGTCACCAATCATTCAGCTTTTAAATTGAGAATTATAACCTTTTATTTCCAGTATGTATTCAAAATTTATGAATTTTCAACTGACTTGTACAACAGGAGAATTGCATATTTCTTGTGAAAGGATGACAGAAGCTAGAGCTGTAAGAACTATTTTAATATAAATGCTTCTCAGTGACAATGTCTATGCTAAGTAGGCCAAGTCAGTGAATACTGCAACTTGTTGACGTGGTTAATGATAATTCAGTGCCTCTAGGGTTCTTACAAGGGCAGGGGATGTTTAGCAGATGCTTTGCAAGTGGAAAGCATTCTGGTAGCATTAAGTGGGGAAATCATAGCACTATTTTACAGGCAGTGCAGTATTGTAGGCTTTTTAAAATGAAATATGATTCAGTGTTTAAATTATAAAATAAAAAAAAAATCTACCCCTCTCAATGAAACAAAATAAATATAAAACAAACCAACAGTAGCCAATTCCATGCAGTTGCATGTTTGCATCAAAGCTCTTGTCAGAAGCAACTGTAATTTATGTTGGAGTAGACAGAACACTACGGTGAAGTAATTTTTGAGCAACATGTCTCTGCGTGTTGTGACGTAGAAGGGAGCCAGCACTACAAAAGCTATGCTTTGAGCTTAGTTTTGGATTATATGCTCTCCAAACATTGCTGCTAATTGAAATTGCTTCATGAGCCTATGAAAAACTTGCTGCTTCATTAGCGGTAACTTCAAGGCAACCTTATTTCTACTCCAAAGTTGTGTACTGGAATTTAGATTTTGTTCTTTATTTTATCAGCAATGTTTGGGGTTATTTTAAATAACATAATTGTTATTTTCATTTAGGAAAATACAATTCTGTCAGCCCCTGGTGAGATAAAACTGTTTCCTTAAACAATAAAAATAGCGCTGGTAAACATGCTAGCACATAATTTGCAAATTGTAAAGAGTTTTGAACAAATGTTAAGTTAATGTAGAGTGTTTTAAAACAAATAACCAGTAAGAGAAGGTGAAGTAATCATAGATATTGGTAGTCAAGTTATTCCTTTTGATGTGTCCTTGCGCTTTGTAAGTAGTCAGAGTTGGTTTCAATAAACACCAGGATAGTTCAGAAAGATAGTGATGTTCACAATATGTAGACTTGGCCAGATAGATTCTGGGGGTGGTTTTCCTTCTTTCCTCAGAATACTGGTGACTGTCAATGCCTGGCTTACTAACTACAGTAGAGCAGGTTTATAGGGGAGTACAGTAACCTGCTTCTAGGTTATCCAGTAATGTATTTCTGCCTTACACTTCCAACAACAACAAAAAAAGATCATCATAATTTTTTATTATTATTATTATTTTTAATAACCCCATGTATTTCAGTGCAGAAGAGTTTCATCTCCTGAACTCTTCTTTGTATTTCATGCAATCCACCTGTAGGCTTTACACTGTTAGGCTTTTTTTTTTAAGTGTCATAATCCTTTGCAACACTGCCTGAAGGGGTATTTATTCAAGGGCTTGTTTTCAGTTAAGATTTATTTAACTCTAAACAAAGCTGAAAACAAAACCAAAATTCTATTATTTGCATATCATAGTTAATTGAGTTGATTTATTCTTGTCTTAAATCTGAAATCTATTCTTTTAGCAAACATTTCATCATTTTCAGCAGGTTTTTTTGTCCTTGTATTAACAAAGTTAATCACTAGAATGTCACTACACCTGAGTCCTTGTGCCAGCTTGATATTAAATTGTAGTGGTTAGTTTTTCAAACTAACACTTTCTGTGCATCAGTTCTCTAAGAAACAAAAGTCTTTTGTTGGAGAGAGCCTTTAATGTGTGTTTTCAGTGTGCTGTATGTTTTTCTAACATCCACAGTAAGAGACCATCTAATTTGTCATACTTGTTAGTTGTAGGGATTGAATTCCAAAGCAACTGTTTTTTGTATTTCTACATTACAAATTATAGGATTCGCAATATCGTAATCATGTTTCAAAGCCTGAGAATCTAAACAGATATTGAACAAGTATGGGAAAGGAAGCGGGGGAAGATATTGTAAGCCAGATCCCTCTGATCTACATATTTCTTCTGGAATTTTCTTTCTGGCAGTTAAGAGCATCAGGTGTTCTGTTTAGGAGTTTCCTGTTAGGTGGCAGCTGCAACCAGAGTGATGTTCAGGTTACTGCACCTGACTGCTCAGCTGGAAAGACAACAGAATAGTGCTTAAGATATGCAGGAAATCTGACTGAACCCCAAGTAGCATTTGTAGCTTAAGAAAACAGTGCTTTTGCTAGGTTTGTTTAGAAGGGTTAGTTTGTGAAGTGCAACTACATTAAGGAGTTAACAATACAGTCCAGAATGGTTTTTGGTTAAACGTCAACAAGGCTTTTCACTTATGCAAGTTAAAAGTGATTTAATTCATTTCTATTCCATAATAAATAAATAGGAAAAAATATTGCAAAATTTTGTAGTAAAAACTCACACAATCTAGTCTCTCTCACAGCATATCTGTAAGTACTTGAGCCCAATGTGTGCAGTGAACTCTGTTTAAAACTTTTCATGTTCATACAATTTGCCTTTGTAAATTACCTTACTAGTTATGTACTGCATAAGCCCACCTAACCAAGAGAAATGTATCTCTGTCCTACAATCAGATAAAAGCCAAATCACAAAGAAAGAAACAGTAAGAAACAACTCTCTTAACTCTTCAATTTCCAAGGATATTGTTTCAGCAGATCCCCTTCTCAAGGGATGAACTGCATATCTTTGAATAGCCTCTAGAGTAGAAAACTGAGTTTCTCATCAAGAAACAGAAGCAAATAGCTGGTGTAAATGTTCAATATAGCATGTGTCCTAAGCATGAAAAACATGTAAGATGCTGTAGCTGGTTTCTCAGATTCCTTATATTCTACAGTCTTGGTACTGCCTGGTCTCTTAAGACAAACAGCTTCCTTTTCATCAAACCTCCTTTACTTTCTCACCCAAGTTCACAGAATCATAGAATCACAGAATTGTAGGGGTTGGAAGGGACCTCCAGAGATCATCGAGTCCAACCCCCCTGCCAAAGCAGGTTCCCTACACCAGGTCGCACAGGTAGGCGTCCAGGCGGGTCTTGAATATCTCCACAGAAGGAGACTCCACAACCCCCCTGAGCAGCCTGTTCCAGTGCTCCGTCACCCTCACCATAAAGAAGTTCTTGCGCACATTCGTGCAGAACTTCCTATGCCCTAGCTTCATCCCATTTCCCCTTGTCGTGTCCCCACGCACTACTGAAAAGAGTCCAGCCTCACCACTATGGCCCCCACACCTCAGGTATTTATAAACCTGGATCAAATCCCCTCTCAGCCTTCTTTTCTCAAGGCTAAACAGACCCAGTTCACTTAGTCGTTCCTCATAGGGGAGATGCTCCAAGCCCTTCACCATCTTTGTGGCCCTCTGCTGGACTCTTTCCAAGAGATCCCTGTCTTTTTTATACTGGGGAGCCCAGAACTGGACACAGTACTCCAGATGGGGCCTTACCAGGGCAGAGTAGAGGGGGAGGATCACCTCCCTTGACCTGCTGGCAACGCTCTTTTTTATACACCCCAGTATGCCATTGGCCCTTTTGGCCACGAGGGCACACTGCTGGCTCATGGCCAACCAGTCATCCACCAGGACACTCAGGTCCCTCTCTGCAGAGCTCCTCTCCAGCAGGTTATCCCCCAGCCTGTACTGGTGCATGCAATTATTCCTCCCTAGGTGCAAGACTCGACACTTGCTTTTGTTAAACATCATCCTGTTCCTTACTGCCCAGCTCTCCAACCTGTCCAGGTCTTGCTGAATGGCAGCACAGCCTTCAAGTGTGTCAGCCAGTCCACCCAACTTCGTATCATCAGCAAACTTGCTGAGGGTGGCCACTATCCCCTCATCAAGGTCATTGATGAAGATGTTGAACAAGACCGGACCCAGCACAGACCCCTGGGGGACGCCACTAGTTACAGGCCTCCATCCAGACACTGCACCGCCAACGACGACCCTCTGCACTCTGCCAGTCAGCCAGTTTTCAACCCACCTCACTGTCCACTCATCTATCCTGTACTTCCTCAGCTTTGTTATAAGGAGGTCATGGGGGACAGTATCAAAAGCCTTACTGAAATCAAGGTAGACTATGTCTACCGCTCTCCCCCCATCCACCCAGCCAGTGACAACTTCATAGAAGGCCACCAGGTTGGTCGAGCACGACCTCCCCTTGGTGAACCCATGCTGGGTACTCCTGATAACCTCCTTTTCTCCCAGTTGTCTGGAGATGGCATCCAGCACAAGCTGTTCCATCACCTTCCCTGGGACAGAGGTGAGGCTGACCGGCCTATAATTACCTGGGTCCTCCTTCTTGCCCTTTTTGAAGACCGGAGTGACATTGGCTGTCCTCCAGTCATCAGGCACCTCCCCAGTTCTCCAAGACCTCTGAAAGATTACAGAGAGCGGCTCAGCAATGACCTCCGCCAGCTCTCTCAGCACCCGTGGATGCACCCCGTCAGGTCCCATGGATTTATGGACCTTAGTGTTTCCTAGGCACTCACGGACCACCTCTTCCCTGACTAAAGGGAAGTCTCCCATTCCCCAGACTCTCTCATTAACCTCCAAGGTTTGGGATTCCTGAGGGAGAGCCTTTTCACTAAATACAGAAGCAAAGAAGGCATTCAGTATTTCCGCCTTCTCAGCATCCCCTGTTACCAGAACGCCCCCCTCACTTAATATGGGGCCCACATTCTCCCTGACCTTCCTTTTGCTGTTAACGTACTTTAAAAAGCCTTTTTTATTATCCTTTATCCCTTTAGCTAGTTCCTTTCATTAGAATCTTTTCTTTAGTATTTTCCCAGAAGAAGCATTTGTTTCTGGTGTTGATCAGTGAAGTGAAGGATATTTCTGAGATGAAATGCAGTAGAGAGGCAGCAACTCTTGTTCACCATGAATAGAGAACAGATATGAACTGTTTAGACACTTATACCCACATACATGTTCATATATTTTTATTCATAGAATCATAGAACCTTCAGATTTTGAAGGGACCTTCAAAGGTCATCTAGTCCAACTCCACTGCAATTAACAGGGACATCCACAGCTCGATCAGCTTGCTCAGGGCCATGTCCAGCCAGGCCTTGAATGTCTCCAGGGATGGAGCTTCTACCTCACCTCTGGCCAGCCTGTCTTGTAAAAGGACTCTTTTTTTCTTACATCCAACCTAAATCTACCGTCTTTAAGTTTTAAGCCATTTTTCCCTTGTTACCACAAACTCTGATAAAGAGTCTGTCCCCTTCTCCCTTATAGCTCTCCTTTGTATACTGAACAGGCTCTATCAGGTCACCTTTGAGCCTTCTCTATGCTGAACAGCCCCAGCTCTCTGACTGTCCTTGTAGAAGAAATGTTCCATCCCTTTGATTGTTGTTGTGGCCCTCCTCTGGATGCACTTCACCAGGTCTATGTCTCTCCTGTACTTAGGACTCCATATCTGGCTCCAGTGCTCCAGGTGAGGTCTCACCAGTGCGGAGTAGAGGGGTAGGATCACCTCCCTCACCCTGCTTGCTGCTTTTCTTTTCATGCAGCCCAGGATATGGTTGTCTTTCTGGGCTGTGGGGATACATTGCTGGCTCAAGTCCAGCTTGTCATTCACCAGCAGCCCTAAGTTCTTTTCAACAGGACCATGACAAATTACATGTGTGTAATTGATTTGAACAATAAGTTCTAGTAAAATGTATGCAGCCTTGTTTTACTGTCTGACTAAATTAGAGCTCTGGAAAGTGTTGCCATGCAGAAATTATGTGGCATAAAATGTACTTACTTCTTCATAGGGCTGTAAAATGCCCTTGCCTTTACCCATCCTTTGCGCAGCCCTCTGCATTGCAAGCTGCCATTTGCAGCAACAGTAGTAGAGGATGCAGCATTTCTCTGGGTGCTACTTCTTGGAAGAAATCAGGACACAATGGAATTCCAGAGTTTATTCAGAGAGGATGGCAGCCCTTTTGGTGTTGTGCCTAGTCACATGGTCTTCTCTGCAGTATGAAGGAAGACAGGATTGAATTTAGGTAAGTGAAGAAGATGGAGCTGCACTGACCAAGAGACACCCCTGTGGCTTGGTGTTTCTCTGGTGAGCCTTTTGGACTGCTTGGGTGAGTCTCTGGCGCCTTTACAGGCTCAAATTGGGAGTCTGTTTCTTCTCAGCACTGCCACAAGCTCTGAGAGTGTTGCCAAATCGCAGTCAATGCAGGCTATACCCTGTTTAATTGTTTTTTCTTCTGCTATTACATTTCCTTGAAGAACTGAAAGTATGTGTTAGATAAATACAAAAGAGTGAAGATGAGGTAGTTCTTCTATAATCAATAGTGAGGTTGGATTGAAGATATTAGAGAACCCTTTGGACTATATTAACATTTGTTATGCAGCTGCCTCTTTCTTCCTTCCTTCCCTAGCATTAGTGGAGGGATCATCTTTTCCTTTTCTGCCAGGAGATATTTGTAGCTTTGTAATTATCTCTTCATTCTCCTTTACCACTGTAAAAGACCTTTATAATATCTTTGAAGCCAATCTGCCCCAGGAGGTTCTTGATTTGTGTTTAAATTCACCCCCAAGTACACAGCGTTGGTTATTTTTTGAGTTTTTGACTCTTTCAAGAGCTGTCTTTGCTGCATTTGTAGAAGTCTCTCATCATAGAGGAGAAAAGGTTCCTGTCTTCCAGTGGGCTCTTTGGCTTTTCCAGAGCAGTTGTGTATGCACTCGTGGGAACGTTTGTAAAATTGGGTTTGAAGCATATTACCATACTTTATTCACTCACTTGCTAGGGGATGACAACGTTTCAGTGAGTTTTCCAAGCCAGATCATCTTTCATAGATTATGGGGGGGGGGGGGGGAAATGGTTCTGAATTGTGTGTGTGACAAGTAACAAAATACCGTGGGGTTAAAATTCAGAGAAAACTCTTATGAATAAAATTTATAGCTTAAAGAACTGAGTCTGTGATTGCATTTTGGAAATGTTATTTGATGCTTTTCATTTTCAATGTGCTGTTGAATGTAGTAATGAGAGAAGATTTTTCCTCAACCTGCATGGATCTTTCATTAAGATTCTCATGTAGTACTGGAGAATAATGGAAGGGGCCAAAGGTTAAAACTTCAGACCAAAAATGCAGTCATGTTTTTGTTCCTTCAGCAGCAAATTTGCATAATGTGCAATCCTGTCACAAATTCCTAAGACAAGGAATCCAAAAGACTGATTTATAAAAGCTGGCTACAAAGCAAGCAAGAGTCTATTTCTGTGAAACAAATTGAAACTGACCCTTAAAATCCAAAGGACTCTTTTCTGTACTGCTGTTATCTGCAAGCTATGCATTTGCAGCTAGTGAGTATTTGAGAAGTGGGTAGGATTAAGTGCAGCAAATGACCCCCAGAAGATGCAGTGTCTAGCTTAAAGCTTCAGAAAGGAGACTTCCAAGTATAATTGGTGGAACCTAGTTTGTAATTTATCTGTGACAACCTTTCTTATGCTAGCCACTCACTACACCAAGCAGAAGAAAAACAGAACAAAATTCTTGGTTTCAAAAATAACTCAGTTCAGGCAAAGAATGATATCAGAGAGAGAAATGTACATTTCTGTTCTTCAGAAATAGTAATATCTCTCCAGCTGATAGAATCTGAGAGGTGCCTGTCTTCTGCAGAGTGAAAATGAGATATTTGCAGAGGATTATTGATCCTCATCATCATCTCTGCACAATTGAACTGGATCTCCAGACTTTGTTCATCTGTGTCAAGCACTTTTTCAGTAACTCTTAGCTCAGGTGATTTTCCTCTGAAATAAGTATCGGTAAAGCTTTTCTTCCTTCTGTGTACCATTAAATTATGAGCAGATAGGTTCTGAGACTCAGGGTCCCTTCATCACCTGAACAATCTTCAGGGCAATTTGAATTTCACCCCATAGCAGAGGATCTCTAGAGAATACTGTTGTAAAGTGTTACTGATTAGGGAGAAGGGCACTGCCATATAGGCATGCGAGTAGTACATGCAGAGATTAAATCCTCGCAAATGTTCTTTGTGATTCTAAGTACTTCCTTCAAGACTCTGAATGCTGAATTTTCTGAAATAAAGGTGGATGGTGCACAAGGAGCGGAACAAGGGTGGGAATATGCAAGAAATTATAAAGAATTTATCTAAGAGAAAGTAGACAGCAGTTTATAACATGTGAAATGGAAAAGGAGGGAGGAGAGGAAGATTATAATGTGCCAAATCCATAATTTATCAGTTTGTGAGATATGAAAGTAACACATTAATCATGAATTTTAATTTGAAAGCTCTTTTGAAAATGTTTTGCAGTAAATGTTTCCATTTGGAATACATGTTCCTATGCAGATTTTGTTTGAGCTAGTATTTCTGTGTGGATAAGCTGCTGAACTTCGCCTCCACAATTATGAGAATGTGACGTTACTGAGTGAAGCATACTTTATTCCAGGAAAGGCAGCTGTAAAATATATTGGGTGCTAATTGTTCTGCTGTTGAAAATGTTCATTGTGATATCATGTAGTTATGTTGGTATGTTTTCTGTTCTTTTCTTAAGCAAAATTTATATTCATTTGGCCTGTTTGAGAATACAGGGAGTTCCCTGCTAAAATGAATGTTGCTAGGCTGTAGGGCTGTTTGAAGGACAAGATGTTTCTTGTAGAACAAGTTGACATTAACAGCATTCAGTGCATGTTCTGGCGTAGGCCAGAAAGTGACAATAGTATATTTAGTAATGAAGAGTCATTATGCATTATATGCTTTATTCCTTACATAGTGTATCACAACTTTCAAAAACTTTGAGTATTCATGATGGATAAACCCCCTCTGTTACTAAGATGAGCACCATGAGTATTATCCTCTTAGCTGCAGCACAAACTGTAAATAGAGGCTTTTGGAGGGCTATTTTTAGTGTCTGAGAACAGACTGAAGGCCAGAAGGCCTTCAGTTTTGTTTGTTACAGCTGCAAGTTAGCATTGCTGTCGTTGCTGCAGTAAAGTGATGCTTTTGTATGAGTGTAGCAGTGACAGTTTGATGGAGAGTGGTGACTATTGAATTTGTAGTAAAAATCAATAAGAGAGTCCAAATTTCCAATCCAGGTAATAAAAATGTCATCTGTAAATCTTAGGTAGAATGTCGTTTCAGTGACACAATTATTTAAGAACTGTTATTCATTGTAGTTCTTGAAAAGACTGTCATAATGCAGAAGTGGATAGAAACTATCCAAAGAGAAGGGTGTTTTGGTTAAGTTTTGCAGATGGCAGTGGATTGAGTGCTATTCAGTAATTTCACTGATTAATATAGATGATGGAATAGAAAGGATGGATGTCCTCTGTTTGGTGCAGATGTAAATAGTATTAAAGTATTACGATCTGTATGACTTCTACAGAATTACAATAAAAAAACTAATAAAATTGGAAAAAGAGCTTTTCAAAACAATGTAATTTAAAAAGAAGCGCAGGAGTTTGTGCTTAGAAAGAAACAATGGTTTGCACGAATACAAGATGTGGAAAAAATCTGGTTAGAGAATCAAGAATGACAGTAACAGACCAGCTCCAGGTATTGGGCTGTTGAGGGGGAAAAAGAAAAGAAAGGTGTGTGGGGGGGTGAAGACAGTTCAAGTTAAGATTGAGGTCTGCTTGGCATTAAAATCACGGTTGTATGCACCTCTTAAAAATATAGGATTGTGCAGTTTTGGTAGACAGCAGAAATACAATTCAGTTATGTGTTTTGCTTTTCAACCATCCTATTTCTAGACTTGGCATTGAACAATCATATTGTTGTGTAAATATGTTCAAACAGTTGTCTATAGAGACGTTGCTGGTGGTTTTTAAACATAAAATAAATCACTTAAAGATCTGATGTTCCAAACTTCATGAATTCTTTGATTTAAATATTTGATCTCTTGACCTTTTATCCTTGTGGAGTAAAAATATCAGTGCCATCAGTCTATAATAATTGTGTATAGTGAAATCCTTTGGCTTTAATATAACAGTTTCCCCCTATTTTTCACAATCACACTCAGATTGCACTAATTGTTCATTTAGATTACTGATTCATCTTTAAATTTCTTTCACATGATGAATAATTTTGATAAGCAAGTCAATGATATATGAGCAATTTATGATAGCAAAGATTCTTGAAATGAATTATTCATTTTTGTCATGTTCAATATCTCTACAAATATTCATAAATGTGAGTAAATTGTTTATTGTATTTATATGTGTATACACTGTGGCTTATTAAATCAGAATTGTTCCATAGTTGCTCAGTGACTGCAATATTTATATTTTCATCTATGTTGGATTTATCATTACTGGTAAACAGTTCATGCATCATGTGCACTGTAATTCCTCAAACAGGGGGCGTAAAAAAAGTGGTAATGGCTCTTTTGTGTTTTTCTTTACATTTGTCTGTATGGGGTGCTTAGCTCTGCATTATAGACTCTTATTGCCTCTGTGTCCATACTCTAGATTGATCAGCAATGGCCTATGGCTGTCTGAAGCCCACTGCCACAAGCAGCTTCCCACTATCTGAGCATCTTAGGAAAAGATTTCTTGTTGGTATGAAGTATGAGAACGGAAAGAGTATTTAGGGACAAAGGAAACATCAGAAGTGTTTAGGGACAAAGAAAAGATCACAAACTTCCAAAAATCCTAACTAGTCTACTTTCAAAGTACTTGATTTTCCTGTAAATTTTAATTTTTGTGCTGCTGTTTGTACACTTCCATTGTACATTAGAGATAGGATTCACAGAGAAATGAACCTGGCATAACTACTGCTTAAGATATCATCAAATGAGTATTTCATTTATTAGTTTCAAAGATCTTGAGAAATTTCCATGTTCTCTGTGTGCAAGTTTACTACTCATTTCCTCTCACCAGCATGAGGAATATCACCGTGTAAAGAGAACTTCACCCACAGTGGGAGAGGTGCAGATCAGGGGATTTGTACCTTTGTTTCCTTCTGAGTGTTATTTAATTTAGCAAGATAGTTGTTTCCCATTCCGAACCTGTTACTTGTGTAGATCATATAGGAGTAGGATGAATATGGGACCTTGTCACAAAATTCAATGTTATCGATGGAGGAAGAAAAATTTGAAAAGTGTCCAAGAATTTTGAAGGACCTTGCATTTTAAGATTACTTGCAGTCATCAATAATAATATGATGGAAAAGGTTTTCCAGCAGAAGTTAGATTAATTCAAAAAATAAAACAAAAAGAAAATTGATACTAAAATAGAGCTTTCTCAGCAGAAAATCTGAACAAAGATACTTCAACTTGATTTCAAATTTAACTGGAGATCTACATATACTTCAGAAGTTCCTACGCTTGGAAACAGGAGTAATTGACTATTTAAGTCATATATGTAACTAAAGCATAAAATTAGTGAACATGTGTTTCTCGCTGTCTTAAAATATATACTAAAAAACAAATGATGCATATGTCAGGAAGCTCTATGTATGTTATTTTAAACAAGATGCTGAATATTTGGTCCTGATTCCATATATAAATGTAAATTACTTTGAGTAAGTTCTTGCTTTTCTTGTGTGATAGAAGTATCAAACTCCTCCATACTGCACATGTAATTGTGTAATGAATAATCTCCCTACTTAATATGCAGTACTAAAAATACTGTGATTTTGTAAAGGAGAATTTTGGGAAGTGCCTATCAAGAAAGTTGGTTGATTTTTTGTTTGTTCTAGATATTTGAAGTGTCTGAATGAAAGAGAATTAAGATAGTAGTGTAGTGGAACAAAAAGTAACAATGCAAATATGAAAGCTATGCTTTTTTCTTCCTTGTTTGTAATACTGATTAGTAAAATTTCAGTCTACTCGTGAATCAGTCGTAATGTTACTCTGATGTAAGTTTTATGCATATGGCTGAAATGTGTCATACGACCAATATTATAAAAGTTTGAACTGCACCATCAGGTGAGAAATGGTTAGTTTCTAGATGATGTTAAATTCCATTTCGTATTCCCTACTTGCGTCTTAGTATGTGTATGTATGTAAATATACAATCTCAGTCTGTGCATATATGCTTTTTCTCCCGTTTCTAAAAACAAGATTTCCTCTGCTATTATGTTTTTCATCTGCTGTTGTGTGAAACACCTACACAGTCAGAAGGATTAACAGGGAAAGCTGCTGAAAAATGAAAGAAAACAAAATGCCTTTTGTACTAATCTTTCAGTTACTAGCATGACAGTAATGTTTGACTGTTGCAAGAGGTAGAGAAAAAAATAAGCAAGCTTCAGTAAGCTTCATGTGTAAATTGACAGCATCTCTTTAAATTAGAACTCATATTAATTAGTTTCTGCTGTCATATAGCCAAAGAAAGTTATTTTTCATTCCCTTGGCACATAAAGGTTTAATGAGAGATTGTCTGCTTGAATGAGCATTGCCAAAAGTCATTAAATGCTCCCTATGCATCTTTTTTTTTCTTTTTTTTTTCCCCCTGAATAAACAATTTTAGATGCATTCAACAATCTATATAATATATTTTTCATGGACCTTCCCTTATATTACAGAATACTGGGCAGTCTTAGGTATCCTGTCATCCCTTCTGTGGAAGCAGATGCAAGGAAGTTAACACAACTGTGCTGGAACATGTTGGAAACTTGTCTTACTTTTTTCGTTCTGTTTTCCACTTATCCTCTCCCTTACTGTCAGAGGAGATTGATTCAGGTATTGGCATAAGGTAGTGTCAAGCTCCTTTTTAACTATCTAAGTTTGGGAGAAGCAGATATTTGCCCAGTTTTCTTTCACATTTTATAACTACTCTGTGATAATGTCAGTAATTCTGAGGATGTTTTGTAGGCGCTTCATTAAGCTGCTTGTTATCGCTGACTTTCAGTTGTCAAGTTTTGTGATAGCACTATAGTGCTGCAATTATAATTGCATCAGAAAGTTTTATTTCATGCTGAAGGATCTGTGCCTCATTCTCCAGATGTCCAGAGCATGTAGGTACTTCTCATATTCATGCATTTCATTTCACACTTATGTCCCTCTCAGTTCACAGTGGTATTCAAATATATAAGGGAACAGGCAGAGATTTTGCTGCCGCTGCTAAATGAATGGAGTTTTCTTGACCTCTTCTTCAGGTTGGAAATAGGTTCTTCTTTTAAAAGCACATTGAGTGTCTTGTCCTGGGCAGCCAGCAGCAGAGATCCTCCCTCAAAACTCAAGCCCATCTCTACTGTAAATGTACTGATTTTGTGTCTGAGGAAAGCAAACCTGGAATAAGGTTTATATTGTTGATGTGAGAGGATGTTTACTGTGGTTCCACTACTCTGAAATCCTCTCAACTCTGTTAGGCTTCACTGTGTGTAGGTCCAGAAGCGGTCATTTCAACATCCAGTCTCGTTCCTGCCTATTACACTACATAGCAGTTCAATCAGTTAACCTTTGTTTCAAAAAGTTTATGCATCACATAAGTGCATAAATTCATAACTCAAGTATTTTGAAATACAAATAATATATATTTGTAATGAGCTATATCTAATTCTTTTTTTTTTTTTTTTTTTTTCCCCTGGTAAAAATAGAAGCAAGTGTTTTGCTTCCAAATATCTGTCTATTTTAAAGTTGATAAGAATATGTCTCTGATGTTTTATATTGAGTAAGTAAGAATTTTGAAGTCAGTTTCTAGCTAAGACACTGTTTTGGTAGAATAAATTCTAAGTCTTCTGTCTTCTCATTTATTAGTAATAAGTGAAGAAATAGGGAAAAAAAAACAAAACAAACAAACAAACAACAAAAAAACCAAACCCCACCCAAACAATTGAATGTTAAGATGAAAGGCATTTGATCAGGTGTGGTTTGCAAAGCTTTTTGTAATGATCTAAATGTCGAACATATCCTTTGGATCCAGAGATGCTGCTTACATATTTATCATCTGAAATGACAGGAATGCACGTGAATGATTTTTATTCTTAAAATCATAGTCATAGAATGTTTTGGGTTGGAAGGGACATTTAGGAAGATCATCTGGTTCCAACCCCCCTGCTATAGGCAGAGACACCTCCCCCTAGACCAGGTTGCTCACAGTCCCATCCAGCCTGGCCTTGAACGCTTCCAGGGAGGGAGCATTCACAATCTCGCTGGGCAACCTATTCCAGTGTCTCACCACCCTCACAGTAAAGAATTTCTTCCTAATATCTAGTCTAAATCTACCCTCTTCCAGTTTAAAACCATTTCCCTTGTCCTGTTGCTACCTGCCCTTCTAAAAAGTCCCTCCTCATCTTTCCTGTAGGCCCTCTTCAGGCACTGGAGGGCTGCTGTAAGGTCTCCTTGGAGACTTCTCTTCTTTAGGCTGAAGAGCCCCAGCTCTCTCAGCCCGTTCTTGTGTAGAGGTGCTCCAGCCCTCTGATCATTGTTGTGACTCTCCTCTGGACCTTCTCCTACAATTCCATGTCCTTCTTGTTCTGGGTGCTCCAGAACTGGATGCAGAATGCAAGATTACAAGAACATGTAATATTAAGGTACTGCTATGATGTTGAGATTTGTTAATATCTGTACCAAACTTGAAATGAGTTGTTGAACCTGATAATCAAAACACTGTTGCTCATAAAGTCAAAAATTATCGGGATTAATTTACCTAAACCAAATTTACCTTACTGAAACTAGTTCTGATTCAGGCTTCGGAATCAGAATCATTTCTTCACCAACAAAAATTAGCTGGTCTGTAACAAATCAGCATTAGCTAAGATTCTCTAGAACAGTCTAGAGAAAAACTAGAAACAGATTTTTGTGTGGGGTTTTTTTTGTTTGTTTGTTTGTTTTTTGTTTGTTTGTTTTTAAGAAATTTCCTTCTAGTTGCTGTCTAAAATAGAAGAAATTGATTTTTCTAAATAGGTGTATATTCAGCATCTGATATTTAGTCCCCCATGATAATATTTACAGGAAGTAAATCTCAATTAAGTCCAGGTTTAGCCGACCACCCACTCAGTCAACTTGCAAGCACGTTCTTAATCTAGAAAGCAGACAAGCTAGCAGATGCTGACTGTGGAGCACCTGAACTGAGAAGAAGAGACTGACTGAAGTTCAGTCTCTTCTTGATTTCCGCCCAGAAGCAGAAAGTAGTGAAACTGAACTCATCACTAGTCCACGTTCTTCTCCCCTATGAACACTGAACTCTACTGAAGTCAGAAACATAGATGAAAAAATGCGTAATTAAGGCAGCTTTCTTCCATAACTGCACTTTATCAAGTTTCAAGTATAAAGAGAACACTGTCTCAAACTGAGATTTCTTCAGAAAGGGCTTCTTCAGGAAGCAGCTAGTATCTCCAAAGGTCTTCAGAAGTATTGTTTCATTTTACTGAGCCAGAATGTTTCAGACATTTTCATAGCATAGTAAACCTGCTCTACTCATAGCAAATTAATTTCTTGTGTGGTATAACAGCATTTTAAAAAGGGAAAGCTGTATTGCTCAGGAAGATCAAGTTCAGCAAATGCACTTGCTTGCCTTGAGAATTTAACAACTTTTGCATTTACAAACAAGTGGGACAATACTTAACACGTGCAAAAGCAAAATACATCTGTTTTTTCTTGTGCAATAGCCTTCCATTTGCCACTAGAATACACAGACAATGATGGCCCTTGGGAACTGCACTAGTATAGTTCCTTTAAAAGGCTAAGAACAACTAGTTGATGCCAGCATTGACTTAACTTCTAGATGGATCATCAACAAACTTACAACTGAAACATTTGTCACTTAGCTGACACAACAGTAATAACTTCTCTTGCAGTAAGAAATCATCGAATCATTAGGGTTGGGAAAGAACTCTCAAGATCATCTAGTCCAGCTGTATGTGAAACAGATCTTTTTTTCTGTACTGCAGATTCATGATTCTCAATTACTTCTTCAAGATGGTAACACATGCACTTTAGAGGACATCACACAAATATGAGGAAGCAAGTACTTTTAGGAAATACAGGTAAAATGACAAGCATAAAAAGCAAAATTGCTGTCATGATGGTTACTATCTTCCTGCTCCCTTGTTTACATTTGAATAGTTTGTTGCTGCTCAGTTTGCTGTTGAAATTTCAGTTGAGAAATTTTCCCTGCCAGTTGCAATTTGAAATTATTTTGTATACTGTACACTATTCCCTAGTTGGCTGTGTTTTAGAGGAAGATGAGGTTTCCTTAAGTACCCATGCTGCTGTTCCACATACTCATACATAGGAAAATGAATGACAAGGGAAATACCAGAAGTAAATATTACTAAGATATTGAGAATAGTGAAGATGAAATCTAAGTGAACTTCAGGAAGCCTAAAGACTAAGTGGCTGTGTTCTCATAGTAGGTATAATTCAACAGGTTAATCTTAGGCAATTCACACAGTTGTGAAAAACGCGGTTATTATTTTTCAGTGCAGAATTAGATGTTAGGACAATAAAACGAAAATACTGGCTTTGTGCTCAGTAGCAATCAGTAACAAATCAACTATGGAGAGTATTAGGAAAAGTGGTGAAACAGCAAATCATTAGGATGTTATAAATCTTTAGTGTGCCCACATTTTCAATAAAATGTGCATTTTCCATTACCCCATCTCAAAAAGGATAAATAAGCAAAAAAGATTCAGAAAAAAAGCAATAAATATGGTGAAAGAACATCTTGAATACAAGGAGTAATTGCATAGAGAAAGGACTTTCAGTCTGAGAAAAGAAATCAAAGGGAAATGTATCTCTGAAAGTTTGTAACATCCTTAGAAAAATTAAAGAGTAAAAGTGGAGCTTTTGTCGTTTCTTTTGACTGCATTAAATAACCTGTAGGATTCAGAAGAAACAGAAGGAATGGATAATATTTTACCGTAAAATACTTTTTGTGAATTATCAAAGAATTTAATTGTTCATATTCTACTTTTTTCTTTTACTCAGAGTCTGTTACTTCCAAAACTATTTGGTCTTTTTCATCTTTTAGATATTAGTGCTCAAACTCTTCCAATTCTATTTTTTTTTTTTCCTAAATTGTGGTGTTTTTTCTTTTAAAGAATATTCTTTTGTGAAGAATGGACTTGTTTATTATCTTGGTGACTTTCATACTTAAGAGCAAGAAAAAACAGGAGACTTCAACCATACATTTCTGCCTTACAAAAGGTCAGCTGCCTCATCTGTAGACGAAGTTCCAGACATCTTAGAGATTCAGTGTATAGAAAACATATTCACAAGAGTTACAAATATATGTATGTGTATTTGCAATAGACAATATGTAAAGGAGAAGATTACCAAAAGCCTTATTTTCTTTTTCCCTGAGCAAACTTACTATATTGTCTTACCATTTTAGTGCTGTCTGATAAATACTTACTGCTGGGGAAATAAGGAAAGAATGTTAACATGTAGTGATGTATCATGTCCTTCTGAACCTTATACTGTTCTTTAAATCTATTCTTAGATTTCTAGTTCAGAAAGAAACCTTGAGTTCCATTGTGCTCGTAAAGCTAGAAACTTGCAAAATTTTCTGGAAGTAAAAGTGGGGAAAGTTCTTCATTACTATATATAGTTCATATGTACTGTAGGTTTTAAAGCTGACGGAAAACTTATAGTTTCTACTCACAAGTATCAATCCATAGCTGCATTTTAGATGTATTTTTGGCAAACATTTGGCAGAAGCTACGTCTCAGATGTCTCTCATAATTCTATTTTTCAAGCTCTGTGTGTATACATTCTGTTTGAAGTCAAGTCACCTGGGTGGCTCAGGAATAAGGATAAATCGTTGGGAAACACAGTGATTTTTTTTTAATTTGTTTTGAGGGGGAGGCAGGGTAGCTTTATGAACAGTCTTAAAAAATGAATAAATCTTGACCTACACACACATAAAGTTAAAATTGTACAAAAGCAGACAATGAGGCAGGCAGGAAAGTACACCAACAGTGATTCCATTGCAGTTCTTTGCAATATGTAGGAGCATAACAGGATGGTTTGAAGGGAAATGTGCATCTGCTATTGAGGTGTTTGATCCTGTTCCTTTCTCTAAGGGGGTCATATCTGAACCCACTACTCTGTTATGAGGACTGAGGTAGATTTCTTGTATCTGAGTCTACACCTGTGTCCTGGGAATGAGTTGGGGTCCTTGAGTTTATAACTGTGCAAACTAAGTTCCCAAGAGAAATGAGGCCTGGAGTTGTGAATGTGAATACAAGTAAAGAATACTGCAGGAACTCTGCAGTAGCAGCTGCCTTGTGTATGGAAAATTCTCATCTCCCCTGTAGGCCATGAGTGAAATCCTTACTCATCAGCCATGGCTGTAACTGTGCCAGATCTAGTACTACAACAAATGCATCCAAGAAATTAAATATTAAGTATGTCGGTCATTTTTTCCCTTACATGTTATTAGAGGCTTGCTCTCTGATTTTATTATGACAAGTCAAGAGGCCTTATAGATAAAAAAACATGTTAGAAATATTTTTCAAGACTACAAAACTTGAGAAGTTCAGACAAGTAGGGAATAGGTTTTCCTATCTCTTTTGAAAGACTAGTCAATTTTATGGTTTGTAGTAAAGAGGAAAAAGGGTTCTTGAAGGTTAAGGATTACTATTTATTTCAGCATTAAAAAAAAAAATTCCTCAGGCAACTTAAAAAGTATGTATAAGTTAACAATCTGCTTAATTCTGTGCTTTTTACCATTTCCTTTTTACCATATAGCAAATACATATTTATTTTAGTCACCACTTGCTGTAGTGATTAACTTTTAAAAATGCAAAGCAGATTTCTTATTTCGTAAAGCTGTATTGTGTTAATTGTACATCCTTTTTTTTCTGCTTTAAAATTATTAGCAGTTACTAGCAAACTGTACTCATATCTACAGAAATGTCTGTAGTACCACAGAAGTTCATCTTTTCATTCAGATATTCCACATACTAAGAAGTCCAAGTAGCTATTTGTTTTGGTGAAGGTTTTGATGCTGAACAGAACTGAATTAAAATAGAGGTTCTCTCTCCAAGGCATCCAAACCCTTAAGAATTAATGAGAAACTTTTAAATCTTCATTGAAGCACATTGATTCAGTGCCAAGCTGAAAAGATCATAATGTATCCTTCATTACAGAGGTTTTCTTAAAGAGCTGTGTTTCATTTTATAATAGGAAGAACTGCAAATTTGTGCTTCTGTACTCTAGCCTAATCGATGTTTGTGGGGAAAAGACAAGTCTTTGTGCTTCTTCTGTTTCAGACTAAAAGCAAACACTGTTTCAAGGATAAGTATCTTGTTTGTTGTGCTAGGTGTAATATATGCGTAGACGTCTATCCATAAAGAATCTAGGAGAGAAAGGATGTGGCAAAAGCAGGCATATAGAGAAAGAGATTATTTGCTTCATAGTGCAGTAACAAGAGACACTTTCAAATAGGAAGACATTTTTGAGAAAGTGTGCAGACAGGAGATAGGAGTGATTAGGAATAGTGGGGTAACTGTACTGATGAAGAACAGTATTTCTTTATATATGTTGATTTGTCTTTTGTATTCTGTCTCTTACTCTGGTACAAATTCAGTCTTTATGATGCTATGTAGGTAGAAAATAATACAAAGGCATTTTCTGGAGATTTTAAACAGAGCACACAGTAATGCAAGCCTTGCCATTTTTGTGACAAGGCAATCCTTGGGACTACTATTATTCAGTGATAGCAAAAAAGCTAATACAGATAAGAAGGTTGCTTGGAAAAAAAAGAATGGGTTACTGTAAAACATCACTATCAACTGTCCAGGAAGGACATTTAGTTCATGGAAATAGGTAGTTTTAATTCAAACAAAAGATTCAGAACTTGGCATCAATTTAGTGAGAGACTGCTTAGCAGAACATCCTTGGTACAGGAATACAAAAATTTAAATGTGTTGTCTAATTTTTGAGGAGAAACTGAATATTGATAGTATATTAACAAGCAGTGAGTACTTCAGTGATTTGGATATCCATAGAATCACGGTTAAGTTACTTAGAAAGGTTATCTATTTTTCCTTTAACGTGAAATTATCACATAAACTAGATCAGATCAACTGTATCCTGAATGTCTGTAACTTTCTGGTGTCTATCAATAGTGCTTTGCCTTCTAGTCATGATATTGTATGCAGTGTTAACCATCTCCCATCTGTACGTGAAGAAATGACACACATTTTAGATTGAGTATTTTGCTTATGAGCATTTCCTCTGGGAAATTCCATTTCGCTTCAAACTGAGAAATTATTCTTGACCTTCTCTGAGACCGACTAAATTATTTGCAATATAAAAACCTCAAATATAAAAAAATTAAAGAATTAATGCTTATGGTGTTCATAAGGAAGACTTATAGTTGTGCTACTGAATGAGTAATTATAGCATGGCTAAAATATTCTGACTTTTCAGGTGAGTTCATGCACGAACTTTAAAAATCAGAATATTCAGTAGGCTTGGTCTCAGTGTACAATTGTAGATGTTTACTTTTGTCATGTTTCACTGACTTCAAAAGACTGGCTTTTTTTGGCCTATAGGATTTTTGGTACTTAGTCAGGAACTTCAAAATAAATACGTAGAACAACAATTCTATTTACTTCTATGAAGTGTTAGTAGAATTGTATAAAATATTTCCAACAAAAAGTAAATATATTTAAAAATTTAGAGGAATACCTTAAGCTAATTTAAGTTAGTGTAAAGTAACATTTAAAGGTAAATGCTACATCTCAAATACCTGGACTTTCATTTCAAATATATAAAAATGAAATATTTTGTCCAAAGCTGTCACAAAACAACATTCCTTCTAGATGCAAAAGTGTCTCTCATCTATGTAATGAGATTTTACCTTGCTGCTATAACATTTCTTAGGTGGGAAATGTAACAAGATTACTGGAATTGTTAGTGTTTTTCTTCTCAGTACAAACTCTTGGCTTCTTTACTCTGTTATTAGAAGTAGAGAACATTAATAAAGCAGCATATGAGATATGACAGTGACACATAGTAGAGAAAACACAAGTAGCCACACCTTAAGAGATGATGTTTACAGTCATTTCAGTGACGCTTGTTCCACACTTGTTCAGCTTGAAATGGAAGCAGCCTGGCTCTGTGCCAGTCCAATGTAAGAAGGCCTTATTATTAGGCAAAAATCACATCGTTATCACAGAATCACAGAATTATCAAGGTTGGAAAAGACCTAGAAGATCATCTAGTCCAACCGTTACCAATACTTCCCAGCTAAATCATACCCCTCAACGCAATCATCCATGTTATCTACAGAATATTACTGCTATCTCGAGTTTTTTTACTTGCAAGAAGATTTAGGTGGAATTACTTTAAGTAATGTATTCTCACGGTGTTGGCATCTTGCCCAAAAGCATTAAAATTATAAGCCCTTGGTTACAGTTAGATTTAAAACATGATTAGGAAAGAAACAGAGGAGCTAAAGTTAAGTTCTAATGAAGGAATGCCTGATGCTGACATAGTTGGCATGTATTGTTTTGTCCTTATTTCTGCTTGTTGTATTGTCCCAGTTTCATTTGGGAAAGTTCCATGTACTGGAATGATCTCAGGAGAAGGATCTCTTAGATGCATGCAGTACAACTGAAGATTCCCGTGGCTTAAGTCTTTTTTCAGTCTTTCTTCATTACACCTCTGAGATGCAACTCAGGACCTAGGCTTTAGTGTTCATAGAACATCTTCTTGTTAGCCTCTCCTGTTGCCATGGAAATTATCTCATACATTTTTTGGCAGATTTCATTTGCTAAGTATTCCAATCTGCTTTCATGCCAAAAATTCAGTAGCGTTCTACAAAATATAGACTTCCAGTATCAAAGCCCTTGTTTCTTTCTTTTTATATATTGTCAGCCAATATTCTCTGTACTTTGTTTCCCTTTATCAGTGTAAATGATCTCTTCCAAAATCTAGCTTGCTCATCGAGTCCTAAGATGAAGTGGCATTTGTTTTAACTGTAGAAACCAAGGTTTCCAACAGTTAAAATAAAAAAGGAAAGGAACACCGAAGCTACTAATGTAGCTTGGGTCAAATTTGTGATTTGCTGTATTTGAAATATGTTATATGACTATGTATTATGTAAGAAGTCACTTCATGGGAAAGTAATATGTAAGGATATGTCATGGTTTTGTAATGGCAGGCAGTGAGAGAGAGAAAGAAAGCGTCACTTCCGTGATGTATTTTCCTTTCTGACTGTGAGGTCCTCTGGGACGTTTAGTTCTTCTCTGTGCTGTGCTCCACATGATGTCATGATGTGGAATACCAATAGCAAAAATTGCAAAACCATGGCAGGATATGAACAGCAAATGGCTTCAAATGACAGAGACCTACTATGTGCCCACAAAGACTTGATGATATTCTTGGGTTCAGATATCATTTGGAAGAGAACGAATATTATGCATTCATTAATGAAGTAGTATCACACAGAATCACAGAATTGTAGGGGCTGGAAGGGACCTCCAGAGATCATCGAGTCCAACCCCCCTGCCAAAGCAGGTTCCCTACAGCAGGTCGCACAGGTAGGCATCCAGGCGGGTCTTGAATATCTCCAGAGAAGGAGACTCCACAACCCCCCTGGGCAGCCTGTTCCAGTGCTCCGTCACCCTCACCGTAAAGAAATTCTTGCGCACATTCGTGCGGAACTTCCTATTCCCTAGCTTCATCCCATTTCCCCTTGTCCTGTCCCCACACACTACTGAAAAGAGTCCGGCCTCACCACTATGGCCCCCACACCTCAAGTATTTATAAACCTGGATCAAATCCCCTCTCAGCCTTCTTTTCTCAAGGCTAAACAGACCCAGTTCACCTAGTCGTTCCCCATAGGGCAGATGCTCCAAGCCCTTCACCATCTTTGTGGCCCTCCGCTGGACTCTTTCCAAGAGATCCCTGTCTTTTTTATGCTGGTGAGCCCAGACTTGGAACAGACAAGCAAGGAAGGAAGGCTATTAAGACATAAAATGAAGAATTACTGTGTCAAATAGAGTACAAAATATTTAGCCATATTCTTCAAATGCAACAAAAGCAAATTGTCTTTTTGTTCTAGCAGGAAAAAAACAACAGAGAAATTCAGTACTGCTTTTACTTATTACTCCCATACTGCTTGATCCAAGTAAACGTACTGCTTTGTTTTCATCTTGTTTACAAACTTTAAGACTTTAGGAAAAGAATGAAGTAACAGGGAAATCACTGCATAGGTAAAGGTAACTTTTCTACTCTATGCATAGATTCCTGCTAGAATTTGAGGAGGTAGTTGACTGATAAGGGTAAATTCTGGAGACTTCATGAGAAAGTTGGAATGGTTGAACTAGGAAACATGACTTACATTGAAAGATTGAAAGGGGGAACACTTTTCAAATATATGGAATGTATGAATTAGAGGGATGTTTTCAGAACCGTAGAGGGAAAGAGGCTTAAACTGTAGCGAAAGAGGCTTAGTTAAAGGAGAACACTAAAAATGTATCTACCAGTGAAACTTTGAAAGTATTGAGGAGGATTTTCTGAGGAGATTGCAAGGCCCCTACTGATTTGATGTCAATCAAGGGAGACTTTTAAGAAGAGCTCAGACTATTAAACAGAAATGACACCGGCAAAATTAATCTTGCTGCAGGCAAGAGAATGGAACCTTTCCAGTTTGTTCTTTATATGTATTTCTATAATAGATGTCTGCCGTTTTCTTCTTCACGTTTGTTTAGCAAGATGTCTATTTTGAGCAGAAATCATTTTTGAATCCCAAATTTCTTGCCTCTGATTATAACCCTGCATAATTACCAGTACATTGTATAAGAAAATACTTTGTTTCTGTCTGTTTTGGTCCATGAGGAGTTTCATACATTTTCCTGTCTGTAAAAATGTACAATTCAGTCTATCAGTACCCAAATGTACAGATTATACCCCTTTCATCTGGTTCAAGGAATCCAGGCACGATAACCTTGAGTCCAATATATCTCTATTTTCTGGGACTGAAAATCTCATTTATGTCCCCAGTGAAGCAGTTACTATACACGGAGCAGATGTTGCAAGATACCTTCTTGCATCTCTTCAGCAGGTTTTTGTCTTTTTCTGGCAACTTTACAAGGCTACAGCCATTTCTGTCATTCCCCCCAGCTTTTTTTTTTTTTTTTTCTCCCCCCCCCCCCCCCCCCCCCCCCACCATTCCTCTGAGGATCTGCTTCTTTTTCTTCATTTTCTTTATTTGGCATAAAGAACCCAAGGAAATGGGATTCCCATCAAGTCATCTTGATGAGGAAGTGGAAAGGGATGAGCCAGTCTATTCTCCCTAATAACTGAGGATGGGACACACAGGAATGACACAAAGCCATGTTGGGGGAATGATTCAGACTGAACATTAGGAAATACTTAGGGAGAGGTCAAATACTGGAAAAGGCTTGCTAGAGAGGTGATTCATGTTCCATGCCTGTCAGAGTCATTTGTATAATGCCCTCATGAAAATGGTTTTTATATATATATATATATATATATATATATATAACTCTGAATTGGCTGAGCAGTCAAACTTCCCCGCTCTTTGTAGGTCTCTTCTCTCCTTATTCCTTCAGGACACTTTAGTCCCCTAAGTATTGAAGTAACTATTTGGAAGATCGTTCAAAGTAGAATGGTACATTGGTATGACAGTGAATGTTTGCAGTAAGAGGAAAAACTTTGCAGTAGTATCTAGAGCCCTCTTGCAACTTTTGCAACCCAATATACTTTAATCAATGTCTTCAAATTATATAAACACAACATTCTGTACATTCCTCAAATTTTACAAAACAGGCAGGTGGTCTACTGACTGCTTGTGAGCAGTTGGAATGCATTTTACTTGCTGTTGGATTGTGTTTTTCGTTTTTTTCCAAAAAGGAATTGAATTCATGCACTCCAAGATTTCTCCACAATCTTGACGTGTAGTAAATGGAGATGATTGGAAAATTCACTTCAAAAGCACATCCTGTCTCCAAACTGAAAGACTAATGTGCATTCACATTTAAAATTTTCCCTCCTGTTTAGAATCCTAATTAAACCTTAAAGCTTAATAAATAGCTGAAACGTATTTTACATTCCAAAGAGCTTTAAAATGTGTGTTTCATTTAATCTTAGTGTCTATTTTCTTTGTTGTAAACTAAGATCTCTGGAGTTTGAGAAACTTAGAGAAGAATTTTTGCATAAAAAGAAATCTCTTGATCTGTTAAAAAGATCACTTAACCCTTATCACTTAAGTCATGTAACTAATTATCTCAGTGAGTTCGTCAGTACTTAGCTGTGTGTATTCTCACATCATTATAGTCTGACCTGCCCAGATGATTGCACTGAGCAAATAAAAACAGGATTTAATATAATAAATAAAATTCCTTTTTGACCTGTGCTATTGGATGATCTACAGACTCAAGGTAGTAGAGATAGGTTTTTCTTAAAATTATTTATTAGCTGTTTACCTTTTCAAAGGTATAAATACAAAATGTTCAAATTTTATATCAGCCAGTACTACCTGAATGAAAAGAATGCCTTTCTCTTTTACTAAAGTGCATCTTCAACTTTTTCTCATCAACTGAAGTCTTTAAACAGTATTACTTAAAGGGATAAAAATGGGAGAAATAAACTTGTCTTACTGAAACTTTCAGGGAAGTTTATGTTGCAGCTTAACCAAGGTGCCAGTGCTTATGTTCTGACAATTACAGAAAGTTGTCTTTTGGGTTTGTTTTTATTTTTTGTGGTAGCTAGGTGTTGGGTTTTTTTGGAGTGGCCTAAGGGATAGGAGGAGAAGGGAGATTATTGCTGATTTTAATTAGCTAATACTAGAAAAGCATTTTCAAGTACTGAAAGTGTATCACTGATAGCAATTTTACTTAAAGAAAATAAATGTGGTCACAGACTGGACTCAGATTGTATTAGTGTAGAAATCAGGATATTATAAACGTAGGATTAAAACTTTTTAGGTGAAGTCATGGGTAAAGAGCCTAGATTGAGGAAACATACAGCCACTGTGGAATGTTAGAGAACATAGACTGAGAAAACTACAGAAAATTGAGTGGTCTTAATTTGAGATACTTTCTGCTGGACCAACAGAAGGTTACTCAGTTTCCTTTTCTTGCATATGTAGCACAGACAGATAAGATAGTCCCTTTAACTTTCATCGCAGAAGCCTTGTATATCTGTTAAAGACAAGTCAGAAGTCACATCTTACTCTAGTGATGATCCGCATAGTGATGTTTGGTGTAAAACTGAAGAGTATTTTCTAAGAGACTACAACCTCCATAAAAAGTAGGAATAGAGAAAAATCTTTGCTTTTCTCTTTTGAGTGCATCTATGCAGTACAAAATTGTTTATATTTCAATACTTGTCCCATCTGGACACCTAACCTGGCCAGGTCAGTAGAACACCTGTGTCCAGTTCTGGGCTCCCCAGTATAAAAAAGACAGGGATCTCTTGGAAAGAGTCCAGCGGAGGGCCACAAAGATGGTGAAGGGCCTGGAGCATCTCCCCTATGAGGAACGACTAAGTGAACTGGGTCTGTTTAGCCTTGAGAAAAGAAGGCTGAGAGGGGATTTGATCCAGGTTTATAAATACCTGAGGTGTGGGGGCCATAGTGGTGAGGCCGGACTCTTTTCAGTAGTGCGTGGGGACACGACAAGGGGAAATGGGATGAAGCTAGAGCATAGGAAGTTCCTCACGAATGTGCGCAAGAACTTCTTTACGGTGAGGGTGACGGAGCACTGGAACAGGCTGCCCAGGGGGGTTGTGGAGTCTCCTTCTGTGGAGATATTCAAGACCCGCCTGGACGCCTACCTGTGCGACCTGCAGTAGGGAACCTGCTTTGGTAGGGGGGTTGGACTCGATGACCTCTACAGGTCCCTTCCAACCCCTACAATTCTGTGATTCTGTGATTCTGTGATGTGATGTGCTATTAACACTTTGTGCATCTAGTGCCAGGTGAAAGTAAAAAAATCATGAATATGTGAAATCTGATAAGAAGGGAAAGACTGTTGAATTCTTAATGTTGGCAATTTTTCTGTTTTGTGTGTTTTTGATAGTAATTTCTTTCATATCACCCTTTCTTACAACTTACATTTGAGACATAGTGTAACAGATAGACATCATTTTCAGTGTTTACCATCAAAGAGTCAAAGCAGAGAACAGAGATATAACTACATAAAAGATACAGTTCAGATAAAGCTCTGTTTTGATTTGTTTCGTCAAGATATCCAAAATATGACTTAGGATTTTCATGTTTCTTAATATTTGCTGCCCAAAAGCAAGTGACAGATTCATCAGTCAATAGACAAAAAATAAAAAGCCTCAGAGTGGGTTTTTTTCCAACCTAAAATGAATTATGTACAAAGTTGGAAGAGATTAACGTTATTCTTACGTGTTATGCTACCTCAAACAGTTTATATCATTGTAGAATAATATTTGTCACGTAAATGTGATAGGTCGTAATACTTAGGCATTTGTGACTGGAGACAAAAGGAAGCAATGCTTCCATTTTGATGGGTTCAGGAAGCTGTGGCTATCAGAGCACGAAAAGTGATTATCTCCCTGTACTCTGCCATTGTAAAGCCCCATGTGGAGTACTGAATCCAAACCTGGGGCCCCCATCACAAGAGGGATGCGGAGCTGTTGGAGCAGGTCCAGAGTGGGGACACAAAGATGATAAAAGGGCTGGAGTATCTCTCCCATGAAGAACGGTTGAAGGAGCTGGGCTTGTTTCACTTGGAGAAGGCTCTGGGGAGACCTTCAGTACTTGAGGAGAGCTTCTAAGCTGAAAGAAGACAGACATTTTGCAGGATCTAATAGTGACAGCACAAGGAGGAATGGTTTTAAAGGAAAGGAGGGTATATTTAGCTTAGATGTTAGAAGAAATTTTTTACCTAAGAGTGATGAGGCACTGGAACAGGTTGTCAAAAGAATCTGTGAGTGCCCCATCCCTGGAAATGTTCAAGGCAAGGTGTTATGGGGTCTTGGGTAGCTTGCTTTAGTGGTTGGCAGACACTTCCATAGCAGAGAGGTTGAAACTGGATGGGCTTCTCTCTCTTCCAACTTAAGCTATTCTATGATTCTGTGAAATGTCCCTGGAGATGAAATCAACAAAATAGTAAGTCACTTGCATGTAATTCTGGTCTAAAATGGTAATTCACTGCCTTTTCAAAGGGTGATAGAATATCTCAATCTAACATTAATGTTTAAAAAATACAAGATAGACCTAGTATATTTTATGTACAGCTTTTTTAAGTGAATCCTAATTGAGAACTCTGAATGATTCACAGTGTCTTACACTCAAAAAATATATATCTTTAATGTCTTCCAGAGAGACAAGGGTAAACTTATGGTCATCTTATTTTCCTAAGAACATTTTCCTTAAAATATATATGTGTGTCATTTTCTTCTCAAATATTTTTTTAGGATAGCTTAACAATCTTAATGTAATCAAAGTAAGAGCTCTTTCAAGGTCAGGATAACTTCCATTTTTTATATTTGTTTCCTTTGGACTATTGTTTCCCTAATAGTACTGGGGACCTTTCCTGTATAGGTGAAGCTCTCCACCTAGATTTTTTGTTAATCACACTAGAAAGATGTAGATCTCATTTAAACTTTTTTTTTTTTTTGTCAAAAATTTTTAGTATGTTAAAAGAAATCAGTGAAAAATGGGGAAAACTGCATTTCTTTAATTACATCAAGTATTCTTTCCTCGTGAGTTTTAGCCAATTGGAAGAACTTTCAGAATGCTTTTTTTTAACCCATTTAAGTCTTTAACATCTTTATCAACGATGATCTTTATCCCATTTTTGATGACACTGAGTGCACTCTCAGCAAGTTTGCTGATGATGCCAGGTGGTACAGCTAATATGGCAGAAGGAGGGAGTGTCATCCAGTGGGATCTCAATAAACTTGTTTTTCCTCAACAGGTAGCTGTTGAAATTGATAAGTTACGTGTCACTGATGGGCATTTTACATTTCTTGACGTGCAGTCGCTTTTGGAGGCTTCCCTGAACATACAGAACAACTTAGTGGTTCTATCATCTGCATCCATCCTGCCTGTGACCTGCTTACAGAATGTATAGTATTGTACTAGGTGCTACATTTCTTCTCATCACATCAATTGCTACTATTGTGAAAAATATTACATTCTGTGTGTGTGTGTGTGTGGGGGGGGTGAGTAGTGTGATTACTTTTGTTTGTTTGTTTGTTTTGTTTTACTCCAGAACTGATTCTTAAGTCCAAGAAATCCGAAAGTATTTCTGGTAAAGAACATGATTTTAGCCCCTCCTTTTGTTTAAAACTATTTTGGTTTAGTAAGGCAACATTTAATAACAGAATGGAAAACTATTCATTTTTCATCAACTTTTTTTTTTTTCCTATCCCAAATATTCAGTCCATCTTTCTCCTTGTCAGATAGCCAAGGTTTATCATTAATGTATTGTTAATAATACTGTACATTAACACTGAAACCACATTTTCAATGTTAAATCATATTAAGTAAAACCGTGCCCTGATTTTTTTCCCAACATAGGAGTTCACGTTACTGCATGTAGAATACTAGTATGTAATCTGACTTATCAGATAATTTAAAATAACAATTCAGTACTTGGAAGAGACATTTTAACTTTTATCACTGAAACAGAGTAAATATTTTTCTCTCTGCTTATAAATATTTTTTCCCCTCCGTGCTATCTTCTAACAACACACCTGCAATGTGGTGCATAAATATCAGTATACATAAAAGGACTTGCCATAGTTTAAAAGCAGAGAATAAATGAAATACCCTTAAATATCTATATTTATATGTAAATATAGATAGCTTCCTGTACACTACTGGAAATTTGCCAACCTAGACAGAGAAGAGATCTTCTCAAGATCAGCAGAAGTCTTTGCTTAATTAATGGGAGCACATGGAAATTGGCTTGGTTTTAAAGCCTCAGCAGGGGAAAGGGAGGACAGTTTAAATGCCTGTGTGGTTAGTTTTTAGTCGAACTGCAAGTTACCATGCTTGCTGTCAATGTTTTCCTGTAGGTAATAGACTGGAAAATTTGTCCATGAAATATCTGGCAAAAATGTTGCTGGAGATTAAGAGCTTTCTGGACACTGTTCCTGTCTTGTTTATTGGGCAGAAAAAGCAGTCCTGGTACTTCTGTTTAATGCATTTGTAAGGCATATTGCAACAGGACCTATAAAGACTACAACAGAGAGACTGTTCATTTGGAGACTGCTGTCTGCACTATAACATGCTAACTTCTAGGGAAGCTTTTCCCATGTAAAATTTCATTTTGAAATTGGGGTTGTTTCTCCGTGTATCTCCCATTTATGCAAACATTTGCAGATAATTGGGAAAAAAAAACAACACAAGAAAAAACCTCCTGTTGTACAATCTGCAGCAAAATTCATTTTACAGAAGAAATACAAAAGCTTTGCAAATTAATTCTGGCTACTTCTTCCCATTAGTTTAATCTTTTGGCGTGATATTTTTATTTTCAAATTCTGGAAAATTGTGTTTAGTACTAACACCATCTCAGTATATGAAGGACTGGGAGAAACTTCTGAGATAGAGAGACCTTCTGGAAGTGTGTTTTTGCTTTTAGCAGCTGGAGTGTAAGACATATGAAAAAAAAATACTTTCATAAGGACTACTTTATATTCAAGTGTTTATTCAAATGAAAAGCAAAGGTGATTTAACCTGTGGATTATTTGTACTATATCAGAAGAGTTCATCTGTCATAGGTCTGATCCTGAAAGTGCTTTTTTTTTCTTAAAGAACATCCAGGAAGCAGGTTTCAGGTTAAGCAATTGGTCATAGTTAATAGGATAAGATTCTGTTCAGGAGTTGCTTAATGTTCCCCATCAGGTTACATCCCGCCCCATCAGCACACTACAGCCGGGTGTTTGCAATGAATCTGTTTCTTGCATCTTGAATCTTGTGCTCGTTTTTCTTTCATAGTGAAAAGGCACAAAATGTAGCACTTCTTGCTGCTTGAAAGGTAATGTAGTTCTCCAGACCACCCAGGGTGGCCACTGCTGAAGTATTAAATGGCTGGGTTTGTTGTTGTTGTTGTTGTTGTTTTGTTTTGTTTTGTTCGAGGCATGTGGCATAAATTTATAGTAGAGATATGTTTGTAGACTTTGACACATCAGTACCATGCTAGAAGGTGTACCAGCACTGTGAAAACCTTTGCACTCAATATTAAAGCAAACCAACAATGAAATGTCAACATTTGTCTTTAAAAAAACCTGCTACAAATATAGTCACATCACAGTGGGTTTTAATTTTGAACTCAAGCATTGTTTAAATAAGATGTTTATTTTAAATATGTTGCTCCTTCTCACTTTAGTGCAGCTGCCACTTCAGTTCTTCTGGGAAAAAAAAAACACAAAAAAACATTAGAATTCACAGGAAAAGCAAAATGCAAAGAAATGAGAAAAGATTGCTTTGGGTAAGAAACAGAGCCAAGATGAAGTATAAACAAAGTGATGAACCTGTCTTCTTTTCTGTTGCATGTTTTCAGAGGCATTATCCCATTAATTTTTATTCGTAAGAGTGATTTTGATAATGGGTATTCTGTGGTTAGAAGGAATGAGTGCATCACTACAATGTCCTGTCTTTTTTCTCTGATATGGTAGCCAAATATATATCCTGTTGAGTGATGTTGTGACTGACGGTCTGCCACTACATGTGCAGTTTGTTTCCGTTCTGACCTTGACATTGCCATTCTCCGAATGGTTCCATGGTTGATGCAATTCATTTTTAATTCCAAGAATTTCCTTGCAGCCATCAAGCCTAGTCATTTTTTATTGATTTGTGTGAAGAAAACAAGAGCTAAAATTCTAAATTCTTGTCTTATAATGAGATTTTAATGCCTAAATATTCAGTTAGCCCTAGTCAGAGCACACAAGGAGAACATGAAGAACATTTTAATGTTTGTATTATTCTATTTCATTCTTATGCATTATAGAATACAGGACCCAGCTCACACCCTATTCATGCCTTATTTTATCATATGTAAATGGGACAAATCTCTTTTCACTATGACTTTGAAAATAGTTTTCTAAACAGAAGCAAGCACACTGAGAGTCATTTTGTAATCAATTTTTTAGATTATGTGGTGTGGCTTGCTGTACCCATTAAAAGTGAGAATCAAGCTAGCTACGATATGAATAGGCTGCTGCTTTTTGATATTACATTTTTTTCTGCAGCTCAGATGGATGTATTTGTTTTTGTTTTTCTGAAAAGTGTTTTAAAAGCCTGAAAAGTAAACCGATAATATTCATTGTGATTCTTTTCTATAGATATATATTCAAACAAAGAAAAAGAAATTGCTCAGATACTAGATTTGTAGTGATTGAAAGGAACATTTAATGTTCGATTGAAGTTCTCTTCCATCAGTTTACAATCTCCCATGAAGTTTTTATGGTATACAAGGAAGTTATGTTTTACTGTAGATCAAGCTGTTTCCTTCCTGTGCAGTAACATCAGCCTTCATGCTTTCATGACGTTTAACTGTGTTGCACTGATTTCCGACATAATTTTACTAATTCATTTATTATCATAACCCAAATCCAATGGGGAACAGCAGATATTTAAAGCTTAGACTACTTCTGATCCAGTAAAACTACATAGCACAGATATCTGATTCTGAACAAGGGTGAAGGAACTCTATGTTGAGAAGTAGTGGGTAAAACTCCATACATTTCTTGAAATGCTGGTATTCCCTTATGATTTTCTTCTTCCTTTGTGTATATTTCAGCTATTACTCTGAATCTCATTCTGTGGTAGATTTCTGCAGAGCAGATATGCATAGTTCTTCTTCTATTTTAAGAAATAAATGTGCTCTGTGTGGAGCAGAGCTGGCAGATCTCTAAGGAGTCTTTCTTTGGAGTAGAAGAGCTCTCCATCCCCAGGTGTAGCAAGTCAAGAAAAAAAGGACAGACTGGCATGGCTGGACTGGGGCATGCTGGTCAAACTGAAGAGTAAGAAGGGAATGCACAGGCAGTGGAAACAAGGATAGGTATCATGGGAAGAGTTTAAAGAAGCTGCTATGCTGTGTGGGGGATGGGGTCAGGGAAGCCAAGGCCCAGCTTGAACTGAACTTGGCTTGGGATGCAAAAAAAGAACAAGAAAGGCTTTTACAAGGTATTTCAACCAGAAAAGGGAAGTCTGGGAGGGCATACCTCCACTAGTGCGTAACACAGGCAGGCTGGTAACAACAGACAAGGAGAAGGCTGTGGGTACTTACATTTTTGCCTCTGTCTTCCCTGACAACTGCTTGCCATACAGCCCTCAGACACTTAGTTTGGAAGGAAGGGATCAGAGAAACAGTGGCCTTCCCACTGTAAGAGAAGATCAGGTTTGTGACCACCTGAGGAACCTGAACATCCAGAAGTCTATGGGTCCTGATGAGATGCATCCCAGAGTCCTAAGAGAACTGGCTGATGATGTTGCCAAACCACTGTCAATGATATTTAAAAAGTTGTGGTAATCAGGTGAAGTCCCTGGTGACTGGAAAAAAAGGAAACATCATACCCATTTCTAAAAAAAGGTGAAAAAAGATGACCCTTGGAACTTCCAGCCTGTCAGTCTCGTCTCTGTGCTGGGTAAGATCATGGAACAGATCCTCCCAGAAGCTATACTAAGGCACATGGAAGACAGGGAGGTGATACAGGAGATATAGCAAGGCCTCACCAAGGACAAATCCTGCTTAACCAACCTAGTGGCCCTCTGTGATGGTGTCACTGCATCAGTGCACAAGGGAAGAGACTCTAATGTCATCTATCTCAACTTCAGTAAGGCCTTTGACATGGTACCCCACAACATCCTTCCCTCCAAACTGGAAGGATATGGATTTGGTGGGTGGACTGTTCAACAGTTCCTGGGCTGCAGGATCAAGTCCAGAGAGTGGTGGACAATGGCTCAGTGTCTGGATGGAAACTAGTGACAAGTGGTGTCCACCAGGGGTCAGTGCTGGGGCTGATACTCTGCTATATTCATCACCGACATCAACAGAGGGGTTGAATGCGCCCTCAGCAAGTTTGCTGATCATACCAAGCTGTGGGGTGCAGTCGACACGCCAGAGGGATGGGCTGTCATTCAGAGGGCCATGGACAGGCTTGAGCAGTGGGCTCAGATGAACCTCATGAGGTTCAACAAATCCAAATGCAAGGTCTTGCACTTGGATTGAGGCAACTCCCATTACCAATACAAACTGGGGGATGAAAGGATTGAGTGCAGCCCTGCCAAAAAAGTCCTCAGGGCTCTGTTGGATGGCAAGTTGGACGTGAGCCAGCCATGTGCCCTTGCAACCCAGGAAGTCAATCATATCCTGGGCTGCATCAAAAGATGTGTGACCAGCAAAGGAAAAAGGGGACAGACACTTTAGCAGAATCAGTGGTGATGGGACAAAGGCAGATGGTTTCAAGCTCAGGGAGAGTGGATTTAGGTTAGATATAAGGAAACAATCTGCTGCAGTGAGAGTGGTGAAGCACTGGAACTAGTTGCCTAGTGTTATGTTTAATGCCTTATCTTTGGAGACTTTCAAGGTGAGGTTGATTAAAGACCCTGGGTAACCTGATCCAGCTATGCTATTCCTGATCATTGCAGGGCAGTTAGACTAGATGGCCTTCATAGGGCCCTTCTGACTCTGATTTGATGATTTCTCATGATAAGATGGTCATTCTGTTATAAGGTAACGGTACTTGATGTGTAACTTTCAGTAAAGCAAGTCACAGAAAAGTGGCTTGGAAAATTTATTCTCCATTGTACAATAGATAAAACTGTATAATGTTGTAATGAAGCCATGCGTAAGAAGTTGTTGATTACTAAAAGCAGTGAACTCTAAAGTTCATGTTGTTTCTGTTTTTATGTGAATCAGAGCATTGCAACTGTGCAAGGAGGCACTTGAAACAAACTGTACATCATTTATATGCTTTTCAGGCTTAGGTACAGGGCAGGGCATGCCATGTTAGTCTGAATTTGATTTGAGTATGAGTTAGGTAATGAGTTATGCAGCTCCGTTGAAGTGATAGTGCTTCTGGACATGCAGAGGAGCAGAAATCTTCATTGTTCCAGAATATTACCTCCCAAAATTAAAAATGACCAGAATTTCTAAAATGACAAGAATGTCATTTATTCAATTCTGAGACTTAAGTACATTAATTTCACCAGAGTTGTTCTTAGAGCGTTAGATGATTTCAAATTCTTTTTTATTTTTGCCCTCTCTCTCTCTTCTATTTAGATCAGTGAATCTAACCACAAGTATCATAAACTGATATTGACTTCTCCGCTTTGCAGAAATCTGTTCTTATGGCCTTGCAGAAATTTAGTCAATGTTAGAGCACTTTGTAGTTGGGGATGTCTGCAACAAATATAATACAGTTTCTGTTAGAAGTCGCTGTGGAAAACCAAAGAATTGCCTAAGAACGTATTTGCCTATTTACCCTTGCAGCTGCAAAATGACACACACACGCACACAAAACAACAACAAAAAACCAAACACCTTCACTTGATACTTCTGGTATGAAGCATAAGAAAAAATGTTTATTTCTTTGTTTTTGTTCTGTAGAAGTCCTCAACTGAAATGATACAAAAATCCCAATTTGTCATCTGTTCTATATTCAATGAGAGAATATTAGCTACGTGCTGCAAAATTTTGTCCTCAGACAGAAATTCCACTGACAGTTGTCTCACTCTACACAAACAGTTGCTCTTACGTTTGGGAAAGCTTTAGTATGCAGTCCTCTTCAAAAGGAGTAGAATTAACATTAGTTTAAATGAAAATAAAATTTTGAGAATTCTCAGTGCCCATGGAGAAATGTTATATTTGTGCTCTGAAAGCAGTACTGTTCTGAGAAGGCAGGGAAGATCGCAGTTAAGATATTTCCATGAGAAAACTTCAGGATTGCTCTGAAAATGAGCACAGATAAGACCAAAGTTGTAAGAGACCACTACTTGGAATCAAAGAGATTTGTCACTACAGGATAGAGAAGACAATATAAATCTGGGCCAAATGTTGAAAAATGGTTAAAAAGTACAATAGTTAACTATAAAAGCTTTATTTGACTGATTTCATTGCACTAAGATATACGTATATAATATCCATGAACATCTGGTACTTATTCCTTGGAGCATCTGTTCTATAAGATAAGATGGAAATAAGTGTGTATTTTTTTTATATTGATATACATATTTGCTTATATATACTTATATATAAGCAAAGACTTATTTTAATATTCTGTGCATATATATAGACAATTTGTATATGCAAATTGGAATGCACACATATATATTTATACATATCTATTTATAGTACAAAACCTGAAAAAAAAAATCCGTTGATGAGCTATCCAATAAACCTTGCTTATTTAAAATCATTCATTTTTCCATTCCATGCTTTCAGTAGCTTCATTCCTGCCTCTTTGTTGCCAGAGAGAAAGAGAGAAAAAGCTAATATGCATTTAAATAGTCACTGGGGGAATAATATCTCCACCATATGTAATCTTCATTGGCCACAACAATGAGATTATGATGGAATTTGTAGTGAATCAACATGTTTATTCAGATGTGTTGTATGTTCATAAATTAAATTCACCTGCAAGAGCCAAGAAAGTATGTAAGATTTTGTAGCAACTTACTTCTAATCCACTGTGGGGACCATTGTACCCAGTAGTAGCTGCTTTTTTAAGGATTATAGATGATTTTCAGATGTTGTGTCTTTTTGCTACAAAACCATAACTTGGACAGTCACGAGCAGACTCACATCTAGCAATATTTTAAATTTAGAATATTTAGAACATTCTGAATATTTGAATATTTAGACTATTTTTCTAACAGTTAAATGTTTAAAATTGATAAGCAGAATTGGAGACAGCGATACTGAGACAGGAGATTCTGTTTATCAGCACTAGGGATGGTCTTTCTAGAAATGAAATAGTGGAACAAGACATTGAAGGAAGCTAGAGATTTGGCCTGTGCTCCACTTCTGCAAAGCATCCTGGGCTATTAGTAGGTACTGTTTTTACTCTGTTTTTGCTGCCACTGGATTTTCTTGGGAAATTAAACCGACATGCAAATAATATTCCTTGGAAGACAGTTGCTCTGTATCACGCAAGATACTTTTCTTTACCTTTCTATATGCTGCAGAGTTACTCTCAGTTTAAACCTTTGTAGGACTTTCTTTGCACAGCTGAAGTGCCCCATCTGATTCCCACGGGAAACAAGAGCTTTTAAATTTTGGCAGGTGTGTGACTGAGTTGAACCTAAATGAAATGGACAGCAGCGGTGCATAGCGATCAGTTTTACAACACCACTTTCAGTTTGCAGCAGCGGAAGAACATACAAACTTCATAGAGGTTGTGGTGATTAGTAATGTGAAATTAGAGTAGGAAGTGGAGACAAACAATGCTCTATATGTCTAATGTTAAAAAGCCGTTATTAAAATTTCTGACTCAAAAAACATCTGCCAAAAATATACAGAATGCCCTATCTCAGGTGGAAATGGGTAAAGGACTGAACTAAACTAAATTCCCTTGGGCATTTGGAATATACGGAGCAGCAGCAGGTAAGAAGACAAGCTTATGAGGAGGTATTAGATATAAATAAAATCTTGCCAAAAAACAAACAACAACAACAAAAAAAGCCAACCTGTTTTTGGGTCACTCCACTTTTGTAAACATTTTTTGTCATAATTTCAAACATTTAATAAATTTTTAAAGAGTTTCCTTAAAATCTCACTTTCTGGCCAAGAACATTATGAAGTTCTAACTGTCTCTCCTATTTCATGTTTAGAAATTTTGTAGTGTAAGACATCCTGTCTACATTAGAAATAGGAAAGATCCACCTTCTGTAAAGCTCTGGGTATTGTAAGAGTACCTTCATTTGTATGAAAACCCAAACAAAATGAAGTAAGTCTTCAGACCAAATTCAAATAATATTTCAGCGTTGCTAAGAATTTAGCTAATGTTTCTGTAGGGCTTGTCTATATGAATGTAATTTAAAAAAATAGAAACAGTAACATCCTGATCTGATAAAAAAAGTGGCATGTTTTGCTATATCAACTCTTCTGTGCAGCTCCTTTCCTAGCATAGTGTATTCTGCACCCATTTCAATCACACCGAAAGGAACTTGATTCCTTCTAGATGGCATATTGTGAGAACTAAGCATTAAAAGCAATGTAAAGAACTATAATTGCGATTCATTTATAATCTTCTCATCCAAAAGTACTGTTTGTGGGTCATCAAGACTATGCCATGCACAAATATATCATGCCATTGTGCCAACACAACTATGCAAATAATTGTTAAAAACACTGCTAGAATGCCTGGGAGACAGTTTTCAATAAAGGAAGTACAGTCTAAATCATTGAGACTGACATTAATAATTTGTGGTTCATCAGTTTATGGAAATGTTACTAGCAGAAGGCGATGTAAAGCAAGATGGATCTTTTGCCTCTGCTTTTCCCATTTCTTTTCCTCTTAGCTGACTCCAATCCTTTTATTACTAAAAGCCACACACTGGATTTAGTTCTGCACAAAAGTATGGATTAGCTTATAAAATAAGCAAATGTAAGTGCCAGGTTGGGGAGTAAGGGATGAGAAGTCATCTGATTTTATACAGGGGAGATGGGAGAAGAGCTGGCCCTTGATTTGCCACTTAGGTCCCAACAGTCTGTACCAAGATACTAAGCTTTAAGTGAAAAGCATAAAACACTAGAAATCTCAGTGTTTGTATATTTCAATATGATCTTCATCCACTCAAATGAAAAAAATAAATAAATTATGCAATGCTGACTCAAGGAGAAACCATTGCCAAAATCATTTATTTTTTCTTGGAGCTTATGCATAATATCATTAATAGAGTGTTGAATTGAAAGCCGTGAATATGATCTGTAATTCAGAGAAAGGAAGATCAACCTGTAAGAATGCTTCGAACACTCCATTATTGAGATGAGCCTCTGAAACGCATCTACAGATTAGTTATGATTCGAGTGCAAAACCAGTGACAAGACTGAACCAGAGCTTGATAGCAGGAATTTCTAAGGCTAGTAACAAGCATTGTTGTTCACTTGAGAAAGCTGCTCTTCCACTGTAGCTTGCTTTGAAAAACTTGTCAGAAAGATCTCTGCAGGTGGAGCCGCTAAAAATAGGCCAGATTTAGGCAGCTATTGCATTCTTCTGAAATTAATCCTGAGGTGTTCGGTTCTGCAGGTTGCTGAGTTCTTGTTCTGAGGAGGGAGAAAATAGAGGGGAATGGAAGCAAAAACATTAATAACACAGAAATAGTCAGGCTGAGATTCTGGAATTTACTTAAGCGTGATTTTTCTTTAGTCAAAGTGATGGCTAGTGTTAATAAATGCTGAGTCCCATAAAATGATTTTTCCCTAGTATATTTATGAGTCTGCAAACTTCTTTGAAAATTTGATCTTACTATGCATTTTTCTTGTGTTTGATACTCAAAAATATTCGTTATGATGGAGCATTAAAAGACTGAAAGGCATACCAAATGCAATGAGAACTGAAATATGAATGTGTTTCACTGTACTTTTGTGCTTTCCAGTTTCAACATTTGCAAGTCCTAATTTATACTTTAAATTTTGTCCTAAATATAAATTATTACTAACTACCAGAGATTTTTCTGAGTGCCTTAAAAAGCCTGTAGTAACGTACTCTGATGTGATTACACAGAACTACATCACAATGCAGAATGCTTCCTGAACCATCAATGACAAAACTAATTGATAAATCAACCAGCAATTGACTTGAGATAATGAAGAATCTTTTAAGATGGAGTGAGATTGTCACCTAATTAGCTTTTTAGATGAAAAAGTAAGATTGTGTTCACTACAAGAGTTTTGGTGATTCATTGGTTTAAACAAAATCAAGTGGATATGTAGTGCAGTAATACATTATATCATACAGATCACAATTCCTATTTTATGTACAAACAATAGTGAATTTCAAGTTCTAAAAATTTTATATTCCGATTCAGTCGTGTCTGTCGACAGGTGAGGTTTTGTATTATACTATTTTTTTTTCTCTACACAGAGGAAATTTTAAAAATATGATTGTCTTAGGATTTCCTGAAGAATTATTTTTCTTTTCATATAAAACATCATCTTTTCTTGGAGCTCCTGCATATAAAATGTTTCATGTGTTTTAAGGTGATTTAACTTCTAAGGGAATGCTTGATCATCATGGACTGATCTTACTTATTGCTAATTCTAGAAAAGCTAGAACTAATTTAAATACAATTATTCATACATTTGAGAAGAATAAGGTCTCAATTGACACTCTAGAAACCAGTTTAAATGGAAGGGATTAGGCAGACCTGTAATCTGCATTTTACAACTGAGTCAAATATGCTATTATTTGTTACTGTTTTTCAAAACTGATCATCCTATTTTATCGAAGGACCTGAAAATATTCCATTACAAATCAAAACAGAGTGCTCCTGACAGTAAATAAAAACATTTATTATTGGTCAATCCTCAAAATATGTTTATTTGAATGTGAGCTTGAGTTTCAGTGAGCAGCTGCCTCCAGCCCATGAGAATGAGAGAGACTATGCTACAACATCAAAGAGAAAGCAGAGAACAAGTCTTCCTCTGATCTCTATAAAGAGCAGTTTTCAGTGCCAGAGCATCTTCCCCAGATTATTAGTGACTCTTAAGTAACTCACTTTCTCCTTGAATGGGAGCTGTTCTATGCTTTAAATCCTAATGTCCTTGTCTGTTTCTTGAACTTAATGTTAAAAGCCTTTTTTTTAATGAAGAAAATGTTAATCAGGTATTTACAAATTAGAGAACAACAAAATAGACGTTGACATCATTTATAAAATGTAAAATTTAGATTAGATGTGAGAAAAGCATTCCGGATATACTTTGTTATGCTTATGCTGAAACCTATCAAAACACTGTAGCCCACACGTCACAAATTTGACAAAATTGACAAATGCATTTCATTCATGACATGGCTTAATTGTATTAGACCTGTCTCAAAGCCCATAAAAAGATGAACTATAAATTTATTCAAGAGCTCCTTTCAGTCCCATAGAAACAAATATATAGTTCCTCATGTATCATGTCCTAACAGAAACTGCTTTCTCACCAATTTTAATGTCTGCAAAGTCCATAAAATTAGTCCACCTAAATGTGAACATTCATTTTCTGTTAGTGCCAAAATCTTTAGTTCGAATGTTGGAGCTACTGTATGAGCTCAGATAAGGATTGCATTTATAGCACAGAAATAAAACAAAATTTAAATGCAAAAAGCTCTTTCAATAGCTGTGTGACCCACAGCCTCAGACAAGTTCATTACCTTCTATTCATTTTATTGCCAAGCTACAGATTGCTTGTCATTTTTTTTAATCCTTTCTAATACTATGTCCGTTTGTCTTAAACTAACCAGTGGTACTTGGCTCACAGCAAAGGACTGAAAGGACATATATATTCCCTTTCTCAGGATGTCATGATAAACTCTTCTTCCAAAGCTCTTGGATTAACTTATTTAATTAGTTCTCTGTACACTAGGAACAGATTCCTTTTACCAAAAATCATACCCCCCATGGTCATGCCAGACTTATCTTTTAGGAACATTACAAGTTTCCACAATGGTTTGAAGTCTGGCAAAATGTCAGCCAGGAGCAATGACATGGCATTAACTATACATATTTTTGTCACTTTTCTGCAGTAGGAAAAAGGAATCACAAAAGGCTCAATCTTGATCAAGGGCTCCAGTTAGTACAGAACACTGTGAGATGCTTCCTCAGAGGCAAAGGAGAGCCGTGGACAGGTGCAGTTGTTCTCATTTATTCCTTCAAGTTAACTTCAATCCAGAGAAATCCTTAGTCTGCACAGGGGACTGCTACTGAAAGTTGTCTGCTTATATGTGTGCATTGCTTCATTCTATATTCTGTGACATAGAAACATGAATGCTTTCAATCCTTGAAAACCTTCAACACAGGTGCAAATTCCAAAGCTATTTCATATATGATATCAATACTTAAGGCCTTTAACTTATTGAAGACAAGCTTGATGTTTTTTTATGGCTTCCTTCTTGACTTAAACAGGTGGTGTTTTGTTTTTTTCTTTTAGTACATGCAAAAATATGTTTAATCTTAGGGACAACTAATAGCCATTTTAGTAGCTTCTTATCACATTATTTCTACTAATGTAATTTTAAGCAGGCAGTTGAGTCATTTATCTCAAATGGGTAAAGATGTGGTGAAAATATAGATTACCAATGCTGACTAAGTATCTTTTGTCTCACCCTTCTGGGATAAAATCCATAGATGGATGACAGATTTATTTTAAAACTTTGGAGTTTATCTATTCTGTGTGCCTTATAGCATTTATCTATCCCGTATCTGAGGAGAAGCATGGCTGATTTTAGAAGAAAATATAATTTCCTATTTTGTCTGTAGTAAGACTAGAAATAAACATGGTTGTAGTATGTTCAGACACAGTTTTCTCTTGTAAATACAAATGTTAATAGGTTCTAAAAAATTCTTTTTCAATACTTGCAAAAAATCAACAGACTTCAAATCTACAGACAGTGTCCCAAAACTGCAAGCAAAAAAAGCCCTTAAAACAACTGCAATTGCAAAAAGGAAAGTCCCTAGTGTTTTTGGACTAGTTGTCTAAAAAAAATGATTAAATTTAGATAATATAGTTAATAACAGACTTGAGAAACACAAATATGTTGAGGGTGTAAGGACTCATACATTCTTTTAAACATTGCTTGAGTGATATAAGCAACCCAAACTAAGTGCTTCTAGCACTTTCAATAATTGGCTACTATAATACTTAAGATCACATTATTTCCATTTTTACTGTCTTATGACTATCTACCATGTCCCAAAACACTTTACATAGTTTTAGAGATAAGCTTTAACTTAAATGCTTTGATAAATCAGAATCTTAGTCTGTGCAAGGAGAATGCATGTAGGAAATCTTAGTTCTGTCAATATAAAGAAGTTCAGTAAAGAGAAAAACCTTGGAAGACAGCATTCCAGTGAGGAGATAATTGAACATATCCGTTTCATCTCATTCATGCATTTTCTGCACTACAATTTGTGCATATCAATTAAGTGGAATGAAGAGAGTATTAGCAGAAGGAAATACCTGTTACTTTTAGTAAATGCTAATAATTTCGAGTTTATTATATTTGTATTTAAAATATTCAGTATGACATTATATTAATATTCTTCACTCCTTTCCATACAATGTAGTACTCAATTCATCCAGTGTTCATCTTGTATTTACCACATGGCTGACTTGTCTAGTGAGTGTAAAGGAATGATTATGAAACTGAAGCAGTGTTTATTTCCTTGAGGATGTGATGAACTGTATATAACAAATCCCTTTCTTGATCAATCTTGACTTCAAGAGATCTGTACAGTCAACTGTTATATTGGTACTCTAAATTGCTCTCTTAATGTCATCATTTCTTCTCTGGAATTCTAATGACCAAAGACCTCTTATCCAAACAAGGTTGTCTTAACAATGCATATTCAAGTCACGGTTTGAAGCCCTAATTCATCTTCTATACAAATTGGAAAAGTTCTGCAAAGATACACTGATGACTCTTCACAGAATCTTGAAACTGTGGAGAGGTCTCAGGGTTAACATTTTGGTGCAAGACAGTTTGTTTTCATTTTTCACTTTGAAAGAGTATTCTCTGATTTGTTTAAAGTGCTAATAGTTGCTAGTTCAAAACTAGAGTAGAATAATTTCGGTTGTAATTTACTGTGCTTTAAAGATTAATTATAAATAAGACTTGGTCCAAATTGACATAATGCAAGCATTCTTTATGATATATTGGTCTTAAATGTATTCATCATTCCTTCATTACAGAGCCTATTTTGTTTTTCATTTCTCTAATTGTATATTAAAAATTAAATACAAACAAAAGCCCTAAGTTTGGTACATCATCTCACACAGACATGTGATGACTTCTCAGCTCTGGGTGTTAGAATTTCCATCTTTGTTTACTTCTGTAGCTGTAAATTACATTTTATGGATAAATCCCAGAGCTATAAATTATGCAGAGAAGTCTGCATTTATGGTATTTTCAAGTAAAATTCAGGCAAATTTTCGGTCTTATGCTTCTCTCTGAAACTCTGAACTTTCTGATTTTTTCTGTTCTGCAGATTTCGACACCTCTGGAAGATTCAGGCAAAAAAAAAACAACAACAAGAAACAAACAAACAAACAAAAAACACGAAAATCATGGACAAAATTGAAGGTAAAGTTATAATTTCATGTTTATTTTAAGATAATGACATGGTGGTGACTGAACTGTTTTCTTAATGACTAAAAAACTATCAGTGTAAGTAAGTTATAACATTTTCTTTGGAGTATATTTATTAAATTCAGATTTCAAAACAATTTCTAGAAATAAATCACAGAAACAATAAACAGATATGAAAGTGTTCCAGAATACTTTTTACACTGAATTATTTCTTTGACTATAAATTCAATAACATATTGTAGACTTTAGTCAGACGACATCTTTCCATATTTATTCACTATTCTTTATCTCCTAATTACCTGAATGGCAGCAAAGGTTATTTTCGTGTGTGAATCCTACCGTGCTCTGAATCAACGGTGGCTCTGTTATGGGATACTTCCCAAGTAATTATTGCAATAAGCTTCCCAAAATTTTCCTTTTATGAGAGCAGCTGCAGAATTTTTCAGCATTACAGAAAGAAATTAAAGATAGGAGCCTCTCGGTTAGGCAGTCCAGAGACATCCCATCTTCAAAGAAGGCAAATAAAATCTATTGTCTGAAGTGTTAAAAGTCTCCTTTAACATCTGTCCTTTTAGACTGAAAATCTTTAATTTGAAGATATCAGAACAGTCCGCTGAGGAAGTCATTTGAACTTATCAACAATAGTGAAATAATACCAGCAAATTTGTCTGAAGTGGTGTAATAGAGGATTTTCCAAAAGTGTGAGAAATTCTATCAGAAGGATCTTAATTCATCAGTAGGACATCCTTATGTAGAAAATGGAGTTTATCATGAACTGTCAGAAAAGTCTTAACCTAAATCAGAAGAAGATATCAATGTTCTGAATCCATGTTCTTCCTTTGCATGTTGCTGTGTAAAGCATTCTGGAGGGCTGGAAAGAAGGTCTTAAGTTTCATGTTTTCCATATCATAGAAAACACATCATGGCTCAGAAGGAGACAAAGAAAAATAAATAGGCTTGCAGCAAAGCAATATATTAGTTTTCCGGTAAAAAAGGCAATAAAGGATAAATAATAGTATTTGGCTTTTTTTTTTTTTTTTTTTTTTTTTAATTCTTCCACTTCAAATAGAGAATTCCTCTGCAATATTATTAGGCTCCTCACTATGGCTCTTAATTTGGGCATTTTACTTTTTTTTTTTTTTTTTTTTTTTACAGCTCTGAAGAACCTGTAAGTCATTTTTCTACCAAATACATCTCTACAGATTTTTCAGGGAGTTTAAGGGAATTTGATTCTTACGTTTGAATCATATCAGAGAGGAAATGAGATAGAAGTCTAAGTAGAAAGTGCTGCTGTGAGCTAAAAGCAAAAGGTGTAATCATTTTTTTTTTGATACTTATAATTATTAGACTTTTCATTTTTACAACTCTTCTTGATTAGTTCCATGTACCTCTATGGTACTTTTCATTACTGTCTGTGATGAAAATATTTTAACAAAAAATCAGTTTGAATGCTCATACTTTAGCACAGTGTATTTTAAATTCTGCAGAACCCAGTTTCATAAAATGTTTAATAATAATAATGTTCTTGCTGTGAGTCTCTAGCAAATAATTTTTTACTTTTGTGTAGCACTTGTTATCTCAGAAATTCACTGCACATTAATTAAGCCTAACAATATTCCACTGCGTCAAATAAATATTTTTGTATTCAGTAAAATATTTTTACATCAGGCAGATATTATCAGATTCCTTTAGTGGGTCAATAATGAAATTGAATATAAGCACGGTGAAATTTAGATTCTCAGTGTCTTTGCATAATTACCTCTCATTTTAATACTATGGAAGCATTTTTACATTATAAGAAAACAAACAAGGCTTTATCCCATCTTAGAAATGCACAAAGAAAAAAAAAGAATTACTATGAATTTGTACTTGGCTTCAGCTGCAGAGACTACTGCCAGGAATGCTTAGGAATACGTAAATTGTCTCTAGCCTGAGAACTTTAAAGAAGTGTTAATAGTCCAGATACTGTGTACAATTGTAGGTTAATACAAAAGATGCAAAAGAAAATTTGATTCCAAAAAAGAAAAATTGATTTCAGTAAGGAGTATTCCACGTTAAGCCACAAAGGCCACCTAGATGCCATAAGATGAAAAAAGAATAGTGAAAGTTTCATGTATGGGAAGATATAAGGAAGTTCACTGAGAAATCAATTTCAGAACTTCAGAAAATTAAATTAGAAACAAGTGAAGTTGTTTAGTTAGTATTTTAACACTCAATATTAGAACCAGATGCAGTGAAAATACTGCGCTGTAGTAAGTGTACTCAAGGTCCTACGTATCTCTCAGGTAAAATTGTAAACCGTTGAGGTATGTTGTAGTGGAAATGCGAAGTCATGCCTTGAAACGATGATTGAGCAGCTGGTGGGAAGGCAGGGCCAACCCAGGGGAGCAGGATCCACCTCTTCCCAGACTTCATTTGATGATTGGCAGTTGGGACAAGGGTTTCTCTCTGGAAATCTCTGCTTATCTGATGCCTTCTGAAGGTAAGGAGGTTTTTTTTTCCTTCTTTCTGTACTTATTGCTGTTGCATCTGAGTGGATCCTCACCATTGTCTGGAATGTTGTTGTTCTGCTGCCTTTTTGCACATTCCGATGTGTTATGTACTTGCAAATGCAAGTACAAGCAGAATAATATTTCTGAACTCTGATGCAGAACTGGCTGCTGTCTAGGCTGGAATAAGCAGCTTTTAGCTGACTTCAAAGAAGATGTTCAGTATGTTAAAAGTATTAACTAACAATAATAGTTGTTAAATTTAGACACCTGGTGCGCAGTGATCACTTGTCTTTAATAATACTAGTGTTGTTTACTACATTCAGGAAGTGATGAATCTGGTTTGAAATTAATGATCAAATTTTTCTTTTGTTGGATTACAAGGTCTTTCAGTATGTACTTCCTAACAGAACATCGCTTCCAAATAATAAATTTCTGTGTAGACTGATCTTATCAAGTTTATAAAATGAATGAAGCTACGCTGAAAATACAGTGATTTCGGATGTGAAAACCATGGCTGGAATGTGATGGGTTGTGGGCTGTTTTTCTGCTGATGTCTATGATTGATTACTAAATATGCTCAGTACAGTGAGTTTCTACAGAAAGTGGAGAAGACTTCTGTTCTAATTGTTTCCCTTTAAGCAGAAATTTTTGATCAGTTTTTGCATTAACCTTATTGCATTTATGCAGGGATTCACAAAGACATCCCTGTATCTCAGACACTAGTAGTGTTGCAATCCATTTCCTTGGCTTCTGGAGGATGTTACTGTAGGGGAACTGTAAGGTCACAGCTTGACCCAGTGTCAAGCCAGTGTCACCACCGAGCATGTGGTGAGGACGTGTCTCTGGCTCAGGGATTACAGGCAAATTGTTGGTAACCATGATCCGCAAGTGACCGGAAGGGTTGGACCCAGGATCCACTGAAGGGAGGGCATCTTTTAGACTTTAGCTTTTCCTTGAGAAGTGCTACATAGCCAGAGAGCCCCTTCACCAGTTGAATGACTTCAACTCTTATTTCTGTGTACGACTATTGGCCTACCTTTGAATGCTTTATAGGTTCTTGGCAATACCAATTTTGTCTTTTGCATGAGCAGAACTGTTACTCAAACAGCAACAATTAGTAATAATCTCATTCTTTGCCTTTTTTTGTTACTACCCAGTAGAAACTTGTTGCAAGTAATCTGAATACTACAGAACAAACTGTATTAGGGATTTGCTTTAGCTAGATATTTGTAAGCTATGCAAGTAGAGAGAGCAGTAGTTCTGAATGATTTGCTTGTAGCACTATAAAATATTTTAGTAGAAAGATACCGGGTTGGTTGACCTCCCCTGCTTCAGAAAATAAATGTCATTATTCGCTTATTCTGAACATGTACTGCAAAAATTGCAGCAGTTCAGAAATGTGTTTCTGCCAAGATTGTCTCACTGTTTTGTCTGCCCTAATTGGAGCAGCCACTTCTCAGAAAATTCATCAACTCCTCCTGTCTCTCACTATTATATTGCAACATATATTGCTTTATATTGCAGCAAATTCTGTGCTGAGACTGAACCTGTTTTTGGTACTCTTAATTCTGGTGTCAAATATTTGAGGGAATAAGACATGGGAAAAATCATTTGGAATTCATTCTCCATTTCCAATATTATTTTTTAATTGCTGGATTGAGACAAGGATGGATACAGGGGAGAGTAAGAAGGTAAAGAGTATGCCAGAGAAAACTGTAGGCTAATCAAAAGAAGAAATAGAGGCTGTGCAGTGCATAAGAAACTGAGAACAAAAACATGGTTCTCACATTCTGACCATACAAACAACGCATTGTGTAGCTGCCATAATTGATATACAGTGTAAACTTGACTTTGTCAAGGATTCAACTTCCTGTATCTGTTTATTAATTTAATCTCTGAGCTCTTTCTTTCTTATTCTTCCATCTCTTCTAGTTACCCAGTTCTTAACTGAAAGTGGTTCCTCCCTACAAACTATCATAATTATATTATCATAATCAAAATTGTCAGAGTTAACAAGTACGTAAATATTTAGTAGATAATACATTAAATGCTTCAAGAGGCACTGTGTCTGAAAGTATCCTGTCAGGAGGACATCAAGATGGAGAACTTTTCCGTTATCTTTTTACTAGAGGAAGATTCGCTGATTTGGGAAACGTAGTCTGATTTGACAGCAGTCCCTTTTGAATATTTACTAGTATTCTGTGGGCTTCAGACAAAAGCTTTTCCCTTTTGTCCAGTAACAAGAAGACATATGACATCTGCATTGTTCCATTTCCGTATAGAGAGACTATGTTCTCAGCATCTCCTCAAAGACCAGCCAAAGTGCTTTGTCCTTAGGGGAAGTGAGTGGTATAATTTATATCTTGAATGGCTTGATGAAGAGGCTGTTGCTGTGGTCAAACAACCAACATTCTTGATAAGGAGATTGTCTCTAATAGTTAAACAAACAAACAAAACAAACAAACAAAAAAACACACAGAAAGCAAACAACAGAAAAACCAGTCACGAACCTGTTGCCAACATTCAAAGCAATATTCAGAAAACAAAAAATGTTATTGAAGAATGACTTAGTGGAGAATGCTGTTATTTTATTAGGGGACTGTTGCAATGAATTATTCGTTACCCTTGGAGACCCATCGGCCTGTCCATTTACTGAGGTGAACACCAATATGATGAGCAGCAAATGGCCTTTATTGTAAGCAATACACACTCTTTATAGCTTTCCCGTATCGCAGAGTTACCCAATCCTCTTTACTTCTGTTATCTTATCTCTGCCCAATGGACTTGTGGCATGTAGTGTCTTCTCTATATTTGGTCTTGTTTGTTCTCCTTCCTTATCTTCAGGAAGCATGTTGTAACAGTCTCCGCAGGGCCTACAAGGCCGGGGGGCCCATGCGGGTGCTGTCGCCATCTTGTGACTGTTGCAGCCATTTTAAAGTTATTTAGCTAACTACTACAGGGGACTAATGCTTTAAATGCTTTAATGCCCGTCTGGGGAGGCCAAATTCGTGAATCTATAGCTTTCATTTTATTTTAGTGCTGTTGTCTCTAAATTGCACATCTCTAAATCTCTTAGATCCATTCTTGCTTCAATGTCTCCAAGTTTTTGTGCTTACAGCATTTTGTCATTTACCATTATGTGACTTTGTTTACAAGGATCTAAATTTCATGACCTAAACATGGAAAGATTGATACAAGTTCTTCATTTTAGGGGGTGGAGGGTGTGGAAAGAATATTAAGATTGAGAAATCAATAAGCTGGAGAATATTAAAACATATCTTTATGGATCTCATCTATGTCCATAGTGGAATCTGGAAATCTAATGGTGAGCTCTGGCAATTTTACCACATGCACACTCATAGAAACGTAGAATGATTTGGGTTGGGAGGGATCTTTAAGATCATCTAGTTCCAACCCCCCTGCTATAGACAGGGATGCCTTCCTCTAGACCAGGTTGTTCAAAGTCCCATCCAGCTTGTAAAAATGGTTTTGTTTCTTAAATGCCACGTGTTTAGGTGCTCTTGTTTTTAAACCTTTTAAAATGGTTTGTATGTTAAAACCACTAATATAGTATACCTGCTGAAACAGTCTACGGCTTTGGACATGCCACTTGCACTACATACTTGTTTATTTACCTGGTAAATGGTAATAAGAACATTGTAAATATAGTTTCGAATAACCAGTTACTAACTGCACAGAAATATAAACATTGGAAAAATAAGCCATAAAATATGCTATCGTTTTTTAAAACAACAGAATATTAGTGATCAATAGATCAGAGCTAAATCAGCACAAATAGCCTTGGAAGCCATTTCCCTGCAAAAGATAAGAGTTCAGTAATGTTAAAATCAATATATGTATAGTTTCTTGATGATCACTAGCAATTCTGTGAATAAAGTTTCCAGGATGAAGTATACCTGTGAGTATATTGCGAGTACTCCTTTAAAAGGTTTCTTCCAGTTTTAAGCCTGACTTTCATTAGCTTTTCTTGGAAGAAACCACCTTGCTGTTTTCAATGGTTTTATTCTTTTCTTGTGAGATATGATCATGACATGAAAATGGTGTCCTAAACCCAATAGCTTATTGCTGGAGAAGTTAAAGTCGATATAATTATCTTGAAAACAGGCTAATGTACATGCATTAACTACTTTGTGGTGTTTTCCATTTTCATAGAAAACCCTACTGGAACTTGGTTTGTAAAACAAAAGGACAAAGAAGTGTGTTTTTTAAGGTTCTGCATACAGTTATCGATGACAGTTCTTAGAGAGATTGGCACTTTATTGAATAAACTTCTAGAGAAAGAGGGGGAAGCAGACAATGTAATGCTGAGAGACAGGTGAGGTGACTTTAGGTAATCAAAGTAAAAGAAAAAAAATGCTACTGGACAGGATCCCAGCAGAAGGACACTCATTTTCTGAGAAACCTGATGAGTTTCTGCAGTCTTACAGTGATTGAGTTTTATGTTGTATGATATTCACCAAGTGACATGGTGACCCTCTTCTCCCCCAAGATGTTAGCACTTCTCTGTGGCGAAGTAATTCTTTTCCTGTCTTACTGGAGATAAACTCATGAATCAGCGATGTGAGCAGGGGTGGCAGTCCAGATAGTGCTCTGAAATCTATAAATTCTTTAAAAAACACTGTTTTTCTACTGCCAGCAGTTATCATGTTGCTATCAGACAACTTCATTCTGAAACACTGGGTGGTCTGGATTTGAGTATTAAAAGAAGAAAAGCTTGCAGTATCAGCACTCTAGATGATGAGAAAATTGGTAGTGAGTCCCATCTGCTTTCATGTGCACTTTCTTGTTAGTAGTGATCACTGGTCCAATGAATGCTGCATTTCCTTTCAGTCATAACTTTTAATCCCAACTAGCAGAAGTTATCATAAAGTTTTAAGAGAACCACATATTGTATTTTTTCCCTTTCTTGCCTTAACTGTAGATTCATATGTGATATATACCATGAAAGGTCACTTCAGACATACAGCTTTCAAATCTTTGTGTACATAAAACTCATTTAGATCAATAAATCCTCATGGATTCTCTTGTGTGAGAGTGAGTAGTTGAAAATGTATGGTGAATTGTATGTGATGACATGCTGTGAAAACTTTGTTTGCTTGCCTGTTTTAGATGTAATCTTTGGAAATTTTCATTAGCTAGTGTAATCGGTCAGTGAAACTCGGTGGGATCATAGAATTTTTTTAACCAGTCTTAATGGTGATTTCTAGGCTAGTTTTATTTTCCTTGTTTCCTTTGTTAACCAGTTTTATTTTCCCTGTAACTTTTTTTTTTTTTTTTTTTTTAAATACTTAGTAGAGAATCTACTGTGTAGTTTTGTATTGAATTTAGTCTGCAGAACTGAGAGTATAAGGGGAGGTTTTCCTGCTAAAAGAACTTTGTTTGAATGGATAAATTTGTGAATAAAAAGTTGCATATCAGGAGCTCCCTTTCAGTTGCATAAACATTTTGAATAATTAGAGAAGGCATAATGTCTAGTTCCTAGCATTAAACTTAATGTTTACTTATAAATTATTATAATAAATAGTGGTATAGTGCAATGTGCTATGAAAGCCAGAATGCTGCAGTGCATTGCTTTTGGTTGTCATTAGTACCATATAACTCTTGTTCCAGATCAAAACATTGCAGAATAACAGAGAATAGTAACTTACTTGCCTGTAAATACAGTTGAAGGCTCTGCTTCTCTGCTGTGGAAGCTACCAGTAACTATAAAGTAGCATCTGCTGCTCCATGTAGTACAGCTGAGCTATGAAATTTAGACTTTATCCAGTCTCTCTAAAATGCTAGTGTGTACAAGAACATTATTTCTTGGTACTGTGCAAGAAATGATAAACTTCTAGACTTGACTTTGCTTCTGGTCTTAATAGGGATCATGGGATGGTAGCTTTTTGCAGTAATGTACATTCCATTAAAATTACTTTAAAAATCAATTTCCTAGCCATTTAGCATAGGTAAGATATCCATTATACTATGGATGACTGATGTTTATTAAAAAAATGAATTGCTAGCAGGCTAGAAATGAAAGGGAATGTTATGGGAAATGAAAAGAGAATGAGTTTTCATCACATTCTGTAAGGATTGAGGAAGTTAAGTGGAAAAAAATTCCTACTTGTGGTGCTGCATAAGTTTAAAATATTTTATGAGCTACTTAGAAAAAAATGGGAAAAATAAAGTTCTCTAATATAGGGATATAAGGAGCACAACAGCATCATCCATATTAAATGTGTAATTTGTGGCAAAGACGATTAGAAGGTGGAGCTTAAAAAACTATTGAGTTGTTTCAGTACAAAAAGTCTGTTCAGAATAGTTCACCCTTAAAAGACTTCTCACTCAGTACCCTTGAGTTAAATACAGGCTATACTTACTCAAGGGGCAGTGTTTTGCAAATATGGTGTTTTATGGGCTTTGGTTTTTTAAAGGTTATGTCAAGTGTGACAACAAGGATGCAACCTGCCTATGCACTATTAGCTACCAAGAAGGAAGAAAGGGTGGACTTTATCCCCAGAATGAACATCGTGAACTGAAGCTGGTTAGCAAACACTTTGTGGCTAAAATTGGAAACAATCAGGAGATTGAAATTCAGCTACTGCCTCTGTCAGCAGCATCTTTCAGAAAGCCAAGCTTATAGCAGCTTTCTGAATCTGGATGTCTGAAAGGTGTGTTCCCCTGGGATGAATATCCTTTGCTAATGCAAAGGTATGCTTTCGGGGTTGGCTGTGACCCAACACTTTATTCTGTTTTCATTCTAACATACTATCAAACTCCATGAAATATTTATAAATACAGAAACTTTCAAATTATGTTCTATTTATAACAGTAATAAAATGACATTGCTCTAAGTACATTTCCTTTAAATTTTTAAGTTCTGTTGTACACCCAGGCTAAGATAATAAATTAAAGTGTTCCACAACTCATGAGAAACAATGAATAATGTTCAGCTGAATAACAGTTCTGATTCCTTATCACATCTTAAAATATTTATTTCCCCTTTCAATTATTTTAGTGCACTCTTCTCTGCAAGTGGTATTATGCTTGGCCCATATTTTTGATGTTTTGCTGTTTCTCTGTGGTAGATGAAACCTTTTACGTTTCATCTTTGTGTCTGTGCTTTTGTTCTATGTGTGTATAATGACTCTATAAACATGATTCAGTTATATCCTTTAAGAGTACAAAGAATAATGCGTAGCTCCTGAGTTATGGAAGGCTTCAATCTTCCAAGAAAATCAGAGTAGTGAAACCATGAAAGGGAACCAGTTTCAGCAGAACCATCAACTGGTGGAAACCAAAGCAAACCACCAGTCCAAGTCATCAGCATTTAAAATTTGCAGGTAGGAATAAAAGATGACATCACACTTCATTTGTTGCCTCATTTACACCAGATACTAAAGTATATATAGGGTCAACCAAAAGCAGGACAGAATCTTGGTGTTACCAAGGGTGTACTGCTACAGTTTATCTACACTGAACAGCTTCTGCAGGACAGGCAGAGATGTACTATCTATTAGTAGTAAATCTGTCCTTCTTCTAGGATTGCTGTGATTTATGCCCGTTTGTGAACTTGATAGTCATTTGAACTAGTGAATTAAAAGAAAAAAACAAAATTGTTTCCAGTTAAGCTTCTAACACTGAGAGCAGTCGCAGTTTACCAGCAGAGATAGCAGAAGGAAGGGTGAGAGAATATGTACTGCTAATGTGCTTTTCAAGTTCATGAGATGCAATCATATGTCTATTAGTTTTAATCTACTTTACTTTAGAGAAACAGCATAGCGACAAGCTCTCCACAGAGCCAGGACCGTTGAGCTTACATTATATTTACAAATACCACTAAAGGGATGATTCTCAACACCCTAACTAAAGATGAAGCAACTGATGTTGTGCTTATTATGATTAATGCTCTACACTGTGTTGCTGGTGACTCCAGTTAGGTTTCTTGTCTTCACCCAAGTCATGGAGACCCATTATTATAAGAGTAAGATTAATGATTGACTAAAGATTTTACCTTTTAAAGTATATGGGAAATCTGCTTTATAAGCATTGATATTCGAGCGTCTATATTAAATGACCAAAATAGGAAGCAATTCTTTTCCATGGAATGATGTAGATTAGGAAAAAATCACACGATTTTGCCCAGCACTACTCACTTCTAACTCCCAGTGCACATAAGTGTATCAGTAACCAACAAAGAGTTTCAGTGAAGGAAGAAAAATGTGAATTTAACGGAGGGGTTGCTTTTCACTTTCTATCCGTATATGGGGCATACCGACAGAATTAATTTGAGGTTCATCAAGCTACATAAGAGAGTTGGGGAAGCTTCTAACCCTGTTTTTTTTATAGGACAATAGTAGGTTTTGTTAGAGAGCATTTGTAAGAAGGTTGGTACTGTGAAAAGAAAAAATCTTGTGATATTCACCTCTGTAAATACTATTGAATTATCTCTTGTCTCAATTTTTTCCTCATAAGTATGTATAGTCATTAATCACACATTTATTACAGTAATGTTATTCACAGGCAGAAGCAAACAATAGTCAAAGTGCCAAAAAATTCACATACTTTGCTTCTGGTCTGCCAGCTTTCTATGCCAGGGCAAACTCTTTTGAACTCAGTGACAGGAAATAAAATAAAAAATAAAGGCGGAGATTGGTCCCCAACAAAGCCACTGAGAAACCTCCAAACAAAGTGTAGACCTATTTTCTAAGTTGTACATACAAGAGTTCTCCCCTGGTTTTTCAGGAGCTGACATTTTACACAAGGCTTAAACGCAAAATGCTGTGAATGTCCATTTAGTTTCATGCCAGCCTTCATTCTAATTTGTGTTATGTGTCATAGCAGTCACTGGATCTCACTTTGATTTTTACCTCAGAAACTGACATGAGCCGAAACTAAAATATTTTGTGATTTCTCATTGTTACAGGGCTTCTACAGACTGTCTCAAAACCGGAATTTTTCAGTTAGCCCTTTATTCGTAGTGACAGTCTGGGATGAATTTAGCCCTATTCTTTCAGACATGCAAAATGCAAAGTTAGTATTTGCTGAGGTCACTAAACATCTTAAAGTGAGCTGACTGTGCCCTTTGTGATCTACAAGATCTACAAAACTAACAAAAGTATCATTTGCAATTTCCACTGCATTGGGCTATTTGAACATGCATCCTACCTTTGAACCGTGTTATGGTGCAACAAGTCTTAGAAGATGGTTTTGAAGAAAGTGTACTGCTTTGTACACATTGCTCAAAAAGTTTGTTGAGGTTATCTCTTACCTGATGGAACATATTGGCTGAGCGCAACTGTTTGTTTCTAGCATCACGAAATATTTTATTCGTATGACTTCCTTTGTACAGTAAGAAACAGTGAAAACATGTAATCTTGTAGTTTAGGTGTTTCTCTTTCAAAATATTGTTCAAGCCTGAAGTACATGAAATAATTTCTTAAAAGTAATTTAAGTGCCTTCTTGATGTTTAGATTTTGCTGTTGTGAGTCATAGTATTTTGAGAGGTATCTTTTAGCCAGAACTAAATTCAGCTCAATTCCTTGAATAATTTCAGAACAATTATAGTAATACTTCCAGGAAATCTGCTTTCCACTGATATTTGTCCAGTGCTACTGCTGGTATTGACAGCTCCTGCTAAAAACCAACAGGAACTGCTCATGTTCAGCCCTTCTGAAGTTAGGGATTTTCTCAGAAACGGCGAAGTATTACACCTACACGTTTTCTTTACCTAGTGATTGTTGTCTGTGCAACATACACAGAATTGGCTTTCAGCAGCAGCTTTTTTTCCATTGAGTTTATTTTATTAATGGAAAATTCTGCTAAAGAACTCGCCTTCTTTGACCTCCTACAGAGCGTAATGTGCTAGTCCTGCTTGGGTTATTGAAAACTCTTAAGCTTTGTCCTCTGTTTATTAATGCTAATGAAATTCAACAAAGGGCTGTTTTCAGGGTAAGCAGTGAAAGCAGAGGAGAGGGCAATGGCAGTAATGAGTCTGTAATTATTTGTAAAAATAAAAGACAGAGTTCTTGCACAAGAAAGAATTCTCATAGAAAGACAATACTAATAGATAAGGTGAGACTACTTGTAAAGTTTTGTCAAAGTTGTATAAGGAAGAAAGGGGATTGAAATAGAAATTAGTGACAGCTGAAACAGCTTCTATTCTTTAGTTAAGAGCAGTGAGAAATCTTAAGAGATCTGTTTGTGTGCTCTTTTGTGTTGTTTTTGGTTGTTGTTGTGATATTGCCCATTGCATCACTGTTCATCAAAGGGAATGTTTATTTTAGTCCAATTCAGAATGATAAGAGGCGATTGTGTATTTCTTTTTCATCAAATTATAAGATTTTAAAAAATATATATATTATTTCATCATGGTGTTGTACTGCAGTATTTCATTTAGAGTTTCACGTTCAAATATATATTTATGTAAAATAATTGCATATTGTAAACTACAGCATTTAAAATTGTCTTGAATATTTTTGTAGCACTGGTTACAAGCTTGTAACTATATAAATGTTGAAGAGTTTGTTCAAGACATTTAATTATAATACAGCTCTTGAACTCAAAAGTTCAGAAAAAATATAGAATTCCACATGCTTAAAAAATAAAATTAGAATACCTTTTAACAATTCAGCTTTCATGAAGAAAAAATTACTCAAATTTAACAAAATCTACTACCGTATCAGTGTTTCTTTTGCCTAGACAGAAAGTCTTGAAATGCTATGTTGAAGCAAATTCAACATATGATGTTGCTTATTGCTGTGTTGTATTAAAGCAAGCCGTGAGTACTGATCACTGATGGTTCCATGACAGTGTCTCTATAGTACTAGAGAGGTAATAATACTATATATTAAGGTCTCAAGCTGCATCAGTTTCAACAAGAACTGGAGCTGGCATATGATTTGCTGTATTGCATTAATATTCAATCTATATACGTTCTGACCTGAGCCTTCATAAACATCAAATGCTTTTTTCTTTAATGTAATCTCATTTATTGTACCATTTATATGTGTCATGTCACTTTGACTCTCTTCTTGCTGAGAGAACTAAAATGGGCTTCTACTAAAATTGGGTTAATGCCGTTTCTGATCAGCCTGTGCTGTGAAATCATGCAAGGCTAACACCTCCTCTTGGAAGCTGAGGTCACTGCCAAGAGCAAAGACTTCTTTTTTACTAAAAAGCAAAACTGACACCTTTTCCCCTCTTTTCACTGTTTCCATCTAAGAGTGAAAAGGATTTTCCACAAATGAAATAAACTATCTTCTTTATCAGGTCATGCACAAATAGCCCTTTCACTCAATGCGGACGCTAAATATCTTTGTTCTGTGTGCTTTTACAACAGATACAATAGACTTTATAATAGAGAAAATGGGGAAAGATGATGAGTGGAACTGCTAAACCTACCTATTTTTTATTTTCCTTCATAGAATCTTGACTGTCTTGAATTAATGAGTGCATTTTGTTTAATTCCACTTTTCTCTGTAAGAATGTCAACAAGAGATCATAATTCAAAGTTAGCAATGAATTTTCTACTTTTAGGTAATTTCCCATGTACTAGGAAGATGTTTCATGTCATCTTCTACCCAAGAATCTCAGAACACATTTTAAAACTAGGCTGGGATTCTGACCTAGCAGATAGTTGTTTATGCTAGCATTGCAAGTAATGTAACAGAAGCAGGAAAGGGGCTATAGATGTATAATAGTGGTATCTGTGGGCTGCCAAACAGCAATGTTTGACCTTGGAAAAGGTCATTTTCCCCCTTATTTTTTTTTTTTTTTTTTTTGAGTTTGGAAACAACCAAGAGTTTCTGCAAAAGATCTCTGACAGGATTTATACTGTCTTACATATGATATGACTTTGGAAGATTAATCAGTTCTGAAATAATATATCTCTTCCTCACTACCAGAAAATCAGTTATTTGATTTTGATTCTTTTAATCTCCTAGTTAATAAATTCTGTTCCAGGAGGCAATTTGATATCCAAATAACTTTTGGGTCCATGTTTGATGTAGCACTAAAGGAAGCCATCAACCAATATTTCCTTGGGAGGAAGGCTGAAGCAACAAACATTCCTCAGGCTTGGTTTTCTTTAACAGTGTCTTTGAACATTTAGTCTTAAGCCTTGGTGTTCACTAGAGATAACTATGACAGTGTATGCATTTACAAGTAATCTGTACAACAGCAGAGTGAAAGGACTGGAGCTGAGAACGCAACACGCACTTGGACTGAGGGCAAGATTCTGGGAATTTACTTTCATTGCCATTGCATTCATCCTTCAGACTAAAAGCCTAGAAGCAGCTGGTGCATATCTTTGTTTGATTACATCAAAGGTAATAGAGCTCAGATTACTCTGTGATGCAAATCATAGGGTATGATGTGATGACAACTTTGAGATTGCTTTAGAAAACACATTTTTCACCTGAAAACTGCAGAGTAGACGCAACATAAAGAAATAAGAAGCAAGCTATTAAATTTCCCTGCTTAGGATGAAAACAAAGGTTGCAAAACCAATTTTAAACTTAGTGCATTAACAATATACATTTTCAGAGATGTTTACTATTATGATACAGCAGATGCAATATTTATGAAAAAATCTATTTCTACAACTGTTATGAAATAATGTCATATTTTCTTAAGGGTTTCTCTTCAGTGTCCCTCTGTTTCCAGTGCATTCCAAGACTGAACATAAATGCAGATTTCAAACTTCAGTTTTAATGTGATTTTATTTATTTGTTTGTTTATTTATTTATTTATTTATTCCCCCAGTCCTGCTGATCTTTTTTTCCTCTTTCTGGATGTTTAAATGCTCTGATATAGTATTACCGGCAACAAGTCACTTGTACAGCAATAAGAGAACATTGCAGTTTTACAGAACTTCTTTGCTTCTGAACTAGAGGGTGGTAGCTAATGATTACCTTCTCTGTTAGGTTTCTTAAATTTCTATTCAGCTTTACAGTTTATAAGTGGAATCAGGTTAAATGTGGCTAACCTTGGGCAGATAGGCAAAAGGAAGAAAGATGAGGCAAATAATTGGAACATGACTGTTCTTTTACTTTTCTTAATATGTCAGTGAACTCATCCCACTTCCTAGAAGGCATTTTGGGGGCACGGATACGGTATTTCTAAATTTAACGTTTTCACAAAAAAAAAAAAAAAAAAAAAGAAAAAAGAGCAAATCCTGAAGATTCAGGTTCTCATTAAGGCCGCAGGTACTCCCCCTTGTTTTGGAAGTGTATAAGCAATATGGGTTTCATCTGCTTTTTTTCATGTATTTTTAGTCTAGAAGAGTAATATGAAATGTTTTTCAATAGTGCATGACCTATGATCCGGTGCCTGATTTATTGGTTGGCAACTGGGGGTTAGAACTGGGTGATCTTTAAGGTCCTTTCTGACATTTGCCATTCAGTGATTCTTTGATAAATTCACCAAGGCCTGACTTGTCTTTATTTTTAAAGGATATATAAAGATTAAGGGTGTAACATTTCATAGAGTGTTTAGAATTAAAAAAATCAACTAGTCTTATGTTAGTCAGGCTGGAAGGTGAGACATAGAGGTCTATCAGTGGTGATAACTTTAAAGAATTATTTTTTATGAGCTGATCTGCATCATCCAAGCCTGACTGTGATACTCCGTGAAGAAATACCCCATGATTTATCAGTATGCTTGTGCATATGTGTTTAGTTTATATAGATATCTTGTACATATACATACCTTGATGTGTGCATATGCATCTATGTGCTTATAGATGTATAAACATACCCTGTTCTTGTCATAACATACTGTTGTACGACTGTTAAGACGTAACAACTGTTCTGCTGACACATCAGCCCATCATCTACATATGATTAATATCATATCTGATCAATTAGGAAACAGAGACACAGATTTCTGTTGCAACTTAAATGGGACAAGAGGTACTGCAACCAACAATTTGTTCCAAAAAATCTTTATTATACCTTGTTGCTGGCCTATATACTATTGCTCTAATTGTCAGATTCTGAACTCAGTAAAGATGTATATGAAATGTAATTTGGATGCTGGTACAAAAGATTTGAGAATTGCCAATCACAATGGAAAGGACTGAAATGCAAAATCTTTTGGGGCAGATCTCACTTTTCTTTGCCTTTGAAAATTCTTTTTTTTTTTCACCACTGTATTTATTTATTGAAGTGTTGATTTCCTAATAGCATTCTAAAGATTTTGCAGCTAGATGTAGGAAAAATTCTGAAATAGTCCAACATGGATGAGATTAGCTTTTTCTGTTCCATAATTATTCACTGATCTGATTTCTAAAAATGATGCCACTTCACCTTAGAACATCTGCAAAGAAACTGGGTTGTGTTAGTACTAGCAACTGCAGTTCTAACCTATGTAACCTAGTAGATATATGTTAACATTTAAATCATATAGCTATGATCTAGAGTTGCATATGCTTCCAAAAAAAAGTAAAAATAACCCCAACAAAAATCACAATTTGGAAGCTTATATGGGAAAGCCGTAAGAAAGGCAATCTATTGCAGCAGTCTCTACTTTGTTGGAAGTGACCATGGTGCTTCTCTTGGGGCTGTGCAGAGGGGAACAGGTGCAGGTAGCACTGCAAAGTCAGTCTAAAGATTGCAGCCAGGCTGAGCCTGTGCTGTCCTAGTATCCAATTAAAAAATTATTTCAACAGACTTCAGAGGCAATCAAGTGCCCGTGTGCTTATGATTCATTTACGTAAATGTGAGCAATTTCAGTTTTTTCTTCTTGTATCTAAATTACATCTTTTGTAAACTCTGTAAATAGCATACAACAAATTATCGCGTGGGAAAGTAAAAAATGGCTAAACTAGAACTGCTGGGACAAGAGGTGCTCTTGAAAGGATTTTCCAGGTTGTAACCTAAGGTATCAGTGGCAAATCCTCCACATTGATTGGATGGCATTTATGAGTGATGAGACAGTAACAGAGATAAAGGAAGAAGCTCTAATGAATTTTGTGGTCCTGAGCTGCGTCAGTGTGTTTCAGTTTTCATGTGAAAGAGTACTTACCTCAAATGAGGTAGAGAAGTTACAGGATCATGAAATTATTGGTGCACTCTGCATGCTCATTACAGAGTGTGTGTGAGAAGATATTTTTGTCCCATTTAAGGAGATACTTGATGGCACAAGGGTGTCTAGATGTAGCAGCTGCTTTTTTTTTTTTTTTTTTTTTTTTGGGTGAGAAATGTCAATTTTAGTTTTCTCCTTTCTGTTTTCTTTCAATAACTTACTTTGAGTAGTTCATCAGTTTTCATTGAAAGAAACCTAACCTAAAATTATTATTACTGCAGTATCATTGTGCTGATATACACTGGGTGAAAGCTTATGCTGATGGCACTGGATGAGACATCAAAGTGATAATGGCATTTTTGTACTTCCAGAGGGAAAGTTCAGATATCAGTCCTGAAATTAAAATTATCCTGCCAGATTCACTTCTAATTTCAGAGCTGGAAGAACAACGAACAAGTTTCATTAAAGACTAGCACTTTTACATATGACTTCTCAGTAGAAAGGGGCCCATATGACTGTCCTCTCTTTATGCTACTTCTACTGATAGAATACCAGAAGGAAGGCATGATGGTGTGCAGAAACTAGATTAGTCTCTTCTCCTGAAGCTAATTCTGCCACAACACTGTGAACACCTTCCACAATGAACATAGAACGACCTCCAAATTACCACTGTGTTGTACCCCGCCTGAGTATAAAAAATAACCTCTGTTCTACCAGGTTGCTTTATTCTCAATCCCTTTTTACCATCACAAAATGTCTTTTTAGCTTAAAAAAAAAAACAACAAAAATCATACTTCAGTGAAAGATGTATCATTATACTGACAAAAATGCATAAAACCTCTCAATATGTACACAGTAAAAAATACAGTTTTTCAGTTGTTTAAAAAAAAACAACTAGATTTTTATTATTAAGTCCATTGCAACTGAAAGCTGACTAAATGCATTTCAAAAAACAAGTGAAAACACCTCCTGCCTACCTCTAAATATGTAACATAATGTTGTTGGCAGTTGCCAATTTAGAAGTAAAAGCTCATTGGGAGAAAATATGATATACATGTTGCAAGGTTGAGTTAAACAGACTCTTATGTTAGATTGGTTCATTTTTAGAGGCAGCTGAGACTGTCAAAAAGATGGAAGTTTCTGAATAAGTTAAAATAGCACCTATGGAGCTATAGAAAAATTCAGAGTGCTTCTTCAAACTCTGATCTCTGTAATTTCAGTAGGGAATGTTTACGTAGCACTATAAATATATAAAGTGCTTTTCATGAAGAGTTGTTGTTTACTTAGCATATATAGTTTAATACTGGATTTTCCAAAGAGGATACATTTAAGGACTGAGTAAGTTAAAATGTTTGAAGAGGCAAGAGGAGGAGACTCACTAAGTTTCTTTCTCTAAAGAAACAGCCCTAATTGTCCAAAGAAATAATCATGAGCTATTAGGCTTACACTGACTCTAACCGAAGGAAAGATTTTTTTAATTAGCAATGTGATTTTGAATAGAATGAGTACGGTCCTCGTTCTTCTGCCTGAACACTTTGAAAATAATGTATTTATTTCCTTCTTTTTATGCAACTTTCAGTTTTTGTTTGTTATGGAGCTAAAATAAACTCCATCAATTTATTCTTACCTCTTGATTCTTACCTCTGTCAGGTGGATCGTAGTTATTCTGTAACCTATGGTAAAAAAAATACTGCCTGGTACAGAGAATTGTCAATAGGTACAATGTTAGTGTGTGAGTGAGAGTGCTGGTAAATATTTACATTTCAATAACTACCATGGAATTTGATCAGTAGGTGGGATGCATTTCTGATCGGTAGCCTATAGCATAGTTGGAAACGTGGTCTTGTGCTTGGCATAAAACTCTAAGGTTGTTTTTTGTTTATACAACAACAGCAAAGACCCTTCTGCCTGCTTTTTATTTATTTTATTTCATTTTTTTGTGGCGTTAGGAAAGGGAGATGATAATGGATAAAGGATTATATTTGTTTGCTTCACTAATATGATTGCATTATTCTTTGTCTCTGTTTCTGAGCATCTTCTAATCAATCCTCTATCTCAAATCAAAAAAATCACTTATGTAAAGTAGTGCAAATAAATGGGGAAAAATTGATGCTTTTCAGAAGAATAGAAAGGCTATCTGATGAGGATGCTTTATACTACATTTGCACCCAGTTGGAGTTTTAAGGAAATAATCTTAACTTTTTCTCCAAATGTGTTTGCGGATGCAAGTTGTAGGAGGTATTAAACATCTGTTTTCTTCCACACAATTCCAAGTAAACTTTACTGTTTCAGGAATACAGATACAACTGAGTTATGGCTGTTAGTTTTGTGGTTTAGTTGTTTGCTGTTTTTTTTTCCCCCCACAAATGCAACGGAAGCAACAGGTCACAATGAAGCTTTCCAGTGGATGTTTGTTGTTTTTGGCTGAGTGCAAGGACTCTTAAAGCAGGATATGCAGAAATTAAAGCTATCAACTAATTATTTATTGGCTAATGTGCAGACGATAACTGGGATTTACAAATCACCTGAACTAGACGTTAGTGGACTCAATTCTTCTTCTAGAAAACCTGAAAAATCTTTACTGGCCAGGCAGTTCCAGCCAAGTATGGAAGAACTGGACACTGCACTTCATGTGAATTAGCTCCTCCAGGTTCCTGAGATATAATTTACTACCCGCTTGTCAGCATGTGTGATGCTGATGAATTCAACACAATGCCTCAATAACCTAAGCCCTTCCAAGTGAGGGATTGTGGCTGGTGTTTCCTCCCAATGCATGAAACTAAGTGAAGGCCTTAGCCTCCTGGTGGTGATTTAAGTGAATAGATGGAAGTTACTACTACTGACCTAGGGAGTACAGGTGTACAATTTTTGCATTATTCAATGTTTTTTATGCTCAAACATACTTTGACAGTAGTTCCAATTTAGATATTCAAGGGTTTATTTAGAATATATAAATAAAGTATTCTTGTTGAAGCATCATGTGATCTTTGCCAAGCTCTGTGCAGGGATTCTCACTGATGTTGTCACACAATACTGGTTTTGCTTTGCAGTAGCAATAACTTAATTTGCAGCCTACATATGGACACAACACGTTAAACTTAAGTCACACTTAAAAGTGAGACAAACTAAGGAATAGGGTCCTTTTTCCTGGTGAACTGAAAATGTTTTTGATGTTTTGTACTCAGCAAGCAGAAGCTGGTACTGGAAAACAACAGGAGTGTATGAAGCAAAACGCAGCAACACTGCTTCTGTGCATAGAGATTGCTGGAAAGCAAGCCCTACAGTGCTACATGGAAATTTAACTTTGTGTCATGTTGCACTGTTTTGGCATTGCATACACTTAATTCTCCTTGAATCTCTGAATGTAATTGAATTGCTCTTGCTGTTCTCTGTTGAAGGGGGTAATAAATAGAAATGACAAGCCTAAAGGGAACATCTATTCCAAATGACCCAAAATGCATAGCTGACACTGATCACAATAAGTTACTCTCTAAAAAGTTGCATGGGCACTCACAGCTCTTCATCTGCCAGCTTTGTCCTAATACTCTGTCTTGGACTGGATCTGGGCAACTGGCAGAGGAAACCTACATGCAGAGTGTCAGAAATAGTGTTTTCAGTGCTCTTGAAGCAGGAAAGCAATCATTCTTCAGAGTCAGTTGAAGTACTTACAACAACAAAAAAGAATAGAATTTTAAATTTTTGTATTTAAAATGTGATGTAACAAAGAATGTAACGTTCCTTAACTGATATATTCCTTAATTCATATTTCTCTTCTGCTGTTTCCACTAAGTTCATTATGCTACTTGCTTGGTTTGTAGTTCTGAATATTATCTTTAAGGAAAAAATAGAACCAATACTTGTCATTCTTCAAAGTGGTTTCCTTTGTACAGTTCTTACAATTTTGCTCCTTGACAAAAATCCAGTATCAGTATTTTTTGTTTTTCATTCTCCCAGGAGAATCTCAGGTCACTTTGCTAAGGCCTTAACTCAAACAGATTTTTTTTTAATTATTATTATTTTTTATTTTATTATTATTATTTTTTAGTTTAAAAAACTTGTCACTTGTTTATCCTGTTGGTTTCCAATCTAACCCTTGTTTTACTTCTGCCATTAATTCAAAAACATCCTGTTTTCATTTCTACATATTAGTTGCTGCTTTTTTTTTTTTCCTCAGAAAATCATTCCCTTAAAGGTTAGAAACCATCCAGTATATACCTTAAATAAATATAGACTATAAATATATTTATTTGCTAAAGTTGTCCTTAAGATTTAATAGCTTCTTTTTTGCTTTTCTTGATGTTTCATCCTCTGATGAACTGATAGAGAACAATAAAAACTCCTCTTTCTGGACCAAAGAGGTCAAAAGAGGTCCTAAGTTAGAGTCTCAGATTACCTATTTATCTTCGTAGTATTCTGATGCATACATTCTTTTATAAACTGATCTTTCTTGAATGATATGTCAGGCTGAATATTAGCAAGCAGGAGTTCCAAAAGCTCTCAATTGCAGTACATGTGGGTATTTGTTTAAATTAAAGGATGGAAGTTTCCATCTTCAGTGGAAAAGTTGCAAGATTAAAATTAAACAGTCCTCAAATGTTTTTAGAAGTGGGGATCTGTCTTGAGAATAGTTGAAGAGTTAGAAGATGGTTTCTGCTTATTCATTTCTATCTCTATCCTGTTTGCTTATTTTTAATAATAGACACTTGTTCAGATTCTGGAGGCATAAACAAGTCTCTTAGTTAAGTGGTTTTGACTTCAAGCTTGCCAATTTTTGTTACGTATAACTTTCCAATTCAATAAAATACTCATATTTTTTGTTAAACAAGCAACCTCTTAAAAATGCATAGGCAACTAAAATGCGGTTTTAAGACAACAGACCAATCGATCTTTTGTAGTTGGACAATGAAGACTTCAAGTATGGTTATGCTGGTGAAAAATAAAGACTTTAACAATTGTTATTCCGGCCTTTCTGGGTCTTCCCTGATTGTTGATGCCAAAGGCATTTCAATTTTCAAAAAGCCCTAGTTACAATATTGACCCTTTTTGTTTTGTTGTTGTTCAGATTTTTTTATATAAATGTCATCATCTCCTTTCCTGACAGTGCTAGTAAAAGGGATCAATGTGCGGAGATTTGAGTACGAACAATATACACTGTTTCAGAGTGAAATCAGACTGGTAATTATACTCAAGAATAAGACAATTCAAAGACCAAACAGCCTTATTTAGACGTAGTGCATTGTTATATATGTACACAGTAGAGAATCTCCTTTGCAAAGCCAAAGTATTACTCCAGGGCAGTGGAAGCAGAGCTGATTTCAAAATTCTAGCAACATGTAGAAAAATGTAAAGCTCTCTAGTCTATTTTATTAAATGGGCCTATTAAATGTCTTACAGAGGCCTTTATTTGAGCAAGTACATTATGCTATGCTATCAGTTTCCTTTTCTAATTATTCTTTTTCTACTTATTTGGCTTGTAAATATGAAAACCTACAGAGTATTCTGAGCACAAGACATACCAAAGCTTTCCTTTTCTGTTTCTTAAGAATTGATACACAAAAAATCACATAACTGCTCGAGACTGATAAATCTGAGGGAGAGAACATAAATTTTAAAAGTATTTTAATCTTTTTTCTCTTTTGAGCTTTCTTTTCTTTTTTTCTATTATTCTATTAAGTAATGAATGCGCATCACAGGAATGAAATCTGTTTTTCAGCAATATATGTTCATAATTTAATCATTGGTACTTCCTTTTCTCCTATTCAGCTTTGAAAGTCAATATTATTTGAAGATGTTTCCCTTGAAAAAAATGCTATTCTCATTTGGATGGGGGGAAAATGCATTCTTTTCATCTTTCTCACATTAGAAAAATTAGTTAATGCATTTTTTTAAATTGGAATCAATTTTCATCATATAGTCTACCCTTTTCACTGGTATAACTTTTTTATCTAGTTCTCTTTAATAAAAATAAAAAAAAAACCTACAATGTTGAAATGTTAATACACGTTACAAATATGATTCTGAACCGTATTTGGATTTTACAAAAAAAATCTGAGCGTATGGGCTGTCGTATGAGTATACTCCAACCTCTAGGAATAAATACGTACAGCTGCATACTTACAAACTTATTTTTCTTTTTAAGAGACTGAAGCCAGATGAGTCGTGAAGACTCAGGGGAACTTCTCTTAAAGCTGAAGCTGGAGATGTACTCTTAAAGCGCTTCGAAGAAGTGTTAATTACTTTATGGCTTTTCAGAAGCAGAGCATGTCAAATATACCCACAAGCTATCTCACAGTGATGAAATTGCTACATTTCATACTTTATTTTCATTTTACATGTTGAACAACTTAGGCCTTCAGGCAGATAAATACCAAAACAGTAGTTCATTTACTGTAGTTGAATCTGTTGACCCTTAAAAGGTAAAGGAAAAGCAGGAGATTTTCAAGGTCTAGCTGTAACTTGCCAAAGCTGTGAAACAAGAGTACTTGATAAACTGTTTTCGTAAATAACTGTGTTCTTAAGGTAATTTTGTTAAAATTCATCCGAGTTTTGAGCTATTTGCTGCAGCCTAAAAGAAAATGGTTGTAATTCTTTTCCAGTGGTTGTAATGCTGTCCCATAACAGAATATGGAGAAAACATCTATATCAACAAATTGAAGCTAAAAGGCATACAAATACTATAATTTTGTTCAAATCAGTGCAAATAAAATATCACAATGTTCATACACATTCTCTCCCTTGAGTTCGATAGGAGGGGCTACTTTAGATGTAAACATTTGTTCAACTAGCAGTAAGGAGGGAGTGTTACTAACATTTGTTTCTGTGAAAATTCATATATACTAACTTTTTACTTGTACTGTCTTCAGCGTATGCAGGGTAGGTTTTTGTGTCCCATCTCTGCATCATATACAATTGATGGTAGAGGAAAGGATTGTTTAAAGGAAAATTCTGGGAGGTTTTATTAAAAAGTCCTGTTACCAAACACATCTTTACCATCAGAAAGGACTACCACAAAAATAATATAATACAAACAGGTCTGTAAACTTGCATAATCTGGGAATTTTAACCACTGATTCATCTGCATTTCATCCATCAGAATTCACAGTGTTTTCATTGGGCTTAGAATCAAAGATTAATGAAAGATTTTGCAGAAATCTTTAATGAATCCTTTTGCAGAAGGGAAGATACTATTCTGGACCAGTAGCAAGCTGTCTGTCAGAATCCTGACCCGTGAAGATGCTTGGCAAGTTTCTGGCAAGAAGACATCATTATTCAGATAAAGGTCTATATAGAGCTGAGAAATGAAATCGTTGTGACCTGAACTGAAAATGGTAGCCTGGATAACTAATGCTTAATTTAGATAGAATTTAAAAAAAAAAAAAAAAAAAAAAGACAGCAGGATGCTTAATTTTGTTTAAATGCTCATCGCAGCTCACTGGTCTATGTGCTAGCTTACATTATTGGAATTTAAAAAGCACACTGCTCTGGGCCCTTCCCTTTGCAATAATGAGTCAAGGGAAAGAAGATCTGTACTAACTGTCCAGTCACTTCCATATAGTGGAATAAGAAGGATAATATGCAAATCTGATATGGCTTCTGGAATTGGAAGATATAGCTAGACTCTTACATTTGGATATTTGCACTCACTTCAACCAAATTCCATTAGCTTTTGAGTTTAATGGATGTTTTTCTTATGCTTACCCAATCTGTTACTAGAAGAAAACTCCAATTCTACAGAGAAGGAAAAAAAAAAAAAAGTGGCATACAGCCTTATGCATGATCAGGAAAAAGGAATATTATTCTCAGACATAAAGAATATGAAGTCAGAACTGGGAAGACATTTAAGAGCTTACTTATTATTAAAGCTTAAATTTCTTATATTTAGACAGTAGATAAGCCAGTCTAGTAAAAATAACATTTTTTCATTTATTTCCCTTTTATGTTATAAGGTTCTTCATACTTCTTTTTTAAAATGGAATTGCTGTGCTGTACCATACATATATAAAAACCTTTAACCTGATATCCTCATATCCATTTTATCATAGTATAATTCATGTCTGAATGCTATAGTTTGAGTGTCTTGCAAGGTATCTGTATCACAATGCAAATAAATGCTGTATTTTTGTGAAACAAAAGAGGATCTGGCTTCCGCTTCTGGTGGCTGTATCACTTGGTAGATGGACATATCACAAAACCTCCTCTGAGTGGACTAAAAGCTTATTTGTAGAAACGCTAAGGGAGTAGTATCACTAGAAATATGAAGTAGGGTTTGATTGCTGTTAACAAACAGCCAAGAATAAACTTAGAGATTTCTAGTTCCCAGAATAAAGTTCATCTTGATCCAACAGTCAAATATTTTGACAAGTGTTTAATAGAAATCAACATACTGAAAATTCCCTGAAGGTCATCTACAACAACCTTTGTTAGTTTGGGGAGGTGTTAAATGTTCCTTCAGGTTTTAACTGCACTGATGCCTTGTGCGTGCATACGTTTTCCTGCATCATTAATCACATAGATTCCAGTGACAAATGTCATTTCACAAAAACTATATCCAGAGAATTAGAGAGTGTTATCATTTGAGCCTGAATATATAAATATTGATGTGAGGCTTGGTGACAGTTTTGTAAACATATGGAAGTGTCTGCATTAAACTTGTCAGGAAGATGCTTTCAATTGTCAGCTATGTCTTTGTCCACTCAGTGGAGAAGACTGCATTATTACTGTTGAATTGCTGTACTCTATCAAAATGATAACATAAGGACTCTTTTTGTACAAGTACTCTCACTAAACTTAATTGTATTTCCTAGGCTTCCTAAGTTTTTAATTTTCTGAATCAAATACATTCAACCTCTCTTATAAAGCATGTTTTGATTCAACCATAGAACCATTCTTGTGTGCATTGGGTTGAGCAGGTCATTCTTTCACAGGTTAGCTGTGACCCTAGTTCCAAAACCCCAGCGTGTGATCTTATTTCTGCAGTGGTATTAACTTGCATTCCTACTTTTAATCATCAAACCTCTTGATTAAGTGAGCAGTTGAAGTAAACAGTACACTTCTAATGATACCTAAATAACCCATAGCAGCAGCTGCCTCTCTTGTTTGGGCTGGACATTGAACTGGTAGAGATGTTTCCCATATTGGTTTACTAACTCCTTGCAATGCCATGTAACAGAAATAGCAGTGGCAAACACTGAGGGCATCTGTTGATATTTCCCCTCACAAAAATAAATAAGCAGTGTGGTTAAAAAAAACCTCAGGTTTGATTATTCACAGTCAGGATGTTGAGATAGATTGTCCTTGCCAATCTTGCAGTTCAGGTAACATGGTACTGGCCACCACGGGGTGGTGCCTAGACTCTATAAATTTAGTGCTATAAATTTAATGTCTCTATTAAGCCTTTGTTATGCTTGTGATTGATGACATTTTCCACAGTAAATAGAAAGGAAGTGGTTACAATGAATGTAAACACTGCATTTTGTTATTTTTCCATTTTTACTTAGAAAGAATGTGTCGCTGTCAAAGAGGACAAAGCAAATCTGGATTTTTGCTCCCAGAAATTAGGATATCCACTAGATCACCAAAGCCAGTATCTTTTTTCTTTTCAGAATATTTCCCAAGATTATAATTAAGGAGCAAACTATAAATTAGATAGCGAAAGTACTGACATCATATGTACTGAGGGTAGGGCTCCTCAGTAACCTACTCCTCTGGGTAGGGTAAAATGAGATATGCATATTCAAAATTGTTACATCAATCAATCATCTTGATATGTGCAATGTGCCACATGTATCTGAAGGAATGGAGTTTGTTTAGACTTTGAGAGCATTAGCAGTTTTGCTTCTTAACATTTTAAATTGTCATCTACTTGTAAACTTTGATTCTACTTACAATATATGGTGGTCTTAAGGAAAAAAAATTGTTAAGGATTTCCTGAATTGGAGTCATAAGAATTGTAACCTATTGATTTGTTCCCCTGACATAGAACATTCCAATGTACTGAGTTCATGCCAAAGTGTTTTTTCAGATTCAGACTTCTAAGTGTTTTATTCATTGATATTCCATAAAATTGCAGGATGGAAACTTATTAAGAACAAATGCAATGAATAATAATTCTTATAAAAGCTTTGATGAGACTTGTATTTTAGATTCTTCAAGATGTTTACTATAAATCAGAAATCTGCATCTTTGTATCCTGAATGTCCCGCTTATTACTACGTTCCCAGATGATTATTACTTGGATTCATTCCTTGGTATCTTTCTTAGGCAAAATTTTTCAGTTGATATCTAGAAAATTGCATTGATTAAGGCATATTGTGGGGCTGGAGAGTTTTGTATCTACTTTGTTGCTCTGGATCAAAATTCCCTGGATGGCCTTCAGTTCTTCTTTGCGAAATGACTGTTATCATATTTCTTTAACTCAAGTGATTTCTAGTAATCTATTTATAGATATAAACTGCTTATGTAAAAGAAGGATGACAGTATTATTACTCTTAAATCAATTCACGGCAACAAATCAACACCAAAATGCGTTAATACTGAGTATCTGACAGTCAGTGAGTCCAAAAGGGAAAATAGTGTTCAAATGCCAAAGGCAGCTTAAAAATTTTCAAAAATGCAGCACCTTAAATATTCCCCTCAGAAAATATTGCTTTATTTCTAAGATATAATGGTATTTTGGTTTTTGCTATTGATAAACCTATTTTCCTGAATCAAGATTTTCCCTTTCCTTCAGAAATGTGCTAAAAATCACAAATTGTGCACCATAACTCTAAAGAAGATAATTTTATCTGAAAGTGCCTAAGGCTTTTTTTTTTTTTTTTTTAAGATTCTGAATCAAAGCAAATTTTGTACAATTTGAAGTAAAACATATGAAATAAAGTAATTTAAGATAACAGGAATTTTTTATGTTCACATTTTAAAATGTTGCTCAAATTTATTGTGTAGTATCCTTTAATTAAAAATGTCAGGGAACCTTTTTTCAATTGGAAAAATATGAGGTTTTAATTCTTTTTCTAAGTAAGACATTATTTGAATTAAGATATCTCAGTACTGACAAACTTATTTCTCATTTCCTCTTCAGAAGAAAAAAAAAAAAAGAGTTCTAGTAGCAGGTGTACTATATGCAAAGAAATCTTTCTATCTTTCTCTTTTACCTTTTTATCAATGGTTCCATCCTCAATTTCCTTATAACATGATAAGAATGTGAGAAGTCATATTAGTTTTGAAATTTTCACTGATAAAAGCTTATCTGTAGAAAGACAGTTCTTTGATTTGTGAGCAGAGCATACGTGGGCTTTTTACCCCATGTGACAGCAGTGATACCAAAGAACCCAGACAAGATGTGTGAGCACTGGTCATAGGTAGAAGTTTTGTGTTTGTGCCCTGATTTAAAGTAAACTTGAATTTCTGAGCTCCAGTAACAGATAATAGGCAAAATAATGCAGAACAACTCATATTTTAGCCTCGCTTCACATCCACAAAAGTAATAAAATCTATGTATTCCAAATATAATTTTTCCACGTGGCTAATGATTTTTTTACAATTAAGGAAAAATTATGTGGATAACTGATTTGTGTGGCAGTCTAAATTGGTAATTTTTTAGGTCTTCCTACACCGTCTTACTAGATCTTCTTTTAATTGATAACATTCCAAAGGGTGTTGTTTGTTTGTCCGTTTTTCTGAAGCACTGCGGTAAATACTGTAGAGGTTCCGTATAAATAGCAGTATGGAATTTCTAGACAGAAAACAGTCAGTGTTATAAGTCATTCATACGCATTACAGATAATTTCACACAAGTCAGCAGCTCAGCATGCCTCTTATCCAGAGCTTTCAAGTAACCTAAACGTTCTATTAAAAATATGCATGATATCTGTAAAAATGCACAAGGCCCAGAGGCATTCAATCCAGCTTTCTGCAGGCTGAGCTGGGGTAACACTGGCCTGCTGTGTGTGCAGAAGCCCCAGAAGGTTCTGTGCAAAGATGCCCAAACTGCAGCAAGCAAATTTCACATCTATTTGTTATCACAGGCTGTTCACAGATAGTAACCGTGTTTGTTGTACAAATTGCAGCCAAATTTCTCTATGGCTCATTTAATTGAGAGGAAATCCAGAGGCACAGCAGCATCCGTGTGGAACAGTGCCCTCTCCTGTTCCTTCGGGTAGTGGATCATCCTGAAAAATGCATTGTTTCTTTTGCAGATAGGTGTTTCAAGTGAGCACTTAGATACATAAACCTCAGTAGCTCATGCCTAAAGAAGGCATGAAAATGCTTTAAACTAAATTTTCCACAAAGTAGACATCATTCGTAGGTTTCAAATGGGTGCATCTATTGTGAATACCATAACATGCAGAGGCAGTAACCTAATCGTTGGGATAGGGACTTTGGGTCATCAGTTTTACCTCGTAAAATAAACCTGTCTTTAAATAAAAAGCAATATAAACCTGCAGATTGGAATTGTCTTTGTAATGCTTTTGTACTGTTTTGATTCTTTCATAATAATTTCAAAAGCCTTGGCTGCTGTGCTTTTTCTACAAAGAAATAGTCATGCTTCTTGAATTCTTGAGTAATCATAGGGCTAGCAGTTGATAGACTCTTATACCTTTTCACTGAGACTCTGGCAGTACTTCCTGGAATTATTCCTTCAAAATGCTTTTGATTCAAGCATCAACAACAGCAACCAAAAGGCTATAGTAGAAATGGCTGAGGGACAAGGCTGGTAAGGGTAAGATTGCAGCCTACTCTGTCTAATAGTTACCTGAGTTAAAGCAAATGAATCCATTTATTAAAGGGTTAGAACTTTACCTGAGTGATTTTTTTCTTCCCTAGAATAATTTGCATTTCTTCTTGTAGTTTTTAATTTTGCACTTACGCGGATCAAATAGCAAAGTAGCGCTACTAGATGCTATTAGATCCGCTAGTAATAGCGGATCAAAGTAGCAAAGAGAGTATTGTGTGGTGGGTTCAGGGGAGAAATTCTACAGACTTTGAAGAAGAGCTGTTGAAAAATTAAAAAAAAAAACCCTGCTGCTTGAGAGCACATACAAGCACAGAAGGAACCCAATGCTAGGAAATCCTAGTTTTGCAAATCTTTAGCTGCATCCATTCTGTCACTGTTAACTAGATAATGACTTGCGTCTCCTAAGAATATCTCTAATATCATATAATGAGGACTTTGTTCTGGACGATAATTAGAAAATGATGGAATATACCTTGTATTTCAAGGCAGCCTGGCAAGCTATTGCAAGTCCTGGTTTCTCAGTGGAGAGAATGTACTGCATCAATCCTGAGACAACTCTCCTAATTTTGTAATATTTTGTCCTTTATTTTGTCAGCTGAGATCTGCCTTCTTAGCCTTCTTGACTTCAGTTGCTTGTGTCTTATTGTATTTATTTCAAATCAAATCTCACCATCTTTAGCTATAGGCCAGAATATAGCGTGGCAAAAAGTGGAAGATAATATCTTGCCCAGTGCACCAAGCATAGCTACCAGAAGCTGATGTAGATTTTTAACAGAAATATTACTAAACATTCAGAACATAAACAGTTCTGAAAAGGTGATGACTGCACATTTGTCTTAAAACGATCTAGCAATATTTTAATGCTTTCATTTTGTGTATATGCAGTGAAAATCCTTCTTTAGATGTCAGATATGTAATCTGTGTTGTAGGTCCAACACTGGATTCAATTCAGTGCAAAATGGCTTACTTTATTGAGGGATTATTATTATTATTATTATCATTTGGTGATTTTTTTCTTTCCTCTTTCTTTGTCTTAATAATAACTACTTGGGCAAGATAGTTAACAAGCAAGAAGTAAATGATTTATCTTGCTAATTGTGTGGCAGTTAATTCTGAGTCTAGTCTAGTCTGACTAGATTTTGCTCCAGTTCTCCAAAATTCTCTGCGGATTCAAGGATGAGAGATTTGGTAATCTCTCAGCAGTCATTTTGTGAAAATTGACAGGTGACCTTGAAGATGGTTATGCAGCTTCTTTATTTGTCTGTGTGGATAAATATGTATTTAGGTTTTCATTATTTTTTTTTTTCTCCAGAAGTTTTCTGTTGCTTTTTTTCTGGGCTTTTAGGTTAGATTGTTTTGTTGTCGTTGTTTCATTATTTGGTTTTGATCTGTTCTTCATATCCTTATTTCAAGTTGCATGTTTTTCATGCTTGGTGTTCAGCATATTAGGTTTCACTATTACTTAGTATTGCTTCATTCTAAGTGAATAATGAACCATGGGACTGCTTGGACTCTGAATATTTGTGATAGGAAAGTAAGTCATCACAGGTGCCTAATTATATAATACAATATTCATGTATCTGCATGTACACCCATTTCTGATCATGAAAGCTTGTTTTTCACAGTTTATAACTAAAGTGAACCAGTTTCTTCAAGTATTATACATTACATTCAATGAGCTCTCAGCCCCCTGTAGACAAAATGAAGCAGTTGAGGTTTTTTTTTTCAGTTTCAGTCTGAATTATTCAATTCTTCGTATAATGTTATTGTCAGTAAGCACTAGAAGTGGATGCATTTACACCAAAGTCAACCTATTGACCAAAACAGGGTTACTTCTAAGGCTTTCTTTTTTTCCTCTCCCTGACTGCCTGCAGACACAGAATATTGATAATCTTGTTCCAGTACAGGCTATAATGAATTCTGAATTTAAAATTCTTCTAAGAGGTAGCAGTTGTATTTTGAAGACTTTGGACATTTGGTAGAACTGTCCATAAATGTAACTCTCCAAAGACACATCTTTAAGTCAGTGTGATTTCCTCTCAAGCTCAGTCTGAAGCCCCATGTTTAGAAGAAAAATGTCTTCAAATACCTCGAAAAGGCAAAACAATAATAAATAGACTGCAATGCCGTACTCTATAATACTACTCTGTTTTCTTGATTATGCTTTCAAGTATCTATCTAATTATTGAATAGGAAGGGGAAAAATCCCATGTGGTGTGGAAAATTGAGATGTGATATTGAGATAGATTTGAAGAGCCCTTCACTTAAATCAGATTTATTGCTGCCATCTTGTTAACCTTTGTCCTCAGTCACTGACCATTTTGTTTCACACTCAGACACAGGCTTTATATTTATGGCTTTTTTAAAGTGCACTTGTCAGCCTCCACTATAAATCCTAACATTCCTATCATCTCAGTAGCTTGATACAAAATGCTGTGAGTACAACTGTGAGTACGCAGCATGGTATCACAGGTATAAAAAAGCATTTTACAACTCTAAGGAGCCACCATGAGTGTCCTTTGCTAATTATCAATGGAGCAAATGGAGTAATATTAATGTGGCACAAGGCAAACATTCCAGCTTTTCAGACTGGAAAAAGAAATAGTGCTTTAAAATGCTTGTTATTTAGAGATAACCCTTGGAGGACTTCTGGCAGCATCATTTTTAAGCAAAATTGAGAGAATGAAAATAAAAGGGTGTTCCTACCCATAGAGAACCATGGGAAGAAAGCGAATTTTTCATTGAACTGTTTATCATAGCATAAGAACTGTGTTTCTCAGTAAAAATGGTCAGCCCAGAACCCATCATTTTATATGTGAAATTAGAATAATTTTATTCCCATGGGCATCACTTTAAAATTCCCCATAGTAGATTTCATATGCTGTTTTCATTACTCAGTCAGTCTTCTATAGTCCTTTAGCAGTACTTCAGTCTGCACTTTTCCATCTTGAGTAAGTTCTCATGAGAAGCAATCTTTATCGCCTTGCTGCTCCCCATTTTCTATATTCTTTTCTAATGTGTTAAGCAGCACAGATAGTGAGACAACAATCTGTAGAACTTTACCACTGACCTCCTTTTATACCAACAGTTGACTAATTATTCTTATTTATGTCTTCTGTTTTTGGAGCAGTTATTTGCCCCTTACAGGTTTTTCTCTCTTATCCCGTCATTGCCAGGTTCCTTCAAAAGCTGTGAAGAGTCACAATCATCCAAAAGACAAGCACTGAGGTGTGAAAAGAACTAAGGGTGAAGGAAAGGAAGCTGGTGCTTGTTTCAGGTTTCAGGCAGTGAATCCCCTACCCTGGAGTCTTTGAAATTTATTGTTTGGTTTTTCCATAAACTTTGCCATTGAAAAGATGATTTACAGTCAGATAGACAGGAAAAGATAGGAGAAGTAAGAATATATGTACAAATGGAAAATGAGAATATCAAATAATATTTGCTATTACTACTTTCACAAGTGTTGAAGTTGTTTGAGAGTTCTGCACATTTCACTGTGCAAAAGCTTCTGCCCTATTTTTTTTCTCGCATCACCTCTGTCCATTCTGCTCTCATTTCTGTCCACTCCACTCACTTGATGCTTCATCACACTGCTTCCCATATTTATATTTTCTCCTGCATGCCAATGATTTTCCATTTTCTTCTTCTTTCTTACAGCTTCTTGGTTTCACGTCTCTGTTTTTTCGAGAAACTGCTACCATTTAATTTATTCTTCTCAGTTAAATGTTCTAAGTAATTAAGTATTCCAGGTAACATGTACTGAAATTGTTTCTACTTGTTACAAGTGTAACCCCAGGACTCTTCTGAGTTCATTTCAGGATGTTCCTCTCTGTTCCTCAGAAGGCTGTGCTTGCAGCTACTTAGGATGATTTCACTGAAGACTAAATGCTTTTTTCAGTGTTATCTGAATAAGATACTGCAGTCTAGGAAAAGCAGGTGGAGCTCAAAGCTAAGTTCACCTTCATTTCCTCGAGAATTTAAACTGGTCTTTGTTCTTAAGAAGATTCTTGCTTGAAAGGAAATAAGTTGTCTAGGCTTCTGAGGAAAAATCATATATAATTTGATTGTTCTTAATATACGTGGAGGAGTTTCTAAAGAGCTTTGACCTTATATTAACCACTTAAGTGGACAAAAGTAGTGCAATAACAGTGTAAATCACAACCAGTCTGGAACAGAATATTTTGCAAGTATCAGATGCAATGACGTAAGACAAGATATACAAGATAGAACTTGTTCCATTTTGTTCTCTGAAAGGTACACATCATACTATTACTCTGTTTCATCAAACTACACAATTGTGACTGTTTTCATTCTGATGAAAATTACTAATTCTACTTTTCAAAATTTCCCAATGCAACCACATTTTCTTATAAAAGCAACATAATTGGAAAGTATAAAATTAAGACTGAGGTATTATTGACCAAACATTTAAATATCATGGTATTAAGATCTGCCCCATTGGATGGACTGAACAAATTCAGGAAAAGAGAAGCTATCCCTCCAAATTCTTGTATTTGGATGCTGCAAAAATCTTAGTGATAATAAGCTTGCATTTAGGGTCGTTGCAGTGAGAATAAACTGCTGCTCACCCCCATGGAATTAAAAAAAGAAAAGAAAAATAGGCAGATTGCTGAATCTCCATGAAGCACAGATGCCTGACAGAAACACAGAGGTCTTTGGCATCAAGAGGGCTTAGCCTATTTAAGGTTTTGTAGCTAAGAACTGTGACCTTCAAATGGATACAGATCTGAAATGAATATTAATTTAATGATGATGTAATGAGTTCATATGGTAGAGAGGAGGTTGTTGTGTGGTTTTTTGTTGTTTGTTTTTTTTTTTTTTCTTTTTCTTTTTTTTTTCTTTCTCAGAGCAGCTTGTTGAATTTTATGTTATCTTTATTTTTGGAAAGTATTACGTGGATTTAAGGATGGGATTATCTGAGTGTTATTTAATATATCAGCCTCCTCCTATTTCACTCTTAAGAGATGTTTTTCAGATTTTCTGTTTAAAAATCTAAAACATTATTATTAGGTTTCACTCCTTTTAAATGATAGTGAAAACTGTTTAGAAAATTGTTATTTTTGTACAATTTATATTGTAAGATATGTGCTTAGGTAATAATATTGTTCTGGGGGGGAAAAATTGCCAGATTTATATTTATTTTGCAAATTTATGTCATTCTTTGCACTTGAAAACTTTAACATAGAGCCTTCTTTTAATAGTCTGTCTACTCTGTTGTCTTAGCACTGAAATTGGAATTGTAATTCTGGTCCAAAGCAGGCTGGTTCTTAGTGAGTCCAGCATGCTACAAGTCCCAAGATGGGATGGCAAAGTATCTTCACCAGCAGTGTTTTACAAGTATGGAATTGTTGGAATCTAGGGCTAGTTTCAGGCCCTACTATCCCACTCCAATGTAACTTAAAATAATTTTGTATCAGGTTTCCTCTCCAATTTCCTTTCTGTCAGGAACATCTTCGGAAGATAGTGAAGAGTTTATGCTTAGCTGACATTTATGAAGTCTGAAATCAGGAACTAAGAAGTTCAAAGAAATGTGAAAACTGAGAAAGAAACTTGAATTACTCACAACTTTCTTGGCACACATGCATGACAACTGTTTCTGTGAGAATAGCTTTCCATCCCAAACACCAGCTCTTCTATAAAGAAAAGCATTAGGCTTGCTTTGAATTTGAGAGATGTTAACAGTATATACTTTCTTCCACGGATTTTTCTTTGTATATATATACTGCCCTGATTATCCTCCTCCTCTGTATCTCTGTATAGCATTTCACACTGTGTTTAAAATTGGCTTGTAATTGATTTTTGTATAGCCACAGGTGTCAACAGAAAGTACTTGAGACAAAGAAAGCTTTCATTATTTAATATGTATGACTAAGAATATAAGCAGCACTGAAGAATATAGAATTTCATGCTTAAAAACAGTAATTATGAGCCAAGAGATTTTCTTGCACATTAGAAAGACCAAACAATTAGATTTCAGAATTAAGCTAATTGATGAATGGAATCCTTGCTTAATTTTGATCATCATATTATACAGAGTGGCTTGGGTTGGAAGGGACCTCAAAGATCATTTAGTTCCATATGTATTTATGCCAATAGCTACAGAAACTTAAGCTCTCAATTACTATACATACTTCTTTAAAATCTTATCAATCAGGGAAAACACCAGCATTCTCTTGTCTGTTTCTTAACTATTGCTTTCAAACGAAGGCAAGAACAGCTCATAAGTTTTTAAGCTCTTAAAAGCTGTTAAAAAAAAACAAGCTGTTAAAAAGCAGTGTATTCACATCTGAGCAAGGCGCAAGGGTAAAGTCCCCAGTAGGGTCTAGACAGAATTTACACCCCTGCTCCTTCTGATGCCATGAAACTATTGAATTTCAAGTTCAGTACACAGTTGCCGTGAACTGAGGCTGGGTTCCTGGAATCTGAGCTGTTCGTGGATCGGCATGGGGGAGAGATGACAAGGACCCAATATGAGTGCATCAAACTCTGCTTATTACTTGTGGTCACACTACTTTTATAGTCTACTAGTCACACTTGGTTCAGGCTGATTGGTTTTATTACTCTTGGCTTTAATTGATTGGTTGTAAAACCCACCACCTTGTTTACTTCCCATGGCAACACACCATAGCTATGATCAGGATACCGTTCTCAGGGGGTCTGCTCTTCCCCCTCATTCCACCTGTATCTCAGTTTCCTCCTTAGTTGTTTCCCACCAGAGCAGGGCCAGGCTGACCTTGTTTTTCTCAGCCAGCTGGTGTTTTTCAGCAGGCCGTACATGGCCATGCAGTCACTGCTGCCTGCTCTGTCTTGCTCGTACAGTGCTCCCAGAGGCCTGTGGTCATTCTGCAACACACAGTGATACGGTGTTTCTTTCAACAGTGTCCCACTTTTGTTTTGAAAATGTAACTGAGATACTGAAAGTCGTCACCTATGATATATGAAGAGCCTGAGCAGGATGTTGCTTCCAGTGACTTTCTGAAGTGAACATGCAGTTAACCTGTGGTATAAAATGAGCAATACTCATGCGGCCAATATCCATTTTAAGGCACCTGATTAAATTTTCCTGGATCATAAAGCAAAGGATAAAAGTAATCTTAACTGGTTATCACAGTTAAAAACATTTTGCATTAATTTCTAGTCTCTTGTATATATGAAAACTAGATTTTTAATATAAAACCAACAGTGTGAGAAAATGGATTTCTTATTAAAAATCCAATATCTTAAAAATAGTTTTTGAAATCTAAAGACTAGCTATTCTAAAACTTTTTTTTTTTTTTTTTTTTTTTTTTTACTTTTTATTTTCGTATTTCAGAAAATAAGTTTGGGAATAATTATTTTCTTCCTTCAGCTGAAATAAGTATTTTTAATTTTTACTTGGGCATATACATTAACATCTAAAGAACATTCCAGTGTGTGGTGGTATGCTCCTCCAGCTCCACGACCTCCTCCTTTGACCTGGGTATTATACCCACATGTAGACTAATCCTTTCCTCCAAAGGATTTGACGTAACCCAAGAGATATCTAGAAATTTCTAGAATTTTCTAGTTTTAAATTCTGCTGACTGGGTCTTGTTTACAGTTAATTATCAGCAAAATACTCTGGTAACTAGTTCCATTGCATTTTTTGCTGTTCAGGTCATTGCAAGACATTTGCATAGTACCACAAATTTGAATGGAACGTCAGAAAAATACCAATAAATGTACATGTCCCTCTCAGTCCTAATTGTACTATGTTATTAGTAACCCAAAATATTACTGTTTGCAGCAGACTCACTTCTGTGTAATTTTGGGCAGCCTCCAAGTTGGTGTGCTGATTTTCAGGACTCCTGGAGACTGGGAAAGGTACTACCCATGTGAACAGAAGAGGGAACTCCCAGGGAAGTGTCTTCCCAAAATGTTAACCATGCACTCTTTAATACCATACTTGTAGCTGGAAAGAAAGTAGAGTAATCCATTTAAGATACAAGGCACCAAACTTTCCACATTTTGAGAATATTCACTGAAGAAATTTTTTGACAATGAGATCTGACGCATAACAAAACATTTGTTGTTCAAAGTTATAAACAGCAAATGAAGTCAGAAATTTCAGAAGAAATGATTTTAAGGATGCTAGAAGAATTAAATTGATGTAAGAGGACAATTAAAAAACGTTTTGAATATACTCTTCTTTGAAAACACAGAACTCTAATTTTCAGTATCTTTTGTTCAGTAAAACAGCCTTTGAATATTTCGTAGCGTTCAAACAAAAACAAAATCTCAGCTAGTATAGAGTGAGCTTTGTAAACTTCAGCCTCTCCTCTATTTAACATCGACTATTTTCATGTTCATTTTTAATATTTATTAATATGTACATTCAATTTGCTGCCAAAAAGCTCTAAAAATTAGAGATAACCAGCCAAATGACTGCAGGGCAGCTATGAGAAAAGAAAATTTTATTACCCATTGAGCAAAGACATGCTGGCTGAAGCACTGCTATGCTACTTTTCATTTAATGGGCAATAATCAGTAAGGCTAGAGTCCTGATCTAATGCTAAGTTTAAATATATACATATAAAAGGTTTTTTGTTTTTTTTTTTCAGTGGTGCAAACGCCAAAAAGAAAGCATTGATTCTATAACACCTGATGACCTCATATGAAGACAAATCCCTTTCTGACAGAAAATCTTTAGCCACACAAGTGTCACATATTTGAAAAAAACAATTTATTGAGCTGAGTAGAGGACCAATTGGGTCAAATTTAAGGACTGATCAAAAAGAAAGGCTTTGATTAGGTGGCAGGTGTTTCCAAACACAAACTTCTTGAATTGAAGAGATAAAGATATCTTTTTAGCTTTTCTTAGTTTTTCTTCAAATTTTAGGTTTTTATGTTACACCCATATCACTAGGCTTTTGCAATAAACCAATTGCCACTAGAAGAAATCCTTAATATAGATATAAGTTTTGTTCACAACTTTGAAGATAAAGCTGTTCACTTCAGCAGTCTTTTATGCTTTACTCATTGTCACCCATTATATATCTGTAACTAGAAAAGATAAGCGATCTTGCTACGTTACGTGGTACAGCTATTTAAATGATTTATACTCATGTGTATTGACAGAATCTCCTTTTAGATTTCCTCACAGCATTTGTCAGATTTGCCTATCAGACCTGCTATCAAGGTCCCATTTATCTGTACAACACATTCACAGTTCTTAGTAAAATTGCCTGATTTTTCAATGCCATTTTATTGCTGCTATAATTCTTCTAGTTTGAAATCCATTATATCTATAGACTTTTGTTTCAAGTCTTGTGTACTACTGATGTACCACCTGAGCTTTCAAAATAAGGCTTTCTGCTGATACGTATGTATACTGTCTCTCCTCCATCCTACTAGGTGGTGGTGGTGAAGGATGAGTGAATGGCTGTGTTGCGCTTAGCTGACCGACAGCTTAAAGCACAACATGGATAAGTAGGATTGCAACCTCTGAAACTACTTGTCATTTGTTATTAACTATTTTATAATTCAATTTAGAAATCCTTGGAAAAAAAATTCTATGCATTTTTTTTTAATTAAAAAATTTCCCAACAATTGTCTATTCGTTATTCAGAATTTAAATATTTATGTCAGTACCTGTTGATCTTGTAATAAACTGATGCTAATGGAAATGCCTGCATATCTAATGTCTAATGTTTAATGTTAAACCAAAAGCTGTTTAGAGCTTGAAGAACCCAACTACCACTGAATCCACAATACAGGCATTTCCAGTAGAAGTTAAAAAGAGGTTCTCCATAAGGGACTAGATACTCCTGTTTTCATAATACACACTAGTTGTTGGTTTTGTTTTTTGTTTTTGCATAAGTTTTAGGTTGTTTGAAATTAAATTTATTTGACTAAAAAGGATTAAATAAAAAATTTTCACCATAGAACTAAAATGTATCGATCCCATTTATAAGGACTGCAATAGATACAGCTTTGTAAGTTTGTGTAAACATTCCTCCAAAACTGGGATTCATTTTCTCTTTGGCAGTCTCTCACTCTGTCCCTCAGTTACAAAGTCATTTAGAATGAAACAGTAGCTTAGATTTTCCCTCATCTACTGTGCGATTCAGAGATTTAGTGTTCAATTATTCTGACATCATGTGGAAAACATTCCATTTTTCATCGCATTACATTTTCTGTTAGCTGTCTCTCAGTTCTCCCAGATAAATCATTGGTGTTTATGCCCATGGATTTGGTCTCCCAAACCCAATCAACAGGTAATTGAAAAGAGGAATCATAAAGAGCACGTGGACAAGAGAGATTAAAATTATTATTTGAACAGAATTTGTTTCACTTTATTTAAGCATACATTCTTTTATTCCAGCGTCGTTCACCCTCAACACACACACACCTATTTCTTGAGACTTCTAAGTTTAGGATTGAAAAGTTTAGTACCATAGTCTTCCTAGGGAAATGGTTTTGTTCAGAGGACTAGCATAACTTTTATCATTTGTCATTTTTCTTATTGTTTTATAATTACTATGTAGTCTTCTTTTTTAAAAAAAAATAATAATAATTCACTAAAGAGGGGCAGCAAAATAAATAACAGTGATAGCTGATAAGTCTATTATTTCACTCACTTTAGTTGTCGCTAATTAACCTACTTGGAATCCCTTTATAATTGAACAGATGGAAGTACGGGAATGTGGGAAAACACAAAAAACACATAAGATGCCATAGTAGAGAAGAAGACTGTGAAAATACTTCTGTAGGATACAACTATTTAATATAGGGACAAGCCTATCAGGAAAGGTATTGGTTTTCTTTTTGTAACATTTTTTCTGAAATAGCATTCAACCAGGCGATATACTGCTGTATTTGTCTGTTAGGCATTGGAATCAGCTTTTTCAACCAACAAAATTCTACCTGATTTGATAACAGTTACACTCAACAGGAGTCACTTTTTGAAGCACCGCTTACCTAAATCGATTATTTTCATTTTTCAGTGATGATAAAATAGAGCAGCATATTACTGTAAACAGTTATGTTTGTGTATTTTGCATACTGACATTTGCAAGCCAACATGCTTTGTAAGACTGTTAATTTAAGGGGAAGTTTGTGTAAATGTATGTTAATATTACATTATTTTGATATTAACATAAATATTATTAAATATAAAATTATTAAATAAATGTATTATTATTATACATAATATATATAACAATATAATATTGTGATGCAATTACATCAACAAGCACAGAATTATTTAAACACCAGTTGAATGTAAAATTTATCTGAGTTATATATATATATATTTTTATATATGGTCCTCACCATACAAGAGCATATCATGAGCTATATTTATTTATTTTAATAAGAATGAGCAGTTTGCTTCAACATGAATGCATTTCTTATTGAAGGACATCTACTTGAAGCCTTCTTTGGCTGCTGCATAAAATGTTCACAGAATGTTTTCATCATTAATTCTTTCAGAATACTTGAAATTCTTTCTCTTCTATTTAGGATATAGAATCAGAAATACAGATCAAGCCAAAAATAAAAAATGTTGCTGAAAGAGTAATGTCAGAGGTAACAAATTGAATCCAGTTTCCCCATGTAACATATCAACCCTTCTTATTTTCAACAAAAAGTATCTGCATACTTTTTTTTTTGTGTGTGTGTGTGTGTGTGTGTGTGATTCCTGATTGTGGTAAGGCATTATCAAGTAAAGGTATGAGATACCATATTAAATAATTGGCCTTACCCATTTTCTGAGACTGGGAGTCAGCCATAATCTCAAAATTGTCATTCTTCTGTCTCTCTGTCCCTTGCAAAGGCAAGTTAGAGGTATGGATGTACTCACTTGATTTTGTCCAAAAGCTGCACTGAAGTTTCCAAACTTTCAAATCAAGTCCAAAATCAGAATCTTTTAGTGCTGGTCCCAATTCTACTATAAATAATCACTTTAATCACAAAATATGTACTTGAAATTTCCTGCAGTGTCAACATTTGATTCCCCAAAAATTTCAGAGAAAAGAGTAAATGCGCTCTATCATTTATGTCTGTGTGTAAGTTTGCTCTCTCCTTTCCAAAGTTCTCAAGGGCTATTTTGCACATCCCTGGGGGGGCTAATCTTGAGGAAAATTGACCCCTTCATTGAATTTGTTTGTTTTTTTTTTTTCCTAGCTGTGTTTTACATCTTGTTGTGTCATCAACCAGTATATCAAGAGAATTACTGCACTTGACTTTCCTTATTTTCTCCTGACAATATCCCCAGGGTTGATAAATGATCCTGCTTTTATGTAGAAGGCAATGTATTTACTTCGATCCTATTTATAAGTTTACAAAATCATGACATTTTGAAACAGTAACTGGAGCAGCAAGCAAGTCTGTGATATGAGTTAACCGTAGGGGATAATTGCTGGTATCTGATCTCATGTCATTAACTCCTTGAAGTCTGAAATTGTGTATTTCTAATAATGACAAATTGCAATACAACAGTTTCTAGAGAAGGGCCAAGATTACTACTAAGGAAACTTGTGTGTGTGTGTGTGTGTGTGTGTGTGTGTGTGTGTGTATTATTTATTTATTTATATGGCCCGTATTTTAATGAGTGTAAAATGGCAAACATGTTTCTGGAAGTAAATATGGAAGATAAATGTTGCTTATTGTGTCAGGAGAGAGAACGGGAACCACAAATTAGTATCAGTTATAGGTCTCACTTGCTTTTGTTGTGTACATCAAGCTTGCTTCAGCTGGGATCAGTATCTTGGTGATTATTCACAGAATCAGAATATGAGCTTCAGGGAGCGTAAAGACTGGACTGCCTGCAGTAGGCTTTGAAACAGTTTTCATTTAACTGCAATTCTCAGGCCTAACTCACATACAAAAACAGCTAAACTGACACTGCATGTCAAGTGAAGCTGAAGTTAATGGCAAAGAGGGCAGCATTATTTCAAAGTCATAAAAGCATGGATTCCAATCATGCTGCCTCCCCACACAGCCTTGTGCCAGGGCTGCTGACCATCCCCAGCCAGGCTTTCAGACTATCTACTTGAGATACAGCAGTCATGCTGTCACACATCTCTGTCCATCAATACTTCCATTGCTCAAATGTCCATTTCCTACCAATGTCAGTCCATTAATGGCATTTAAAAAGCAGCCATAAAATACACTGTATTGTGAGCTCTTTGGAATAGGGAGTAGCTCTTTCTAAATCAGTTCCTAGACTGTAGACAAGAAATCACTAACCTATCTTGCATTACAATAGAAATGACAAGTGCTTTTAATAAATGGAAGCACATTTATTTTATAGATGCCAAACTTGCATCTGCATGTCCCAAACAGATGGGTTCACAAATCAATTGGCTGCAGTTCTGGAGGAACGCTGGAAGGTTATCCTATGGAGAGCTGGTGTAGAGCCCAGACCTGTCACAGGAGTGCCCCAAGGTGCTGCTCTGCAGCCGTTCTCACTTCACCCTTTGCAGAAGTGGGCCAGAAGCATGGAGCAATTGGGCTGGGAACCAGCATGGGCTCCTCACCCAGTTCTGCTGCTATGAGGGATCATATGCTTTAGATTATTCCCTAACCAGGGAAGTTGTGCTGATTACTGATACCGTGCCAAATGTGTGCTTACTAACTGTTCATCTTCGAGTATAACCAAATTAGGAAATGCATTTTTGTTTGTGGTGTCACTTTATTATGTGCAGTAATTGGGTTTCATGTGATATGTCACCCAGGGGGTTATTTGTACATAAAAGGAGAGATGTTGAGCTCAATCTCTCCTATCGTGTGTGCTAATGAAATTAAACCACAGCAAATAAATTGATGTAATTTGCCAGCACACATAAATATGGATTGCTGAAGAGTAGAATGTGCTAAAATGCGCAGTTAAGAAATGATCAAATGTTACTTTTTTGGATGGCCTAGGAGAAAAAATAAGTGATAATTTAAATAGAGTCTTGAATCACTTCTGAAATATTTTGGGAAAGCTGCTACATTATGCGTATGAGCAGTACAATTCAATTCAGTTATTATTTCTAAAGTTGTTGTCATTTCAGAGCCTGTACGAATAGTTTAGATAACTAAGAAGTTCTTACGGCATATTCCTTTAGTAGTCATCTGTGTAGATAAGTTGATCCTCTGTTTTGTTTTTGTAACACAAGTGACAGCCTCAGTAAATTTGCTGGGAAAAATTCCTTGCGTTCATGGATTTGTTCAATCAAACAAATAGCCCTGCTTGACACAGCCAGCAGATGCTGTCATATGTATAATATAATAATCTTTCTACTGCAGCCACTACTGATTTTGGCTCTGAATATTTTGACTATATAATGAATAGATACATTATAATTACAGAATTCATCTACTTAGGTGCCATCTACATGTGACTATTAGTCCTTTTCTTCTGCTCTTCCCTTTCACTCCTGGTCTTTTATTTATATTATGTTTTTTATTCACTGCACTCATTAATGCTACTTACTGGTGCATGGATACATATTTTTTGATTTTGCTAGTGATTTGCTCCCCTTGAATAATTTACATAGAACACTGATTTAGTTTTGCAAATGTCTCATTTGGCTTGAGGTCTGTATCAGTGCCTATGGCTTCCCTTTGCAGCTCTACAGGTTCTGTCCTGCCTCAACGGCTGGATGTTTAAACATTAGATGAATACTGTGCCAGATCTTAAATGGTCGTGGTTATAGAATAATGGCTGTCCCTATTAGAAGGAAATAGTGGGGTGTGCCTGTAGGTTTCTTCCCCCCCTCCACCCTCACCCCCCTTTTTTATTTTTTAATAATCTCTACCTGCTGTGAGCTGGCTGATTTTCCAAACAGTAATAAAAAATTGCAGAAAAAGAGGGATTTTTAAATTTGTTCAGTTTCTGTAATTTTTTATCAGCCTGGTTGGCAGTTGCTTCGTTATAGAACTGAAATTGTAATTCACCTCTTGGTGATATAAATCTTCTGGCAATACAACACAAATTCACTTTTGCCTGTCCACAAAGGAAATGTGCTATGCCCACACCCAATGCCTCAGTGTCCTTGATTCATTGCATGTCGTGGTGCATTCACTGCCTGGATGGCCTGGCTGCTTGCTCATTCCTCTGTGGCAAATGTAAGCCTGTGGGAAACTGCCTTAGCTGTTCCAAACTGGAAACTTATTTGTCAGCCAGCCCTTCTGTACAGCCTGTTCTCTATATATATGTCACTCATTGGAGTCGAGTACTGAGAGGGACATGTTTTAGTACAGACAAAAAAGTTGATAGCTGTTAGTGGTAGCATGCAGTGGAATTTACACTTCAATTTTACACTGTAAAACACAAGGGGTTTAATTAAAGCATAATCTAGAAGTCAATGAATCTAAATGTAACTATCATAATAAATATTGATAAGGAGCTGGAAAAAATCATAGTTTAAGCTAATTAAGCACATGGTTCATGGACCAAGGACTGGATGAAAGATTTTGTTAAGATGGCTTTGGTTCAGTCTCTAAGAATATCTTGGATCAAAGATAAAATGTAAGAATCTGTGTACGTAAGTCTATTTTCATACAGAAATCAAAGGAACTACCTCATGGTATTGGACTGCTTCAGCAATAGGATGGTGTCAGAAAGGAAGCAAAGCTTTATGCTGCCAAGGCTGTAGACAAACACATTCAACCTGAGAAGCTGTGGTGTGAAAATGCCAGCTACGTTTTTAATTGCTAGCAATGTCTGCCAAACTGCCTTTTGCATCCCCAGAAGTCAGAAAATAACAGAGATTAAGCGCTCATCTTAAGAGCTAATATCAAATGCCAGACATCTTCTGAAAACTGTAGTATGCTTATTGCCTTGAATATGACTTCCTGAAGTTTCTACAAGTGCTAAACAAAACTGCCATTTCTTATGAATGTGGATGTGAGAAGGCATTGTATCACTGAACCGGAAGAGTATATTTGTTTTCAAGTTGGCTAAGCAATTAAAAAAAAATGTTCATTAGTGCTTCCAGTTACAAACATATTACTATTATTTGATATTTAGGATCTGTAGTCTTTGTCTTATGGTAACTAGTGCTATATTAAGTAGGTTCACAGAATCACAGAATTGTAGGGGTTGGAAGGGACCTCCAGAGATCATCGAGTCCAACCCCCCTGCCAAAGCAGGTTCCCTACACCAGGTCGCACAGGTAGGCATCCAGGCGGGTCTTGAATATCTCCACAGAAGGAGACTCCACAACCCCCCTGGGCAGCCTGCTCCAGTGCTCCGTCACCCTCACCGTAAAGAAGTTCTTGCACACATTCGTGCGGAACTTCCTATGCCCTAGCTTCATCCCATTTCCCCATGTCCTGTCCCCACACACTACTGAAAAGAGTCCAGCTTCACCACTATGGCCCCCACACCTCAGGTATTTATAAACCTGGATCAAAGGTTGTTCTGAAAGTAAATACCTTCTACTTTTTTCCATCGAATCTACAACACATAATAAGAACACTATAAGATGGTATGATAGAGCAAATTCTCAGCTACAAAACACTGTTTTTCAACATAGTCATCACAATTAGCTGATTCATGTGAATCAGCTGATCAAGAATGCTGCTTTTTTGTGATGCAACAACTATGTATGTCTATCCAGAATGTGGCTCGTCATTCACACTGCCATAGCCACTGCCACAGTATGTTCACATCCTCTGTTTGATCTCAAAAAATCTTCAGCAGGCGTCAATGAATGTTAATGGATGCAGTTTTTTTATGCATGGAGGAACTGTGAGGGTGGTGAGACACTGGAACAGGTTGCCCAGTGAGGTTGTGGATATCCTCTCCCTGGAGGTGTTCAAGGCCAGGCTGGATAGGGCCTTGAGCAACCTGGTTTAGTGGGAAGTGTCCCTGCCGGAGGACACTGCAGGAGGATTGGAACTGGATGATCCTAAAGGTGTCTCCCAATCCAAAGCATTCCATGCTTCTATGAGTCTATGGTGATCCTATGAATTCAATTCAACCCCTTTGCTTCATCTGCACTTCCATGTCGGATGTCATTTTGTCATACCGCCCCTCTATTGCGAGCTGTTGCACAGCAAGCAAATGTAACAGAATATTGGTGGGAAGGTTCAGCCTCTACTGCCATACTACCAATATATGTCTCTGATGTTGTGGGCCAACATAATAAAATAAAAGCAGTTTCTTTCGGATCGGCTCTTATATCCACACCTTAAAAGCTATTGTCAATTTATGGTCTTCTATAGTAAAATTAAAAATATTTCATATGCAGAGAGATTCATATACTTATACCTTAGCCCATTTATATTCAAACACGCGAAGCTTAAGTAAGTATGGTCTTAAAACATGCAAAGGTACTTGATATGGTAAGCTCCAGGAACTGAGTCACAGAAGCCTTGGGTGCAGACACTTAAAAATGAGGGAATAGTTTATACTTCTTGCATCTTGGCTTCTGCCATTCAAAACCATGTCATCTTAGTGTATATGTTTCAGCAGACTTTACATTTCTTTGCTTGTGATGTACAGATAGGATATCCCATTTAAAATAAAGAAAATAAAGTGTTAACAGTACACAGTTTCATTAGTTTGACTGGAAAAATGGGGCAAACATATCTATAATGTGACAATCCCATAAGGAAATTTATTTTCCCAGTGGCCTTCTGATTGTTGCAGTAACAGCTGGCCAAGGAATAGAATTACACAGGCTGTAAATTAAAGCTTTGAAAGGATATACTACTAAATAATCATGCATCTGCATCACTAAATGTCAAAAAATATATATTAATATTGCTTATATACAGGATGATAGTATTGACATTCAATTGCTTTTTAAAGCATGAGGTAATCATTAGGGGAAATACTTTAAATGCTTTTTAAGAGTCAAAGAAAGAAAAATAATTCTCAAGAGATGCAATTACTAGTATTACAATCACTGAATTACAAAATACTGTATTTTCTTTTTTCTTATTACTGTATTCATAGCATGTACTCCTTATAAATGTAGAGCAGATGACATCCTGAGACTGCATTGGGCTGCTTGCAACACTGTTTATTCTATGGACTAATTTAGGACCTTGTGCTGTTTGGGCTAAGAAGTAACTTCCAAAGGCATCATATCTTTTATTGTGCTTTAGGATATCTTACCTGTTCACAGGATGCTTACTGTCAGGTTCTCATCAGGGTAGTATCCCAGTATCCCACAATAATTTGTATGCCTTTTTTATCTATCTATCTATTTATTTATTTATTTATAGCTATTTTGCATGTAGACCTACATGTTGCACTTAGGCAACTTTCAGAACATGAACAGAAGTGTAGTAAATTGTATTAGTGAAATGTGACTCACCATCTTTCTCATTAGTAAGTTTAAATAAAATTTAGAGATACTTTGTATGCTATGACATGTACGTCTAGGGAGCAAATAGCAAGCAGTGCACTGCAATACAAAGAAAATCAGAAATTCCTGGCTGTGGCCACCTCAGTTCCATGTATCATTAAATGCATTATCACTGGACTGCCAAAATTCCAGCCACTGGGAAGTTGCTAAAATAATCCAGATTTGGTAGTATGGAGTTCACAAATGGCTAATTAGAGCCTCCAAATCTAAAGACTGTGATCAGACATCATAATATTTCTCTTCATATTTGAAATTCAGCTAAAAATACTCATTAATTAACTGATAGGCATTTGTTGTCTCAGTCAATTTTGTGCCTGATTTGTCACATACATACAGGTCAGATGCTGATACACCTCCTGTGCATCTCCTACAACCGGGGTCTCTCTTCTACTCGGCTCTGTACATTAGGAATTCACCACCAACTGTATGTGTTTTACCCACTGCACAACACATATTGTAAGAATGAAATAAATTCGTATCAAGTCTATTTTTTCTTTGTTCCCTGTCTAGAATGATATTCCATAATTTATTCCAGAGGTATGAAGTATTGTAAAAGTATTGGCACAAAATATGCCATCTTTATTTACACACAAGGCACTCAAAGAAAAAAATTAAATGAATTGAAAGACAAAATGGAGGCACTGATTTATGTGTAAGTTAACTCACACATTAAACTTGTATAACATTAGCATTGATGTGAAACTAAAAGCAAGTAAGCTTTTAAATGTGGTGTGGATAAGCATTAGAGTAAAATTTTTTTTTCTGTCTGTTGTGTATGAGAAGAATGAAAATCAGCAAAAGACGTTTCTGCATCCCTTTTAATGGCATAACTCCTTAATGAGAAGATATGAAGAAAGAAAGTTGTTCAGAGCAAATTTTTTACCATCTCCTTTGTAATAGCATATCACACACACTTACATTACGAATTTCCTATGTTACAAGTTATTCTCCTGTGTAAGTAGGGATAGGACTAGAGGGAATGGCCTGAAGTTGCACCAGAGGAGGTTCAGGTTGGATGTTTGGAAAAAAAAATTCTCCAAAAGAGTGGTCAGTGCTGAAACAGTCTGCTTGGGGTTGTGGCTGAGTGACCATCCCTGGAAGTGTTCAGGACAGTTCTACGTGTTGTACTAAGGAATATGGTTTAGTGGGGAAATACTGGTGGTAGGTGGATAGTTGGACTGGATGATCTTGGTGGTCTTTTCCAACCTTGGTGATTCCATGATTCTAAATACAGAACAACAAAGGGTAGACAGTGAATTTATCCTGAGACATCCATCAGGCAGAATCAGGGAGACTCATTTGTCAAGTAGCCAATCAATGGCTTCTGCTTGCTCAGATCTCTCCCTTCCCACCAAGAGCAGAAATTTTAGGCAGCAACTTTCCCACTAAACTGCCTCAAACCATAGTTCTTGCTTTGAGTCCGTCTTGCTCTTAGATCTCAAATCTGACTCTTGATCCAGCCTTTGTCATCACAGACCATCTTGCTCAGCCTTGATCTGCCTGCCTATTTCTTGCCTCAGATTATCAGATTATCAGATTATCTCTCTTTTGTATAAGCTCGTCATTCAGGACTTCAGTCTGAGCATGATGGTGCTCTTATCTATATGTCTTTAGGCTTGGTGTACATTGGTGGTCTGCTTTTAGATCCACAACTGAAACTCCAGTGATATTCTTGCTATTTCCCTTCAATAAAATGTCAGTCGGTTTTTCTAGCTCCCAACCTCCTATTCCAGGTGATCGTCACTGTAGCACCTGGGTTGAGCCTACACATCTGCAGGTGCCAAATTATATCTATGGCCCTAAATGGCCATATGAGACATCAAGATTTATTTAGTGCATTTACAAAATTAATGTCCTTATAATTTTTCAATTGTCATTTAATTCCTTCTTATATTAATACATTAGAGACCCTACTTGCATTGTCTCTGGGTGATTTATCTCATATACTACTTTTACAACTAAAATATCAGTCTCTTTTCCTCAAGACTCCAGCTTGCAGGTACAACATCATAGGCTTCATCACTTAAACTTGGAACTCCCTTTTTCTGCATCAGCACTAGCAGTGTAGTAGCTAAACTGCACTGTAAGCAAGTGAAGACTGTAGTTTTTGCAGATGCTGATGTCTGGACAATCTTGAGCTATGTTGAAAAGTCTCCATTTCTAGAAACACCAAAATGAGTGTAGGGTTTTAAAAACGAGTTCTTCTGGACTTCTTCCCTTTTGTGAAGAAGGAAACAAGAGACTTTGTGATAGACTATTGCAGAATAAGAACCAAAAGTAATGAAAACAAATTTTACATTATATGTATCTTGGGAAAGGAAATGTTTTAAAAAATAATTTCCTTGTGCAGATTTCTTCAGTAAACATATTCTTGAAAATCCTGTTAGCCACTGCAACCAGAAACAACAGGCAAAAGCCAGAATAACAGGAAAGATTTGCCCTTTTGTATAACAGTTTGTCATTTCATTTTGTCTAGTCAGTTTGTGAATAACGAAGGGTAAAGTTCAAAGATTTAAGAGTTTGTTGTGCATTAAACTGGAGGTTTCACATCACTGGAAATGTTGAAGTTACAGTAAGCAGGTAAACACTGCCAAACATAAGTGTAAATGAATTTGTAGGGGATTAACTATTTTGAACTGTTTACAGACAAATATGTACATGTATGCATTTATAATCAATCTTGATTAAATTTAACAAGTCATATAACATATTCTTTCTCAATCCATCTTTCTTACCTCTTTGATAGCAATAAAGAGATGCAAATTCAGTCAAAGTGATATGCAAAAACTATGATGCAATGTAAATTAAAGGTTATATTACAATGAACAGGAGAGATAGTACCTGTGACTAAACTGTTGAAGTATAGTCAATTAAATATTATTTATATTTTAACTTTGAAGCAAAAACCCAATGAAAAGAGAATCTGAGCACAAAAGGTGGTACGTGTAGGCTGTAAAACATTTCGCTATTTTATAAGAATTTTCCATGTCTTGTCACCTAGACTGTGATCAGAAAGGCCAATAGCAAGGGGTTACTCATCTGATACATAACGTGTATTGCTTCATTACCTTATATTATTAAATCAGTCAGTAACTGAATACCCGTATACTACCATTAATACTACAGCAGTCAGGGATCTTAATTAATACTTGTCCACCAGTAACCATTGTGTATCATAGCTATGACAGAAAGAAAACAAAAAAAGAAACAACCCTCATAATCTATTCAATTTTGAAAAATACATGCTTATCAGTTAATCTCAGGATAATGGATGCCGATCATTTTTGGAAGAGGAAGACTGGGATTTTAAACCCAGTGATTACATACGCTGACTGAAATGTACTGAATATGGTACTTACGCAAAATGTGTATCACACTACTCTGTTCCCAGTCATGCTTTAATACCATTAAAAGCCAGAGTAAGAATCATCTTGAACATTGTGTGGAGATCTGAGGTGGCTGATATTCAACACAAAATGCTTTTTCCTTTATTTGAAAAGTCAATTCTGAGAAGTATGATTGTAGAACGTAGAAATGAAACATTCATTTTTTTCACAGACTTAGAGTACTTGTTTTATTAAGTACATCCCCAATATATACATGCTTTTAGTACTTTTAATTTTCAAAATTCAGATGACTCATCTCAAGATTAATATTCCCTCTTATCTGAAAATAGTTCATCACTAAGTAAGCATCATGTTTTTTCATCTGGAAGACAGTTTTACTAAGGATAAATATATGCTCATAAATGACAGCAATAAACTGTTCAGACAAAAACAGAAGCAGCATGTCTTAGAATTTCATTTTAAGTAAATAGAACTTACTTCCCCTTAGTAAAATGAATGAGCTTTTTGCTTTATTGCCTTTTGAGAAAGCTGTAGATACAAACAGACATTTGCTGAAGCAGCAAAAAAATGTTAAAATTTAGTCCCATCATGAATTATATCACATTTGGTAAAACACTCAAGATGTAATATTGCTTTCTCATATTAAATACAGACTGTAATTTTAAGTAAAATGTTCAAATAAGTCTTATCATACCTGAGCAAACACTGAGCAAAATTCTCAGTGACTTGCTAAATTCATGTTATATTGTCACCTATTTGCACGATGCTTCTCTCACATCAACACTTCTTATTATAATGCCTTGAACTCTAACCACAATCCATCCCTTAATTTACTCTCCTCCTCTTGCCAGACCTGATGGTAATGTTAGTGTCCACTGTTCAAGACCTCACGCTTTATCACAACCAGATGACAAATTATAATCTCACAAGTTCAGTAAGGTATAAATCAGAAAATAACAGTAAGAAACAATATTAAAGCAAGTAATTTGCAGACTGGGTGAAAAGGAAACACAGGAATTTAAGGCATGCCAGAAGTTACACCTAAATGTTCAGAAACTGAAAAGAAACAGAAATTATCAACTTTCAACTGATGGTTGTAAACAATTTCATAATTCGTTCATGAAATCATGAAATGGCAAGTTAGTTTTCATAATGCTGAATCTTATTTACAGTCAACATTTGAAAACTCTTGGACAATAAAAATGGCTGTCAATCAGCTTTTATTTCCTTTCTTGTAAGCTTTATTTATATTATACAAAGCTTTTGAGTGTGCACAATTAAATACATGATATTCTCTCCCTCACACTCCATATACACACATTTATAAGCAGGCACACTCTTTTAACAAGTATTTATAAATGTATTAATTTAAATTTTATGAATTAGAATACATCTTACAGCATTGTATTTCTACGCTTGAATGGAATTTGCTTGGTTATATATTTATTGTTATATATTTATTATTATTAAACCTCCCAAACATCTTTATACAAGGCTTTGTTTATTTAGGATTGTTTTAAGTGTTTGTAGGCTTTTTCCTTACAAAGCAAAACAAAAAACAAAAACAAACAAAAAAAAAAAAACACCACCACCACCAACAAAAAATCTGGCTTTTTTCATTTCCTTGACAGCCTGAAGGAATAAAGGATTATGTTAGCCAATAAAGAATTATATTGTCAGATACAAGGGAGCAGACAACAGGAAAACGTTCGGTGCATCCTGAGTCTGGGGCATGTAGTAAAGTTAAGGAGCTTCTGTGTTTCACATAGAATCATAGAATATCTTGAATTAGAAAGGGCTCACAAGATTGTTTTAGTCCAACTCGTAACTGGAATACTTCTTTCTGGCAACTGAGTGTTTCAGATAAACATTGAATCTGTATATGCTGACATGTCAGTATGATATAGAGACACCAGAAGACAAAAGATATTTGGATTCCATTGACCTAAAATGGAATTCAAAAGCTGTGTATCTCAGAGCATGCATCCGCCTGCTTGTTTTTCTTATCCCCAGCCTGAACTTATAAATAATCCACTTGTGGATCCTGTTACAACCATGTCTGGAAGATTTAATTTTCTTGTCTATGAACTGTAAAGGTTTTTAAGGAAGTTGTTAGCCTTTTGATGCAAGCGTTTTCTGGAGAAATGGTAATTCCAAACTTTCCTACAAAGAGTTTAATTTTCCTTCATTTGGGAATTTCGTAACACCTCTGGTAAATGACACATTTGGATATTGTATTCTGTGATCAGAAAACCAAAACAAGCTTGAAGACAAACCTTTCTGATGACTTCTCAGATTGCAAATAATGGAAATCAAAACAGCTTGCAGAATTGTAACAGATGTCTTGCTTCCCTGGTAGAAATGTAGGAGTGGGATGAATGGCAAGAATAATGGACAAATAAATAAAATGCTATTTGTATTGCATTAACAGCCCAAAATATTCCCATAATTTTTCTCCACGTGCAGCTCACCTCAAGTTTTAATTCTGTTTTGTTTTCCTTTTCTTCAGACTAATAATAATAGTAATAAAATCTGATTCTGAAGGCTAAGGAGGCTGGAGTTGTTCAGCATTGAAAAGAGAAGGCTCTGGGGAGACCTCACTGAGGCCTTCCAGTAGTTATAGTGGACTTACTTATAAAAAAGATAGAGAAGGACATTTTGCATGGGGAATTTGTTACATGTCAAGAGGGAATGATTTTAAACTAAAAGAAAGGAGACTTTGATTAGGAGGGAATTCTTTGCTCAGAGGGTGGTGAGGCACTGTAACATGTTGCCCAGAGAAGCTGTGGGTGTCCCATCACTGGAGGTGTTCAAGACTGGGATGTGATCTAGTGGGAGGCAACACTGCTCACAACAGGATGGTGGGAACTCAGTGTCCCTTCCAATGAAAGGTAAGAATCTTGGATCCTTAGTTTTGGAAATCTACCAAGACAGTCTGATTTCATTGCATTTGTATTCTTCCACAGTGTCTGATTAAATGAGTGATAAATCAAGCTCATTATTCAGAAGTGATTGATTTTCTCCTTCTCTCTTCCCTTTTTCCTCTTTGACTCTCTTAGCTACTGCTTCTTCTTTTTCCCACAGTTAGTTAGAGGAGAGCTATTAGAATAATGCTTACACCGAGCACAGTGCTCAGCGCCCTCACTTGGAGATTTGCCTAGATATGTCATCCTTCATACCAAGCTATCTGCTGACCAGAAAAAGGCAATCAAAATTAAAGTGTTTTTGTTGCTCAAAGTGTTGAAAGTATTGCTATATCATCACATTGTCTTGCACAACTGACCAACCTGACAAGCTATTGCATAGGATACATTATATTCAGTTCATGTCTTCTTACAGCCTTCCTAAATTTTTAAAAATTTCTGATCAACGAAGTGTCCTGAAACCCTGATATCTGGTTAAAGATCTTGTTATTAAAACTAATCTAAATGTATGCTTCAGTGTACCTTTAAAGGAAAAGGAGGTTTTTATCTAGGAAAGCAAGGAGAAATTAAAAACACTGTTAATATGTAATAGATATATTCATTGACTTGTATTTTAAATATTTTGCTTATAATACTGTGTTTTGATTAATTTAGATAGAAGGAATTTTCTGATAGATTTTGTTACCCACCTGAAATATTACACTGTGCATTGATGTCACTATCAGGATCAATAAAACCTCTCTTAATAGAGATGTGAAGTAGTAATAGCAGTCTAATATTTTTTCTGTCTTGAAAGCAGATAGTCTGTTTTTGAGGAGGAAATAAATAGTTCCAAAAGGAAAGTTATGAATACAGTAACAAGAAAGGTCACATTTTCTGGACTTCTTCCTGACTAGCCAAATATGTACAGCTGATGATAATAAAAAATTTCAACATGAAATATATATAATGGGTTGAAATTTCTCCAGATTAACCTGAAATAAATTTCCTGATGTAACCCAAGACTATTCAGTAAATTGACTCCTTCTTGCTTTTACATCTCTCATTTTCATTATCTGCACTTTTAGTTGTTGTAAAACTCTCCTTAACAGTCTACTAAAATTTCATTAGTTATGAAAAATAAGAAAACCCACTAAAATAAAGCTTCCTTTCAAGCTTTCACATAAAGTTTCTCCATTCTTACTCAACAAATACCATTTCTCCTAGACTTACAGTATCTTTATAGGATAGCTACTGATGCCTTTTTCTATCCTCACTGTGACCTGTTTTTTCTTTAAATGTAATATATATGTTTTTTTTAATTTGGAGCATTTTATCTAATGCCGAGCAGAGAAAAAGGCCTGATTTCAAATGATTTCAGAGGTTAGTACAGCTGATCTGAGTGTTTTGTCCAGGAGTATGGTGCTAGCAACCAGAGGAAAAAATGAAATCCTGCTGGACATATTTGCAGGCTGCAGGAAAAAATAATAATAATTAAAAAAAAAATAATATATATATATATATATATAATATTATATATATATATATATATATATATTATATATATATATTATATATATTATATATATATTATATATTATATATATTATATATATTATATATATTATATATATATGTATAAATTATCAGTGTTAGAAGTTTGACACCTAAATTCAAATGAGTACCCATTTAAGATTAAACACACTTTTGATTGCTAGTAATATCTTTACTCTTTCTTCACACAGGACATAGCTATAGTTATACAACTGCTTTTTACAGCACTTCTTCAGACCCCATAGTGACTTTGTGAATTCAGAAATTAGAAAAATTGTCATCTGACTTGTAAATAGAGTAGCAGTTGATCAAAGCATTCTTGAAGTTAATAGAGCATTCCACAATTTCAGATGGGAAAATACACACCTAATGTTAGATCTATTTATTTAAACTTTACTGATTTACCTGCCATTTAATTCTTAGTTTCTTTGCCAAGGTTTGAATGTTTGTGATTCACTAAAGAATTTTTTTTTTTTGCAAAACAGATGTTTCCATCGCTATCACCACAATTTTCTAACTTGTTAAGTCTCTTTAGAACAGCCAGATATCACGAGTTAAAAAATATCAGGATGCAGTAACTCAGCAGACAACTTTTATGTGAGGTGTACCTAAATTCAGTCTTTAATAGAATAAGTGGAAATTTTTCCAGTGATTTTGGATGGTACTATAAAGCCATCTTCCACAGTGGTTCCTTTCACCTTCGCGCCAATCTATTTCATACATGCATGCTCTAGAAATTGCTCTCCATTTGCGGTTCTTTTAGAAATTCAAGAAATCGGATTACTTAGCTGCACAGTAATTAAGCTGTATGGTCTTTGTAGTTAAACTATATTGTCTTTAGACGAAGAGAAAATTTCTGTTCTGTGTGTAGTTTCAAGATCCGCGTTTCACAATTGCCAGTCACTCAGCTTCATAAAGCAATGCCTTGGCCAGGGTAATTCAGCACGTTTTATTACACGCAGCATCTCCAGTGAAGGAGTGCAACAGAACCAAACATTTTGTCATTGGTGCTCATGTGAAAACCTATTTATCAACTTAATACAGCTGAAGACTTATTTTATCTTCTTCCCTGCAACCAATCCCTTTCCAGTGGTGTCATCAACATGCATGGCCCTACCACAGCACATAATTATCTGAACAGGCTGTAAGGGTCCAGCTGTGAGAGGTATTCTGCTACAGGTAACATATGGCTCTGCAGAGCTTCCCACCTGCGGTGGCTTCAGCAACTGCAGGCTGTCACATGAAAGGATTTCAAGCTGCTCAGCAGCTTTGAGACTACATCCTGCTTTCTTATGTCCCCTCATCCTGATTTCTTATTTCATGCAGTTTTGATTCAAAGCAATCTGCGTTCTGTCTCACAAGCCATTCAACAACAGTAAAACAGGCACTTAGAAAGTGGTAACTGTATTTGTTCTGAATGTTGATTTAAATGCTCAGAACTCAACCTTAACAACTACTCACACTTTCTCCTTCACTATTACATTTCATGCTTTGTTTTTTTTAGACAAAAAAATAAAAATATTTCAACTGCCTCTTCAAAAGATGTGGTGACCTCTTCACTTTTTAGATAACAATGTGAACGATCTCATGAATGAAAGATTGTTTGCATCTTTTGCGTATATTACTGCATGGAGACAAGGACTAGAAGAGGTGTTCAGCTTTCCCTAGACCTACTATTTAATATGAAAAATAGATATTTCTATTCAGCGCAACCAATTTTTTCTTGCTCATTTCTTGCCCACACTAAAGAGCCAGCCCACGACACTGGCACATCAGGAGCACTAGTGAGGGATAGCTTGTTCTTCCTTTCTGTCCTGGTTTTATCAGTATTCCATGTCATGGCATCATGCAGCAGACTGTCTGATGCTTAAGCACAGTGCTGAGTGCACTTCCTGCATTCAGGCTGACTCTCCTCCTGTTTATTTTTGGTTCATTTGATTTAATATTCTTAATTATTCTGTATTATCTCACATTCCTTTTAGTAAATTAGTTTCTATTATTTCAATTGGATTTCTTCCTCTTCCTTTCTCCTCCTCCTGAGGGGAGGGAGGAGTTTCTCATGATTAACTCTTCAAATTGTGGCACTTCATTGGCACCCAACATGGGGCAACATTCTTATTGAGATTAGGAAATTTGCTGATCTGGTTAAGATAACAGATTTCCTGAACTAGCATTAAAACGCCCATTAAAGTTGTTAGGCCCTGTGCCAACTTGTGTTGTTGGTCTTTTTTTTTTTCCTTTGTAAAGAGACAAAAATGAAACTTTCTTCTTTCAAAACAGTTCTGTAAGGGATTATATTCCATCATGTTCCAGATTTTAGTACCTATCACATAGTGAATCTTTATTAAGTCTGCCACTCGGCTCTTCGGATTTATATGTATGCATAAAAGATTAGAAGCACTGGTGGAAACACCTGTCTAGTGCCTGCATACAATATGGTTTGTCTTGAACCTTGAAAGTTATGCCTCAGAGGGAGTTACTTTAAACAGGCTTCCATTTTCTCCCTTGGATCTCTTAAAAGTTTTTGGAATGTTCAGTTGATAATCATGTTAATGCAAATATTCAGTATTTATATTTTACAATATCTGGAGGAAGCCTTCCCCAAAGCCAGAAAATACTGAGTGGCAGGGAGCATGCAAGGACTTGGGTGAGACCTTAGAGAAATGGGTCACCCCAGTGTAATGGAATTTTGCTCCTGAACATCTGCAGAACCCTGAAAATTTAGGCAAGTATTTAAGGGAGGATGTTTGTGGCCCCGGCAGATCTAAGGAGGCACAAATTATTTTGGGCTTGAGTTGTGCCTACCGAGCTTTATTCAACATTACTCCGGAGAAGGAGAGAGTCTCCAGAAGTGAGCAAGAGAGGCTGTGAGCCAAAAGTGAGAGTCTCCAGACCGAGGGGGAGAGAGTCTGAACTGAGAGGGAGACTCTTCAAGTCAAGAGATTCTAGTAATCAAGAGAGAGAATCTCTGAACCAAGCATGAGAGTCTCTGAATTCAGAAGGAAAGTCTTCAAGGCAAAAGGGAAAGTCTCTGAGCCAAGGGATAGAAAGTCCAAACTAAGAAAGAGAATCTCCAAACTAAGAGAGAGAATCTCTGAACTGGGGGGAGAGGATCTCTGAGCCAAGAAATAAAGCCTCCAAGCCAAAAGGGAAAATCTCCAAGATGAGGAAGAGAGTCCCAGCTGAGAGAGAATCTCTATTTCTCTTCCAAAATATCAGTCATAACTTCTTGCAAGGTAAATTTTCATGCATATTCCTTTTCAGTAACAAGTCGCATAAATGATCCTATAAGTAATTATGAATGGTGACCTTCATCTCTCTTTCAAGTACTGCAGCAGTTTATTATAGAAGCTAAGAGGCATGGTTTTCTATCTATTATCTCCTGCTTGTATTATCAAAGACTGCCTGAAACACAAACAGGACAGCTTTGAAAACATTTTATTCCTTATAATTGCCAGAGGTTCACAGAAATCTGTGAGTCAGATTTCTGGATCTGACTGCAAAGAATCCTCAGAGCTCACATCCACCTCTTTCTCCTGCTTTCTCTTCTTTTAGCTGATTTTATTCTTTGTTTATTCATGTTTAGTACTTTTACAAAAGTTCCTCGTCTTGTTTCCCACCACAATAATTGAGGTACAACTTGATTTCCTGTGGAAATAGTATCTCAGGGGATTGAACAATTAGTTCACTGTAAAATAGTTATATCCTTTTTTATCAGAAATATTTTACTATTTAGAGTTTATAACTTACACAGAGACAGAAAATGGCCTTTCAAGGTTACCTAACTAGACATAGCATCTTTTAAAATTCTATGTGTAATTTCCAGATGTGCAATTGAAACAGAATGTAGTTTATAAATGCTGGTTTACTTTGAAAATTGAACTGAATTATATAATTGAATTGAATTATAGATTTCATTGAAGAGATCAATAACAAGACCCTAAAATTACAGGGCATCATATTATGTAGTTTTTTGGCAATTAAATGTCTTATTTATAACCACTGGAAGTTGAATTGTAAACATCATTAAATTACAGGTATGGTGGCACAATTTCTTCATCTCCACTGGACGGATATATTTTTTCAAAGTTAAATCCGACATCAGGACTAGGATGAAAGTTGTCAAGCACTTTAATGTTTCCCATTGTCTCTGGCAATAAAATATGATGCTGCACAATTGTAGATCAAAGTGGAAGTAAAAGCTTGTGTCTCTTAAGTGCAACCTACTGCACTGAATGTTTTCAATAAACCCAAATATGATTTTCCCCTTTTACAGAAATGTATGGCTTTATTAAGTGTATAAATTGTGTTGTGGTAGATGTAGACTCCACGTCCTTCTGATACTGTGTACACATCCTGTTTTTTTCACCTTTTACTGTAGGATTGACTAATCTTCTTGGAAAGCTTAGACTCCTAGTTTAAAAAGAAGATAAAGACTCCTAGTTTAAAAGGCTTCTGAAAGATCCTTCTTTTCTTCCCTCTTTAGATGATGACTCAGGCCAACACAGTACTTTTCCAAATCTATTTTCAGCAAGCATTTCTTCATTCCTAAAAAAATCAAAATGCACACAATTACCTTCTACTTCCCTGTGCAACTCTCAGACTAATAGACTGTAGCTAAGATCTTTGCTGGAGATCAAGAGTCTCTCCAAGATGAGAACACAATCACAGCTGTAATTGCCATCATACAGAAGGCAAAATTATAAGAGAGTGTGCAAGGCAGAACAGGGGCCCTTCACTGGCAGTTCTGTGTACAAAGCAAAGGTGGGATCAGGCAGGCTTAAATGTTAAGTTCAGCAAGACTGGGACTCTGTAGATCCAACAGCTTGCAGACATCTTTGTCATTCCTCACTGGGGTAAAGAGTCAGAAAAATGAACCAGAAACTCCCTGGAAAAGTACTTCCCCTGAAACTCTCAGTATTGTGCATGCCAGGGAGGAGTCTGAAATTTTTAGACAAATGTGTTTATTCAGATGGTGCAGATATGGCCACTAAATCTCTTTGTCCTACATGTCTCAATAAGGAATTCTGATTTCTTCAGCCCTAGGATATAGGGATATATTTGCAAGTTAAACCATCAATATGCAAGCAGTGCAGCTCTTCTCCATAAGCTTTACTATAGCCCATGGCTACACCACCAGCTGCTGCCAAAGTAATCCTTCCTACACAGCTAATTTTCCCCTTGGCTATGGATGTTATTGGACCATTGTTCATATCAGTATCTACTCCAGGCAATTTTTCAGCTCACACTGCCTATGAAAGAAGAGCTCTGAAAATCATAACACATAACACAGTCAGAGAGACTCACACATCCTTTTAATGCTCATCTGTGTGGTATCTCAATCAAGGTGCAAAAATATTAAAAGCTCGCGTATATGTATAATTGAAACAGATATGGACTGCAAGTTTCCACAGTGCCACGACAGATAGATGTGTAGAGTGGCTTCAACTGAATCTCATGTTCCTTTTCCTGCTTAGCTCCTTGTGGTTCACTTGCTCTTGGAGAAACAGGAGTACAGTAGCATTAATTCTTATTCTTGGTTGGCCAGTGACTCACTGTAATGAGTATCCTACCTCTCTCCTTACTGTCACTTTCCAACTGGATTGCTCTTTCTCTTTTGCCTTTCAACATCTCTTTCTTTAGCTCTTTCAGCATCAGCCTTTATAGTAGTGTTTCTTCAATACAAAGGGGTTGAATAGCAAATGCAAGATCCCAGCTCAAGTCACAACACTGTGTATGAAATGAAGCACTATCAAATTATGCACAACATCAAAATTATGCTTTGTGTGAGATTCATCAAGTTTATCAGAGAGAAAGCCAAGTTAGGAAAAAAGGGTATGAAGAGCGCCAACTAATTAAGCAGATTTTTTTTTAATTTTTTTTTTTTTTTCCTGGAATGATTGTAGAACAGAATGCCTTCAGGCACTGCAAGTTGAAAATAATTTGTAAAAAGTTCTGATACAACGCAGCCTGCAAATGAAGCAAAATGTAGTGGAACTTAGCACGTTAATAAATACAAATAACATACTAAAACTCTACAAAAATAAAACTTTTTGCTTTTAAAATGAGAAATATTTGGCCATGCTATAGACTACTATCTTGCTGTATATCCATTTTCTCTTCAGTCCTATCCCTCTACCTCTCTTTCCAATAACTTTCACATCCATTAATAAATGTTGAAGAAATCTGGTATAGCAGTAGGGCTCTCCAAAAATAAATGTGTCATTTGTGTTTCCTGATATAGATCTATGGATACAAATTTGATACTTTGACTTCCTCATGTGAATGACTGAAATACAAAAAAAAAAAAAAAAAGAAAAAGAAAAAAGAAAAGTTGTCCTGCAGATTCACACTGTATTAGGCACCGGGAAGTTCACGGGAGAGAGAGGGAAAGAACTTGTAAATACTCAAACTATGGAAAATGCTTCAGAGAGACCTACAAGGAACCACAAAACACATGTGAATGAATCCGGGTTGATTAGAAAATTCCATGTTCAGACAAGGATATCAGAAAGAAGAGTGGGAGATAAAGGGAACTGTAGAGATTGCATCAGTGGAAATAAGAAATCGAGTCTTAACAACCAACTGTGAGAAAGAAGAATTCAGATGGAAGGCACAAAAACAGAGAAAGTAAAAAATATCTTTGGGGACTGTTATAGTGACAACAGTAGAAAGTAATTGTAGCAATTAATAATGGAGTTCCAGACAACACAAAACAATAGGGAATCAAGATTAAAAATTTCAGTTATGAGCTTCATTTTTAAGACGTTATGCAAAGAGAGAAAATTGAGGAGACTAGAAAAGTGCTACAGGGATGCAAGGAAAGAGCAGCACCACACAGTGTGATCCTCAGTTATGGGCACGGCTGTTAACCCAACTAAGCATGGTGTACCTTTTGTGATCTAACTGTTGTCTTTCGTACCATCTTTATAGAGCTTGGGAATAAAATTCTAAATTACATCAAACCCCAGAAAACTATTAAGGTCCTTACAGTTTTGCCCACTATTAATAAGGGAAAATTGAATGTTTGTAAGTGAGATGCCATTCCCTCACTAACTGGCAGGTTTTGGAAACAGATACCTACTATTTAATGAACAAAATGACATGCCCTTCAGTTGGTACAGCTGAAGAGAAACTTCAAATGCATGAGAACAGATCATAGTCAGCCTAAAATGACACACTGTGAGAGAAAGACAGCAAGGATACAAGACTGTTCTTTGATTTACAAATGCTTCTCAGTAACGAATTCGTTTCAGGAACAGAAGGCAATCTCTTCTGGAGAAACAAATAAGCAAAAAGCAAAACAGAATAAAGAGCCAGAATGTAAACTAAACACTTGGCTGGCTCAGAGCCTCCAATTTGATGTCTCAGGTTATAAATAATCGAGGGCACTTGTATTATCCATGTTGTAGAGCACTGGGATTCATGAATACTTAAAAATCCTTTGACAACTGGTAATGTTTCATCAACCAGAAAGTAAAAAAGGCAAATTAGTGTTGTTTTTTCATCACTCTTTTTGGGCAGAAAGATCAAAGAGTTCTTCATACTGGCATAGACCTTGTCAGTCTTTTTCCTTGCTTATACATAAAGATGTGTTTCTGCAATATGACAATGAAGGCTGGCAGATGTTAAAAGGAAAGTCACCCCCTACAGAAACTGCAACTTCAGGAAATGAAGTCTCTTATGAGTATTTTATAAAAAGATTTAGTCTTATTTCATGTTTATTTTATTATTTCATACTGAGAACTGGACAAGATCATTATTATTTTTATTTTTTTGTGAGTCTTGCTTCTGGCACCTTTCAGTATTTTGTTTTTTAACATAAGAACAGGAAATTACTAGTTCTGGCACAGAACAGTTCTCCATTTTAGCATTTTATATACATATTTTATGTACAATATTTAATAGAATTACAATACTGATTTAATTATAATAACAAGTTTAGTAAAATGCAGCAGAATTGAAATAGTATATTATATTTTATATTTAAATGGGATAATACTATTTTATGTACTATAATTTAAAGTAGACACTTTTGAACAGTAGATTCCCCTGATGGCACAAAGTTGTCTGTGAAGAATTTCAGAGAAACCCTTTGTCACTGAAACTATAGAGTGATGTTTGCAGAGCCTAAGAATTATCCTTTTTCCCTTCAGTGTCCACCTCTGGATGAAATCTTGTCTTAAAACTGAAAATCTGCATATGACCATGCCTCCTCTGCAAAGCACTTCAAAATACAATTTCCATCCTAAAAATAATTTATGTGCATTTATTTTTCTTTTAACTCAGAACTTCAGAATTATGTGTTAGCATAGATTATTTTGATCACTAAAGTGTTGAGGAGGAAATTTAAAACCATACTAGCTTCACAATGTCTATTGTACTACAGTCATTTTCTCTCTTACCAGTCTATCCGCTTTCCTCAGCTGCTGTCTCAAAATATGCACATGCCAATGCATGCATACCTTAAAAGACTCAAATGGAAGAAGTGACCTTCGCTTTCTTTTTACAATCCAGAGGTGAAAGTAGACCTGAATCGATACCTGTCTCCATCAATAGTTTGGGGCTGCAGTTGTGTGTAACAGTAGGGATTTTTATGGCCATGTCTATGGGATATTTATCTGCTGTGGGCTGAGTGTGGGTAGCCCAGTGTGACATGAATATGTTCCCATGTTTGCAGCTTGCTTGAGCCCGCTGCCTCAGTACACAGGCCTGACAGGGACAGTTGGTAGCTTCAGGCCTCACATCACCCTCCAAAACCAAAGTGCACCCTGCCTGAAACAGTGGTGAGGCTGTACTTTGAACAGTTCTTTACTGAAACAGGAACAGACTACACTATAAAACAGGATTAGATGATGCACTGTGGGTTTTGTGGAAGCCATCAGACCAGTATCCACTCTACCTTGTATTTAACATTCATCTGATGAGTTTAATCGAGAGTATAAGCTCTCTTTGTGTGACAAATTGGCTCTGGTTAGCATTTCCTTTCATCTTTCTTAAGAAAGGGCATTACAGTGAAAACACAGTTTTGAACTGTAATTCTAAAGAACTGCAGTGTACTCAAAGCCCAGCGAAAGGTGCAAAGCTAAAAATAAAAATGGCTACACAGAGAAATTGCTTTGCAGATTTCAGCCATATAAAGATTATTCTCTGCCAGTGAAATGTGGCCACTTCTGAATAATTCACAAGATATTCTGTGCCACATAATGTATGCAGAAATGTTTTTTTGTCTGATGTTGGAAAGGGCAAGTGAAGAACAGCTCCTGTCTTCCTCCCAGCTGAAACTGCAGACCAAATTTGAGGAAGATGGAAAGCTGGGAACAAGTTAGCAAAACAGCTCCCATCTTTTGAAAGATGGAAGAAATTTAATCTTAAAAAAAAAAAAAAAAGAGAGAGAGAGACAGAGAGACAGAGACAGAGACTACCTTTCTTTCTCATTAAAGATGCCTTAGTTTAGAAATATCCACTCAAGCACAAGGAAAAAAATCTTGGCTAATTCTTTATAGTAACAACAAGTAAGTAAACAAGTGTTGCTTGACTTCATGTTTTGCTTTGGCCTTCAGTTGCAGACTTCTTGATTTCCGGGCAGTAAGTGGTTTGCTGGTGACAAGCAGTGCTGCTTAATATCTTTGCTGTTTGTTAATGACACTGCTTTTACAATTTTATTTGCTTTTGTTAAGTTTATTATTTCAGTATTGGCTGAGGCTTTCCTTTTCACAGTTTCTCTGTAGTTTTCTACTGTGCAAGATTTCTTTATGGGCATTTTTAATTTGATTATTATTATGCTTCTCAGATTTTCTTCTCATAACTTAAAAGCCCAGGTCTATAAATACTATTTTAATTTATCTGCCCAGGTAAAAAATGGAAAAACATTTATTCTGTAATGACTGGAAAACTGACCAGAAATGAAGTGATCGTTGTCATCTGCAGCTAACAGCCTTGGTGACTGAGCCATTTTTCAATCTGCTTGCACACAGCTAGAACCAAGAGGTAGCTTTCCAATGACGTGAAGAAAAGACTCCATCTGCAAGCTACTGCCTTGCTCCCTGCATGGAGTTGATGGAGTCAATTTGCATCTCAATTTCCTGGTGTTGCTCTTCTTGCAGCTCTGAGATCTTGACCTCTGTGGCAAGATGCCAAGCTTCAGTGTGATCTCACTTGTTTGAACGGAGTGCATTGACACAAAGCATGTGTCTGCAATGCTCTGGAGGAAACGATAGGGTACAGCCGGCTTCAGAAATTCTCTCAGGTGGATAATTACTCCATGTACTAGTCATATACAGAAAGTCTTTTCCAAGATACACTAGCAGAAGAGTAGAGCTTACATATATATATATGTATGTATCAAAAGTATTCATGCACTGTTATATTTTAATAGTTAGTAGCAGAAAACACACATACACATTACAGGTAAAATTACACACAGAAAGAACACAAACATTGTGAGACCCGTGATCAAGACTGAAGTTGTATTACTCAGGTCTCAGTTAGTTCTCTGTTAATTTAAGACTCCCATTATGAAAAGATGGGTTTGGTTTACGTGGTGGAAATTTTTTAGAAATTTTCATTGTTCAAGATTGACAACAGCATATTTCCATGGTGTCATCTTTAAAACTGTTGGCCTGAACCTGTGTCTGATGAAAAATGAGTACACATAAAATAAACATTTGAGCTTTCAGAATAGGTAATCATTATGATGTTGTAAAGAAGAATTTTTACATGTGATTTGATTATTACATTTTCCCCCTTTTTGGTAAATGACAGATATCTCCCTGTCTATATGTACTTTATATCTAGACATTTTACAATAATCACTTTGCTTATCAGTTTTCACCATCTATTTCGACTCCTGTAATGAAAATCATAGACTCAAACCACACGCAGAATTACATCAGTAAAAATATAATTTTCAATTTGTGAGAATTGACACATTGTAACAGAAGGAAAATTACAGAATAGCATCACCATTTCTGCAACAACTAGGGCTTTAAATTCTGGGATTTTGAAATACCATATGAGTTAAATTCAAGGGCATTCACAAAACACCTGAAATCAGAGCAGGTACCGCAAATAAAAATGGTTACTTTCACAGGCTGGGGAGAGGAGGGAGAAGCTAGCATCAGAATTGCTAAGGAGGGATAAATCTGGGGAAGGCAGAGCTGTAGAAGAGCTTCCCTTAGCCATCTATTGATTTTCTGATGTAGTGAATAGCACAAAGGAGAAGGGATATAGAATTGAACCTAAGAGAATGGTGGTGTTCATGCAGCAGTAATTAGAGGTGAATTATGAGGCTGTAGAGAGGGGAATACCTGTGGATAAAAGTCCCAGGCTTTTAGAAATTATTATTTGTAGGACTGGAGAAGAGAAGTCTAGCTCCTGAATGGTCCATTAAGCTTTGAGTTGCAAGGGGAATTGGCAGAGAGGCTTATAGGTAGAGATGGAGCCTCATCAGGTTAAGGTGAACACAGAGTATGAAATCCACTTACACCATTACTAATGGAGAACTCTAATTTCGGAGAAGTTTGTCCTCATCTTTTTGAAGCAGAAAGGGCAATAGTATTTTAAGACTTTATTGGCTGTCCTATTTCCTTTCCCTCATTTTAAGAAAGGAAAAAACTACTTTATTGTCCGTGGAACTGTATTCCACTGTGGTAGTCACCCTGAGCATCTCAAACTACTCACTGAATTGTGGCATTGCTGCTGGGAGCATATCAGTCCTACCTTGCATGTGTGGGGAGGAAATGCAGCACAAGGGAGATGAGCTAAGATTGCCTAATTTGAAGATAAGGGAAAATACTGGTGCTGCTGCGAGCTAGTGCATTTTGATGTTCTAAACTTAATATGTTTATGTAGGATTTTGTGAATTCTTTAAAATAATAACAACAACAAAAGTACCATGCATTCACTGTGCATTTCATAGACTCACTACATCTGATCAATATCATGCTTACTCCTGAGCTAAAGTTGAATAATTTCCAAATTGGTACCAGGGGAAAACAATGTTCAATCTGAGCTTGTACTTGGATTGAACTTCTTAGGAAAGATGCATTACTTAGGAAAGAACTTTTCACTGACTTCCATCATTTCTGTATTTTGTGTGAGCATTACTTAAAAAATAAAACCAAAACCTTTTAGTAATAATTTCATTTGGTGATAATTCCATGGTTTTGCTGTTGTTTGTTTGTTTATGAGTTGTCAGTAAACTGTCTTTTAATATGTCCATAGCTGATTGGCTTAAATGAGTAAATCTGAACTATGAAAGAGTTTATTGCTATTAATACCATATAAGAGCTGTTTTCTCTCTGTGCAGTTTTTATCATTTCTTGCAAGCCATCAATTTTTTCAAGTTGTGTCAGTGCCATTAGGAATCAAAGAATAGAGTTTGAGACAGCATCTGAGACTGAAGATGGCTAGGTGTAGATATAAGGACTGCATATCTTCACCACTAGAACTAGTAACGTGCTTATTCTAAACCATGTGTGTTCATGTGATGCCATGAAAGAGTAGAATCTTGAATTATATTCCTATGAGAAAACACTGGGGAGTAAGATGAATAAATGATATTAAGGAATACAAATAAAATCCAAAAACAGTAGTGCCTCATTTTTCCCTCCTGATGAAAAAAACCTGAGTGTAATTAAAAAAAAAAAAAACCAACCAACCAAACTAACTTTTTGCACTTTTTCTGCTTTCTCTAAAAATGATAACAATATTTTTTCTGTCTTTCCTTTAACCGATCTGCTTGGTCCAGGAAGCTATGAAACAAAGAGAAGGTGCTGTCATTCTATTTTACAAGAAGCACAATTTAACCATATAGAACTCTTCTACTTGCCTGAAAAAATCACTGGGAGACAGATGGATTTTTTCTGCTTCAGTACAGAATGTTATCAAGCAAGCTATTATGCTCCCTTTTATGAAAATAAGTTGTTTTTCTAAGCTTAAAATAAAGCTTAGTTGCTTGAAGCTACTCTCCTATTCTTGGGTATAAGATATTATGATACCAAAGCGAAATTATGTTTTCTTTCTCTTGAACATATCTATCTCAGCTGAAGTCAGCATGGAGATTTCCACTGATTCTCCTCCACTCACAACCAACATTAGACAACCAACACCTCTCCTTTTCCTGCTCTCCAAGAAAATTCAGACCTTGCTAAACTGGAGACATAAACAGTGTAAACAGTCTTTCTACAACTATGAGTGTAGTTAAGAAATGGAAGCATATTTTACATATGAAATAGGATTCAGACTGGTTTTGAAATGTACTTTAACACCCTGAGAAAAATGATTGTGTCTTGACAGCACACTGTATTGCCTAGAGGATGTCTGTCTTATATCTAATTTCAGATTTTGCTAATATGATACTGCAGTTTGGATTTTTTTGTCATTCCTGCGCTTCATTCGCAGTCAGTGTTGCAATGGACTCCAAGAGCAGTCATTTTTTTAACATTTATTGCCTATTTTTCATATAGGTTTAAGACATGAGCAGTAAAATTTTGCTGCTAAGATTAAAGAGAATCGTGATCACAAGACAGAGCTACTTTGAACCAAAATTCTTCTCATCAGCCTTTCAGTGCAAAAGTTGCTTGAATAAAAAGTATCTCCAGAAATATGGCGTGAAAGATACATTCATGTAGCACAAAGAGATTAGAAAAGAGTTTATTAAACTTCACGCTTCTTGGGAGAGAGAATTGAAATGGAATTCATTTTTTTAGATGAGCAATCAGGAAGAAAGGGTTTATAAAGAGAAAACATGCAGCATATCTCCCTGCTGACATATGTGCAAACAAAATCTACCCCTGTGAAAAGACAGCAAAATGCAGATAAAATGTGAAAGGACTTTATGTGAACTGTAAAAAGGCTTGATTCTAAACTCACCATTGTTAATATCATTGAAATCATGGAAAATGAAGTGTGTGTGTGTGTAGTGGGAGCGTGGAAGTCAACCGTCTATTCCCAGTTGTAGTCTAGAACTAGAACTATGAATAGATTTGAAGCTGCGATTTGAAAAGGAAGAAACATGAGTTTCTTTGTTGCATTACTGTTTCTGCAAGAAAAGCATCCACTTAGCAGCAGCACTACAGATCTAAGCGCAGCAATAAACCTTTTAAAGTGTCACTTTTTTCAACACTAATCTAATGGTAAGAGAGAGAGACAATTGCAGAATTCATTTTTTATTGTACCACTTAGCTCCCAGAAACTTCATCAAAATCAGGAGGGACCCCTTTTTGCTCTGATTACCTGACCTAGAATCTCTAATCCCCTTTCATTAAAACCGTGCCATTTTCTTTCCTCATGAATTGCCTTCTGCGCTTTTGGAAATCACCAGGCACAGACACAGTGCAGATCTGAAGGCTAGGCCAGAGCTCAGCTCTGGCACCTGAATAGCACCACTCTGCACTGAGGCAGCTGTCGTTCAGATGTGAGACATAAAACTGACATCCTATTAATGAATGATAGCATTAAAAATTTCCCCATACTTGATTGAAACATCTGCTTAGACTTTAAATGAGGTTTGCATCTTTCTTCAATATTTCAATAGCCCTTAATAGCATGTCACTGTTACTCAAAACTGATGACAGGTGCATGAATGCATTTGTTTTTATGTTCTGCCTTTCCCTTTAAAGTGCTTCCAGTTGAGCTTTTTTTTTCTTTTTTTCCCTTTTTCTTTTTTTAGCAATACTAAACTTTCATGCCAGTGTTAGGGAAATAAGAGTGATAGTAAAGGAATTTTAACATTTTAAACATGACATTTGTTTCTCTGTCGCGACTTGCGCATCCCTCACAAGCAGTGAGATAGCAGTCAAGTCAAAAGCACAAGCAGTGCAGACTTAAAAGACCTCTTCTCCTCTCCCTGATATTAGGCAGGTCAGCTCAAACACCCTGTCCAGAGGCCAGCTGAATATGTGCATTTCACAAGTACTACTGGTCTTTGTACTGGTAAACTGTTGGCTAAAACTCATCTGTGTTACAACATGACCACTGGATGATAAACTACATGTACTTTACAGTTTTACAGTCAGGCAATCCAGAATTCCCACGACAGTACACTGATCCAGTTTATCTTAGAAATCAGGAGCTTCTGAAGATTTGCCATCTGGAAGTATCTACAGCACAAAATGTCTGAAGCTCTCTCTGCCCGCATGGGAGAGGGCACATTATGTCCATTGCCAGGAGGCTATAGAAATTTGCATTCCGCTTTAGAGCCAGAAGTGCTCAGGGCCATCATATTTCTCTCAAAAGACTGTTGGGAGCTGAGTCACACTGCTGGACTCAGTGGTGAAATGATGGAAAGCAGTGAATGTGCCAGTCTGTTTTGTGTAGAAGATCCAGGGCCTTTATGATTTTATCCCAAGCAAAACCTTTTATGATGGGGTTATCTCTGTGAATGTGTTCCATGGGTTTTCAGCATGCCTGTTGTTTCTTCTCACTCCAGTTGCTGCTCAGGAAAATTTCAAATCTCTAGAACTGGCAAAAGGCAAAGCTGCTGCCCTGGCACCCAGTTCAGCCTGCCAAACTCAGAAGCTTTTTTGCCTTTCCAAGGAAAACCAAAAGTTGTAGCTGGTTGTGATCACTCTTTGGTTAAAGATGCTGTGAAAGAAAATCCCTGAATTTTCCACTAACACCATAATCAGCAGAGTGAGCGATATGATTTTTCAGCACTCTTTCCCTTATGAGAACTGTACATAAAACCAAGAAGTGAAAATGTCAGACGGTTTTAGAGTTTTTGGAAGTGCACAATTGTGTTGGAAGTGTGTGGTCCATCCAGAGCAATGTCCTGTTCATGACAAGGGATGCTATTCTTGCTTCAGAGCTTACTTAAGTTTGTCATGCAAAGTACTAAGACTTATGATTTCTTACCCTGTAAAATTCAGGATATGTTTTGATGCAGAGATTTCATTTGTCCAGACTTACTATAAAGCTACATCTGTGTAGAAACATGCATAAAACCAGTCTGAACAATTTGATTTTATCATATCCACATTCTTGCTTGTTTGTTGTTTTTTTTTTTTGTTTTGTTTTGTTTTGTTTTCTTTTGTCCTTTCCCATCCCTTTGGCACAAGTGGATCACTGAATGCTTCAACAGTCTAAATATGCCCTAAACCAAAACTGCAAGGAGGATTGCCTCGTATCTCCTCCTACCTGTCATGCAAAATTCAGAGTCAGGATATTTGTGCAAGTGTGCAGCTAAACCAGAATTTTTGACTCCAAAGAGTCTGGTCAGAACTCCACAGGATGTGTTATACACAAAGAATTGGAAATTATCATACAATTATGTACTGATAGAACCATAGGATGGCTTGGGTTGGAAGGGGTCTTAAAGCCCTCATCTGGTTCCAATCACTTACAAGAATTGCTTAGTCTGTCAGTCAAGATACTTTGAACCCTTTGAATATTGTTAGTTGTTCTTTGAGCAGAGTCGAGCATAAGGTTCCTAGCAAATATGTGTGATTACATGTTTCTCTACAGGAGACAGAGGTTTTAAAGACCAAATTCAAGTGCAAAGCTTACTCGGAAATGTACAATGTTTTTTCACAATTCAGTATAGTACATACAAAGTTATTCTGTGAAATGTTATCCTTATAAAAAGCATACTGCTATTCTGATAGATTATGATATATTCTGATGCTAGGGAATGTGATAATGCCATGCATGACTTTCTTGGCATTTCATGGGTTAGTACTGCAAATCTCTCCTGCAAAAACTTTACCTGTTTGGAAGAGCCAGCCATACTGGAACTAAAAATCACAGTGTAAGAAAATTTACCAGGTAGAACCCATGGACATACATTTCTCTTGTTTTGACCTTGCAAATCCAGAAAATTCACAGCTTTAGCTTAAGCTGAGCACAAAGAGCACTTAGGAAAAGATGGTCGCTTGTAAAGACTTGACTTTAAACAACTCTCTAAAATTACCTAGGTTTCTAGACCTGTAATTGAAACTTACACACACTGCATTAAGTCCAAAAGAAGCTGATCTAGAAACACTTCTTTCTTCTTTTTTTTCCCCCCACAATTGTTATAATGAACCTTTCCAGATAAAATAAGAAAAATTTAAAAGCTCACATGGGAGATTGTTCACAAATTTAGGAAGAAACCTGTAAAATACACTATATCTGAGCATTATTACTCTATTCAGAAAAAAACAAAAACAAAAACAAAAACCAAACATAGTAACAATCTGCTCAACATATTATTTTCTATCAATATCTATAATTTTATTTGTTATTTTAAGTGCAATAAACAATTTCTGTAATACTGAACGTAAAGAAGATACTGTCTCCTTTGAATGAAATGGGAGAAATGAAAACCTTTCCTGAAGTGAAGCTATTAGAGATGGCAAGATATTAGCTATAATAATGAAATAAATGGCATAAAAAGAATTGATGAAACTGTAAGAATGAGTATTCTTCTATCTGTCACATAGATTAAAGGGTTACTTCAATGTGTGATTACTTTTGCATATGGTTTAAAAGTGCACTGTCAAGCCATGTCCTACTGAACTTTTGAGAAGAAAAACTAATCTTCAGGTACAATCTAAATGAAAAATGAAGGATAACTTTCAATACTATCTATCTTCATTCATCTTTGACATTCTTTCATTTCTATATTGCCATTAACCAAATTCAGCGTATAAAAAGTTCTCTACCTGTTACATTTCAGGGATCTATGAAATTATTGGCTAGTTCTTCAGGAAAGCACAAACACAATTAGTTTAGGAGCCAGGTCAGCAAGTTGTGCTACTAAAATTCTTCGCTTTATCAGCCCTGTTAGTTTATGCTAGCTTTCTTGACAGTATGAAGTTAAACAGATGGACTTCAAAAAGTTGAAAATACTCTGTGTGCTGTATAGAAGTTATGAATTAATAATTTTTAATTTATCCTCAGGTGAATGTCATGTGAAATCCTCAAGCAGCAGAGTTTTAACACAGTTGCTTTTGAAATGGTTTGGGATGATTGTCAATAGCATGAATAGTGTATGATGTTTTTGCAGACATCAGCTATGAATCATTATTTTTCTTTACCTGTATATTTTCTGGCATTTTACCTTGGTTTCATGAATATAAGGTAGTTTTTCTCTCTATATTTCTTTCTCTGCATCAGTAGTCCACTACTGTTTTCTGTTCAGTTTTGAGTTTGTTTGATAAGCAGAACTTAAAGGCTGTGTGATTTCCATTGTCAGAAGACACACAGAGTTAGTTACTGTTTATTGACACCAGTTAATTTTTATTGTCTACACCATACCTCCTAGAAAGACACCCCAGCCTGTTTTTCAAATTTGATGCAAGGTTCATAAAAACTTTATTTGCTCTTTCTGTCACTAGTGTATACTAGTAGGTAATTCAGAAGCTAATTATTGTGAAACTGAGAAAGTAGGACAGCTCTCAGAAGATTCACTGCAATCAATTAACAGAGGAAATGAAGTCACCAGTGTCTTTTGACACTCGTCCACATCAGTACAGACATTCTCCTTCCAGAACATGGAGGGCTTATTTTCACGGAAAGAATAGCTGGCTACTGGGCCTTGACTGTCAACAGGAGAATCAGTTAATTTTGGAAGCCATGAAGGATTTTGCCATTTAAACATCTGTCTCCAAGGAAGTACAGTGAAATAATTGAAGTATTTCATAGTTTAAAATGAAAAAGTTCTAATATTGATAGGTTTGTTGCTTTCAATACTTTTTTTTTTCACAATAGAATTTGTTTATTCACGATTTTGAGAAGGGTTTATAATGACGAGCATTTGACACAAATATGTTGTTTTCAGTGTAATCAGAAAGCAATGTAATGATAATGACAGTATGTTATGTGATGTTCTGCTGAGCTGGCAGCAGTGAAAACCCATACTGTATTTAGTTAGTCCTCTGTAGTCAAATAAATGACTACTTAAGTGTTTATGGGAAATAGGTAAATTCATATAATATAAAATAAATTCATTTTCATAGGACTTTTGCTTGAGCAAGACCTTGGCTATGACTGTTTTCTGCATCCTGTAATCATGCTTTCATTTTCTTCTCCCCTTTTTCATACACTTTCTCTTAGGTACTTTTCTTTATCTTAAAAGTAAAGTGAAAATCTACCAAAATATCAGCTTACTTTATATATATAATGTATATACATAGCTTATACTTTAGTTATTTCATAGGTTCTAATCAGATTTCACTCTGTTGTTTACACTGTGGATTTAAGATTACACATAGTTTTTCAGAGCACAGGGAGGACCTAGAAATGAGAAGGCCATTCACCTTATTTTCAGTGTGCCATCAGCCTACATAGTATATGTGTGCAGCATGTCCACCTGCTAACATAAATAGCAGTCCTTGGTCAGATACTACATATGCTTTGATGCAGAGTAATCTGATTTTCACATTTATTTCAACTTCCACATAATTTATCATGCACTGCTGAGAGAAGAACTTCACCTTCCCACCTCTTGGTTTACATAAGCTGTGACACATAACATAACATAAGACTTAATCAAGGATTAATCTTAAGATTTTTTTAAAAAATCTCTTTTTTCATTGCCAAATATGTGTTTCTTTGAGACATAATTTCTGTATTACATTAATTTGCATATAATATGGACATTAAATATCTAAGTATAAATTTTCATTCAACTTTCTTTACCTAAGACAAAAAGGAGAAATATGTAAATATTAGTATAGAAATATTTATGTGAGTTTTGAGTAACCCTACTGCAGCAAAGGTAAAACTACCTGGCAGTTTTTCCCCACATTTTCTACAACACTGTATTATTTTTGTGCATGTTAATTTAGCTACCGTGTTGACTTCATAGATATTTGGATGCAGGAGATTTGAACTGCTTCCTAGATTACTTCCAAGAAGAAATAGTAGTGTCAGATGAACAGAAAACAGCCATGTTCCTAAGGCTTTGAATTTGTACACTGAATTTCCTAGATATATCTTCCCTTAATTGCCCTCAAGTTATTTTCAGTGTCTCAGAATGCACAGGAACTTCATCTGTAGCTAGAAACCTTGGTCCAGCTGTCTGATCACTATATCTGTCTGGCAGCCCATAAATAAATATAAGTTCCTAATTCCTAGGTGAAGAAACATGGGAAATAATTTAAAAAAAAAAAAAAAAAAATTCTGGCTCATTTTCCCATGTACAGAGTTGATGCAAAACAATTGTGGTGTGATAATAACTGTAGCACTGTCTATGGTGGTGTTGTTATTAAATCTGTGGGATCAATCTGGCACAGTGGCAGTGTTTACAGTTTAATGGAAACTCCTATTACTCAGTGTTATCATAAATCCTAAGGCTTTGCAGACAGCTGGAAGGGTAGATGTTAAGCTCTTGTAAAATCAACTTGCAGTTTGGTGAACTCGAGAATGAGGATATAGAGATATAAATTAAATACAGTATTACATTCACATATTCTATCTTTATCACATTCAAGTTCAACATACTTTAAGAAAGAGCTCTCTTTTAATTTCTGTGAGCTTATTTTCCTGTCCCTAAGACTTGTTTATGTTTCTTCTTGGCTCTATTGTATTCAGATTGAAAAACAACACCAAATTATGATTACAGCTACTAATCCAACACACACAGCATGAATATCCAGAGTTCTGAATATTCTTAAATTGCTGTGATGTTCCAGTGTTAGTAAAGCAAATTTTAAGAGAGTTAAAATTCACACTGAGGAGTAACTTGTGAAGGCATGTGTTTATGAATGCAGTCTTATTTAAACACATTTAGCACAGATTGCTACTTGTAAATAATTACATAGCATTAATTCTTGTAACTTTCATCTAATCTTTGAGACTTACAGAGAAAAATAATGCCACTACTTCTGTACAACAAGAAAGTGGAAATTTTAGCTTAAACTCAGTAATTAATTTATTGTTTTGGAAAATTTAAGAAACAAGATTAAGATCAAATATCTTTGAGTTGCCAGTTTGGTTTTCCTTTCTGTCTTATGCATCTTTTTTCTGATTTTATCCTTTCAGGACAATTCCTTTCTCTCTTTCTCCCTCTCTCATGCACTAATCCTTTTCTAATTTCAGCTGTTACAGCAAGATGGAAATCAAAGCTGATTACCATATTTCAAATGCATGATTAATGCATGTAGGTGAGGAAAAAAGTCTTGAAGTTGTCCTCATTTTGATGTCTAATTTGCTGTCCTCTGTCAAATCAAAAAGACCTCAACCATCTTGGGAAGTTTATCACATCACAACAGGATCCTGTTATCATTTTTGAAACTCTTAGTGTGATGGGACTAGGTGACACGGGAAATTTATTTAAAGAATTCAGAAAGGTACACTGTAATTCTACGCATCCTGGATTTGTGTTTTCAGTCCAAAAATATTAAAGATGCTGACATCCATACATCAAAGTCAAAGATACAGGGAAGGACACGCTGTTAATATAACATGATAGAATGCAAATTACCAGGCTCTTATGTGGTTGTATATAAAGTAGTATATCCCAAATTCAGTGATAGAACACGAATAAAACTGGAATATATTGGAGCAGTCTGGCCTTTGTGTCTGGTTTGAAAAACTAAATGTTGCATTTATCCTTACTCACAAAATCTGATATTGAATTACTGACACAAATGACTCTCTTTCCCTTAGACTCTTCAGAAGCATTCAAGCCTTACTGATTTAAACAATAAAAGAAAGCAAATGATTGATATGTATTATATAATCGAGCCTTATAATAAAATATAGCTGTCACTAATAGATCCAGGCTGATTTCACAGTTTTAACTTATCGAAAGGCATTGTTCTAACAGAATGTTAGAGATGTTGCAGTTCAGCCTAGGTGCTTTTACATTTCCTCCAGAGTTATGATCTGACAGTTTAAATCAGCTAATATTTTTATGCTTAGTTCCATAATGAGCTTTTTTCAATAACAAAACAGTCATATTAATTCCTCCTGTTGTTCAGCTACTTTATCTTCATGCAAAAGAGTGGTGAATATAAGCAGAAACAATGCAGTGCCTAAAATGCAGGAGTAGGAAATATGAACTTTTCACCTTGCTGTAACATCTCGGACAAACATAGCTCAGCACATAGAACAGTGCAAAACACTGTTTGCCATTCAGAAACATAGGTATGCACCCACTTACTCTCAAGTATCTTCAGAATGTCTTTGGAAGTAGTCACCTTAGTGAAACTTTTTGTACGACAGATGCTCAATTTCCCATTGCCTCTATCTATGGTTTCTTTGTTTGAAAGCCATTACCTCCATTGTTCATGTTGGACCTCCTATGTCTCTCCGTGGGAGCTCTGCCTGCAATATGAGCACACTTCCAACTTTAATGCAGAACTCAGCATCTCCATAGTTCTCAGTAAAATTGAAAAGTGAACATATAAAGGCTTAAATATATCTGTTGTAAGGGTAAATGTATTGTAAGGGTAAAGTCATATTTAGAGCCCAGTTTACACCTGTTTCTTCTGATTCCACCTTTTTTACAATATATGGTTTTATTTGTATTCAAGATACATAATAATAGTAACACAACTGTCATGGTTTTATGATTTTTGGAGAAACCTATAAACTCTTTAAGAAATGCTTGTTATTTTCTACGACAAAATCATTTTTTCAGATTGTATGCTGTTCAGAAATATTTTCCTGAGGAACTAAAATTTACCTCTAGTGGAGTGAGTCATTTCTCATTTTCTGATGATCAATTCATATTCAACTTCTGAGGTTATAAGGAGATAAGTTTAAGATGATTTAACTTCTTTTTTAATAAAGCCTTTTCGTACACATATAATTCCTGATCACTTCCCAATGTGCTGAAGACTGGTCAACAGGTCGTGCTCCTAAACAGCTTTGTGGAGTTTTTTCTTGTCCCTTTTGACATTCAGTCTGATGAGTATTACCGTGGGATAGTAACTCCATCATCACCTGCTTGCAAGGACAAAACGAAATGACTTTAAAGCACCCTTTGCTACTTGATGCAGTGGCAGAAGTATTCGATCCTGTAGTTAGTATGGAAGAGGAAAGTAACAAATACTGCCATGGCTTGTGATACAGCAATATGGGGCAGATAGGAGTTTCTGATTTGTAACTTTTTGGCCTGCAGTTTGTTGCATAGTTGATCATTATGTGGTGAATCTGCCACAACTTTCCATTACATGTAGTACAAAGCTGTAGGGAATTACATGTGAGGGGATCTTATGAACACTTAATAAATAACTAATGGGGCAGGCTCTTTAGGGAAGAGGCCAAACAACTCTTTTCTGTGGTGCCCCATGACAGCACAAAGGACAGCAGGTACAACCTGGAACACAGGAAGTTCCAGCTGAACTTGAGGAAAAAGTTATTTACTTTGAGGGTGATAGATCTCTGGAACAGGCTGTTTGGAAAGGCTGTGGAATCTCCTTCACTGGAGATATTCCAAACCGGCCTGGACACTTTCCCATGTAACCTGCTGTAGGGAACCTGCTTTAGCAGGGGGTTGAACTCAGTGGTGTCTGGAGGTCCCTTCTAATCCCTACAACTCTGATTCTGTGTGACTCTCTTAGCATATTTTTCTGGTCTGCTTCTTTTGGGCTTTATAGATCTGCGAAGTAGTTAAGAAAAATAATTAAAATAAAAGTCATTAGATTTCTGAAGCAAGAACAAAAATTATTCATACTTGTATCTACTATTCAGAGTTCAAAATAGACTGATTAAACACATTCAGTTAATACTTTTTTTTACTCTTTAGCATGAAAGTTTCTGTTTCTCTGAGTCCTAGGCTGGTGCATAAATTTTAGCTTTCAAGTTTGACTGTTCTAAGGTAGTGTTTGTTCATTTGAATTCGTGGAGGATAAACCCAGCTGCATGTTGTTGTTAAATACGATTTCCCATGCACTCTGTTAGGCTCAGGAAGTCCAACTAGAAACAGATATAATAACTACTAGCTGGAAACTAAGTATACAGATTTCTCTACATACATCCTGTTCTTTTTTGTACGCTTCTCATAATCATCCATTGCCAGACTCAAAATATTTATCTAAATTAATCTTTGGTCTGAGCCAAGCAGCCTGTGCTTCAAATCATATAAAAGAATACCATAGTCTTCTCGTATTCCAGACTTGAAATGTACCCAAATGCACTGTCAGGCATCTCAGAATATTAGATAAAAGCAGGAGAGAAACAGCACTAAGTTGGTCCTTTCCTCAAAACAACTTCACACACATCTGGGATATTCCTGAAAAATATTCATTTATTCTGCTCCCTACAGATTATCACTGCTTAAAGCTTCTTAGTCATAGTAAATTTCAATATGTTACTTCTGTGTGCTTTAGATTCATTTTTACTTCACATGTTTTTAAGTGGAATCTTCCTTTCTGCAATTCAAAGCCATTGTTTCCTCTCTTGCTCACCAGAGACAGGAGAGTAACTTATTTATTTTTGACAGAAGCCAGTATATATTTGAAGATTGTTACTGTGTCTCCCCTAAATTTTCCTTTTTGTAGACTTAATAACTCTGGTGTGTTCTTTCTTCCTCCAGAAGTCATAACTTTTAGGTGGTTGATCAATCTTTTTGCTGTCCAAATGGTCCACTTCATTTTTGAATTGTGGTGCCCAAAATGAACACAGTACATCACCTAAGGCATCACCCATGCTGAAAGCAGTAATTACTGTATGTCTTGCAGTCTGTATGCCTGTTTATACTTCCCAGTGTGATGCTTTTTCACAACAGCATGACTTTGTTGACTGTAATGTGTTTGTCATCTGCAGAGATGTATTATTTGATAAATTACATGGTACCATGCGTAGTCAAATACATACATTTGGGAAAGGAATTTCCAGAGAGTCTTTTAATTTTTCCGGAGAAAACATACACTGTATATTTTATTGACTTTGGTAACAAATTAAAGTTTTATTGACTCCTTCATTGGAACATTTCTATTCTAACTGTTCAGGTCTTTGGTCTTTGAATGTTGTGTATTTTCCTCTAATTAATTACACATATTTTATTTTATAAACATGTTTTGAATCTTCATGTAAGAATAGAACTACCTAGGCAACCTAAACATGGTGCATCATAGAAAACAGAATTAAGGTCTTACCTAAATTCAAGTCACTTCTCACAGAAGCATAAGCTTCCTCTCCTTTTATGGCTTTTCCAAATATGACCCTCCTCCCTTAAAGTTCGTCCAGAATGGAAAAGCATCCTAACAGCCTTCTTTCTGGCTCCTTTCCAGGAGGTAAATGAAAGAAAACATGCTTTCAGAATCCTGTGAAAGATGTAGCCTCCAGCTGGGTCTTCACTCTTGCATCTCTGTATATACCTTTCTATAGAGGAGTTAAGTAAGAGGCTCCTGTCCTCATTAACAGGAACTAAAGGTTTCACAGTAGGACTGCTGAAACCTGTTTCCTCAAGTAGTGAGTGGTGAGTGAAGTGTTCACCTTCATCTCTCACCAGGATTGCTAAAGCTCAGTCCACTGTCTCTCTGATGCAACAGCCTGTCCTAGTCAGTAATTGTTTCTTAAGTGTTCAGGAACATACTTGTTCTTCTGAAAAAAAGTGAAGAGTAGCTGGCAATCATCTTAGTCTCTTCACCAGACATATTACTTCTCTTTCAAACTGTGCAGGTAACCACCTTGAAATAATGTTTGATTTCACTGATAACTTTTGTTTTTATCAAGGATGAACAGCACTTATTGGGCTGTAAGTTTTTAAGAATGATGCCTAGGATCAAACTATGGAAAAAAAACATCATTTAAATTATATCATCTTATCTCTTCCACCCTTTTCCACACTTAGTTTGGTCTCCCTGCCTAGAAGCAGAGAACAAGCTGGTTCTTCATTTAAAACACTCCTACTAATCTACAACTTTCTTTAGACGCTACATGTATTAATCCACCTAAGTATTAGGTCCAACACTGTCCCAGCTGAAAAGGTAGCTCTGCAGCTGTGTATCTGATCATATAGAGCAAGGAAATGGTGGTGGATTCTGCTTTTCTGAAAAGCAAAGCTCTGGTCTACAGAAGTCACTGAAGAGATATGGTGCCTCAGCGCAGACTGCTAATGGTTGAAGGATGTGGTTCAATCGCTTGTTTTCTTCTGCTCACACTGTATGTTTTGCCAAAATAGGCATGTGTAGGTGCTGGGTAATTATATAGTGTTTCATTATTATTCAGGGAAAAATGAAATGCCTAAACATATTTCAGAAAAATGCAATTATTAAACAAAAACTCATGTTTTCTAGTTCCAGCAACCATGAGTTGATCACATGTGTATACGCGCATAATGCCGCTCACGCATGTTCTTAATTAACCAGTTACTGACACCTGGCCAGGTCTGCTCCTGTCTTCCATTCAGCCATCTGTATACTTCTGAGTAAAGATACACCTAGATATAAAGGTAGCATAATATTTTGAAACTTTGTTTTAAAAATTGTTCAATGTTAAATTACTACGGGATTGTCATGGCTCACACCTGAAATTTTGGAGGTGAAGATGAGTTCCTAGATCACTTTGGAACAGGTTAGGCAGTCTCACTTGAAAGGGAGTTAGAGGACTGCAGTGCTCGATGAAAAACAGTTCCATCTGAGAGGATAGCACAAAGCCTATTTTCATGGGCTGCCTGGGAGAGTGACTCAGTGATGCCAGTATTCATATCAGTCATACCTCCCGTTTATTTTTATTGATTCTGATGTGGTACTTAGCAGGATGTATCAAGAGCTCTAATCTATATTCAGTGCTGCACAATTGCTAGCCCCAAGATGTGATCTATTTCTCATTTTTTGTTTTCCTCTCTTTCATTTTAACAGTCAAGGTTTAGAATAATGGAAGAGGTTAAGCAGATGTTCAAATAAGTCTGAAACATTTGTTTGTTGACTGATACATGCTCATGGTGCAGTATAAATAACAAATAATGTTGCCAAGAATCACAACAGCATGTCCCCAGGGAACAAATAATGATATTTAAACCCTATTTCAGCAAAATACTCGAAAACACATGTACTTTCTAGAACTCATGTCTGATGTACTAAATCAAGGTAGTCTTCAGTGTAGCTAGCAGACCAGAAGCAGGGATTTGCCATGTGCAAAGCTCAGAAAGAAGGGAAGTGGTGATAGTTTATGAAACCATGGATAAATCTGGCATCTGCAAGGAGATTTGTGGGGGCTCCACAGAAGGAGACCCAGGATGAGCTGAGAGGAAGTTGAAGGTGTGGATGGGTACACCAAGGAGCATGCGAGCAAGCATAATCCTCCAGTTTCCACTGTGCTCCAAAAAGACTGTGGGATGAGAAGGGAGGAGAAAGAGACACCCTGCTGCCCTCCTGCTGGTGCAGTGGCGTGAGATCCAGTTACAATGTCAGCAGTAGCATCAGTATATTTTTTCTTTAGGCAATTAATGCATCTACAAAATCAATCTTACTAAAATTATTAAGTAAGTAATTTTCTGTGAGCCTCTGGACACTGAGCTTATACCTGTTAGCATAAATAAAAATTAATAAGCCAAGAAAACATACTTCCAAATCTCATAGCTTGTAAATGCAATAAATTTTTAGTGTGAAGATGAAAGAACGGTACATAGTGCTGAAAATTCACTATCTAGACCTTCTTTATTCCCTGCTTTAATAATGATCTAAACCTTGAAATCTGTGCATAGAAGTATAGGCAGCTGATGTTTTTTAAGACCTTTATTACTCTGTTAGGACAGCAGACTTTTCCACCTGGAGTTTGGCTGAAAGTTGTTTATTTAGTTACCCCTCAAAACATGCAACTAGCATAGTAATCTGCTTAATTCATCTTTGAAAACCAATTTACATCTGCTTTACAAAGCTATGCTATTTTCTTACTACTGATTGGTAAATTAAATGAAAAATTCTTCATTTCATAACACAGTATGGAAGATGCTAACAAGGATGATACTACATTTTATCACTCTCAGTTATTTACTTTAGTGTCTTCTGTTATTTCAACTTTGCATGGAGATTTGACATCCTATTCTAGTCTTCTTGTAAGATTTCAAGAATGATCTGTAAATTGGAGTAATAACAGACTCCAGTGAGATGAATATTCTCTCTGATGGTAAACAGCTCTGGATACCCTTTAAAATCTAGCTGGAAAATATAGTCTCTACTGGTCTGAATAATGTTCTTTCTTTACAGATTGGTGAGATGTAGATGATTAATACAGTGTTAATGATAGAAGAAAATTTGTCTTCTGCATCTACAACACTCAGCTAACTCTTATATGAAATCTCACTTCAAAACTCAGAAAATTCCTAATCAGGATTTTGAATGCCATCTTTTTTTTCCAAGTAGAGGCATATTCTGTGTTACTCTTATTCAGAGTAATATCAGATGCTTTTTGTGTATTTTTTGTTTGTTTGTTTCTTTGTGGTTTTTTGTTTGTTCGTTTGTTTATGTAGGTACATTTTATTCATTTAAAGTAAAACAAGTGCTTGGAAGTTTTATTTAATTATTAATATATCTAAATGCTTACTGTTTTTGTTTTCATTTTTTGTTTTTTTTTTAAACCAAGAAGTAAAGAGAAATGTGTTACTCACAATGACATGGGACAATCATTGCTCACAATCACAGGGCACAATCTTTGCAATTGATTTTATATAACTGGTGGATAGTTCCTCACTGTGAGATTTAATGTTGTTAGCATTCACTGAGGGACTGCGGGTATCATTTGCCTTTTCCAGCTTCAGCTGTATAAACCCAGTATATGATTTAGATGTCTTTTATGAGTTTTATTGTTACTTAACCAAGGATGGATATCGATAAATAGATATTTCCTTTACATGAATTTGTCTAAAATGGATAGAGTAAGGCCAATGGAGGAACCTCTTTCCATTCATTAAGCATGGCTGAAAATAGATTATATAAATCCTATTTTGTATGTTTTCGTCATCCCATAAGGTCCATTGTACAAGATATGGCATTAAACAAATTTCAGTTATTCCCTTCAGCACCAGTAATAGTATGGTAATTAGAAAAAAAATTAAAAAACAAGACAACTTCCTCATGATGAAAAGATCCGGGCCATGAAAGCATAGCCTCCTTGCACTTAATGCAAAACTGTGAAATCACAGAGGCAATGTCTGAGACATTACTAATAAAAATACTTTGTATGAAACATGGAATAGGATAGAAAGGGTCAGCTGCAATTAAATTTACCCTGAAATATCTGGATTAATTAAAAATGATTTGAGATCATAAGATAGATGGATTTGGCTAATGATAGCAGTGATGGTAACTCTGGATCTGAGTTTTTGCTATGTAAGAATTGACTTTTTAAAATATCTAATTCTATTCCTAAAAATTGAGTTGGAAATGATTTATATTACAATGTTAGATTCAGAGTTATTGAACCTAAAGAGGTATAACTTGTTTTTCAGAATTTCTTTCCCCAGATAGGTGTAACTGGTCTTATGAAATGTTCAAGAATGTAAGTGACAAATGTTTGAAGGTAATTGATGAATTGTTTAATTTCATTATGGAAAATATGTTGGATAACAGCTTTTGGAGAAATTAAAAGAAAAAAATACGGATCTACTGCTAGTCCTTTGGTTCTTCTGACACTTTTTGTCTGGCATGCAAACTATTCTAGCTGGACAAAGTTGTCTTAGAAACACACTGAATGCTTGTTTTGTGGTCATGAATTATCTACAATTACTTTGATTTCCATAAACGAGCACCTCAGATAGAATGAAAACTTTATAAAAACTCAAGCCTATAGCCTTTTAAATGCTACTTGGATCTTACAGGGCTTGTGGGCAACTTAGGGTATCTGTTGCTCCCTTAATTCTGTGATTTTATTTTTGAAAATTTATTTTTCTTCTTTACTGGAGACAAATCATTACTTCTATTTTTGTGTCTTATCTAAAGGATTGAGAGTACATAAATAGGCAAAAGATAGCCAAGAAGAATTCATAGGTCTATATAAAAAAATCCTGGCAAAATCTTTCCAAAGTAAGTGTTCACAAGAATCTTGGTTTGTCTTAAAAACCATAGCATTTCAGGACAATAAGAGAATTCTTGTTTCATGGCTGTTCTGTTGCCAGTGCGATGTGAAAGGATTGTATCAGTTTATATTCCAAGAGAAAGTTATGTTTCATTGAAAAATGCACCAGATCTTTGATGTCTCCATGGTCTGTCTTCAGAATATACTGTCATGGGCAGCATATAATACCATCAAAACTGATCTCAACTTTCATCATAAATCATTCTTTCCATAAGATATCAGAATAGATAGAAGGAACTTAAAATATCACTGTCTATACTGTATTGAAATTAAGGAAATAGAGAAAGCTTATTTCTCCCTTACTATTATTTTGATATTTTTCAAAATTACTAGATTCTCTAAAAGAAACTTAATTTCTCATTAGCATTTTTAAAGAGCTAAGCAAACTAAATGCAAACTCATGCTGCAGATTTCCTAACCCTTCAGTTTGAATAGATTGAAAAGTAAGTCTTAACCCTTATTGTTTTCACATGATCTAACCAAACTGTTGGTATAGATGAGACTGAAAAAAACATATTCACAGCTGAAAGTTGTGCTGAGTATATGAGAGAAAGATCGCTCTTCCACTGAAAGCTGTGAACAGCTGGAATGAAGAAAATGAGTTTGATATAGTCTGACATTGCCACTTCCTTTTATTAGTGGGCACTGTGTTTGTGGCTGCAAGGGTGAGTTATCTATACCAGATGAATGCACAGTGTTCAGGCATGGCCTGCCAAACATCCTCTGCAACATAAAAGGAAGGAAATGGTTCAGTGGTTTATGCCCAAAGACAGTGAAATACATTACCCAAATATTGTCTATCATCTCTCATCCAAAACCAAGTCTGAAAATCGATCCCCGGTTGAAACAGATTGTTATGTGTGACCCTCCGTGAAGGTTACCTCGCAGAGTTACCATTTAGAACAACCAATATATTTGCTGTTTCTCATTCTACCAAGGTTTCTGAAAGATTAGCTACCTTGCATGCTGTTTCTTGTGTCACAGAGTTTTGAATTCCTACTTCCTACTGTAATACCGTTTCTGCATTATTCTGATTTTCTTTATAACATACTAAACATTTTAATATCATGGTGATATATATTTGGCAAGAAGATGGGGTGGAGGTGGAGGGAGTAGCACAACTTCCTTTTTCTCAGTTATTATTTGTGCTTCATCCAGAACACTTTTAATGAGGCTTCAGATGAAATATGTGAGTCTCATCCCCTTAAGCATTATTTTCAAGTACGGAAATATAAAAGACGAGATTACACAGTACTGGTTGTTAAAGCATGTATAATTGCTTGTGGTTTTTAAAAACAAATAGAAGAATAAATTATGTTTCTTAAAATATAATATTCTGATCGTTCAAGCATGACAAGAGAAACTATTCATGCACACATTATTACAATGCGGAGAAACAATTTGTATGCATCTGCTGTATTTACAGTACTATCTTTTACAAAGATAAATTGCAAATATTACTGCTCATAGAAGAAGTATGTACTGTAATATATTTTTTAATGTTATATTTTAAGGAAAACCAGAGGTCAGAATGCAAATTGGTGATTTTACAGCACCTTTAAATAAGAATTGTTGGAGTATGGCTAGATTTAAAGCTTGTGTAGGGCACTATCACAAGTCATTTTTTATAGTTTCCCACTATTTCCAGGCTTTGCAAAATCATCATCTATGCACAAGGTTACCTTCTGCCTTTGCAAATATTTTACTGGGTTTTAATGAAATGGGGTTTTAATGAAACATCCCAAGTATAAGGAGTAGAATTTGTAACATATTCCCTGCCAACAGTAGGGTACTCTAGCAAGATGTCAGGAAGCAAGGATGTGATCATAAGAGGTTCAGAGCACCTTTAACTCATATTACAGCTTGTCCTAAGATTTGAGTGATGAGTGGTGTTCCATAGGGATTGGTGCTGGGACTGGTGTTATTTAACATCTTTATAGGCAACATGGACAGTGGGATCGAGTGCATCCTCAGCAAGTTTGCGGACAATACTACGATGAGTGGTGCTCTTGATGCACTAGAGGGAAGGGATGCTATCCATAGGGACCTGGACAGGCTTGAAAGGTGGGCCCATGCCAGCCTCATGAAGTTCAGCAAGGCCAAGTGCAAGGTTCTGCACCTGGGTGAGGGCAAACCCAAGCCAATCCCAAGTTTGGCAAAGAATGGCTTCAGAGCAGCCATGAGGAGAAGGATTTGGGATTGCCGGTTGATGAAAGATTCAGTATGAGCTGGCAATGTGCACTTGCAGCCCAGAAGGCCAACGGTATCCTGGGTTGCATCAAGAGAAGAGTGACAAGCAGGTCAAAGGAGGTGATTCTTCCCCTCTGCTCTGCTCTTATGAGACTCCACATGGAGTACTGCATCCAGTTCTGGGGCCCCCAGCACAAAAGGACAAGGAGTTGTTGGAGCAGGTCCAGAGGAGGACCATGAAGATGATCAGAGGGCTGGGGCACGTCTCCTACAAGGACGGGCTGAGAGAGCTGGGGCTCTTTGAGGACCTTATAGAGGCCTTCCAGTACCTGAAGGGGGCTTACAGAAAAGCTGGGGAGAGACTTTTTAGAGGGGCAGGTAGCAACAGCACAAGAGGAAATGGCTTTAAACTGGAAGAGACTAGATATTAGGAAGAAATTCTTTACTGATGTAAAGGGGTGAGACACAGGAACAGGTTGCCCAGTAAGACTGTGAATGCTCCCTCTCTGGAAATATTCAAGGACAGGCTGGATGGGGCTTTGAGCAACCTGATCTAGAGAGGGGTGTCCTTGCCTATAGCAGGGAGGTTGGAACTAGGTGGTTTAAATGTCCCTTCCAACCCAAACCATTCTATGATTTTATGATTCTGTGATTCCAGTCCTCTTGCTCACCATACTGAGCTCCCTGGTTAATGCATTTTCAGAAATGGAGGTGCTGATGAAGGGAGAGCAGGCTTTGCCTGTCCAGTCGTGCTGAGAATTCATCGCTGCAGGCTTCCCACTGGGAGGTCTGAATTCACTTTGCTCCTTACCAAGAGCTCTGTCAGTCTGTGGGATAATTTCCCCCTGGGAGATAATTAGAACTCCTGTCTGTGGACGCATGTAAAACCTGACTGCACAAAAACATGAGAAAAACCTAATAGAAACTATGCTGGAAAGATAGAAATGGTGAGCTAAGCTGGCTTTTCTCTCTGTGAACCTCCGAAAATGCTTGTAGATTCAGTAGTCTGCATATTTTCAGCAAGGAAAGAGATATCTTAAACCTTAACACTAAACGCTTAAGTTATTGTGAGTGCATGTCTTGCATGTAGACAGAATCTTCCCACATGAGAATTTCTTTTCTTAGAGTCAGGGGAAAACAAACAACAACAAAAAACCCCACAACTGAGCAAATTTAGGACAATCATGCTAATTATTACAGAAGTTTTCTCCTGGAGGCTTTGGCCAGTAGGTTATTTATTTCTTAAAATCTTAGCTGATTTTCAAAGACTACAACTTTAGTCTTAATGTGGCCAAAGAGTCTATAGAGAATAATAGACTCTTGTGTATTAGGCAAAAGATCACAACTTATTGATAATGTAAATACAAGTATTTAACATTTTTAATGAAAATGTTCAGGATGAATGGCATATGCGTTGAAGCAACAACACTAATTCTGCTCTTGATTTTCTGAAAGATTGATCTGAATACACAAGGTAACAGCTGCCTGGTCAAATACCTTCAAAAATTCACCCTAGTACTATTAATAAGAGCTCTCAGTGAAGTGCATCATAACACCACAAAAATGTTACCACACCTCAGCAAGTAACACTGAGCGCTGTTCAACATGTCTTGCTTCAGTGGAATGCTTCAGTTTTCCACAGAAAAGAAAATGAAACCTGTGTGTAGTGTGAACCAGCTGGCAGCTCTTTAAATTAGATAGGCATGAGCTACTGATAAGATTGGACGCTCCTCCAGATGCTGCCACAATTAAAAAGAAAATAGTTTTCCTTATAATGAGACACCCACATAATTTCTAGCTGTCAAGAGACTGGCATATTTTGACAATTTAACTAAAATAGATGCTTTCATGGAAAAAAAAAATATAAAAGCCGTATCTTTTCTTGCCAAGGAGCAATACCCACCAAGGGCTTTTGGTTGTGTTTTGTTAAGTATGCAGAATAGTGACAAGGAAAACTCAGAAGATTCACAGGTTTTATTTCCTTTTCACTATGGCTACAGTTTGTCCAACTGAAATCAGTAATCTAAAATTAGGTGAGACACCTTGTCCGGACTAGACCCTTGGTTTTAGACAGGGTGGTCTATTTCTTCCCTTCTTATACAGAAGGAAGCACTTACATCTGGGATTTCAGATGGAGAAACTGCATTCCTGCAGACCTTTTCAAGCCATTGCACCAGTGCAAAATAAAAGTGTTTCCAGATCAGATGTGAATCCCTCTTTGTGTAGCTCTACAAAATGTAGACACATTCCCACATTATAATTCTTGCTATATACTACTTTACACCGTGTGCTGTCAGCTACCTACTCAGGAAATTTCCAGAATGGAGATGTAATCTACTGAAAGGTGTGGCCAAGGGAGAGGCATCCCTTTTGTCCTGGATTTGGAGGATAGGATAGAAAAGATGCAGAAGAACTTCTTTATAGTGAGGGTGACAGAGCACAGGAGCAGGTTGCAGAGTTTCCTTCTATGGAGATATTCAAGACCCATCTGGATACTTACCTGTGTGACCTGCTGTAGGGTGCCTGCTTTAGCAGGGGGGTTGGACTCAGTCTCTTGAAGTCTCTTCTAACCCCTGCAATTATGTGATTCTGTTAAAGAAGTGAGACAAATTAAAAATAGGCAAATCTTCCTGGCTATCAGACAGGACGTCAGATTCCTTCTCCTGCATAGACAATGCATGGGTCAGCACAGTACCAATTAAGGTTTCATGGGAAGCCCTGGGTTGCTTTGGTAATCATCATCATCATCATAACAAATGGAAAACAAATGCATGGAACCAAATTCCTGTCTGTTCTGCTTTTTTCTTTTTTTTCTTTTTTTTTTCTTCCTCTTTTATAGAAGAAGCAGATATTTCATGTAGATGAATGGTTCAGAACTCTTAGCTATGAGATTGCAAACATCTCCTTGACTAATGTTACAAATTAAGAGGTGTCTCACCTACACTAAGGTGGCCTCCACCAGCACTGATAGAACTATAAGCTAAAGGAAGATACCAGAGTTCAGAAAACATTGGTAGATTACTTCAGTTTGTTATATATATACACCAAAATAATCTGCATTGTGGTCAGTCAGTAACTATGAATTTCAATATCCTGCACATCTATGAACTACTGCTGTATACCAATTAATTTATTTATAGCATTGGTAAAGAAAATGAATATAGCTGATCTAGCATACTGTCTGTCTGTGATACTCCACATCTTTCATTTAGAATTTATTCTGCAACATCCTTATATCCAAGTTATTGGGTTAGCTTCAGCGTGAAAGAATGACATCAGTCCGTAGCTGTGATCAGCCTGACAAAAATGCCTTCAGCACAGTGTAGTGACACATCACCTAACGCTTCCCTGGCACTGTGAAAGAACAGTTCTTCCCTCTCTTGGGAAAGAAACGTGGCCTTGAGGAAACTCCTGTCCATATCATCTGTCTTGCAACTTTTCCAATTCCTGAAGCTGAATGAAAATTATATTTGCTTTTTAGAAACAAAGATTAAGGTATCAGCTTGAATTTCATGTATATATGATAGCAGGGTATTGTAGCAAAGGCAAGGTTAAATATTCATCAGACAGCTGAACTCACTAGTGTAGATCATCGGCTGGAGAGAGGCTGCAAGATTTTATATGATCTACCATAAATAGATAGGATTTAATGTTGACACATTGACATCTGTGAATATTACATAAAATGGTCTTAACAACCACAAAATAAGCCTTGGTAAAGCTATCCTAACAAGTTCCCATAGGTGAAACAGACCACTAGGATCTTCATTATTGTTTTTTTAGTATGTTCAATTTCAGATAAACAACATTTTATCAAAGCAAGTAAAAAAATCACATGCATGCTGGTTTAAATTTTATAGCCTATTTCTTATCAGCATTCTAAGCTTTTAAAAAAGACTTTAAAAAAAAGAATCTCTCCTTCTTAAAGTGTATTTTTAATTGTTGAATAATTTTGCTCCTAGGTAAAACTATTAATCAAACTGTGAGTCAGCATCTCCTTTTTGTGGACTCCACAAAGATAACTCCACGATAGCCTCAAAGTCAGTAAACATGGTCATCAGTCAGTTCTCTGCAACTCCAGACTGCCAGTCATCCTCGAGACTCATTTAATACATCTCTCCACATATTTGCTGTCTGATTTTAATGTTTGGAACATCTGCTGTCAACAAAGAAAAATAAAGGGAAATGGGTTTTGATTTGCATCCTTTTATGGTAAGGTATTCCAGGCACATATTGTCACTATTCCTTTTACTGATGGCATTTGGAAGTATGCCTTTATCAATCATTTCTTTTTGTTCACTTTATTTTGTTGTTTTATCCTTTTTTTTTATTATTATTTTTCCTTTTAATGGTAAGGTTCTCTCTGTTCCTTGAGGGTAGAAAGTTAGAGAATTTAGGTGAAGATAAAAACCAGAGCATTGCTGGAAGTGATTGTAAAAAAAAAGAATGCTTCGGGTCAGAGAAAGGAGGAAATTACATGGTTGGGGGGGCGGGTAGTTATTGTCCGAACCAAAGATTCAGATGATTTTCAGCATAGATAGTGACTGGTGGCTAAATGAAAGCAACACTTTCTTCCTTCACTTTCCATCCACGCACACAGAGGGAAGGCAAGCCCTGTGTCAGGGAGCAGAACAGGTGGGCAAGCTGGAGAGCAAGGTCCCCCCCTCTAAGGATCCAGGGAACTGTGGCAGTAGGTTGGGGCAGGATTCCAACTAGAGAAAGGCTCAGGGTCAGCCTCAGCCCAGCATTCAAGGCAGCTGCAAGGAGGCAGGTCAGAAAAGTGAGATCAGCAAACTGGGGTCAGACTGAGTGCAGCTAAGTGCTATGTGGCTCAAATAGGTGCCATGGGGAGGAGATGAGCTCTGGGTCCCACTTCTTCACAACCTCTCTCAGTGTCAGAGGACACACCTACCTAACTTTCTCAGTGGGTGATTGCATTTAACACACCCCACTGTCTTCTTGAGCTCAGGAATCAGGCTTCCATTCAGGTCATGGTCATTTGCAATACAAGGAAAAACCCAACAGGTAAATAGAAAAAATAAATGTTGCAAAAAGAATAAGATTAAAAAAATACAGTGCCAACTTGTAATATAAGCGCCTCTCACAGCTCTCACAAAATATGGTGATTTTGTTGTTTTTACTGTTGTTTTAAAGGAAGTTTCTCTCAATCAGTAAGGGGTCAGAAAAAGAATGTACTCATGTGAAGTATGATTAATCCATGCTACCTTTTTGCTTGTTGGTGAGTTTGCATGGAAGCTCAGTGAAAATAACGCTTTTGCTGAAATCCTTCATATGAAACTGATTACCTTTTCCCAGAATCTGAAACATTATTTACCTGTCCCATAATATGGCTCATAATATGTATAGCCTTACTGTGAGTCTGTGGACTAATAAAATACACACGCTATTGGAGTAAGGGAAAAAAAATGTCTCTAGATTATTGAACAAGTGGGCATAGCAGAACAGACATAAAAGCCACATACTATTTAATATCTTCATCAGTGACATTGACAGTGGGGTTGAGTGCACTCTCAGCAAGTTTCTGATGCCAAGCTGTGGGGTGCAGTCAGTGCACCAAAGGGATGAGATGCTATCCAGAGGGACCTAGACAGGCTTGAGCAGTGGGTCCAGGTGAACCTCGTGAGGTTCAACAAATCCAAATGCAAGGTCTTGCACCTGGATTGAGGAAATCTCCACTACCAATTCAAGTTGGGGGATGAAAGGATTGAATGCAGCCCTGCTAAAAAACATCTGGGGGTGCTGGTGGATGGTAGGTCAGGTAGAAGCCAGTAATGTGCCCTTGCAGTAAAGAAAGTCAACCTTATCCTGGGCTGTGTGTAAAAGGAGCATGGCCAGCAGGTCAAGGGAAATGATCCTTCCCTTCTACTTTGTGTTGCTGAGGCCTCACCTGGAGTACTGCATCCAGATGTGGAGTCCTCAGTACAGGAGAGACATGGATCTGTTGGAGTGCATCTAGAGGAGGGCCACAAAAACAATCCAAAGGATAGAGCTCCTCTTCCACGAGGACAGGCTGAGAGAGCTGGGGCTGTTCAGCCTGGATGAGAGAAGGCTGCGATGTAACCTGATAGTGGCCATTTTGTGTCTACTACAGGAGCAAAGAGGACAGATTATTTAGTAGGTTCTGTGGTGATAGAACAAGGGGAAATGATTTCAAGCTTAAAGAGGGTAGATTTAAGTTAGATATAAGGAAGAAGTATTAAACAGTGAGAGTGGTGAGGCTGTGGAACAGGTTGCTCAAAGAGGTGGTTGATGCTCCGTCCCTGAAGACTTTCAAGGCAAGGCTGGATCAGGCCCTGAACAACCTGGTCTAGCTGTGGATATATCTCTGTTTATTGCAGGGGAGTTGGACTAGATGACCTTTAAAGATCCCTTCTAACTCTAAGGATTCTATGATTCTATAAAATAATTTCATTGTTTGGAGAAATAAGTTAGAATAATTGTTTTCCAAGATTTTTTGGAAGCTTTAGAATTAAAGTTATATGTCATGTGTTACATGGTTTTGATTTCCCATAAGGCACACAAGGTTATTTTTCTATTGTCACTTGGTTACCATGATTTGTCCATTCAGTTATGAAGTATTAATTGTCATTTATGTCTTTTCAAGTTCATTGTGCATGTCTGTAAATTATAAATCTTTATTAGGGTTGGCAATGACTTAGAATTTCACTAATGACTTCAAAAATTATCAGCCTATGCTTCCAACTTCTTCATATCAGTGCCAAATTTGGAAAATTAATTCTTCTTTACACCAGCTTTCTGTGCCAGAAAACAGTTGAACAAATGATAGTGCAGGGAGAAGAGTACAGAGAACAGAAAAATGGAGAATGGGGATTGAAATTAATTTGGTTGTTAATCTGAGAAAGGAGTACTTTTATGACAGTAGACTACCATATGCCAAGAACCATTAAATAAAGATAATTCCAATGAAAAGGTCTTAAACCCAGACAGAAACCAGAAATATCCACCACTGCTTATTGCCTAAGACTAACTCTAACAGTAAATGGAAATTTAGGACCACGTTTCCTCAAAGAATATTTTCTGCTAGATTAAGCTGAAAGTGTAGGACATCATCTGGAGTGCAGGAAAAATTACGCATCTAATAAAAAGATGATAGGAAGATGCTTCCCAGGAGTGGGAAAGATGAGTTTAAGCACTTAGCCCTAGCTCTACACTGGCACATTTTGTAAGAGCAGGTCAGGTAGCAGTCTATAGTGCAGCTCTCAAACAGAAGCCAAGGCTCCTTCCTCCTGACTGACAATAAAATTTGCCCTGACATATTTATCTTTCTTTTACATTCTTCACTTTTGCGTACACTCAACCAAATTCATATACTCTGTTCTTTAAAGAATGATATTTCAGCATGCAACTTTCAAGCTGGAAGACAGAAACACAAGTGATCTGAGGAGTTTTTCTAAGGATAATAGGCTTCATATGTAAACTTACAGTTGGTGTTCAAGCAATGCACAAAAACAGCACGATGGAAAAATTCCTCATTTCATATCAAACTTGATATCAAATCCTTACTGATTTCTTTCTTTTCTCTAAAACCAACAGAACTCTTAGCTGTATCTCATTGCTGTTACCCTGTTACCCTGAAAGAAATAAAAGGAGGGTATGCCAAGATTGTGCTTTTCTGACTCTTGCCCTCTCTTTTTTTTTTTTTTTCTTTATCGTGATTTTATACTTTTTTTTTGTTTCTTCTTCTAATTGGTCACTGTGGAAAGATTCCAAACAAGCTATAATAATTCACGATGACACATTGCATAATGCTACTCTTTTTTTATTCTAATGCATGGCCAGTGAAGAATTAATCAGTCTAATAGAAACATTTACTGTTATTCCTGGTTACAGTAATCAAAGAATCCCAGTCCTCATCACTTCAGAACTGCCTGATCCTTTCAATGTGAAGTCTGAACAGGTCTGTGACCTTTCCACTTACATTTATGCCAAGGAAGGTTTGGAAAATAAGGCTACGAGCATCACAGACTAATTCTTTTTGATTGTCAGTCTTTAGTCTTTTCTGCATTACATGAATTTTTTAAAATTTCTTAAATATTTTAATGTTGATTTGGCTGACTCGTACTTTCTTCAGTATACATTATTGTCAGTTTTAATGAGAGAATTACTACTTTCATGCTTGAATATTCAAACCTAACATGACAAATGGATCTGAACATTTGACGTACCAAATTCAAAACTGAAAATTGAACAATTTGGAAGAAAATCCTAGCCAGGTATCTCTTCTCAAGTACGTACTTTGTGGTTTGATTTTTTTATTTTTTATTTTTTTTATTTTTTAAGTCCTGCTGTTATGAACTTTCCTTCTGACTGTTATACATAGCTTTATGGGCATGGATTGCACATTTACAAGTACATATTGATACCTCTGGTTTATAAGAGCTGGTCAGTACAACCACAACAGAATTTGGGACAGCAATAAAAGACCAAGCCCTAATGATGCAAATAGAAGACTGAAAGAAAAAAAACCAACAACTGAAGGTAATTAAAATAAATAAATAAATAAATAAATAAATAAATCATTATTTCATGAATGACAATCTTGGAGACAGTACACTTCAAAAACACGGTCCTTGGGCTGTTTTTAAGATTTAGAATCAATTTTTTAGCAATTATTTCACCTTGCTTCAGAGATGAAGTCCAATAAGAGTGGGTAAACAACTATAATTATGCAAATATAGTTAGATTCAAGTTTCAGAAAAACAATGGAACTAATTTTCAATGTGTTTTTTTAATGTATAATGGACATTTATAGACTGTAAAAATCAGCAGCCATTTAGATATGGGTTTTGCGCAGTGAAGTCAAAAGAACGGGTTAATGTGTGACATGACAGAATCACGCTTGGAACATTATTTCATAATCCACATAGCTATTTTTTTAGAGCACTTAGATGGATTTAATAACCCAAGTAACACTTAAAATCTTCACAGGATATGATGAGTGTTCCAACAGAGTTGAAGCCTTACGATCCTGCCATCACAGTGTTCCTTCTCCTCAAATCATAGTAGAATTTGACCAAGGCACTTTTTACATACACATGTGTTTTCTTGGGTGCTAGCAGACTATTTTGCAGCCATTTCATGGTTTGTGCTGTAATAGAAGACCATCTGACAACTTAAACTCCCCATATGAGCAAGAAAATAAGTGCTAGCTCTATTCTTGTAACTATTCTAGTTTTATTGTACTTCCTCTAGCAAGCATCTGCATCATAAAGCACTCTAAAGAAACTGAGCAAAACATGATATATTACTCAGATAGATAAAAGAAGTCTCTAGCCCAGAGACATTTCTCTTTGGTCTTTGCAGTCCTTGGCAAGAGCAAAATTGGATGCAGCAGATGAGGTAACAAGATGGAACACTGTTAATGCTCACAAATGAATGAAATGAGACTCTGATTGTGATTACATGTTCCTGCAGCTGCTGTATAAGTTAGGTTGCGCTACTTTTTCTTCTTAGTGGGAGAAAAAGCAGTGTTTTGTTGACAGCTGCTCCTTCAGTGGGTATGCTAGAAATTTTATATATGTTTCTGCAGACTGCTTGCTTTATAGAAGTTCCTGACACCATTTTAAAACTTACTTTTGTTTCTACTGTTACCTTGTCTGTGCTGTCTCCTGATAATTACATTTTTCTTCTCTGTAACTGAAGTACTTCACTTTCTACAGGTGTAGTGTTTACTGTCTCTGTATAATTTGCCTTGGTATTTGTAATAGTTCTGTGTCCCTCACTTCTTCTAGTGTTTCCGTCAAGCTATAATTTCAACAGACTTCACTTCTGTTTCCTCTCTTGAACAGAAAGGGATAACAAATCTTGGGATGTGAGAGTGTTTTTTGCATATACTTAGGAAAGGTATATAAGCTTTCTTATGGTTTTTGTTTTCCCAAGATGTCTATAAAAGTCTCTAGCTAAGGATTGGTGAATCTGCCAGCTGGTATCTATAAGTTTACCTGTTACTTTCACTACTTCTTCTCTTAGATACTTATCAGAACTACATGTTAACTGTTGGTTTGATACCAAGATCTTCTCTGCTTTGTATTTACTAAACTTGTCTTAATTCCTTATAATGTTGATCATAGCCCTCTGTCGTGTTGATTTCTTTTCACCATATATTCACTGTTGAAATGTTCTTTATGTTCAAGCTTCATTAAAATTGCCCTCATGACAGACGCCACGTTGGAACATGTAAAATCCACATCTGTAAAAAGCCTAAGAAAGGAGCAGGAAAGCATCCTTTTTGATGGTAATCCCTGAAGAGTAAGATAAAGCGGGTTGTATGTTCGGTGTATACATTTATTATTATTTTTTTTTAACCACACTGTCGTGTGGGATCTATGAAACATGTGGGATTTAATACAGTTCCTCTATTTGTAAATTTTCTCTCCATATGCTTTGATAATTCTGTTCTCCCTTACCAGAACCTAACTGGCTTTGTGGGCTGTAGGGGATTTTGTCCTCTGATCTGATCCTATCTGATCAGATTTGTTCTAAGGCTTCCCATCCTTAGAACAATTGAAGATCTGTTTTACGGGATCTGATTTACGTATCCCAAGTTGTTGAATGAGTATATTCACAGAAATGATGGGTGCTTTGACTGGTGTTAATTTGCTCCAGACTGATACTAGTCATCATTATAAATTTGTCTGATGTTTTAAAGTGACTAATATTCACTTGCTATATTTATCTTAGCTTCAAAAGAGAATGAATTTTGAACACTGTGAAGTTTTCTGTGTTGGCAATGGGCAAACATATTGTTTATAACTAGTCATCTGAAGAAAATCTTAGCTGCTTTCAGTTATTGTTTGCGATTTGATAAAATAGCTACTCGGCAGTTGAGGTTCTTTAATTACCTCCATGAAGCTGTGCTATCAATTCTACATCTTTTATGCAGAATTGTAAATATTCATCTTCTTCACCAGAGGCAAGTAATTGCTATTACTCAGTTCAATCCTTTTTCTATCAAAGGTTCAAGCTGTTCCAGAAGTTTACATGTGACTGCTTGGAAGCTAAATAAAACTCTGAGTAAAATGGAAACCGTATATACTATCTGATCTATGCTTTAGCTACTAGTTCCTTTAACTCACCTTCCTGCAGTTTCTTCTTCCACTGTCTTTTAGGGTTAGTGGAAAAGAAAACATCCTTAAGCACTACATTTTTCTCTTTTTCCTGACTCTTTCTGCTAATGCAGTTAACAACTGCAGGAGTTTTTACTGTTTAAAAGTAAAAAGATGTATTTCTATGTTCACCAGCAGAAGTTAATAAGACTCATTAGTTAATTCCTTTTGGCAGTTATGATTGTGAATGCCAATTAACTTCTTGATTTGCAATAACTTTACAATATAATGAAAGTTTAGAATTAGTTTCTGAAGCTGTAGATATCTTAAACATAAATGTAGAAATAATTTACAAATTATTGTAGGAGATATTGACCTGTTGATTTTTCTTCTTCATAAAGCTAACGTAGAGAAGTATTTCTTTGTTGGTTAACAATTCTTTGTGAATGATATTTAAAGACCTGTGATCAGCCTATTATGAACATAAAAGAAGGTATGTGGCAAGGGAGCAAGGAAATTGTCCCAGTAAGAGTTAAATGTATATTTCTCTGGAGAAGTATACAATTTTATGACTTGTGATATCCAAATGGCCAATTTACTTAGATTGCTTTCTCTCCTTGCAGATTCCTCGTTGATGAGTGGGTTTGCCACATTCTCCCTAGCGTAATTAGTATCTATATACTACTTTCTGTGTATTGTTTTGTTTACTGGTTTTTTTTTATTCTGCTGATTGAGATGCCTCTGTGAGTTGAGAAGAAAGAATGCATTTAGACTTCTTTCAGTGAAGTCTTCTACTGCCTTTGTGAATACTTCCCTTTCTCAAACAGAACTGTAGAAGTCTCTTTACAGAATTTAACACTCTTTACTATATACTATAGTATAATATATACTATATATATCTTTAAATTGAATATTCTTACAGAAAAATAGTCTTAGTTTTCATGCATCCCGTGACAATGCAAAACAGTCTAAATGAATTGAAATTATTTTGCTCCTAGAAGTAGTGAAGAACACACAAATTTTTGAAGAAAGGTTGAAGAATTCCAAGTTACAATGCAACATGGCTTTCAAGAGAAAAAAAAAAAAATTAAAAACTCTGGAACATTTTCTTCTTTATTGAATCTTAATATGACAAAGATTAATATTTTTTCTTTTTAAAAACATTGGAGAAATTAACAGCTTTTCACTGTGAGAATATCGTGAGCTCAGTATGATCCAAGAACTTATTTGCTCTCATTCTTCAATTTCTTTACAAATAAGTAATTATCCATTAGTCAGTTCCTGTATTTGATTAATCCTCTGCATTTCTAAGAATAACTTCTGTTTGTCAGAAACAGCTTAAGTCAGGCATTCACTAATTTCAGATCTGAAAGAAAGAGGTCTGTGACCAATTAGTGGATCCCTCTTGGAAATGTTGAGGATAGTAGAGGCTCAAAAAGAGATTCTAAAAGTCTTAACTCTCTTATCACAATCTTTGATCAGTAGTTTATTTTTTTCTTCAGGTTCAGTTCATGTTGTATCACCAACAATTATGCAAAAAAACGTAATATGTGTTTATGAATAGCACATTACTTCTTAATGTTATTTAGTTTGTAAAAGGAACTGTAGTCACTATTAGTTGACTTCTTCCTGACACCAAATGCAGTAGGGACACAGGGGATAAAAAGACTTGATTTATTATGTTTCCTTTCTGCTTACAATATCATGCATCATTTAGTCCAAAACTGAATAAACCAAAGCCACAAAGTAAAATCATTCTAGATTAATAGTTATGAGATGTGCTATATACTTCTTTTTAGACAATGAGTGCTTCTGGGACCTGAGTATGCCATTCCTCATTAGGTAATTAATATGTGGAACATATGACTAAGAATATTTATGTTGGTAACCACCTAATAAATGTCATTTCAGCTTGTTTTATTTGCCTATCTGAGCTGAAAAATATGGGAATCTGCATCTCATTTTGTTGTTTCAAATAGTTACTAAATAGTACTCATGAGTTAGGATAATGCAGCTAGAAACAACAGTAGCATTTTGTTCTTATTAAAGTTTTTTTATCTGTTAATAAACATCCTTAGAAAAACAAGCACTTGCTTCCTTGGAGGAGATTGCTGTTATTAAAATAAATTCCATTTTAAGCTGTTTGCTTGTGCATTTGTGTAAGATGCTTTTGTTAATTCCCTTTGGTGCCAAGAGAACATAGAGTTAATTTGCAGAATGTAAAATAGACCATTCAAATTTTGAATATATTTTTAAACATCACAGCATCATGCATATGATAGATGGTTAATGTAGCTTTAAGTGATTGTATTAATGCTGTCTTTCACTTACTGTACAAGATTATTATAAAACTCAATAAAACTGTTTTCCTTATAGAGAGAGGAAAACATCTGTTATTGGTGTTAATGTATGTATTTAAGATGGTGTTATTAAAGTCCAAGTCACACTGATGGAGGAGCAGCCTCTGGAGAGAAATTAGAAGGTTTTAATTTATTACCCTTAATCTACTTTTTAACTAGAAGTAGTCAGATTGTTGAAAGATCAGTAAGATATATTTAATTAAAAAAGCAGAGGAGTGTCAGAGTTTACTTGCTATAAGGGTTAGGAATGTCTCCTATTTGGAGACTTTAAGCTATAGTGTAGATTACCTTGGTGTCTTCTGAAATGCTTTTATCATCACTTTGGGGATCTTTCTCTTTGACCATGAGAATAACTAATGACTTCTGAACACTCCTTTCAGCCCTCCAGTATCCAATTTCCTAGTAATAAATCTGAAAGAATCTCAAGAATGGAACTTTATGAAGAATTGTTTGCTTAAAAAACACTTGTTACTTTATTTATTAAATGATTGGTTTAGACATGGAAATATATATACAAATACATGCAGTTATGTTTTTGTTTTTCTTTCTCTTGGATTCTGCCAGTATTCATCTCAATGCTGTTTATATTGTTTCTGTGTGGGAAATAGAGGAGAACCAAAGCATGTGGATTTTTAATTTTTTTTTATTTTTTATTTTTTTACTATTTTCTGTATTCCGTTTCTGACATTAATTAGACAAAAAATATTGTAGAAGGTAATTTAGATAGCAATAGAAACAAAAGATCCTTAGAAAGGAAACATAATACAAAAAGTTCTTTTATAGTCGAAACTAATCTAGTTCTCTTCTACCATCAATGCTGCATTCATTAGTTAGTTTCATTATATTGATGTTTAAATTGTTCTTCAGTTAGTTCTTGTTGTAGACTTTCTTTTTGCTAGCGTTCTTAAACTTCAGGTGATAGCGATACTAACAAAGAAAACCGAGACCAAAAGAGACCATGCATTACATCTCTTCAATTTGAATACCTCAAAGTGTATGGTCTTGCCAATCATGGCATATAACTTTAAGAACTTCAATGTGCCTTCTGAAGGAATTGATGTGATTTCTTAGGTACTCTGAAGAACCTATTTAAATCTACTATTATTTGGTACCCAGTAATTTTTGATAATTCTATTTTCGTTTCCAATTCACCTACACAGGTTCATGTAAGTGCACAAACACAACTAATTACAGCCTTTGTTTTCATGCTGGTGCGTAGAGCACTTCGCTTGGCACCTGCTGTTTTGTGCTGCTAGTCAGCTGCTCAGTGCTGGGGTGCCTCCTCTTCTGTGTCCTTGGACTTTTACATATGCAGAGAGAAATACTGTGTACCAGTTGATTTAAATGCTTCCTGCTTCATTTGTGTACATTTTTCTTGTCAGAAAATGGTTAACCATCCAATCTATTTACTTGCTGACTTTATTGAATTCTTCTCTTGTACCCAAATTACAGCCATGCCTCAAGGGCAGGTGTCAGAAATGAAGAAACAGTAGAATGCAAGACAAAAATGTGAACAATGAAACCATTTTACTTTAACAGTAGTAAAATAACGCTTCAGGCAGATGTAAGATGGATGCACACTTAAAAAGAAAGGATGCTAGAGTGACTGGTTCTTCAAATCAGAATTTCAACATATTACAGCATAATTAGCGTTTCCTGTTGATGACTGCTTACCCTATTGGCTGCAAGCAACATTCAGCTTTTACACAATTGGGTACATGGTTAGCTTATGTCTTTCCAAATAGGGGGTTTCCTTTTCATCTTGTGAGATATAGTTTACTCCAATTATGAGCTCCTTGTTTCTTTCTCAATGCTCTTCAGTATATAACATTTTGATAGCATAACTGAAGATTTCATTAGCCCAAGTCAGACTCTATATTCTGTATGCTTAAACTCCTCCTACTCCATCTTGGATTGAAACTTAATCCTAATTGCCATGTATGTATGTACATTCATCTGCTCCCTTTACGTATACATAGGATTGAAAACATATGGATGTAATAGTTTTGCAACTTTTTGTTATAAAGATTTTAACACTTATCTAATTACAGCAGTGTTGATGTTTAGTTTATTGAAATTGTATTTATATTTTATTTATACTTGCTTGATTGTCTTCAGATAATTCCTTTTGATTACATAGAAATGGAGCATTTTGTTCTTTGTTATTATGAAGTATAAGGAGAAGAAAAAAAAACCTTTTACCTGCTTTTCCATACAGTGCCTATGAAATATTATGAAAGCAGTTATTGTTATGAATTCAGAACTGTAGAAGAATCTAATAAGGTGGATATGGATTTTTTTCAGGGCAGTTATTTTCAGAAATGTATGAAAACATTGATATAGTTTTAAATGTCACTACAGAAGTATTGTCACCAGGTGTATTTTAGGTAACTCTGAAAAAAGGATAGGATACATATTATTATTTTTTTTCTTTCTTATTTTTTTTCCCTGAAATGGAAAAAAAAAATGGAAAAAAAAAAAGTATTGAATACGCAACTAAAAAACAGGAAATTTAGGAAGAGAAACAGATTCTGAAATCAGGAGCTCATAAGAGTTTTAAAGTCAAATGGCAGACGTCACTTTTATCAAAACAGCCTTCCCTTCTGTCTGTCCAGGACATGTAACTGGAAATCCCCATTTACGATGTCATGCATTACAATAGCACTGCGGTTTGCCCACAGTGATATTTCAGCTAGAAATCTACTCACTCACTGCCTACTTTTACTGAGACAATCATAATGTTGTTTTCTAATCCTGGTATATTTCTATAAATTAACAATATTGAAAGCCTAAAGAAAAAGAAACACCGGCCTACATCAGGACTTTACAGTAGGCCTATTTCAACTGCAAAAGAGCAAGCATTATCCCAGCATTACAAGTTTAAGAAAAAACAAATCACATTTAAATATACTTAAATACTGTATTTCAGCATCAAAGAGGAAAAAAAAATACGAGGTTTTCAGTTGCAGTGCAAAATTTTTGAGAAAGCTGCATAATTTAAGTTTGTCAGTAAGAATATATGACTTTTAGCAAGCAAATTATGTTTCTAGCTGATGGCCTGAGCATAATGCACAAAATTTGATTGTGAGCAACCAACATACAATTTAGATTAAAAGAAGTATTTCAATTCACTGAAATAATTTATTTCCTCTAAATGGATAGCTAAAACAACAACAGTTACTATGTATCATTAGCAGCAATTCTAGGGAAAAATAAATGTTGTATGTAATGTGATCTTCTCTTAATGTTAATGTCTTGAAAATTTATGCTCAATAAGATGATATGGCTGTTGGGTAACTGAGATCTGTATTTCCCACAGTCTGGGCTAGCCTGTACCAGGAAAGGCCCTGTCAAAAACTTACGTACTGAGCGAGCCTCATGGTATGTCTGCAGCTGACAGACAAATGATCATGCCTGAATAAAGCGATTAACCTCTCTAATGTGATCCATGCATAAACAGAAACCATTAATAGCTCAAGTCCCAAGAAAGCAGTGGATTTCTACATGCTGAATTGGTGCTTCCAGTGATATTTAACATACATGTGCTGCTGCTAGATAATGGGGATTTTGGATTCAAAGAACCACTGTTTCTGCTTTTGAAACGGTAGTGAATTTACTACCTGTGAAAACCACTTCCTCTTAATATCTGCTGATTACTCTTGTGTTTTGTGGGAAAACAGTCATCCTTCTTCCTCGCTCTTTCTCAAGGAAATAATACTCTTTGGTACCTCTGGATTCCTCCATTTTAACATATGAAGCAAAAATACAGCTGTTGCAAGTGAACAAGTGTGTTTATATGCAAGGGCTGCACTGGAAGTCATGCCTCCTAATTCATAATGTTCCTCTGTGAAATCAGAGGTGTATATAGGTGGTGTGGCAGTAGAGACTGAACCTTCCCACTGTTCATAGATTAAGCCAATTTTACAGTTTAAAATAGTACTGAGCTACATTTACATATTGCAAAAAAATGATTTGTTAGTGTCAGCGTTTAGTTCTTAGAAGTGTTTATACTGTGTATAGTTGTCACTAATTTAGAGCATAGTACCACAGAGATGATGCTGAGTAGTGAGGACTGACAGCTGAGGTCCTTGATGTTCCAGAGGTCAAGGTGAGCAGGCTTTAGAGTTCTTCCATGAGGACAGTCAGAAGAAGAGTTGTTTTGTTTTCCCCATCTCTCTTCACTCAAGTGTGGTGCTTTTATATTGCTTGTTCCCCTTCCAAATGGAAGACTTAATCTATTTCCAGTGTGGCTTATCTTGTGTATGATTTTGCTAGTTGTCCTTCTTGTGTATTCAGCAAGTTGTCCTGCTCATTTACAGTCTCTTGTGCTCTTTGCGCTCTTTATTCTTGATCTTGCAAATTGTTGTAATGTTGCCTGTGTTTTCCTTTGCTTGCTGAGTGCAGTTATACAAGTTCTTGTTTGCCTTCTTTGGAGGTCACAGTGCTCACATACTTAGACAAAACGCTTATATAGTATGCCTGGACATGCAATCACATTATTTCAAAATACATTCATTATAATATCTTAGTATGCTTATATTTGGGCTCAAGGCAAACTAATATTCTTTCTGTCTTGATTCATGCTGTTCTCAAGTATAGGCATTATTGACATCTTTTGCACAGCTGTAAAAATTGGACAGACATTTACTGCTGATAAGGAAAAGTTATTGTGTGGGCATCTGCATTCATGTTGTCTGTGAACAGCTGCAGAGTTTCTTTACTAGCTTAGTAGCCACATGTTTTACCCTTAATAAATGATCTGAATAACAGTACAACACAGGAATCAATACTGCAATACTGATCCCTCGTCCTTAGTGCTGCTGTGTTTACAGAATAGTAGTTCATCATGGCTGATGATCCTGAGTAAAGTAATGGTGATATGCAAGCAATTGGTGAACAAAATACTTGGTCTTTGTAAGTGGTAGTAACAGTATAGGTTGGAAAAAAACAAACAAACAAAGCAACACCGTAAGCTCTGTCCTGCATATAGGACTTTCATCAGGAATAGAAAGTCTGACCTACTAAATCTATAATGTAATTTCTCCCATTTTGGGGTTGACACAAAGCATCTGTGTATCCAGCATATCTAACTTTGTGTTGCCTTTGGTGATACACTCAGAGATCTGTTTAAAAAAAAAAAAAAAGTCTTTTTAATATGATTCTATTGGTCTGATCTCAAATCTACCAGAAATAAGATGGCATTTTTGGCAAGGATTTCTTTGAACAGTATCATCTACAGACCGTTAACTTTTCTGAAATACTCTCCTGATGATGTAGGGGTAGAACACAGATTGAGTTTCATAGTTGCCAGTGAAACACTTCCAGCTCTTCTGGGAGTGTTTGCCTTGGCTCATTTGGCTACATTTGTTCAAGGAAGCTTCTCCTTAGCTTTACAAATTTTGTGGTTCACCTCACAGTCAGTGAAATCCATCTAGATGAGAAAAGAGAGTCAAACTTCCTGTCACTAAGACCTACAAATACCTCATTCTTCTCTTTTTTTTTTCCTGCCAAGTTCCATTGCAAGGTTCAAATATAAAATTAGGTTTATTTGTTCAGTATGAGACCTAATGTGCTTAAGAAGTCCCTCTCAGTGATTTCCAAGTAGATGATGGTTTCCATATTCCAGCTGCAAGCAATCTTGATAATGCAGTAGATACTATTTTTGTTCCAGCAATAACATCACCGATCTCATGGAAATGGCTGAGTTCTTCTAGCTCACCTCAGATGAATTCAGATGCGTTCAGAATATGTAACACCTCCTCTGTGCAGGAATGCCCACTAGTGGGGAAAAAAATAAAATAAATAAAACTACCTCAGCTGCCATGACTGGCTACTTAATGCCAATTCTAAAGTCAGTCCTATAGCCCTAGCTCCAGAACTGTTTTAGAAAATAATTTAGAACAAGCAGGTTGAGTTGTAATATGAAAAAATCATTTGCTGATGGGCCTTGAGACAAAAATGTTTATTCACTAGAGTGTTTTTAGACCCTTGTTTCTGCCACAGGATATTAGCGCACACAGGTGCATGTTTCTGGGGAATACAAAAAAGAAAGTGAAGAGCTAGTGCAGCAATTATAAGTTTATTAGCCATTTCTGATACTACCCATCACTTTAGCTACTCAGAGAAATGATCATTTAGGAAACATGGTGATTAACAGCTGAAGAGTCAGGCTACTGCTTAATATTCATCTGTATTAAATTATTTCCACTCTACTGCATTCAGGATCATTAAAATATAACACCTTCAAAATAGATTTCAGATGTGTTCAGTAAACCTGGTTTAGAGGGAAGAGAGAACCTTGTTTCCTTTTGCATGCTGTGAACCTAGGGCTGGTCAGAAATTTTCAGCTCTTACAGGAATGGAATAAAGTCAGGATATCCTTGGTCAGGATAGTTCTTAATTTGAGTAGTCCATGTACTGTAATGCAAGCTGTGAGAGCTGAGGGGCTTTTGATGTGTGCAGTTTTCCTCGAGCCATGAAATTTTACATACTACTACATAGAAAATGTTGAATCCTCAGTGGAAAAGTTTTAACTTCTCACCAGCACAGATTGGATATTCTGTTTTGTTATGTAAGGAGATAGGAATATAGCTAACCTTGAATTTGAGTTCTTTGTGTAGGGTAAAATATTTCTGATAACACTGTTGGCTGAAAGGCTTACAGTGCAGAATTAACTCACCATCCTTTAGATTCTAATAAAGGTCATTTTCTGATAACAGATTTCATACTGATACTAACATTCCAACACAAATATTTCTAGAGCAAATTCAGGAGAATAAGGTCTGCAGTGAGCAAGAGGCCATTTGTGTCATCCCTTTCTATGGCAATATTAGAATGGCATAAAAGATCTGTAGAGTGTTTTTAAGGAGGATTGGATACCTGTAATAGGCCTTATGGGGGTCTAGGGGAACTGCTTTGGACTAGCTTTGCTCTAGTGCCAGGAATTGTGTGGATTAATTACTGAAGTGCATCAGATGAGCACTGTATGCGCATATTTCAGTATAGTTTCACCCAAAAGAAATAAAACTCATATGCTGTGGGACTGTTCTCTGAGGCAAGCTGGCGTTCTGTGACTGGACACAATCGGTTTTGTTTCAAGACTACACCCTTGATCCTCACTAAAACACTAACGTACACATCACATCATCTTAGTTTATCGAAGAAGATTCAGCTTCAGTTGTCCCTGAATGAAGCATCCAGACAATTTATCTGAACAAAGACTCAGTTTGCTTAGTTTGATAATTGCCACAAACTGAATCAGAGAAATCAGCTCTGTAGAAAGTATTTTTAGGGGGACATACTTATAACTACGATGACAGGATAGAAAGTTCTTGCATTTTAATTTGCTGCTGGAACTTCAACTTAAGCTGGAAGATACGTCCTATTGTAGCAACTAATCCCTCTTTGGGATGGTAGTTAAAAAAATAAATGCAAGCCTTTTCTCGTCTATTAATTCTCCACAAGATAAGGACAATTCATGAGAATTAATGTTTTCATACCTTAACAAAAGGAAAGGATTACACAGAAAGGATGAAAACAATTGAATATGAATGTTCTGTACCATTATCTCCCTACCAGGATCAAGTGATAGGACTGGGGGAAACCTATAGAATAAATGTGGTGCTTTCTAATAGCTTGCTTTCCAATGTGTATTAGTCCTGAACAAAAATACTTGTAAATTTTGTTTTCAAGGATCATTACTCATCTTTATTTTTTGTTTGTTTTTGTTTTTCAGATAATTTTCAGGAGAATAAAACATTCCTGGCTTTACAGGAGAAAGGTAAGACTTTAACTCTGGATTTTTCATTGTTCAGGCTTCTTTCTTCCATGAGTGTATGACATGCAGAGAACAGATTTGTTCTCTGTAAAGCTCCTATAAATGTTTCTGAATGATAATAGGTGCTGGGAAGTAAGGAAAATAGTGCTTTGCACTGACAAGAAGCTAGAATGTGGAATAGCAGAGAGGGATACATTCAGTCAAACCAGTCTTTTTGTCTAGCCTTGTAGCTGGTTAATATAGAACCAGGTGTTGGTGGCTTACTAATTACATTTCAGTTGTGGAAAAATTGTATAGAAGTAAAAAGATGCGTTCACTCTAATTACATTATTAACTTCACAATCTTTATGTCTATCCCAGAAAACTAAGTGTATCAATGAATTTTCAAAGCGCTGTACATTTTTGTGACTGCTCATCTAACATCTTTACAGGTGTAATGAGCAACCAGACAACTGGAACACTTTGCAAGTTGCTAACCTAGCATTTCTGGAGGTCATACTTGTCTTCAGATAGCAAATAGCAAACTGTGCAGCTCTAATTGTACAGCTATATAGTTGATAGGTAAACAGAGGTTATACAGATGTTTCATACAAAAGATTATTGTGATAGAAAGATAATCTATAATAAATGAAAAATGCTCACCAGTGTTGAGGGCTTGCAATAAACTCCACACAGGAGCTACCTCCAGAGAAAGAGATCCTGCCTTAGTGCTACTCAGCCCTTAAATGAGATTTGGGAGGGGTGGAGCTTGGCTACTTCTGGTAGCACAGCTGAATTACCTTCACCTGTGCTACTGCAGCTGACTCATTGCTTGCCTCAGGTGGTCGATCAGAGGTTCAGGATGTGATCAACAGTTTCCCATACACAAGCCTAATTTGGCTTAGTCAGATACAGCTTCCAGCAGATTACACATACAGTTCCTTTGTTGACATTATTCTATATTTTTGTGTTTTCTTTTAACTGACTTTTTAAATTTTGTACTCAGAGTAACGATTTCCCATTTGAAATATTTATTTTAAAGGTGGAAAATCTCTTTTGAATTGGAGTGGTTTCAGAATTTATATTTATAGTATGATCAGCCATGGTTAATTACATAGAGAATCTTTGTTTTTCATGGTTTATCCTGGTTATAAAAGAACTAGTGTTTCCTTGCTCTACTGAGACTTTTAAAGAGGCTTTGTTAATATAGGTTGACATTATAGCATATTATTCTGGTAATGAACAGACATCTTTTTTCAAGTATCCGTTTTATATTTTCCACTGAAAAATAAGACACTAAAGCATGTTCTTTCTGATACCTACGAGAGAGCTAGAGAGCTTGACAGTTATACATAGATTGTGTGTAAATATCACTCAAACAAGTAAATTAGAAGAGTTTAGCAGTCATTAAAATATTCAAATATGACTTTAAAATATCTTTTGAAATTCTGTTTCTCATTGTGGATTCAAAACATAAAAACGTTATCATCTTCAACTTGCAAGCACAAGTAATCCTGCTGTTTGGATGTCTGTTTTACCCTGGCGCTTTTAAATAGATAACTAATTGAAGTCATGTGCCTTTCTAAGTTGTAGAGAGCACAGTACCTAACTAACTGATCTCTTGGAGTTGTGAAGGAACAAAGTGGGTGATTGGGTGAAGCTAATTCCTAAAACCTGCTGGTTAATAATCTGCCTCATTTCTTAGAGAAGTAAGGTGCTTTTGAAAAGGTCAGATTTTATTTTTATGCTGTTAATGACAGAATGGCTGCATTTTGCTGACCGAGAGCTCTGTGTACCTGTGAAATTATTCAAAGAAATTATAAATTTGTTATCCACTTACCTAATATGAAGTAATGATTTCTCTCTTGTCATTCCTAAACATTAAGTAATATTTGAGTAATAGCATTGTAAAGCGTTTCAAAGGTGAATCCACTTGGTTTTCAGCAGTGATAAAGGGAGAAGACTCCAGAGTGCAAGGCTAGTAGCCATTAAGAACAAAACTGTGGATTAGGTGAGATTAGTTCTGTTCAAACTGTTCATCTGATTTATTTTTCCTTATAATATGAAAGCAACCACAGTAATTATATCAAATATCATGCATTTGTTTATATGTTTTCTTAGAAAAAAAAAAAATTCCTGTAAACTGTAGTCAGATACTATCTTTCATGGAAGACCCTACAATAGCTGTATTTTTAATGGAACAATATCATCAGTGAATGCAGTTGATAGCAGAGATGGAAAGATCTTTAGCTGGAGTTCTACATTGTGATTTATCACTGTACATTAACTTGCAATAACTCACTGGAAAAAAAAAATAAAAGGAACAGAATAGAGACAGGGACATATGTAATTGGTTGGCTTTTGGTGGAGTAGGAGACAAAGCCATGGCGGAGGGAGAGAGAAGTAGTCTAGATTGGCAGTAGGTCCTCTTTTCTGTGTGCACTGCACTGCACAATTTAGTTCTTCTTCTCTGTCATTCTGACATTCTAATGAGGGATACAATCACAGTCTGAGATTTTGAAACGGAGAAATTAAATGTTAACTACTTCCTCAGCGCAGGAACTTCAAGTAAGAAGCCAATTTTTACAGGAAATTTTGAAGACTGTTTTCCAAAACAAGAACAGCACTTTAGAACTATCAGAATGTTGCCTCCTTCTTGTTCCAAACACTTGATCTCCTATAAGAAATATTTCTAATGAGTCAGAGGAAAAGACTTTTTTTCCAGCTGTCAGATTTTTCTTAGAATCTTTAGGATCAGTGAAATATTCAATTTTTTCTTAAATATATTTAACACTACATGATGAGACTTTTTGTTTTGTTTTTAATATTCTTATGAGTATGGCTGTTGAAATGTGTTTCCTAATAGAAATCATCAAAACCGCAGACAAGTTAGATTTGCTGTTACTCCAGACTTAGATCCATATTATTGATCCAGCTGGCAAAACTCTACCTTGGCACTATCATTTATCACTAAATATCACTGAAGAATAAAACAATAATGTGGTTTGGCTGTAAACAAGAAGAAAAAAAAAAAAAAAAGATATTCTCTTCTCACTGATATGTTCTGGTAATGGACACCAGGATATTTTTTGCCGCCTGGGGTTGTGTGTGGCTGGTTCTTCTCTGTGGCACTGACTCATGAAGTAGTTCACTGTGTTTTGTCAGAAGTAACAGAACTTTTTTGAAACTTGAATAATGTTCTGTCCTTTTTTCACTAAAATCTGAAAAGAGTGATGAACCTGAGCAGAACCTGGCTCCCTCTGATTTCTTGACGTCTTAGGGAATACTAAACATATATTTTACCTATTTTGTATATGCATGGAATTTTTTCTTTTAGATCTAAATATATTTGCATGAAGACAGGATTTATATTGCCTACTTCATTCACTTCTGCTTCTTTTTCTATTCTGAAAGTCATAATCCTTTGAATGTGAATCCCAGACTTGTCTACTGCTAATTGTGATGTGTAAAACAGGATCATGACTCTAGATGAAGAATAAGCAGCTGAACAGATGAACAAAATGAAAGTCATCCTTGTATGAAACATAAAGTGTATTTTCCTTTCCATTTGCTTTTTTAAAGACATCAGAGAGGATATGACTATAATCTGAGGGCTCTTGTTGATTTTAATATAAAAGGAATTAAAATATTGATTCTCCTGTCATAACATTGACAAGGGACAGAGAATATCCAGCACTTGAAAGATATCTTTTTACTAATTCAGGTCACCAGTTTCTATAATTATCTAAGGCTTCAGATGCTCTGAAATTAATGTCTCCTATTTTATTACACTGGCCCACAACATGAGAGGTGGATGTTGGTGATAGAGTTGGTAGAGGTTGAACTTACCTGCCAGTATTCTGTTGCATTTTGTTGCCATGTGATTGCAGCATAGATGGCAGTGGAGGGGAGTCTGACAAAACGGCATCTGACAAGGAAATGCATATGAAGCAAAGGTGTGGTACTGAATCCCTCTGTGTGGAAAAAATTGCACCCACTGACATTCGTACAGCACTTGCTGTACGTTTATGGAGACCAAACAGTGGATGTGAGCACAGTGAGGTGGTGAGTGGTATGTTTCAGCAGTGATGACAGAGGGCCACCTTTGCTGGTGCAGATTTTTTTAAGTGTGGCACACAAGCTTTTGTTCATAGCCAGCCAAAATTCATAGCTAAGGGCGGTGACTATGTTGAGGAATAGTTTTTGTAGTTAATAATTTGAGCTCTTGTTATCTACTGAAATTTCCATGGAAAGAAATAGGAGAAATTACTTTCAGATCAACCTACATACATAAGCCAGAGTTGAAAGAAGGACATTTCTTATGTCATGTTTCAAACTGTATTCAATATATTCAGCCATTTAATCATCCTCCTTCTATATGTATAGAGCACAATCATAGGTCAGAGAAACTTGAACACAAATGTAAATTTTTAAAATATCCACTTTCATATCTGCCAATCCATCATGAAGTCCATGAGGAAATGTTTCAGTCTATGACATGCCTGAGTTCTGTTTTATTTCGTAAAACCAGGAAGATTTTTCTTCTCATCACATGCATTAAATAAACTGCTGTTGTACAGAGAAAATGAAGCAAAATTGGGGTGAATATTTTCAGAAACATATTCCAGTACAGAGTTAATATGCAAATTACTAATGAGTATAAGAATACCAGAACTGCCTCCTTCTGTCAAAACATAGCTATGAGATGTTTGTCCAAGCAGTTACTTTACCCTTATATAAAAACAGGGTATATATTGGTTAAAAAACAGAGGCAACACATGTATTCTAACACTCTTCCAGGGAACTGCAGTTGGCGTTCCTAGAAATATCTACTTTATTGTACATTTTAATGAAGTGTGGGATAATTTTTGCTCTTCGTTTCCCAGTATTGCTCATGTCAAGAGCTTGGACACTTGGTTATAGTCTACTTCATCCAAAAAGGAGAGGATTTTCAAATTAGCAGCCAAGTATTGCTAAATACTGTTAAGAGGAGGTAAGAGGAAAGAGAAAGCATTTGCCGCAAGCAGTAGCTGTCAGTAGTTTAGACTTCCTCCCTGTCTCCTCCTTCTTCCTTTCCTATAAATGTATAATATTTTTCAAATCCAGGAGGCTTGAGGACTCTCTCTTTTCTGTCCAAGCAGAAGGTCAGAAAGAGGAATGGTAGGAAATCTTGTCTGGAAGATCTCTTTTCAGTGGCAATTAACTGTCTTCCACATACAGAGTACAATATAAAAAAAGAGAAGGCAGAACAGGATGAAATATAAAATATACAGTGCCAGAACTTGGAGCGATCTGACAAGCATGACAGCAAATTGGTGTAAGTTATAGTGTTTTGCTTCAGCTTATAGGCTCAGAGCTGGATTCACCTCTTGCCAGTGATGAGTCTGGCAAAGGGACAGGGACTAAAGAATTAGGCACAGTGGCTGCTTCAGGCTGTCAACAGACTATTTCAGCAGTAAGAAATGCATGAAGCATGAAAAATGACCCAACAGGACAAGAACTAAGAATCTGCCTGGCATGTCCTCCACACAGAAACATTCTGAGTGGCAGTGAGCCGGTTCCATTGTCCATTTTAAGTAAGGATTTGTGAGATTTTTTAGTAGATTCAATTTGGATCAGGCTTGGAAACCCCAGGTTTACTCTCAGTTTTGGGTTATAATTGTTGTTATTTCTATCATCATTTTATGTAGAAAAATTAAATAATTGAAACTGGTTAATGAAGCAATTGTAGCAGGAGATGTAGCTTTATTGTGCAAAGGATCAGTGTTAGGTGTGTGTGTTTTTTTTTTTTGTATTCTCCACCTAATCTGTCCTCATCATATACTTTAATCTTTTGCTCCTGAGCACTTCTGTTGCATTCTGGGCATTTAATTATGTCAGTTAGGAAGGCCAGCATATCCTGGTACATTGCAGTTACCCAGCAGTACATATTTTGTCTATGACCGTGGATTGTACAACGCAAGTTGTCAGCTTTTAAGTATCATTAGAAAGAGCTTGACATAATTTGCAAATGTTTACAAGCCACTGTATGTTAACTCCTTGGAACAGGACCCAGAATTCTGTTTGCCTTTTTAAAATCCCTAAAGAACGCAGCTTTTGTCCAACAATATGGTTTTCAGGGCTGCTGAAAAACTAATAGCAAGTACTAAAAAACATGAGAAATGTAGATATAGTTCTCACAGATTCTTCACTTTCACCAGTTTCACTGCTGGAAATGTGCTAGACCCCCTAGCCTTTCCTAAACCTAGGCAAGATGTTCTTTTTGCTTAAATTCTGGCATGTTTTTATTTTTCCCCATCATTTTGCACCAATGCTTTAAGCAGATGGAAATGACTCCAACAAAAAGCCAGGTGCATCCACTGGCGGCTTCCCTGCTAAAAGGGATTTGTCAGATGTTTCTTCCACCTGTGAATTGACTGCCCAGTCTCAGCCAGCTTCTGTGAATGCAATTATTCTGCTCTATTTCAAAAAGCCGAAACAAATTCCAGTTGATTCTGTCAAAAAATTGGCTACCATTACTATTTCTCTCCATTTATTAACAAGAAAATAATTTATTTGACTACCAGTTTGATTTTTGAATTTGAGCACATATCCTGATCTAATTTCTCTAATGTTATTTCAGATGTAGACCAGACTAATTTCAATCAGTGTCTATTCGACACTCTTTAAGCAATAAACAGATATTTATATTCACATCTTTAACTCTGTTCCTAAACAGTAAAATCTCATCATTCTCTGAGATGAGTCATATTGAGGCAGTAATAGGAGACTGTGCATGCATGGCTTCACATGGAGCTCTGCTACCTGGACGGAGGGCTATAGGTATTGAGCAACTGTGGCCTCCATGGATTTCAAGATCCCTAGGCTTTGAGATACCCCCTTCTTTATAAAGAGCAAACTTATTTTCTCAATAAGAAAAATCAAAGCAAGATCTATTCTTTTCCCTGACTTTCCTAGCCTAACGTGAACAGGCTCATTAAGCAGCGTAAAAAGTTTCAAAATGAAATAAATTGCTATTCTAAAATAATAATAAAAAATCAGAGCGAAATGTGGAGCAGATTCCACATTAATGAAGCGAAGCACAAAACTTCACATGTAGGTTACTACAATGCAAAGATCATTGTATTAGCATTTTGATCAGGTCTTTGTGCTTATCAAAAGCACTTGGTTTGGAGCATCAATCTTCACACTAATGTACAGCTAGACAGATTTGTGGAAGTTACAAACTGAGAGCAGAAAAAAAAAATCAACAGCCCAGCATGAGCAAGGAAAACTTACAGCCAAAGCAGCACTAGGCAAACTGTTTAAGACTGGGTTTTCCTGACGGCTGGTCGCTCAGTCGTGTGCAAAGAAAATGAATCCTGATGTTGCACAGACTCCCGAGATGAAAATCCAAAGTGGATCAGAATGTTCACCAAGCTTTCTGATACAGACTGTATGTCCTAGTGTCAAATTCTGTTCCATTTATGGCATAACAGAGGCAAAAGGCCAGTCTTGCTTTTGAACCCTCCAGTTATAATGTAACAACTAAGGTAATACGCAGTTTAGGTTATTGTAGTCTCATTTTGTGTGGCTTCACGTTTCAGCTATAAATATATTGTCACCTGCGAGACAGTGAATCAACTTCTATGTTTTCCCAAATGTTTTCCATGTTAGCATTTTCAAATTGCCCAAACCAGGCAAACCAGGGTGGGGTTTGTTTGTTTGTTTGTTTGTTTTGTTTTGTTTGTTTGTTTTGGAGGAGGAAGAAAAATAGTAAATGCAGCCATGGTTTTGTTTCATTTCAGAACTAATATGATGCAACATGCAGAATTTGTTTTAAAGCTCATTGCAGTCCTTTCTAAAGATAATTTTCAGTATTTGTGGAAGCATTACGTCTATCCGGTCAGCTGAGCGTGTTCACAGTTAAACAAGGTTTTCTTTCCAGCTAGAAAAATTCAACATTAATATCCATCAGCAGCTTAGTCACAAGTGACTTGCTTTTGCAGCAGAGAGAAGCAATATCCGAACTAACAAACTGGTGACTGAGTTTTGTGATATTTACTGGTCAAGATAGATATATAATTGGGCTCAGGTTTCTGCTAATAAGTTCGTTGCTCATTTAATATTTGTTCAGTAACTTACATGAGCAAATGTCAGCCGGTGGGGTATTTGTGAACTGTTCGCTTTGATTGTTTGCTATGCCATTGGTCAATTTGCCTAACCGGCTGGATGACGGAAACATTTTAAACAGGTGAAGAATAAAAAGCAGCAAACACTGCACATCCCAATGTGAAAATGCAGACAAAAAAGAAAAGTCTACATTAAAATGCACTAAACTGGTGAAAATTTCAGACATTTCTGTGAGTACGTGATACCCCATCTTCATCTTTTCATGCCTTGAGTAATATAACACAGTAAGATGGAGTTTATTGTACTTGATAGAAGTAACAATTACATTGATTCCTATCAAATTGCCAAAAAATGGTAGCCTGGAATTCCATGTGAAAAATAATGGGAAGCCTCCCACTCACCGCAATGAGGAGTAGGGTTTATTCAGCCAAAATAGGCAGAAAGTGACAAAACATGCTGAATTGTATCATGGTTCTATTTGTAGCTACTTCCACAGGGTATGAAGCAAAACAACAGCATCAGTTTTGTTTTTTAATACATTATGTCTAGACTGGGGATGTTTACACTGAAGGTGTTTTTCTCATAAGAGAAAAGAAGAAAAGACAATAGTGTTTGGAAAATAAAAATAACCAGCTTTTTTCTTTCATTTTTGTTATACATTCTAATAGGGCTACTGACACAGATTGATATTCTTGTTGTTTCTTTTCTTGATTAAAAAAAAAAAAAAAAAAGCAGTGCTTTATTATTCTTAATGATTATTGAGGCAGATCCTGAAATTCAGCAGAGTTACTGTCAGGTTGTCACGCTGTAGTTACACAGATTTAGGCCAACTGCGCATCTGATGTGTGCTGGCATAAACCAGTAGAAAAAAATGGGGATTCACTTCCTTAAGCATATTTTGAGGAAGTCTACAAGCTGTTAAGAATCTTCTGTACAGCATAAATATTTATACACTGTATCAAAAGGAATTTTTTATCAGCCCAGTAGTAATTTTCTGAGAGTTGTAAAAAATGTGCATGCTGACCAGTTTATGGAATGCTACTTTTTTATTTAAATAGCTAAAATTAACATCAGTATCCTTATTTTTTTGAAGATACATGAATTATAAGATGATATTTTCAGATTTGTTTTGAAAGGCATTTAAGTTGTATAAGATGCAGTATTTTTCCTTAGGCTGTCAAACACTGTACAGCTTCCTACAAGCCCTAGACCTGTGTGGTTACAGCATCACTGCTGTGAAAAGAAGAGATGAAGTTGAACAGTGGGGCTCACTCCCACATGGCTCATCTCAAGTTCCTGGCCTTTTTTGAAGAAGTGAAGTTATTGACAGTGATACTTTGCATCTTTCTATGTGTAGCTGCATGTACAGTTCTTGATATCTTCATACAGTTAATTCAGTTTTTAAAAAAGCTTCTCAGAGTGGATGCGTTCTGGTAATTAAGTGCTATAAATGAGAAGTTCATAGAAAACTGACTGAGCTCAACAGCATGCAATAGCACCGATTCTCTTATGTTATCAGAATTTGAGGTGTAGGTAAAATTGGCTTAGTTCTTGATTGTTGAAGTAAATACATAGTTATGTCCCTGCCCTTCCAAGAAGCACATCACATGCCTTCTAGAGCAGTTAGATAAGGAGCAACTTTCCCAATCAAGAAGGCACAATGGACCTGTTTCAAACACAATCTCACTTGAGAAAATATGGATTGATTTGTTCACTCGGCCCAGACCAGAAAGAGTATTACATTTGTTCAAGATCAAGAGAATCTGTGCCGGAAACAAAAGCTCTATCCTATGTTTCATTTAGTATCTCCTACTACACTGCTTACCAAGGTGTAGCTGAGCAGTTTGACCACTAACCTCTCGCAAAATCACAAGATCGTTCTTTCTCAGACTGTTTGCATGACAGCATATGCTGCAACCTCCCCATATCCCAGGGAGACATTCAGTAGCACACAGCAGGGGATGTAGTACTGTCCCTAGACAGCTAGCCATGCCTTTTGAGAAAACCGTCACTAGCCTGCAGTGTAGTAGCCATTGTATACACTTGTTTTGCTAGGACATTTAAAAGAAAAAGAAAAAAAAAACAAAACAAAACAAAAAAACCAATGATTAGGACTAAGGTCAGATGAAAACTAATGATCATTTTGTAATTCTACAAAACATACCAGCTGAAATACCCAAATCTTCCTCAGATTTGCCAGTATTTTAGACCATATCCTGTTTTCATATTTCTAATCCATCTTAAACAAATACAGCTTCTTGTGTTATACACATCTAAGAAAAATCTACACTGAGTCTAATATAAGGTATTGAATTGAACAGCTACATCAACCAAAGAATATCAACATAATTATATCAGGAATCTAATTTTTGATTCCTGCCATTTGTAGACAGGTAAGAACCTAAAGAATGGCAGGAAGCAACACCTGCAAGAGATTTATCAGTAGAAGATATTGATCTCAGAAAATAATCATTAGCAATATAATGGGCTGAATGTAAAAAATAAACATAACTACCTAGTATTTCTAGCTAACAAACAAAGCATGACTTTTTTCCATTTATAATTTCTTGGAAAAATAATTTTGTTTGTACAGAGATCAGTCAAACATTTTGGCATTTGAAATTTAAAGTGTGTTCACTGGATCTGTACCAGAAGGTCACAGCATGTGTTTGTTTGCAGTTTGGATGTGTATAATTACTGGAACTAGCTTTCTGGAGCAAACGCTCATAACTGTATTTATTACATTTCCCTTAATGTTTCTAAATACTTCGTAGCATTTTTGTACTTCCATGGTAAACACGGTACATATTACTATGTTCGTAAATAAACTATATAAAATTTGAAGATACAAGACAGTCATTAATTTTAATAAGGAGGCATGTTGCCTAAGTTACTTGTGGTATTCAGTTCTGGTAAGAAAGGGTTTTATCTGTATACTAGCTGAATATTAGCTGAATTAGTTGGACGCAAATCAATCACACTGATGTTGGTTGCCCAAACAACAGATGGTCAATTATTTTTGCTTTGAACAAAAATAACCCTGATTTCCTTTATATTTGCTGAAAGATCATCAAAGTATCATCATTGTTGTCCTACAGGTGTTTCCTTATGTTTTCTGTATTGTTGGGAGCAGAGTGACTACTTTGACCTTCCCCTGTTACTATTACTGCAGATTTTCTGTTAGTAAATAAGACTCAACAGTTTCAGAGTGGATAGTGCTTTATAAATGAAAAAAAGAGAGAGGTATTGATATTTGTGCATGGACTATTTGATGGTATATGATGATGAGCCATACCTTCCAGGGAAAGTAAAATTGAATCTTGTCTCTGATTGTATTTATTTGACACGTGGCATGAAAGAGTGTCCTGAAAGAATAAAGGGTAATCAAATGAAATGACTGTACTTCATCTGATGATCACAACAGTAATAAGAATCCCAGCTGCCTCAGAAAATAATAATCGTTTGGGTGTTTTTTTTTCTTCTCCTTTTTCATATTTGAAATCATCTATGCAGATGTGTCTTACGTAAGTGAAAAATAAACATTATTTTGGCAGCTAGTGCTTTGGATGTTAACTTTTAAAACAATACACATCAACTGGAGCCTGCCATTTAATTGGCAAGAGTCTGAGAAAGAGTGAATTCAGAGCAGTTCTGTCCAAATCTCTTTCTGGTATTGAGCCACCCTCAGGGACAGTGTTACATGAGATGTAATAAATGTTGGTAAAGTACCATTACTGCTGTTCTTCGTGCTTGCTACATCAATTACAAGTACTATATATTTGTAAATAATAAATATTTTATCCTTGCTACTTACAGTTGATCAATAAGCCCAAGAATGCTAAGTTATCCATCATAAACCACAACTCAGCAGTGTAGTATTCACATTTCTCAAGAATATATTTCACAGAAAACCCAAAGCTTTGAATTTCATTGTATTGATGATAAAGGCAGATCTAAATTTTACAGAGAAACAGAGTTCTGGATCATAAATCACGGCAGACTACTCAAAGCCCATATTTTCTTGCTTCTGACTTGGCTTGAAGATTGTGATCTGTTAATTTTGTTACTTTAGTTTGTGGATAAGACTAAGGTAATAGCGTATTGATTATATTACACACACATTTAGAATAGGTTATCACATGAATTTTGGCCTCATATATGTGACTGCATTTCTGGGATTTACTTGTGATCAGTGGTGTCCATGAAGATGGCGTTCATCCTAAATCTTTGTAGGCTTATTTTTCCCTGTTGAAAGGTGTAAAAATGAAATAGAGTGGAAATGAAACATTCTTATATGTGTACTGTTTTTCTCCTAGTCATTTAACTTTCCAGATTTTAATTTGTCTACTGAGGCTGTAGCCATTGGTAATGACATACACACTACTCTCATGTTTAAAGTTAGTGTTGTCCAGAGAGGCTGAGCCAAATACTGCTTCCAGTAATAGCAATATAAATCAACCTATTTTGTCTGGGAACATTCTTTACAAAATATGACACAAATTTCTGAGGACTTATTCTAGATATATTACAGTAAAGCTTTGAGCAGAATTTGTCTTTTATAGCTTAAATACTGCAATGGTACAAACAGTAACATAGCTTATATATTAGGTGTGATTAAGTCATAAAATAGAATTACAAGACATTTGTCCAGCTAAAAAGCACCCAGTAGTGTACTTAAATGCTCAAATGGTTGTGGGGGAGCATAAATGTTTGTGGGAGATGATTCAGCCAAAAAGAGGTTAGATCAGTGGTTCACCAGTGGAATGGTATATTGATGCAAACTCTGAGGGCAAAACTATGCCTTCCTTTATGTAGGTGTAATTCATACACATTCTATTCAACTCTATTTCATCTAGCTGTTAATCCGTACTTTCTTTGGAAAAAAAAAAAAGAAGAAGAAGAAAAAAAACCCACAAGTCTACCAATATAGCAACAATTTCAATCATAAATTGGAAGAAACTAAATCTCTGGTAGTTTCATTTGAATCACTGCAGTATGCCAGCACTTCAGCGATGTGCTTGGAGTACCCCAAGCAACTGTGTTGATTGGAAGTGACCAGCTTTGTTCTCCATGTGAATGAAAAGCTTGGGCAGATTTTGGCATGCTATTTTTACAGAGCTGTTTCTCCTTTTCTCTTCATGTTGCAGAATTCAAATCTTCTGCCATGAGCACTGTGTTCCATGCATCATTCTCCCCCCAGTTAGATAATATTTCAGCTATCTCTTTGCCACAACTTCAACATTTATCTCTTCTGTCTCATTTTTCATGGATTTCCGCTAGTTAGACATGAACAGCAATAATACTTGTCTGGAGAGCACATACTTTTCTTCCATTATGTACAGATTCTTGCAAAATTGTTGAGGTTTTTTTTTTAGCTTTTCACCCTCGATTTTATTTCCATTCTTAGAACTAAGCCATACTTCTTATTTGAATTATTTTTTGAAAAAGGGGGTACAAGGAACGCTGTGCAAAAAACTGTTAGTTGACATGTGAGAGTAAAATAAGTTTAGCAGAACTGGTTTGTAATTATATGATTCACTTCAGTAGAAAAGAAGCTGACTATTCTGAAATGACAAAGATTGAGCTGATGGTGCTTGGGGGCCTGTTTGCAGCAATGTTTCTGATGATCAAGACTGAGAACAAAAATAAAGGGTCAGTCTTTCCCTACATTAAATTTTTAACCTCTGTCATATTGTGTATCTCTGGATTGCAATTTGGATTCACAATCTAGAAAACAGATTGATAGTTTCTGGGTATTACCAAAGTGAAAAAAAAAAATCATTCTTATCTCTCATCATGAGACAAATCCCTCACCAAATGCCTCTGTGCATGTCAGGTAGCCACTGCTACTGTTCTCTTCTCTCTCTTCTTTCTCCTCAACATGTGCTAACCTTAACCCATAAGTTTGCATAAGAACAACTTTGTCGTCCAACATTTTCTTAAATATAGCCAGAGTTCTCTGGGAACAGAGAAACACACCTTAAATAATCAGTTTAAAGGACGTATCACCTGTTTGAGAAAGTTAACACTAACTTGCAATTGCTTTTCTCCTACACTCTTAAATCTGAGTGGTAATTTGCAGTAGTCAGTAACAGCAAATGATGATAATATTCTTTTTACCTTGAGCTAGACTAGCTGTTCTTCACAGCTATTTGATGAATGGTCCAAAAAAAGAAAAGGCTACACATATTGGGAGCTTTTCAATCTCGTGCTTTGGTGGTGGTGGAGATATGGGTAAGCGTGCAAAATCCATTTGCCCCTTGAAAATGATAATTTGTGCAGGGCATACGATGTTTCACAAGCTATAAAGATGATAAAAAATGCTTAAGACGTTTTCCTGTGACAATAACGATAACATTAATTTACTGAGTATACTGCTTCACTAAGTATAATATAAGAAATCATATTTTTGTGAGATTGTTTTAAATTGCTTTAGGAATAATAATCATGAGGAGGTGGGTGTAAAACTTTTCATTGCAATGTTGGAGGCACGAACACAACTTTGTGCTTGACAAGAGAATTGAAAATTTAAATGTGAAAATTACAGTGATAAAGCAAGTGAAATATTTAATGTTTAAGTTAAACAACTGAAGCTAACTGTTGGTTTGCAATGCTGGTTTTTGTTTGGTTTTTTTTCCTGCTGAAAGTTACTTACTAGTACATCAGCCTACAGGAGAAGAAGCAAGGAAAAGGGAGTCTATGCTTCTCTGAGAATAAGGCAATAGCCAGCCTGTGCAACCCTTGCTCTACCAGTTAACTCCGATTAGCAGAAATATTTGGTTCAAATATCTTAATCTGTCACTACACAGGAAATTCAAACTTTGGTTTAGAGCTGATCATTAACAATTTCATTTGGTTTTATAGCCAGGTATTAATATAGAAGAAGAGCTGGGATTTGAGTAAGGTTGTTTTTGTGTTTTTTTTTTTGTGGGTTGTTTGTTTGTTTGTTTGTTTGTTTTTTGAGGGGGATAATTAACAGACATTTTGCACTATTTTTCAGATGAAGTTTTCATTTTAAACTATTTATGAGTTCTTGTTTAAGAGTATACTAATAGAATTGCTGTAGATTAATTACGTCCCCCAGTGGAATGAAAGATTTTTAAGACCTTTGCTTTTTCCTTACACAAATGAACCTCAATGAATGTTTCTAGTATTAGTATCCGGACTTTTTCCTTCATAAGAATAAAAAGTAAAATACTAAATAGAAAGACTTCAACAGCAGAGATCGTTTCACAAGTGACCATTTGTTGTGAGATTTCTCAGAGACCTGATTTTCAGACAGCATTTAAGTATGGTCTTCTGATAAATGAAAGCATTAGAGTCTAACACAAAGTATGAGACATACTCACAACCTTACTATCTATTTTGAAAGTGTCAGTCATGGTCTATGTATCTCCAGGAAAACAGCTGAAATTTTGCTGTTATAAAAGTCCTGTGCAGGAAGAATGATGCATGAGTACGAGTGTATGCAGTTGGTATAGATTGGTTCTCCACTTCTAACTGCTATCACTTCGAATATTTAAAGTAGACTGAACATTCTGCTAAAACCTTAATCCAAATAGCAGGCCTCTTACTGGAAGCAGAAAAAGTCATTAATAATATTTTCTTATCTCTTACTTCAGTAACTCATACCACTACTAGAGAAATGAGCAGTGTCTTGCCATCCAGAATCATCTCTCTGCATCCTGCTCATAGCAGCTTCATGCTTGTAGATATTGCCATTATATTCCCACCTCATAGAGCTGTTATGCATCTCTGTCTTTTTCTTTTTTTTCAAAATATTTTCAAGATATTCTAACTGCAGGGAAAAAAATTGTTTGGAAATACAATTTAAATGGAACTGAAGTCTTAAAAGAGCAATAAAATGGTGTTATGATGAAGCAAGCCATATACTGAAATCAGCCTCATTTCTATGGGCTTGTCTTTTAGTCTTTGAATGATGAATTTTAGGAAGACCTAAGTGTTCCTTTACATTCTGCCAATAATTTTAAGATACAAATTTTCAATGACTACTTCTTCTGAGTGTTTTGCAAATTCTTTGTATGGCACAGCACTGTCTCTCTTCAGTTCTTCCTTTTTCTCTGGTGGAATCAGTGTGAATTTTTGTAGTCCATGTGAAGGGCAGCCCAAAAAAAAAAAAAGCCTAAGCCTGCTTTCTTATGCCTGATCAGGAAAAGGTTAGCATAAAGGTTAGCATAATATAGAAGTACTGGACTTCCAGAATTATTTCTCCCATAAAAATGAATATTTCAGCCAGGCAGCAGAAAGTAATTATTTTAGAATTTTGAATGGAAGCTAACTTCTAATCATGTAATCATCGGTCAAATAAGGGCATGGAAGGACACTTCAGACCTCTGTTAAAGGTGGCCTTATATGAGAATGTATTTTTCATTAGGCAGTGTTTTTTTGTCCCAGAGGAGAAAGTGAAAGGTGCCAATCACATAGAAGTAAAGGACATTTATGATATGTAAATGTTAATTTCAGTAGTGGTGAAACAGACAGTTTGTTAGATTTATAATCAAGAGCATGCTGGAAAAACAGAGTGAGGAAAACTAGCTTCTGTATGAATCTCAGTTTGAGGAGCTTTAGTGTACTTATTCATGAACTGAAATGTGCAGCATTTGGTCAAGTGCTATATCTGACTTATCAGTTTCGTATGGGTGTTATCTGCCTTCTAGTAGTTCTTCACAATTCAATATTAGTAAGTGTCTTTAAAACAACTGTAAACATGCCCAGAGGCTTATACAATAGGCACAAGATTTGTAAATGTAAATAACAAATTATAATAATAATTCCTAGTCATGTATTTTAGAGCAGATCTAAACAGAATGCATGTTTAGCCATGTCAAGCAGCAAAGAATTCCATAATGACTAATAAACACCTTTTACACAGCACCTACCTGTTTTTGGCCATCAGAATTCAGAGCTCACTAGTGTTCTGCTGTTTAGGTTACTGACAGATCCATTAGGCAAATTTGATCATTTAATAGTAGAGAACTTCCTAAAATCGTATTTCATACAATCTTAAAGTAAATACAATACTGTGAATACTTCTTCTGTAGTAGTATAGAAATAGCCTTGAGGGAAACAATATTTAATTTTCTGGTTGTATTGCTGGAGGCATTTCATCTCAACAGGATTACACGGGGAGGACTGATTCTGCTGTGAGCAGTGACTGAACACAAGGTGGCATCAATTCCAGTAGGGTTTGGAGGCACAACTGATGCGCAAAATACAATTATTAATGAGTGATACACTTGATGAATTTACATTTTATATAGAAGTTCATTTCTTTTCAGTGATGTGTATGCACAAACTCCTTCATATTTATAGGCAGTTTTGAAATACTGCCTCAGATAATGGAATCAGGTCCTGCCAGCAGGAATTAGACCTTGCAGAGTCTGGGTATCCCTTTTGTGCTCACAGTGGTGGTGGACCATATGCTAGCTCTATTTATTTACTTACCCATATGGAAATTTTTTTCCCATCCTAGTTATCTTGTCATTAGACTGTTTATGCTAAACACACCTGTGTGCTTACTTCCCACATTCTGTAGCAATAAATAACTCTTCTAGATCAATTCATATCCAGCTAAACTTCCAGGGTTTACGGACAGTTTTCTGTAGCTATATAAGTACATTAGTGTCTTGTGCAAGGACCTGTGGAAGAAACTCATTTCTTTAGTTGTCAGGTTTGATTCTTTTTTCACTTGTATTCAGAAAGATAACAGTGAGGCCAAGGCAAACCTGCTAGCAAAGGGCCCATGTCCAGGCAGCCTTGGGCAGCCCAGGTTGTCAGGCTAATTCTCATGCCAGAGCTGAACCTGGAGAAATTTCTGAGGGGAGAGGAAAATGGTATCTTTTTATATCAGAGAGAAAACCAAAATGTTTTCTTTTTCCTGTCTGCACAATGCTTTAAAAGCAGCGTTTCTAATCAAACAGATCTGTTCTTCCCATGCCTGTGGCCCAGCCACAGGCAGAGTCCCTACCTTGGGATGTGGCTCTGTGTCCACAGTATTGATGCAGGATCGCACCACTGAGGCAGACCTAGAAATGCAGGTGGGACTTGCAATGAATGGGAAGTTGCACATTCTGTCTAGCCCTCCTGCCTTTGCACTGCTCTCAGAAATGCAAATTCAATTTCAGAGTTCTAACTGGCAATTTCCAGTCACTGCTTTGTTGACAAAAACATTGCAAAAAAAGACTCCCTTCTTTATATTTCTGGTTTACTTTCCATTTTACCAGGTCACTAGTAGAATTTAACAACAGCTGGTAAATAAATCCCTGTCTTAAAACAATTTCATTTCATTCAGTACAAGGAAATGTAGAGGCAGGACTTCCATATTTTCAGGCAAGATCTTCCACAGAATCTCCTTGAGCCAGATAGATGTTGTGTATCTGTCCTAAATCAAACTCATCACCCTTATTATCTCCCTTCATGCACAGGAATTCATCCATCTAGTGACAGCAGCAGTTTCACAGATAAACAGGTCACCTGGGCTTTTATTAAGGTCTGCAAAATGTAATGGGAATCTTTGCATTGATTCCAAAGATCAGCTTCTTTATCACTGCCTGTTTCTGGTGCTGGAAATAATCTAGCAGGAGATGTATTTAAATAATCTGAGCCTGTATCCATACTGCTAAGAAAAAAGGAGACTAAGGGATGTTTCCTGAAACCAAATGGCCCAAACTGGTTCACAGCCATCCTTCATTGAGCTGGTTTTCTAAAGGAGTCTGCCATATGCATATGCATAGGTTTCTTCAAAAGTAATGCCTTCTATTTATTTCTATAGAAATTACAACAAATGCAAAGAGCACAATAACACTATTGAACAGAACAAATTCTCAGCTACAAAATGCTGCTTTACAGCAGTCATCACCATTAACTAGGCATTTTCAAGCAATGATGAACAAGAGCCTGCATTCATAACATTCTATACCAGTGAAGGTGACCCATTGTCAACATCAGTACAGCTGAAACAAACCATCCACTGCCTCACTGTGCTGACATTCACTTTTTGATCTCCAGAAATGTTCAGCAAGCATCAGTGAATGTCATTGGATGCAATTTTTTCTACATGGAGGAATTCAGTGACGCACCTTTTCTTCATACAGACTTCCACATCTGATGGCGGTTTTGTCAGATAGCTCCTCTGCTGCCATCTGTCATATGGCAACAGAATACAATGGAATGTTGGCAGTATGGCTCAACCTCTACTGCCATACCACCAAGACCCATCCCTGATGTTGTGGGCCAACCTCATAAGATAGGAGGCATTATTTTGGAGAAGCTTGTTTTATGCTAAGTGGTATACATAAACTGCATAGGTGGCACACATCTTTACATGAGGTGCCAAGCTGATCTTAAGATAATATTTCCTATGATTTTTTTTTATTTTTTTTTACAATTAAATATCTGAAACACTGGAGATTTTTGTTGCAGACAATCAGAGTGGTATTTTTATAGGACAAAACCTAAACATTGTATGAACAGGCCATACAGATTCATCTAGGTTGGCACAATTATCCTAGCTTTTCTATGATAATTGTCTAAATGATTTGGAAAGAGCATGATGAATCATACATCATTGAGAATAGAACTTACATAGCATTTTCCTGATCTAAGAATAGCATAGCAGAGCAATGCAAAGAGTGAAGGATTACTTTTATGCCCTAGCAAAGAAATGACCTTCTCAGATTTCATTTTAGAATAGAGAGCTTTTCCATGCCTTCAGCAAAGTTGGGTCCAGTTTGAGTTAGATCAGATGTGCAGAGGTGCAGGGTCAAGTACATGGTTGATCATCTCTTAGCAAATGCAAAAACATCCAAGAAAGATCTGTAAAACTAGTTGGCTACCAAGACATCTTTTTCACTCTTGATTATTTCTGTCTCTAAAAATTAAATTAATATATAGCTGGTAATGTATATATTACAAACATGCTTAGAGAAGACTGAAGTCAGCTCATATTGACATGAACATAGAGGAAAAGCAGTAGTTGAAAACCATCATTAGGGGAGTTAGTCTTAAGAATCTTTTGCTCCAATATTTTGCTGACATATTTGTTTCAGTGATACTAGCAAAATTGGTCAAAGAAACAGGTACCAACATTTTTTCAATCTTTGTACTGGATTTTTTTGCTATTGTTGGTCTTTACCTTGTTTGATAATGCTTTTGTAAAGTGGTAAAAAAATATACTACCACACCCAAAGTTTTTTGTTCTATTAATATAACACTTCTTTTCTCTGTAAGTAGTAGAAAGCTGTTTTCCAAAGAGAATGCATTTTATACTTGTGAATTACAGTTTCATTGCTCCTGTGAAATGGAACAACATTAATCCATTCCTTGGCAACTATCACAGCAAGAATGAAAAATGATGCGATTTTTTTTTGTAACCTATGCCTCTACCAACTAAAGAATATCTCCTTAGAGTCCTTCTTGGATGCAGCACTACAGAGACATTTCAGCAGTTCTGTCCTTGATGAATAGAATCATAGAACCACTAAATTTGGAAAAAACTTTTAGATCATTTAGTCCATCAACCCATCACCACTATGCCCACTAAACCACATTCCTAATGCCACATCTTCACATTTCTTGAATACCTCCAAGAACAGTGACTCCATCACTTCCCTAGACAACCTGTTCCATTGACTGACCACTCTTTTGGAGAAAATTTTTTTCCTAATATCCAAACAGATCCTCCCCTGAGACAGTTTGATGCCCTTACCTCTTGTCCTTTCACTGGGAAAAGAGGTCAACCCTCACCTCACTGGAGCCTCCTTTCAGGTAGTTACTAAGGTCTACATAGACAACATGCACAGCCTATCCCTCATCCACTAGGCAGGTCAGCTGGTCATAGAAGGCAATCATGTTGGTTAGGCAGGACCTGCCTTTCATGAACCCATGTGGGCTAGGCCTAATCCACTGGTTGTCTTGCATGTGATGTGTGATCCTAGTCAAGATATCTTGGTCCGTAACCTTCCCTGATACTGAGGTCAGGCTAACAGACCTGTAGTTCCCTGGATCCTTCTTCTGACCTGTCTTGTAGATGTCACTTTGACAAATCTCAAGTCATTTGGGACTGCTGATAAATGATAGAAAGTGGCTTGGTGAACATCTCCACCAGCTCACTTAGTTCCCTCAGGTGCATTCCATCCAGCCCCATAGACTTGAAGTAGTCTAGGTGAAGCAGTAATATTGCTAGAGAAAGAAAAAATATCAAAGGCTTTACATATTTAGTTTTCAAAAATACTGGTTATTCTATCTCTGTATTCATTCCAAATGATTTGAGTAGTTTAGGACAACAAAGTGTTATTTGTCTATGTGGCTTTGAAATATCTCTGATTACACACTCTGTAGCCTATCAAAATAATGTTTTGGGTTTTTCTCAAACTGAAAAACATGCTTGTTGGCAGACTTAGCTGTGATTGTTTGTCTTTTCATTCTGGCCATAATATGCTAGAGCAGAGAAATTGGAGAGAGTGAAATAAAATGGACATACCCTTATAAATTTAACCATAACTATCACTATTTAGCTATTTCAGCATTGCAGGTAGTTGAATTAATATGTTAATATCATATGTTCAGTGAATCACTGAACATAAAAGAAACAAATCCAGACAATTTAAATGAATCAGTTTCTAAACACTTATGTTTAGCAAAGAACTTCCCTGAAATTAAAGACTGATTCTAGAATGTTTTACTAACCTTCTTAATAACTTGACTGCATATGTCAACAATGTTCCATTGGTTTCAGTGGATTGCTCTGGTTCCTAAGAGTTAAATATATATTTAAATTGAATTGGGATCAAAATGCCCCTTGGCCTTTAAAACATTTTATGTTTAGAAACAAATTTTTGAAATTATTTATTATTCCTAAATTAAAAAAATCATACTGAACATTGTTACTTACTTTAAAAATCGATTGTTCCAATGAAGTGGTTATATACCTACATTAAAACAATTTTATTTTTCAAGTTAATACAAGTAAGTTCTTTAGAAAATTGTTATAGTGATAATCCATTTTCAGACTGGCATAAATAACAAGGTCTGTCTCAAATTAAATGATAAAAAAGTTAACCAGGCTAGCTGTAATTTTATGTATTTTATTTTTTTCTTAATTTAAACCAAATTGAATAGGAGTACTAAAGATAGTGAAATAAGGCTTGTGTTTGGCATAGTTTATTTGAAGTTCAGGATAATATTATTTTAACAGTATCTTTGTTCTTTATGTGAACAAGAACTGTTAAATTGGTAATTCCATGGCAGCATTCTTATTTGACAGAATCCAGAATTAAACCTGAGTGAACATGAAGAACTGTACCTTCATTAGCAGCTATCCAATTAAACTGTCCGATTTCTCAGGATGCTGACTGATGACAGCACATTAAGGCAGAAATTAGTCACTGCAAGTGATTCTGATTAATGCCATCCATGGCCACATACTCTCCACCACCTAGGCATGTACATACTATTCCATGTTGCTCAGCTTTTTGTCACTCTTCCAAGCTCCCAGCTCATTACAGGAAACAGACTGGGGCAAATGCCCAGGCTTGACTTCCTGGTTGTATCCATGATTATGGCGATTCTCCTTATTGAAGGAAAATACAGATTTCCAGTCAGAGTGGATGGGAACATGAAGTGAGCGTACAGTACAGAAGAATCCAGATGTTTCTGTGCTCTGTGAGTCATGGAAATGCTTGAGATCAGTTGCTGAGATTTGAGGGAAATAGCTTTTTGTGCAAGTAACTGCAAAAAAAAAAAAAAAAAAAAAAATTGAGATCCAAATCTCACATGTCTGCAAACCCACAAGAACCTGTGGAAATGTGGAGACTGTTTTACTTAGCTGATAAGTCATAAGGGAGTGGATGTTGGCAATCAGAGAAATGGGGCAAGTGGCCTAATATTTCAGCTCGACTGGAGCAAAACTAAAATTTACCTGTAATACACAGATCATAAATTCCTTAAATTCCAGTTTAAGTGCATTGCTGGTGTGATCCTTCCAAAACAAGTCGAGCATTTTAAGGGTACAAGCTCCTTTGCAATTCAGACATGAGCTTTTTCGTGCACATGTATGTACATCAGAAGTACTTTTGTTCTAAGCAAAATGAAGTTGCAGTACTGTAAAAACTGAAAGAGGAAAGAATCTGCTTCTTACATTTTGATTTGAATTCAGACGTAATTTCTTACATATGTATTATCTGTTAATTACCTTATCTCTCTTTTCATTATGTACATCTTTCCACATGCCAATCATATTCCTTTCAATTTTAACTTCACATTTTCCTTCAGAAGCACTAACAGGGGAAAAAGTCAGGCTTAAAACAAGATTCTGTATTTATACAAGAGTCATTGCAGGGAATGCTGTGGCTGATGTAGGAGTAAAAGATCAAACAGAATGATTGCAGCGGTCATCTTTAGCCTCAGGCACTCAGCTGCACTCCCAGTGTAAGTCTGGTGTTAATTCCTGCGCTGTATATGCATATGCAAGATGAGAACAAAGCTCCAGTGTTTAGTGGACACTAGGATCCCTTAGGCTTTTGACTGTTATTTACAGTTTTTGAAAGTAGAACCTCTGCAAACTGCTCTATATTTATGCCTGGTCGGGGAGGTGCTTTTTAAGTTGTTTCAGGATGAAACATTGACACCAGAGCAGCAACCTTCTGTTTGATGAGGCCATTTTGGAGTCTGCCTACAAGGTTACTTCTTGAGGCAAAAGGAAGCAGTTGGCAGGAGTTAGTGTACAGTATCTTTTTATTTTTCTGAAACTGCTGGGAAAACATAAGAGAGTTCTTAGGGTATGGAAAGCATTCCCAGAGCATTATCATGGGATATCATCAGCACATCCCAGCTCACACAAAGGAAGATGGCTTAGCATCTGTTTTGGAGATCCACAGCGTGCAAGTCGGGAATCATAGATACTGGCAATCAGACATGAGGTTGGGTAGGAGTATGCATGCCAAGACTCTTGGATACTGCTAATCAAGCATGGCAATAGATATTTTGATTGGAGGGCACATATGAATAGCAGTAAAACTGTGCTTCCTCTCAGTGTTTTGAATGTGAACAAATTAAAGAATGTGCTTATCTTCTGGTAAGCTCAAAAATTTCACATACTAGGAAAGAGGTAGAAATAGAGTCAAAATTTTAAATAAAGGATTTTTTTTTTTTTTTTTGAGATATATGTTGCTCTCAACTCTCTTAATCTTTCTGTGCCTTGATTCTCCCTTACTGTTTTAAAAGAACAAGTAAACTGTAGTGATTGAGACTTTATATATGAAGTCAGAAATATATGCTCACATAAGCAACCTTATTGAAGCCAACAAACCTAAAATGGCATAAAATAATAAATGAATCACATTCCCCTGATCGTAATAACATTTCAGACTCCACAGAAAGACTTTCCTGCAGGACATAAATTGTTACTGTAATTGTGTAAATGCACATACATATATATATTTATTTGTTTTTAAAGGAGAAGTAGGTAGAGTTTTAGCATCTCACCTTTACCTTTGCTGTACTACCCCTCCTTTTCAGTGCGGGTCTGCATTGATATCCATGGGATAGCACCAGTGCCTGCTGAACTAGCTCTAAGGAATATTTGACCTGCAGCACTTCCGTAGCAGGCTTCTGGAGAGGAAGGAGAGGATGCTACTGGTGCCAGAAGGAACAGGATTTGGGCCATCCAGGGTCCTTAGCGTTTTGAGGCTCACAGCACTGTTCAAGTACATGGCAGTGTTTCAGGAATGTTTTTAAAAGGGCAGCTTCCATGGATTTTGAAAACTGAACAAGGAAGGTTCCGTTTTCCTGGGCAGATTAATTAATAGACATTAAATGGTAATTACACAGAAGAAATTCATTAATGTGTTTTCAGTGAGTCAAAGGCTGAAATAAAAGAGATAAGGTAGAGAAAATGAAGATGTTTTCTAACATCCACTGGGCTATGAACATTTCTAATTGTACATACATGTATGTTCCAACATTTTTAAAAGAAGGTAATCCATACTAATGTTGGAGTTACAAAGACAATGCATACCAGTACCTGAGCCTTGGCTGGAAGGAGCTGCTGTTAACAGAGACACGAGTGTATTTCACACAGCAGAATTTCACAGCACACAATTTTACTTGTTATGTGGCTGATTAATTGTTTCTTTTATTATGTTATCACCTGAAATTCCTGCTGCTATATAAAGTGCCAGCCTTGTGCAGCTGAAGTGTACTGGTGGCAGTTAATGGATGTCTGGGGTAAAGCTGTCATTTTGCAGCAGATGTCATTTACCCACACATGGTTATCCCCTGCTGCCCTAGCTCAGCAGAAGCAGGCCAGCAGCCCTGCCTGCGTCACTCCCAGCTCTGCTGGTGTACGGCAGCATCTGCCAGCTGCCATCAGGTGTCCTGGAGGATTCAGAGACACACCAACATGCCTGCATCAACCTTGGGACAACAGACAGATTGAGAAACCGGATGGCAGCCTGAACAAGTAGAGCAAATGGAAGAAACAAAGTGATTAGCACAGTAGGTAGAGATCAAGGAACTTCAAAATGGGATTAGAGATGTTATCTGATTTAAATGCTGTGAGAAAATCATCAGAGATCAGACAAGTCAGCGTAAGAACCCTGTTTCTTTGTTGCATAAGATGTAAAATTCCAAACAAAAGAAAACATGCTGTTCCAAAAACCTCCAAACAAAGAAGATTTTTATATTTAGTGACGTTGATCAGGATCTTTCAGTATAATTGATAATGAATTTATTGCATTCAAAACCGTAGATTTCAGGAAATACCTGCAGTTCTTGTGCTTTAGTTTACCATTGCCTGCTATATATACATTGTTAACAGCTTCCTCACAGTCTCTGCATACCCTTGTTTTGCACCTTTTAAATAGAGCGGGAGCAGGTTTTTTGAATTGCCCTTGAACTCTGCCACTGAACTGTATGGACACCTTGATTCAATCATCCATTCTCTCTCTCCTGTTTTCCTGCCTAAAAAATGTATGTAATGCATGTAATTTATGTATGTAATATTTATTATTTTCTAAAGTGCTTTCAAGTCCTTACATGGTAGCAACTAATTGTAAAATACTACTTCATAATGCCAGGAATGAGAGCTAGGAGTCATCGGTAAGCATAAACTTGATTAAAAGGCACTAATGATCATGCCAGAGTTAAAAAGTTACCTTTTTAAACCTTAGATACCTAGTATCAGGAAAAGACCTGAAGTAGTAAATATTTAAATCAGGAAATAATTGTGCCTCCCGTAGTCCCGTTGCAAACAGCAATACCTTTATTTTCATGATTAAAATGGTGTTTCATAAGGTCAGACCAAACAAACAAAAAGTCAAGCCAAGATCTTGCAGGGAGAGAAAAAGGATAGAAGAGATTTTTGTCACAATTTCTACTTGTAGAGGAGGTCCTGAATAGTTCAATAATGGAGACAGAAAAGAAAAGAAAGCCCATTTTCAAGAAAGTGAAATTTATCATCCTCCTGAAAGAATGTTGAAGATCGAGTAATGTAGCAACAATTTTCCAGCCACAAAGGCACAGTAGCTGTCGTATTAGATATAGACTACCATGATTCAAAATCATTTGGTCGCATCAACAATGGAGCATAGAAATACTCTTAAACTCCTTACAAGCCACAGACAATAGCAACTGCTATAAATGATCAAGGCAGGATAATCAGTCAGAAAGTAGACTGCTGTCCTGATGTTCCTCTGAAAGAACAACATCTTTTCCCCTGTGAATAAAAACTCCAGTCGTATATCTTTGTGGGCTTCAGAACTGCAGTGGGTCCTGTCTTCACAACTGTGAGAAGTTCCTTTCTTAATTTACCTTAGTTAAAATATTTAATTAAAATTTCTTAGTAGGACTCTATAATCATTTTCCTTACATGAGGCCATATTTCACATTATTCTATGACTCTGCTGATCTTCTGGTTTGAAAAAATAGTAAATAGCAATGAAATATGGGGAAAGATCATGAAAATAGCAATAAAATCATTTTCATCTCCAAACTAAAAGTTTGGACTAAACTGCCAAAAAAAAAAACCCCACAAAACAAACCAAATCATACGATTTCAGACATGAACTTCATGCAGTTATTGAGTGAATACAAGATACACAGTTGAGCTATATTTCAGAATTTTAAGCCAAATACAAACATCTCAGTCATTTCTATTTTGGCCTGTTTCACTGATCAGAATCACAGTAGTAGGAAATTTAAATTATTTTTTTTTCATTAAGAAATAAAAAAAAATATCAAATGTTGGGCCTAAAACGTATACATTCAAGTTGGAATGTATCTGCTGTCCTTAGCCATATAAAATTCAGCATCACTTCAGTTTCCTTTCTTGAGACCCATTGAAAAACATCCAGATCAAGTATTTGAATATAATCCACTCTTATTTAAAATCATTAAACTGCTATGATCAGTAGCTTACTTTAATTTTCCAGAACTTCCCTATGTCAGAAACACGCATAAAAAATAGGAAGATCCTTCTGCTAAGTAATGTTATAGCACATAGATTTCCACTGTTCTTAAGAAGAAAATCTTCCATCGAACTTTGTCTGTTTTGGTTCCATCTAGTTGCTTGCATTCATATAAAAAAGGAAAGGATCTCTATTAAATTTAGTATTAAATATTTGGTTATAATCAGATCAAGATACTAGGCACAACATTCAGGTGTTAAGTGTTACTGTTACAGCTGCCTGAAGTGCTGACCCAATTTGTATCTTGACTGCTTTTATTCACTCAGCCATGAAACATCTGACCAAATGTATGCATGACCAAACAGACAATTTTAATGCCATCCATTAGTAAGTATTATGGTTGCCATGTAAGGCAAATAGCAGGAATTATAACCTTCATAGTTCTTTTCTTTGTTTCTTAGCTATGGAATATCAAACTATTCTCAGTGTTCTGAGTTTTGTTTTGTTTTGTTTTGTTTTTACTATCAATTCAACTGCAAAAGCATGTGGGTAGCTTTCTGATACCATAGTTAGTCTCTGGATTTGATTCTTCTTGGTTCTAATACCCCTACTTTTTCTTCCTTAAGAAATCAGACTAAAACATATTAAAATGCACAAAAACATACAATTCAGCTGTGTAAAAAAAAAAATACTTCAGGAGAGAAAACAACCTGTCAGTAAATGGATTTAGAAAAAAACATTCCCAATGGACCAGTGATTAATCTCTAAGATACCTTTTTGGTTATGGGTGTTGAATTAAGATAGTTAATGGATTTGATTAGGGAAACATTGGTACTCTTTCTTAAAACTAGAGAACTTGCTGTCAGATTTGACACTTTTGAGATTGGATGTTGCTAATCCCTATATTTCAGCATGATCTTTTATTTTTTCCATGCTGAATAATGTACCTTGGCTGGCCTAAATATGTAGCTTGCTCTGAAAGTAATGTCTCCTATTTGTTTTCACAGAAACTACAACAGATGCAAAGAGCACAATAATACTATTTGATAGAGCAAATTCTCAGCTAGAAAACACTATTTTTCAACACAGTCACCACCATTAGATGTGCATTTTCATTAGCGCTGAACAAGAGTAACCAGATGATATTTAAGGTCCCCTCCAACCTAAGCCATACTAAGATTCTATGATTCTATGCCATAGTCATAACCACTGTGACCACTGTCACTTTTGCCTCTGCTGAAATGCACCACCCACAGCCTCACTGTGCTCACATCCGCTTTTTGGTCTTCACAAACATTCAGAAAGCATCAATGAGTGTCAATGTGTTCATTTTTTTTTGCTCATGGAGAAAGTCCACGAGGCGCCTTTGCTTCACAGTGTCAGACACCATTCAGTCAGACTGCCTCTCTGCTGCCATCTGTCACACAGCACCAACATGTAGTGGAATATTGGTGAGAAGATTCAACCTCTGCTGCCATACCACCAATATCCATCCGACATAGTGGGCAGAGTATCTAGCAGTGTTCAAAAACAGACAAATATTGGCAGAATGGGGGAGATATTACATCCACATTAAAATTCTGAGTTGCTTCACCCGGGGTAAGATAATGAAATGCTTTTTACAAAAAAAAAAAAAAAAAAAGCTCATGTGGTATGCTGCAGTTAATTACAAGTTATCTGAAAGAGTAAAAATACAGTTGTTAGGAAACTCTTCAACTCTTCTGAGTCTCTTGGAATTGTGCTGAACAGCACTAACTCCCTTGCTAGATTACTGGAAAACAAATATTAAATTCCAGCAAAAAAGCAATTACTAAATCCATGTTTGTAGTTCATTCACTACTGATTAGTTTTGACATGTGAACGATCTGACTGGGTCTAAAAAAAGCAGCTGAAATAAAATAGTGGATTACTGTCTGTGACTGGTGTAAAAATCCATTTGTTTTTTCTGTGGGCGAAAACAAGGTGACAAAATGAATGCTGTTATTTTTGAGATGGCAAGATTTGGAAATTCGTCCTTCTCCCATACTGAACTTTTTAAATACAAATATTTCATTACTTGTGATTCTGTCTGTGATTCAATGCTTAAATTAAATACACTATACAGTATACCAGACCCTGGCCTGGTGTAAAGCATTACTGAAGAAACTGGGTTCTCTCATATTACATCAGCTAGAGATGTTCTTCTTATTTATGGGCAAATGTATTATGATCAATTATTCAAAAACATTTTCTGTTGTTCACCACTTTTCTCCGCCACAGTACTAATTAAAAAGTGTAAGTAATCCAGTTGCAGAGCTTATGTTTTTAAGTGTCTGACAAAATGCCCATAACTACTATAACTGGAAGTAACCAGTTGGAAATGTTGTCTGTGATAGCTTACATTAGCTGGTGAATATCAATGAGAATCTGCAGAAATAAGATTGCTGTAAAGATATTTTGGTATCTTTTAGCTCTCATGAATCAATTAAAAAAAAAATACTGTGAAGAGATTCTATTCTGGAAATCATAGCACCTACATGAGAAATAAGCTATGAGTTTTCATTCTGAGGAGCTGAAAAGATAAATTTTGAACTACTCTTAGCATTGTCACTCTTCTTCCTTCCTCTCCTGAAAGCTTCCTCCTCATTAAAACAACTTTGTGATCTTCACATAGCGATAAACTGCTCCTGCAGCAAGGCAAGGAGTCAGTAGAGGTGCGTGGGTTTATATATCCACTTGCTTTCAATCTGGCAGCTCCAAAGATATCCAGCAGTCAGCAGTGTTTTCTTCCTTTTCTCACAGTCCCCACAGCCCAACCCCAGTTTGACTCTGGAACCACAGAATTCAAAAGCAGAGAAACAGAGCAGCATACTGGTGTTGCATGGGGAAGATGCTGGTAAGCAGCCATATGCGTGGCAATGGAGACAGGGAAACTAGAAGGAAAAGTACAATAAGAGGCAAGGCATCATCAAAGGGATTGAATATAAGGATAATTCTTACAGCATCAGCGCTCTGAATGCAGGTGTGTAGGGTATGATTATATCTGTCAAGATAAAATACAAAGACATAATGGGAAGGCAAGGGAGGCAATAAGCTTTGTTGTGATTTCCAGATGTTCAGTAGATAACACAAACAGACCAAAGGCAGGCCTGAGAGCTGAACTGTAAGAAGATGCACTGCTTTCCCAAGTACCTTGCCGCACCTAAACCCTATGTGCTGATGAGCCCATGACTTTGCTCAGTGTGGTACTCCTACCAGCTCTGAAAGTCATCGTTCCTGTGCAGACTGCTTGCTAAATACATTTCTCCCGAAACCATTATGAAACACATTAACTTCAGTTTTTTAAAAATGCCAGTGACTGCAGTTTACAGGAATCCTGTTATGTCTTGCCTTCTCAGCATCTGCTTTTTAGCTTCTAAACTTTTAAAATTAATAATTCTCTTAGTTTGAACAATGTTTAGGACAAATATCCTCATATAGTTAAAAAAAATAATAAGATTTTTTATCTTTTCCTTCTTCCAGAAACGTAACATTTTTGCAGTATATATTTCACCTTCAAATGCTTTTCTTGTACATAGAATTTTTCCCTAGCCAGCTCTCAAAGTCATAATTTCTTCCATCAGTGGTCAAATAAAACTATTTTAAGATGTAGAATTAGGAATGCATGGCATATAATTTAGTCATCTATAAAAAGCAAGAAGAGAAGCAACATCTTACTGCTCAATTCATCATGAGAGAGTAATGAGATATCATCACTATATTTTTTCTTCCTACTATTTATTTATATCAACAGAAAAAATAGGTATAGTAAATAGTGCTGTTGGAATCAATGAACTTGTGTGAGTCTTCACTTTTTAGGTGATGCTAAGCACTTGAATATTTGAGTTGGAAGCCATTAGAATTAAAAGTCAGGAAGAAATACTTCCTGTGAATATAATCCTAACTTCATTGAAAGCCTTTCTTAATTAATATTCCATCAGCTGGTTGGTGGTAACTTATAAGCTAATTTAGCTGATCTGGATGTAATTAAACCCTTGTAAATGAAATGTGTCTGTACACTGTCATAACTGTCTACTGCAGGTAGTGACTACGATAATGCATACGAAAACATATCCTCACTGCTATATTCTCTCATTTGGTTACTACTTCTGAACAGCTAAAATAATATAATTTTATCATATTCTTATGTGGACAGAACCCATTCATTACGATCCCATTTAAATTGTTTGGCTCGGCATAGAAAAATGCCCAAAAGTACAAAGAGTGGTGGAAAAATTAAAACAAAACCTGCACATTTTTGAGACTTCTGAATCTGTTTCTCATTGAGTGGTAAGTAAACTAGATGGCTTTCTCAGTCCAACACTGGGATGTTATACTATCATCATAAGCAAAGCAAAAGTATTTTTTCTTTTAAGCACAGCATCACTGGGAACAGAGAATCATCTTCGATTTAAAATTACAGTTGCTTTGTTTCTTGTCCCTTTTGTGAATCAGAGGGATCAGATGGGAGAAAACAGCTTCTTGGTTGTAGATACAACCATCAACTATTCACCCACAATATATGGGTAGCTCAGCTGCCAAGCTATAAAACTGCTGTAAACCACAACAAATACGCTGCTGCAAATTACACACTGAGGAAAACAGAGGCATGTATGTGCTGTGTTATTGGAGTCAGCTGGTTAGGAGTGTGTAAGGGGTCTGGCGGCCTCCACAAACAGTGAAGTTATCCCTGCAATGGCTATGGTGACCTCTGAGATGCATTTCTTGACAACTGGGTTGATAAGTACCATGGTTAATCTGAGATCCACGTGTCAATCGTAGCTTTTATTTCTTTATTGTTTGATGTTCAAAAAACCCAACATTTCACAAAAGCAGTAAGATTCACAGCAGAAGATGCAAAGTGAGGCTGTGATTTCATATGAATGAAAAAAGACCCTCAGGATTTGCCCTGAATTCTCCACACTGACCAGAAATTAAACAGTGTGTTAGTGAAAGGAAAATAAGCAGCAGAAGTCCAACAAGTTCATAAGAAATTCAGGTTGACCTTGGTAGGCTTCTATTCATTGCTGAAAATCAGTGACAGGTAATGTTACAAACATTTTTCTGTAATCATTTTTGCTTTTTTTTTTCTTCCAGTAGTTAACCTGTAATGCTGCTTTTTGTAAATTTAGTAGTTTCCACAAGCAGTAGGAAAGAAAAAGCTGAATGATCTTTCCAGAAATTTCATTTTAAAATCTTTATTATGTGACCATTTGCATATGAACCTGACTCACAAAGACTGCACCACTGAGTTATGTGAATCCTGTGCCAGTGCCACTGCTCACATCTTGAATATCAGACATTCATACTCAGTTGATTGGAAATGACCTGTAAACAGGCATGGTCTTGCAGAATGCATTTAGAAAATAATAAATCTCTTAAACAGTTTGCAAAGAGAAAAAAATATATTTTTAAGCAAACTTGTTTTGCTTGCAAATGATCTTTTCCTATGTGCTGTGAGGTGACTGAGTGCCCTTCAGCTGTGACAATTCAGCGCTTGTAGGTATCTGTCTGTCAAAGAAGCTTTAAGAGCATCACTTCCCTGGCCATTCAGCAATCATTTTCCAGGTATGGTCCCTGTTTTACAGCTTATTGCACATGCTGCATACACAGTTACAGGGAAGATTATTTTCTGTCTTTCTGTTGGTGGGTAAGGAATCCTAATGGGAAAATCAGCCCTAACTTCAGCAAGTCACAGATACAGCCCTAGGTGGTCAGGAGCAAAGCAACTGTACTTCATGGACTGCTAATCTCAAATAAAGAAAGAAAATAAGGATTGACAGTAGAACCTGTCGTTGTTACCATAAACAGGGCCAAAAATGTCAAACTGCAAGAAATGAAACACGTAGGAAAGAGAGAACAAAGTGCCTGCTTTGTCCCCTGCCTGTTCCCATGGAGCATGAGGCCAATGGACTCTACCACTGACCCTGCTAACTTTGAATTAGACCTGTAACTGAGAGCTGTGATAAAAGACAGTGTACAGAATCATGTTTCTTCTTCAACTGAATTTCTCTGTTTTGATACTTTCAACAATATTGAATTATTTTCAGGATAGAAGATAGAAATCTATATTGGCTCCTAGAATAAATAACAACCAGACTTCAGGATACTAGCAGATAAGTCAGTGAGTGCCTGCAAAAGTGGTGTCAGTTGTGGAGTTTTTTTCCTATGGCAACATAGCAATCACTTAAATAACGTGACTGCAATTTTATTCCAGAGTGTTAAGATTAGTTTTATAAATGTGTTGATTACAAACATTTTACCAGTGAAGTGTCCATTCAAATTATATAGCCAAAACTCTTAGAAAGTAGATATGAGGGGTGCCCTGAAAGTAATGCCTCTTGTTTCATGATGTTGGCCCACGGCATCATGTTGGTGGTATGGCAGTAGAGGTAGAACCTTCCCACTAATATGCCATTCCATTTTGCTGCTATGTGACAGATGGCAGCAGAGGGACAGTCTGACAAAACAACATCTGACATGGAAGTGTGAAGCAAAGGTGCGGAACTGAATTCCTCCATAAGGAAAAAATTCACCCGCTGATTTTCATTCAGTGCTTGCTGAATGTTTAAGGAGACCAAACAGTGGATGTGAGCATAGTAAGGTGGTGAGTGATACATTTCAGCAGTGGTGGCAGTTACGGTGATACTCTGGAAGACATGTGAGCTTGTTCATTCCTGGTGATGGTGGTGACTATGTTTATAAGTACTTTTTTGTACCTGAGAATTTTCTCTACAGAATAGTGTTATTGTGCTCTTTGTATTTGTTGCAGTTTCCATGGAAGTAAGTAGGAATCATTACTTTCAGAGTGACTCATATATTTACCCTTCTAAAGGAATCTGTCTAGAGGCACTCTGGTACAGATCTGAGTAAACAACAGAGACTTGAAGTAAATTACTTTGTTCAAGAGAAGCAGGTATAAAAGTTGGGTATCGTATTTCTTATACGAAGAACCACAGTTGTGAATGAATATAGCATCTCTTTCACTCTATTTCTTCAAACTTCAGTATATTCTTGAATTCTTTTAATTCTGATAGAATTTCTGGTCTTCTAAGTATATCAGTATGTTTACTCTTATTTGGCATTCCTCCCACCTCTCCATTCTTCTGTATCAGATTTTTTTTTTTTCTGTATGTTGAAATCTACCAAATTACCCATTTCAGTTCTGTAGCGAAGACTGGCTTCGGTTTCTGTGATTCTTTCTTAAAGACCAAGAGGATTTTAAAGGTGATAAAAGATACTGGGTAAATAATTTTCACTTTGCCAGGCTCTTGAAGTTCACCTACCACAGTCTAAATTACGGAACTGGCCATTAACTCACAACATGCCATTTCTGATCTGCATTGAGATACAAACTTCTGAAAGGTTAGGCTAGTGAACAAATAATGAGAAATACAAATGGTTAATAACAAGTCACGAAAATGCTTTTCACATTTTTACAGTTTTCAGAACATTTATGTAAAACTCCCTTTTCTCACATGCCTGTCAGAAGTGCTTTTTCTTTCAGAAGTTCTTGCTAACAGATGAAAGTAACATCTAGCCACTCCGCTATAGTTCAGTCTTCTGAAGTGGCTCTGGGCAGCCTGGTCTGGTGGTTGGCAGCCCTGCCCACAGCAGGGGGTTGAAACTAGATGATCTTTGAGGTCCTTTTCAACCCAGGCCATTCTATGGTACTATGAAATAGTGTCAAGCAACAAATTATTGGACTGTTAAGCATTTCATAAAGCAAGAAAAGCATCTCCATTCTTCTGTTCAAGATGCAGCCTTCTAGTTCCTTAGGGCTTGCCACCTCAAACTGGTCCCTCATAGTTAGTTTAGTTCTTTAATATTAAAAATAATTTATGTTTGAATAAATACTTCTATATACAAGAAGGAAGCTTAAATACTGTCATTACTAGCTTATGATTACTACATCCTCCTGCAAAAGTTAAGAACGGCTTTGTATCTAATTGTTTCTTTGTTTCTTAAAGCTGATATGGTCTTTAACTCACAGTAACAGAGGCCAGCTCTTCCATTCCAGGAAGATCAAAACCTCATCTGTGCAACCTGACTTACAGTGCTCACGTCACAACAAGCAATTATCCTGCCATGGGGGTTAAAGCACCAGATAAGAGTTCACGCAGTAGAACTCACATGCATCTTTTAAAAAGTAAGATATAGTTGCAATGAGTGGATTATAGAACCAATTTGTTAGGTTTCATGACTTTTAACAAGGGAAAAAGAGAACAGAGCCTTCCCGTCTGTCTGCCTTTTATACCTCACAGTACACCAGCATCATGGCCAAGGCTTAGCAACTTCTCTGAAAGTTGTGGTGGGTGGGAATAGAGGAAGGGTTTTTCCAAGGAACCAGGACTTAAGATTTCATATGAGAGACCCACTGGCTGGAAAATAAGAAATGTTCACATGTATTTTCTTCTTCTCTTTTCTTTTTCTATTTGAACAAGTTGTCTTCCCAGCCATGATTGATGGGCCGACATCTGCTCAGGAAGTCAGCAGAGATTTGCTACCTGTAAATGACAGATAACTATAGTAAGAGCATTACTTAGGCCAAGCTGAGCTGTCAAAACTAAAGTTCTCGTGGTGAACTGTAAAACAAAATGTGATGCACTTCCTAGGAGTTTGTCATTAAAAAAAGAAAGAAAAAAGAAAAGAAAAAGAAAAAAAAAGTAAAGGAAAAAAGAAAAAGGAAATTGCATTGCTTTTCTTTTTTCCTGATAAAAAGATTCTGTTTTTACATGGGAAACCACAAGAAATAGATTTCAGTAGCATTTTCATGCTCTACTAGATTCATAGCTCAGTCTCTAGGATGCACATGATATATACAGAACTGTACTATATCTACATTTTTGCACTCTGCTACTCTAAAAGCTGACCCACCGGCTTCCCTCCTTGCTCCAGGTTCAGCTGATGAATTCTAACAACTATTAATAACTATGAATTGTCACAAAAAATGAAAATACACTGTAAATCAGAATAGCGCAAATGCATTTTTGCCATGGAGCATTTTAAAAAACTTTGCCCTAGAAACTCTGGGAGCGACATAAAAGCCCGATCATTATACAGCACTGAAGAAATACCCTGTAATCTGAGATGAAAAGAATCACCAAAACCAAACATTCAAATGTCACAGGTTAAGCCTTCTTAATCATTACGTTTTGTTTTGTTTGTTTTTTTTTATTGTTATTTGAGGGGGAATGGAAGAGAGGTTAAGTTTTAAAAAGAGATTTAAAATAATAATGTTTCTATGATTCTCTTTAGATTATGGTTTTTGAAACTTTAAGCTCATTTTGATAACATTATTTTTTCTTTTCTTTTCTTTTTTTTTTTTTTTGTCTGCAAACACAAGGAAACAAAAATTAAAAACCAACAAATTAAGATAAAAAAGATATGGTAGTCTCAAGTAATTTCTAGATTTGTATCTTTTGGTGAAACCACATTTTATGAGATTTGTTATGAAATAGCGAAAGCTGGTAGTGTTTTTCTTCCTGTTCCACCTAAACTATTCTTCAGCCCATTTGGCCACTGGAAAATAAATGTTCTCTGCTTGGGGTCAATCAGCCATCCTACTGACATCTTTGCATTGCCCCAATGACCTGCAGAATCTTTAAAGACTTTCCTCAACGTAACAGTAATAGGACAGTCGCAGGTGGACTACGTACCCATGCACTAATATATCAGCTGCTTCATTCTTCAGTAGATGGAGATACAAATCCATGGGAGTAACTCTATTGGGCTGATCATTTTTAAGAGTAAATAGCTTTATTTCTCCTCCCTTCAATTTTAGATATACAAAGGCTTTTAGATGCACAGTTCTTTGAGGAAGCTGGTCTAGGATGTGTGGAGTTTTTTATGTTAGAAAGCAAGCAAGCTTTGACCATCTGACAAATGAAAATTCTCCCCAGTGCTCACTGTGTTCATATGTCCAACCCGTTTCATGCACTGTTTAACAAAGAATCAGCCAAGCCCAGCGAGACAGGAGATACCTGAGAAACACTCTCACAGTCTCTGGCACAAGAATTCAGATGTCCTGCTAGACATGACATCTTTATTTCGGAAGCAAAGTCTGAAAATAAAGAGGCAATTTTTAGTGCATAGAACCTAGTTCAGCAAACAGTGACAAATATTCAGATACACAGCACATATACGTTGGCTTTGCTCCTTTACAGTCAATGACATAATATCAATTTATACCAAGTGAGCATTTGGTCCAGAAGACTGAAATCATTAGTAGTCAATCTAGAGGTGAAATTGGGCACTTGTGAGAATAAGATTCCTTAGTCATTCATATGTGAATCTGTATTTAGATGTCCTCTCTGACAGGGGTGTGTTTTGTGATCAAGCCGTGGCTGCCAATAAGGTGAAGATAGTGAGATCTCTTTTTTTCTACTTCTCCAAACAAAACCTCTGTGACTAAAATGCCCTTCTTATGCCTCTTCTCCTGAGAGGCAAAATAAAAATAGCAGCAGATGTACAAATGAAAATCTCCTAGCCTTCAGATGTTATTGTGTTTTCAAAGAAAGCACCTACAGGTGCTTGATTCTTCCCTCAATCAAGGAAAACCCAATTTTAAACTTGTTTATCACTGGGAAAATGATTTAGCTTTGTAATAACGTGATACAGACTATTACTCAAGACACACTGACATATCTTGCATCTTTAGGAAGAAATGTGAAGTGATAATTTAAAGGAAAAGATAAATAGTGAAGTAACATAGAGATTCAATTACCAACTGCCGCTTAAAATAATTGGCTGAGGAGGAGGAAAAATCAAATTAACTTATTATGATAACCCTTTGTAATTTATGCATTGCCAGTAGGACAGCGTGGAATTCAAATGGCCAATGCCACTGTAACTGGAGCTCAGTTGGACGGTAAGCAGGAATAAACAGCTTTTGTGGGATTTTTGATTGGGTTGCCCTATTAATTTAATAGCAGGTTCTGGCATTATTACAGTAAATAATATACCCATTAATATGTTTGAACTCTCTAGAAAGGATGAAGAAGACATTAACAAGCGCTTTGCCAGTATAATTGGCAAAGCATGTGAAAAATCACAGCAAGATAGGGGTGGATGCTGAATTGATAGCTTTGATGTATACTTGCACTGTATACATAGTACAAAGCTGCCTACTCAAAGCAACTATTAAACGAGTATTAAGAAGAGTCAAGTATAGATGCGACTGATGTTCATTTAGAAAGCCAGGCAGAAACTGATTCTGGTATAACTGGGAAAGAAGTACAAAATATATGCTTATGTTAAAAGATAGAACTACACTTCAAATATTTTTCACTGATGTAACTATAGCCGATTAGATTCTATTGCTGTATTTCCACAGAACCACAGAATCACAGAATCATAGGGGCTAGAGGGGACCTCTAGAGATCATCTGGTCCAAACTCTCCTGCTAAAGAAAATTCTGTAGAGTAGGTTACCTAGGAAAGCCTCCAGGTGGGTTTTGGCTACATCTCCAGAGAAGACTCCACAGTCTCTCTGAACAGCTCATTCCAGTGCACTGTCACCCTGAACATAAATATTTTTCCTTCATGTTTGTCTGCAACTTTCTGTGTTACAGTTTGTGCCTATTGCTCTTTGTCCTCATGCAGATAGAAATCCTCCAGTTCAGCTACATTCTGGTCCTTAAACATATATATTTTGGTTTTTTTTAACAGGTTTTTGTTGTTTTTTTTTCTAAAATTAGATGAAATGTCATTTCTATTGCCAATAGTTTCCTCTAAAAAGAACATGTGAGATAAGAAAAGGTTCATTTTGGGAAGTCATGGCCAGATGTGTAGATCAAAGTCTATAATCAAACATCTTCAACACTATACCATGTGTGGTAAAATATAATTCTTTTGTTTAGTAGCTTCTGCTGCCATCACTTTCTGACCTCTGCCAGTGTGAAGTATGAACTAGTTACAAGGAGAGTAAAACAGGTGTCTGAAATCATTCTGTGCCATGCTCAAAAGAGGTCATTTTATTCTCGAAATTTTCCTTATAGAGCTTTATTAATTATGGGTATTAAAATATTCCAAATCATTACTGATTTAACTCTGCGACTAAAATTGAGAAGCAGAGGAGGTTATACATTTTAAAAAGTCTTTGTGAAGATACTGTTTGTTTGTTCTGGGGGACTGCAATAAATTATACCAACTACATAATTATATGTTTCATCTCTTTAATAACAATTATGCTGACAAAGTCCTCAGAACAGCAAACCTTTTGCTCATATTGACTTCCATGCTTCTTGTGCTCCTCACTTGCACCTACAAGCATTCAGAGTATAAATTCAATGAGATGGCAGCAAGAATTTTCTTAGATATTTGCACAGTACAAGTCCTTATTCGTTGTGCTGTTTTCACAAAATAGGGTAACAACGTGATGCTCCTACTTTAATAATAATAATTCTCTAGTTTTTGTGATTCTGATTTTCTGATTTTTTTTTTCCAGAAATCCAATTAAAGAAGTTTGCTTTATATCCCATTAATCGCTCGTACATACATGCAACCTTGATTTGTGTGCCAGTGTATGTTTGAACCAGGATCCCCTTTTGAGTAATTTACAAGTGTTAATTATCTGTCTGTCCATATATATAAATTTTATTATCACATTCATGAATATGCTGTCCAATTTAGTTATAAATCGTTTCTACTTTTATTTTGTATAAATTTACTGTGCCTCACACAGTGCTGTGAAGTTTAATTAAGTAAGGGTCTGCATCTTGGTTACCCTAATTACTATGCATTATGATAGTGGCTCATTCACATTAGAGGTGTTAAGTGGGCAGTAGGCTTTCTCTTCTCAGTTACTTTACTTCAGGGATTCACAGACACAACCAAGTCAGAATGTGTTCCAAGTAGATATTTAACAACCAAGGACTCAAACCTGTTTCTGTACCTCATTCTCTTTCCTTCAAATGGGTATCGATTTTAAGAAATGCAGGATGAAAGCTACATATATCAACATGAGACTGATTTTTTTCCATTTGATTTGAAGTAGCTTTTTATTTTGCCTTTCTTTATTCTGTTTTATGAGGAGTAGGGTTCTTTCTTTTTTTCAGGCTCAAGTAAAATAGATGTTAAGATTTTTTTTCTGCATCACTCTGGAAGGGAAAGCAAGTGATTAATTCAGAGCATAATAGCAATAGCTTACATTTCTGAACTACCTTTCATCTTGAAGGATACCTATCCCAAAGCACTTTACAACCTAAATAAAGCAGGAATCATTAAAATTCAACATTTGCCATTCCACTGGGATTGTTATACTGTACCTTTAGTGTTACGTATACAACAGCACCATGGTTACTGCAGCTACTTAGCGCAGAGAATAGTGAGCTTCTAATGATACCTTTTTTTTTTTTTTTTTCCTGTGGGTGTTTAGCAGGTCAGTTTTCTATATGTGATATACAGCCCTGTTTGAGGTAGAACACATTACTTATTCCGTAGCATGCTACCAGTCAACAGCTAAGCAGGGATTTAAAAAGACAACACAACAATTGAAAACAATATATTAAGTCTGTAGCAAATGGAAAATGATGGCTTGTTGGAACACAACCACCACATGTAGAGTTAACAATTTCTTGAGCATGAAAAGAGATAATTCCTCTTCCCTACTGACAAGGTGCCAAAATTTCTGTTGTACGTACAGTTTGGCAAATATCATCCACAACAGCACAAATACTAAAACTTTGATTCTTATCTAAATAACAATAATAGAATAATCTTAAAAAGTTACTGCTATTGAACCTAATTTACACACACAGATACAAACACACACATATCCCACCCCAAACTTTTACTTCCAAGCATGACAGGCAGAATCTTTCATATGCTGCGATATCATTGTCCATTAAAGCCTAACTGATGAACTGACTGAAGCCAACTGCTGTTTCCCAGAAAAAGAAAATATTTTACTAAGAAACAAGAAGTTTCTTAGAAATTAGTTTTAATCTCTTGTCAGGAAAGAAGTGTTAGATCATATAATAATGTTAAATGAGCATTTAGAGAAGGAATTGCATACAGTAATCACATGAACAATAATTTTCCGGAAAAAAAACTTTTAAAATTGTCAAAGAATGTGTAATTTTATCTTGAGTGTATGGGAACTGTTGAATCATGGCTTGAACCACTGATTGAGCACCTGGGGAAAGACCTGGTCAGCCCTGGGATCGCAGGTGAAGGCAATTCAGCTGTGTGACCAGAAGGGGTGGAGCCTGGCTGCACCTCTCCTAGACCCCATTTAAGGGCTGACTGCCACCAGGGAAAGATTTCTTTCTGGAGATTGCTCCTTTTGGAGTTTTTCTGCAAGCCTAGGACACTGGTAAGCACTATACTTATTTTTTATTATCCCAGTCCACTGTGATAATCCTTCTAGTTATACAACCTGTAAAATACCAGCCTGACTGCACCATTCTGTTAACTGTACATTTGTTGATTGTATGCTTGAGAGATCAAAGAACATTTTAGAAATCCTCTGGAGGGAAAGAACAATTGGCCTGTCCTGCAATTACTTTTTTTTTTTTTTCTTTTTTTAATTATTTTAAAGGATGTTAATAACACTCGTGCATCTGATCAGCTGATGTCAGTGGTGAGTGACAAAAGACAACTGTATTTTGAAAAGAGCTGAGCAGGGATCCAGTCATTTTGTAACTGTACACAAAAACTGCTTCATACTGCTTTGAAATAATCAAAGTCATGTGTAATAATATATCATAATATCACAGAATTGCAAAGTCACAGAACCACAGTTATTGGAAGTGACCTCAAGAGATCATCAAGTCCAGCTAAAGCAGATTCCCTACAGCAGTTCACACAGGAAGGTGTCTAGACAGGTCTTGAATACCTCCATAGACGGAGACTTCATGTCCTTTCTAGGCAACCTGCTCTAGTGTTCTGTTACCCTTACCAAAATGTTCTTCCACAGGTTTGTGTAAAACTTGTTATATTCAAGTTTTAGGCCATTGTTCTTTATTCTAACACTACACACCAGTGAGAAGAGTCTGCCCCCATCCATTTGCCTCCCGTCTTTCTCTAAATGTTTATAAACACTCATCAGATCCCCTCTTGGTCTTCTTTTCCTCAGTCTGGATAGACCCAGGTTACTAAGCCTTTCCTCATATGGGAGATGTTCCAGGAACTTTATCATTTTTGTGGCTCTCCAATGGGCTCCTTTTAGGAGATCCCTGTCTTTTTTGAACTGGGGAGCCCAGATCTGGACTCAATATCCTAAATGTGGACTCACCAGGGCAAAGTAGACGGGGAGGATCACTTCCCTCAACCTGCTGGCCACACTTTTTAATATAGCCCAGGATGCCATTGGCTTTTTTTGGCCACCAGGGCACAATGCTGGCTCATGGCCAGCATGTTATACAAAAGAGCACTCAGGTCCTTCTCCACAGAGATCATCAGTCTCTGCTGATTTTCCACCGTTTTTCTGATTCAGTAAGCCAAAAAACACAGTTGTCTCAAAAAAGTTTGAAAGGAATAGTTCCACCTCCTACTTAAAATATAAATATTTATTAATAAATCTTGCTTTATTTAAAAATGTTCCATTAGTTTTTAATGGAATAAGAAAATAAGGTTTGTATCAATATATTTACATTCAATATCTTTACGTTAAGAGGTACTGAAGGATAAAATTTCAAACTGGTTTTACTAAACCAACATTGTTCCTAAAGTACAGAAATTCCACTACCTGCTCCCTGAAAGAGTATAATGCTAATGAACGTGCAGTCCTTTTTGCTGAATCTGATGGGGTGGGTTTTTTGTTTTGTTTTGTTTTTTTTTTTTGTTTTGTTTTTTTTCTCCTATTGATTCACTGGAAGAATTAACATAAGATGTGTAATATCTGGCTTTTGGGTTAGTTTACAGCTGTAGTATATTTGTGATGCTCAGACGTGTTGCCTTAAGACAACCAAAATTAATTCTTGACCTCTGTGAGGTAACCTAGCCTTAGTTGTATAGCTTACTATCCATGGCCTGGTTTAAGACCCTTCTGTGATATTTATCGCTTTCATTATTTTTGTCCTTTATATTCATATTAACTTTGCCTCTTCCTACTATTTCTCACTGGGCACAAAGTTGACAAATGCAATAAGATATTTAAATAATGCTTTAGAACATGTGATATGCTTTGCTTAGCTCTGACAGTAATTATCACTTCATCACACATTTGTAATAAGCTACTTGGGGGTAAGAATAGATCAACGCTTCAGAAACATCCAATACAAGTTACACAAAATACTGTCTTTAAATTACAAAAAAAAAAAAAAGGAACAGGCACTTACAGAGAATAGAGGAAAAATAGCAATTAGCCATCCTGTTATTAATCATAACTACATTAATTATCATTCCAACTAGAGCAAGCAAGAAATTAATAAGATTAATTAAGGTTTGTAACGTATCAACTGTGTCGCTAATATCTGGTTTGATTCAGTTTGAAGCTTAAGCCCTAATTCCACCAATGTTGCCAAATTCTGACATTCATCAGCGTGATGAATGACTCTGCTGACTGGCTCTTTTAATCCATGCTTGGTGTTTAGTATTCTGGGAGGAGGCACTTTAATAAAGGGCGGCAACTTGCCAACAATTTTTGTATAGATGGATTTTAAGAGGAACTTGAATCAATAGAGGCTTCCTTCAAAAATATACTTGAACTGAAATGCTGCAGCTTGCTGGGAGAAAACTGCTTTTGCTCATACCTTAGCTCAGTGAAAACAGCCCTAGAATCTGGAAAGAAATGTATTTATTTGACTTTTTGAAAGCACTTGCAAGCCTCTTTCCTCCTTTGTTTTGCCTCCAATTTTCAGAAATTAAGTTGCAGAGGACAGAGATTAATGTTCTTGGATGTTCTTTGGTAGCTCTGGTTTTAGACAGCTCAAACTGAATAAATCTTCATTATTAATATAGAAAACAAAAGATTAAAGGTAAGCTGATTATGTTGGCCACAAATGAGATATACTTTTGCTTTCACCAGATCTTAAAGTAGCACAGATAAACCTCTGCATCTGCTGGAAAGTGAATATACCATGTTTACTTCACAGAGTTGCTGAAGCCAGTGCTTGTCTATTGTCATTTGTCTTGAGAAAGCTGGTAGATGCTCACATAACTCAGAATTTTAATAATGCAGCAAGCGCTGACTCCTCTCTCATCTATAAACAACCCAGTTGCACTTGAAATTTATGAGAAGGAAGAAGTGCCACCCTTTAATTATGCTCCTGTTTGTCTAATTACTCTTTGGTCCCTCAGTCTGCAAAATTAACGCTGATGTGGATCGTGCATTTAGGCAAACACAGTCCACTCCATCAACTATTCTTCACAAGAACATAGACATATGAGTGGATGCATCATGCTGGGCACCCCTCTGAATCCTGTGAAATTGCACAGAGGTTTCTAATTTGGCTTCTCTGGATTTCATTATTAAACAGGCCTTCGAGTTTCATTTTGTGTTGTGAAGTGCTTCACAAGGTTGTTTCCTTCTGTATGAAGTGAAAATAGGCTTATTTTCAATAATGTCTACTCAGGAGGTTGTCTACATTTTATTTAGCATTTAACTGAATTTTAAGACAGTTTATCACATCTGTCAGAAATCATCCTTTGAAGTTGTTCTGATGCATCATCTAAGCCAAATCCCTTTCTGTTTAACATTTCAAAATTGTGTCATATGAAATGAAGGGTAGAACTCATCTATGGGTAGTTTATACGGTTTTTCATTTGTCATATTGCAAAGACCATTTTTGCTATTGTTTTAAATTTAGTGGTTGCTGGTGGCCCTGTATCTTTTTGCTTTTGATCTTTGACCATTAGGGCTGGGAGCTGGAAGGAGGAGATTTGCTCTTCTGGGTAGATGTTGATTCTTTTATACCAACGGGAGGGGATTCTTCTTAAAGTGCTCTACGGTCAGAACTGCATGAGCTGTACTACACTTACACTCTGTATACAGCTTTATTACATGTCAACATTTACATGAAACCTCTCTGCAGGTTATGTTCACAGGTGTTACCTTTCTGAATTCAGGAACATTTAGAGTGCTGCCTTCAATTTTTTAGAAGGAGAAACAAAAGCATCGCTTCTGTTATACTCTCACTTCAACAACTTCTGTCAGTTTTTTTCTGTTGCTAGCCTTTGGGAGTGATTACGGTATAGACTAGGAAGAAAACATCTGCCTATCTGATTCTGATGTTTTATATTTCTCTCTTTAATGTTTCTGCAACATTCATAACCTTTAATAGTACTCATGTATCCTCATCACCTAGAAATGTTGGGATAGTGTCTCAGCTTTGACAGTTGAACAAAGGAACATCATATGTCATCTTGCTTTAAACTACATAAAATACATTAACAGCTGAACATACGAGATTGACTGTTACTTATTTAAAGACATGCAAAATGCTAGCAGATAACTTCTGCAGCAGATGACTGATAACTGCTCTTGGAAAGTCTGTAATCTCTGAACCAGATGGTTAGTCCCTTTTTGACATGACAGCAAACATAGCTTCCTTGCCAGCAGGAATTCATACTACTCCTGAGCTGTCCTCTACCATTAGGGCTTGAGATGTGTGGGAAGGGAGTGTGCGCCAGCATGGTGTACCCACTCTGACAGGTGATGTTCAGATTGGGTGTACGAATGAGGTGCTGTAGTGGTAGACATTAAAAATAGTGCTTGTGGGAATTAATGACACTCGCATTTAAATGCAGACAGAGAGCTTGCATCTGTGTAAATACCACTATCTCACGTCAGATAAATACATAGAATTCATAAACCGTTCATTAAGATCCATGATTCATGTCTGTTTATTCAATATTGCTGCAGATGATTTTCTTCTTTTTCAGAAGTCATTAAAAAAAATTCATCTGCAGCTCCTCAGAAACTTTTACAAATAATTAACTATCTTCTGTGAAAATATGCATATACATATACATATTTATTTATTTATGTATATATGTATTTATTTTCTGTACTGATGGTGGGGAATTTCAGAAATAATGAGACCGGTTTTGTGGAGGATTCAAACATAATCACCCAACAAACACTGTAGGAAAACTGTTCTGATCAGTAGGAAATACTTTCTAGTATTTAAGTAAGCAACTGAAAAATTTGTTTACCTCTGAGGTTACTTTGGTCATGGAAAATTAATATTACTCAGTTTTGTTCTTATAATGCACCTAAAGGGAATCGACTTTCTGCTAACTAATTAGCATTTACTAGAGATGATCAGACAAGACAACTGTCTATCACAAGAGATTTTGTACCCAATTGACATTACATAATTTCTTTTTTTTCAAAGAGCAGTTTAGCATCTTTCTTGCCTTATCAAGTAAATCTTTATTTTTTTCTTTAATGTAAAGATAAAATAGATTTCAAGTTTTTGAGTAGCTAACTACTTTGACTTCCCAAATGGTTTTGAGTTGAATACTTTAAAAAAGCAACTTATTAAAACACATATGCATTAATGGAGTCTGCTGTGTAAACTGAAAAACAGCTATTATCACACAATACAATTAAGCTCCTATTTAATTCATTTAAATCATCCTCATTTTGCACACCAAGCATTTCTGGAAGTTAATTGGCATGAAAGGCAGGGTAAACTAAGCACAACAAATTGAGTGTGAAACAATGTTAATTTAGATAAAACCCATTGTGCAAAATTGCTGGTTAAACAATATTTGCAAAATGTGAAGGAGAGGAGCAGCCAGCTCTGTTTTAATGTCATTGACTCTTTGCACTGTGACATGGCTGAGATTACATACAGGAGCACATTTAAAATCTGCATTTATTTAATGCCTAGTTCAAGTGTAAGATTCTCTTTTATGCTCATTATACAAGAAGATACAGAAACTTCTTTAAAGAAATACTACTGATATTACAAAATAATAATAATAAAAATTAGATATAGAAGTTGTTCTAGTTTAATGGATAGTTTGTAGGAGTGATCTAGCCTTGTGCAATCTGTACAGTATTCTGAGATCAATGTTAGCTGTGTCGTTTTCGGTCTACATATTTTTGTAATCATTATCATAAAGGTAATTCATTAACATGTTTTAATACGTCTAAGTAATGTCATAATTCCTATAGAAAAGAGACTCCAGAGAACAGGGGATATCAGGGAACTGGGAAAGGAAAAAATAATGAGACTGTGATTCTTACTAGACTGAATGCATTCTGCATTAGAGATGAAAGTATGAGTCAATAAATGCTACAAGTAGCTTTGAAAATGGGTGTAAATCTAGTACAGAATATGGAAACTCACTCCATAACTGCTAATGCGTTTAAGCAAATTTTCTAATATAAATATTAAAAGTTACATTATTGGCTGGACATTGAGTATAAGAACAAGCAATGAAGAATTATATGCAACTGGATACTCATGTGAGTACCCTACACACTCATCTTTGCTTTTTTTCTTCTTTTTTTATGAAGAAGAAACCAGTTAGTGAAAGCACAATGTTGTGGTTTGAATCCTTAGATGAAATTTGTGTACACACTTCTGCTCTCTAAATTGTGTTGTTCTGTTTGCTCAGGTAATAGTCTCCCAGTATCTTTTGTCTATACTTCATTCACTCTGCTATCCTCAGTAGCACAATACAAAACAGTTTTTATTTCTGACTAGAGAAATGTCTGCAAACTACTTGATTTCTAGTAAAATGGGTAGTATAATAGACAAATGCTTGATATTGTCCTTCTGAAGGATATGAAGATATGCCTTTTAGGAATGACAATGTATAAGAAGATTAGTGAGGTTAGCCTGAAATGCCTTGTGTGTATATTAGTCATGAAGAAAAATGTATTTTAAACTACTGGACTGCAAAAGCAGAATGTGCGTATATTGTCTAGCCTGCCATTATGAAATATTTCCTACAGATGGACAAATTACTATGTATATGGTGGAGTTCATAAGGTACGGAAATACTTGAAGATAAATCAGGGGAAATAATAGGACTGTATGTGTTACAGAGAAATGAAACACATATTATAGTCTACTTTACAGTCATTATTATACTGTAATTTATGGGAACAGATTAGCTGGTATGTTTTTGGCAATTCTTTCTCCAGCTGGATAATTGATCATAACTCGAGTGCAATATTTTTGTGAAATCACATTAAAATGGTTTATGCTGACTGAGATGGCCTTGCTCAGGTTTGCCTATCTGTTAGGAAAAGTTATATTTCCTTCTGTATAAAACTTATTATGGATCATTTTTCCTAGTTAGCTGGAGTTCGGCACAAATCTTGGAGTAATAAAGATGAAGAAAGAAATGACATGTCAAGCACTTTGAGAAAGGGAGTGAAAAAAGGTTCCCAATAAGAATTTGTTGAAAAGAAATATCAAGATTCCTCTGAAGTGTCCTGATAGATCTACTATTGTTTATGCACATAATACTATAAATTAACAAATCACTGCTCACAGATTTACAACTAGAAGTCAGGCAGATGTTATTTTGATTTGTTCAGTCAGGAGGGTCAGTTTGCATGTCTGTATTCAAGACCTTTTTCAGGAGTTAATCAGAAGGAATTCAGGCCATAGTTGGTAGAAATTAAATTCCTCTCATCTGTCACTGAAAAATTGTTTATCGAGATGCTGCAGATGAATTAGTGTAATCCTTATCACTTAATGTAGCCTGGCTTGATACCTTTACTGGAATTACTTCTCAGAATTAATCAGCTTAAGAAATGTTAGGGAAATGTCAGCTATTAATTTGCAATTTTTAAAAAAATATACTGCCTAATTAAAAAAAAAAAGAGAGAGAGAGAAGAGCTGCCCTCTACAAGTACTATTCTGTGATTTCTATCTATGCAGCATATGTCAAACATCGCTAATTTAACAACCTTGCTAGAGATGTGTGCTCTCTGATTTCTTGTTAGGCTGCCTTTATTTTGGTGCAGCATCCTTCTTATATGGGGGTAGGTGTATACAGAGTTCAAACTATACCAGGTAACATCTTCTTTTGACACACTGATATTTTCTTTGTAGTAAAGCAATCTATCCAGAAAGGTATTAATTTTAAATGTTAGGCTTTCACTGGACTTTAAGACAAACTACAAAGAAGCAGAGTCTGTTTCCCAGTCAGGTTTTAAACTGTGCCTTATATCGTCTGTGAGGATACAGGTTTGTGTGTCGTAGTGCTTATGTATCTTCAAAAGACTCTGCTAATGTGCTTTGATAAAGATTACTTCCTCATTCACCAGTGCGCTAGGACAGAAAGAACAGCTATGAGAGTTTCATCATTGGGTAGGAAAAGAGTCTGGAAATCGAGATGTGTAAAGCTTCCATTTTTTAGCTCACAGCTAGAGCTGGGCAGCCAGTTTGCATCCTCGTTGCCAGAATGAAATAACAGGAAAAGTGCTAGCACTGATTTTCATTAGCTTGCCACGGAAGACTTTATAACTCACTGGAATTTAAAGCCCAGTGGAGCAGTGTAGGATTAACTCAGGAGAGGCTATGGCTGGGTATTGGGAAAAGATTCTCCACCAAAAGAGTGGTCAGATACTTGGACAAGCTCCCAGGGCTGTGGTCAGACATAACGTTTGAATTTTGTGTGGTCTTGTGTGGAGCCAGGAATTAGACATGATGATCCAGGTGGGTCCCTTCCAGCTCAAGCTACTCCATGAGTCTGTGATTCTATGATTGGTGCTCTAATGTGCTTACTGAATCAAAGTGGCCTGTGCAAATCCCTCTCTAATCATGCAGACTTAGAGCAAGATTTTAAACTATGACTTAACACAACCATCGGGGAAGACTGTTAAAAATTTTAAGTGTGGCCTAACTTTTCCAACGGAAGTGAGAACTGGGATTTCATTGAAAATTTCTGCAAAGGATGATTACTAACACCTAATCAGATGTGTCCTGAAGGAAAATACTTGGGAAATTGTGCACACCTCAGATAATTGTGGGGGAAAAAAAAAAAAAAAAATTGTTACATTTTTCTCCTGGCCACTGTCAGGAGGGCAATTGGGGTTTCTTAGCCTCTGCAATCTGTAGACCGTTCAGATAGTAGGACCAGAAGATGAGAGTGAAAAATTGATCTGAATGGAGATGCAAAAACAAAGAATTTGAGAAGGTCTACTTTCTGACTTGTTTACTGGGAAAATTTATCAATCGGGATATTTCTTAATCATATTTGCTTTGACTGATCACTTCGAATTCCAGCTTGGAGTCAAGGAGGAGACAACAGAACTTTTTCTGATTTGTATGAAACTCTCAAGCACAAGAAGGCCTTTCTTCATTCTTTTCTTCTTGTTATTTCCTTGAGTTAATGTAATTATCTTATTTTGGGATCAAATCTATTGTGACACTTTTTGGAATTCAGATGGTAAATATTGACCCTATTTTGCAGTTATTTTTTCCACTGCAGTATCTAAAATTTCTGTGAGCTTTGGTTTTTCCCTAGAGCTCATACACATGCTGTAGGCTGAAAAAGAACTGTAAGATGTTTTGTTACTCTCTTGAAGGAATGAATATAATAAGATTATTACTACTATCATTTTAGTGTGGGGTTGTTGGTTTTTTTTGTGTGTGTGTGGACTTTTGCACTCTGATTCTCTTTGGTCAGATGCTGTGTTAGTGTTCATGGCCCTGACAATAGGGACAATGCAATTGCAGTTGCAGTATTCATATCATACAGAGAATTAGATAATCAATATAAGAAACTCTAATAATTCAGAGTCTGCTGTTAGGACAAGAGATGAGGTAAACAATACTTTGAAAAAATATATGCAGGAAGGAGAGAATGATTCTGGATACTGAAAAGGAAAAAAAAAATAACAAAACAAAATAGCAAACAGTGATGTATAAGAAATAAGGATGTGCAAAGGAATTGAATCACAGAGTTGCAGGGGTTGGAAGGGACCTCTGGAGATCATCTAGTCCAACTCCCTCACTAAAGCAGATTCCCTACAGTAGGTTACACAGGAAAAGCAACCAGATGGGGTGTAAATATCTCCATAGAAGGAGCTTCCACCACCTCTCACGGCAGCCTGTTCCAATGCTCTGTAATGCTCAAAGAAGTTTCTCTTCATGTTTGTATGGAACTTCCTAAGTTCAACTTTGTGCTTATTGCCCCTTTTTCTTTCCCTGGCAAAAAAATATGTTAAAATGAGTATGAATGCAGACTTTGGGAAAGACTTTCCAAACTATTTCTTCCCCTTGGGATCTCAAAGTACATGGCTATCCAACTGTCTGGACTTGCTCAGTCTGCTCCAGTTGGAACAATTTTATGGGGGCATCACAGAAGACTGTGTTAGAAAGCTTTCATGCGGATATCAAAGTAGTTATGAAGCACAGAGGATGTTACAATAATTAGAGGAAATTTAAGGCAATGAAGTCCAGGAAATTATACAAAATTCTCTATTTGTAGTTAATTATTTGAATGCAGGCTCCACAGCTGCCTTGCAGGAAATGAATCCTTGCTTGAAGAGCTTTACCCGTTTTTTTCCGAGTAAGGACAAATGACCAACAGCAGCAAAGAGCTTAGAGCAGTGTCCATGATGTAAGCCTTTATCTCATTGCCAGAGCTTTTGCAGTATCTGAGACTGAACAGGTTAAAAGCCGGGATATCTATTTTATTTTGAAATAACAAGAACTTTCATGAATTTTGTTTTGCTTGCGTATTCACGGAAAAGGAGATGGTGGTGAATGTTTACGGGCCTTGTATTATAAATAATGTCCTTTACTATTTATAGTTACAGTTCTCATGAATGAGCAATAGATTAAATGCATAAACTCATGTTTTTAAGGCACATTGATCCATGTTTAGCAATACCTTTCACAACTGACAAAAGAGTACAGATGTAGTATCTGTTGAGATTGAGATCACAGCTTTATAATAGCAATCTTAATGTTGAATTTTGCAACTGAATATGGTTTTCCACTTACAAAGGGACACAATATCCAAAAGGTAAGGAATTCTTTTGGCACTGGACAGAGGTTCTCAAGGTTGCTTGAGGTCTTACTGAGATGACTTCAAGATGGAGCACTGAAGGGGAGTTATTTTCATATAAATGTCCTGTGCCTGAAAGAGTAATTCCAAGCAAAACAGGCTGGAGAAGCTACCACTGCCTGCTCAGACATTATCAATGACATAGGAACCTTCACACCCTCCTGCAACTGTCCTCTTCTAAGAATCTAAAGCTGAAAAAAATGCACTGTCCCTCAGAGATCTCCTAGTAAGGGAGCACCACGTGTGCAGTGGTGCAGCTGTGCCAGCAGATCTCAGGCTGGGCACACCACAGAGAGCAAGCAGAGGAGCAGATTTCAGGAGCCCATCAGTCAGAAAATTCCTGTAAGGTTGTTCTGAATTTAACTATAGCAAACTGAAATGCAAAGCCATGGGAAAATTAGGGCTCTCAGTGTAAATGTACATCAACCCAGTGGAACTGAACATAAGCATAGCTTGGAAGGATAGCACAGCTGGCTACAGCTCCAAAGACAAGCCTTCCTGAGGATATGTCAACATCAGCTCTTTCCAATTCCTATTGCTGTATTAGTCTAATAAAACTTCAAGTTAGACCTGTTCAGCCTGATTGTATTCATAGTCACTGTGTTTTTAGTGAAGTGATTTTTAATTATCCTGCAGTATTTTTATTCAAAGATACAGAAACTGAAGAGCAGGCAAAAAAAAATCAAATACTTCAGCTCAACCATTTTCTATCTGTTGTTTTTGTTTGTTTGTTTGTTTTTTTAGATACACATCTGCAGGCACTTTAGCTCATGGAATTTAGAAAGGGAAGTAATAGGACATCCAGATTCTTGTCACATGTTTCCTGTTATTTTGGCCAGCACCAGGTATGGGTTTTCTTAAGTTTCTTGAGAGAGACAATCTGCAGGTTTGTAGAATTGCTGCGAGAATATTTTTAGCTAAGACTCCTTTTTAAATTTCTTAATTTCAATCTGTTAACTCCTTTCACTTATTTTTCACTATTCTAAATATGCTCCTATTTAAATATTGTTTGGCTTTTAATGTTACCCATAGTGTTTTCTTTGTGTATGGCTAAAGACCATTGACTTCTGCACTATGTTGAGTTTTTTACTCTCCTTTAACTCCTTTAGTCTATCTACCTCCAAAGAACAAAATGTACACAAACAGAACTCAGGATCGGAGCTGCAGTAGCTGCCTTTTACTGCAGATACAGAACAGAAGCTAATGCTGAACTTGTGGCATGGTCCACTACATAGTCAGTTTGTTTCCCTCTCTTCTTCTAATTATGCATGTCATGTTTGCAGTCCATAGTGAGATACAAGTATATTGTAAAAACTAAATCAGTCTAAAATAATTTCCCTGAGTAATCACAGGTTTGAGATCACATTGCTATCAGAAACATTTTAATACAGTAATATTTTTTTGATTCTGTGCTGTTTTCCAGAAATGCTTTGCAATAATCATTTTCTGTTCCAAATTATCCTGCTATGCACACATGTTAATTGACTAGTTCATTTTTTCTTTCACTAGAGAGGTTTTATTTTGGTTTGGGGGACTGATTTCTCTGCTTGTTGCAAAATACTTGCCGATTTCTTTTTTTTTAATTTCATATCTAAGATGTAAGATTCAGGCGCATAATGTGAGTTGGTTATTAGAATCAAGTGAAAATGGAAATCAGAGAGACAAGGTTATGTCTGGTTTATGATGCATCCCTGTTTTAAATACTATTTCAAGGAATGTAAAGCTAGTAATGACTCCTGAAATACCTTTAGCATGTTTGCTACTTGTCTGTAGTTGTGAGGGGGAGATTCATACAGCAGAGTGGTGCAAAAGCTTTTCTTATTCTGAATTTCTGGCACCAGAGCAACTAGAATGTCTGAGAGAAAGGAAGAAAAATAAATGAGGCTTGAAAGTTAGGCTGCTCAGTTGCTGGGAATTTTCTAGGATACATTAAATATATTTAATAAAAACATTTATGGTGTGAATATTTTTGATAGCGTGATAAGTGACATCAAATTAATGAATGAGAATAAAATTCAAAATTAATGAATCAAAGTAATTGAAAGCAGTAAATTTTAATATCACAATATTGAGTGATTCTGTTTGTACTGTTTGAAATACATTAAAATCCATGCACTTAAATCTAGTAGGGCTGTGTCAGTGAAATGCAGTTGAAGATGCATCTTGCTAATATTAGAATAATAATGAAAGTTTTAAATAAATGTATTTTACCATTTTTAAGGTGAAATTCCCTTGCAAATTGATTGCACAGAGAAGAACTAAAGTGACAAGTTCTTTAATTATTAAATAGACAGAATTTGAGTGTAGATCTAATGAGACAAATGAGATTTAGTTAATATGCTCAGAGTAACAATTTCATTCTTCATTAACATGATTTTGTATCTTTTGGATGCTGGCTTTAATGCCTCAGCTGAAAACAGCTTCAGTGCCTGTTGCAGGCTAGTATTTTATCTCAGTGTTCATTCTGCAGGAAGAATGACCCTCACAGTGCTTAATTGACCACAACATTTCTCCAGAATGACCTGGGGTAGTCTCAGAGGTCTCCCATGCAAGTAGGAGCAATAATCATTGCTCACAGATGAAATTGAGTGTATCATTACAGAGTGCAGTGATCCTACTCCTAATGGGCTAAGCGAAAAAGGAAGGAGGATTTTTTAATTTGAAGTTTCACTATATTTGTCAAAAACAAGGCAAAACAAAAATGTAAACTGTTCTGTGATGTTATTTTCAAGATGGATTTGTTTTCTGGAAATCTCTTTATTCTCACAACTTATTTGGGTTCATAGCCATGCTCTTACTGCCACAGGTAACACCAAGGTCACAAAACTACACCATGTAAATCCTAAATTCAGCCTCCATTTGATCCCCTGCCCTGTTAAGACCCCTCCGACAGCATGCACTCTTCTAATACTGCAATTACTGCACCACATGCATCTGTTTATTGTATTTACCTCACTGTGTATGTTTTCAGCTAGTAGGTCTGAGGCACACAGTGACCTTCACAGACAAGTCGTGCCCCTGATTAGTACAATATTACATCTATTTTCTGTTCAATTTCTCTTCCCTAGCTCCCTCGCTGGAGCCTAACTTCAGCTGGATGCTTGATCTCTCTGCAGCAGGCTGCCACCAGGCAACCAGGGACCCCACTGCAATTACAAAAACTCTTACCAAGAAATGAATAAAGACTCAATTATGAAACATTTTATATGCAGGCTGCACTTTGGCTCTGAAAATGCATCACCCCCTATGAGCACAGTGCAGTGAGATTGGAGATGATTGGTTCTTCAATATGAGTCAGATTTCAGCAAGATAACTTGTGGGGCCACTTTTCCCCTTCAGACCAGCCCTCCTGATGATTATCTGCTCCCATTGCCCTCCACTCCCATTTAGTTTGATTCCTTTTGAATACTTAAGAGCCTTGGATGCTTTCAGTGGATTACTCTTTAGCAAACTGAAGAGATAATTTTGGCTTAGTAGCATATTGTTTTTTGATGGAAAAACTTTGCCCATTTTTCTGAACTTCACTCTCTAGTACTAGCACTGAACATAATAGGCAAATAGTTTGGTTTTAGCAATCTTGTATCTTTTTGAAATAAACAGAAGAAGGGACTCAAATGCCTCTTATCTTCCATTTCCTTTCTCTTCCCTGAGCAGGAAGGACATGCATTTCACAATAAAAATGTTTCACAACAAAAATCTCAAGGTAGAAGTTACTAGATGCATTTTCTTGCATGAGTCTCTCAAGCCATTTTCTTGTTTTGAATATGTAAATCTTTAAGATGAGAATGAATGTTTGTTTTTCCACTCTGTTTTGACTTTTTTCTATAAAAGCTACTGCAATGCCTCTTGCAATAGAAATGTATATGTACCGTCCATGTGTTTTTGACTTCTTGAAGGGGAACAGAAGTCTTAAAGTACTTTGGTACTCCTATCAGAGTACATAGAAAAGAGGAAAAGAACAACCCTAAATACTTTTATATTTTGCTATTTTTAATTGAAAATTTATGTACATTATGTAAATTTCTCATCATGACAGGTATCATCTTATTCACACAGCAGTTAATAATTTTATTTCTGTTCACAAATTGCCCCCCTCTTACACACTCCTGCTGTAACAGTTTATTTTCATATTTTTTCCGGGATAATTTCTGCTAATTTTTCTTGGTCACTGAGCAGTAGTTTGATATCCTAATGCAAAATGTTGCACTTTGTCCAATAGGCATAGCATAACAGCCATCATTTTTCTTTTGCTCTCATCAGTTCCGTTTTCTTTCTCATCTTACCTCCTTAATTTTTAAAGCAAATAAAATTATCAGCAGAAAATCATTTTATAAGTTTCTAAGTTGCTATTCCAGAATGTACTTCTGCCCGGAAATTTTCCTATCAAGTGTCCTTTTTGTGTTAATACAAACAAAATTATGATGGGCGTCTATAAAGTCTTGACAAAAGTTTGTATTTTTGCTGGATATTTGTGTATTTAATTTAGTTGTATGTATTTTGTTTAACTGGATTTGTGATTTAACATACTTGTTTTTTCCTTGAATGTTTGTTAACTGTGCAAATACACTAAAATCTATTTATGTCATGATTAAATTATCAGACTCACAACATCACTTCTTAGTCTTTAACAGCCCTATGTTCACTGAAGTTTGAGTTCAGGCTTTCCTTGAATTTGTACTAATCTCTGTGTAGAACAGTTACAGCTGACTTGTGAGTATTACCCTTGATACAAAATCTTTTTCTTTGTTGTTGATTTTTTTTTTTTTTCAAACACTGTTGCTTCATGGAAGGAAGAATAAGAATGTAACAGTGATTTCTATTAGAAAGGAGTACAAATCATGATTACTGTGTCTTATCTTATTACCAAATTGGAACTTGGAATAGTAATTCTCTGGCAAGACTTATTTAATTATTTTGGCTCAAGTGCCCCCCGAGTCTATTCTTGCTGCTGCCTCGTTGGACAAGTCTGACACCGAGTAAAGAAAGAAATGAAATCAAATCAGTCACTTAAAGAAGTAGGCCAGCTGCACATAAAAGACACCATTAATTTACCAGAATCCAAATGCACACAAAACTGCTATATGCCTTCTCATGTATACTGTCCAGGCCTATTTGATGGCCCATGCTATATTTCAACTTTTGTCTGCGTGACCTAGGTGGTTCCTGAGTGAGTACTATGTCCTTGCATTTTTCTTGCTTGTTTTAATGCTATTCTCCTTCATGATGAATCAGCCATGGAAGTTTCTTCTGTATTTTTAAAAATACAATACTGTGGTGTAGTTATCAGCATTTTTATTTCCTTCAATACTTCATATTTGTAATTGCATTGAAATTTAGGGCCCAAGGAAGCAGCGTGATCCTGCATCAGGGAAGTGTCACACTGAGGGTTAGGAAAAGGTTCTTCACCAGAGGATGGTGCATATGGAACAGGCTCCTAAGGGCAGCGGTCATGGCCCCAAGCTGCCAGATTTCAAGGAGCATCTGGACATTGCGCTCAGACATGGGTTTAAATTTTGGGTGGTCCTGTGTGGAGCCAGGATTTGGACTCAGTGATCCTTGTGAGTCTCTTCCGACTTGGGATATTCTATGATAGACATGTGCTAAGTAAAAAGTGACTGAAGTGGAAGATGATTTATTTTTTGGTCTATGTAAGATAGATTGCTTGTTTAAAGAAAAAAAAAGTGGATCTATGATAAATGGATTTAAAAAAAATAAATGAAACCTTTTTAAACAAGATAAAAATATTGACTTTAGCTCGTAGCCATTGAAGAACTTTGTATATGAAATTTTAGACGCTACAATTTTAGTGAAATTTTAGTGCTACACGCTCAGTAAGAAAAAGTGCAGTTGTATTGCATAGGAAGGCTATGTGATCAGAAAAAAAAAAGTAAACACATACAAATTATGCCATGAGGCAATAGCTACCTAAAAGCAGTTAGAAATGTCCTCCAAGAAAAGATTATTCCATAACTGTTTAAAACTGGTCTTTTATCATCTTTCTCTTCAAGCATCTGGTACTAGTCATTGTTGTAAAAAGGATATTGCAACTGGCAGCCTGTTAGTCTGAGTAAGGTAAGGTAATTGTTATGATGCTGATGCTTTGCTCAAACAGCTAGACAGAATGTTTCTTAACCACAGTATGCCTTTCTGTAAAAATGGTTATTGTCATGGCAACAGAAGCAGGAGAACAATTTTTCCTGTCTGAGCAGCTGTGTGACAGCTAGTACCCTTTCTTTGCTGTTGTTTTTTTTAATTCAGTCTAGGCACTCAATTCTTTAAAAGGAGAGTTGAGGTTCATATATGACCTTCTAGTGGATGAGGGAAAATGTTCCTTGGGAGGAGTTTCACAGACACAGAGAGGAAGGCTTTTTAGGAAGTTACAGGTACAACGATGTGAATTTTGGCGCACTTCAGGAAGACTTAGAGCTGACTGAGACAATAGTCTGTCTGCAGAACACAGTGTATAAGGAGAAACTGGATAACAATCCCTTTTTTTTTTTTTTTTTTTACTATTCTGTTTTCATTTTTCTGTATTTAAACATTGATTAATCTACTTCATAGTCTACTAAAACAAATTTGTTGGTTGATTTAGGAAATACATGGGGAGCTTTGGATTCCTCACACAGCTGTGGCTGACTGAGGTCGCATCCACTCCTTCCTCTTCCCCTCTTAGCTGCCATATCTCATGCCTGTAACTCTTCCAAAATTGAAATCTGTGATTAGGTTTCTCTTGAACCATGGCTGATGCTGCAGCTGCATCAGTAGCAGCTGTTGCTATTTCAGTAGGTCAAACAGGTTAGATTCTGCAGATATCTCCATTCATAGACACACGACAGAAGTGAATTAAAGGGATGCCTGAGTAGCTCCTTCAAAATTCACTTTGATTTATCCACTCCTAAAATCCACGTTCAAACTAACACATAAGCACAGTATATGGCCTATGTTCAGGCTGTTGCTTACATCACTGCAAGTTCCTCTCAGGCAAGCTGTCTCCTGATTTGTCACAATGAAGCAACTTGAGTTCTTTAAAGCTTTTATTTCTGTAACTTGGGTGTCATTTCCTCTCCAGTGTTTCTTCTTTCCTTAAATTCTGACAGCCCACAGCCCTCCTTTGGCATATTCCTAATGCTTTGAGGAAGGAAAGCCACCAAGCCCAGATGAAAGCAAATGAAAGGTACCTTCTCCTTTCAATTCCTAACCCAGGTGCCACTGTCGTAATTCCTTTGATGGCTGGTGCAGGAGGTTTTATTTGACTCCTTGATCTTGTCTGCTAATACTGAACCCAGAAAGAAAAGTAAATCTCCTGTTTCCTTTAACAGTGCTGTGCATTCAGAAGGGATTGCGCTTAAAAACCACGAAGGTTATATAGACATTTTATCCCAAATATGAATACTTTTCTCATGCATTCAGTTATGAAGCTTGTTATTTTCTATGCTCTAACAAAATCTTGATCCTACTGAAATAAATGAGACCTTTGCTGTTATCTTGCACAGAGCTAGAATTTCAGATTGGAAAATTAAAATTGCATGAGAATGTTTTAAGACATTAATGATTCAGTTAAAAATAAAACAACACAAAACAAAGTGGAAAGACAATGAACGGTATTACCAGATTACTATCAGCAAATTCAAAACTTGAGAGCTGTTAATTCAATAAATAAAGAATATTCTTTTAAAAGTGATAAAAATCGGGGATTATAGCAGCGAGATACTTCTCAGCAACTTAATTAAACTATGATGAAGATAGGTTTTTTTCAACACTGTTACTTGTGCTGTGTATATTTGAAATACCAAAAATAGCTATTGACTTCCAAATAGATTAATATTTTTCATTATTTTTAACAAAGTAATTAACCTAAAACAGCCTCTAAAATCAACTTACTAATTATTAATCGGTAATATAATTGTTTAGTGAAATATACTTACCAAAACAGAAACTGGAATTACATGTAATGTTTTGACTGTGGGACTTTCTGTGGGCTGAGGAACAGAGCAAAAGACCATGTGTTTTTCTTTTACTGCCAGGGAAACTCAGGGAGCCAAACATCTTTAGTCTTTTATTTCTTCTGTTAATTTCAGTTAATTTGCTTTTAACTTTCATGCTATGTGTTCATTTAAGGGTATCCTGTTTATTCCACTCAATTTGAAAATTAATTTGGATTGAGTGATTACAAATTACTTCACTGATGTACAGCCCTCATGCAGATCTGTTTGCAGAATGGATCCACTTCTCCAAAGCCACTCCAAAGCATCTTGGTTTGGGACTGCTGAAATATCATTACTCATATGGACTGTCAATTCTTTTAAATTTATTCTAAGTTCTTCCTTCTACTTCTCTGGGCACAATTTTTTCAGTGTGTTACCCCAATACTTAACAAACACAAATCTTTTTGTAAGGTATAACTAGGAAGGCTTATTTGAAAAGAATTGTCTAGTTTCTTTATCTGTATGAAAGCGAGGGGGGGGGGGGAGGGAGGGAAAGGCCAAGGAATATTTAATCTCCTGGGCCCCAAAGATGTCTTGCATCCAAGTAGCTTAAATAAGCCATCTTTTTCTTTGCCAAATCAGGAGACTGAGCAAGTCACTCAATTCCTTTTCCTGTATGAGGAAAGAACCATTGAGGTTCTACCATACAGGGGAAGAGTTTTGTCCAAAAAGAAACGACAGTATGAAATACCAACTTCTTATATGAGAGCGCAGCTCTCTTGCAGACCCTCTCCATAAATAGACTTGAATAAAAAAGCAAATCTGGAACAAAGGCAAAGAAAAAAGCACAGTGTGGCTACTGGGGTCACTGACTTCTTTCTATCTTGTGTCCCAAAATACAAGGTATATAATGTCTTGCTGCTACTATTCAGTGCAAATGATGCTACTGGTCTTGAATGTTTCATTGGCTGAGTTCTCCCCTCATTGCATTACTCAAACTCTGGAGAACATTCTTCATACATATCATATCACAGTTTTTCACACTTTTTTTTTTCTACACATATAGCGTTTTTTTTTTTTTTTGCATATTTAAGCCTTGGCTTGATTCATAAAGCTGAGACTCATATAATTCATGTCCTAAGAGCTATGAAAACACTACACAAAATCTGTGTAGCCTTAATACAAAATTAAGGGTATGTATGCAATTTGGAAGATAAAGGTTTTCTGTTCTGTGACTGAAGATGTATTTCCTTTGAGCTAGGTGACTTCATTTGATCAGAATAGTGTTCAGGACTTGCTCCTTTCCTTGTTTTTCTTGTCTCCAACTAGAAAAGTAAGTTTAAACTTGCAGAAAGAGTAAATTATGTAAGTATATCGGTAAGATGCTGGTATAAATAAGAGGTAAATCTCATGAAGTCATCATATTTAGGCTTGCTTAAAAATGATGCGAGTTAACAAGCACATTTACTGGGAAGTGGTCTCAGTGCACTGAAAACGTGAATAATGTCTAATAAAATGAATTGAGAAAGAGTTAATAAACTAGCTGGTTTTCACAGAATATTTTGTACCTGAACAGGACATACTGTTATTTCATAAGGCCAGTAGCCCTTTAAATGGTCCAGGTTCAGAGACCATTCAGACAAATTCCAAGTAGTGGGGTGCTAGGAGGAAGAGTTATTACTCTGATGTATTTATATAATTTAGACATAATTTAAGTCGGGTATAGTGCGCAGTTTACAGAGGAGCACTTGTTGTATGAGAACAATGATTGCACTGCACTTGGATTGTGTCTGTCACAGAGATGTCCTTCAGGGCTCTGATGACATTTCTGGGCATTGTGGTTTTCCCAAAGGAACCATATCTGTGGTAGGACATACTGACTCATGATGACTTCTCTGTGACATTTCTCTCTGTCAGAGTACTTGAAAAACACAAGATAGAATGAGCTACAGCTCTCATTCAGCAAGCAATTTATAGGAAAAGAACCTCTAGCATTCAGGAAATTGCAGTCTTTTCATACTACCAAGGTAGACTTGAGAGCGATATCCCAATTTCTTACTCATGAATTACTTTTTTTTTTTTTTAAATGATGTCATTATATTTGTTAGTAAGACCTTGGCAAACATGCAGCTTTATTTTTCCCATTTAATGCCTTAGGATTTTAAAGTCTTTACATTTCAAATTGCCCTTTTGTTTTAGTTAAGATTATTTTAATGTGTGATGACACAACAGAAATATTGCCAAAATAATGATCACTACACAATCGTTTAGATTAGGCAGAAGTTTAAGAAGGAAATAAACTCAACAATCCAACAAGCCGTCTTCACCATTGAAAAATTCTTAGAGAATTTGTTTGGGGTTCAAAGTGACTTTTACTTGCAGACAGTCTTCCCCTGACACAAAGAATGTAATTCTTTCCAGGTAAGTAGTATAGCTATTAAATCAGATAGCAAGAAGATGAAGTAGGCTATAGTCATGGGAACAGGTTTTTCTGGTGTTGTTTAATTCCACTGGATGCTGTAGCCAGCAGTCACTGCTATTACATTAAAGAACATGCTCCCCTATGGATGTAGAGTCACCCAATTTCATTCTGATACAGCTAGTTTCAGTGGGAGCAGAAGAGGGTCATTCTCCAGTGGGACATACTCCATGTTCTCTTTTAAGCTGAACATTTATATAGACTTCAAAAAGCAAATATAATGATCAAGAAAGCTATTTATGTCAGTAAAGGCTCAGAACACAAGATCAGAGTGAGAATGATTGAAAAACTGCATTCAGTTAGCATATTTAACGTATTCTCAGAATTCTTATTTGTTTAGCAACTTTGCTACCTTATTTACACACAGTACATGTCATTTTTGTATCTTTACAACAGATCTATAGATTTTTTCCATGGAGTTTTTTTGTGAGTATGACAAACTAGATAGGACTATCTAGTTTAATGGTGTCAAGTTTTATATAATAGATGTTGAACTTGTCTTAAATTGTTTTAGGTTGTGTTATGATATTCCCCATTTACCACTGTGTCATACAATTTCAGCTAATCAAACCTAATTTCCGATATAGTACGGAATCTTTACTATAAATTATCCTTATTGCCTTTTTTGTGACAAAGCCTCCAAGACTCATTAATATTTGTTATGATTTAAAAACCTGGTTATTCAAAAGAGAGAACATGTTGTTGTCATTACTATAGATCCATCACAATGAATGCAGTTACAATCAGCTACATTTTCCAGAAATGGAGTAGTAGTATCATAAAAGAGACAAAACTGATTTTTATTTTTCTTCAGGAGATTAACAAGGCAAAAATGACCTCATGAAAACATTGCCTTTTATGCTTGTCATGAATTGTAGGAAAAAAAAAATGTTTAAAAAGAACTAATTTAGATTCTTAAACTGAAGCCAATATAAGATTGACATGAGAAAAGGAGGAAAACCCAAGGTAGCTATAAATCTTTTTGTTGTTCTTCAGTGTCCAGTGTAATTTAGACAAGCCTTGGAGTTCTTTAAATTATGCCCCACTGTTTATAGTCCTAAGGGGCAAATCCTGCATCTGGAAAGTACATCCTCTCTCCAGAATCATACCAGGAGAAGCAACTGGTAGCCCCATGATGACTCACTTTGGGAGAAAAAATTATACTCTACATTATATGTGTGTGTGATTTGTAGCGCCCTGTTGCATGTTCATTAGGCAGCCAGTTTCATCTGACCTAGCTTCTGTGCTTCTACTGGGGTTATTCATGGTACTACTGCCTCTATTTTCCAATTACACATTTGTCATCCCATCCAGATGGGATGGAAACTGTACATAATAATGGTTAGGTAGAGATAAAATTTATAGTCATAGGAGAAAAGGAATATGTATGTACGGAGTTATAATTAGAAGTACTGCTGTTTGGATATGACCAGCATTCCAGGTCAGGGTCAGCAGTGCTTCTGTCAATAGTAAATGATCGTTTCTGTGTACAGTGGGTCCAGAATTACTGTTATGATTTGCACGATAGTTAAGTTTCATATTGTTACAAGTTTTCTCCTGATTCTCTTTTTTTTTATGACGGGAAAACTTTTTATTTTTTTTTTAAGGGAGATCATAAACAAAAAGGAACAAAACAGTTTGTATAATTTCAGAAGGGACTAATTCTGTTTAATTTAATTTAATTTTAATTTTACTTCATTTTTCCAAGCTTAAAATGCCACCTTGTAGTATCCATATGGAGAATGCAAATGAATTGTGTTGTAATTTTCAGGGAACATCTTAGAGAAACTGTATTTAACTCAAGAGCTGTGAGCTGAGGATCTCTAGGTCATCATAATACTCTGCGCACCATGCTTATAGGCAGTTTGGAAACCAAACAGAAAAGGTATCAACATCACTGCCTAGAAAATAGTACGAGGTAGGGAGCATCTGCTGCTAAAAGCTTCTGACAGTTCCTTAGACAAGATTGGACAAAATGTTTTTTTCTTTCAAAGCTTAGTATCAATTCCTGTTTAGGCAGTCTCATTGCTGAAAGATTTAAAGGTGACCATGGCTGTACTGTGAGTGCTTACACAGGCAGATAGTTTAGAGAAAAAAGACAGAAGGGAAACACTGCTGTCAGTGCCACCAGATGTAGATGTACTACCCTGTGTCCATACTTATTTGTCACAGTGGGGGGTCACTGATTTCTCCAGGGTAGTTTAGCAATATTAACTTCTTAAATGAACTAAGCAAACTGTCTCCAGAGATCCTACCCCTACAATTCTGAGATTCTGTGATATTATTTTTTTATTCGTATTTTTAGTAGTGCTCTTTTTTGGGTAGCACCCTTAAGACAAGTTTTGTCTTGTTCTTGGAGTTAGAAACAGCACGTATATCTTGGGACACTTAGAGGAGACTCTCCAGTAAATCAAAGGCGGCACTTTCAAGTGAAAGCTGCAATTTAATATATCATTCAAATCTGTATTGACTAGAACTTTCCACTGTTTCATTTCTGTAACTGCTGTATAAGGACATGTAATGACCTAAATCTTACTTACACTATGTTTTCACCTAATGAAAAGAAAATAGTCATCTGGCTCACATCAGCATGCCTGTTAATCTCCCAGCAAAGTCATGAAAGAACGTAAAGGCTGCGATAATTTCTTTAGGAAAGAGTTACACTTGAGGCATATTAGTCTCAAAATACTGACACTGCCACTTTTGTGAATAAAAGACTTCTATCTCATTGACTATCACCAGGGAACCTTTCAAAAATCATAAATACACTAAAAATAAAAATAAATAAAAATAAAAAAAATTAAGAATCTCTATCTCAGATCTGTATAGCCAAATTGTTGAATTTTGCAGTCCTAATGTTTATCTCTGCAGTCTTCCCTAAACTGATTCTTCTGAACTGTGCCAGGATTTGATGTACTTTGTTTTCAATTACCCTGTGGTGACTGCCGCCACTTGCATTTTTCAAACAGCAAGGACTTTATTACTACCACTGATATTAGGCTCCATGGGGTAGTTACAGAAGAAGCCATGTTACAAGACTGTCAAACTAAGCCTTCCAGGCACAGAGTAAGGTTTTGGATCTGGTGTATAACAAAGTCTTTTAAAGAGCAGATGTTTTGAGTGAAGGTGGTACCATATAGCTGTAGGATGGCAAAGTACATACAATCACACAGGCAAATATTCCAACCCCCCTATGGTGAGCCAAAGCCATCACTTTCCAATGATAAACAATGGCACTACCATTATATATAGGCTAGACTGTTATAGCAAAGGCACAGGGGGCTGAAGCTGTTGTGCAGGCGGGAAGGACGATGACTGGAGTTGAAGAAGTGCATTATAAAGGTCAAGGGAAGCAGAGAAATCTTGGCACGGGTATCTGTGTGTGCGTATATCATGAAGACCTTCCTTTAGTGCATGAAAAGGATAGCGGTGCTTTGTCATGGCATAGAAGACAATGATCTTCCTTTAACAGCAACGGGGCTTGCTGTACCAATACTCATGGAGAGACTGTCCTCATACAATACTATAGAAAACTAACACCAACCCATCTAATTTATTATTGTGGAAGACAGGAGCTAGGAAAGGGATATCCTGGGGCTCCGCACGCAACTAGACTCTGGCTCACCTCTGCCATTGTCACCAATGTGTATCAGTGTTTGGTTTCTTCTAAGAAACCTCAGGGTGGTTTAAAACTAGCCCAGATTTTACTATACGAACTAAAGAAACATAGCAAAGGCTGAGGTCATGACCAAGAGCTTGGATCCAGAAGATGCAAGTACCACAACCACATGCAAAAACAGGTTTTTGAATTGGAAACCATGGAGCCAAAAGGAGCCTGAGATCTCTGCATGATGTGAAGTTTCTTCCAAGTTCTTGTGAGATGTTTCACAGCATCACTAGCTGATTATTTTTTCAGTGGCTGTGGGACTCAGCCCACACTGGTTAGGTAGGCCTGTAGCAGTTTGGGCTCTATCCTTTGAATGACTATGAATGCTAGGTAAGAAACCGTTCCCTCATAATTGTAAGCATATAAAATGGTTCTGGAAGGAAATCCTTGTTCTCTTCCCTTATAGTTCAGTTAATTGTTCCAGGTGTAATAGTTTCTGATTCCTGCTGGTAATTGGCTTGCGCTTGAAAGCTCAACAGCCCTTGTGAACTGAATTCTACCTTGTATAATTGCAGCAGCTGGTTTTATTTGATATAGAGTAACTTCTCTTTACATTCTAAAGGCTTCACTTTAATTTCCAGACAGCTTTGTATCACAGTATGTGCTCATACAACAATAATGAATGTCACTCTTGCTGCTTCTTTATTGCTAAATTTATAGACAGTGAGCTTCACAAAGTAATTTGCAAACTATTTACTATGGCTAAGCCACCAGAAAATCTTCGGAGGGACTTTAGAAGGAAGAGGCAGCACTGCAAGCAGGAAGGCCTTGAAGTGTGCAAGTAGTGATGAGGCTTTCAGGCTCAGCTGCCCTTGAGAACATGTTCTGTAGGTTAGAAATGAAAGCAGAGGAAGCTGCTTTTAAATTTAGTAAATACAAAAGCATATTGTGATTGAACAAACTAAAAGTAAATTGAGACTAACTAAGTCATTTAACTTGTAAGTCAAGGTAAGAGAGACTGTAGAATCTGAAAATAGCAAAATAAGAATCACAAAAAAATCAATATAATACCGCACAAAGAATCAGTGCAGTAAGTGCAAAAAAAAAAAAAAAGTATTACAGTACTTAAACCTGAAAGCCTCAGCTTAGCAGTGACCTTTGGAATATACAGCACAGGCTTGAAGAGGACACATTTCAGATGCTAGTTAAATCTGGAAAGGCACTAGAAGGTCACAGTGCATATGCATGCATTGGAAAAAGGACTAGAGTTTAAAAAAGCTCCAGAAACCAGTGTTATTAGTTACATAACTGAAGAACGGCTGTTATGCTAACCTGACAGTTTAGGCAGCAAGAGGTAAATATGAATATAATCACAATGCCTAAGTGATACATCATTTACTTGAAGATAGATAAGTGCCCTCAGCTGTTAGAGCAGCTTATGTAGTTTACCTCTGCACCTCAGACTTTCACCTCCTGAACTTAAGCTGGTGTAAATCAGCATGGACTAATTGAATTGAGTTTAACCACACTGATTTTAACACCTGCTGGCGATTTTTGTCCTCTGCTTTGCTCTGTAAGACTGACTGAGTGGTTTTATTACTTTTTGTATTCACATTCCCTGTTTTGTTTCTCTAGGGATGACACTAAAATTATTTTACCACTGTGCTGTACTTTCTTGTGAATTGGTATGCCTGAGATCAAAGCTGAAGTGCACAACTGATTTAAAAAGAAAATGAGTAGACTGTTAGTCTCGAGGAACAAACAATTTTTTGAATCGAAGATATTGTGCGCTAATGTGAGGACTTAAATGAAGTTTAAAATTTTGGAAATAAGGCTTTATACAAAAATCGTTTCTGTTAGTCTTTCTAGAATAGTTATGCGTGGTTTGCACTGCTCTGAGAAAGTAACTGGATGTGCAGATCTAACCCAATTCTCTTAAATTGAGTTATAATTGCTCTGCTTAATCAAAAAGTATTTTTAATACCTCAACACTGAAAATTCTTAGGTTTTGGTATTGTTCATGTATTTAGTACTTAGAGTTACTTGTAATATTGTTTTTCAAGATGGCTGAGAGTAAAACCTCTATCTAGCGCTACCAACCCAGGCCATTCCATGATTCTATGAATTCAGTTACCAATGAATTGAGTAGATGACTTTAAATTTCATATAAATAATTTGCAACTAATAAATAAAAAATGGTCTTTTTGTTAACAGTGGCCATCAGTGAGTCCTCACCTTCTTTTTCCGCAAACTCACTTATTTTCTGATCAACTGTTTCCTAGAAGCTGAGCATCTAACTTAATAATAAGCAGTTTGACATTGTAGGTTATTTCCGCAGAACTTTTTGTACTGTCCTGAGTTTTGTCCTTGGGACTGTGGGATTTGGGGTAAGATACCTCAATGTTATAGGCATTCAGAGTTGTGCGAGACTTGAAAAAAATCTTACTGTGGATTGTCTCGTATTGATGGATGGTTTTCTCTGTCCAAAAAGAAAACATAGCCTGCCAACTTTATACGTGCTGAATAATGTTTAACTCCTCAAGCAACTTTCTATTCCTGTTGAAATAAATGGAACCATCAGAATAAGATCTCTTCACTTAAAAGTAGCAAAAACTCTTTCAGTAAATTTCACTAACATCACTACATTTTGATGTGGAAACCAATGGAAACACAATACTCAGAACTGTCTTTCTACTTCTGAATATATTTCTATATCAGTCGAAAGCAGTCTTTCAAAGATATGTGCAACTAATGAAAGTGTTTTTGATTATTCCTTTCCACATTTTCATTCACAAGGGCTCTCTGAAGTTCAGGCGTGAGCTGAGCTAATACCAAAACTATTTTTCTGTCTGTATTCTTTTCAGTAGTTACATGAATTCATGACATATTTGTGGATGTGATGTTTTGCATGATTACTCTAGGCAAGCATTCATCCATTTGAGATTTATTGGCACTTACTCACAAAAGCAGACATCAATAAATATGCATTTAAGATGATTTATTTATTTATTTTAATAGCGTAATTTTAATAAGCTATGATTATATCACTTAGCCCTTCAGGAATCTCAGAGATTGAGTGAACATTTAAGGGTTCTTGTCGCTACTGAAACAAAAGTTTGGTCCATTCATAACCTGACAACTGCTTTGACAGGTTACAACATTAATTCTGCACGGGAGTGGAAGAGGGTTGGAAGAAAGGCACATCCACAAAGCAGAAAATCTACAAGTAAATGAAAGACAGCTTCTGCTTAGACAAAATCTATGCAGTCCATGCATTTCAACATATTTAATGAATCTTAGATTATTGATTTTGCCCAACTTCTCAATTTTAGGATTACATATGGAAGAATTTGTAAGAGTCAGGAAGTGAATTGTAAGCTAGAAACTAAGTTGGCACAATCATGGAAGAGTGTGCTAGAATGGCAGGATCAGTATTTTCATCTATTAAGATGCTTACTGTTTCCTTAGGAATCTAAGAATTACTGGGGCAATATGAATGCCAACCTAATTGTTAAATGTATTGCTTTTTCTGATCAGTCATACTAGGTGTAGTCCAGCCCTGTATGAAGTCTCTGAAAAATTAATGTTGACTTCAGGGAATGCTGGATCAGGATGTAATAGAGATACTAGATGATGAAATATGGTAGAAAATGTAATCATCTCCTAAAAACAAATGATATCCTATCTCAAAAGTGATAAAATGTCATTTAATTTCTGTTGGCATTCCTGCTCACATCTGCACCTGCAGAGACAATATTCTCAGAGCTGAACGATATTTAGAATGAAGACAAAAGTAGAACGTCGGCAGGTAAAGTGATTTGACTCCCATATTGACTAGAGCAATTTGGGAAGCCAATGCTGTGAATTAGATGAATGACAGCTGGAAAAAAAAATCAGAGGAGCAGCAATAAAAATTCTGCCGATAAGAGAAATATATCTAAAACATAAAATATTAAAATGTTTGATTACCTTTCCACAGTTATCTAGCATAGCAATCACTCTTTTGTAAGAGTTTTCCTTAAAAAGAGCCATATAATATTTCCTAGAGAACATATGATTACTCTTTTTCTTTTCTCATACTGCCTACTTAAATATCTGTGTTTGCTAGATGTACAAAAGTGGAACTCCAATCACATCTAACTGGCTGGCTATTAATCAAATTGTGGTGGAAGGATGGGATATTTAAAAATATATATATACTTAGGACAGATAAACTAAATTAAATCAAAAGGTAAAGGAAATACCCTTCAAAGGAAGCATTTGCCCTAAAAGAGATCTGACAAATAAGAATGACTGTCTTTAGCCTTCAGGCTTCTACGTGTAGTAAAAAAAACACAGGGCAAATGTATATTTTGTCCTTAGCACCTACTTTTCTGAGTGCCTAGTACAGCCCAGAATATGGGTTAGAGAGGGGTGAGAAGAGGGTATGGCAGATGTGCTTAGTAAGGATTTAAATGTTAGCCTATTTTCTCTAAAAGTCATAGTCTAAACCTGACAAAGTCAGTATAGAGCTGCCACTGGATTCCATGATACTAAGATTGCACTGCTAGAGCAAGGGGAGTATAGATAACACCAAGGTCATCCTCTTTAAAAGTAAATGCCAAATACATATACTGACATACAGGCATAGATTATATAGATATATAGAGAATACACCTATAGATGTTTTGATACAGCTATGGATACAGAGATGTGGATGTATATGAACATTTCATAGAATCATAGAATTGTTCAGGTTGGAAAAGACCTTAAAGATCATCAAGTCCAACCACAACCTAACTCTAATAACCCTCCACTAAATCATGTCCCTGAGCACCACATCCAAATTGTTTTTAAACACATCCAGGCATGGTGATTCCCTGTGAAGCCTATTCCAGTGCTTAACAGCCCTTTCTGTAAATAAGCTTTTCCTGATATTCAACCTAAACCTCCCCTGGAGCAACTTGAGGCTATATTTACATATTTCAGAAGTTGGAATCAAATTGTTTTGTCTGAACTTGTTATATATGTTGATTTACAGAGCAGGTAATAATTTTAATTATGTAATGATAATATATTTTATTTCAGCTTTGTTAGAGTGCTGATTTTTTTATTTTTTTTTTTAAGTATAGTATTTTAATTCATTTGCTTTGGCTGTTATTGGAATTGTATGGAAAAATCGGAAGTAAAGGCAGCCAATTAAATGTGTCAGTAAGATCTTGACACTTCCAGAATAGCATTTTCTTGTAATCTTTCTTGTGTCTTGTAAACTTTTTAATAATCTTCTTAGATATTGACTTCTCTTAGCAAGTGTGGGATGAAGAGAAAATCACAAATTACAGAAATTTAGAGTATAATAAAAACGTCATTCCAATTAATACTGAAAAGACATTTAATGTTGTTACTAACTTGCCTTGAAGGGTTGGTAGGGATTTCTCTAGGTTTCTCAAGCTCTGAAGACTGCCTAATGAAAGGTGCCCTTTTGTGTGAGCTCAAAGTGTTATTACTGCTTGGGCTTCTGAAGCCAACACAGAGGCAACTCCCATTCCAACAGAGGCAATTTACAATCCTCATCTAAGCATCCAACTTGCATACACAGTTCTCCCCTTGAGGGAATATTTTCTATAAGTATTTTACAGTCTGCAGCTTTATTTATTAATTTTGCTAGTGAAAGGTAAAGTGCATTTAAGCAATAAGCAGTAAGAATGACTCTTGAAAAAAGTCTGAACTCACTTTTCTCAGTTCCTTCAGAGTGAAATGCCTGCAATGGTATGTAATGAGTTTTTGTCTCATGGGGGTGCGAAATGTTACTGTGTTATTTACTTCTGCATGTAAAGAGTAGAGGAATGTTTTATTAGGAATATATGGACTGAATCAATAACCTGGCCTTACCCAGCAGCAAAAGACAAGATCCCCCTCCTGTCATTCTGTGAAATGCAGCTGTCTGAGCTAACATGTTCCATAAGGATGTAATATTGTGTAAAACTTTCTCTTTTTAGAAATTTCTTTTTAATATGAAGTGCTTAGGTTGTGTCTCAGGCAGGCAGGAGTAACTTGACTTATTTCAGTTATTTAATGAGAAGGTAAGAGAAATTGTATGGATTTTTAATATATGTCTGTATGTGAGATATGTATAAGTTAGTGAATGTTCTACTGGTGAAAACATAATACTTAAAAGCACAAAGACAAATAAGCTTTGTTCTTGCATTTGATCTTTAGGTCTGCCGTGCACAGTTCTGCTCACATGCCTCAGTCTGAACCCATAGTGATTTTTTTCCAATGCCACACCTAAGCTTGGGCCAGCTCCCTCTCTTCATTGCAAATTTTGATGAGGTTTGCTGCATGACAGGTTTAAAAAAGTTAAGACACTTGTCTTTTGTTTGGACAAAGAAGGTGGAATCATTATTTTCTAAGTGCCTAACTGTGATAGGGCTGCAAATGCCAGCACGTTCAGTCACTCAGTGCTGTGCTTTTGGTATCAGTGACCACTCACAATATCCCAAAATAGTAATCTGAGCAGTTGTTTAGCGTTTTTATGTCTGGATATTTCAGTTCCGGGCACTCCGTAGATATGTCTGATCTTCTAACCTGATAAAATGCCAACCAGAACTCACATAGTAAATATCATTGACTTCAACGCTATTATTAATATTTTAACCAGCTGTTCATGAATTTCAGTTTGTTCATTTCCATTATCTGGAATGCTCGAAGTTATTTTGTATCAGGGATATTTTTAGCAGTGATTTTTTGGTTTCCACTCTGCTTTGTTGTCTATGGCAATGTTGGAAGTTATTTTTCTTTGACTCTGTGAGCATACCGACACACTCTATATAATCGGTAAGAGGCAGAGAACATTATTCCCTGAAAAGCCATATGTCTGGTATAATTTGAAGAAAGAATATATCCAAAGTCTGTCTTGCCACCTCACCTTTCAGAACTCACTAGAGAACCTGACATCCACTAACATTAATCCTCAGAAATAAAAACTAGAGTCTTCCTTGCTCAGGTTATTCCTTACTGTTTTTCAAAATATTTTTTAGAAGAAATTGACAAAATGGATAAGGAGTATCAATGACATTCTTCCTTATGAAAAGTTCATATCTGAAGTGACATTTAAGATTTGAAAGGTGCCTACAAACTCCTCAGTATTAGATCTTTGTTCCTTGTAAAACATAACTACCTGAGCTACTTATTTGCTTATATGGTATAACTGAGAAAGTACAGGGAAAACGTTGTGTGTGGCATTTCAAACAGTACAGCTCCAATGACAACCCATTTAGAGCTCTTTCCAAGACTGCATTAATGGGGAGGATTTGATGATTTCAGATGATTAAAAAGGTTGTTCTTTCTCAGTTTGTTGTCAAAAGATGATATAAAGGCTGATCATCCTTTTTCTCAAAAGCCAATATTTCTTCAAATGCCCAAGGGATAAGGAGTGAGTTAGAGGAAATAGCTATTTGATTTTTTTTTTTTATCTTTTTTGAAATAATAGGACATGATACATAAAACAAGATTATAGCCACATGCATACAACTACTGCAGCACTCCATGAATTAAATAGTTATGATTACTGAACATGGTCTTTCAAATAGCACAGGTAAGGCAACAATAGGGAGGTAATTATCACTATAATAATTAGAAGGTGCGGGAAGAAAGAGACTCCAGAGTGATCTTGCTTAAACTCTGTCTCAAATCTCAAATATCAGTGTTTAAGAAAAGTTGAAGGCCCTCACCTTGTGTTTTGCATGTTTTTTGGGATCGTTCTGAGGATTTTCCACTTGCAGCGGTTGGTTTAGGAGCAGAGTGCAGTCAAACACCTGTCATGACTAGTCAAGCTGTAGCCTTTCTGTTACTCATGAAGTCAAAGCTCTGGGCTGTGTACTTCAGAACATCACTTCCTAGACCAAGACTTGCTGAAGGGACAGAGGTGACATGCCCCATAAGTTTTGTAAAGAACAGGAATAAAGGGAAAAAGAAACAAGGTTTCTATCTGGCTGGTTGTACTGTAAAATAAGGAAAAGCTTTGTTCAAGCTAACATTCTTGGAGTAAATTTAAGAAGCTTACTTAAAACAAAGTCATGAAAGTGGATAAAAATTTTGGTAATAAACTAGTAGTCTCTCTGTGACACATTTTATTTACAAGCATTGTCCCCTGGGATAGGTTTCATTTTGCGTTTTAAGATGGTGCCTTGCAAATCAGAAGGCAAACTGTAACTCCTTTGCTTTTTATACAAGTTTCGAAGTCCTGCGTTGTTCATCTGAGTTTTTAGATGAATTAATCCATTCTTACAATTGCATTTCACTGGTACAGTTGAGAACTGCCCCAAAACTGAGATTGGAAAATGAAAAGTTTAGTATTTTGAACTGTAAAGTGTGGGCTAGAGAGGATACACATAGACGAGTTTTTTGCTGCAGGGCAAGCCTTTAGAAACAATCTGAAATGTTAGGATATTTTCCCCCTTTCGTGAACTTTAGTTCGTAAAAGAAAGGCTTCAATGTTGAAAGACTACTGAATACTGTGCAATTGTTGCTGTGTTTGGGAGATGCCATGGAGGTGAGCCGTGTGTTTGGGACAGTGGGACCAACACATCTTCTGCAAGAGCCTCAAAGGAGAGAGGTACAGGGAGACAGTGGGCCTTTCCTCTGCTTATGCCTGGCACTAAATGATGGCTCACAGAAGCCCCTGTGATATATAGTAAGCTGTTTGTGTTGGCACAAAGCTTTAGATTTTTACAGTTTTGAATAATTAATTGAGTCCTATTAGATTCATAAAGAAAGCATCAGACAATCTCCTGCTGAAAGGAAAGAACTTTCTCTTTCTCCACATGTGTATGTACACAGCAGATGGTTAAAAGCAATTTATTTCTTTGATTTGACTGCTAGCCAGTTTCTGGACTGAAGAAAAAGTGGTTTGGTTTTCTATGTCCTTGTCAAGAAGGTATATTAATCTGTCATTTCACACATACAATGTGATTTAAATTAGCTAGACACATATTTACCAGTGCAAATATGTTAATGTGTTGAAGACCCCTTAGGGCTGAGAGGATGCTTTTGCAATCCATTGAAGAGACTGTGTGTGTTGCAAACAAGTAGTTTATTGCTAAATCTATTTTAACAGTAAAATTAACAGATTTTACCAAGCACTGGGGCCAAATTTCATACCAAGTGTAACTTCACAGGCTTTAATAGTTATCCTGATGGTGGTTTCAGATCAATAGTTATGACAGTGTCTTGTAAAATATCTTCCTTTAAAAGACAGAATGCTTTCATTCTAATTCAGAGTATTTTCACTGTTACTGAAATCCACTGACAGCTTTGGTGTAAGGAATTGCTTCTCTTTCCATGTTATTTTGGGAATAGGATGGTCATCAGAGACTGTGATAATAAATATAAAGGAGCTAGGTACTGTTAAGATCAAGGTAAGCCTGTGAAAATACAAATGCAAACACAGAGTCTCTAGGAAATTATCATGGGGTTTGAGTTCTTGAGGTTTGGTTAAGTAATCTTTGAGATCAGGATTAGAAATCTCATTCACTTCGGACCTTACAGGCCACTGCAAGATGAATCTTTCTGCAGTAATCTTTCCTGTACACAAGCAGCAATGCATTAGTGAAGTAAGTCTTTCAGCAGATAGTCATTATAAACTATAGTTTGAAAGGAAAAAGAAATCAATATTATTTCTAAGAATACACCGAGGACTTCAAATTCCAAGTTTTATGTATAGTGCTTGAAAGTCACATACATATGCTATAGCCAGGGATAAGTCAAGGGGTTTGTTCTCTACCAGTCTTCTCCATTTTACTCCTTTTTCTGTTCATGATTTGGAATTTAAACAGAGCAACATTGTTTCACATAAAGTACCATCTTTTCTCCTTGAAAATTATGTGATGATTGCAGAACTTATAATGTGCAAGCTCAAGAAAAGCACGTGAAAAGTGAGATATCTCAAAAGAGATACTGAAAAAAAAGAGACAGTGTTTTGCGTTTACAAATTTACTTCTACATATATAAGTAATATAATTCACAGGAATTGTTTGGAGTTCTGCCATTCTTACAAACAAGTGTATTCATCCACACACAAGGTTTCATCCACAGAAATGATGTTCAGGGGTTGCTGATATTATTACATGGGACTGAAAAAGGAATTGCTGTCCACTGTAATGACATAGATACAGCCAACAAAAAAAGTAATTAAAAAAAAAATACAATGGTCTTCATTCTCTCTGTGAAGAATTAATCTAAAATGTCAGATGTATGTTTCAGATCCCTCTAGACCTTTGTTGGATCAAATAATTTGTCAGGACAACTCCTTTCAATACTACAAAAAATATGTATTTTCTATTTCTATTGCCAGAGTTCTCTAATAATAAAATATACTTGGAAAGTCTATAGTCCTACATTAGTCAGTTATTGATAACATAGACATATTATACAGTAACACCAGAAAATACATTGTTTGTGATACTGTCATTTATTCTAACTGTCCTCCTCTGTCTGTCCAGCTATCCATCCACACAGCCACTCGTGCAGTTATGTATTTGTTTGTGTACTTATACATCTACAAGTGATAGATAAGAGACCAAACAGTGGATGTGTGCAAAGTGAGGCAGTGGGTGGTGGATTTCAGCAGTGGTTACGGCAACAGTGCGTTGCCTCCACTGATGCAGATTTTTACAAGCATGACATGCAGGCTGTTGTTCATTGCTGGCAAAAATGAACAGCTAATGGTGGTGATTATGCTGGAAAATAGTGTTCTGTAGCTGAGAGTTTACACTGTTAAATCGTGTTATGATGCTCTTTGTATCTATTGTAGTTTCCATGGAAACAAAAAGGCATTACTTCCAGAGTGACCTATGTACGTATCTATCTACACATTTACCAGAAAGATGTGTTCATGATATTCCCAACTGCTTGTCTGATGTTGTAGACCACAGTTGTCTTACTTCTTGGCCATCCATCCCATCTTATGGTAAATGACAGTGAATAGCAAGTAACAGCTGAGCTCGTCTAATTTGCCATTTCTGTTAACCACCTTTGTAGCCTTCAGCAGAGAAGACTAGAAAAACTTGTCTCCTGACTCAGCTAGGATGTGACAAAGAACAGCATTTTCTTCCAGCTGAGAATGGCTCTGGACCACAGAAACACATCTCTCATCATTTTTAGTCCTCAGAACGCAATGGACATTGATCTCAGTTGATCTCAGTCATAGACTTTGGTGCCATGACTCAAATAGGACCATAGTAGGAGCATTCCTTGCAATCTAGGAGATGGTTGCTCATCTGCTTCTTTCCAAGAATCAGGGAAAAGGAAGGGATCTTACTTACTTCGGCTCTGAAAGCCAGCAGTACCAATAAGGGGGTACCAGCTGAGACATATATATGTTAAGGGAGAGGTGTTTTGCTCTGCCTTCCTCAAAGTAGTTAGACAAAACCTCTGCTGGAATGAAGCAGAACTGCCTCAGTCACCCCCTACCAGCACCTCTCAGCTGGCGCCCCAGTTGGATGAGCTGGGAGGTTTGGCTACAGGCCTGTGCCCCAGGTATGCAGCAGGAGCTGACTAAATTTTCCTGTTGTTCTTCTTCAGCCAAAAAGCAGGGCTCAAGCTGCTTCTCTTCTGGATTGCCCATCTGCTACTGCCAGGTAAGAGAAGCCAAGTTGCTTACTGCAAAGCAGTGGGACCCTTTCCCACATTTACTCACATCAAGCAAGAAGGTGTACCTCAGGCACTGACACAAAGTGTCAGCTTCTTTATTTTACACTGGAGACACTCCCTGGCACAGAGGATCCCTTGCCCTGTTGTCATCCTTCTCCCTCGTGAAGAGCTCAGATTTGACTTGTTCATAAATAGTTCTTATTAATTTACAACTTCTTGTGGAGACCTGGAGGTTGTATTTTTTATTCTTGCTTTGATGACATAAACATGAGTTGCCACAGACACTGGGAACAAACTTCTCCACCGTCCATATGGATGGGATCAAAGATCACAGCATTTCTGACAGAGAAGCAAGAAAGACAAAACACAACAACCTGCAAAAACATCTGTCTCACCATTTTGGGAGAAATGTGCCTTTTGCAGCCAGCCAAACATTTCACTTTTTGGTCTTCTGAAAAGCAAAACAATTCAGATTCAGAATGTTGTATTAAAAAGTCAACTGGCAGGTAAACAGTGCAGGGCCTGATGTCTGAAGATGATGCGCAACGCTATTTCTGAGGCAATCACAATATCAAAAATGTTCTTGAAGACAGAGATTGAAATCTATGAACTACAAAGGGAAAGACAAAATAGAGAGAATTTGTCAGAGTTGTTATTTTCATTTAAACATCGTGGTGTGCATTAAGATCTCCAAAAATAAAAATAAAATAAAAAAAAAATAGAAGGGAATCCCACTCAAATCCACAAAGATTTCTAAGAGACGCCTTCTGGTGTTGACAGATATTAAACTGAATTACTAAAAGGATGAATACAACTGACAAGTTTCTTTTCGCTTGATCCAATCCTTCTAGTCTTTTAGACATTATTATCTATTTCACAGAAGCTGTCTTACCACCATAGCAAAGTGACTTTCTGACCTGGCCTGAACTTAAAATCTTCCAATATTTTCCTAAAGGTCACAGGAGAACACTGTAAATTTTGTCATAAGAAATGAAACTGGAGTGAGGCTGTAGTTGGTCCCATAGCACTTTTCGTAGCAGTGAGGGCATATTAACGCTAACTCATTGGCAAAATTCCAAGTTGGCTAATTATATTCTCTTTCCCTAATGTTTCCTGCAGTTTCAATTAAAGAAGTTATTAATTACTTCCCCTCTTAAAATCTGCTAGCAGTAATGCTGGCCCAGAATAACTTCTGCATTTTATCAGCAGCATGTTTAAGCACCAAAGTACTTGGGGATCCTTTGCTGAAAATCACTGTTGAAATGTATACTGTTAGTAAGTTTATTTTATTTATCATGTCAACCACAGCACTCTTGTATTATTCTTACTATTAGTAATGATTATTATTTATTTTCTGTTGCCCAGTGAGTCTTGTAATGAAAAGATGCAGCCAAAATTCTACCGAAAAACCCTCTTTTTAACATAGAAGATATCTAATGATTTTAAGATATAGTCTGGATGTAGTATGAACACAGAGGTTGTTTGTGATTACATTCAGCTTACTATGTGTGAAGAGACTCTTCAGGCTACGCAATCTAGCTCCAAATACTCCCAACAACTGCATTCCTGTAACAGTCCAAATCTTGCCACATTACACTCACTGTAATTCTGCAATAAACTCTGAGTAGACCAATCATCAAGTGATCATTTTAAAATTAGGATTATTTATTTTAAACTTACTCTGATCTTTTTAACCAGCTTGTTTTTGTTCTCTTTCATATGCTTTTATGTAATACTTCCTGATATTCCTGGATGTTTCATCTTTAACATATTACAAAAGTTACCTTGTCTTCACTCAGACATACATTAGCCTAAAAGTGTGATCTTTCCCCATAAAACCATCCTTGAAGGCCACTACCCATCCCTGCTGTTGTTTTCTCCTGCTCCACTCAGGTATCTCTGCTCCCTCTGACCTCTCAGATCTCAGTGGCGGAGATACTAGGAAGTGGGTGGGACTCACAGCCTTTTCTGATTTACAAAACCTGCCTGAATAATTTAAGAAATACATTGTAAGGTGTAGCTCAGGCACTGAGACATAGCGTTTGATGTCATGATAACACAGAAAGCAGTCACCTAAAACTGTAACAAAGCAGCGAAACTTGGAAGGGCTCACCCGACATGGGAATGAGCAAATTGATTCTGTGCAATTTTAAGTTCCCTGTGGCAATGCCATTCTTTGATGCTTTGACCTTTTTGCTTCTGTCAAGTTTAATGAGTAATATGCTCAGATCACTTAGGACTGATGTTCTTTCTTCCCTCCTTTCAAAGGGCCCAGTAAGTATAGCACTTTAGACATATTTTCCTGGCTTACCACCTCTTACTTCTCTTCAGAATACAGAGAAGGCAAAATGAAAAGCTCTGAAAAACTTTTAAATGTGTGAACCTAACTAAGCATTTAAAAGTTTTTAACCAATATGAAAACTTAGAAAAGTTTGAATACTTAATAAACTTAATCCAATTGATGTGAAAATCCCGCTTCTTTGAAATACTAAGAATTAATTTATTTATTTTTCCTCAACCAGCTGTCCCTTGTGCAGCTTGAAAATACTGACATCGGGCAGAACATTCTCAGTGAAAAAAATAACATTCTAAAACAAGCAGAGAAACGCTATATGTAAAAACATTCATAATTTGGGCATTTTTTTTTAAAGTCAAAATAAGCAAAATTGGGTGACAGCACCAAGTTCCAAATGTGGACGAAACAGAAGACAAGAGATCCAGTAGATAGAGACCTATTTTGTTTGGACATATAACTTTTCATGGTGAAGTACAAATGTTTGGGCACTTTTGTGTCTGGGTGCTACTACTGGGCGCCAACTACAACTTCAGACATATTGTCTGACCTGTTTTTAAGAATGGTAGAAAGGTTCAGCCTGAAGAAGAGAAGGTTCTGGGGAGACCTGATAGTGACCTTTCAGTATCTAAAGGGGAGAGTAGGAAAAAAGGGGACAAACTCTTTATCATGGTCTGTGGTGCTAGGACAAGGGGAAATGACTTCAAACTTAAAGAGGGTAGATTGAGGTTGGATAGAAGAAGGGAGTTTTTTACAATAAGGGTGGTGAGGCACTGGCACAGGTTGTCCAGAGATGTGTTGGATGCCCTGTCCCTGAAGACACCCAAGGTCAGGCTTGACTAGGGTCTGAGCAACCTGATCTAGCGTAGATGTCCCTGTTTGTTGCAGGAGAGTTTTACTTGATAACCTTTAGTGTCCCTTCCAGTTCAAACAATTTTATGATTCTATGACACATTTTAGGTAAAAGGATTTCTTCAGTTGCATTCATATTAAGTGAAATCCTATTAATATGTACATTAAACTGGCATATTCAGTAGTTGAATATAAACTTGGGAGTGCATTTAGATATAAGGACACATTCACCTAGAACATGACCAGTGAAAAGAGTCTCAAAATGTAAAAGATGAGAATGTTATTTGTGGAGAAAGTCACCATGTAGAACCTCCTTGATCTTCTTGAGCAGCAGAGTTTGCTCCACCATTGTGCACATGACTTGACACTGTCTCCTGCCAACAGCTCCATAAACGAGAATTTTAAAATAAAAGTTTAGAAAGAAAACTTTATTTATGAATGGTTTTCCTCACTACAAATACAATTTTTAGTTCTATTTTTAGTTCAGTTCTTGTAAATCTTAATGGGGACATAGGAATATAGCACGAAGAGAAGACATCCACATACATATAAACAACTCCCCAAAAATATCCCTTAACTATCTATCTGTGCAACTTGTTATAGGGAACCTGTTATAGCAGGACTCAACGATCTCTTGAGGTCCCTTCCAATCCCTGCAATTCTGTGATTCTGTGATTGTGTGATTCTTCTGCATCCAAGTCTGAGATACGGCTACAGATTCCAGTTATGAAAAAACTCAGAAAGAAGATATGTCACCATAAATATTTTAAAAAATTCAGCTTTGGAAAGTCTGCTATGCAATAAATTTCCTTCAGGATATTTCATCCATGAGCTATGCGCATAGTGACTCCTATTTAAAGTCTTCTAAATAGAATGCATAAAATGAGTTTCTACAGAAAGAGTAAATATAGTGATATATTAAATGAAATGTATTAAGAAAAGATTCAGTATGGATTTAATAGGCTTTTCATTGTGTGAAACACAATTGAATGCTGAATTATATTTGTGTAAGTGTATCCACTAATTATGTGTCTGATAAGGGACCACGTATTTGTTTTAGAAAATCAATTCTTATTTAACTTACATGTAATAACTAGTGGAAGTATTTATCTTTTTTTCCTTTAAGGAGGCTGAGAGCTTAAAGGTTCACTAATATGAAAAGGCTATGAGTCCAGTCCTGTTTCCACTTCATTTTAATCTATTTTTGGGAATACAATGAAGCCTTATAAAGAAAGAAAAAAAAAAAAAAAAGAAAGAAAAAAAGATAGTGAATAAACCTTTTCTATATAAACATCAAATAATGGATGTGCGATTTATACATGATTATACCTGCTACCAATGACATCTTCAATATTTCAAATTTTTGTCTTTCAAATCATCTACAAATGATGCAGCCATTTAGTTACATGAAGGGATGTTAAAAGAATTGTTATGTCTTAAAACGTACAATGTGTTTATATGTATATGTGTGTTATATGCATCCATGTAGTAACTATGGGAATAAGATCTTTTCCCAGTTGCTTCTTAAGGATAGCAGAATTGTGCTTTTACGGTAAACTGAGTAAATGCTTTTAAGTTTTTTCTCTGATTAACAATCCCATGTTAACTCATTTGTGATTTTCAGACATACATATGCAGTTAGAGGAGAAAAGGCAGTGCAAATTTCTTCTCAGACAAAGTTAACAATTATTTCAGAATCAAACAAGTAAACATATCTCTAAGGATATCATAAGCAGTGTAGGCAGCTACTTTGATACATGCCACAGTAATACTGCAGACCCATTTTTTCATAATGTTACACTTGCCTTTATGGTATTTGATGCTAAGGAAAAAAGATGGCAAAAACAGCTATTGAGGTACTTCCCTCTGATGTGGTATAATGCTTAGTACGTATCTTTAAGTGAATTTTGCACCTCGCAGTCCATCTTCAGCCAGGGAAATTGATGACATCTTTGTGTCAACTAGGTGCTTTTAAGTCATCAAACACATTTTCTGTATCTCTTATGCCATCCTCTGGGTCAGGATAACTTCCCTGTACAACTGCAGGAAGAGAATTGGATCTATGTTCTGATTTTGAGAAAACAGGAGAAGATAATACTCCTTTTGGAAAGCAAAGTGTTCAAACATTAGGGCATTTGAAGCATTTGACTTTAACAATCCAGATATAACTTTAATGTTGATGTAATTTTTCTCTACTTATCTGTGAAAGCTTCAGAAAGGTTTACAGGTGGACGGATTGTTCTTTATTCAGTGACTCACTATCACATGGGAGATGTGTTTGCTATGTGAATTATGCCAGTTAGGTTGGAAAAGAGAAGCATTAAGAAAGGAATGGTCTAGAGACAAGCAAAAAAACACAGAGATCTGAAACTTTTCAAAGAACAAATCTAACTGTAATTTCATGGAGAAGGCAACAGGCAACTTCATGAAAGCATTTTTTAATGTGTCCAGTACAGCGTTAAATATTGGTTTCAAGATCCGGGAGATTATAGGGTTTATCAAAGAAACAGTTTTAAGAATTTTTCCTAAATTGTTTGAAAATAGCAAATCCATTAGTGCCAAAGTATCCCCAGCAAAACTGCCTAGCATGGAACATTTCAGTCCAGATTCTTTTTAAGCTTGGTCAAGTTATTAAATAATCAAGTTGTCAAGTTATTTTGGCTCTAAAGATTGTATTTTATAATGGATAGTATCAGTCTTGACTGCAGGCCTTCCTACCAAACGTGTCAATATTTGCACAACAAAGAAGTAGTCCTTTTACAGTCCAGAGTAACGGACTAAGTTTATGTGCCATATATAAGTAATTTCTTCCATCTGGGGCATATGAAAGTGTTACTTTCATCAATATACAACAGTTTAGGGCAGTAATTTACAGCTGAGAAATTCAGTTATGTTAAGAGAATGTGAATGTATCTGAAGAAAAAAATTATATGTCATGGGGTAGATTAGTCATCACACTTCTGTGTGTTTTCCTGTAATTCATGCCATCTCTGATATGGGAACATAAGATCATAAGAAAAAAATAAGGATGTTACATTCCCTGATTTGTGCCATGGAGCATGGGATGGGTGCTATCCTAAATATAGTGCCTCACAAACAGAAATGATGTGTGGAATTTGAGCATGAGGCTTCTGCAGCCAGTGAGACTCCCGTGACTTTACTCCTCCCCTTCAGAACTCAAGAGCTGAGGTGAAGATGCCATTTATGCTCTGTGGCAACCTCACCCTAAGTATGATACTTCTGATCCTCTTTACTTACACATGCTTTTCATTGTGGTTCATGAGTGTGAAGCTTGAAGAGTCTACAGAAATATCAGCAGCATTGTTTTAGTGAGTTCCACTGCTGAAGTAATAAATGAAATGACAATGCTGGTCCATGCTTTACCTGTTTCAGTATTTCTGCAAAGCTTGATTAAAGGAGACAGGGCAGAAGTCCATGAGTGTGGTATTTCAAATAGTTTTTAACTTGGTTTGTTGAAATTATGCTGGCTCCAAAAAGAAAATTCTCATTAGAATCAAAACAAGCCTCATTAACTCTGAGGTTATAATGTCTTGGGCAGATTAGCTTTTGGGTGATTTTAAATAGTGCTGATCAAGTTTAACCAGGAGCCTCCAGTTTAAATCACTCAGTTCAATATCTGGAAAATCATTTCCATTGTACACGCTACTCTTTGTTTGAGAAGAAAGGTTTGCAGAGAGGAGATGCACTTCTAATACCACAGTGACGTCGGGAAAACATTTTACCAGTGGCAACAGCATAACTACCTTTTCCCTTAACAAAGCATTAGTTGCGCATTTTCCTGGTATACATCGTTAAAATTTCTACACTGTTTCTGTGACTAAACCAAATTACATATGTTCAAAAATTCACAATGATAATATTTACTTTTTTATGAATAAAATAATTTTTAATAATATTACAGTTAATTCTAAAAGTTTCTGTGTAAATGAATTACCACTCCTTTAGGAGATGTGGCAACACCAAGTTAGAGACATTCAGACAAAGGAGTTTAATGAGCTAATCGTAAATTTGAAGAGAAAAGCCCATAACAAGAAAAAACAAATGAGCAATACGAGAAAAATGTTCTTAAGAGCTTAAGGAATCTGCTTGGGACCACTCAGTCTGGCCAGTTATTCCTTCCTGACAGCAGCCACTGGAGCTGCTGCTGAGACAAGACCAACAAGTTATACCCTAAAGGGTGTATCTTGCCTTCCCTTTTGTGTTGCTATTTTTGTCCAGTTAGGAATAGTAACACTTGCTACTATGTCAAAGATGAACTGAAGAAAATGTGGACTAGTATTTCCTTGATCACCAGGGAAAATTCTCAACTATAGAAAATACTCAAGCAGAGGAAAGGCAAGGAAACAAAGCCATCAAGGATTTAACTGTAATATGAAATAAAGAATTCTGAATTTATGCATGTAATGCAAGAGCACTGGGACAAAGAAGGTGAGATAAAAGATAAATGGAAATACTTGGGATGAAAAATGAAAAGACTAATTCTTCCACTGAGTTTTGTTCTACTACAGATGAACTTGGACTTTTGCTTCTTTAGATAGGTGAATATTCAAATAAGTTTTTTACATCTCAGTGTCTGTCTTTTGCTTACAATGCAAAGGACTTTACCAATAATAACAGCTTAGATTGATATCCGAGAAGTACACCTAATCAGTTGAACTTCTGTCAGACCTGTGAAATACTCTTTTATGACTAATTTAGACCTAAGATATAAATTTGTTCATTCTGCTCTCTCCAACAAACTGCCTGGTCTAGTAACCGCCATCATCTTCAAAAATTCCACATAATGTGAAAAGAATTTGATTATATTTCAGCACCTGCAGCTGTTATAACAGTTAAATCATATTTTTCTATTCTGAAGCAAAGCATCTATATTTCTGCTACATAAAGGCATTAGAATTCAGTGATGAGACAGGTAATAAATGAGAGAATATTCTAAGGTAATAACTACAATTCCCTTTAAAGGTCATCAATAGATGAGAAATTATTATGTTCTGTTAATGATACTTACCATACTCTGATTAGGTTCCATCTCTGGTTAAAATGAAATCTGGGAAGCCACTCACTCTTTTATTATGAAAAATAAAAGAAAGAAAGAAAAAAAAGAGAGAGAAAAAGAAAAAATAGCATCTGTCTAAGCAGTAATAGTAAAGAATACTCCCTTTTATGATGTAGCATTTTAAAAGAAAATGCTATTACAGAGCAAGTGACTGTTTTACTTCCAAATTCAGGATCTAGAGTCTGATTTGATTGATTAATTGATTGATTGATTGTTCATGTGATGCAGCAAAAAAAGTAAACAAAGAACCCTAACTCTGAAATTGTGACCTTCTTATGAACCATATTCCTAAATTCTTCATTTTCACACAACTTGTATGTATTTGTCTCGTTTAGGTCCTTGTTTTATCATTGACATAACACTTTCTCTTGAAAAGTTGGAAGACACCTGAACACTGTTCAGGGGAATTTCCAGGATTCTTTGCATTAAATACTTTGGAAAGAAGTAGGTGTATTTGGAGTGCATTTCACATCACCCATGTTGCAAGCCCAAGTATGTGCTATGTTATCACCCACAATTGCAACCTACATCTAGATTCAAAGACTGCCCAGACCAGAGGGGTTTTCCTTCCATTATTTCAATAGCTCTTGATGGATTTGTTGTCCAGGAATCTATCCAATCATGTTTTGAAATTGTTATATCTCAATGGAGAAGGAATCTAAAGTGGCTGTGGAATATGAGCTTCTTTAATTTCATGTGGCTTCACAAGGTCATATGAATACTCCTAACAGCTAATCTTGCTCAAGTACCACTGAGTAATGTGCATACGACTTCTGGTAGTAAATATTTTAGATACAAATAAAGGCATTCTTGGTGGGAGAGGTTAAAACATATTTCTAATGATTTACTGAGGTGATATTAAAAACAGAGGGAGGAGATTCAGCCAGGGTTGAAGATCATGTCTGCACTGGAAGTCAGTGTGAATGGGTAAAACACTTTTCATAGAATTGATGTGAACGTCTGCTGCACAACTTCTTTCTTTAAGTTTTTTTTACTTACTTCAATGCTCCTTGCTCTCATTCCTATCAAATATACATTTATTGAATGATATACACACAAACAGAATGATGTTCATACTCATACATGGTAGGGGGAGAACTTCAGGCCTTAGAAAAGGTTCAGAATGCCACCTAATCTCTTTTTTGTACTTTGTTGTTCATCACAGGATATCAGTGTTGCAAAAAGGCACATATCTTCATAAAGTGGTTTCTATTTTCCTGAAATAAAGTTCTCAGATTGTTTCAGCATTTTTTATGCCACAACTTAAGTGACTGACAAGTTTAAGCACAAAACATAAAACTGCTTATTGTGACATTTGGCTAATTAGTGCCTTCAGGGACACAGTGCACTTAATACAGCAAGAAAAGAATTGGTGCCATTTTCATTTTATGTTCACAGAACACAGTCCTTAAGAACATTTGGTGCTTTGTAATATAGAGGGCTCTGTAGCCTTAATGATAAAGTACCACTTACTTAGGCAAGAGTTTAGTGCAGACACCTTTAAAGTAAGGATTAAAGGCTAGTCCTTTTCCTCATATAGTGGGATTTATAGGTCAACAGTCTACATTGCCCAAAATGAGTAATAATCCTTTGCCATTACTCTATCTAGACGACCTTTGTCTATGCAACCCACTCACGTGTTTTATTTTTTGTTTCTAAAGAATACATGTGTTGGTACGTAGCAGATGGACTATTGCTTTTCCTCCCACTGTTTTCAACATTTGACAACCTTTCGACAACATGAATTGTAGCTACTGGAGTTTACTCCAGTTGAAAAACTTAATGCTTCTTGGTAAGCCAGTGATGACAGAAAATATTTCTTGCTATTATTTTTATCTGTCTTGGAACAGTGATGAATCTAACATGACCCTGTGATTGCAACCTGACACAGGTGAATTTATCCTGACAGGTGAAGATATTCTTGGCTCTTGTAGAGCTGCCTTCTCTTTGGAAAAGATATTTCAGTTTTCTCTGTGAAAAGCCCAAGCCAGCTGGTTGTTTATTTCTACATGATTTTTCTGTTTGTTTCTTTGAGATTTGGGGGAAGATAAGTTGATGAGATTTTGTTTTGTTTTGTTTTGTTTTATCATTATGACATCCGTGATGGAAGATCTCTTCTTAATTTTGAAGACATGAATCTAGCTGTGATCTGTCCTAGCTTTTGCACCTAGTAGGAGACTCACAGTTATTCAAGATAGTAGCTCAGCAAGAAAGATGACCTAACATGTTTTCTGTAAAGTGTTCCAGAATTTGAAAAGGCCATGTATACTTTATGTAAATTAAATACTTCTAATCATATTAGGAATCTTTAGAATCTCTTGACATCACTACATTCTTCTAACCCAGAAAGCTGTCAGGCAAAAAGAAATATTGCCCTGAAACTAAGAATGCAAGTAGTTCCTGTGACAAAGTACGAGGAGCCAGGCAGTGTTTCTTTCCTGTTTTTTCGGCAATCTGTGACCACAAGACCAGAAGCTGTCCCCTTCCATGCCACTTCACTTCTCTAAAATAAACTGGTTTCCATCCTTACAGTAAACTTCACATAAAAGCAATTAACTATCCTGATCTTTTTCACCAGTTTGTATATTTCTTGGTTGCTAGTTCTGAATTTAAAATATGCACAACTTACTTTCAACATATTTCTTTTCAGCTACTGTATGAAGTATTTAGTACCCAGGAGGATTTCTTTCTTTTCCACAAAATATTACAGACCAAAATATGTCAATTTGTCAAAATTTGTACCCCACAGCAGATGCTCAACCATGCAAAAGAAATGTTCCTTTTCCATCTTCTATTTGAAGGCAGCTATATGAATAAAGCATTATGGTCCGATCTAAACCAGCTATCATTCCACTATATGCAGATCAAAACTTTTTAAATCTAGCTTTTTTATATACCTGCTGTATGAAATTGTTTCTATAGCATACTCAATACACAGACACTCTCCAAGGAACTTGAAAAAAATTTGTCTTTTCATCCAACTTTACACAGATTAATATTACTTTAATGTAACACTATGTTTCATTGTTTGGATGCATTTTCATCTCTCATTTACCTTCCACATGTATATATTTTTAAATATCATTGAAAGGAGAGTGGGGAAGCGCATCAGATGTTAGCTATTCTATGAGATTAGTCCTAATGCATAGCATGACCTAAATATGCTATGTAAACAAGGCACTGCATATCTTATCATTGAGCGTATTAAACAATTTAGCTAAGATCTGAAACCTTCCCTATAATCTCCAAAATAATTCTCCTGTAATATTAAATGAGAGGAAATGTGGGTCTAAGTCTCCACTGTTAGGTAACTTATAATACATAATTTAAGCTAAGAGTTGACTTATTATAAGTATCTGTAGAGGAGACTTATTTGCTTGTATTTTTATACTTCTTTCCATAGATGTAATGCATACACTAGTGAAAGAAAGACTCATTCCTAACATCCTTTTATTGCAGTTTGTATGACTTAGGCTGTAGGCATACTCTCTGTTCTGACTCTTGCTGTGCTGGCTAGAGATATTACATACTTTTCCCCCACCCCAAGTTATTCATCACTCTCTATAAATTGATTTTGTCCTACAGGCACAGTCACTCAAGTTAGCCCAAACCACTTTCATATGGTGTTTATTCTAACCTGTCTGACTGCCTGAAATGTTCTTTTTTTTTCTTTAGCAGAGCTGAGGGCAATAAAAAACAGTTCATAGGAACACTGTAGGTGGTATAGCTGTTTGCAGAGGGAATCTCTATCTTACAGAATAAGTGATAAAACAACCACACCAGGATTTGTAAATCTGTCCTCTATAGAATTAAAATCTGTTCCACTTTATTGTTATTAGATATGTAGCAGTAGCGTTAAAGAAACTTTGTCTAATTAGAACTCAATCTACCTTTCTCAGAGATGGCATGCAAGGGAAGCATTAATACTTTCATTTTTAAGATAGAAAAAAATGGCAGAAGTCATATACCTTGTGTCTTTATAAATTACATTTTCAATCACATTTTTTTAGATATTAATGTTTTCAAAATACGTTGTATTACTAATGAGACAAACAATAGCATGTGAGTGATACCACCGTAACACATACAACCGCTTCTGATGCTGTAGGTTGACATCATAAAATAGGAAGCATTAATTTCAGAGCAGCCCACGTACTATATGCTTTCCGTGTTGACTTTCTGCAGAATCTGGTGGATCTAATTACACTGGGAAACTCATTATTTATAGCTGTGATCTCAGAGTCCTCTTAAAAGACATAGTACAGAAAAACAAATTTTGAAGTGTAAATTGATTGGAGGTTGTCTGTAACTTATGCAGAACAAGGACAAATATGGAAAGCCACATAATTTTGCATAGATATTTATCTGACAATCAAAGACTTTACCAAGATGCTTTCACGTAACTGAAATCCAAGGCAAGAGCTGCTGGCATTTTTTGTGTGCTTATTCTGACAAAATTGGTAAATTCCCTTTGGGCCCTTTGGGCCAATGTCATTAACATTGTACTTGCAACAGAAGGGCACATATTTTTGTTATTAATTAGTGTACCATTAATCCAAGCACTTAACTCCTTAGCAGTAGTTAAAAGTATATATATTTAAGAATATTTTTAAAATTTATTTTCAAATTGCTGTTTGTGTGACATTGGCAAATGCACTGATTAAAACAAACTAGGCTTAAAAGAACCCTTTCCCATGAGAACTGTTGAAAAGTCTAGTGACTTTCTCTGCAGATGGTGCAGCCAGACACAATAAGCCATTTTAAACACTCCGGCATGCCTGCTAAATTACTCATAAACATTTTTATCATCCAAATTCATAAACATTTCATACATAAAAATTAAAAAGTCTGAAAAAAGCAGGCCCTTGCTGGGCAATAAGGCAGACGTGGCTAAGTGGAATGATGGTTATGTACCACGGTGAGAGGACTAGCTCAGAATAGACAACTGAACAGTCGGTGAAAAGATTAAATGGATTATTATCAGACAAATGCAATATTCAGCAACTTCTTCAAAGCTCTAGCCCTGACCATCTGGAGGTTAGAACACAGAGGTGAAAGCGTAGGAGGTATATGGCTTTCTAAACACCAATTCCAGAATGCACTCTCATAATTTTTTATCAAAATCCATCCATTAAAAAGTAAAACAAAATCAGACATCTTTTCTTGGAAAAAAAAAAAAATAGTACAGTGTAGAGTTCGTTGGTTCAAGGTGAAAATAAAACTTCTCTCTTCATGCTGTGCTATACCATCAAGCTGTCTAAACACCATTCCTTATCCACAAAAAAAAAAAAAAAAAAATCAAAGAATCTTCAATTCTTCTCCTTTGTTAACTGTCAAAAATGGTAGAAGTTCTAGAGTATGATAAGATCTGTTTGATTTTGCCTACTAGGGTGCTGTCTGCCCAGAGGAAATAACACAATCTTCTATCAAAACTGTACTATATGCAACTGCCAATGTATGCTGGGGTTCTGCAGTGAGAATATCAGACAAGATCTTGTTGCTGTGTACTGGTGCAGAATTTGTTTTTCTTTTCATCTCTGTAGAACCACATTCTTGATGCGTACTTTGCATCTACCAACTGAAACACAAAAAAAATCCTAGAACTTGGGTGATCATCTTCCTATTCCAGGGCTATACTTGACCCTGTCAATTATAAAGTTTATGAGTGATTATGTGGCAGTGCTTCACATTCACTTTCCCAAGTGACCTTCTTCTTACCATGGATTAGAATACTGGCAAGGCAACTCAGTCTGATCGGGAATTTAGACATACCAAAGAATGTGTCTGCAATCAATTTTCAGTCATTTGTTTGTGACATCCAGCTTTAACAGATTGGTATGTGACTGTACTAGTTAAAGTATTCTGCCACCAGAGTCAGATGATTAGAAAACCAAGTCTCTTCTGAAACCTAGACATTCCCAGCTTCAGGGCACGGGAGGGGGGGGTGAGGGGGGGGAGGGAGGGAAGCTTTTCTTCTAGTTACTAAAATCAGGTCCCTTGTAATTTAAATTATATTAATTATAAGCTTCAACATTTAAAACTTAAAAAAATATATCTATATGCTGCCTGTGGAGAAGAGAAACAGTAATGAGCTAGAGTTTGCTAGGCACTGAGTAATAATTATTTCAAGGTCATGGACTGACAGATCAGCGGGGGAAAAAAAAAGGCTGGTAAATATCAAAGACTGATGAAATCGCCTTATCCTCAGGATTTGTTGAAATCGTGTTAACTATGGGAATTTGTTTAAATAGCCCTGCAAGACTGAAATTAGTGAGTTCTGTGGTAAATGACTTTATGGGCACATACTTTGAGATTAACTCTTTTCTATATTTCCTTGAATCTTCCTGATTCAAAACCTAAACACAATGTGGAAAGGAAAGAGGGTGAGAAATAAATGCTTTTTGTTCTAAATAGTAGCTGTCCAGGGAAGAACACCCAGTCTTGAACCTGAAAGTGCTTAATAACTGTACTTTCTTTGGTCCCAAGAAAATGAGGCACTGAACAATATCATCAGCTGGTAAAGAGAGTATGTATTCTGGAGTTTGCTTTAGTTTTATCTACATTATCTAAAATTTAACTAATTATTTTAATTATAAGGCTTTATGAAGACATGTATAATGAATCCAGAGAAAGTAATATATAAATACTTGAAATGTCATGCTTTATGTATGCACACAGAAAAAAAATATATATCTACCAAGGCAAGAAAGCTTTTCATCTCCCCTTCAATCAGAAACATAGGTAGGAATAGATATGGAGTCACTGAAGCCAGACCCCTGGTAAGAGTGCCATTGTTAATTTATACCCCTTCTTCCTCACTCCCCTCTTCTGATCAAAGTCAGACAGAATTACACATACAGAGCTTTACCAGAGTCTTGTACAAAATACATAGCAAACATTTCTGTGCCAGACACATTCTTTCTGATATTCCCAAGCATGGAATTAATCTTTTTCTACAGCCACAACATGCTGTTTGCTCTGAGTAGTTCTATGTCTGATTCCTACACCCACATCTTTCTTCTACTCTGTCATTTCTGGCTGATCAGATCCCAGCTCATGGCAGAAATTCCTTTTCGCCTCAGTACATGATCTTGTACTTTTATACTATTACATTTGATCCCATTTGCATTACCACATTTCTCAATACCATACAGTTCTTCTGTGTTTTTCATCTCACAATTTACTATTATCTTCATGTTTGCTGCAACACTATTCCTTTACCTGGCAGTGTCTCGCAAGACAGCCTTGACTCTGTGACAGGCAAGAAAAAAATGGGCAATACACGAGTAATACCAGATGGATGCCTATCTCCATTATTACAGTTTTTCCTTTCATACTTGTGAACCTCCTACTGGCTCCCTGCTGCTGAGATCCCTCAAGGTTACGCCCAGCTGGCTTGCTGCACCTAAGGTCTGATAACTCTTGAAAAGAGCTGATCAGAGCCAAGAATCTTGCTATCAACCATCCCACTAAGAAAAAAACACATCTTGCCCTGCTTGGTATTACAGATAAACAGATGGAAGGGCTGAGGACAAAGGAATCCCATAATATTTAGCCACAGAGACCTGAAAATACAGTAATTCTGTTAACTTTTGCTTATGTTGATCACAAGCTCGATAGCTGATTTTATTAAGATGGAATAGTATTTCTTGGTCAGACTGGATGGACATGTTAATTTAAATTGTGTCTTCTGGTTTAAGTTATGTAGGAGTAAATAGTGGTCTTAAGGAATAAGCACGCCTATCACACAGAACCACAGAATCACAGAATTGTAGGAGTTGGAAGGGACCTCTAGAGATCATTGAGTCCAACCCCTACCTACCACGGATTGGGTGTTTGATTCTTGTGGCTCAGGGAGATCAAATTCCTTAATTTGTTTCAGGCCCTTTTCTATTCATAACATTTTTAAATGTTAAAAGACTTTTTGCTTTATGATTTGTGAAAAAAGATTTCTGGAATTTTGATGCTGAAATAGAGAAATTCAGGAATTTTTCATCAGGAGATGTAAGATTTCTGGCTTTGTTTACTAAGGTCATCTCTATGAGATCACCCTTGACATTTGGCAAAGCAATTGTCCACATGCAAAGTGTAAGTTCTTCAGGGTGATTTCACATTCCTTTTTCATATTGACACTATAACATGCATGGATGGTCCTCTGATGCAATATCCATCCTTCAGCCTCATACTTTAGAAAACTTCCTTGTATCTCTAATGTCTCTAATGTATTCCCAGGGCACCTGACCTTTGAACCTTCTATATATACATTACATGGCTGCCTCTAATATACTCAGTGGTCTGTGTCTGTGGTTGTGATGCTGATAGTAATAGGCAAAGAAACAGAAGGAAAAAAAAAAGAAAGAAAGAAACAGAAATAGAAAGGTCATGAACACTGCAGGAAGTTCTAAATTACTTTTAATATATCATATAGCTAACAAACCTCCTAGCCCTAGATAACTTGACCAGCAGTACATAAGCATTAGGTACTTTGTGGCTTTTGGGGGAACAACCAGCTTGCTGAAAAATATCACTGTTAAGTCTAATTCTGGAACACCTGAAAAATTCTGGGTATGCCTTGTTAGCACTGAATACAGGGTATATGTTGGCCAGTCACTTCCTAATTTTCAGGAAGACACTCATGTTGGGAGGTAGCCCTACCTGTGCAACAGTAGCCACATACCAATTTCACCTGGCCCTCCATACTATCCAGCTTTCCTCAGGACTCCCAAACAAAAGGTGTACTCCAGAGTTCTTGGGTGGAAGAAAGCCTAAAAGCATTTCCCCAAAAAGAACCTGTGATTGCTGTGACTGTGAGGAGCACCAGCCCAAAGAATTTAATCAGCATTTCACAGGGATGACAACAAAGTGTTACAATAACTAGTGTGTCTCTCCAGGGACAAACAGCATGGCATGTAGGAGTCCTAGAACATGTAGTGCCATCTGCATAAGTACACAATCAAGAGCACTTGGGGGTTACTTTTTAATTGGTTTCAAAGATATTTAATTCATTGTGATTGACCCTGTGCACGTTTTAAAAAAAAAAAAAAAAAAAAGGAACCTTTTTAAGAGTGTATTCCAGTAAAATACTATATCCACCTTTATTTATCCACTTGGTTAACAATTTCAAACAACTCTGCAAGATTAAGGAATCATTATTTTCCATAAAGAAGCTAAATTGGCAAGACTTTATCAGGTTAAACTTGCTTACTTTATTCTTCAATTAGGCTTTTTAGGGCATTCCCTATTTACAGTCTGTAAAAGTGTAGTTCACAGGTTTTTACCCATGTCCTGTTTCAAGGAACTAAAGAAGTGACCTTCCCATTTCAAGCACAGTCAACATTCTAAGGATAAATCCCTTTTCATTAACTCTTCTACTTCACACATTCTTTGCTTCAGGCCTCTAAGATAAATATACAGTTGTCCTAGTTGTTGAACTCCTCTATAACTTCCTCCTCTGAGACTTTGGTCTCCATCAGGACCATGCTATTTCCATTAAAAAAGCATCCTTAGATTATGAGTTTTCCCAGTGGTTTCTACCACAGGGACTGAAATAACTTTTTTCCACCAGCTTCTGAGCTACTTCACTCTTCAGTAGTCCGCAATATCACAGTTCTTGGTGATCTAGAGGAGCCTTCAGCCAGCTTGTAAATTTCTTACTCCTAATGTTCTTCAATCTCATGACACTCTTTCCATCCCATCCTCAGCTCTGTACCTCTAACTTCACCATTTCATCATTGCACTAACCTAACAAACTGCCAGGTCAGCATGGCCCTAAAAGAAACAAGCAGTGCAGTGCTACAGAGCTGAATGTCCCCATGGAGACCCACAAACTTCCTTCAAAGCAGGGATTAAGCTAAGGCAAATAACATGAGCTGGTTACCCAGAGGATTCGGAAAGAGGTTCCATTGTTGCTGCATATTAATTACATATATTTTGTGGATTTCTGTTCTAAATGTCCCAGCCTAAATGTTTAGACACTGTCATGACAGTATTTTCAAGTAAGGACTAAGAAAGAATAGAACAGAGAACAGGGAATTTGACTTAGTACTTGAAATTTATGTGAGACTCTCTGTTGCTGCCAATCTGCTGATTTATCTGTGCATGTCTGGAGATCATGTCATAAAAAAAAAGTTTCATGTCTGTGAAGTCAAATAGACATTTTCTGCGGGTTTTTTCTTTTTCCTTTTTTTTCTTTTTCTTTTTTTTTCTTTTTTTTTTTTAAGATCTCTGAGATTTATACAATAGCTCTCAGAAACAATAAAACATTATGACTAATTAAACTTCCTTGGTTATTTGTAGTCGGAGTCTACAAATACAGTTGGATCACTTAAGGAAGGGCAAAAATATTCAAAGCACAACCAGGACAAGGTCTTCCATGCATATATCTAGATAGGAATATATAACAAGTTGCTTTAGAATCCATTTCATTTAATTTATTATTTAGATGTGGTGAAATGAGATTATTTCCACATGCAGTACATGAGATTAAACCTTAAACTAGTTTCAAAGCTTGAAAGACTACATTAGCCTGCTTGGAAGTGCTTTGAAGGAAGGAGGCAGAAGAAGCTTTCAAGGATATTCAGGAGGTATGAGAAGATATTTCTAAGGGCTTAACACTTTTATTTTAGAAGCTCAATAAAAATGGCGTTTCTTTCGTTCTTCAAAATTATCTGCAAGTCTTGACAGAATTAACTGTTCAGAATCTCCCATATGTTAGGAATGCTTGTTGTGAATTATTGCTTGTGACAGAACAGTGCAAAATCATTGTCAAATTATCACACAGTGCTTGTAATTTTTTAGGGGAAAAAGGAGTATCCTAGAAGGTTTGAATAGATATAGTAATGATGAATTCTTTAGCCACCTATATTTGCCCCTTTGCGCATGTTTTAGTGCAAAAACACAAGGCATCCCTCTGTGTAACCCATCCTTAACCAGGTCTCTATTTTATCAGCAAATATGCAGGACCAGTCTGAATGCTTTTAAGTGTCTCTTTAGCTCATTTTCAAATGCAGGTGTGTAAGAATAAAAAACAAATGTCTCACACTTATGCAACTCAGCTTTCAGTCATATAAAGGGGAAAAAAATTACTAAGTTGGAGCATGATATAAAGGAGATCAAGACAACAGAAATACTGCTAACCGTAGAACAGAAAGCAGTATGTATATCTCACTGAAGTGTGACACCAACTAGCTTTCAGAATTGATCTAGTACTGCTGCATTTACCTCCTCACTGTCATTGCAGACCAAAAAAAAAAAAAAAAAAGCCTTGTCACATTATTTAGAGGATTATTGATTGTAATTGTAATCCACAACTTTGTCAAATTTAGGTCATTCATTAAAACTAGTGCCTTCGTTTTTTAACACAGGAGCACTTGATGTACGAATAGCAATATGACAGACATTAATTATAAAAATATGTCAGATAGAAAAGTTAAAAGAATTTGTGGAATGATTGCGGGCAGGAATAAAATGCAGGTAGATATAAGAAAACTTCTTTTGTATGCTTTTGTGAAGAAAATCTACAAGGTTTATTTTTGTAAAGGATTTGGGGGGGGTGGAGGGGGGTGCAGAAAAAAGCCCTTCTGTTTTTGTTCAAAAGAAATCGTGATGAGCAGTCTATGTGAAGCCATTAAGTGGAAAAGGCACAGATTCTTTGGCAAGTTCTCCTAGTACTCTGCCAGCACTCTCTCCTTTCAAAATAAGCTTTGGTGGCTGCTCCTTTTGAAGCTTCTGGAAGTCTTTATCCCTGGATATTTTTTAGTCCTGGATTGGACCAATCCCTTGCTGATGCTATTGTTCAAGACACAATCACAGTAGTAGCAGTTGGCAGTGACATGGGATGTGAAGGTTTTCACAGCACTGCTAAGCATTTTTCAGTTAATTTTCAAAACAGACTTTTAAGTATTATTAACTACTTTTTTTTTCAGAATAAAAATATGAGATAGAACACAATAAAGTCACATATCCGAAGATTTTACTGTGAACTAAGTACTGAAGCGTCCTAGTTGCTGGCTATCTGTTGGGTTTCGGTTAAGCCATGAGACTTGCTAAACTTAGGAATACCTTTCTGCAGAAATCCCTTTTTCTTAGAAAGTTCACTTGGAAATTTGCTGTAGAAAGTATTGAAATTGTGGAGAATTCAACACTTAAATAATGTTGGAGTTTAAATCTTCTGTACCCAAATGTTGATCTTGCAGACATGAACTACAATATGCAAGTTTGTATCTGGATATTCATATTAACACTGAGAGGTGAGAACTGGGCAAGTATTTCCCACTCGTATCATGTTGTGGTATTACAATTAGTGCTACACTCGTGTACAATGTCTGGTGCCTTAGTTTCCAAAACACATTAATGGAGGTGGCAGTACATTTAGCTATTATGTGTTTGCAGTACTCCCATAGGTGGACCAGACCTATGCAGGAGTTAAGAAACAACCAGAACCGCCACCCCAAATTCACACCTCAAATATCGCTATCAAAGTTACTTTACATTGAACAATAAATCATTAGAGTTTCTCTAAAAGAAACAGAAAAGCAAAGGGGCAATGAGTGCTTTTGCTTCACAGCTCCAGAACAGAGAAGGCTTTACATTTCATCGCCCAGTGAAATGTCATCATGAACCACTTTGAGTTCAGTAGTGTGCAGACATGCATCAGCCACAAAAGCTAGTTCATTTAAGTACACTTAGGATCTAAGCAGAAATAAGTCAGACTTCTTGGAAGGCCTTACTTGAAAAGGACATCAAAATAAAAGTACAGATTTTGAGTGAACCCCTTAGTTAAAAACAACAACAACAACAACAAAATAAAAAGAACTACCTAAAAATGTGATCTGCTAAGAAATTAAAGCTCTGGTCTAGTGTGAAAGAAACTAGTAGTAATTATATCAGATATTGGGGACTTGGAGTCTGGAATCAATTTTAGCATCCACTGGGAGCAGCGTATTCTCCATTTCCCACACAGATGGATCTATGAGGCAGACCACTGGAAAATAAAGATCCATGCCACTATTTGCATGTCTATAAAAGAGATATTCAATAATTCCTAAGGTAAGCATATTGCAGTTTTGACCTTATTCCCAACTGCCATTCAATGACATTTCTTGATTGATTGTCTAATGTAAATAGGAATAGAATCTCAAATGAGGGATTAAAATAAAATTACTCCCAAAGCAAACATAATCCTAGTCAATATTTTATAAAACCTTGACTTAGGTGATCATTTCATTTGCGTTCCTTTTCATAAAATAAGATTTAGATGGCCTTTGATGGCACTAACCTTTTCCTTAGATGAATTGCACATCTCATATATTTAAGTAATTATCTGATAGATCTCTTGAATTATCACCATGAAAAAAAAAAAAAAAATCAAGAAAACATGTCAAAATTATTTAAAGGGACCATTACACACAGTTACCTGTACTTGTCTTATTTTTATTTATGCTTTATGGAAAAGATGGTATAGATATATCAAAATCTTTGAATTAAATTGTCATTACCTAAAAATATTTTTACATTGTTAAAGCAGAAGAAACTCACTGTCGCTGCAAGTTAAGGATTTCTTTTACTGATTAAAAAAAAAAAAAAAAAAAAAAAAAAAAAAAAAAAAAAAGCAAGATCCCTTTTCAAATTGCACAGTCAGATTTCAGTCCATAGTTATTCATCCCCAACCTTGTTTTGTCCTTTCTGTTTGTTTCTCCGGATAATGAGGCTTGCTGTTCCCTCTTGAGCTAGACTAACACTTAAACAGCAGGCTGTAGGAAAGGGCAGAGGTGGAAATGGTTTAAGAGGCATTTAAATGGAACACTGGTCTAGGGCTGGCCTTCTGCACAGGGGTTAATTTAACCCACTGAAAAACGCATTGTGCAGCTGGAAACGGACAGAGTGTACAAAAGAAATCTGCTCCGTGTTCCTTCATACACTGTGACTGTACTTGCAAATGTAGTCATTTGCAAAGGTAGCATTCTGTTCATCTGTCTTCTCTTCCTTTCATCTCCTGCTACTGCTTCATGTTAAGAGTAATCTATGTCACACTAGAGAAAAGATGCAGTGGAAAACAATTAACAGAATTTAAAACACAAGAAGAAGCAATTAGGTGAATTGTATCCACTCTAGATTATCAAAAGAAACTTTGAAAATCCAGCTCTTTGATTTTCAGTGCCTGGTTTCATGCATTTATAATGCAGTTTCAGATGTGTTGTGAGGCCAAAGCTTTTTTCTGCTTCCTAGAAAATGATGTTGCAAGTGAAAGCTGGTGTGTGCAGATGCCCATGTGCCCATGTATAAACATTTTACAAACAGACATTATGAAATGTATACTGGAAGGAAAATATATGTAATTTACACAAATTAATATTTGTTTTTAAGAAGAAAATATATGTCATGGCAGAAACTCTTTTTACATGAATGCTGTTTTATTAATTTGAAACAATAGTCTATTCAGACATAACAAAATGCTTTTTACTATTCTTTTCAGTGTACTGGAAGAGAAAAATATACTCCATTTCCAGTTGTGATATAATAATAGTACATTTATTTTACAATTTTGCTTCCAAAGCCTAGTTTTAAAGAAGAGTATCTGCTGCCTAGCCCTCTGGGTATATTTACGTGAATAAAGCACATTTCTACTAAATATATAATATCTCAGCTCATATGTACACTTTTTTTATCAAGAAGGCAAGGGATTGTGCACATGTAACACTGTACTTTTCATCATACCAGAGAGTCTAGTTCTCTAGCATCTGCTTAACACTCTCCACCTGACACTGGCACCCCTTTCCCCACACTACTTATTCTCAAGTAGCTGAAACAGACCCATGTAAGGGGATTTGTTTTTAGCCAGCTGTTCTTCTGTTCTGCCTGAAGGTGCAATTTCCTCTTGCTGCACCATGTGCCAAACAGCACTGAGTATGCAAGCATGCAGCCGCAGTGCTACATTAGCAAACATTGTTGCACAACTGATCTGAGCAGTGCTTATTCAGAAGCTTTGCCTGATTTCTACTAGCTTGAAGTTTCATGTTTTCTGATTTGGTTTTTGTTATACAGTCCAGCTCTTCTCAATATCATTGCGGATCATGTCTTTTAGTGACATTAAATCCAAGTTTGGATTTTTATGCGATGCAAAAAACTGAAAATTATTTTATTTTTCTCTTAGGCTATGGTGTCTGCCCCTTGAACCAAGCTACGTTTTGCCTCTGAATTCTTTGGGGAAGTTCAACAGAAAAAGTAGTCTTGGCAGGAGTCAGATCCTGGGACAGTCGTAACAACTGACTAGCCCCAAGACGAGCCAGACCTTTTTCTGTGGCATAAAGTATCCTCTTTCACTAAAAATATAGGGGCAGATCAGTGATCAGACCAACATCAAGAGGTATAATTTTAGACAAAGACATACAGGGGGTGGTCACAATGCTGCCCAACACAGATCTTGAGGTACTTACATTAACCCTCGAGGTTGTGGGGATGCGAGCAAGCAGGAGCATGTGCCCAGACCAGGAAGATGCTGCTTCCAGCAGCAGAGTTCCTGAGATTTATTATACAGCCAAAGCAACTCTCCTTTTCAGTAAAAGAAATACACAGTTGCCAGAGTCAGTAACGAGATAGGTTAATCAGTGTTAATTTTTGCAAAAGTGTGTAGGAATATAGTAGGGAAGGAAAGGAACGAAGGGAATAACAAGGCAGATTAGTAAATTCCTCAGCTTTTAGGGACCTCTGCTCTATCACATAACTGTATCTGTGGCTCATACTTATCAATTAAAAGATAGATGAAGTTGAAATATCTTTTCGAGAGCTATAATTGTTATGAATAGGAAATGTTTGTAATTACTTCAAGACTTTTCAAATCATAGAATTATTGATGTTCCCAATGTTCACTTTCATCTAGTTCAATGCCTGTAAGTGATCTCAAATATTGTATTTTCCTTGAACTTTCCAACACCATTTTTCCTGCTATACTTGAAGGCTACCAGAAAATTCATCAAGTTTTCAGTTTCCCCACTCTTTATCATTCATCTTGCATTCACTTCTTTTTTTTTTCAATCCAGATTAAATGATCCTTGATTGGGTGTGTCCTCTAATATAGAAAATGAGTTCTATATGAAATACATCAAGGGCAATTGCATTTCACGTTGCATTGATACACTTCCTCCAAATACAAGCCAAAAAGCTGACACAGTATGTTAATACAATTGAATTCAAGGGCTCCTGGTCTTCCTCCATCAGTTGGAGGCATTGAATCAGTATGAGTTTCTGACTCCTGGTGTTTACTTTTCGTGCTTTAGTGCTGCAGTTGTAAAGATCATCACAGCAGCAAAGGTGCTTGATCAGAGTGACACTGGTAGTAATGAAAATGTTACCTCCTGAGCTTTGTCAGCCCCGCATAGCGTACACTTTGTGACAGTGATTCATGGTTTGAAACTCAGGACCATCTGCTCCTTCAGAAAGTTCCCTAGCCAAGGTGAAAGGTGAGGCTTAACAGCTGTATCATCTTCACTTTTGTAAGTCCATCCAGAGCTGCCCAAAGGACAGCAAAATCCTCACACTAATAAGGCTGTGGCAGACAGTCTTGTGTGTGTGCCAGTACCAACGAATTCACTGAGCAACTGTTCTTAGTTTTGTCTTGAGTGAGCTGAACTACCAAAGTAAAGCTCAGTCCTGTTGCTCTCTCTAAAATGCTCTAATCTCAGCCTTTAACTGCTGGCACCCATCATAGTTCCCTGTCTGGAGCTGTTGCCTCTCTGCAAATGTCTTTTAAGTATCTCCCACAAAAGGTACAGGAGCACTACCTATGGCTCGTAGCATATGGCACTTCTATGGATATACTGCAATAATATCCATTAGTGATTTATTTCTTTGAATCAGTTCCCTGTCCTACAGAGATCATGAAAAATATGTTAATTGGATCTACGTTTGCTCTTTTATTTCTCTGTCTTTTTATACAAGAGAGAGAAAAGAAAAGAAAAAAAAAAAAAAAGAAGAGAAAAAGAAAAAGGTTTTCTGATTATAATAGGCAATGGGAACTTTTATTTTTTCCATAAGTTGGATAATAAAGGAGAATATGGTTCCGTATAACAAAACAGGGCTTTACGTTTCATTTACCAGAAAGACATTAAAAACTTAGTGAATTAATTTTTTTCTTAAGGTTGAACAAGTAGCAGCAAGAGTCTGCCATTAATATTTTCTAAGGGCAGTAAGAATACTGTTTTTTAATTCTAATTTTAAACTGCAAGTGCTTTACAGGAAGGAAAGAAGGAAGGGAGGAAGAAAGGAAGGAAGTTAGGAAAGAAGATGGCAAAAACTGTTGGTAAAGATATCAGCAATACTGGTGAGCTGGGGGGAAGCAGGCAGTTCATATTCTTTGTTCTGCCATTTAGCAATTTATTTATTTTTTCCTAATCTCTTCTAGCTTGTGCGTTAGGCAGAGAGCTAAAGCGAGAGCAGAATATTTTCTGGGGGAAAAGACAGAATAATGGAAAGGATTCGTCTCTAAATATATATATATAATTAAGAGTAGAAATAGTGATGCAGAAAAATTTTGGCATATACACTTTTTTTTGTAGTATGGAGAAGCAAATTTTGTTTGCTGTTTGTTGTTGTTGTTGTTGTTGTTTTGCATAATACTTATTTTGTTATAACTTTTAGTTTCCTGATAAGTGAAGTTTCTATCTCATTCTCTAAGAAACTGCTCTTCGCTTTAAGTCTGTGAAAAATTCAGTTTGTAATATAGTCATCTTGAATCTCCCTCTTCTTTTTTGCCCTCTGTATTTTAATCTGCATGCTCTAAAACTACGCAGGTAATCTTTTCAGGTGTCTGTTTTTCCCAAAGCTTTTATTTGCTTACAAGAGTACAATGTACTAAACAAGGGAGGATATTCACTGAATAATGAAGTGTGAAAAAAGGCCCAAGTATCTACACTGGAAAAGACTGAAAGGAAAACACTGTTTCTAAATCATTAGCTATCACCAAACTTGGAGATTATATACTGCTTCCCATGAAAAGAGCCATGAATTCTGCAGAGACTGACTCTCGACGACATACCCTTTATTTAGGGATGAAATGTCCCGTGTTTCTATTGTGAGGTGTTTCTTTTCCTTTGCTTTTCTTTCTTTTTTCCATCATTTTTTTGATCTCTTTTCCTTCTCTCTTTTGTTTTTTTGGTGTTTTTTTTTTAATATCTTTTTTTTTAGAGATATGATTAAAGAAAACAGATGTCAGATGTGACCAATATGGGAGTTTCTAGATTGAGATTATACATCAGCTCTAAAAAAGCAAAACCATATAGACTGAAAATCTTCACTTCTAATAGGAGAATAACCATTTCAAAACCTTTTCTCAAGAAAAGTTGTCACTTAAAATTGTAAGGAGAGTTCTCTCAGTGTTTCCAGTTGCAAACTGAGAGGTACTGAAAAATCTCATGGAAATGGACTTTCCTGACAGATTTTCAGTGTACATTGTTTTCTCAAAACTGATCTGAATTACTAAATTCTTATCTTATTAAGACTGAGACAGTGGTGTGAGCTAGCTTTGGGAGCTGCATTAGTGCAAGCCAGTCTGCTGAAGGTTTAGGAAGACGAAACAATAAGTGAAGTGCCCTCTTTCTTTTCTGTTGTCTCGGAACTCAGCCAGCTGGCATGGCCCCAGGTCAGCCACACCACAGACCGCCTTTTCATTTGCTGACATTAGATGTGGTATTTCAGGAGATATATATATATATATATATACATATATATATATATATATTTATATTTATATATATATTATATATATATATAAACTCCTTTGTTCTACTTTGAAGCTTTGCTAACACTTTAAGACCTACTGTAACCAGATTGTGATAAGCTAAGCACTGGCACATAGAAGAGGCAATATCCGACAACCCACGGTCAATTCTTCCTATTTGGATATTGATTTTTTTTTCTGTCAGTTGCATTGATAGTGCGTCTTTTTTGTCAGACTTAAAGCTCTCCATAGATCTGTCTGTCCTTCAAAGGTAGGGGACAAATAATACCTCCTCAGGGTTTTACATAGTCTCAAACAGCTGAAAGGGGAGTTAGAAAATGGCCCTTTTTCCTACTGATCTGAGACTAAGCACCTCTTTTCCTGCAGAAGCCAATATGTTGTATTCAGTCTTCTATACCAATTGTCTTAAGTATCTAAGTCGTCATGGAAAAGGTTGTTGTGTAAAGGAGACCAGAATGTGACATTAGAGGACATCTTCACGGGCCTGATGTTGAATTACAGTGCTTAGGATGGCTTCCTACAGTACAGTTGGCACTCTCCTGCTCTTCCTGTGCTCCCTTCTACATCTACCTGGTTTGTGCTCAGAAGACAGTGTTACAAAACAAATCTCTCAGGAGAGTGTAAAGGAAAATGAATATCCAAGATTCAGAATGGTGACAGAATGAGAGGAGAAACAAATGTGAACATCCATCACATAAGGCTGGTGTTTGAGTACAGAGGGTTCTTAATTGCTTTGTTGAATACCTGAAGGAAAGCCCTGTCTCTACATGATACAAATTGCAGAGATGAACAAAGCATACCCAGTGGTCTAGATCTGTGACAATTTTGTGAGCAATTATCTGAGACAAGAAAAAAAAGACAATGAATGAAATTTTAAAAATACAGTTCTGTAAACATCATTTCTTTTCTTTGGTGAATGTTAACACCAAAATGAACCTTGAAAATTCAGGAAGTAACTGATAAGTCTTGTCATATTTAAGTGGTACTATTTACTCAGACTCATGAATGAAAGGGAGCTTTACATGGAGCTCCAAGCAAACAAGATGATTACATGACATAGCAGCACACTCTTGTAGCCAGCAGAATCCCACACACAAGAACAACAAGCAAGTTTTTCTCCTCCCCTATGCAAACTATGCTCTACATGTCTGGCAATGTATGTAAGTGATACCCAGGCAGCAGCAAAGGGGACACCAGCTCTTTTTCAGTCAGCTGGTGATAACAGCACAGCCCTGATGTATACCAGCATCGGTGTGCCTGCTGCCTGTATTGTGGAGCTGCCAAAGGGAGATGTAAGACAGATTTCCACTTGTCTGCTCAGATGCTAGAAGTGCAGGTAGAGATAATGCTACCAGTCTTCGTGCTCAGACATCGTTTGGGACACAAGATACGTATATGTGGTTCAGTGCCTATAGTGGCTAATTTGTGCAGAACGGAATAGACCCAACTCAAGAGAAGAGTGAGATCCTATTAAGAGCAGCTCAGCTACTTACAACTGAACTCAGCAGTACCATATGGGCCAGTTGTGTTAATTGTCCCTGGGCCTCAGACTTATCTCTTGACAAAAATCTCTTTGCAGAGATTTTACTTTTTGAACCTACTACCAAAACAAGCACACTACTGCTGCATTTTTAGGTGCTGGCTATTCAGTATTTTCCAAAAATCTCCACCAAAACAGAAAATCCGCTCACTACATCATTTATCTGCAAACTTGTATCTATGCTTTCCCCACCACTGCTACCCTTCTACAGGCAAACACAGATGGTGCACAGCTGTCGAGCTAGGCTTGGACCATGTTCAGGAGCCCAAATGTGTGCAGGAGGATCCCAAACCATTGCCTCTGGTGACATCTGTGATTCTACCCAAGCCAAACTCTTGTATTGAAAATATGCTGATGCATACATCCACTGTTCTGCCCCGACATCAGGTTTTATACCTGTCCTCAAACAAATACTGAAATAATTTCACCTGTGTTAGAGAACCATCATGTCTAATAAATGAAATCTAACTGAAGAGCAAGCACATCTCTGTATGTAGAGGAGTGTGCATCACCTCATTGTAGCTATAACTGCTCTTTAGCTTTTCTGAGGGATACAGAAACAGGATGATTCCCTGACTGCAAGACGTGGTGAAAAAATGCCAAAATCATTCATCCAGCAAACTCCCTTGCTGTTTCATTAGTAGTCTGGTTACCACTGCTCACCATGTCCCTGGCATCTCACAGTTGGTAGAAAACGAAAGCAGAATCTGCCACTGCACCACTTCACCTCCTTTATCCAAATGCTACTGTGGGACAGAAGCAGAGATTCCAGAACCCTGCCACAAGAGCTGATCCTGTGCTACCAGAGCCAATGGTGGTGCTGATACTAGTGCCACGGGTATGGGCAGCAGTTGCCTGGCAGCTCACAGCTCCACTCACATCCAGAGCTCATCCAGAGCTACTCAGTTCACAGCCTCCTCCACCCTCCTGCCTTTGTTTTGTAATCAGAAAACTCTCGCCTGTTCTACAGCAGAACTCATTAGACTCAGTAAATAAAAACCCAGACTCAGCTGTGACAAAGTCACATCCTCTTTCTCTCTCACCCTCACCCCCCTGCTTTTGAGCCCCTGCCCTTTTGGGTAGGATGTGGTGTGGTATGGTATTGGTGCTGGCACAAGGGGTTTGTGCCCTTTGCTGGCTGTTCCCATTGAATAGAGATGTGCAGCCCTGACTCTGTCTGGCCTGATAATTAGAGCCACAGTACAGGCAAGAACTAGGCTGAAATAACAGGCAGAGTAGATAAGCACACAGGTGGGATTTAGAGTTAATATCCGTTGGAAGAAATTAAATCTTGTTTGAGTGAGTGGGTGGCTGGACTGCCGTGCCAAGGGAAGGGATGGGGGGGAAGGCCAGTGCAACAGCCATGCTGAGAAATTCATATTGGTAAAAAGTACTCCACCACAGAAAGGGCTAAGCAGCATCTTCTGATGAAGCAGGGAGGAACTGGTGTTATGGATCTGGCATGGAGAAAAAGAATGCTGAGCAGCTAGGAAGAAGGCTGTGAAACTGTGATATAATAGCTCTGCTGAACATTGTACAAAGATTTACTATATACTAGGCATGTACTGAAACCAGCTGATTTAATACAAACTTCAGTTCTGTTAGATATCTGGCAGATAATGACATCCTGAGGTACAAGCGTTTGAAGCCTTTTTCAAATCGCTGTTGAGCCATCTGCATGCATGTCCCTTTGATGCGTTCCCTGAGTTTGTCATATTGCAGAGATGGTCTTTTTCCTCTTTTATTCCTTTTTCCTCATTTCTCTTTACTAACAGCAGAGATCAGACTATTTTCTATGAGCTCAGACTTTAAGGGTTATTTTAAAGGCTTCAGAAGGAGCTGCTTTCTCCACACATTTTACAGAAGTACCTTCCTTGGCAGGTGGGTATTCCTAAAATCCTCATGCAAAAAATACGAGATCACTGGCTATAAGATGCAGTAGAACAGAAGGAGGAAAAATAACCATCTAAGTTTCTCAAATGAGATTAACTCGGTTCCAAGTGAAGTACTTGTTTGGTGTTTGAGTGGAGCTACCAAAAGGAAATATCACTGCAGTGAGAGGCAGCAATGTACTTTTTGTTTCATAATGGCAGTCCCAGAACATGAGGTGCCTGCACAAAGCATTGTTACTAGCACTGTATACACCGCAGCCTCTCTCATCCACCAGAGGAGCATGCATTAGTGAGATGGCTGGATAATGTAATTCTCAAGTGGTTACTGTCCAGCAAGACCAGTGTCTTATTGCTCTGCATAAACTTTCATCAAACTCCTTTATTAAGTAAAACATTATGTTCTGCTGAGGCTCAAAAGCAGAAGTATTGGGCAAATCCTACCAGATAAAGCTATTGCTGCATTTTGCCAGAGCCCGGAGCTGTATATAGCCTTAATGAACAGTGTGTTCCTGGAAGAACCCTTCATTTATTCACTATGACGTTGGAGCAGACCTTTAATCTTATTTTATCACTTGGTAAAATGAGGATAATTATGTTTGTTTTAACCATGGGGTACTAATTAAAGATAGTTTCTAAATAACTTTGGCATTGTCGGACAAATGATAGAATAAGTTCTCATACATTGGATTTATTTGGTGTTTTTTCCTCATTAGTCAGCAACAAGTGAATGACCATCCAATCTGAAATATCCTGATTCAGCAAGCTCCTTCAGCACTGTAAGGACTTTAAGACTGCAAGGGGAACAACTGATAGGTCTACGCATAGTCAGGCTGTGACAAGTCAGAATGATGTAGTTTCCAATTAGAAACCAGAAACAATGCTCATCAGGTTCTATATAATGACTTTACACATGACCTTTGGGGACAGTTTGCTGCTGCACAATCACAGAGGGAATGTTACTCAGGGAAGCTGCAATATGAATGACAGTACACAGAACAGAAATTGTAATTAGTTCACTGTACATTTCTCTTCTGTGAATACTGAAGTTCAACAACATCCACTCATTTTCTAGGGCTTCAGTTAATCCTTCAGCTGGTCTAGTTTAATACACGTGATTATGTTGCTGTAGAGGCTTCTTTGCTGATGCCAAATCCTTTGGCTTTTATAGACTGACCTGAGAAGGAGAGCCCTGCTTTATTTGCAGGATACGGATAGCTGTAGCCTCCTTAGGAAGCACACTGACACTGACATTGCTTTTTAAGCAGATTCTGTGGAGAACTGTGAGACCAAAGGACAGGGGAAATAACATGGTCTTACATAGTACTGACTGTGAAATACAGGCTAGATTATGAATTAGTTGAGTATTTGGGTTGTCTTTGTGAAGTACTTCAAAGTGTTTTATGGCAGCAGCAGTATTTCCATTTTGATATTCTAGTAACAATGTCATGTATGATCCACAGAATAGAAAATATGTTCTTGTCCGAATGTGTTTTCCATATTTTCTTTGTGTAGAAGTTTTTGTGCCCTGTTTTATGGAAAGGACGGTGTTGCTGTTCTGCAGGTGTTCTTCTGTGGGTGTTCGGTTCCCACTGCACTTAAAACCTTTACAGTTGCCTTTCCAGGATCTCTTCATTTTTTTGGAGTATTTCTAAATCATGTTAAACCCCAAATCTTTCAGAAATTAATCCTTAGCTCTTCACTGAAGAAGTTTAGCTTTTCAAGGTAGTGATGCCTACATGAAGTCTACCTCTTAAGAAAATTTCTGAGGAGGAGTTTTCTGTATCAGTGTATTCATACATGAAAAGCACCTCTGTTTTCTCCTTTCTTCTTTCCTTTATATCCCTTGCAGCCTCAGATTCAAAAATATCTGAGATATAGGATTGAGAACTTCTTTAAAATATCTGCAGAACAGAGTCTGATCAGGGCCTCTGGGCTGTAGCTGAGTGTAAATGTTCAGTGATACAACATTTTCTTCAGAGATGATTTTAGCTGCGAGGTCAGTGCGGGATCTGAAACCAGCAGCAGGCCTCCTTCTTCTGTGAAATCTGCAGAAAAAGCACACAGCCTATTCTATGTAATAAATATGTGCATAGTTGATGCAGCTACTGCAAAAGACCTGACGGGTCAGATCTAAGCCGTTTGCTCTGAAAGGTTTGCTGTGCTGCACTTGCAGGAGCAAAGAGATTGTATATGTGTTACAGACTTTAAAAGGTATAAATGTGACCATGAGAAAGCCAAAAATTTCTTCACACAGAAACCACCAAGACAGTAAATATGGTGGTATCTGAACTAGTGGGAGCTATTTAGCACTACTGAGCTTTGTTTGAATATTTTTTGAAGAAAAGAAGACTAAAAGAAGTTACCTGAAAAATTACTCCGTGGGATTTCATTTCTTATCGGACTGTATGGCTCCACTGGATAATAATAACAATTAAAAATGCATATTGTAACGGGCAGCTTTCAAAATTCATTTCCATACTCTTCTAAGATCTTCTGTGATTGGTAGCATTCTGAGCTATTACCCCTGTACTTCACTTTCCACAGCAAAGTCTTCTTTTAAACAAAACGTCTTTTATACAATTGCATTTGTTCAGAAATGAAACTGCAGTGTATTAAACTCAGATTTTAAACTGCCCAGGGAATACAGAGATTCAGGCCTTTTATAGTCATTATCCAGAGACAATTTGTACAATTGTTCTGATGAGCAGAGATCCTGAGCTACACGGGCACCTATATTTCATTAATAGTTCTAGCATATGAAATATATCCCAGGGATATTTTTTACTCCCTGCCTTTCACACTATTTGTTTCTACTGGAGAGTTGCACAGCAAATGTATAAACCTCATTATTTTGACCTTGAAGAAAACATTACATTTCAGAACTTGTGTTACTCTAAGGGTCCCGCGGTCTTCTTGTGGGAACTGAATTATGGAAGGTCTCCAAAAAGGATGCCAGCCACATGGTTTGCAAAAGGAATAGCAAGTTATTGTTTTATCTTCCTAAGTCAAGAATCCAAAACAACAGCAAGTAGAATTAAAAGCATACTGAGGAAGGCAGGCAGCCATTTTGCCAGTGATGATGTTGCATTTTACCGATGTCCATCATGCTGTTTAGGCAAAAGTGTTTTCCTATTACAATGTCCAGTAGCAATTTTGCTATTTTTTAAACAGATCCACTATTTGCTCTGCCATTTCTATTGACAGGAGAAAGCTCCATTTTCACTTGGTCCATCTTCTCTGTGAAGCTGGTGGTACTGATGTTCTATGTGCCCAGTCTTTGTGGGGATCCAATTTATCGATTCAGTCTTATGGGTTCTATCAAAAAAACAGAAATCTGCACAGGAACAATGCAGTTAAGACTGAAACTCACTTTATTCTGACTCTTAGATCATGTATTATCAAAAATACAATGGGAATAAACCATGAAGGACAATATACAGACAGAAAAGTGACCTTTGAAGTTTAATTTGGAGACAAAGCTACACAATAACTGGAGGAAATCATGAAAAGAAAGTGGTGAGATTAAGTTGATGGCGTGCTTTAACTGTGAGAGCCAAGCTAGCTTGAAACTAGTACACCATCTACACTGCAAATGAAACTGGCTCCAGGTCCCAGTTAAAAAAAAACACAAAAAATGTAGTCATATCTCCTGGTAAGTTAAAATACAATCTTTCTGTAGTCTCATTGTATGTATATATATTCACTGGATTCCTTTGCAGTCTCACAGAAAAAAAGTATCACCCTTACTTGTTGATTCTCAGGAATGGTCTATTTGTTATACTTACTAGCTGATAACCAGCAAACAAAGCAGACTGATCCATGAATTAGTTGTGTGAGCTGTTTCTTGCAGGTCCTTTAACTAAGGTGTGAATAAAATGGAAAAATTTCCACATGGGAGAAATTTCATATAGCTCTAAAATATTGTATTGTTTTCTAGGAGGCATTGTCCTCTCTTTTGAAAATTTCAGTTACTTGGCTTCTGAGTATTGGCAGTCAGCTGCCACCCAATTACAAGTTTACAGCTAAGTTAACATTTTTTATTCCACACTACTTCTCCTTTGGGCTTGAGGAAATGTGGATTTAATTCTTTACCTTCCCCATGATGAATCTGTCTGGAATTTTTGCCGTACCTTGGCAGTGTAGAAGAGTCACTACACGTCAAGTGGCTGGGAGTGAATTTTACAGGGAGAAAGTGAACAGCCTCATACACTTGACTAAAGGAGAACAGAGAGAATGAGAGTCCTTTCAGGGCCTGGAATTAGCCTGTATTCTCATAGGCTTTGTGACAGAGTCTAGTGCAGCTAACTACTCCAAATAAAATGAACACCAAGCAAAAGGACAATTGAGCATTGAACTTTCCCAGTGTGCTGAAGTTATGGAAATACCTGCACTAAACAACTGTAAATGGATTCAAGAGGAAAATGTGTTGCACTATCTCTTGGAGTATATATTATCAACTCATTGGTGAGAAGACACTTTAGTTTAAGGCGGGGTCGTAAATTCACTGAAGATAGATAAACTTGGGAATAATTAGAGCTAAGTATTGTCTGTCTGAAATAATGGAATCACAGAATCATAGAAGAAAAGACCACCAAGATCATGCAGCCCAGCCATCCTCCTACCACCAATATTTCCCCACTAAACCACGTCCCTTAGTACAACATCTGAATGTTTCATGAACACTCTCAGGGAGGGTGACACAACCACTCCTCTGGGCAGCTCATTCCAACATATGAAGGTTTGATGAGCTGGTGACCAGTTGCTAGGAGTGTGTAGCACTAGATCACTTTGGGGATGACATTTATGTAGCACTATAGCAGACCAGAGATGCAATTAGAAAAAAAACAGGGCTCTTCTGATCTGGATCATAGCCATGTTCAAACTGGAGCTCAGGCCACATGATATCCAAAGATCTCATTCAACCAGGTATTCATTGGCTGTATTAATTAAGCACAAAGTCTGAGAGAGTATGTCGCTGTTCCTAAGTAGGTCAATTAATTTCTTGCTCAGGTGTGTGAAGTACAACGGTCCATTTGTTGTGCTTCTCCTTTCTCCATTGTTCACTTAAGAAGGCAAAGAGAAGGTTTGGGATGGTCATGGTAGCCAAAAGGAAACTCTGTCCCTGGACTCTGCCTCAGCACTCATTTAGAATCTTGCCCAAGGACAAACATGCCTTCTATAGAGTGGGGAACACTGCCAGCTACAGGCCTCCAACTAGACTCTGTGCCACTGGTTGAAACCCTCTGACTTCTTAAGTCAGTTCTCAGTCCACCACACTGTCCATATGTCTATCCCATGCTTCCTAAGCTTGCCTACAAGGATGTATGCTATGAGTAGTACAGTCATCTGAGGCTTAACGAAAAGCCTTTTTTTTTTTTTTTTTTTTTTTGCATAATATCCATTTGCCCACTTCTAAATTGTTTTTATGATCAGCTTAGCTATGCTAAGTGGGACTGATTAGACAACTTTAAAGTCTGCTGTCCCCTCAATTCTCTGTAGAGCAGACTACTGCCTTGAGGAAAGCTATAATAACGTATTTGAACTTGTTTATTTCAGTTTGGCTTGCAGTCTAAAACTTCTGCAGAGAACAATTCAGAGTCACATTTTCAAGAAATAAGTCAACAGATATGTAAGTGCATATACTTATGCTCTGATTCTGAAAATTTATTCAATAGAAAGGGTTTCCGGGAAGATCTTTAGAGGCAGAGCTGAGTGACAGGTATCTAGCACACCATGAAAGAACTGCTTGATATCAGCTTCTGTTTAAGCCTTTGAAAATCTCTTTCTTAATAGCCTTATTCCAACTGCCAGTTGTTATTTACACTTGTGCCTGTTCCCTTCTGAATGCTAGAGCAAATGTTCTATGCTATGAATTTGAGATTAAATAAATCAGATATGATAATCAATTTGCAGGCAGGGCAGTATGATTTGTGCAGAATGAACCCACATGCCTGAACAGAGGTTTACTGTAGCTCCACTGCAATTTTCTTTTGACAAGAAAGCAAGTAAAGAGCTTGCAAAGAGAACAGCATAAAGGCTACGTACCAATGCACCTGTCCATCCACACTGTCAGCATTCCCTGTTCTGCAGCTCATGCTCCACATTTCCAAACTGACTGGGAACAGCAAGTAGCTCTGCGCCAGCCTGCCCTGCTCACAGCAAACTTTCCACTATAGGAGCTTATTTTCAGCATCCTGCCAAGCAGAAAAAATAATCCAGGCCCATTTTATTGTCCTCTGGAGACATTATAAATTACAGGATAAACATTTCTGCCACATCTAACACTACACAATCAAACTTTAACGGCAGTGACATCCAAAATGCACAGTAAGTAAGATTCAGTCAGACAGGAGCTGCCGGAGTTCATACTGCTGTGTATAAAATGCACCAAAAAGAAGACAAACAGTAAGCCTCTGATATTTTTCCTTTGGCAGCATATGTGTGGCAGCCAGAACACCTACTCACAGCTTCCAGATAGGTTTCCTTTAGTTATTTTTAACTGTTGCTCTCTTCTGTTGTACCCTTGAGAGGTCCAGAGGTGGAGTTAAATGTAAGTCAATTGGTAGTCATTGGATAATTTATGTCTGAATGAATAGATGCTCCAGAGGAAATTAAACAGCCTGTGGCAAGGTTTTTATGTAAATAAGCACACTGATATATTGTATATTCAAACAGTATTCATCAAACCAGAAAGAGGAATGAACACAACAGTCTTCATGCTCATATGAAAATAGTAACTTATTTAGGGACGAGATGATGTTGTGCAATAAAGAGATTTATCGTGTGACTAAAATAAAAATTAAATTCCTGTTAAAATATTTATATACATATTGCCGAAACATTCTGCTTAGAGATAAATCAAAGAAGCCTTTGGCATTTCACAGACATATAATTCCAACATTCTTCTGCTACAAATTTAGTGCTTACAAGATGTTAATGGCAGTTCAGTTTTCAGGACAGTCTCAGCAGACTACTTTTGCTCAGCAGGTGGTGAGGATTTGCGTCCATATTTCAAATATACTTCTATCTCATTACTGGCTTCTTATTTCTTTGTGATTTATATCTCTATAAAATTCTGGCTTGCACAATGGGGAATGGGATTTGAAAAAGGCAAATTCTGCATAATGTGAACATTTATCATATTCTTTCCTGATTTTTCCTTCTTTAGACTTCATTTTTGAGAGACTGGAGGAAAGAATGGCATGGCATTCTTAATCAAAAATAAAATGAATTAAAAAAGAGAAAGACAAGAGGAAAAATGGCCTTTTCTAGAAATCCAGTGTTTTAAAAGAATTAAAAGTATTGGTGTATTTTACTCAGATATGATATGCCATGCTAAGCGGTAGCATTATTTGTACTGCTACCTCCATTTGACTAAACTGTGATCTTTAAATAATGCATGTGCACTCAGAAGTAAGTTTGCTTGGGTAACTGTTAATTTGTAAGAGTTGTAATCAGTACAAATTCAGTAAGTGCTTTTTGTAATAGGGCTGAACGTTATGAATTGATTTGGTATTCATGCAGATGTCACATATAATTTCAGAGCTGTTACACTGTAATTTTGTTGCACTTAATAGAGATTATGGTGGTGGCAATTTTGTCACTGTAGATAAGGGGCTCTTAGTGCTTCTCTCACAGATTTCCAGCTCCCCCTTTTCAGGTGTTTATGGCTTGATGTAAATCCAAAATCCTCAGCCTAATAAAATCAAAGTATAATTCATCACTGAAGAAGAGGTAGATCTGAACATGAAAATTTTAGACCTCTAGTTTAAATTAAAATGTACAGGCTGATAGTTTTTATTCAATCTATGATAGATGCAGAAATTTAGAACTATGTTAGGATTCTGGAACCCTTCTGCCTCCTCTTGTGGTCCCTCTCCACACAGCAGATGCCATTCACTCTTTGCTAGCCAACATTTGTCACATTTTGGATTTCAAATCCTCTAGCATTTCTTTTGAAAACTGTTTTTCTTTTTAATCATTATAATATGCCCCATTTCTACAGTGGAAAGAAAATAACAGATTTGTGCACTGGAATTCTTTTCTTTGAAGTATAGGTATTAGGGAAACGTTTTATATTCAGACAAAAAAAAAGCAATCAACTCTATACCAAAAAAAAGGGCATAGAATATTTGTACTCGGCACACACGACTTTTAGCTTTATAGCCTGGTGTTGCAGGTGAGCTGGAAAAACAGCATGTGCAATACTTACAGAGAGAGCATAGGATTTCAGTGCATTTCCTTTCACTACATTTCCATGCCCATAGGCTGTTCTCAGTGTCTTCAGATTTTCATCTCTAGGCTAAGCTCTGCAATACGTATAAGCTCTTAATACATGGTCTGCTTTCTGTGCCCTATGCAAGCAAAGTTCCGCAAAACAAACAGGATAATTTTGTAGCTTGTGACACCCCAAAAGATCTCTTATATCCAAAGCCAATAAAATGTGAGATGCTCTACGCCACTCATGCCATGCATTTATATCCTCAGATGGAGAATCAAGAAAGTAATTTCCTCTGCACTCTCTTTTGAGATTAGCAACCAATAAGCACCGAACAGCTGAGGCTAGAAAGAAATTTCTGGCGCACTTTCCCTACTCCAGTGGTCAATAAAAAACAATTTTTGATTTAGTATCTGCTTAATTGAAAGCTTTGTGAATGCTATGGAAGCTTTCCCACTCTTTTGCCACCCAGTGGAAGTGAAAACATTATAGGGATTTGCTAGAGTTCAGACATGCATGCACATACATGTATTTACCACACATAATAAAACAGGTAGGACCTTGCTGAAGAGCTGATCTGGTTTGAGTTAGATTGTATGCAAACTATAATTTCAGAGAAAAGCTTAAATTTTGTGGTTCTTATTCTGGCTTAACAGCAGTGGTTTCATACCTGCAGAAGACAACAAATGTGTCCACATTAAAATTGAGGAGAACTGTCAGTTTTAAATTAAATGTGATCCAGAGTTAAGCCTCATTTCTGATAATATTCAAAGTGAATGAAATCCAGAAGCAATTCCAGACATTCAGTATTATTGAAACAGTGTGCTCATGAGTTAGCAGTACCTTGACCTGGATAGAAATAAAGTGTTCTGTGTTGTGTCATTAGTCCTGAACTGCTAACAATTACTGAACAGCTAACAAGTGAGGTAACCCATCAGAAAAGATTTTTTGTCAGGCTGTGACTGGAGAGTTTCAGCTAGTTGTGGTTAATAACCTCTGAATGCTTAATTAATATTTTCCAATACTTCAGGAATATAGCAATCTTCTGTAATCACAGAATCATAGAATTATGTGGGTTGGAAGAGACCTTTAAGATCATCTAGTTTCAACCCTCCTGCTATAGGCAGGGACACCTCCAGCCTGGCTTTGAGTGCTTCAAACAGTTCTTACTGCTATTCAGCATAATGGGCAGATAAGATGTAAAAATCCTCTGTGAGAAGAAATGCTCTACTGTATTGTTCACTACTCCCTATTTATGCCACTCAGACTTACTTAAATTCTTACCCACATAGAATCTACATTTACATTCCACACTACTTCCAAAATTAAATTAAATTCTATCCAACAAAAATTTTACAGTTTGTTTTGAAGAATTAAATTTCCTTCTGCTGCAAGGTCTGAAACAGTGAACTACCTCTCCAAGGCAAAGTCAGAAATTGCTCAGGGGAAGGTAAAAAAGTCTCTTCTTCTCTTTTAAACCCTCTATCTCTCTACATCTGCTTTCCAGTATTAATCCCACTTAAAAATGTCTGGAAGTACTCAGAAATGAAATTCGGTTTTAGTGACACTGTTAAATACGAGATTCATCTTTGGGAGAGGGACTGTGTTAATCAGTTAAAGGAGATTTAATGAAACAAATAACTACATGTAGTCTTATTCAGGTTATAACCTATGGGAATGCTCAGAAGACCAGCAAAGTGCCAGCTCATAAGCTGATCTTTTTACAAAAAGAGGGAGAAAATCCAGCACTACTCAGGCTTTACTGCTAGAGAAAAGGCAGCAAGAAACAAGCATAAGTATCACTTCTCACTCCGTCAGTCATGGTGCTTCTAAACCTCCTCTGCTTCCTCTCCATTTTTCTGAGAATACGAAACTTTAAGGATGCTTTATTCATCTGTAATTACCGTGCATTTTTTCCTTCAGTACAAATTAGCATCTTCTTTGTGTCAGAATACGTACTTGGTTGAGGCTCTTTAGTGAATATATAGTGAATATAGGTTGCTTAGAAACATGTATGGAAATAATGAGTGGAGAGCTGTTTGATCGATATCATAGGAAAAAAATGGGAAAGAAGCACAGCATTTTCTAAAACAACAGCTAATGTAATAAATCCTAACACTGCTTACAGTTCCAAGCATCAACCAGGGTATATTCCTCAGTTATCAATACAGAAGGCTTCTTTTCCCAGAATCATACAAAACCAAGATAAGAAGGTGGTAATCTTTTAACCAAAATTGTTGAATATTCAGACCGATAGTGCGTTTCTGTTCAGAAAATAGACTGCACAACAATGTGCCAGCCTTACTACTGACCTGATGCCCCACTCTGAAATGAGGGAGGTGCTTTGGTTAAGATGCAAAACATATAAGCAGGCCAACACAAACTCAGTTTTAAAGGCTTATGCCATTCAACCACTGGTGTTACTCTGAGGGGTTAAACTGAGCAGATTTTTATCTATTCATACATCCAGATCAGACTAACTGAAGAGAAAAAAAAATGCTGAGTACCTTCCTTTCAAAAGCATCAGCATCCACTCTTATTAAATACTTACTTAAGAAAAAAACCCTCCCTAAAGACCCAAAAAACTAGAAAACAAAAAAACTTTGAAGCACTTGCTTATGAGGATGTGTGAACTGGATGCTTATTTCAAAAGTTAGAAGCAAATATTTTCTTACATCTTACACAAGTTGATCAAATAGCATTTTAAAATATATTGTTCATAATGTTTGCTCCAAGGTATGTTCTTTTCATGTGTCTATTTCAATACAATGACATGAATAATTTAAAGTAAGAGTCCTTTTCAGTTTCAGAATACAGCCAAGACTGTTGCACTTAATGGGCTTCATGTAAACTCACAGATTAGATCACAGCATTTAAATTATGGGTGGATATATCTTATTCAGAACAATCAAGGAAACAAAAAGGAATTGTATGAAGAAAATGTATGTTATAGTTTATAAAAAGCTGAGATAGGTATCCTGAATGTCTCTGTTGATTCATTTCCTGAATGTACTGTAACATTTAAAACAAGAAAAACTGAATTTGGACATCTATTGGCTCAGTGAATCACGATTGTGAGACCATATGCCTTCAGTGTGGAGAGCCTTGGACGATTAAGGACAGTTTCATCAGCAGACAAGAGACAGTGGCAAAGTAATTAAAATAAGATCAGAATCAAAGGAAGAAGCCAAGTTAGGCAGCCCACTAGAATCTGAAATTTCCTTTTCAACTTATTTTCTTTCAGTTAGGAAAGCGAATTACTGAAACTTATCCATAACGGAGTTTATTTCCCGGACAGAAACTGTAGTTGACAATTTTTTTGTTCAAGATTAGTAATCTAATATATAATCCTTCAGCACAGTTTCTTTATCATTTTATCCATTAGCTGTTGAAGGTAATTGGTCGATTAGTAGCGCCAGATGGGATTCCAGTGGGGAATAGGAAAATAATTCTCCTTGTATTTACTTCCACACAGGCGTATGTGCAGTAGAATCATGATCCCTATTAGAATACACAGATGTCTTCCTACAGACTTGTAGATCCAGAATCTGGTCACGTTCATAAAAATGCTGACATAAACTTACTCTTCCTTGGCAGAGTCTGTCAAAATTTATATATAGATTTCGACAGTGATCCAGGTTGCTATCTTCTGTTTGTAGTGCTGAAACTCTATTTGTCACCACCATTTTGAGCCTAAATAAAGAAACAGTGAATAAAATGTATTGAATATGTCCTCTCAACCCATCCTTCTTGGCTTTTAGTTCTTCTTTTGATTATTTTTGTGCAGTGATAAAAAATGAGGTTGAAAAAAATGTAAAGTTCTATGAATAAAAAGCACACCACATCTAAATGATGGAAGAAAACTTTTGAAATCTGCACATATATAGGAACAGAGACAGCCTTTTCTAGAAAGAACTACTGGATAAAACTAGTGAAAAGAAAACTTCAGCAAGTAACGTAAAATACTTGAAACCAGCTACTGTTTTGTGGTTTTGAATCATCTAACATCATAATAAACACATCACTATAGAGTAGTAAATGATTTTTTCTGCTATAAAACAGTCTTTGGAAGCCAAATGGTTTCCAGTACTTTAGATGTGTCGTCTGGTGCTCAGTCCAGTACGAGCCCCTATAAGACATTGGGATGCCCACAGAATTTGCATGGACAGGGATTGGAGAGGTGATCCTGGACATCCCAAGGCAACTCGGGCAGCAATAGGTACTTTTCATCTAGTATGAAATTCCACAGTTGTGGGGCAGTAATATGGGATTCACGCCCTTGCTCCATCTGTCATTGGATATCAGCTCACTTATACAGCAGTGAATTCCTTATGTTCATTTGAATTCCTGTCTTTCCGTGCTCCATTTGTAGAAGCTATTATTTCTTTTGTAGCAATTCACTGAAAGTCACTGCTTGACAATGAATTCACATATTTCTTTATACAGGCATGCAAGCTTTCTGTTGAAACAGTTCTTGAATTTCTCTATCTAATCCAAATCATTTTAGTAATTACCTCTCACTCAGCTTTTCATATTTAATTTATAGTTTAGCCTCAACTCCATGTCACTCAAGTGTTTCCTTCAAAGAGAAAATGTCTTGCTGGCAAGAGACTATTTTTTTCTCTTCCTGAAGCTGTAATGTTCTTTAAGAATTTCCATAATCTGATATTCTGCAGCTAATGTTCATTTGCATATCTACAGAGATCATGATAGGGAATTCAACAGAGCTTGCAGCTAAGTCATACATTTCCTTCAATCAAGATGGAAAAGAAATTGATTGTGGGATAAGGTACATTGCCAGTCCTCAGGACTATGCCAAATGCATGCAGAAAGTAAATGTTCCCTAATTTTGACGTATTCCCTCACCTGTGAAACATGATACTCTGCTCAGAGAAACCCAGGAAAGTCAGAGGCCGCCTCTCAAGCAAAGAAGCTTATAGCTGCTATTGTATGACAATAAAGGAACCATTGGCTGAGCTCTTTATATGCACAAAAGGCACGTGCCTCCCTGGTGTAACTTAACTGGTGTGTTCATTGGCAGATGGGAATTTTTCATCTGCCAACTATGACAATAATCACAGATGGTGAAATTTGTGAAACTAATAAAGAAATTATAATAGGAATATACGCTATTTATTTCAAATGCCATTTTAAAAGGCAGAAGATATTATAGTAATATATCATTTCTTGACCCCAAAGTCTATTACTGTGTATGCAAAGAAAAGACATTTCTATTCCTTTAGGCCTTCAAAATGCTGTGCTGTTGATTTTAAAATTAACTATGATTAGTCAGCATTTTGTTTCTTTCCTATGGTCTGTTGCCATAATCTTATTTTTAATTCAGCATTTGAAGTAAACAAACTCCAAACCTACACTCCAAAACTCAGCTGAACTTACTTATTAAACAAGATCTAAGGAATCTATTCTTATTTTTTTATGTGAGATTATCCTTCAAATTAAAAATACTACTCTAATCAACCAGTTCCATTCTTTTTCATTGTTCTCAGAAAGGAGCTTTATAATGGGATCTAGAGATGGCCCAGGTCTCTTCAGAGCTAAGCTTAGCAGATGCTCCTGCAGGCACTGCCACTCTCAGCTTTGGTTTCCACAATTCAATCCTGGGAATGATAGTGTGTGCACACTCCTGCTTTGTTTCTCTACAAAAACAACTATTTAGGTTACTTTGTTTGATAGAGAGTGTTTTAACTTCTTCATTTTGATTATGTGATGTAGTGAATTAGGAAAAGCTCTTCAGCTCCAAAACAGACGCGGTGTCTCTCAGCGTATGGTGATAAGAGGAAATGACATCTTTAACTGCTACAGCATTTTATTTCCAAAGTGATTTACGTCACTGTAATTCTCAGGTGGAGAATTCAGTCCCATCTGGTATTAAACTTAGCAGTGCAAAACGATCACATGTACTATTTTTGTGGAAAAAAATTGAATGGCTGTTTTGTGCATTACATTATACATGAGCAAGTACATTTATATATGCAAAGCAAACAAGATAAAATACTTTCCATAGACTTCTGATTGCTTTCTATGTACTTATGAACTGTTTCTGTTTGTCCATATGTAACAAGATGAGATGTCATGTTCCATATGTCTGGGAAACGTGCAATTCCCCTACACTTTTTGAAAACCCTTGTTTTGCATCCTGTCTGCTTTTCCCATGAACTTTAATTTTTCACTTTTCAGTCAATATTCTGAAATAAGCAATTAATTCATTCTCTGAGCAGAAGAATGGGCAGCATGTATTTCAGAAGGCATGATAGGTCATGATGTTAAAGCTGCAGAAGTTCATGGAGTGTTTGGACAGCACCCTCAGACATAGGGGTTGAATTTGGGGTAGACCTGTGTGGATTCAGGAGTTGGACTGGATGGCCCTTTTGAATCCCTTCCAGCTCAGGATATTCTGTGACCAGACAGTCGGGGATTTCATTAGCAGATTTTAAAACTTCTCTTACATTATTACGTTATTTTGCTTGCTACGCTGTGCTGGTGAATCACTGCTTTTCCTCACAGACATGCATATAAATGTGAAACTAACCAAAGACTCTTACATTTTTGTTTAGGAGCTTTTGTGCCTATTGTGCAGTGCAAGTTGCTAGACGCAGCTGTGGCTCTAACATTTGCACTGTGCAAAGACTAGAGAAGGCACACCATCTCTCACAGTCATGGTCTGCTCAGTCTTTAAAATGAAGATGATAACCCTCCTTTTCTCTTTCTGAGCCTCACTAATTTAGAAAATAAATTCTACCTAGACTATCCATTAATTTGTGCTTGTTCTACATGGCCATCTCTACTGAGATCTATAGGGACTGCCACATTTCCAATAAACACTCACAGTTAGAGAGCATATAATAGGCTTATCACTAGTTTGGGCAGAAAAATGCACACCTCCATTGTAACATTGTTACTTACAAGTAATGTAGATTATTATATGCTTATCATGCCAGTAACACCTCTAAAAGTGATTCACCCCAGAATTATATAGATAAAACCTTTGTATCACTCTTCACGTGGTCATATGTTTTAAAGAGATAATGGAAAATGCTGTTGTTTTCAGAGCTTTACAAGATGATAGTTTGTGAGCTAATCCTATGTTGTATGAAATCCATTCCTGGGAAGTGGGCTGTAAAGGGCCAGGCAGCTGGCATTTTACGGACTTATAGGATTCTCCAACTGAGCCTACAGCCAAATGATAGCTGAGAGCAGCAAAAAGGCCTGCACTGCTTTGGAAATACTATAAATGGATTGAGTTAGTCTATACATGTGAAATTTCATTAAATCTGGAGAGCAAACCAGATTAAAGGCTAGCATAATCCCTTCTGGATGAAACTTCATTCTGCCCTTACCAATCCTCTGTGATGGATTTTGATTGCTAAATACTGTAATGCAGAAACATTCAGCACTGGTACCATTGTGAGGGTGCATTTGAAGGCAACAAGCATTAGATGATGGAATTGGGTTGGTACAGTACACCTGGGATCAATTTGTCCTCTTCTGGACAATTTCTTTACAAGATGATCGGATGCAGAAAAGAACTTATGAGGGTCCAAGAATTATTTCACTGAATTACAAAGCAAGCAATTAGGAAAATTGACAGATTTCCTTTTTTTTTTTTTTTTTTTTTTTTAACCAACCTTGTATTTTTATCCTATCTATCCAGGATAAGTCAGTACTTCCAAAGTGAGGATACATGTAACCATACATAAATAAACACCACGTATACGTGCTTTTATTTTGAATTTTTCTCCTCTAAATTTTCTAAATTTTTCTCCTCTAAACCTTGCAAAGGTAAGAAAAATAGGCAGAAATATTTCAGAATGGCACTCACAAACTTTCCATTATTAGAGCAGTGAAAATATGTTAATTAACATACTTAGGAAAGGAATGACAGCTTTTTGAAACTAAAATATATCTTCTGTGGAAATTTCAGTTTGGATTGGATAAGTGCATTATCAGATGAAAAATATATAACTTCACTAAAATATTTTTTAACATAAGAGAATCTAAATTGTATGCAGTAAATGGTAACCATTTCAAACAGAAGTTTTGTTCAAATTTCAGTGTGATATCACTGGTTGTTTTATAGCTCATTTTGGTATTAAATCAGTATTCTACTTTATCAGTGTCTATCCTACAAGGAACTGCATAATGGATCTCATGTGGCAAAGAACCTAAGCAATGATTTATTAAACTGGTTTATTGTGTGAAAATTGTCTATTTTTACATGCAAATTTGAAACCAAAAGAAATCATGCTTCCCTCACACATAGGAGCTTGAACCTGAATCACCAATCACTACAGATCTTATCTTGTAGATCATATTGACAAGAGTAATCCCAATGATGCAAATAAGGATTGGGATTAAGACATGCTGCACATAGCTCTCCTTCCTTTGTTATTACCCAACCCCCTCATTCCCATTGTGTTTGTATTTCAGTCAGCATCTGCTACTTGCATGGCTACATATTCTTAGTGTATATTAAACCAACCAGGGAAGTGATCTTTCCAGATATATTAAAATATAAACCCCTTAGCTGACATCTTATTTTACTTAGGCATTTGAATGAAGGATGATTTTTTTTATTACTGCGTGCAGGCGGATGAAGCAGAAGAAGGAACAAGAGATTAATCTGCTAGGCCACCATGGCCAGCTACAACAGGATGGAGGCATGTGCCTTACGGAGTTGTTGCTTCTTTCTGCTAAGCGAGACTCTAAGAAAACAGGGGATCACACAGGGACATATGCACTTGGGTGACAAGGATCATTCACAGGAAGTGTGCTTCTCCTTCCAAAGTGGCCTGCCAACTTCTCAGGCAGACTCCTTTATTTCCTCCTCTCTCCCTCCTCACCAAAGAAAAATAAAGTTAAAAAAATAAAAAGGAGAAAACACAGCAAGAGAATAGAAGTATCGTTTTCCCATTGCTTCATCCAATTTCTTCTTCTGTAAACTAGTAGTGATACAGCTGACCGAACGAATATCAAACAGCACGTGTCACAAAGCATATCTGATGCTTTTGCTACTTAAAGGCTTGTTTAAATCTTAAAATGTGTATGAATTTACACTCGCATGTTTCATGTGAGTGGGACATGCTGAACTAAATACATAAATAAAATTCTCTATTTACTAATGGAATATACATGTCAAATCTTGTTCATTTGACTACTTCCTGCACTGATGAGGGTATAATTAAGATTTTATGGTATTCAGCCAGTAGCGTCTTTGTTTCTGTACTGTTTGTGAATTTGGTATTTGTAGCTGCAAAGTAAAGAACAGCATACCTGAGCAGCGTACTATTCCAATCTCCTTTTACAGCCTCAAGGTTGCACGTAGCATGGATGATTTGTTGATTTCGACTTCTCTTAACTTATTCAATATCTGTGCCTCACTAGCTCTGAAGTCAACCGTGATAGTGGATACAACAGCCAGTTTCAGCTGGTGCATCTTTTAGTGTTCTTGCTTGTAAAGTATTCATTTAATGCCTCAGCTCTTTCGGTATCCTCTGTGACTTCAGTTGCCGTTCATTCTTGCAATGTTGCGACATCCTCTCTGGCTCCTCTTTCACTCTCACAAGAGCAACAAAAACCTTTTCAACCTTCTGGCATTTCTGCCCATCACTTAAAATTACTTTCATGTTGCAGTAGCTGTATATTTTCAGAGTTTATATCAATGTAGATGAAAGCATTTTGCTGAATCAGCTTTGGGAATCATGGGTCAGTACATTGTGTCAAGCTGAGAAAATAACTTGAAATAAGCTCCATCGTTCTCCAGTGACTGGAGTGAATAAAGCAGTTTCTAGTAGCTTACACAGAACTAGGAAACAAAAAATGTTGGCAAAAGATTGTTTTGTTGTTAATCTAAAAATGCAGTTGTTTATGATATGTTATTAAAATTAATGGTCTGTGTAGTATACAACTAGTGAAGACCCACAACAAAACTGTGTGAATATGAAACTGATGTAAGTACGCAGGTAGCTCTGAAAGTAATGCCTCCTATTTATTTCCATGGAAACTACAACAGATACAATAACACTATTTGATAGAGCAAATTCTCAGCTACAAAATAATATTCTTAAATATGTTCATCACCACTAGCTATGCATTCTCACCAGTGACAAACAGCATGCTGCACCCATAAAAGTATGCATGGCCACACAGGATATGGCTTGTCTTTCAGAAACATTGCTGTGAAAATTTTCATATGTGCACTTGAACTTGCAACTGAAAATGAACTTAAGCCCTGTCATGGTTTTATGGTCATCAGTATTCCACGTCATAACATCATGTAGTGCACTGGGAATTAAAGTGTTAATGTTCCAGTTCAACATACTAAAGAGAAGCAAGTGTCATAGAAGATTCTGTTCAGAATGAGCCTGTCACAGGTAGAATTTCTGTTCCAAAAGGACAAGGGATTAATATACATGAGTAGTATAATAACCATTCATGCAACACCAGTGATAAATTAGCAAATGGAATTGCCTCAAGAGTATGATCTGCACACTGCAATAGACTCAGGATAGCTGAGTGTTTTCAGTCTTCTGACGTTGTCATAGTCAATATCAAAAGTGCAGTAAAACATCTGCTAACATTAGTTATGTTGCTACTCTTGGTTCCACCAAGCCCTTAAAATACCTTCCTGCTGTTTAAAGAACTTGCTTTTGCCCCACGTGGATCTTTCCTATCAGGCATCACTCACAGTGTCTGCGAATGTAAATATAATACTTTTACTTCACTTCATGTTTATTTATTCTCTCTTCTTGAAGAGAAAAAATCTATAAAGATGTGCTTATATGTATTTAATTATCTTGTGTGCATATAGATATCCATGAATAATATATGTTCGCTTTATACTTTTGTTTTCCTTCTGGTGGGACTAGCTGTTGTGCTCTAAACACAGTTTCACTTTTTTTTTCCCCCCACTTTGTTTTCCTTCTTGCACCCTCAAATTCTGATAGGAATTCAACTAAAGAACTGACTGTGGTCTGTGAGCAACAATGTGGAAAAGTAAGGATTAACTCAAGATATGCTGACAAAAAACAAAACAAACAAACAAAAAAATCACAACCACCTACATCTCTTGAGCTTGATGTTTCCCCATGTAGCTGCCCTGAAATCTCTAGGCACCAGATGTAAATAAGAGCAGATAAGCAGTTTTAATTCATCACAAGGACTGATGCATTTGGAAGCACAGTGTCAGAAGATGCAAAGGTCGACTGCATGCACCTGTAACCCCCTCATTGGCCATAGGTGCACCTCAAGGCAACCTGAGCACCATTCTCACTATTCGATTTCCCCAAATGAAGGACTGACATCTTTTCCATTTTGCTTTCTTTAGAAAGAGAGAAAAATGGCATTGCTGGTGCTGTTACTATCTCTGCGTTCTCAGATAAAATATTTCATATTGTTCTGGAAAAGAAGAGAAGGAATTCTTCATGTTAAAAAAAAAAAAAAAAAAGTGTAGCTTTTTAGCTTTTTCTCTAATACGTAAAGCTCTTTTCTGCTACACCACTCATTTCTCCACAGTATATCCTCAGATCTGGCTCCAGAAAATTTTGATTGATTTGTGAGTGAAGTATTGCTGTCCTCTAATAGCAAGACTTTTTAAAAGGATTTTGTAAAACATTTTCCTCCCATCACTCTTTTAAATACTTTCTTTCCCTCAGGATGTCACCTTGCTGGTTATTTGAATTCCCTCCAGAGGTTTTGTCTCAGTAACTTATGAAATTGTACCCCATTTATATTATACTTTTGCATGAAAAACTGTTTCCACCCAGCCTTCTGAATACATTTATCTTTCAGTTTCTGCCAAGATTTTCAGTTCCACTCCACAGCAAGCAGGCACAGCAGCCAAGGAGGGCTATAGGATTACAGTCTGGAATGAGTGCTAGAGAAAATGATGTTATATTCTATTCTTCCTAAAGATGGAGTGACTGGGCTGAGGGGTAGAGGTAGAATTTGAGTTTCCCTTGCAACCCTTGTCAATGGAAGGAAAACACATTTACCTATTGTGGGAGATGTGTTGCAATAAATTTTTATTTTCCTCTCCTTTCATTATTATCTATGATGTGTTTGGTGTAGGAAAAAGTCAGCCCCTGAAGCATACAGAACTTCACATTGCCAGGATAGTACTGTGATTCAGTAGGTGTTTGATGACAGCAGGATGATCATCTGTGGCCAGTCACCCATGGGAAATTCTTGCTCTTAGTTATGACCTCATGTGTTGGACACAGAATAGCCACTCATATCTGCCACTTAATGCCTGTGTAGACTTGGTAGTCTTTAAAGAATATGAACATTCAGTATTGGTAGAGACACCGTATTCCTAAGATACACATCTGGAACATGGTACATGGTACATGGAAGAGGGCAAAAAATGGCAAAACTATCTAATTTGCAAGATAAAGGACAAAGAATTCAGAGGTCAGTGACCAAGCCTGTCCCTGGAACATTAACTTGGCACTCAATTCTCAGATTAAGGGGTTAATGGAAACAGCAAATGGCACAACTTTAATCTCGCCTTGTAACAATGCTAGTAATGAGAACAGGAAGAGGCTAAGACTTAACCCATTCTTCTAGTTGTTTTAAAATTGTAATCTCATAATCCTCTTTAGACAATGGAGTTTTTAAGACAGAAAATAGCAATTTCTAATGACATTTTCCTAGCCATTTGTATACCTCAAGAAAATGCCACATGTCACATTCTTTTTCCAGGCTGAAAAGTGCTTGGGATTATTGTTGTTTTGGCCATCTTTCATATTTTATCTCTTTATCCTAAAATGTAATCTGCCCCTGATCTTCCCCATACAATTTTTTCTCTCTTGGAACAAAGATGTCACTTTATGAGAAAGAATAGTCTGTTCAGGTCTACTCTGTTCCACTTCCCCAAGCGCTCAGAGCTTGATTAACTTGCTATCAAGGCAACAGTACTCTTACCAGTGACTCTAATGGCAGGTGAGCTGGGCCATAAATCGTTACGGAGCCACACCAGCAAATTCACTGGGACAACAGTAAATGTTTCTTATTCTTTCATGACCTGAAGCACCAGATAAATGAGAGTACAAATAATACAAAAATGCTGAGAATCATTGAAAACTTTTTCAGAAAGTCGTGTGGTTTGTCTTTTCCCCTGAAGGCAGGGACAAACATCATCACATAGTTTCCCTTACATATGCTTTCAAGCAGTGGGTGTCTTGCTTCCTACTCTTGAAGAGCTAACATGCCCATTTGTTTGGGCAAAACCATGCTGGAGTTCTTTAAAAGGTTTCAGACTTTTTTTTCATTGTGCTCTCCCATCTGACTATGCCCTGTTTTCAGGGCTCATTCACCCTTTAGTTCTTCCCAGGGCTAAGCACCTGCATGGAAGAGAGATGAAGTAATTAGCTGCAAAGTGTACTTTCATGGTGTCTGCACAAATCTGGCATTTGCTGCACTAATTTATCTTCCTATTTGAAACCCTCGTTTAAATTTTAATCAGACAAAAACTTTGTCAAGCCTGATTTATGGATAAAGAAATGATGGGCAAAGAAAGAACATCGAAATAATGATAAAAATATTAATAATAGTATTTTTAAAAATAACACCTTGGCTTTGAGCACAGAATACCATCTGTTGGTTGATAATGCAATTAAAAATTTTCAATAATTCTGAACAATAAAAAAAAAAGAAGAGCTGTCACAATAAAGACATTCAAAATAATTAAATTTGATTTTAGATGCATACTAAATGGCTCACGTCAGTTAAGATGAATTGGCAATGGGATCTGGGTAAATTATGAGTAGCTTTACTGAGGAGAAAGAAAGAGTCATTCTGTTAGATCTGGAGGGCTCAACGATGTTTGTATAGGGGAAGCCCCATTTCAGATCTGTTTTGAAATGATAACAACTTCATAGCATTGTGTAAGCATTGTGTACTGAAAAACGGAATGGAATCTGATTGTATGCTCCCTTCATGTGCAAAACAGTCATACAAAACCTCATGCTAACATTTAAGCTTCTGTAAGTACATAGAAGGCTCTGCAAGTAACACCTACTATTTATTTCCATGGAAACTACAACAGATACAAAGAGCACAGTAGAACTACTTGTTAGAGCAAAGTCTTAGCTTTAAAACATTGTTTTCAACATGGTTACCACCATTAGCTCTGCATTTTTGCCAACAATGAACAAGAGCCTGAATACCAGGCTCATAAAAACCTGCACAGCCATCTGGAACGTGACTTCATAGAATCATAGAATCACCAAGGTTGGAAAAGACCCATAGGATCACCCAGTCCAGCCATCCACCCATCACCAATAGTTCTCACTAAACCATGTCCCTCAACACAACGTCCAAACGTTCCTTGAACGCCTCCAGGGTCGGCGACTCCACCACCTCCCCGGGCAGCCCATTCCACAGCCCGACCACTCTTTCAGAGAAGTAGTATTTCCTAACATCCAGCCTGAACCTCCCCTGGCGCAGCTTGAAGCCATTCCCTCTAGTTCTATCTCCAGTTACACAAGAGAAGAGGCCGACTCCCAGCTCACTATAACCTCCCTTCAGGTAGTTATAGAGAGCAATCAAGTCCCCCCTGAGCCTCCTCCAGACTGAACAATCCCAGCTCCTTCAGCCACGCCTCATAAGACTTGTGCTCCAGACCCCTCACCAGCTTTGTTGCCCTTCTTTGAACACAGTCAAGGGCCTCAATGTCTTTTTTGCAGTGAGGGGCCCAAAACTGGACACAGTACTTGAGGTGCGGCCTCACCAGAGCTTAGCACAGGGGGACAATCACTTCCCTGTTCCAGCTGACAACAGTTTTTGATGCAAGCCAGGATGCCATTGGTCTTCTTGGACACCTGGGCACACTGCTGGCTCATGTTCAGTTAAGCATCAATCAATACCCCCAGGACCATTTTCTCTACACAGTCTTCCAGCCACTCTGACCCAAGCCTGTAGTGTTGCCTGGGGTTGTTGTGGCCAAAGTGCAGACCCCGGCATTTGGTCTTGTTAAACCAATCCCACTGGCTTCAGCCCAGCTCTCCGGCCTGTCCAGATCCCTCTGTAGGGCCTCACTACCCCCAGGCAGATCAACGCTTCCAGCCAACTTGGTGTCATCTGCAAACTTCAGGTCATCAATAAAGATATTGAAGAGGACAGGCCCCAGCACCGACCCCTGGGGAGCACCACTCGTGACCGGTCACCAGCTGGATTTAGCTCCATTCAACACCAATCTCTGGGCCCAGCCCTCCAGCCAGTTCCTTACCCAGCCAAGGGTGTACCTGTCCAAACCATGGGCTGCCAGCTTCTGCAGGAGAATACTGTGGGAAACAGTGTCAAAGGCTTTGCTGCAGTCTAGGTAGACCACATCAACAGCCTTTCCCTCATCCACCGGATGGGTCACTAGATAGTAGGAGATCAGGTTGGTCAAGCAGACCCTGCCCTTTGTGAACCTGTGCTGGCTAGGCCTGATTCCCCAGTTGTCCCGCACATGCCGCATGATTTCCCTCAAGACAATCTGCTCCATAACCTTCCCTGGCACCAAGGTCAGGCTAACAGGCCTGTAGTTCCCCGGGTCCTCCTTACAACCCTTCTTGTAGATGGGAGTCACACTGGCAAGCCTCCAGTCTTCTGGGACCTCACCAGTAAACAAGGAGCGCTGATAAATGATGGAAGGTGGCTTGGCCATCACCTCCGCCAGTTCCCTCAGCACTCTAAGGTGAATCTCATCCAGTCCCATGGACTTGTGGCAATGCAGTTGGAGTAGTAGGTCTCTGACTGTTTCCTCCTAAATCAGACTTGTCCTTCATGTCAGTGTCACCACTGGTGAAATGCACCACCCACCACCTCACTGTGCTCACATCCACTGTTTGGTCTCCATAAACATTCAGCAAGTGTCAGCAGTGGCAGTGGGTGCCATTTTTTCTGCATGGAGAAATTCAGTGCCACACCTTTGCTCCATACGGACTTCCGTGTCTGATACCATTTTGTCAGATTGCCGTTCTGCTGCCATCTGTCACACAGCAACAACATGTAATGGAATATTGGTGAGAAGGTTCAGTCTCTACTGCCATATTAGCATCCACCTCTGACACTGTGGGCGAGATCATAAAATAGGAGGCATTACTTTTGGAGAGCCCTGTACTTTCAGCTTTTATGTGTTCCTGAATTTCAGGAGCACGCTTAAAAGAATTTCTATGCTTTCTCTCTGTTTTGTAGAATCATAAAGACATCCTTAAGCTAAATTCTGCAGCTTGAAGATGAGGTCTTTTAATTTATATGTTGGAAAGATTTCTTCATAAAAATCTCATAAACTATATAGGTTCTGCAAATCTTAATTTCAGTGCTCCTTTCTATGGAAAGATCTGTTTTGTATTCAGTGTTATAGCATAATATGTCCAAAATTAGTATTCTAGCTAAAGAGTATGATGTCACATAGTGAGGGGAAAAAACAAAACAAAACAAAAAAACCCATATCAGATCAGATGTATTCAGTGATTTATTTATTTATCTATTTATTTATTTATTTATTTATTTGCTTTTTTGCCTGTGGTATTCTGACAACATAGCTGAACTACTACACTATTTTCTTACTAGCCATGACTCTTTTTGTGTTTGTGCTCCAAAATGTGTTTGAACTCAGCACTCTGAGTAAGGGACCTGGAAATAATTTTAATATCCACAATCCAGCTGTGTGCCTCTGTTGGGTCCCGCTAGAGCTTCCCAGCAATATCTCAGTTTAGGCACAAAGGGAAAATGCTGCTCCTTCACATTTGAAATCCTGTGTTAGGCTTACAAAGGAATCAGGGAGTTTTACCAACAGAAGGTTGTGTCTGACAAACATGGTGCACACTCTGGCGCATGTACAAAAATCCCACTATAACACAAACTGTTCAACAATCAGGTCTCTACAGGAACACAAACTGATGTAGATATTCTGTGCATGCAGGCACTACTTAAATTTCAAGTTGACTACTTCCAACTAGAAACAAACTGATAAAAATTCTTTGTGATAATAAAATATGAAAATGGTTTTTCTTCCTCGCCTGCCTGGCATTATTCTGTCTTCCTCCAAGCCTTGGAGTAACAAAGGCAGTACAGTCAGTTTGATGACAGAGTTTGGATAGAATGTGGCAAATCTTAACAGCAGAAAAACAGCAAGCATGAAGCATCTAAAAAAGGAATTCAAAAAAGTGATTTGCACAAAGCCCCAAGAAGTAGAAATGGTGGCCATGCTGCTCATGGTTCAGCAAATAAATGATCTTATAGATCATGGTCCAATTACTGCTAAACAGAAATCTTTCTGAAAATGTTACTGTGGAAGGATAATTATTTTCTGAATAAAAAATGTAAAGAATAAGCATTTGTTCAGTGAAAGTGTTGCACAAAGCAAGCAATTATTCCACTGAGACAGTGCACAAAACTATCAATTAGTATTTCATAAGGCATTACACATAATGTGAACAGTCCCTCTCTTGCAAATCAGAAGGGTAATTATTTAATATTGTTCAAAAGGAAAGTATGCAATTTATTAAGCAATAATGATATTCAAGGAAGAGTAGTTTTAACCTAGGATCTAGGAAATAATTGTACAAGATTAGTTGGCATTTGCCAATGATACTGAATATAAAATCATAGAATCATAGATTCATTGAGGTTGGAAAAGACCTCTAGGGTCATGTAGTCAGCCATTAATCTATCACCTCCATACCCACTAGACCAAGTCACTCAGTGCCACATCTCCATCTTTCCTGAAAACCTCCACAGACCTCCCTGGGTAGCCTGTTCAAATTCATTATCACTCCTTCTGAGAAGAAATTTTGCTAATGTCCAAACTGAGCCTTCCCTGGCAACTTAAGGCCACTACCTCTCATCCTTAGAATTCAAAATCTTCAAGTCTGTTTTCAGGTGATCAATATAGTACTGAAATTTGGAAGAAAAAAGGTTTTATGAAAGACGTTCAGAAAAGTGATTAGCTACTTCTGAATGGGATAAACGTGTGCTAGTTCTAGCTGGAAAGGAGTTGCCTTTCTTCTTAGCAGCCTGTATGATGTTGTGCTGTGCATGTGTAACTAAGGCACATTGAGGACTCCCCAGTGCCACCTTGTTTTGGCCATGACTGGACAGTGTTAGCACAGCACTGAGGCTATTTCATGTCCTGTCCTCCGTCCCTCCATTGGAAGCAGACTGGGAGTAATCAAAGGGTTGGAAGGCTGAGATGAGTACTTAGCAAAGAAATATTCCATATTGTTCAATGCCATGCTCAGCAATAAAACTGAAAAGAGAAGAAAATTTGAACAGTGATGATTTGTCTTCACGAGCAGTTGTTAAGTATGCTGAGGCCTTGCTTTCCATGAGGTGGCTAGACATCTGCCTCCAGACAGGAAGCAGTGAATGAATTCCTCTTTCTGCTTCATTTGTAGGGCAGCGCCTTTCCTTTCCTCATAGATCTGCCAGTATCTCAATTAGCAGGTCTTCTTGCATACTTCATTTGTTCTTCCCATCCATCCTGCAGAGGTTGGGAGTGAGTGAGAGTCTGGGCTGATGTTTGGCTGATAGCCAAGTACAACACACCATAATGTTTGATAAGTTCTGAAGATCAGTACAGCCTAAGCCAACACAAGTAAATGAATGAACAGCTCCTACCACAGTGGTGTGAGGGAAAGTGGAAAGATTGTTCCGATTCCCTTTCCATCAGATACAGAAGTGGAGAACAGTTCGTGGAATTTGGCTGGATTGACACTGACAGCCTATCTATCTCAATAGACTTTTTGACTGAAATGCTCTTATGAGTCTTAGGAACTTTACCACATCTTATTTTGACAAATGATTTATCAATATCATCAGTGCAGTACAGGAATTTCCAGCACAGAGCTGGAAATTTTTGGATTGCAACTCAGCAAACAAAACATTTCAGGACATGATCCAAAAGTCACTGAACTCAAAATCTGACTTCACTTGATTTAAGGGACTTCTACCAAACTCTGGTCTGCTCTTGTAAAGAGATAAGCAACTACTGATCTTGAGTAGCTTAACTTTCTTTAGGTCATTTGTGTCATATCTTACTTCTTCTCTAAATGTTAATGGAATGCTTGTCGTCTTTTACCATGACATATCTGAAACGCTCTTTGAAATAATTTTTCCATTATCCCTGCCTCTTCTCTCAATTAACACAAATAGAAGAGATCATTTATTAGCTAGTCTCATGAAAGAAACTCAGATGATGATCTGGTTCATTTAGGAAAATAGCAAAATCCAATTCTCTAGTATCAGTTAGTATTGAACGCAAAAATTTTGAATTCCTAAACCAAACAGAACAATACACTAAGGAGGAATAAAAATTCATTATCAATAATGTATATCTGTAAGCTTTATAAGTCAGTGAAAAGAATATTAAAAACGAAAACCTACTAATAAATAAGTACACAATAGTAATATATCTTGGAGATTACTTCTGTTTAAAACACCAAATATATGTGAGGTCAGTGTGGCTTGACTTAAAATGGCAGTCAAAACCATCAGAGATGATAGAAAAATGTTATGTCTGTACTTGTAAGACATATCAAATCCTTTAGTTCCTTCTAATTACATGTAGTGTTTGTTTAGTAGGGTACTATTGATCAGGCTGCAATAAAATGATAAACTGTTTTGGGCTGCTGAGGAAGCGGAACATCCCAATGACACTTAATAAAAACAAAACCTTTGAAAATTGTTTTTTAAAATTTTATCCTAGCTTTCTAAAAATTGTTTCTAAATATCTTACCAGAAGAAAACAAACAGAACAATCAATAATGTAATCAAAAATCTCAAATGGGATTAAGAAAAGCAGCTCAATTTTTACCACCAAAATTCCATGTGACCTTGAGAAATTTGTTCAATCATTCTGTACTTCTTTTTCATACATGTAAGGTAACAGTGGAAGACACCTGTGAAGAACAAATTTATTCATATCTTCAAGGCATTCAGTTTCTATAACAACATAGGCTATTTAGTAGGCTGTTATCCGTCAAACCTAATGTCTTCTAAAAAGAGCAGAGAGATACAAAATATGGTTAAAGAAGAGTCAATCAAAAAGCTCAATCAAAATTAGGTTCAGTCAGTGAAAGTTAGGCAGGTTAAATTTGAGACTTTGTTTAGATCAATAATCAGTATAGAAGTCTGTAACAAAATTTAGATTTTCTGCTCCATTCAGGATTGAATCTGTTATGGTCTGTTTCTAATTTCTGTTTTTAAGGGGTAAAAACAAGAAGGTGAAGATCTTTCAGTCTTCTAAAAGACTTTACTAGATGTTCCAAGAAACCACTATGGCTCAGTGCAGCAAAGCAAACTGCTCCTTCATCCATAATTTATATTTGCTGTTATATTTGTTGGAATTTGCTCTCTATTTTTCTCTCTTGACAGCACAGTCTTTTCTCAGGATCTGAATTGTGCAAGTATCTTTATCTCTTTTCTTGTGGTTCTTTAGCAGCAGCAAAGACACATACAAAAAGAATCAGAATCAAAGGCAGACTAGCCACTATGCAGTCATAAAAATTAATCCACCATTAGCCAATGTGCAGAACTAAAAGGGCAAATGTGGTAAAAAGATAAAAAAAAAAATAAGGGATATTGAGAGAACCTATGCAAGATACATCAGGGTATTTGAGATTTTACCTAAAGTAAGGTAATCATCTGCGCAGCCAGGGAATAGCTTCTGATTTTGCAAGCCAAGATTCAAACAGATGCAATGAAGAAAGATACCCAGCAGCGTTCCAGCTAAGCTCATAAAAGAAGCTCAAGATTGCACAGCAACATAAGCTCTGACTCTCTCACTGAGAACAGGCAGCAAGTGTAGAGAGTGAAAATGTACATACCTCAGTCCAGCATGGAGGGTGAAATGGGTTGGAACATCATATTTTATGTACCTGCTGAGTCCATGCCAGCAAAGCAATATGAAAAAAAATTCCTTGCCAGTGCATCGATATCTCACACCTTCAAGTCACTCCTCTCACTGCAACTGGCAGTGGTTATGTAATTTCAAAACAGTTGGGAAATGGGTTTACAACAAAAGTAATAACCATCACCGCGTTTTGAAGAGGTGATTTGCACACCCCCCCCCCCCCCCCCCCTTTTTTTTTTCTCAAAATATAGTCAAACTAAACCTATGTTTTTAATAATAAGCTATCCAAATATACTCCCTTTGGGAGGCAGGAAGGAGGAAAAGAATTTTCCAAAATAAGCTTCAAAATGGAGTAGTCTAAATGAGCACAGAGACAAGGTAGTACACAGCACAGTCACCTCAGTGTATGTACAATGGATGTAAAATGCAACCACTACTGCATGAAATTACTCTCAAATTCCTCACAGCTAGGAGCAACCTAAGGGGGAAAGGTAACTTAAGGGACAGGGTGTCTCTGCATATAGGTATCCTTGCCTATAGCAGGAGGGTTGGAACTAGATGATCTTAAAGGTCCCTTCCAACCTAAACTATTCTGTGATTCTATGATTCTGTGAAAATGTGCTCTGGAATACTCACTGATTTTCCATTGTAATTCTCATTAGGTACCTGACTTCTACTGAAGCCTTTGAGAACATTCCAAAGACACGGGATTATTGTGAATATACTCAAAAGTCCTCTAACAGCTGTCAGAGAATGAGTGCTCCTCAGAACACATGGTTGAGTGGGATTGAGCTCTGCCTGCCATCACCACTCTTGAGGGTAACTATGTCAGATAAAAGGTAATAGCTAGGAAAAGGAGAGGAGTGATCAAAGTGGGTTCCTCGGGAGCAAGAGGGAGGATGTTATCCTTTCCCAGCCTTCTCCAGTTGCTTCCAGCTACCACTGGGATGTCAAGGCCTAGACTGGCTGGGCAAAGCTCTCTAGGAATCCTTGCTGTTTGTGCTCTTCCTTGAATCGGTTCTGATTTTTTCCTTTTCTACTCTGCTAGGAAGCATCATTATTTTAATGGTTAGAAACCTCGCATCCAAAGTTCATCATACCTAGTTTTACAATCATTTTTTCCTCTACCAGCATCATTTTTTAGTTTAGACAGTGCTTTCCCTATGACAGTGTTTTCCCCTTACAAATGTAGTTGTAGCTAATACCTATATCTCAAATCCATTCATTTTGTGATGTTAAGTTAAATCTGTGAGTTTCTTGCCTTACTAAAGGTGAAGAGCTGCTGAGCATTTTTCGGAATGAAAGCGTTTGATACTACATTTATTAGATGTATAAGTAAAAATCCTCTGCCAAAATATCTCAACACTTGAAGTGAATTGTAGACATTTTCAGAGGGCTTTGTAGTGGGTTACATCTTGAAAATAGACCACACACACAAAAAAATCATGTTGTTTAGTTATCAGTATCAGTAAATTTAGCCAGCAAACAACACACATTACTCAGGCAAGGGGAGCTATTTCTCTATCTGCTTACTATGTGATACAATATCAGGATTTTCATCTTTATAAAAACATGCTTAACAGCTACATATCAGTCAGTAGCAAATAATATGACATTTACTAGTTATGATTTTTGTTATGGCAAAGAAAATCCAAGAGGTCATTCAACAGCACGGGAGTGATGGCACCACAGGACTCCAGCTCTGCTTCCAAAAATAAAACTGTGAAATGGAAAATTGATTAAAAATGTAAGATATACTGCTCTGGATATAGTTATATCAAAAGTAATATAAGAATACTGCAGTGTTTCTTCTTATAACCATTTCTGTATCACTGGGGGTCCCCCTAATGGTTTATATTTTGACACTGAACACTCAGTTTAAAATATTCATACTTTTTTTTTTTTTTTACATTAGAAGAGAAGAATGTTTTAATCTTGTGCTATTTTTATTGCACTAACTGACCATTAGGTACCTAAAATCCCCCTTTTTGAGGCATATTAGAAAACATCAGTGGCCATCAACCCATTCAGCTGGAGTCACAACACAGCTGCTTCTGTAGCTCCTCCCCTGGGACTAAAGAAGGCACAGAGCCCCTGGCATTGACTGCTGGCAAGAGCTGGCTGCCAGCTCATCTCTAGAAGAATGGTTCACATGATCTCATTGAAGAGAAGCATTACGCATGTATTCACCAAAATGATGGGTACAAAATCTGGCTGATGTGTATTGTGAGTAGAGCCAAGAAAATCTTACAAAAAGTAGTGGTCAACAGTCTATGTTCTCCTTCTGTCTCTGTCAGGAGGTTAAAAGAGGATGACATACACAGTCAGTTTAAAATTTAACTTTATGAGAAGGTCAGAAAACGATGTGGGTGGAAAAGAAAGATTGAGCAGGTGGAAATGGGAGGGAAGAGGAGAGCAGCTCCCACTGGGAGCAGGACCTGCCAGGCCACCACCAGGGACATAAACAGGGGTCTTTACTGCACATAGCAAAGCCAACAACTTTTACAAGCACAGGATAGGAACAGGAAGTAGAAGCAGAGGCAGGCAATTCTGAGACAGTAAAAAAACGTGTAAACCAATTATTTTATATCATAATGATAATCAGTAAACTTGAGCTTTTTGAGCAGCAGTTTTGGGCAGGATGATGACACAAGTGATGAATTAATGTCAGTGAGAACAGAACTGTCAGTGGACAGATTGCCCAGAGAAACTGTGGATGACCCATTCCTTGGAGGCATTCAAGGCCAGGTAGGGGGCTTGAAATTGGACAGTATTGAAGGTACTTAAGGTTTCTTCATACCCAAAACATTTTGTGATTCTATGATTGGTTCTATGATTCTATGGTTAACTTGGAACGTAGCAACATACCCAAGTCCCTGCCTGCAAAATTTTTGTATACCCAGATGCTGCTTTATAGTAGATTCCTACAGAAAAGGTGCTGAATCTTATAGGATACGTGTGAGTGAGGGCAGGAGGGACAGTTATATATGCGCACACACACACTTCCAACAAAATAGTCATCCCAAGTTTCATCTTGGATTTAGCTTTCCAAATCTGTTTCTAGTTTACTTTTTATCAGCAGAGTTTGTCTTACTAGAAGAAGAACATAATATTAGTAGATCTGAAATTAGTTAGTTTCTTATCTCTGCTTCATACTCTATTTTCTTTTTACCTGATGTTCTTTTTGATACCTTTGATTTAGAAACATCCAAAAAAACTGTTATCAGCTTCCCTTATCTGAGAGTGAATGGGCAAGTATTTTATTGCAGTTATTACTTACAAATATTTCTATACTGCCAGAGAAAATCACAATTAGAAGAGTAACTACAAATCCAGAAGTTTTAACCTTTTATTTTCCTACTACTTTCTTAGGCTGCAAAAGACTCAGAAATCGCCAAAGGTGCACAAATTTACTTGGTGGAGATCTGAGTAGCTGATTTCAGTTACTAACAGGATATCTCTCTCTGTGCAATCCCAACTCTATGGAGACATGCCTTTCTGTGCAGTTATATATAAGAGAAATAAAGAGTTACACACTGGAAATCTTGAACAAAATCCTCATCCTCCCTTAAACCGCAGATGCAGTTTTTAAACCCCGATACACAAAAAAAAGTTCTGATCCTTTGAGATTTCAGGTCAAAGAGTTTCCTTCTAACTTTGTGACAGTAATAATACACATTCTGCCAAATCTGAATTCTTTAAAACTACAGCGATCCTTTCAATTTATTGCCAGTTACTAATCTCTTCCCATGTTTCACCTATAAATTTCAAGGTGGAATCAAACATATAATGTAGAGCACACAATATTTTTCTTTCTTTTTTCCTCTCCTAAATTTATAGAGCAAAGTCCTGCATTAAAATAATTCATGATGGATAGTAGAACCTTAAAGTGTACAGCAAAATTAAGTCTCAAGAATGGAGATATGAATAATTTCATAATAAAACCATGAGGCTGCCTCCACAGTACTGATTTCTTAGAAGGTGCACTGTAGGCTCACTTATTTATGACAGATAGTGTATTTCATCTTTTCACGTGCTTTATTGTCCCAGTTTTTATTATAGTCACTGTATGTCTTAGTATTAGCTTTCGTTGCTGCTTTCTTAAATATATTTTCTAACACTCCAAAAGCTGCGAATTAAGCATAGCTAAATGCATAGTATGCTAAAGATTTGTTGAGGAATTTGAATATAATCACCTTATAAATACAGCAGAAGAATTTTACAACATCAATAGCATTCTTATTCCTAGGGAAAGAAATGGGCTTCTGAGATTTCCAAAGAACGTAGTTTTTGAGTAAATTTCACCTGCAATGTTTTGATTCTACACATTCATTAAAATGTACGGAGGCAAATCATCTCATCAGAAATTGCAAAAACATTATTTTAAGAGCAATAACATTGTGAATCATGTGTTGGAAGGCTATTTTGCTATCACTTGCATTGATGAACACTGTAAATAACTAAGATACTTAGTGAGACTCCATAAGAACTCAGGGATACCCAGGGGGAAAATAGTTCCATAAAACCATGATGAACTGTAATTTACCAGAGAATTTCAGTGGTACGAGAACAGCTACTATAAAAAAATCTTGGAGAAAAGAAACATCTGCTATTGATCTCCTAGCAGTATTGCTTTTGAATATGTCATTACTTTTGTGCCAATTTTGGTGAGTCTGCCATGTTAAAAATAATTTGATTCACTTTCTTTAATGCATTTATATACAACAAAGATCACAGCAGCTAAGTCACCCACACTACAACTGCTGAGGGGGAAATGAAACTCAAGATAACAAATTTACAACTTTAAATGAAGAGAAACGGGTCACTCCGAAACAATAAATCTGATGTCTTTCACAGTAAATTGCAACTTGTAATAATTCCAATTCCTATTTTTAAATGATACTTCACATTTACGTACTGTTATAAAATAATACTTCTATTCTGAAGTGAAATGGCAGCACTATTACAGAGCTACTCTGTGGGAAATATTTATGAAGATTATGTACAAAGAAAACGTCTATTTTCATAATGGAGTTTTTAATATTAATTAATATATTTAGCTACTTCCTCTCACAACATTGGGAAGTTTATGCTGCTCCCATTTGATAGATAGAGACCCAAGGTTGTACCTACACTTTTCTGTGACAGTGTCTTTCAGAATGACCACAGGAATCAACTGACTAAATATTCACACTATCTTGCTCTGGAAGCATCACAGCAGTATTTCAGCAGGACATTCACAAACAGCATGGGTTCTTCAGGTTTTGGGCTCTCCCTGCCAGAAACAAGCAGCTTCTATCTCCCAATGAGCTTGAAACAACTGTGCACCATCTCACCCCAACACCCTTTAAAACACCTTCAAAAGATAATAGTTAATATTCCATATGTAGCTGTCATAGATGATAATGCAGATACATGGTATTAGCCATCAAAAGGCTAATATGTGCTGCATCCTTCATTCCACACATCAGCTCTTCATCTTCAACCAGGAATTCAGCAAAGATCTGTTAAATAAATGTAAAGGGTCAGCTGCAGCAATCACCAGGTGGATTAATTACCACAAGGCCAAGGATGATGAACACAGTGCCAAGAGTCACCTCTGTTGAGTCCTGGCTGCAATAATTTCTTGGCAGGTGAACAGCTGTAAAATGTGTGGCTGCCCACAATGTTGGAGGAGATTAGATCTGATCACAAACAAGCCTGTGGTTCTCAAGGCCTCTGAATTTTACTTATATTAGAGATGAGAATTGGGTTTCCCACCACTTCTATGGTCACCACCAGCAGGCTTCTGTCCTCGCCAATTCTAAGCACTGCATTTGTTTGCATGCCTTCTACGCTGCATTTTCAGCCCAACAGAACACAGACTTGTCAGTGCAAGAGCTTCAGTCTGGCAACTTCCACAGCAGTGTCTGGGCTCTGACTGACCTCATCACATCACCAAATTTCGGAAGAAAGGATCACATTGTGTAATCCTCTGCAGAACCATGCATAACTGGAGCTGGAGCAGCACAGTTCTGTTTTGTCAAAAGACTTTTCTCAGAAGGCAAAGACACCATTCAGCTATGAAGGTGTACAATAATGATGCATTGCCATTGTGCATTGCCAATGATTGTGCGTGTCAGTGGCAGCATAAAGTTGTCCAATTAAAGTCAGCCCAAAACTAAGATTCAAGAATAGAAGCTGCCGTGCAACTCTGCAGTGCCAGTGCTCTGTCCTGATACAGCTTTCCATGCTCATTTCTAGCTAGCACAGAGATCCTGGTGCCTAAGTTGTTTTAGGTCTGAAAAAAGGGAGTCCAGTCCAGCGTGGTCCACAACAACACAAACTACTTCTTGTGTCTGTATTCTATATTGCTTTAATACTAATGCTTCTCCTAACAAACTTCATCAGCTGTTATGTAGCATGAAACACAGAATCTCATACGATGGGAGGAATAATTATGGTTATCCAAGTATAGACTAGTCCTTGAACAGTTCATTAAAGGGGAGTATGAAAATATAGTTTTGCCTGTCCAAAAACTAATAGACTTGATGGTTATTTGCTCTCTTGTGAATTGTTTGCTTTTGTCAATGCATCCTGAATATGTATATTCAAGTACACTATAAAAGAAAACATTTCAGCATGTAAAACCTACCAGTGACATTATTTCTTAATCTGGTAATCATTTTTAACTAAAGAACAATGACTTGGTATTTTATAGGTAAAAATATTATTTAAAATAATACAAAGAATTCCTGTGTTTTTTTTTCATATATTGTGCCTAAAAATAAAAAATAGTTTTTTCCCTTTTTCACAAGCATAGCCTGCTACTCCTAGTTGTAGAAAAGCATTCTTAGAAGGTGTTACCTAGGAGGTTTATGACTCACAGAGCATAAAGGAATCTGGATAAGGGTTTTAAAAAGCACTCATAAGGCAGAATGGCATGGCTCAGATTAATGGTAGAGAAAAATAAATTTAAATGCATAGAAATATTGTAAAAGTTATTCTGCATATTTATATTAAATTACTATTTTAAAAAATCTTTGGAAATGATATTTAAGATGATCTGTATTATCAGCACTAATACAAGCTGAAAGGACGGTGAGGCCCTGGCACAGCTGACCAGAGGAGCTGTGGATGCCCCATCCCTAAAAGAGTTTAAGGCTGGGTTGGATGGCATTCTGGACAGCCTGATGTGGTGATGGCAACCCTGCCCACAGCAGGGAGGTTGGATTTAGATCATCTTTAATGTCCCCTCTAAACTATGCCATTCTATGTAAGTTTCCATATTATGCTTCTTAAGAGATTTCTAAATCACTCATTAATGCATGTTTTTCTAGCCTTTTCTAGTTGGCTGTAGCACTGGCTTATGATGATACTTGTGAGATGAGCAAATTTCTCCCAAAAAATATTTGCAGATATACCATTAACTGTTAAAATGTTAATTCCTTTCAGTTGCTACAAACTGAGATCATGATCCAAAGGATTAGAGGTATATTCCATATTTCTGGTGTCCAAAAGGCATTCGTTTCCACAAGAAATCTTCCAATTATTCAACCATATTGATTGAGAGTTGTTTCTAGCTGTTCAACACCAATACTAGCTCTTTCTGCAGAGCCATAGGCATTCACCCAGCCCAACAGGCTGCAAAATGATCCTGATCCCATTGTCCCTTGCCAGATCCCTGCCAGCAGCTACTTCTGACAAGACGTATCTAGGGACCTATTGGGTAAGCATTAGGGCTGCCCACACAGCAGCTGCAGCCATTTCTCTGCTTCTCACATCCTTTCCACACAAGCAGGAAAACTTGTCCAATCACACTCTGAGTGAGAGACACTATCCCTCATTCTCAAAAGGCAAAATTCAAGGAAATTTTTGAGTGGACTGTACCTAGTATTGCTCCTAAGAGATCAGCATGTTTTACAAGATTATTCAGAATGAAAAGACATTTCTGAATTCATCATCTTTGAAGGAAAGATAGAAGAATGTTTCTTTTTGAGATTTTTCTTCTTTTACTAGCTATTATGGAGAGGAGTGCTGAAAGACATGGAATTAAAAGCTAAAATATTGTGTCTGCTTCTATAAAAGCTATGAATTTTTCTTTACTAATTAATGTTGCAATGCATACAAGAACCATTTATTTGAAAATAGCAGAAAAATTGACATTTGCAAGTTGTGGGGCAAATGTTAGATCTCTTGACATAGAAAATATATGAATGGTCCATGAAATACAAATAACACTTTTCTCATTGCCTTCTCCACTCATGTTTTCATGGTACATTTTTAAACTAATGCTCTACATAATATAGAATGCCTATTGCATTGACAGATAATGATCAGCAAGAGTTTGAACAGATGAACAAAAAGAATCTCAACATTTCTGTCCTCTTTCAGAAGCACTTCAGTATATTTTAAAATTACAAAATGTGCCCTTCCATCAGCTGCAGAAACACATCTCAGTGTTGAGTGGTATCCTATGGAACTATCGAGCAAATAAGTTATATGTAAGGGTGGCAGACACCTCTTTAATTAGGATAAACCAAGTTGCTGTCTGATCCTGTAACAAAGGTTTACCTTTAAGAAATTTAAATTAATCATCTATTATTCATTATAACTCCATATAGATACTTTTAATTAGCACGTTTCCCCTTGTCTCTTCTCCTTTAAGCTTCTCAACATGTTCTTGACGGAGCAATTGGTCTTTATTAATGTGTGACAGCTTAGAGCTGCAGCGAGCTGTTTGCCAGATGTTTGAACTCTGGTGAACTGCTGTTCACTTGTCAGACTGGCAATGAGGAGCGAACAAATATCGCGCTATTCAGCCTCCCTCCTGAGCTGCCAGAGAATTTCAAACAACTTCAAATGTCAGAGCCAAAGGATCTGCTGAGAAAGAATAGGGTATGTTCCCAAGGAGATCAGTGAGCCATGACTTTTCTAGAAAGGCAACTTGATTTTTTATTATCTTCTGTGCATAAGCGACAGAGTAAAGGGCTGGAGCATCAGAGGAACCCATGCCACAGGGAGAAAGAGGCTTCAGAAGGACACAGTTTTCACAGGTTCTCAAGTTCTTTTTGGACTGTTAAGTAGAGCAGAGGATAGAAGTAAGCAGGCTATTATAAAGCATCTCCAGGCAGGGACATTTGACTCTGAAGCTGTTCATATCTATGAGCTGAAGGAGAGAGGTCTTCTGTGAAGTATGAACATATTAATCACTTGTTCAAGGAGAAGAGAAAAAACACGTTTCATTTCTCCTTTTTGTCATAATTTCTTTCTCAGAGTTACACATATAAGACAAAAGGACAAATTAACCACACACCTAGCACTTTAAATTTCAAAAATATGTCCCCAATAATATCAATAAATAAGAAGGTATACATGCTAAATTGTGTCCCACCTTTTCTGTGAATAAGCCCCACATACGTGCCTGCTGCACTGGCTGCTGGATCATGGCCATGTCCTGCCAGCACGTGCTTACAATGCCACGCAAGGAAAGTCCCTCTGACTTAAGCGACCTCCACTACCTACCTAGAAGAAAACTTTTTGATTCCACACTCACATTTAAGAAACACCTCATTTGAGAGCAGTATCTGTTCAAAAGCACTGGCATTTTAATATACAGAAAAGAGTAGTGTGGTTTGGATAGTCCCTGGCTCCACACTTTATTGCAAACGACATTAAACATTGTGTGACATGTGGCCTTGGAAAACCTCGGAATTGTTTAAAAGATTCAAACCACAACAGTTTAATGTTGCTGTTCTGTAATAAAACTCTTGCATTACATTGTTTACACTGCACTGAAGGACGCTTATATGAGCTTATATGGTAGCTGTCCCACAGGATGTTCTTGGAAGCAAAATGCACATCTCCTGAGGCTACGACAGTAAACACAAATTTTCATCAGTATTTAGAATTGATAGAAGCTCAAAGAATGTAAAATGGATTAAATATCTATGCTGGTTTTTTGTTGTTTTTTTTTTCTTTTTGGAAGATCTCTCTGCAGGATCCAGATAAAACTATATTCTCTCTTTCTGAATTTATTCCAGAGTAGAAGTCTATATAGCAAAAAAAGTAACAGCTCTTTTTATTTCTGTGTGCACATGTATGAAAATAAAGGAAAAATGGGCAGCTATAGAAAACATTCTCCAGAAGATTATTTTATTGTCAAGCTTTGTTCCTTAGTGCAAATTAAGAATCTTTTGTGTAGGAACCACATTATGCCATGTAAACTACAAACCTGAGAAGATGGGAGCTATAGAAAAGTATGGGGAATGTCGACTTTAAGTATAACTGTAAACTTGAAACAAATGGAATAAGGAAGGTGACTTAATTGTGATTACATGACTAGCACTTTGGTCTAGCTGCCAGTCTTAATATTTCTAGCAGGCAGAACATTTGGGAATACTTTCCATACAGATTTGAAGAAACAAGAAGGATTAACAATAACCCCTTGTAATTCTGTCATGTCTAAAAGCCCAACCTGCAGAAAAGGCAGAATAAGTGTGAAAAGACAGGGCTAAGCCACATCTCCTTTCAGATTTTCACAATGAAATTAAATATGTATATATTTGAGTCCAACATGTTTTCCACTGTTACTACTCAGTCCCCAGACCAATGTTTTTGAGCCCTCACTCTTCAGGCTTTATAAACCGACCACTAAAGCTACCTACAGATGTTTAAAGTGTCACTTATGGTGGATAAATTGCTTTCACAGCTTTCTAAAAACGTTCTGCACTGTTTAACAGTGCATAAAAATCCATTCAGTTACACCAAATACCACTGAGAGGTTTTGTCTGTTTCCGCATAAAGTGGACTGCTACTATGAGCTCACTTCATCCTGTAAACTCAATTTTTTTAATTTCCCAAGTGATAAAAAGAAAAATTGCAAATGATGCTACAGTTCCACTCATCTTTTGTCATTATACCTGGCTCAATAAACTTGAGTTATCTTTTCCCAAGTTCTCTCTGAGCTGAAATATTATTTCCTTATTTGTAATTCACGGCTCCTCTTGAAATGAGCAGTGGCGTTTGCAGTTCTGAGCATCCAGAGTTTTGCATCATAATTTCTCTGTTACTCTGTGCTGATTCATTCACTTCCATTTCTATCATGCCATTATTAAAAAAAAAAAAAAAAAATCTCCATTTTTACCATTCTTAAATTAAAGATTGATCTTCAGAAACATGTTTTCTCACATTTTTAATGATTTGAAGCCTGGTTAGCAGCAAAACACAGCAGAGACGAGATGTACCAGAGTAAATAAATCAGCAGACAGCATCTTCTTGTGAATTTTCCTCGATTTTTATTAAATGTCCTTTGGTACTTAGATTCAGTTATAATACATTGAACCTTGTTATCTGTGCTGTAATTGAAGGTCCCCCTACAGATGTTCATAGCAAATCAGATGAAACTGTGTGTGGTAAATGAAGTAATTATGGTCTGCTTAGCTCAGTCTTGTTTTGATAGAGTTTAAAGGAGTTCAAAGACAATAATATGTTTTCCAAGGCTTCATTTGATAGCAAAGAAAAAATAGTTCTTTTATCTAGTAGTTGTCCTGCAGCAATAGTAAAGGCAAAACTCAGCCTATTTTTTCCTTAAGAATTATACCTATTTTTTCAGATAGGATTTGTGCATACAGTGTTCTACTACATGTTGAGAAAACTTGGGACTAATGTTTCCTCTATATATTGGGAATTCAGATGTCTGGGATATTAAAGACTGTTTTCTGTGCTAAAGGATAATGACAATAATTCAGCTTTGTTGACACTTCCTCCCAAAAAATAGCTGCAAAACATTCTGCCGAGTGTCATTATGAACATCACTACTTTTCTTTTATGTTCTTGTGTTATTACTAATGCATTTCCCCAAAACACTTTCTTGTACAGTTTTAAACTAGTGATAAAATAATGTCATCTTGGAAGCAAACCCTGGAAAATGTTTTGTGGATTAGAAAGTGACAGTCACTTGTCATTAACTTAACACCTTTGGACAATATAAAAATAAAATGAATAAACATGTAAGTATATTTGGGGATCTTATTAATGTTTATAAATATCTTAAGTGTGAGAGTCAAAGGGATGTGGCCAACCTCCTTTCAGAGGTCTGTGAGGACAGGACAAGGGGAAATGGCCAAAAACTTGAGCATAGGAAGTTCCACACCGATATGCAAAGGAACTTTGCCATGGTAAGGGTGACAGAGTACTGCAATGGGAGGTGAAGTCTCCTTCTCTGGAGATATTCAAGATCTGCCTGGATGCCAGTCTGTGCAGCCTGCTGTAGGGAGTCTCTGCCGATTGTGTTACCTGCTACAAAATAACAAGAACACCAATAATAATAATTTAAAATAAAAGGATTAGGATTGAAAATAAAGCAGCAGTGACTTCATTGCTTGCATCAATGCTGTTACTTCATGTTAATATAGCTGGTGTTCAGTCTGATTATTCTACTGGAGCAATAAAAATAGGTGTATCCCAAGAAGACACAATGTGATTTAAGTCACTGAGGTCTTTAATTGGTAAAGTTTATAGGATATTTATAGGATTTATATAGATTTATAGGAGAAGTCACACAGGAGGATTATGCATGAAAGAGTTGGTTGTTCTCAGGACTTTCATAATTAAGGCCACCTAGACTTAGCCATATGACACATGTTGCCAGCTTTGAGTATTTACACACTCTTAGCCATTATAATGGCCTTTTTCTATCCCCTAGTTATTATTTCACCTTGTGTTGCTTGTGTCACGAAATTCTGGATCAAAAGTTCTTTGCCAGTTTTAAGCACAACTGCCTTTATGTTAACTTGAATACAAGTGCACACTAATAGTAACAACAGAAGCAAACGGTAGGTTTTTCTCAGCCACTCTTGGTCTCTGCACTCTAGCTTTCATTTTAGCCTATACTTCCTGCCAGTCTTAATGGCCGCACTCTGGCATCAAGGGAAGAGCAAACCTGGCAGAGCAAGAAGCTGTAGGAGCCAGTTTACCAGCAGGGCAGAGAATTTGCTGCAGTTCTAATTGAAAAAAACAGCCTCATTTGGGCTTTTGCCTTCCCCATCACTCTCCCTTTCTGCTAGCTTCCTGTTAAGTTCTATTGTATTTCTCCAATGCAGTCATTATATTCTCTAGATATTTGATTTACATAATTGAAGCAGTCCAGCTTATTTTAGGAAAATTACAACTTTGTGGAAAAAAAATAAGTTATACAGTAATTATGGCAAAGATGTTCTGCTTTGTGTCAGACACAATGAAATTAGTAGGTTTAAAAATTAAGAACAAGGGTCTTTAAGCTCTTGGTGTCATTTTTAAAATAAGAATGAATACTGTTAAGAAACAGCTTTGCATGTTAATCACAGTGGCTGAGAACATTTCTTGCTAAAGATATATGATGTTCAAAATTATTTAAAAAATACTGAAGGAAGGAAATTGATTTTTATTTTTTTTACTGTAAAATTTACCTGTCATTCTGCAAGATAAGTTACAACCGCATCTGGACATTAAAGAAGATTATTGTATGAAAAGTCACCTGCTACAGAAAAAGAAATGCTGAGTGCATGTTGATTTGAGCCAGGGTTTATGCAACTTGCTTTATATCAGGGAAGCAAGATTATGAGTGGTTTAGTTCTCGTTATAGTACAGTTCCTTTGCACGTAGGGTCCATTTCCAAAACAGAAGGTACTATAGCAGCTGTCAAATATATGTAATAGAATAAGAAAGGCAAATATTGAGAGTTGCTTGGTAACTACATCAGCTGGTTCCCTCAGGATTTTGGGAAGCATATCTATGGGATCCACAGACTTACTGATGTTCAGGTTCCTCAGGTGGTCTCAAGCCTGACCTTCATTTGTAGTAAGAGGGACACTGACACCCCCCAGGCCCCACCTTCTCACCCATTCACTCAACAGGTATATGAAGAGCTGTTGTTAGTGAAGTTTGAGGCAAAAAGTTCTTGAGTACCTCAGCCTTCCTCTTGTCTGTTGTTACTAGTCTGTCTATACTGGTCACTAGGAGGATACGCCCTCCTGGACTTTTCCAGTTGATGTACCTTTAGAAGCCTTTCTTGTTCTTTTTTGCACCCCTTGCTATTTCCAGTTTCAGTTGGGCCTTGACCTTCCTGAATCCATCCCTACATAGCCTAGCAGCATCCTGATATTCCTCACAGGGCACCTGTTCCTGCTTCCGCTGTCTGTTCATTTTCTTCTTGCTCTCCTGTTTGACCAGCAGGTCCCAGTTCAGACATTAGTCTAGAACAAAGTCTGGCCTTTCTTTCCTGACTAGCTACACCTGGAGATGGAGAGCTCTTGTGCCCTAAGGAAAGGTTTTTTACAGATCTGCCAGCTCTGCTCCACTCCCTCATCCCTGAGGACAATTTCCCAGGGGTTTTTGTTGACTGATGCCCCGAAGAGCTGAAATTTGGCTTTCTTAAAATTTAGCACTCTGATTTTACTCTCTATCTGTTTGGTATTTCACAGGCGATCCACCTTTGTATGATTGCTGCAGCCCAGGCAGCCTCCAATCCTGTTGTCACTAATCAGTTCACGCACACTGGTGAGCAACAAGTCCAGCATTGTATCCCCCCTAGTGGAGTTCTCTATTGTTTGGCTCAAGAAATTATCTTCAATGCATTCCGGAATGTAAATGCTACCTTTTAAGCTGTTGTTAAAGTTGACACATTTTACATATTGTTGGCATTTCTTTTTTTAACAACAGTTTTTGCTCCACATGTAGAATCATCCTTGGTCCTGTTAACAAGCATCTTTCCAGCTTTTTGTTCTGTGATAGACCAGAAACTAGCATATTCCAGTTCATGATTATCTTTCCCAGGCTCTAGAATGATAGACAGGCAGATTTTACTTTGATGAGGTAAATGAGTTTTAACAACACTTTTAACAACAGAGGTGATTTTTGAGAGGTGTAGGAAGGTCTTTGTGCCAAACAGTACTCTGTTCTTTCAGTGGCTTTTAGCTTTCAAGTTCAATCCGAACAACACAAATGGCTTTCAAGGGTATTGGATACCTCTGTTTCTAACTGTATGCAATATACTCAGACGCATATTGCCTGTTTTCTTTCTTTTCATCATCAGCCATTCTGAAGCCTGTGAAGGACTGCCTGTCTGCAGACAGAGGTTACATATAAAATGTATCAGAATCTAGCCTAAATATAATAACCCCATGCTTTTTCCCTTTAATCCAATTTACGATTTATTTTATCTCCCATTTAATATGATTCAATTATTTTTATGATGAATAATGCAAAGTCCACCCTTTAATTATACCATTACCTAATTAGCTTATTGGCTAGACAAAGATGCTACATTTTAATTAATTAAGAAGAGACCACTTATCTGTCTGAAATGAAGGCCAAAAGGTGTTCTGCTCACAGCGGCTAAGCAGACATTTGTTGACCTTACAGGTACTACTGCATAATGTACAAGCTGCAAAACACATGCCATTTCAACACACTAATGCAATCACAAACTTAATGCAAATTGAATGGAATGGATTTGCTCCAAATAAAACCAAAGATGCTTTGTTTCACACGCACTCCCAGGCTCATAATATGCTGCGAGTTTTGAAATGTGCCTGGGCAATAAATACAGTTCACTTGAAGGACAGCGCTCAAAAATGAATAACATGTGGAGAGAGAAAGTAAAAGAAAAAAAAGACGGGGGAAAGCTGTTCACTTTTTCTCTCTGCCTGCAAGCCCATAGAAACAAAGGTGGTACCTCAGGAATGGATTGCCTTTGTGTCACGGCAGCCTGTGCTACACATGTGATTTGGCACTATTTTATCCCAGAATAGCTAAGCTGTGGAAGTTAGTGTTTCCTGTTAGAACAGATTAGGAAAAAAAAAAAAAATCAAACCCAAATAATTTACTAAATAAATATATCAACTGAAACTTTAGAAAAATAACATAAGGTACTGCTGAAAATTCATTGTTACATGACAGAAATAAGGATGCTCAGAATGGCATGAGGGTTATAAAAATAAACTTAGCTGAATACTGTAGAATATTTACCAACAATATGAGTAAACTATGTCCATTTTAATTTGATCATTGGTGATTACAGCCAAAACAGAAACCATCACTCCTTAGATAATGTCTTATATTAACTATCAAGAGGAAATAAATAGCAGATAGTTTGACCTCCAGAACTGCACAACCTTGTCCCTGCTTGCCCCGCTAAACACTGATTTTGTCATTTGGACTAATATTTAATCCTGGAAATTAGTTTTTTCATTTCTCTATATGCAGTCTACTGAATATATTTGGGAAAAATCCACTGAACCGTTGTCCTCCTTTTGTGCAGGTACTCTTTTTCTTGATAATTCAATTAGCAAAATGCAAAGGCAGCATACATTACAGATCAGCTTTTGTTATTAGTAGGTATTGACAGGTTATCCTGCCCTATTTGGTAAAAATTCATTTCATGCAAGTGTTGTGCACAGCATACAGACATCTACAATCGGTCTTAATGTATTTGATGTAAGTGGGTACAACCAGGTAACATATGGTTTAAGGCCTTTTTACATAACCTCCTTCTTGCTGATGCTTTTTGAAAATAGCTCAAGGGGGACAATCTGGCTTAGCTAGGAAGTAAGTGCTGCAGTTTGATACAAATCCTCATGTTTACCCCGTGAGCACTAAGCAGTTTGATTTCCTGTCTATCTAGTGTTGATTAGTGTTGCAAACTGAAAACAATGATAACTCAACATTGCAGGAAAAAAAGCTTCCAACCTAAAAGGGTTATTTATCCAAATTTATTCATCATGCATGCTGATGTCTCTTTTACCCCCTCCTTTGTTCATTTTTAATGATGTGACTTTATCAGCAGCAGTGCTGGGCCTTTAAAGGTATAAGAGAGGATACCACTCTACAATGTGTTACCTAGCTAGCAATAAATTACAGGGGATGAGAGGGATGTCTGCATGTGATTCTTCTACCTATAGCACATACTGCGCCCGATTGTGTGCTTGTGTGTTTTTGAGCCAGATTACTTTTATGGATTCACTTATGTAAATTGTAAAATAATAATTATATTCCAAGAAATTTGAAGACTTCCTTATATCCTTTCTAACATCGTCCCCTCTTTTGGGCTACTGTTTTAGTACATCAATGTTTTCTTGATAGACTAGCAAATTATAAGCTGTAATTTGGAAAACACTGTAAGTGCTTTTGCCCCTCCAGACTTTAAACTGTCCCCTTGCTAGGAGTTTAGAAGCTGCCTAGCATTTAGGTTTACTATCCAACAAGAAATCAGTGTCACTCAGCTAGGTGTTTGATTATAGATCTTTTCTGTGGACTAACCCATTCCCATGTGCAGAAGAGAAAACAAAAAGGAGTGCAGCAGGGCCACATGGCACCAACCTGGCCAAGGACCTTTATCTCATTTTGGACGTTACTTCCCTTCTCTCTCTGATTTCAGAGTGGTCTAACATTCTTGGTACTGCCTTTTAGCTTCAAGCTTTCAGCTTTAGTTCTCAGCACCTCCCTTTGAAACACCATGTCCTTTAAAAGAAAGGTGACCATTCACCTTCTGCTCTGTTTCTTTACAACACAAAGAAACCTTGAAACTTTAGATGCCAGAACAAGAAGAATGCTTTAATCTGAGCAGCATCTTCCACCAAGGTCTGAATGCTTATAAATCAGCAGCCCAGGCATTAACCATTAACACCTTTCAGTGTAAAACATTGTTTCTATTTAACTTTCATACTATCAATACCAGCAAAAATACCCTTAAAAACATCTTTTGAGCCACAACAAAGACTGTGTTTTATTTCACAGCACAGTTTACTGAAGGCAATATGTGTTTCCTGGTTTTTAGCTTTCAGGTTACTGCAGTGAAGAAAATGAGTCTATGTTTCCTTTAACAAATCCAGAATTGAAAAGCATTACAGATTTCTGATAGAGTTTACATGCAGTGGTAATCAAAGCTACACATGAAGTCACCACAGATGGTTGTGCAGGGCCAGTACAGAGGTAATTTGGCATACAGATAATTTGCAGGATTGTTGTATTTTTCCATGTATTTGGTACAAGACTATTTCCCTTCAGTTATGTGTGCAAGATGAGGGTGAAAATTACAGGATTTTTAAGGATTTAAATGTGATTTTTATTGTGTTAGCATTTATAATAGAATTCATTACCAAAATGATTCTCTAATTTGAATATTCTTATAATGGAGGGATTTCCTCCCAGCCACAAATCCACATGGCACCCATATCCGCTCACAGCTGTAATATTAATATTTATGAAGATTGTGTAATTCATAAAATGTGGTTCTTGTCAGTTAAATTAACATTTTTGAATTAATTTGATAGTGGGAAATCCAAACTGCCTTATGCTTAACAAGCTCTCCACTATGGTTAAAGTAAATTTTTCTCACTGAGTCCAGACTTGGTGGAAAGTTTACAGTATTAATTTCAACTAAGCTACCTCACAGGAAATTCAAATGTCTAAAATTCTTGAGCAAATTATTAATGACAAAGTAAGGGGCTTTGTACCTACACTATTTTTTATTTTTTTTTAAAGAAAGCAATAAGTAGGTCTACCTGACTAACCATTTCCCAGGTTCTTCAGTGCTAAAATAAGAGTATGCCTCAAAGGGAGTCAAAAAGATGTCTGCAGACAGACAGAAAAAGGAGATTTCAGATGAAAATTGCCATAGACAAACAAGTGGTCATTATTAATTGCTTTGTTCTGGTACGAAGACTTGTACCAATTGCATTTGGAAACCTTTCTATTGAGCAAACTCCAAGTGGGCTATAAACTGATTCCAGTCATTGTACATAGACTGAAACTATTCTCTTCTACCATAATCAAAGGTAGTGCTGCCATGAGTCATAGCCTACCCTCTGACAGTTTCACTGGAAGGTAGTTTTGAAGAATGATGGGATTTTGACTTGCAACCACACTTTAAAAACCTCTTAAACCATTCAGCCCCTCTTGGGATTCATCTTTCCTGCAATAAAGATGTGTTTCTAGCATTGAGATAATTATCTTGATATAGAAGCCAACTGGAAACAAAACATAGGTACCTTTTACTTTTAGTAGACTTTGAGCAGCTATATCAATGTAAGAAACTATAGTTCCTTCCTTCAGCCAGGATTTTTATAGTCTACCATTTTGATGTAAGAAAGCACGTAGAAAGTTTGATGCAAAGGTAAGTTTTTACTTTGCTCCTGCAGACAGAGCTTTAGCTGTTGTTGTTGCTGTTGCTGTTACTGGGCCACGGTGAATATCGTTCCACATCTTGAATGGATGATCTACCTGTCCACTAACTACAAATGTGAAAATAATTGGAATCTGTGGGCAAGTTCATATTTTTCTAAAATCTTTCTAATGCCTGTAAGCTCACTAACTCAGTAACTGAAAAATTCTCTAATGCTGTGTTGCCATGTTAATTAAAAGCAACATCATAATATCTTTTCCCATGTCTTTCCCTTCTCTTTTCAAACGAAAATATGTAATGCTATGAAAGAACTAGTGGGGAAAAAAGAAAAAAAAAAAACTGTTCAGGAAAAGAAATAACATATACGCGTGGCTAATATAGTACAGAAGAGTTGCAACTCAACATTCAGATGTCATTAAATATCAAAAGTAATACACAAATTATCTGGGACCAAATCCATTTTATGTGTTTAGTAACCCTACAGTCAGAGGACACACTATTTGAAACAATTCAGTTCTTTTTCATACTCTTATCCTACAGTATTCATCACCCTTATTGTTGGTGTAAACTACTTCAGTTGCCCTGGAAGTAGTTTTATTTCCATGGAAACTACAACAGATACAAAGAGCACGATAACACTGTTTGATAGAGCTAATCTCAGCTATAGTTCGCACCGTCATTAGCTGTGCAATTTCACCAGCCCACATGCTGCACTCATAAAAATCTGCACTAGCAGAGGTGATGCACAGTTTCAGAGCTGTTAAGATGGCATCAATGCAAGGAAAATGCTGCTCATGCTATCTATCTTTTATCAGCTCAAACAGATGAAAGTCAGATGGCATCAAATCCAGACTATGTGGTGGGTGTGGTAGGACAGTCCGGTCAAGATTGGCAATATTCTCCATGGTCTTCAAACTGCTTTGGGGCCCGGGGTTATTGTGTTGCAAGAGAAAGGGTGTCTTCTTCTCTGGCCCAACTCTGGAAGTTTGAGCCTTCAATTTAGTCAGTGTCACCATGTAGTGATCAGAGTTGACTATTTGGTTCAGGTTCCAGCAAATCCAGAAGGATCACATTTTTCCTATCTCAAAAGGCAGTGTACATCACTTTACCCACTGAGGGCTGTATCTTGAATGTTTTCTTTGATGGAGAATTCACATGTTGCCTCTCCATAGACTGCCATTGTGATTCCAGCTCCTAGTGGTAACAAAATATTTTGTCACCAGTAATGATGTGACCCATGAAACTCTTACTTTCAGCCTCATATTTGTTCAGTAGGTCATGAAACACTTGCATACAGTGTTCTTTCTGTTCCTGTGTGTGCATTCATGGGAGCCACCTGGCACAAGATGATATTCCAACGCTGCAGTCATTACTTCCAACTCATTGAAGCTGATATTCAGCTCTGTACGCAGTTCCCTTGTCATAATTTCTCAGTTCTTGCAGATAGGCTGATCAAAATGCTCATCATTTCATGATGGGACAGATGTGCATTGCCATGAGGAATGTGGCTTCTTTTTCATGTCACTGTCACAAATTTTGAAATGCGCCGCCCACTGCCTCACTGTGCTCACATCCACTCCTTGGTCTCTGTAAACATTCAGCAACCATCGATCAATGTCAGTGCGTCCAATTTTTTCTACATGAAGAAATTCATTTCTACACCTTTGCTTCATACATACCATTTTGTCAGACTGCCCCTCCACTGCCATCTGTTGCACAGAAGCATAATGTAATAGAATATTGGTGAGAAGGTTCAACCTCTACTGCTATACCACTCACATCCACCTCTGATGTGTGCCAACATAATAAAGTAGGAGGCACTGCTTTTTGAGCAGTGCTTGTAATATCACAATAGATATTGCCAAAAATTAAGCTAAAAAACATGTGTCCCTTCAGAACTGTCTAATGAAGAGATAACAAGTAATCATTCTGGAGAAAAGGGACAAGTATAAGTCGTAACAATTTTAAAAGAATATTTTCATTAATTATATTAGAACAAAAAATGTGCTAATGAAATTCACTGCCAGTACTGCTTGGGAGATAATGTCAATACAGAGAAAAATTGGAATATTGCAAAAGAAGAACTGAAAGACCTATGGGACCAAAGTATGAGATAAAAGGACAGTACAAAGTCATGCATGTAGAAACAAAAAAAGATTTCTGCTATATACTTTCTGCTATATGCTAGAAATGTGTTGTCTATAGATAATTGAGTGACAATGAGACACAAAAATGATTCAGCTGTAATAAAAGTAAAAGCTGTCAAGACTGCTTTAGGACAAGTGTTTCCAGTAGGAGCACAGAAATTTTACGCTGTAAAAGCACCAAGAGTCTCATTTATTTAATGCAGTTTTGGACACTGAAGTTAAAAGAAGACAAGCTCAATCTGAAGCAAATCAGGAAAGACTAGGAGAAGGAAGAGATGGCTGGAGAACAGAGCTTTGATTCTTACTATATTGGCTTGGATAAAACAAAAACAAGCAAGAACATTTCTAGCCAGTAGAAGAGTAAAACTCTGGAATAGTCTACTTTACTTTACTGATGGTAGCAGAAGTGTTTTGCTGTCAGAGAAAATTGGAAAATGTTTTAAATGGGTTTCCAGACCATGCCTATCCATAGTGGGAAATTCACGTGAATCTGTGCGTCTGTTAGCATAAACCAGTGCAGGTAAAGCTTTATCTACACTGCAGTGCCACACAGCTGTAAGGATAAGGACAAATTCATCTTTGCCTAAGAGGCAGCTGTTACTGGCAACCTTCAAGTGCCCCTGTGTTGAAGCTCTCACCCCCATTGAGCAGGCAGCAAAGCCTGCATGGGCACCCCCTGGCTTATCTCAGGCAAAATCAGCCAGGCCACTTCTTGTATATTCTTGTACTGACATGCACTGCCTGATTTTGCCTGAAGCAATCCAGGGGACTCCCCTGAAATACACTTTGCTTGCGGATCCCGGTGACTAGCAGCAAGATGTAGGAATTTCCTCTACCAACATAGGTGGATCTGAAACAGGATATTTTTCCCTATCTTGTTATACAGTTCTGCAGCACTATACAACTGCTTATTTTGGACCCAATTATATCGGTTTAAGCACATCTGTGCTGATACAGTTCATTCCCACAAGGTTAATTCTACTAGGGTTTGTGGTGATAAAAATATTTCAGTAAAATACAGAATTCGTATTGTAAATAGTTATACTGGTATGAAATGTATCTGTAGATAAGGCCTAGAAGAATCAAGCATTACCAACTTACTGGGTTTTTTTTGTTCTGATGAGACCAAAGTGATGGTAATCACATAACACTAAAGTCCTGACACAATTAGCAAACATGCTGAAATGAAAAAGAATTCACTTTAGTGCCCCTGAAAGCTTTACTGTAGTTAGCAAGTGTTCATTTTCATAATAATATAATTGCAGGAATGGGAAATTGCAGGTAATTGCTGTTGTTGTGACCTTGATCCTTTGCTAATGAAATTAAGGTAATTGATACCATTTTGATTCCTACCCACTTACAGGCAGCTTCAAAGTTTTTGAGGAGAGCAGTGAGGGCAAAAGGGATTTATTTATTTATTTATTTATTCACATCTCTGCTACCATAGGGAAAATATTTATTTCACTGAAGTTCTGTTTGAGGGTTGGGATTTTTCTCCTCCATTTCTCAGTAATGGCTTTTAAATCTTTACAGAGTGCTCTGACTGAACACTGTTGACAATCTTGACAATCAATGTTAATGAAAATGAAAAACATATCATTTTATTAAACGATTGATAGACATCTTCTTACTTCCTGAGCAGCCTTGGTGGATTAAGGAGTACCTCAGATATTAATTTCTTAAACAAGACAAAAATGCCTAAAAAGCATAGCTGTCCATCAGTCTGTGTATAGGTTTACCTTTTCACACAGAGAGTGGAAGGTTCAATGTTGTTACAACAGCATGATGGCCTTATCTACAGCTGCTTGCAAGTCAGTAACATGGAGGTCTCCAAATGCAGCCGGCAGTAAATGCACGTGGAAAAGCTTAAAGTCGGGACTAAGACATGTCAATACTGTACTCTGTCAAACTTTAAAAATTCCCTCTTGTGACTACTTCATCTACCTGTTTTTACTGTTAGCCATTTTTACAGATATTGTCTTTTACAAAAATATTCATTCCGTTTTCGAACCTACGTAAAAATTCAGCATCCACCTCAACTTACAAGAATATTTGTTCCTATCTCAAATATATTTTTATTTACTCTCTGTCTTGAACGTACCACTCCATATTCCCTAACTGCTGCATCAAAGGAAACAGAGCCTATTTTGAGGACCCTCTGGACCTCTTTGAGATCCCTCCTTCAAGTAATGTTTTCTTCACATTACATACAAAAATCAGAACCAAAAGCTGAGAACATTGACATCCATGTCATAGTGACAACATACTCATGCCTGGAATAAAATATTAATTATTTGGCTTTAAATTTTTTTCTTTCATTTAGCTCTGATTTTAGATTATTTTTTTTTATTCCTTGCCTCTTCAGGTTAAGATCTTTTTCATCTTCATGACAGTCTCATCCATTTCTCTGTCACAGCGTCAACAATAACACCAAGGCTCCAATCTCCTGGACTGCTGACTCTCATAGACAGATCCCTTGACCTTACCTCACCAGATTACACCTCAGGTGAAAGAAAATTGAGATCTATTTTGTACTGCCTATGTACTCATTCATTTGTTGTCAGTGTGGATTCCTTCTCTTTAAAGGCATTATTTTGCCTTTTGCTGCAGCAAAATAGCTCATTTTTGTTGCTTTATTTCTCTTTGGTGGACCTTCCTTATAATCTAAATTTGCTCAGAGATAGTCAAAACTCATATAACCATGGAGATAGGTTAATTAAGGAACAAATGACAAAAGCATATTGGATGTACAAATAAACCTTAGTTGGCTACCTGCCCAAAACTCATCCTCTGAAATGTCAATGAATTCAGTGGGAGTCCTACACAGAACAGAGATCTGGCCTCCATTCTAGACATGTTCCAGAGGACTGATGTCAAGAAGGGTGCAGGAAACCAAGCTAACCAACCCACCAGGTTATCCCAGCATGTAATAATCATTAAACAGTAAAAAGCTAATAACTTGTTCTTTGGTAGACAAGAAAGTCTTGCTCATTGTATCCAGTCAGTTTCTATGTAGCTGAAACTTATCTGGGCTACTGTAAGTTCACAGGGGAGCTTAAAAAACTCAGTTAAACTGCCTGGTAAAAGCACTTCATAGCCAGTTACTTGTCCCTCTGCAAACAGATACATCCATTTGAATATCTCAGGGACAAAAATTATCATTATTTTTCTCTTTATGTGCTCATATTGTATCCGTTTCCTTATAAATTGAGGAACATATAGGAGTATATTAGTGAGTATATATGATTTTCCTATGTGTATATTTAAGTAACTGCATGTGTTTGCTCATCTGTATTCATATGTTCGCAGTCTGAATTTGCAATCTTAGCCAGGCCTCCTTCTCTGCAATAGCTTACTTGCTGCATATGGAAAGGGTGCAGACAGAATGCACACATAATAATATTAATGCTAATTATCTTTTACTTCTAAGTTTCAATTGAAAATTGTTCCGTAAACAGATGGGAAGCTCTGAAAATATCCTGAATACACACTCCAGCCCAAGGAAAGCATTTAGGAAAAAAAAAAAAAAAAAAAAAAAGAAAGAAAAAACCACAACCCATAGAATAGTTAAGCATTTGTAGACTTCCATCAAGTAAATAGTTAAAAATAAATTAACTTTTCAAAGTGAAAGGTTATCAAAATGACTGTACATTACTATGATGGCAGCTACATCCTTCTCCTGGTCTACCTTGCATCTGCTGAAAGTCCATTTTAAGATCATCCTCAGTCAAATATCACACAGTCTCTGCTTTTTTCTCTCCTGTTAAGTTCCAACTTCTCCACTTTCTCAGCTCCCTTTTCTCCCCATCTTCCCATTGTTCTGCCTCCTTCCTCCGCTCCTCTCATTTCTATCAGAGCTAATAGCTTTTTGTCTTTCCCCACTCTTATTTGCAAGCCTTCTCCTGATCACCTCATATGGCATTGAATTTTGCCTTCTCTAAGCAATTTTTTGCAGTTTTTTGCTCCAAGCAATTTATTGTCAAGCAGTATCCTTCTGCACTTTCAGTGACCAAGATCAAACACAGTCCTGTCAGCTCCACAGAGTGTTATTCTTCTCAGACAGCAGAACAGGCACAAGAGTGGACCTAGGTCTTCTTTTTGCATATTTGTTTTTTTTAAGGACATGCTGCAGAGCTGAATAGCACATGATAAGGGTCTAGCTCCACAAAGCCCTCCCTTGGTCTCTGGCCCAGACTGAGATCCCTTTGAAAAAATTATGCTTCTGTTGACACACATGGAAGATTTCCAAGAATCATTCTGAACTCAATCCATTATAAACGGCAACAGACTTTGGTTCCAATGAGTGCAAGCAAGTTTTAATTCATCTTGGATTTGTCACCATAAAATCATATTGTTAACAGAGGGATAAGATACGTCCTGAATCTTGAGATGAGTTATCAGCACAGAAAAGTGTTCAGCACAACAGACCTTGGAGATACAGCTGGATTTCTCACACGTGCACGACAGCAGCTAGTGCTCTTAAATCATGAGGGTTTATGGTACCCTCCTGAGCAAGAAGGTAAATCTACTGATCAGAATTGATTTGCTGCTGCCTTGTCACAGAAGAAAAATCTCAAATTATTTTGCTGCTGAAAATAGCCAAAAGAGTAACGGCACAGATTTTCAATTAATTCTAAGCTAACTGGAAAACAGCAAGAAATTTTGTTTTCAACGCACTTCAATCCATGATGCGCTTCCTGTCTAGAGTTTCAACATACCTCAGATAAGGATGTATGAAAGGGTGATGTAAATTTTAATAGTTGCTATTACATGAAAAGAAGTGTGTGTGTGGGCTCCGATTCGTTACTCCATTCTGGCTGTGGACAATTTATTTTTGTCCTTTTGTTGCCAAAAAATGAGCATTTTTATACTCTTTGGGTATAGACATTAATGAAAATAAACTTCTTAACTAGTCTTACATTCCACCTGTGGGGTTGTTTGGGTTTGTTGTTGTTGTTTGTTTGTTGTTGTTTTTTTTTTGCATTGTGGGTTTTTTTGCTTGTTTGTTTGTTTGTTTTTGCATTGGTTTTTTTCTTTCTGGTACAAAAGTTTCCTGGTCTGCATGCAGCTGCCAGGCAGCATGTTCTCAGTTGATGGGAGAAAAACGTCAGGTACTCCCTGATGACTCTATGAGCCCTGCATGTGCTGTTTGCCCAAGGCAGTATTCTTTATGTCAGCAAAAAAAATGCCAAGCAATGGCTTTCAAGAGGCGTGGAGCAAGAAGGAGGATACAGTGTGAGCATTGCTATGTGTTTAAATATGCAACGAGAATTGGGAAGAAGCTCTTATGATTTTTACACTCTGAATTAGACAAATATGAAAAAATGGATAGAAGCCTCCAGATTATTCTCCAGTTCTTATTCTGAATATTAGAAACCTGTGCCTGGAGGACTCTAGGTCCTCCTTGCAATACCAACTTCCTGTTTGACACTGGACAAACTGCATGGATTTTTTAGTGTTTACCCAAATTAGCATTTTAAAATATCTCCACTGATTATATTTTGTCCGTTTGTATAGAAGCACTTAATCAATACCGTTATACCACAGGATCCAAAACACTGTCACCTTCAAAAGCCTTGCATAACTAGAGGCAAGGGACCAAACATTCAGCTCTGCCTCCTTTCATATGCAGCTTAAATATGCATCTCCACAGTTAATTGCAGAGCTATCCAAAAGAGCCTGACCTGCCACGCTAAATGCTGTACAGAAATGTGACAAAAACCCAAATACTCCCCAGAGGACATGTGATGTGAGGTGAAATACAAGATATAAGCAAAAACAAAAAGAATTGACAGGAAATAAATCTCCAGGTAAAAGTGTAATCACTACCTGTGTTGTAAGTGGTTTATCATACCAGCTTTATGATTAAATTTAGAACAGAAACAGCTGCCAGCTAACCACATTCACTGCAGTTGTGTGTATAAGCCGCTGCTACATATTCTTTGCAGTGTTTTGTCTGTTCCTTATCCTCCTGCATTTTACATTTTCCAAAATAAGAGTTCTATGAACAGTGCGATGATACACAACATTATCATTCAGATTCATTATGCAACCAAATATTTGCATAAATTAGCAAATGATACAGACGCATACTTTGCTGCGATTTTGATTTTAAATCTAACCGAGAGGCTTTTTCCGATGAAATACTGTCTTCTCTTTCTTTGCTGCTTTGTTCATAACATTTAGAAAGGTGGCAGGCTTAAATTCCTGATGTTCTAAGAATGTTCACCTTGACGGTAGGACAAGGTCTTACGTTCTTATATATTCAGAGCCATGACACTAATCCGTATTCATGGAGAGAATAAAGCCCAAAAACATTACGAAAATTAAAAAAAAAAAAAAAAGAGAGAGAGAGAGTACGAGAGAGAAAAGGGGAGGGAAATGTTTAATTTGAATCCATTCAGTAATTCTTCATCTATATGCTTGGCTTCTACTTACAACAATGCAAGGATGTGCAGAAACATTCCTTAAGAATTTTACATGCCATTTATACTAATCAGAATTAAAGTTCACCTGAATACTAACAGTATCTTTCTTCGGGAAGAGAAATAGCTAATGAAAACCTATTACAAGCACATGAAAGTAAACAAACCCATTTTTTAAGCAACAAAGTAGTCTTAGAAAATCCAAAAAATGAAACTGACTGTCATAAAACTGAGGATTTGCCTGCCACAAAACCTAACTTCCAGTTCGATTATGCTATTTAAATGACATCTATCTGCATTTTAATCCTTGTTTGAAAGTCTGCTGGCAGAATTAATAATTATGATCAAAACCCATGAAAGTCCATGCTAATGATAAGATAAAGAACTTACTCCCACCACCTACAGTGAGAAGCTAATCTTCCTCAGTGTCCTAATCTACTGACATACAGGTTTTGATCTGAAATAAGCTCTTAATAATGAACAATCTGGCTATGAATATGATTCTGCTGAGCAGAAAATTGAAGATTAAAGAAGAAGCTCTGTAGAAAAATTTCTCTCGTTCTTTCCTATTTCAAGGCTCCTTCTTTAGTGTATCCTCTCCCACTTTACCCACATGGGGAAAAAAAAGCAAAACACTTTTTTGACAGTTGCTGCCATCTTAAGGACATACACTGCCAGAGCTGGTGCAAGTAGGTGTCCAAAGTGTCTGACTTGCCAGGGCTTATGAAGGCACCACTTTGCATTTTTTCTGAGATTAGGAAACAAAATCTGCAAGCTGACATTTCCTTCAGTGCACGGGCTCTTTAATGGAGAGATGTCTGAAAGCCAAGTGTATTCTTTTGACACACAGTCAAGGAGCTTGGATTTGGCACTTAAGGGAGCCAGCTTCCTGCCTGTTCAGTTTAACAAAATTAATCTTTGCGTGCATGTACTTTACAAAGCACAGGGAGGCAAAACAAATTACAATTAATATTTATTTACTTCTGTTTGAAATCTGCAAGCAGAGCAGAGGCATTACTGCAGCTTAGCAGACATCTCAACGCTACAACCAGCTCCCTCAGCCAGATAAGGAAGACTTGAATAAACCACTGATGAGCAATGAATTTCAAATGTTCTGAGTTTCGGAAGCAGCAGGCACCTCCATGTTTGGATGCCACAGATATTCCATACCTGGAATACCCTTGAGGGAAGGTGTACCCTAGTGGAAATACGCAGCATGGAAAATCAGGGCTATTTTATTCTATCTTTAATTGAGCATCCAGACTTTTCTGACACATGATCTTACTGTTATCATCTGACCTGTGACTGAGTCCCTTCACTGGCATAGCAGATATCTAAGGACAGTTAATGCAATCTACATAAAGGAATGTCAGTCGTGTACTGACTTTTGGGGTGTTTTTTTTAACAGTTTTGATCAAGCAGGTATGTCCAGAAAATCAAAGATGCAAACATACCCTCAACCATCTGGAACGCTAAACAGTTCAACAAGCCTTTGAAGTATAAATACATAAATGGAAGCACGTTTAGTTTAGAGATAGACAAACTACAAAATTTCTGTACTTGTATTGATTTTGATGCACAAGAGAAGAAAAATAACAAATGCAGCATTTTAAAAATGAGTGTTTCATGAGATAGCCTCAATCAAAAGAAACTACACTTTTCCAATTGAACGTGGATATTTGCCTGTAGGTTCATTTAATCACACAACTCTCCTCGGGAGGAAGGGGGGTTTATTCTGTCTAAATTCCTGATTGAGCTCTCTGAGAATAATTGGTGCTTCCACCAAAGCTAGCAAGCTCAAAATGTGGGCAAGAATGGATAACGAATGGTGGAGAAAATGGTGATTTGTATCCACTATCTGCCTGTAGCAGTACTGTCACGAGAGGTTGTTTCTGGCAGCTTGATGATGGCTCCAGGTGACCCAGAGGAGTAATGCCCAGGCCAGGCCCTCCTCCAGCAACCACTTCTGCACAAACTGGAAGTGAAAGTGCCACCTTGTCACCTTGCCACAGAGCCAGGAGGGCCACCAGAGCGCAGGAAAGGCAGGAGGGCAAAGCAGAGCAGGAAGACAAGCTCACCCTGTGCAGGTGAAGCAGCGCAGAGCCTGGTGGCTGTTGGGCAGGCAGAGGCCTCCTCCTTCAGTAGGGCTCACCACACAGTTGACCCCACAGCAAAGCAGGGGCCTGGGTGGGCCTGCTGGCAAGCAAAGCTTCTCTTCATAATTCTCTCTTGTTCCCAGACCCAGGTTTAGTTATGCCACCTTTTGGCCATTTGTTTCTGGTTCTTCCTCATCTTGTTCTTCAGCTAAACCCACAGATTACTGGAGTCCAGGCAAAAACTCCCTGGTTTGACATGAGGGTGTCCTTCTGTCATGTTGTAGCACGCTTCCAGTGACATTTCTCAGTACAAGCTACCTCAGGAACCTTTGGTTACATCTCACGGTTACTGCTGGGAGGCACCACACCCTTTTCCAGCAGCAACTACAAGCAGCAGCTGTGTGTGCCACCAGCTCGCTTAGGAGCTGCTCTCAGCTGACCTCATCAGATAGGCTGCAGGGACTGGTGGGACTCAGGTGTTCCCAGACATTACTGATAAGCACTCCAAATTTGTTCTACAGTGATCACCACATTGGACACATCCAGCTAGGAGTAGATTTTGCTCTGGCCTCGGTCATTCCTGATTAGATTTTGCTCTGGTCCAGAATTTGTATTGGAGGAGAAACATGAGAGGAGAGGGGAACTTCAGGCCAAGGACAGCAGAAAGCGACAGAGGCCATTTGTTAAACTGAGGCCACAAATTCCCTTGATGACCCTGTGCAGCTTCAGCTGGGCCCTGCACCTGCAGGCTATTTAAGCTCAGCTCAGACCTTCTCTCTTTTCTTTAATGCAGCAGCATCAGTGAAGGTGGCACTACGCAGAAGGGAGCAAGGCACAAGCAGGTAAGAAGCAGTCTACAAGACCTAGAGTAGCTTGCTTTGGCTTGATTCTGGTGATGCTACCTAAGAAGGAAGGGAAGGAGATTGGTGTGGGCTCCTTGGGGGTCTGAGCGTGTGGAGACCTGATGGGCTGTGAGATGAGCGTTATCACTTGTCTCTGCTGCTGCTGTGGTTAGCTGGGAATGTGAATGTTCTTAAGCTTCAGATTAATATCAGATATTTTTTCAGCAGTTTGTTGATGTAGTCCTAGTTTAGTTTGTTTGAAGCACTGTTGCAAAGCTTTTAAAAGTTTTTAATGTATGGCTTGTCTCAGTTTTGAAAGTGTTTTTAAAGTATCTACTGTGGACACTGGAGTGTGGTGTTTTTTCTTAAATGGTCATCTTCAAAGATTTTCAGTGTAATTATAACCCTGAGGCGCTTTACTGTTCTGAAACTTCAGTAGGCTTGCTTTCCCAGAAGAACAATTGTTTCAAGTACAATTTGCTCAGCTGGGTAAATTTGCGTAGAAGTGTTACCTATTGGTGAGGCCTGCCCTGCTCCTCCTCTTTGGTTTCTGTCCTACTATGACTTTTAAGAGGTGTTTATTCCATATTTGCTGTAAATTTTCAATCTTTTGTGTGGTTAAATATGACTGCAAAAGTTTTTATCAGTTACTATGTCTTGACTATAAAAGGAGTCATTTCAAGCGGAGTATGTATAGAGTGTTTTTTTCAGCTCCTTGGTGTTTTTTAAGTTTCAGAGAGTGTTAGATACGTTTTAACCCATGGGACTTATTCCTACAGACTGTAGAAAAGTGTTTTTAAACATAGTGAAAAGTTCCACCATTCATTCTTGACAATGAGGCTAGGGCACTTGAATGTAAACTTAGTGTGGGAGTATAAATAGTAGCTAGGATGCATTTTTTTCATCACCTTGAACATGTGATTTAATCTGTGGTGCTCTCCAGCTATTCTTCTGTCCCTGAAAATATCCTTCCCCTAAGAACTGCATAAAGGAGGCAGGAATGGTTATCTGAGATGTATAGTGCTGAAGTATAGCTTAATTAAATCCAGCTGTAGCACCACATTTCATAGTAGTGTCTTTTTGGTAGCTCTGTCTGTTGATGGAGTGGTAGATAAAGGCAAGTGAGTTCCTGCCTGAAAAGACTGGGGGGCTCTTTAGGGGTCCAGGCTAGATCTGAGGTAGGGCAGCAGCCCATGCTGCCTGTACTGAGAGGGGATAGGGAGAGTAGAGGGCAGGCTGCCTTCTGCTGTGTGCTGGTGCTCTGGGCACAGGAGGGAGTGTCTGTAGGCATTCATACATTACAAACCAGTTTCAGCTGTCTTAGCTTTGTTCAAATTGATTTCAAGCTTTTTTCTCCGATGGTAAGTGGTACTACATTAGGAAGCCTTGAAACCTTGAAGTAATGTTCTGCCCGGTACAAACAAACCCCCTAGGAATACATCCATAATGACTGTTTGGGACTTGTCCTTCTCTGAGGGATTACTTGTTTTCTTGTTTGCAGCAACTTGAAAAAGAAGCCAGGCTTGAAGCCTAGCCCAGAGCTTTCAGATAAGCTTTTGTAATAGTTTCCTAATTTACTGAATGCATCTTACTAAATCATCCCCTAGTTGTTTACAAATGGAATTAATTAAAACTTGTAATAATCAATGGAATGTGTAAGTATAGTATGAAACAATGTAAAAATTTTGAGGAAGAAAAATAATTTTTTCAGGTGACGGAACAAGAGCTGAGTATAGATCTCAGCAGTGCCAGTCCATCTCCTTTCCCATCACATTAAAACTTATCTGAGACTGTATTTCAAGTTATGCAAGTCATCAGCTAATGTCTTGTGGTAATGTCCACCCACTTAAAACCTTCAGTTTTTCCAAGGAGCAGCTTGGAGAAGAAAAGTCAGCTTTATTTTCAAATCAAGGAAAGAGTGAATTTGGAGGTTGAATTTCAAACAAGGAAATAAGTAAGGAAGAAAGTGCAAACAGGCAAGCAGTGTCAAACAGCAAGTGAATAAAAAAGCATAAAGGTAACGCCTGCCCATCAAGGAGCTCTATAGGGCATGGGAAGATCAGCATCAGTCGCTCAGTATTTGCCCAGTATAATGCAAGGGATGACCATTAAGTCAGCAGGTGAACAGGGGAACTAAAAGTCTGAGACAAGTGCTGAGTTCTTTTATGCTCACTGCCCCTGTTGGGATCATGCAGATTGTCTTAAACCATTCCATGAATAGAACAGCCAGCTCAGCATGGCACTTGCTTCTGGCTCTTTACTTGAGAAATTTGGAGAGGGGAGAATGATAGTTGTTTCTCTTAATTTTGAGTTATAGACATGTAATGATGAACAACACAGTACGCTGTGGATTGTGAAATGCAGCACACAAAAGGTGCTCTGCTATACTGCAGCCATAGCGTATATTCAGGACTAAAGTCTCAGGAAAGGAATGTATGGCTGATTGCAGCTCTCTTAGCTTCTTTGTGCTGTTTAAGACACACAAGTGGTGTTTTTTGAGAACAACTCAACTGAAATGTTCTGCTGAGAATTCATGACAGTAGCAATTCTGTCAATTACATTGTGTATTTAGCAAAAAGGATTGGGATACCTGTAAGTGATCTCTAAGTGACCCAGCTAGACTTGTGGTTTTCCTAACTATGCTGAACAGTTATGGTAGTAGGCATATGAACCAACCAGATTATGGTGTTAATTCCATTAAAAACTATGGGGATATTTAGATGATATGTTTTGAAAAGTAGTAGAGTATTACTTACATGTAAGGCCAGCTTTTCTGTGTCCAAACAGCGTCATTGTGCTTAAATGATACCAGCTTTGCGGAATGCTGAAGGAAAACAGTTTTGCATGAGTTTTTAATAAGCCACACTTGAAGCTTTGCTAAATGGCTGTGTGGATGTGTTCTGCCATGTTATTCCATCCCACCTAACATTGCTGCAGTGTAATTAAGAGGACCCTATCTGCAAAGGTGGGTATTGCTTGTAAGCAGCCTGAAATGAAACACCTTAATCCAGTGGGTCAGAAGCGGTACTAAACTGCAGGCTGCCTAATTCTGGTGCTGCAGGTGTGCTAAGCTGTGGAAGGCAGTGGTCTAGGCTTTAGCCCACAAGCCATGTGGGTACATACAGTGTGTATGTAGGAATGTAGCCATAGAATTGTTCTTTCAATTGATTTCCAGAAATGGATGAATCTCACGAGACTGGGTTTTGTTTGAATAAAGCATTTGGTTTTTGTTCTGTAGTACCTATGAACAATGAAAATATTGCCAAATATCGTTTGAAGTATTGAACTCAACAACTGTTAACTTTGCCTTGTAAGGCCTTAATGCAAACATAGACAAAAAAGGCTAATTCAGCAAAGCATTGATTGAAACTACATGTATAAATGTGGTGCTCAATTTTATTTGCTGGTGTTGAGTCCTGGCAATTGTGGCACAAAATGTTTCAAGAGATGTCATTTCTGTGGCAACATTGTCCTCTTCAGGAGAGGGAAACCATGAAGAAAAGTTAATGTTATTGACAGATCATTAGACTATGGAACTGATTTATTTAGTTTTTCTTTAAAGAGCACCAGAATTGTTCATACTATTGTGGGGAAGAAATTTACAAGTTCAGTCTGGTAGCACTCAGGAGCAGTATTCAGGCAACTTCAAGTTGCCTGGCCAAAAAAAAAAAAAGTTAGGAAAGTGAAGAGTTCTGAGTGCACTTCGTAGACCAAGCTTTTAGTATGAGGAGAAAGAAATACAGGGGAGACAGCAGTCTGGGCAGTGTTTTTCATGATATGATTTGCGTGCTAGAGCTGCATAAAAGCCAGGACTTTGACATGGAAGAAAACAGTTGAGATTTGTTTGTTGTTACTAGGAGAAAAAGTATTGCTCTAATTATGCAAGCATTTGCAAATACTATTTGGAAGATGTCAGAATAGAATTTGAATCACTGGAGCTATTAACTGTAGTGCCAAGCAGTTTTCCTTACAGATGCTTGCACTACAAAACTAATGCAGAAGTTCTTTATTGAAAGCCAGGGCTGTTTGGAGAATGTCAAATGAGATTAGATCAGGATGGGTGTAGGGTCCTTATTTAAATGAGTGGGAAATGCCTGTCTGCAGATGTTGGCTATGCAGACTGTATCATCTGTGTGTTTTCACAGACAAAATAGCTTTCTGCTTTCTTGCAGGGTCTGGTATTCTTCAGAATATCAGCACCAATTTCAGCAATACCAGCTCTTACTCTCTGTTGAAATATTAACCATATCCCTCCTTCCAAACAGGCTGAGGCTTGTGGAGTGGAGACACTTAATTTAGATCAAACATCATAATCGTTTGTGATATAATTTTGAGGATAGTTTCTAGTCCAGGCAACCTGCCGTGCTCCACCTTCTTGACCCTGTGCAGCCAAGCCTTGAATTGCCTTCTAAATACCCTACTGATGTCAAATGTTCTAGCTGCACTGTTTTCAATGAAATGTATTTATAGCAGTGCTTTCCCTGGATGTGCTGAGAGTGCTATGATCTAATTTCTTTATTGTAGGGTTATATGCAGCTTCAGACACAAGGTAAGAAGAATAAAATCTCCAAATGTTTCTATATAACAAAACAGATGGACTACAGAATATACGAGTTACAGAAACTTGTCTTCCATGCACAGTTTTTCATACTTCAGAAACTGAAATTGAGTTCTGTAAATGTTTTTAATGTTCTTGGACTATAACTTAATGAATATTTCAAACCTGAGATTAAGAGTTGTAGGTGCCAGGAGCCTGGATAGTGCAACAACTAGTAGTGATATTTTAGATTACTGAAAGAGTTATGTTTCTGGTTTGATCCTGTTCATTTTGCATTTTTGTCACAAGTGTGTGAATGAAACACTCATCTGACCACCAAAAAAAAGGGGGGGGAGTGAATGCTGAACATAAATCTACATTAAGGAAAGACAATCAGAATACTGCAAACTGCCTTGATTCTACAAGTAACTACGTAAGACCACAAACAATTGCTAGCTGAGACAGTGACTTACAAGGCTGTTTCACACTGTTTCCTAGGCAATACTTACTCATCTGGAAAATAACTGCTTGTGAATGCACTGTACAGACTTCTGGGTTACTCTTGTAGATGTCACTGTTTTGAGTGCTCTCAGATACTATTGTTGCTCTCTATATTCAAATTAACTTGTGTCAGATACTATTTAGTCAATGGAGTTAAACCCACATAAAATAACAATGGGACAATGGGCACCAACAATATTCCTGTGTTGTAGTATCATTTGATATATTGGAAAAACAAATGAAGGCTAGGAAGATTGCCATGTTGGGTGGATTTGGGTACCATGCATGTGGAAGAAAATCCTGTGGACAGCATGCATCTCCAATGCAGTATGTGAACTGCTTGAAGGCTGATCATAAATGATTAATAGGTCTTGATTCTAGATCTAGATTCTTGATGTCAAAAGATAAAACTACTCATTCTGCATTATGAATCTTTCATACACTTTGTAAAGTGTTAAAATTTTAAGCGATATTTTATTCAAATGTTACCCCTTTGGCATGGCTGAATTTTAGAAAAAGATGCTTTCCTGTTTTTCTTCTTGTTTGTATCATCTCTGGTAGGAAAGCTGCTTGATCACCTTTTTATCTTGTGTTACTTGAGTCTTATTGGCTTTTCTTATTCTTTCCAATCTGCATATGTGATAGACATGTTTTCCTCCAATAGCACTTCTGGCCAAACAGCTTTAGATGAGCAGCTGATGTAGCAGTTCCTTGGCTTCAATGAAGTAGTGTGGATTTGAAGCAATTAAATTTGTGTATGTTGATGCACTTATCCAGGGCTATCAGGCTACCTAAGTTAACAATACAAATAATATCGATTTGTCATAAGATAGCAGAAGAATGTGGCTAGTGGTCACCAAGTGCTTTTGTGCGCATCATGGCTGCTCCTGTCTGTGGCAGTAGCAATTAGAGATGGCAGCAGGAATTGTTCAGCTCTTCTTTGATTGTGACAGCTCTTCAGGTGATGTGGTTTGCATAAAATCACCCTGGACAGTGACATATGAAGGCTATATTCAGTGCCCTTCATGTAATTAGGTTGCCAGATGTTCAGGGTTTTGGACATGTTTATGACAATATACATCCCAAATGAATCTAGCCTTCTATACTTGCACACTGGAAAACAGGATTTTTCTTCAAGTACCCTGAGCTGGAAATAGGTGAGGACTGGGAGATGAGATGACTTTTTCAAGGATTAATGTGGCAGCACAAGTTTAAATGTACTCTGAATTTTTTTGCTAATAGCTGATACTTTTCTTAATGATTAGTTTTAAAATCCATCATTTAATTATTAGCTTGAAGGACACTGCAAATGAACACCATAGGTACCCCATTTACATGTTTAATTGGATTAGTCTCCTGACTTTCAGATTCTAATAATTAATTTGTCTGGACATTTTTTCCAGATAGCTAAATGATTAATCTTTTGTATTTCAGTGCATGGATTCACATCATACATTTTTACATTGAAGTATTAATTGGTCCTCATCGATATCATTCTGCTGTTGCTGCATGACCTATTGCTAGAACAAACATTGAAATAAGAAGTTATTACTTAACGTAACTATGCTTTAATTTTATGGATAATTGAATATATTATGTAAATGTTCATCAAATTATGAAATAGTTCAAGAATTTAATGCCTAATATTGTGTGAGCAGAGTCAGTAAACAAACATTTATGTTTTTGATAGTGGTCGTAGCTATTGGGGCAAAATTAGATGCGGTGATGTGGTTGTCATGATCATATGTTGAAAACCAACTGACTTTTTTCCAAGTTTGCAGTCTGTGTCTCCCGTTAGACATCCCTTTTACATACATGGTTTTGTATGCTTATAATGTATCTTACACAATGGATCCTTGATTCATTTGACTTCTTGCATGACAGTATCTCAATCTGTCATTTTCATTACCAATAAATCCTGATATGCTTTCAGAACCTTCCATAATCACTTATCAACCATGATGTTTGTCAACTCGGTTCTGTGGTTGGAAACTAGTAGGTGGGAGGCAGGTCATCTTTAGAAGACCAAGCAGCTGCTGTTAATTACATATCAACTGTAAGTCTTGCAGGGACAGCATTGTAAAAAAAAAAACAAAAAAACCACTATTTTTAAACTAAAACCTTACTACATTAAAATATTGGTGCTTTTAACTATAGGAACTATACTGATGTGAACTCCCAAATGCTGTTACCTTATCCATAAGGCTAGGAATTAGCAAAGCCATCAGTAAGTGACTACTGTATGGCTATTGATGTAGCTTGTTTTTATTTTAGAGTTTATTTCACTGTAAATTCTTGTTAGTATGGTTTATCACTAATAGCGTATGCTTAGGATACAGTCATCCAAAATAATACTTGGCAGCTTCAATGGAGGTTCCAGCTTTACCTCCCCAAGTCTCTTCCAGGTCCTTAATGTCTCTGGGTAATTACATGAGTAAAACAGGAATAAATCAAAAGCATGCATATTAGGAATATGTATTCAGCAGACTAAATACTTCTCTGGCAAATATTAGGATTCTTTATCTAGTTGCTTTTTACATTTATTATTGGTGAACAGGAGACGAACACTGGTGATGAGTCAGAACAGTTTGTTTTAATAGTGACAGAAAGGAAGATATTAGAACCCAAAGTGTAGAACTTGAAAAATTACATCTCTTCAGACAAGTTGAGGCCATAAGCTTTCCTAGCCAGATCTTAATCCTTTATTTAAAAAAAAAACACCTCAATGTAAACCAAACATTAGACAGTCCCTCTGGCAAAAGGCCAAAGCTGAACTGTTAGAAGAATATGTGAAATCCTGTTACACAGGTTTCATGGGACTTCAGGCTTCAACTCTTAATATATTGCTATTTCCAAGTTCATTTCCTTAGGGGAGGGTTCTAGTGTCTTTACCAGCAGAAAATGCCTGTTTCTAAAAAGATTTGCAATGGATTTGATTCTCCACAATCATAACTGAACAAGATAATCCCTACAGGATATTTCAGGGCAAGAGCCATGACAGCACACCCAAAAGCAGTGACTTACAGAAAATTCAACAGATATTAATAATCTCTTATTGCAGGCATTACTATCTTATTCCACTTGTAAGGAAGTAAAGCAATGAGTCTGTATGAAGCAGTGCCAGCAGGGTATATAGGGATCTCTTTTTAATGATTTATCACTGAGCATGCCTGTTAGGATTACTTAGTGTGCAAGTTTTCCTTTCTTCTCTTGCTTCTATAGCTGAACCTTCTAGACCACGTTGGCCCTTTCTTCTCTCAAGTGACACGTATAATTTCAGTTAAATACATCTGGAGTTGTTTTGTAAGTGGAGACACTGGTCTAACACGAGTGAAACTACTTCCTACCCCAAACTCCACTAAGGTGGAGCTTGAAGCAGGGAGGAAGCAATGCTGTGGTGTTCTCATCCTCCTTGGCAGAAGTAGTCCTGGGAATGTCTGCCCAGCAGGGGAACTTTAACAAGCTTCTATATGCCACTTGCAGCCATTTCTGCTGGGTAAAGCAAGAAATGTGTGAGCATCAGAGTGATGATCACAGTAATTGTACAGAAAGAAGCTGTGACCTCATCCTCTGAGTGTTTGTGTTCAAGCTCAAATTTTGTTTATTGCATTTGCATTTTTTATGTTGTCCCTTTTATTGCAGTAAAGCACAATGGAAGCTGGGCTGTGACTTGAGAAATTATTGTGGCTTATTGATAGAAATCGTAAGTAGTCATGCTTAGGCTTAATGCTTCTGGGTACAGAAAATGTATTCTAATTGATTTAATTTCCTAATTCCTCACAGATTCTGGAGGACTGTTATGTATTTCAGGAAATACCTATTTAAATAATTGTTCCTATGCAACAAAGAGTAGGAAACAGCTGTCAACTCCTTGAGTTTTGGCTTTACTGAAGTAGGAGTCTTGATGACCTCTTCAACAGCATTAAAGCTGGGCTTGGGCTATGTGGAGCAGGAAATCTGTAGGCTGAATGTCATTTGTGAAGCTAATGAATTGGCACTGGTTGATGGCACACAAGCTCTCATTAACTTTAAAGAATGAGCGAAAGATTTGAATATATTACTCCTTTGTTTTTCTCTTCAGGAGGGCAGGCTGCTGCTACCTGGATGTGAGAGCTAAACTATGTTGGGATCCTTTAGTATTGCTCTGTTAAGTTATCTAGCGATGCTTATTGGCTTGGGCATAATGCAATGCTGATGCAGCTGCTTTGCTTCCTATTACAGGGCTTAGACCACTTGGCCCACTACCTGTGGTATCTGGTACACTCATGTAGATCTTAAGAGCTGCTTAAAATACGTAAAAGGAAAAGAACAGCACTCTAGACCCAGACTGGTGTTTCAGTGTTTTCTTCATTGCTTCCTTCAGTATTCATTCCTGGGCATTATGTAGTTCTGCTGGGATAATCAAAAGGAAAAAAAATCTGCTGCAATAAATACTTTTTACTTGAATGAGAAGATGACTGAAATCTGTGTTACTTAAGTCCCTGTGTTTTGGGCACGCCCGATATACCTCAAAATTAGGGGTGCAAAAACTTATGGAATATTAAAAGATAAAAAGGATGTCTCAGCTTGGAATTTGTCTTGTACCAGCTGGAGGGAGGCAAAGATTCTCTCCCTAGCAGGCAACTTGGATCACTTCCTCATGCCTACGTGACCAGTGGAGGAAGTTCAAAAGAGGTCCACTAAGGACTCAGGCATGTCCTTGGTTACAATTACAGGTAGATGCATTAAAAAAAAAAATCCTGGCTCATTGTATTTGTGGCATCTTGATGCTGTGCTCTCTGTTCCTTGTGTATTCCAAATCTTGTATGCTGCAATGCACTGACTAAACCAAACTTTATTACTGTCAGCACTTCAGAATCAATATCATTGCAGAAGAGCAAGCTGGAATCCCCTGAGCCTCACGAATCAGAACTTAAATTGTCAATTGGGTTATGATCCTGCATCCTTTGTAGTGGATGATGCCTGATAATGACAAAGGGAGAGTACAGCTTGATTTATAATTACCAAAATGAATGTAAGCGCAGTTTGCTGTGCTTACAGATCAGAAATGTTAATTCTGACCTGAACTGAGGGAGTATGACTGTGTGGCTAAGCCTCTTAAACATAACTTTTTCTCTTTTGAATTGCCTTTCTCAAACAATGCATTTGTTTACTTGCTGATAAGATTTGTAACCTGAATCAATATTACTCCAGCCTTTGCTCGATGCAAGGATGTAAATACTAGTTACAACAGTGAATCACTTGCATGCTCAGAGCTCAAATAATATAAATTTATTAAGAGAATCTGTGACCTTCACCATTTCAAACCTAGTCCTGCTCAGTTATGAGAGAATTGCATTTTGACAACTGTATGACCATCTGTCTGAAATGAGTGATGTGAGCTCCCTGTGCAGTCACTAAAGTTTAGTTCCTAGGCTACTATCAAAACCATCACTGTTGAGCACTTCATTTCCCAGCCTCGGGAGATGGGAATTACTGCAAATGGGCACTGAGCCCAGGCCCTGCCTTGCTCCTGCAGATGGGTTATGCAAAACTCTTGAAGAGCTGAGTCCTTGGCAAAGAAAGGAGGGACCTGCAGTATGGTATTATAAACCAAACAATCCTCTGCTGAATAGTGAGGAAATTGAGGACTTTGGTCAGTGTAACATCGCATCTATAATGTTCTTTCTGCATATATACCACTCAGTCTGCCTAGGTGCTTTTTGTTGTACAGTCTTCAGAAAGTATACTTTTACATTTGTTTTTTCCTATACAATGTATCTGTCTCAAGTTAGATGTGATGATTTCATAGCTGGTTTATAACTGGATTTGAGAATTGTTGCAATTAGGCTGCAGACAATTCTTGGTTGGAGAAGATTAAACAACACTGAAAAGAAAGCATTTCCTCTTTTGCAGAATTTGTCACATGCACAAAGCTCAGAGTTGTATAGGATACAAGAGAAATTTCCCTTTGTCTTTGTGTCCCTACAAGGTTTTTCTTGAATAATTTCTTCAGAACAATGTTGCTGTGCTATGATTTGTGCATATAGCTGAGCTCCTACAAGAACACTGTATCTCTACCCTAAGGTGAGCAGAAAGCTATATACTTCACTCTTACAGTTAAGGTTTGGTGCTGGTATTTTTACACATTATTAATGCAGGTCAGGAGAGCTAAAACCTTGAATGACAGTGCTGTCCTCTTCCGTCCCTGTAAGCCCATAAGTTGCATGTAGTTTAGAAAGAAATGAACACAAAAAGGCAAGAGCAATAATACACCAGAGAGCTGGGAACTGTGAAGACTGAGAACTTTATATAAAGAGAAAATGAGTCTTCCACTGTAAGCCTTAATACAGACCAGCTTCATCCTATAAGAAAAGAACTATCACTGATATGTATTTCCTTCCTTATTCCTTAGAGCTGGGTTATGAAGAAAGGTTACAATATAAGTCTATAAATAAGAAATGTTCTTTCTATCTGTATGCATTTGGTAGCATTATTTTACAGCTTAATGCAGAAAGTGTTTTCCTAATGAGGAAAAACATGGAATTTGAAAATGTGTATACAGAACACTGGGTCACTTTGCTGGACTTACCAGTGAGGTTGTGCCTGAAGAGTTAGCCATGCCATAACTCATGAAGGAATGAAGCAGGAGAAAATTCCTTAGGGTATTTCTACCCACACAGAGTGTATTCTTCTAGCCTTCACTTTATAGATCCTGCTGGAAACTACAGTATGAGAATTATGAGAGAGGACTGCAAAACCAAGTAGACAATATCCATCAGATCTGAAATGACTGTCTTCCAAGATCTTCATCTCAGTGGCGTGGATCAAGAGAATGAGGCAGAGGCTTGTTTCCACTGCAAGTAATGTTTGATCTTTACCTGGCTATTGCTTCTCACTTGAGTCACCACTGTAGAAAATCCTTGCCTGACAGAGTTTCAAATAGGGCTTGATTTTCTGATGTGAGGGGTGCAGCATATAGATCTAGTGACTGCAAACTGTCCATTACTATTCAGGCACTGTCAGTAGCCCCAGTACTATTTTGCAGTGTGGTTATTTTCCCTGAGGTTAGCTTGATGGAATTAGCTTCATTTGATGTTCAGGTGATGCCACAGGCCCAAAGAAAAACTCTTAAGGCTATAACTATGGTTCCTAACCAAAGAACAAATTCAGAGTTTTGTTGGGTATTGGTATTGACAGTCTTTAGGAAAGAGAAATCTTAAAGTATTTCATAGGTAAATTGAATTGCAACATAATACAAAATTATATAATCATAGATAATTCAATTATTCAGAGACCCCAAGTCTTCTTGAATTTAATATTTAGCCTGGCTTCTCCATGTTCAAGTCTAATCCTTCAGGTAGTATAAGGGTAACTTGCAAAAGATTTGGAGAGATATTTAAAATTGTTTGCCTGGCACTCCAGGTGGCAGCATCAACTGAGCTGTCAGGAGCAAAGCAGGCCTAGATTTAACCATGCCTTTATCCAGACTTCATCATTCGGACTTCAGATTCTTAGGTCCAAATAGCACAAACTAACTTGTGGGAGGATAAGCTCCCAAGGTTAAACTCAATTGGAGGGCTGTGTGAGAAGTCATCTTGATAAAAGTAATGAATCACATTCTTTTGTGGTAATGTTTCGAATCTGTATTCGGAGAGCCCACCCTGTAGGGCTATTTTGTGTGTAAAGCTTTTTAAATGTTTTTAGCTTATCTTTATTTTTTTAAAAGAACCTTGCACTCTGTGCTGCTGTGCGTATTATGTTTGATCAATGCTTTCCTCATGCTTGAAAGGCAGAAATTGTATTTTTTTCATTTTATTATTGTAATCTGCTATGCTGTCAGAATATAACACCAAAGAGTACTGTTATAACTTCATATATTTAAAGGAATGCTATTGTTGATGGTTTAAGTTAATTTATTGCTTGTGAGAAGTGTTAAGACTGGCAGCACCAGGTCATAACCTCAGCCTTGCTCAGTTTACCCCCTCATTAAGGAATTAATGAAGTCATGCTGTAGGTGCATTTAAGGGGGGAGGTTGGTAGATACATGGAAGAGGTCTGAGTGGGCATCCAAAGAGGAAAATTGGATGGTTTAAAAACTCTACATGTACATAAAATCTTTCTTAGTAACTGCAAATAAAGTGAGCTTCTGACACTCAGTTCAGTTTTTTTTGCCCGTATGCAATTTGTCCGTGTGGACAATCCCCTCAGGGAAGAGGTGGTGATTGATAAAGTGTATAAATAACACTGCAGATCTCTCAAATATGAAGATATGGATGGCTTGGTAAGCTAGGGACTGGCGAATATGCAGTTCTTCATTGTGGTCAAACCTAAATGTGTCCAGGATAAAAAAAAAAAAAAATTACAGTATAGACTGTTCTGGGCAGCAGTGACAATGAGAAGCAAGGCAGGCCTCTGGGAGGTCACTGGCTGGAAGACAAATGTCTCTGAGATGCTGTGGCTGGAAGTGCTACTCTAATTCCTGGACTTGTTAGTGGGGGGGGGGTTCATGGTCAGCGATGCTTTTGCTACAGAACTGCACTGATAGTCTGGGAAGAGTAATTCTTAAAAGAGTTGATGAAAAAATTCCTTGCAATACAAGCTGAAGCATGTTCTCTGCTTACCTTGTTAAAGAGAGAACTTCAGAGCTGAACTTATCATGGTTAGTATGTATCCACATGGGAGGTAAAAATGAATACTATGGAGCTTTCTGCCCTGGGTAGCAAAAGACTTTCATTGGGGCTGGCAAAATTTAGATGAGTTATTCTTTGGGGTTTTTTTTTATTTGCAATAATAACCTTTGGAAGAGCATTCCATCTTTTGTAGATTTTACATCCACAGAAAATTTAGAGGCTAGATTTAGCTTTACTATGTTGCTCTACTTCAAGAAGGAAATAATGATTACTCTGATTTGTTTAGCTCAGATGTTCAGAAGCAATGCCCATTTGTGGATTTGCAATTAAAAGACTCCTGATTTTTGCTAAGGATAAAAGAACTACTTAACTATGATTATGAAAATAAAACTGACAAGAGGGAGAACACATGAGTTCAAATGGAAATTTTGATTTCACCATTGTATGCAAAATCAGGTAGTTAACTTCATTCCTAACTGCTAGACTATTAACATCTGTTTTAGTTAATGTTTAGCCAACACATTCATGGGATTTTTTTGTACATCTGTCTACTTTGTAAAGTTGATCCCTGACCTCCAGTAATTTTTGTTGAGCCTTTTAATGTATTTGTCAATAACTTTCCAGCACTGGAGTTCCCAGGAGCTAATGAGATATTCTGTGCACATTCCTGTTCAATGGCATAATGCCTCCAGTTATGCAAACCAAAAGTGCTCATTTGACTCTAATTAACTATTAAATAGTCCACTACAGTTTTTCTAATCTTCTTGCTGTGCTCCTGCTGTTTCTTATACCCTCAGTTTCCAAAGAAAATGTACTGATATCCACTGATTTCTGCATAACTGTAAACAGTTTTTAATCAGATTGTCATCATGCATCAAAATTCCATTTATTTTACATGAACAAAACCAACCATTAACCACTTGCTGAAGGGTGTTCCCACTCACCCAGCCGAAGTCTATTGGCTTCATGGCACCATTTAATAAAATCTACAACCACGTGATTGGAAAAAAGCTTCCGAAATTCTTGTGTGACTCCTTAACGGATCTTGTTACCATTTGAGTCAGAGTTTTGCTCTTTTCAGTATGAGTAGAATGAGTCCTTGTGGACAACGTGTCTGTCTTGTATAAAGTACCTGGATGCGTTTGTCTCTGCGAGCGAAAATGTGCAATAGGATCCAATGCAATGTGCTCCAAAAGATCACTTCACGGTGTTGTAAATTCCAGAGGAAACATGATGCAAGTTCTTTCAACAATTCTCTTTAAGAAAAGCTCAGAATGAACACTTACTGTTCTAATGGTTTAATTAAGGTGAAAGATTAGCATGGTTTTAGAATACTTTTCTGTCTTTTAGAAAGAATAGCGAGCTAATAAAATCATGAATCTGCGAGTGTGAATAGATGTTGAGGTCAGAGCATAGTGCCTGGCATCTACACAGTGAATTCTTTGTGGCAAGTTCTTTTTCCTCTGAATGTCAGTTGGTTCTGTATACAACTAAATTCTTCAAGAGTCTTTTCCTTCATCTGATAAAATAGACTGCCACAGCTGTTCAATCAGGGATTTACACTGCAAGCCAGAAAAGCGCATCAGCACATTTAGAGATACAATTTGTTTTGTGGCCGTCAACTGAACCGACTATGTACATGTGTGAAGTTAAGGCTCTGATCCAGGAAGGCAGGAGCTTAACAACACTGAGAAAAACCTCTGTTCCATGACTATACTTTTATTAAACAGAAAGTAACTTAAGCCCTTTGAACGCTCGGGTATTTCACTCTCCTCAAAGAGCAAGCAACAAGATGAAACTTATACGTACCAGTCAAAAAGATAAGTTCCTTTATTTCTTAGTACTGAAGGACTTTTTCTTTTTTGAATGTGTGAAAATTTTAAATTATAGTGGTTTTCAGTGGAAAAAGTGGAAGGACTGCCTGACTTCTGGCCATCCTTCTGCCTCCAGGGAATCTGCCAAGGCAAACAAGAATCTTGTTCAACTCCTAGGGGAAGCTGGCCATCTGGGAGCAGGATGCCCAGCCTGAGCACAGGCCATCAGAAGCATAAAGCAGAAGGGGAGAGAATGCCTTAAGGTTTGACTGCCCTTTGGCAGCAGATGGCACAGGAAAAGACAGGGACAGAGCTGCTGCTTCACCTTGTTCTTCCTCAGTTTGTTTCCTCTGGACCCAATATGGCTAAGACCAGGTGCTGGGAGAAGTCCTGTATTCCTTTGCTGCACACTCCAAAAAGATGAGGTGCTGACCCAGGATTTTAAATGTCTGTATTGGATTTAGGAGATTAGAGATGCAGGCTGGGGAGAGGATATAAATCCTTGTGAGGATCTATTTGAAAACACAACTAAACCCAAAGCAGTGAAGAGCCAAAACATTTTATTGGAGGTATTTCTTTTTTGTGAAGAGTCTTACAGGATCTTTACCTGATAAGGGACAGATGCTTCAGATTCAAATGTACTGAAGCTTGGAAAGAGAAAATGTGGTGACGTGTTTGAAGAACTTGCATTTCTTGTTGACTCACAATTCAGTCTTTTCCAGTTTTTATTTACAAGAATTCCAATGAAGTTGTTAGCCATTATGCCAAAGAGTGGCATTTGTGAGTCTATACCAAAATATCTCATTTTCCAGCATTCTTCAATCCTGTATGCAAATTGACTGAGCTTTCTGAAGGAATAATTGGCTTATGCTGCTTGTGTTTATAAACCCAGATTTAAGGTGTCTTCAGAGGAACTAATTTTTAACCTGTCAAGGATAATAAATAAATAAAACTGTTATTTAATGAACACCTGGCAAGTTCCTGGTGAAAGATGATGTATCAAAAATAGTTGTTATTGATTTTTTTCAATTAATTGAAACAAAACAATGCACTCTTCTGGAGCAGTACAATATTTCACTAGATCTGATTCTATCCAAACACACAGAATAAATTATCCTGTTAACAGCTTCCACAAAAAATGCTTCATAGCATTCTTTTTGCCCAAGCTACTCATGGCAGGGAGGTAGGAGAGGACTTCCAAAGCTCTACGTTTCATCTTGCAGAATAAATTTCACTCTTAAGACTTCAAGAGATTGTAATTTTTCCCGCATTTTATCACTTTAAATGTATCCTAAAAACATTTGTGTTTCTCTAACTCGTACTTTACCTAATTAAGCAAATGCTTCTGCAGAAAATTGAGCTCTCCTGCTGAGAAAATAAGCATACAATATATTGTTAAGCAACTGAATACATGCAGAAGTGGTCACAACAGCAATTCATAGGAATTGCATATCTTTACAGGATTTTGCTGCAAGGTAGTGTTCTTTAAGTTTTCCTGGCACTTAAAACGCTCACTTATTGTAACAAGCTTTTTTATAATATGAAATCATTCGTTTGTTCCTGAGACTTATTGGGAAGGCTTTGGGCTGCAGCTAATGAATTGCTCCAGGCCCCAAAGCAGCATTTTAAATTAGTTGACTAAACTCAGGTATTCACATCTTCTGATTCTTATGCTGCATTTTCACTGCAAGAAACACTTATTCCTCTGTGTCCAACAACGCCTTCAAACCCTGCTGCTTGCTGTCACTAAGCCTTGCTGCTAAGAGGTTAATTATGTTCCTCTTCAGGCTGGTTTGTGCTTATAGACTTGTTTCTTTGTACAAGGTGAGCATTGTATAGGCATTCCCTGGACTGCTCCCTGTCTTATCTAGTCCCTCCTGAGGAGGCTTGAAGTGACTTATGCTGTGCCAGGGAAGCAGGCAGTGTTCGTGCCCTGTTGAGAGCATGAAATCCTCAGCTGAGTATATACACACTATGGTCAGCCCTGTCTGGTTTTGCCAGTCAACTAATTTTGCTCTTTAGCTTACAAGAAGTGAACCATGGAGTTAAGGACCTTTTGCTGATTACGATCTTCCTCTAGGCACAGAGCCTATAAATTGTCAAATCAAGCATATCATTTGGTCTCAGCTGCCTTGGAGAAGCATAGGAGAGGAAATTGAGCATTTCAGTCGTGTCATTTGTAGCCACAATGGCTGCAGAGTTTAAAGTCATAGGCTTGGGTAAAACTCTGTACACAATTCGGTCTGCTAGTCACTGGCAGTGCGTATGTTTGATATGCACTGCACAGAGCCTGTGGGCATTGTGCTATTTCAAATATTCTATTCAGAATCTATAATTAGCCGTTTTCATAACAAAACTCTAATAGCCATTTTTTCCCTTTCATATTTTCTCAGGAGTATGAATAGTTACGGTGACACTATGAAAGAATGTTCCATTTTTGCATATTTTGGTCAGTCATAAACCAAATCAATTATTCCAAATCGTTCTGAGTAGATCCTAATTTTATTTCCCACTTGTAAAGTACATCAATCAGATATGAAATTTTGAAACATATTTTCCTTTCTGGTGAGCCGTTTTGCAATTACCTTCCTTTAAAGAACAAATTTCTGTACTGAAAATGGCTGTACATGCTAGTGGCTAATATCTTTCTGTCAGTAAAGAGAAATTATCTTATTTTTGCCCATTATTCAATTTTAACATAGAAATTCTTTGGGTTAGAGCATACTGTATATAAAAAGGACACATGGTAATTTACCCTACAAAGAGCTTGTGCTGTTCTGCAAAGCAGACTGGATTTTTTTCAGTGCTAATTTTTAAAGCTCAGGAAGGCAGACGTTCCAGAAGTAGAAACTACGAAAGGCATTGCATTATATTTTTGTGTGAAACCTGACTGCAAGAGAAATATGTCAATTGAGTAAGACACTTATGTATACACAAACCATCAATAAATCATGTTTTTCTCCAAGCTAAGCTAATTATCCAGGGCTGTGCTAATTATCCAAGAGTCCATATATCTGAGAAAGCAAATCCATTGCTGCTCTTAAGGGTGCATGACTTAACAAAATTTGTGATGCAAGCACAGGCTTCTAACTCTAGTCTTTTCAGAAAGCCAGTCTAATTCCAGTCAGTGGCAGCTGTAAAATGCTCTAATCTAATAACAATTGAGAACTGAGAAATGATTATTATTTTTTTCCCTTGCTTCTCCCCTCCTAGGGTTTAGTAGGCGAGCTTTTACTTCACAGAGTTTGCTACAATTGGCAAAACAGGCAAGGTTTCGTCTATATCAGAGACTGAGGCAGTATCTCCAGATCAACAGTAAACTCCATGTGATTATCTCTGTTCCAGAATCTTCATTCTGGGATAAGTGTCATATGTCTCAGTCTTTGCCATCCTCTGAGAAAATAAGATATGTAAAGTAAAAATTGTTTTGTGGGGTACGGCCTTGTAGTCCTGGGAGAATAACAGATAAATGCAGTCTACATTTCTTTGTGGGATTTATGTTCTCTAATCACAGCTTTACATATTACATATGTCAGATGTATCACATAGTTGCACTGCTGATGATCAGAGTGGGAAATTGAGCATTGTACTCGGTGTCACCTCTGCAGCATCTCTAGGTGCCGCTTGGAAGACAGAACCTGCTGCAATTGTGAGGAAGAGATTGTCTGGGTTTGGCACTAGCCATGAAGTTTACAGGATCTGTAATAATACACAAAGCCTTATTTTTAGAAGCAGTTCTAGGAATAGCATTTCCACATCAATCTATATGAAGGAACTGAGACACACAGGGGAAATACGTGCAGCAGATGGAAGTCTGGTTTTAGTGCTGGGGTTGATTTGGAGATTGCCTCCACTGCACTGAGTGTGCAGTGTGCCAAGTGCTGTACAACCAGCAGTAGGTACCAGGCACCAGAACTGCTGGGTAGAGAAGCTGAGGATTTAAGTTCTGATTGTCAGCAGTGTTACTCTTGAGTATTGTCAGAAGCCTGGTTACTGCAGTTAGGATTTTTCTAGTTCCAGATAAGTCAGCTCAGGATGCAGATCAGCTTTTTCAAAAGGAATACCATAAATGATCAAATGTTCTAAGCTAGCTGTGTAGCAAAGACATGGATCATCACCAGTATCACTCAGTGGGGAGAAGTATGTTCTTTAACATTACACTTTGACTTTGCCTTTCTCACCTTCTTTTCTTTATGGAGACTTTTTAGGTTCTTACATCATCTTGTGGGTGGTATAACATAACACAGCATCACAGAAGTGACAGCTAACCACTACCTCAACTTTCCATATGAGGAAAGGCAGAGGGCAGACCATGGATTTATTTGTGGAAATGCCAAAAACACTCATTCACAAGAAGAGTTTTTCATAATGAACAGATGGATGCCTGACTCTAACAAGTATATACTGTCATTTACTGTGATGTTGTCTATCAGAGTCTGAACATTTCACCCAGAGGAGCCTGCTCCTGGTGTAGCTTGAGTAAGTAGGACAAAAAAAAAAAAAGAATATTTTGCCTGCTCAGCAAGCTAGAAGGTGATTTTGGTGATTCAGTAGCTGCCCAATAGATGTGTCCATCAGTGCACTAGTAGTATCTGTTATTCTTAACAAAGACAAAAACCGACTTTATGTATGGGATTTTTTTTCTGCTACATGTAATCACAAGAACTGGGTCTGTTTAGCCTTGAGAAAAGAAGGCTGAGAGGGGATTTGATCCAGGTTTATAAATACCTGAGGTGTGGGGGCCATAGTGGTGAGGCTGGACTCTTTTCAGTAGTGCGTGGGGACAGGACAGGGGGAAATGGGATGAAGCTAGGGCATAGGAAGTTCCGCACGAATGTGTGCAAGAACTTCTTTACGGTGAGGGTGACGGAGCACTGGAACAGGCTGCCCAGGGGGGTTGTGGAGTCTCCTTCTCTGGAGATATTCAAGACCTGCCTGGATGCCTACCTGTGTGACCTGCAGTAGGGAACCTGCTTTGGCAGGGGGGTTGGACTCGATCTCTAGAGGTCCCTTCCAATCCCTACAATTCTGTGATTCTGTTACGATTTATATAGTCACAGAAGAGACATCAGAACCAAAATGATAACCCAGGAGAAAATATTACATCTTCTGTTACGTTAGCCCAAATTATGTTGTTAATCAGATATGAGTGCAATCTAATTTTAGTTGAACAAGACAAAAAGTTGATGATGTGTGTTTACTGCCTTCTGTAAAGCTTTGCATTTGCATTGGATGATTCCTCATTTCTCTCTTTGGTACCATGTACTGGAGTTCCATATTAAATGAAATTCATGTGTTTGAACTTCCAAGGTATAAAATACTAAGTGAAAAATACAAGCTCCCTGTCCTCACTTCCTCCCACTGCTTTAACTTTCTTCTGCTTTTAAAAATTCTTTTCTTCCTGTCTGTTAATTCATAGACTCCAGTATGAAAGGTTCCTCCTAAATTCATCAGCTTTGTGACTTATCTGTGCTCTTGATGGTGTTTGTGCAGTTCAACTTTGCTGATATCCACCTTCATGTATATAGATCTAAAGGATCTGAAAGCACTTTACAGCCTACCAGCTAAATCCCAGATGATAGAAATCTTTCATCCTAAGAAAGCCTCCCTTCATTTGATTTGTATCCCTGCACATGACCTGGAGAGGAAGCTGCTGCTATTAGTTGGTGGTCAACTGTGGGTGGGCAGGAAAACCTCGCGTTTCCTGTTTGCATCCATTCTCAGTTGCAGGACTGTCTTTCTGCAGCAAAAAATAGTAATCATCCTGAGAATGTAGTTAACTAAGCTGTCATTCTCAGTGCCGCCCTCGTACGTAAGCCATATGGTTCATTCTCTGCATCCCTCTCCCCTTCCCTTCTTTCATTGCACGAAAATAAGCGTTTTGGCCCAAGAGCAATTTTGTCCATTTCTTGTGCTGTGGGGATATGAGGCAGAAAGTTTAAAAAACAATAAAATAAAAAACAAATTCCAGGGATTCTTCAAACCCAGAAGTGAGAAAATATTCTGCAAATATCTGCAATTGTTTGTGTATCATTGCTCAAGTTGCTGATGGCAGTGGTATACCATAGGTTCCACATCATCCATCTCTGAAGTCTTAGATGACGCAAAACATGAAAGGCATGTTTAAGTAAGTAGATGTGCACATATAACACAGGCAGAACAGCTTGATTTTAACACAACCCCAAGTAATTTAACAGGGGAAAATTAATTCAGTTGTTAAATGTTCATGTATTGGGGAAAAAAACTTTACTATTTACATTGCAAATTTTATTTTGCTTTTACAGGGAAAAACTTTGAAATACTGAGTGGCTTCAGTATAACAAAACATAAACCCTATTGTGTAGGATTTTCTGTACCAAAAGCCTCTACAAAACGCAGCTTGAGTCAGCTGAGATGGGCGCAGTGAACCATACCTCTCTATTTCTCTCTCTATATACTTCGGCAGTATCTTTATTTTCACCCCAAATTTGAACAAGCAGATTTCTCCTCTTATCCTCCTTAAGTTAGAGGGCTAAAGTTTGCTTCCAAGGATATCTTGGACATGGGAGCATTTTCACAGTCTGAAGTATGCGGAATTACAAGGCGGGGTTTTGCTTCTCATTTGACAAACACTGAATGCATGCAGAAACTTTACCGAGCCAAATTGAACCTGACTAAACTATTCATAGATGCTGTCATGAATCTGACTGTGAACTTCAAGAGAATGCTTCTGGTACCTTGTAAAGCTGTCCAAACAAGCCATTTGCTGAGTGGTGATTCTTTAGAGAGCCACAAATATGTGTAAAAGGTGCCATGGCCTATTTACTTTGATACTGTATAGTTACAGTGACATTCCTGTAATGGTTTGAAGAATGGTTTGAAGCACTGTTGTCAAATCGGTGAATTAATAGGAAGAACAGCTCTGTGCTATATCCCTAACAGTTACTGACGATCTCACTGCCTGCCATCTGTCAAGTTTTGATATTAATACCATGAAATAAGACTTGGAATTATGTAATATTTATTGTTCCTTAGAAGTGATCTTTTTTGTCTTAGTACCCTAGCAAGGTGGGAGCAGTGAGGGGAAAGGGAACAGGAACAGCTGACCTGAAAAGCTGAGCCAAAGAGTTGCTGATTTTTGTTGGAATAAATCACCCTGACTCTGTGGCTGTACTGGCAAATGCCAGACTCCCAGACGCTGTCATTCTGGTAAATAGCAAGCAGAAATGTTTGTGAACAGCTTTGGCTGTATTATTAAGACAACTTATCTTGCAAAATAGATCTGTTTTGTTAAGGATGCTTCACCTCCCCAGGTGGGAAGAATGAGGAAGGAAGGAACAAACATCTCATGTGGCAGGAATTTAGTCTGTGAAAATGCTGAAATGGCTGTTGATTTGTATGGAGCTGGGGAGAGATTGCAGAGGCAGAGGAATGGTGCTGGTGGGAGTAAGCTCTGGTAGCCCATCCAGATAAAAGAGAGCAGCTGGGGCTTTCTGTGAAAAGGCTCAAGGGGCAGAGTGGGCTTTGGGAACAGAATGATCCCAATTCTTAAGTCTTCTAGAGCTGAAGGATTCGTAAGAGAAACCTGTGAGTATGTGTTACTGGTTAACAGAAGAAGGGGAGAGATAAGCTAGCTCTAGCTGAAGAGACTGACAGCAAATTTGGGAGATTTAGTTTCAATAGATTATCTGGTTTGTATTTGGGGAAGGAAGGCATTCCTGTCAACTTAGCATTTGCTTTCTTTCTGGCCAGGTAGCAAGAGGCTCCATCTTTTCTGCGTTATTGATTCTAATTTTTCCTATTTAAGAAGATTATACAAAAAAGTTGTCTTCTTTTTGTTTTTGGTTTTTTTCTGCTTTTTTTCTTGCTTCTTTTTTTTTCTTTAATTGCCGAAATCCCATTTCTGATATTCTCAGCTGCCTAGCAGGAGGTAGAAAGCTGTGGCTGTCCACAGTCCCATTCCTGGTCTTGAGATCTAACATAAGATAGCTGCTCTTCTACCAAGTTTCAGGGATGAAACAAAGCTTCTAAAACTTACCTATTCTGCACTCATCTGAATGTAAAGTTGATACAGAAGGATGCAAGGAAGTTGTGGCATTCACAGCAGTTAGTAGCCTGAGGACTACTAATAAGTGTCATTATAATAACATAATTGGTGACTCTCCACTAGAAAAAATAGCCGTCCAGGAAACTTATCCTCCAATTACTCATGAAATAGAGAGTGTTGTAGTCTAGGAATAGAATGAATCTAAAGCTGTGTAAATGTGTAATGCTATGACACATTCCTAGCTGGATTGAAACAGTCTACAGAATTTTATAGGTTAATTCCAGCCCTGTTTAATGGAGAGTGAACTGCTTATTTTTACCAGGAAATAAAAATTTGAAAATGGTATTCTCATGACTAGGAGTTAAAGTGTGGCATCAGTGTGATTTGTGTTCCACCAAGAGGGAGACTTGCATCAGTTCATTTAGTGGCTTTTCTCAAGGCATGGGCTAGAGCAAAGGATGCTGTAGCAACCAGGAATACAGAGTGAAAACTATAGATTTGCAGTCTAATCATAACCCCAACAAATAATTTAAGCAGCAGAGCTGAAAGAAGTCTGGTATTATTTTTACTGAGGGGAAATGGATTTTGGTTTATAGCCTTCGGAAAGACAGGAAAACATTAGGAAAATGTTAGGAGAAACATTCTCTGTTTACCTTTACCTGTCCACAGATACTGTGTTTCTCAAGACTGGTGTGCAATGTATATATCATACTTGAGAGCTGCCGCAGCAAGGAAAAAAACCATTTATTATGTGTATATATACAATTCAAGACTTTACTTGCCAGCTATCGCAGAAATAAGCAACTAAGCCTGTACTTGAAAACAAATGAAAGTCTACAAAATATTTCATGCTGTTTATGATGACTTCATTCTGATTTGGAAAGTCTCAGGAACAGTGACATTTATATTAAAAGAAGATCATCAGCCTTTCAACTTGTTGGAATTTGAGTGGCTTTGGACTTTGCCTTCTCTGACTACTACAAGACTCTGCAATTAAGCCTGTATAAACTGATGACGAACTTGAGACTTGTGCCTGTTTTTGAGTAAAAGTGAAAAAAAAAACACCTACATGATAATGTCAAGATTAACAGAGCGTATTTTTGTCAAAAGAAGATGGGAGAATGTGAAAAAATTTTTGCTTTTGTTAATTATTTTATTAGGCACTTGTTTATATTGTTAATTTCCTATTTGTGGTACCTTTAAGTACTTGCATTAGGAGCAAACTTTGAACTAAAACTTTTCATTCTCCAACAGGAAAAAAAAAACACTGAAAATAGTTTCTACAGTGCATTCTAACAAAAGCAGCCCTCAGTAAAATCAAAGGTATTACATGGAGACTGCAGATGCATCATTAAGAACTTCAATGTCTACACAAATACTGCAATTAAAATGCTATGCAGACTATACAAGGAGGCTAAGAACCCATATTCCCAATTTAAAAAAAAAAAAAGTTAATCTACTTCTTTTACTCTAGAAATATATTCTGGGTCCAGAAATTAAAACTCTACCTCTTCCACTGAAGTTGAATCAAAATTCATAGATAATAAGCCATCTATATCTGTAAATCAATAAGTAATATCAAACCATTATTTGATACAGTTTCAGTCAGTCCAGCCTATGTACATTCATTTATATCAAGGAAAGGCAGTGATACTTTCAGTATGTGGAAACGATATCTTTTTGCTGATAGGTATCTGTGCATAGGATTAATAGCGTAATTCAGCTTTCTCATTCAAGTACCTAAATAGAGCTTATATATGACTTAAAGCTGGAATCATCATTTGCAAAATTAAGGGTAGTTTTTGTTGTCTGCCTTCAAATGTCCATCTGGGAAATGTGAAATACAAAGAATGGTTTAAAAGGAGTCCAAACACTTCTTATTGATGTTAGCTTTAAAAACAGAAGTTGCAACCCAGAGTACAAAATAGAGTGAAAGCTTAACTTGAACTCTGAGATCTTCTCTGTTATTATACAAGCCTAGCAAATGAGTATGGTTTGTTTGTTCATTTTGCATATGTTTTGTACTCTCCTTCATCTACTAAATAGTTGTGCACAGATCTGTCTGCTCACAAATCTAAAACATGCAGCAGAAGAGTGTAACCTGAATGTGGACCATACACGTATGCATGGGACCTAACAGACTACCTCAAGTGTAACACTAAGTCTTGCAGGATAACCCAGATCCATTACCAGTGATCTTTACTTTTGGTGCAGACCAGAGGAGATTTCATTTCTTCTCTGTACTTGCCTCATGTTAGTTAGCATATACCAAGAAATGGCATGGAAGAAGTATACAATGTATACCAATATAAGTAGATATTAGCACTGAAACTACTGATTGTTTAAACGTATATCAATTCTGTGTGTTGTTTTTAATTTTGAAATGCATATATGCAGAACCAATAACGGAGATGTGATAGCATAGATTGGTTTGGTGATACAGAATTCTTCCCTAAGGGATTATATTCTTCCCTATCACCATTACAGTAAAGCAACATTTCAGTGCGTACGCATATAGCTGACCTAAAGGTAGACAACTGTTTGTTTGCATCTGTGAAATACTTTTTAAAAAGACACAGCAAGGATTCAAAATAGGGCTATTATGATAGAATCATTTGAATTGTAAGGGATACTTAAAGGTCATCCAGCCCAACCTCCCTGCAGTGAGCAGGGACACCTACTGTTAGATCAGGTGTTCACAGCCTGGTCCAGCCTGACCTTGAATGTCTCCAGGGATAGGGCATCCACCAACTCTCTGGGCAACCTGTGCCAGTGCTTCTGTGGCAAAACAAGAGTCAACAGGCAGAAGCTTTAAAACAGGGGCGTTCCATCTGAATGCATGGAAAGTTTTGTTTTTTTTTTATTACTTGTGGTAAAACACTAGCATGAATTACGTAGAAAGCCTGTGGAGTCTCTGTCCTTCGAGATATTCAAAATCTGATGGAACAGGATCCTGAGAAACCTCCTGTTACTGATCCTGCATGAGGTGGAGGAGCATTGAATGAGATTATTTCAAGAGGTTCTTTCCAATGTAAATGATTCTATGGTTCTGTGAGTATAATTATATATACCTATGTATGTGTATCTTTTAAAGAGAAACAAAATATCAGTGCTGGTGGATAGATGCAATTGAATTATTCCCTTGCGCGCACACACACGCGCAAATTGTGACCAAGCATAAATCTTAGTAAGTGGCATTCTAAGAGGAAAAACACACTCCTCAACAAGTTCTTTGCCAATTGACAAACTGAAAAATCCCAGAATCCTATTTTTCGTGCAAAAAGATGTACACATACTTTAATCTTTCTATCCAAAGAAAGAAAGGGAGAGCTATGTATGAGTAACACTAATAAGATCACATGTTGCACTAGTGACTTGATTGCATGGATGGAGAATCACGTAAGAGCATCACAGATAACTTTCATTCCTAATGATAGGATACTTACATACGCAGTAGGTCTCCGTAATCTCTGTGAAGTTCTTGGGAGGGCTGAACTTCCATTCAAATGCTGTAATCAGCAGGATGTGATCCTGTGAGCCTGCAACTGCTTTTATCTCAAAGTCTGTTGTTGAAAGGGCAAATAGCATAGCAAGTAAAGATTTTCTACATTGCACCAATTGGTTGAAAATGTAATACATCAAAGCAGAGCAGAGATGCAATCGTGCAGCAAGCTATTTAAAAAACTTTAATGAACCGTTTAAAATAAACTCATTGCAAGGTAATTTAACACCGCCACTTTTACAATTAAATATACTATTTTAGCATGCAAATGCTGCACATTAATCGCATGTCAGGATGGAAAATGAAGTGAAACTGAGGGGATTCTGATACATGAAAGCCATCTCAGTAATTTCTCATCACTTCATGGCGCTCTTAAGCAGCATAATGAAAGAGTGAATTGATTTAAACAACACTTTGTTTGAGCAGTGGGGTTTGTGGAATTAAATTAACTTGATGGTTTGCTGTAAGAGCAGGCCTGCATGGCATTATGTTGTTCTTGAAATTAATTTCTTTTCGTCTCTAGAGTTATTTTTGTTTTGGTTTGAAGTTGATATTTTCTTTCTTATTTACTTCCGCAACACTCACTAAGGAATTCTGTGCTCTTCTTTACAACATTCATCATTTCATTAAAGAGAATTTTAAAAAATGCTTACTCAGTTCCTTGTTATCGGGTTCTTGAAGATGGGAATCAGCAACAATTCTGCAAGCAGTTTTGTTTCTTAAAAAATAATGAAAAATTCCCTTTTTCATGGTATGCGTCTCTTCGTTATGGGATATAGTTCAGTGAAGGAAGGAAAGTAAGAATATTAAACAGAAAAACACAAATTCAGCTTACACAGGTCTACTGAAGAGAAAATTTCTCCTATGTAATGTTCTAATATAGCAAAGCACAACAGTTCCTATGTGTTTGGTTCAGTCATGGTTGTGGACAATTGTAGTACATGTTGCAGTAGGTTGTAAGACTAAGTGGGACTCCTGTATTTGTCTAGATGTGACTTTAACTTAGTACGGTACTGACAGTGTTTAGAGAATGTAAAGCTCAGAGTGCTAAGAACCAGGTCATAAACTGTGTTATTTCTGTTGCTATTATTCAGCTCATGCAACTTTTGCTATTACAGTTACAGTCTATGTCATACACTACTCCTTGCATTCCTGTGGGGAGCTCCCATTAATGCAGATAGGAGATATATGGGCGATTCCAAGGACCATAAATCACAATCTCAAGGGGAAGGCACCTGGTAACTTCCAACCTATATTGTTTGGAGGAGAAGAGAGGCTAGGCATGTCAGTTCTCAAGTTGGAAAGAATTAGCATCTGCTCTGAATAGAGAGTGATATTGTGAGAAATGTCAGGATATGCTTGTGAGGAGTACGCTTAAGTACTTAATCCTGGTGTGGTTATTTCTTGTATTGTAAAAATAAATTGACCAAAATAGTTGCATTTAACAATGATTCTTAGGAATCTGACCTTTCACTGAGACTTGAAGATATATTATTCCTAATGCTCCCAGAGAAGTAGATTTAACACTTAAGATTATAATGAATGTTTCTTTAATATTGCTGTTTCCTTAGCTCAATATCAAAAGTTTTCTCTGAGTTTCTTCAGTAAGGGCAGGCATTTCATGGAGTTCACAACCAAGTGCAAGGTCACATTCCTCAGCCTGAGAAATCTCAGGCACAAAAGGTCCCAAGAACAAACACAGACTCAAAGGTGAATGGATTAAGAGCAACCTGAAGAGAAGGACTTAGGGTTGTTGATTGGTGGAAAAACTCATCATGACCCAGCAGTGTGCTCCTGCAACCCGGAAAGCCAACTATAACCTGACTCTGTCAAAAGAAGCATGACCAGCAGGGCAAGTGAGATCCTCCCTCGCTCTGCTGGCCATGTTTCTTTTGATGCAGACCAGGATGCAGTTGACTTTTGAGCTGCAAACACACGCAGCTGGCTTGCATCAAACTTTTCATCCACCAGTACTTCCCTGTAGGGCAGTTCTTAGTGATTTCTTCTTCCAGTCCATATGCATATCTGGGATTGCACTGACCCAAATGCAACACCTTGTACTTGGTCTTGTTGAATCTCATTATATTTCCATGGGCCCACTTCTCAAGCCTGTCCAGGTCCCTTTGGATAGCATCTCTTCCTTCTTATAGTACTGACTGCACCACTTGTGTTGTCAGCAAATGATATTGATAATAATGAAGAACGCCTGCCCAGAAACAGACTCCTGGAGACACCAGTCATGACTGGTGTCTGCAGACACTGAGCCATTGACAATAAGCCTTTGGTTGTGACCATCCAACCAATTACGTGTCCACCAAATAGTCCAGCCTTCAAAACATCTCTCTCCAATTTAGATATAAGAATGTGGTATGGCACCATGTCAAAGGCCGGGCATGAATCCTGGTAAACAACATCAGTTGCCCTTCCTTCATTCACTAATGCTGTCACTCCAACATAGAAAGCCACTAAATTGGTCAGGCATGATCTGCCCTTGGTGAAGCCATGCTGGCTGTCTCAGGTAACCTCCTTATCTTGCATGAGCCTTAACAGATTCTTCCTGAAGTTATGTTCCACAATTATCTTAGACACAGAGGTGAGACTTACCAGCCTGTAATTCTCCTTGTCCTCCTTCCTTTCTGTTTTTCTTAATAATGGGAGTGATGTTTCCCTTCAAGTATGATGGAGAGTGATTTGGCAACCATATCAGTCAATTCCTTCAGGACCTTGGGAGGTGTGTTGTCTGACCACATATACTTGTATGCATTCAATCTCAGGGGAAGGTCTCTGTCTGTCCTTATTTTCTATGTATTTTCTATATGCTAGAATTATTAGGAAGATTCCTTCCCAAAATACCTTCATGTTATTAGCTTTGCATCTCAATAACAAGCAGCCTAACTGCTACTTTTCTTTGTAGTTCGTGTTTTTAGACGTTTCGTGTTTCCCCAGAAGAGAATAAATGATTTTTGTCTCTCTGAGCTATGGAAGATGCTTGGTTTCTTTGCAGAGAACTTGCTTTGTCAGGAATGATCTCTAGAATTCATCAGAATAATCTAAGCAGCGTGTAACAGAAGACCAGATGTTAAAAGCCCTTAAATTGCAAAGCTCTCCTTTATATTATCACATTAGAAGCAAACAAATATGAGTGTATACCTCAGACTTTTTCTTAATGCACCTGCCTGGAAATGTCAGCTATTTTTAGCATCTTCTCAGTTCTCTCTGTAGCTCCACTTCAGGTATAATTCAGGTATAATGTGATATATTTATACCAGTAGTAAGCATTATTTATAAAGAAAAGATGCACTTACTGCCAGTGATCTGTTCTTTTTCCTGCAGATTCCATGCTCACAGATATTGGCAGGGTTTTACTGAAGCACTGGAGACCAAGTGAGTTGCTGAACTCAAAAACAAGGGGTCAGTGGTTCTTTCCAAGATTAGTGCTCAGGACACTGCTGTGTTTATACACTGGGGACAGTTTTGATTACATTAAGATAATGAGTTACAATTTTTTGAGCCATATTCTAACGTAACGGATGTGCATCAGTGGGTTTCAATAGGTGTAATATGTTGAATCTATGTATTCAACGGTAGAATACTACCTGTGGTTTGTACGTATCGAATTTAATCAATTTATCTCAACAGACCAAGTTTTGTTTAAAGTTTTTTTCTATTGATTTCTGCACAGTTACTCCAGAGGTAAAACTGTCTCAGTGGGAACTTTTAATTCAGACTAAATAGTCTAATTACAGTTCAGCAAAACATACAACTTATGTGTTAGTGGTGATATTATTAGTGATGTAAGGAACGGTTTTGAAAAAAGTGATACCTTAGATAATAAAGGTCATACTAAAGCAGATGAATAACCAGTGGCCACCTACTGTATTCAGGTTGGGCATCAAGAAAAAGTTTCTTCACCAAGAGGGTTGTTAGACCCTTGAACAGGTTCCCTGGGGAAGTGGTCACAACACTGAGCTTGATGGAGTTCAAGAAGCATCTGAACAATATTCTCTGTCATATGGTCTGATTTTTGCGTGGTCCTCTGTGGAGCCAGGAGTTGGATGTGATGATCCTTATGGATCCTTTCCAACTGAGGATATTCTATGATTAAAGGCACCAGTTGAAGAAGGATTCACTACCTCTCAAGTAGTCTGTTGAGATTTTTCAGTACATGTCTTAGACTCTGTCAGGAGAGGAGTTCAGATTTTTCGTAGGTTAGATTCTTTCCACTTAAATATACACAACTACTCAGAGCAAGATTCATTTTAAACTGGGTGTATTAATCCTAAAATTGAGACTGTATTCACTATTAATGCGTACATATCTTAGGATGGTATATACTAAAATCTCTACCATTATGTATTCTACAGAAAAATCGGGATTTTTTTAAACATTGTTGATGGTTAACTAGTTAGTGGCTGTTTTTCTTCAACTGTATTTGCAGGGTTTAAGGAGTTTTTGTAGTCAGTAGTGTTATGTCTAGCATAATTTTGCAGTAAGTGAAATTCCAGATATACTGTTCGTGTCCACTACTGCCCCATTCAATCTAATAGCTGGGTAAAGGATATGGCTTTACTTCGCTAAATGTTTTTACTGTTTAGCGCTGGAGGTTTGCTTGATTCTTGAAAGCAATTACCTGCATGCATTCTTTTGGGACTTCTGCTTTAAAAATTTGTCCTGGTCCTTATTTTTCCACATAAAGCCTCTGCTTTAATAAGTGCATACTAACCAAGTAGAGACTTTTATGCAGATGACATAGAACGAAACATTAGCAGCAACAAATTGTGTTAATGTTTACCTCACACAGAGAACTAAGATGAGACTGAAGTGTAAGTTTGCTATAACTGGAAGATGGAAATGGAATGTAAGTGTTATACAAGATTCTCCTCTAATATCCCACTTGAAAGAGCTGATTTTATGCACTGTGAATCTTACTAAATAAAGGTTGTGCCATGGTATTGATGTGAATGTGTATGTAAAGCATTTTATTTGTGCTGGGGCCATGAGTGCTGAACCAACCCTAGAATTAATTTTGAAACCTTGAACATTAATTCAAACATGAACAAGAATTTCTGTAAGTTCGAATTTCAGAAATCAAATACGATGTGTGACTCGGGCAGACATTACCCTCTTACAGGAATGTCCTCATTTCAAAGGATTCTTTCAGGTCCTCATATGAAATTGTTGAGTGTGTTAAATTAAGCCTTTGGGTATTAAGGACTACCAGATACAAAAATACAGAGAAACCTAAGATTTTTCTATGCTGGAACAGATCAATGAGCCATTTAATTTGTTATCCTTCTTACAGCAGTGGCCAGCACCAGACACTGTAGAAAAAGCCCTGCAGAGCGTGTGTGCCTACAAAGGTCTGTTGAGACCTGATGTATCATGCCTGAGAAATGTAGGATAGCTAAATTATAGCTCAAGCTTCCTTGGAAAAATGAAAAGCGCATCTTCAAAAGTTATTACTTCCAGAGCTTTCTGACATAATCATGGCAAAAAAAAAAAAAAAGTAAGAAATTTGCAGAGGAATGTGACTCAGAGCAATATCTGATATTGGATGCATCCATAATACTCTTTCTGGTACTTCGTGATTTCACATACTGGAGATCTGCTAATGAATATAGGAGAGCCACCATTTATTTGATTATTATTAAGCAGCATGATCTATACCAGCAACTTCAATAGCAAAGATCTTCGAAAATGCCAATATTCTTCTTGGCTAAATGTGTGTCAGGTTTTAGGGTTATGAGTTTCGGTTCTTTTTGTGGTTATTTCTTTTTTTTCTTTTTGGTACCTTTAAGCTTTTGCATAATGAGGCTTAACTTTCTTTTTTTTTTTTTTTTAAATTTGATGACTTTTTCATGATGTGTAAGTAGTCTTGCCTAGGACTGTAGTAAATATACTTAGAGGCTAAAGTCTGGTGAAACTATCAAGTTCTCTATTTGAGAATTTAAATTTATTTAAAACATTAACTTCCTCGTTTAATCTTTCACTGCAAAGGTTTACAACTGATTTTACAACCTTGGGATGATTAATTTCAATGCAATTCTTTGTTCTTCAATCAACATTCTCTTCTTTCAATATTGATTTAATTGCTCTTTTCCAAAATCATCTGTCATCTTTCTATCTGTATATTCCATTCAAGTAGTAAAATCGAGTCAAGATACTGCCTTGTCGGCTTGGTTTATTGGAATATGCACCTGCAAATCGTTAATGAAAGATATAGTGCCTCTCAACACTGTTAATGTTGCCCTGGTTGATCATATGCTCTCTTTTAATCAATGTATCTGCAAGCTCTGGGCACGTGTTATGATAGCACCTTCCCTTTTGGGGAAATCTCAGTAAATACTGTTATTGTCACTGAGCAGCGTCATTTCTCTCAATTTAACAGGGCTTGATGTGAGGCACACCCTTTGGACAGAAGTCTTAATGAGAGGTACAAATCAAACTAGCAGTGGGGGTAAAAAGTATGTGACATTTTTAAAGTCAGTAATGTTTTTTATTTGTTCAGCTGCATCATTCTGCTTTTCTAGATTGGAGGAAGACTGAAGGATAAAAAAAAAAGTATCAGTGTATTTCGTCATAAGGGGTTTCCTTTATGAGCTGTCAAATAGCACCAACTCGTTGAGCACTTTTTCTCTACTTGAGCTTACCTCTATGTAAGAGAGAGGTTCAGTAACCGAAAATTGTGTAGTTCCTGCTCCGCTCTCAGCGTCTGTCAGTGCAATTTACTCTTAGACTTTTTCAAGGTGCAATTCGCTTACCTGGAGGAATCAGGTGCTTGATCCAAAATTTTGGGTAAACTCTGTCAAAGCTTTCTCCCTTTGCTTTCCTTTTGCTGAGTTGCACAAATAGATCTTAAGTTTTCACTGGGAGAAAAGTATGAGATAAAAATTCCTTATTCAAGTGAGTAAAGTGTAGGTGGCTATGTCTTGTGTCCTGGAGAGCCAGTTAGTGGTCAAGGGCCATGTGCAATGATGAGTGCTTAAACAAATACTACCAAAGTCAATTGGCTTCAGGAGTCCTTAACTGTCTTTTTTATGAGACTTTCTGTGTATAGTGATAATAATAGTTGGCTTTTCAAATTTATATTTTACTGCCAGTAAAACTGATTAGTCAGCCACCGTCTCTAGACATGTCCAAAAGACATACCGTAGTAGCATTCACAAGGATAACAAGTTGAGACATTTGTGCCATAAAGCAATGGATTATTGTGAATATATAATAGTAGGATTTTATAAGTACAGTGCTTCCTTTTAAGAAAATACTTTGTGGCTCTGTTTTTCCCCTTGTGTGTTAAAATAGATTTATTTCTCACTCAGACTGTTTTTAATATCAAACAATTACATTATGAAAAAAAATACAGAAATAAATGTTGAGGCAAATAGATTAAGAAAATTCTCATGATAATGATCAAAGCTTGCTTTATTTCTCCCAATAACCTTTATTAAAATTAATATTATTTACTCTTCACATGACACAAAGTCTATTTCCTTTAACAAGAGGGAATTATATTTATTGGTACCGAGATACCATGGCGATAGGCACGCCAGGGAGGCCAGCCTTGATTTTTTTCTGATTCCTAGTCACAGCAGTAGTCATAGAAACACAGCACTGAAAAGGATGTGGAGTCCATTGTCCTACTCTCGCAGGAAATCACTGTATTCAATCCCATTCATCAGACCCCATTTTAAAAGTGGTTTCTTCTAATGAAGTCAATTAGGAGCAGAGATGGATGGACAGATTACATAGATAACTGCATATTAGCCTTTTCTGGGTTTAATCTTTGCAATGCAAGGATCCTTTTTTTTTTTTTTTTTTTTTTTCCCCTCTTCTTTTTACCTGGAAGATCTCCAGAGTGCTTCTGCTTCCTCACTGAGTTGAGTTCCTTTATATAGAAAGAAAAGAGTGGCAATAAAACCCTGAAATCCTGTGGGGGTCTGATAGGAAGAATGCACGCTTTAGAGGAAAGCAATTCCTGTGACATCTTTCCAGCCTAACAAAAAGATTATTTTGCCATTAAGTGATTTTTCTCTGTTGTTTTAGTAACAGCAACCATCAATCACATCACAGGAGTATAACAGACATAAAGAAAATCGTTTCCTTTCATACCTGTAATTGTGCTTCATTAATGAACAATGAACAGCCTTTTCCATTTTCTCTATATTCTCTGTGAAATTCACTGACACAGAAAATTACACAGGAAAACTGTTGGTTTAATTTAGAGAGGATTTGAGTTTTATGTTTACAGATTGTCATGACTGATGTAAAGCAAGCTCTTTCCCTTCTGGATGCTAAGCTGAACTATCAGCAAGGGATACCAGAGCCTAGGTATTTAGTCCTAGCATCGAGGAAGAGTGCATTATTCCATCTGCCTCAGTTTGACCTATTTTCTTGTCAGACTTTACGTAGTTAGATTACAGATTTCTTGTAGCCTACTGTGTTTAGTATTGCTTCCGAATTGCTGCCTAAGTTGACTCTTACAACGAGATCAGCCATTTTAGAGTTCCTTCAGAGTCTTGCCAGCAGGCCTGGGAAGGATTTCTCACTCCAGTTTCAAGATGCAAATCCCACAAAGAGATGCAAAAAGTGACTGCTTTGGCAACATTGTAGATTTCAAGCGGGAGCTTTTATTTCGCCTTTTGTCAGAAAGCAATTACATGTTCATGTCAACATTTTCATCATTGAATGTCTGAGTTAGGTTTTAAGTTCCAAGTGAATAATTTTGCTTTCAAAATTAATTCTTTTGCAATTACGGAGGTCACAAGCCACTCCTCTTGGTCTCTGCCCAGAAGCAGGCATCTATTTTCAGTGTTGTAGACAATAAGCTTAGGGGAGCTAAAATGTCTTGGCACTTCACAAAATCAGTTTGGAGAAGATACTGAAAGTAGTTTTAGCAAGTGATCTGTAAAAGAGGAATTCTAGAGAACAGACATGGCTTTGGAAATCTGGATCTAACCATTCTTCAGATGGGAAGATCTTAACAAATTAATCCCTATAGTAGACAATCACCAAATATGAGTGCCAGTTTCACTTCTCTAATCAATATTTTGTGTTCTCTATTTTAGCATTTTGTTTTCCTTTAGGCCATTATATTTGATTACTTTACATGGTATGTATTATTTTGGTTCTTGGGCTACTCTGAAAATCTGAGCTGCATTGTAATGATCAATTCTAAGTTTAAGTGTGGCTTTTCACTACTTTCTTGCCTGTTAGACCAATTTTTTTGGATACAGACACAGTTTGAAAACTCAGTTTTTGTATGTTCTTTATAAAAATGACGTGGAGCTGCTGAAATAAAACTGTAACTAAGCAAATATTTGTAAGTAACTTGTCAATTTGCAGCTTGTCAGTGAATAGTAGTCCAAAATTAATTTCCTGCCATTATGAAATGCATTCCATGACATCAGCCTATCCCACAAAGGAAAATATCCAAATCCTAAAAACAACCCCAGGAGAAAGGAAAAATGGGAATTGCCTAGCGGCTTTCCTGGCAGACGTGGATAGAAACAGGACACAGTGGAGATGGGTTTTACAGTTTCTGAAGTTCATTCAGCAGAATGAGGTCATGGGCTATTGAAAGGGAGAAGTCATATTATTCAGGTACTCATGACACACCTTGGGGTGTATCTGGAAAACTTTGTTTTCCAAGATTGCTGTACAACCTCTCATAAGCATGTTAACTCACAGATGAGGGAAAAAAAAAATGGAATGAGAAAGAAACAGAAGGCAACAAAAAGATGGAAATTAACACACCTGAAGATGTGATCTCATGCAAATAGGGTATGAAGGCACGTGATACTCAGAATATTCGGACCACTTAATGGCTTCCCAGCGCCTTCCATCTTAGTCTGTGGTCCTTCATGTTTATTCTTTTAGCAAAGGGATGACTGTGCCTTCTTTTTGTACAGATTTTCATAGTCTTGTTCTGTAACTTTGGAGATGGTCAGTATCCTGCTGAAAAAGAAGTAGATTGGAATGAGATCTAGGTATTTCTTCACAGATTTTTTGTTAGAGCATAATAGTTCTGTTACTTCCCATTCGTGTGTGCACACATTCGCAAGAAAACACAGGGGAGGTTAGAGTAAAATACAACTGTATGAGGCTCCAGACCAGAAAGGAGGTACCTATTCAATTTTAACACAATTTTCTCAGTATTTTTTTGTACCACATTGTTTTCTAACAAAGTCTAGACTAGGTTTTGGACTCTAGAGCAAGGCTTGAATTGTCTGAAAGCTCCCTAATGTCAGCCTGGAAGCAATGGCTGCACTGGTGTTTCTGAGATGAGTAAGGTATACCTTACTCAGTTCATTAATAAGCTCTAGAGTTCTCTAATCCCCAAAATTAGGGAAGTCTATTTCTTTCTATCTTTTTATTAATTTCTTTCATGTGTGTTTTTTTTCTGAACATATTTTAATTTCAAAATATAACACATCTTATTTAGAAAACCTAACTCATGAACAGCAGGTTGTAAGTTCATGTGTAGACATAGGGAACATGTAACAGCCCTTTCTCATGGACACTTCCCAAGCATGTTCTATATGACATATTTTTGCTAATGGATGCTCTCGTCTTTTCATTTAAGTGGTAAATATTTTCTTAACTGCATTTGGCTCCTGATCAATAATGGACTGAGTGCTTTATAGTTTCTTCCATTGAGTGTGTAATAGCCTGTGTTGCACTAAGACATTTCTGCTATACCACTGCAACCACAAACCTAAGAGGTAAAGGCGCAGTGTCTTGTATGAAAAGCTCATCTGGTATTTCTTTACTTCCACCCACTTCCCATAGCAGCACACAAATTTTATTGCTGCTTGTACCACAATCTTGTTACTGAAGTGAGTTTGTTAACAGTGTTCACTGTCTTGTTTGCAAGATAAAGCCAATCAGTAAGCTACTATTAACCCAATTTATTTGCAAGAGGTATTTTCCAAGGAAGGAGAAATTACAGCAATTGTTCATCATTAATTTTGTTAATAGATGTGTGTTCATTTGTACTACCTTGTAAACAAGGCAGTGTGTTATACAATAAGAATACTGCTGAACATAGGATGCTGTTTAATGTCCTCGTTTTATTATGTGTGCTCACAACATTTTTGAAGTCATGACTAATAACCTTGAGGCAAGGCTCTTTGTGAATTAAGAAGAACCAAGAAGAGTTTTGGAAACACTCCCAAATATTATACGTCTTCATCTATATCAAAACCAGAGCAAATCCAAAGCAAATTAGCAAAGCAACTAGCTTAGCAAGATTCTTAAAAAATATTAAACGTATATGAATACTGAAAAAAGAAAGTTTCTGTATTAACATTAGGTGGGATAAAATTACAAGGACTATCAAAAAGTGTTTTCTCATGGGAATTACTTTTGATATGGAAAAGAGATGACTGGATATGGAGAAGAAAAGGAGAAAAGCTGAGGAGAGCTTTGGAGTAAATGAAAAGGAGAAGTAGATTGTTGGTGTATATATCATGATGTATGAACATCGTGAGGTAGGAATCTAGTCATAACTCTAGATAGTTCTTCAGTAATCCATATTTTCTTCAGTGTTGTGGTGTCTGTTATTTCTTCTACGAACTGGAGTTTTTAACTAGTTCTTCTCCCCAGTTTTCCACATGATCACAAGGAGCTCACCCAAGCTGAAGTGCAGGGAAACTGCCGACAGTGCTACTGTAGTCACTAGAGGAGGAGTTCTCATTAAATGGCTGGATTAAATTTGCTGTTACGCCTGCAGTGCAGAAAGACCAGCAATGACTGTTTACACAGTTTTGCTTTTCAGTTGGATCTGTCTTTCTTGTGTCATCATGCATTTGCCATGGATTTGTCTGAGGACAACTACTGACATTAAAATTTTGATAGTCCTAGGTTTAGTCCCGTTACTGTTGAAATGAACACAAAAATCTCATTGATGTCTTGAATGTAGGATTATGATATATAACGTGGGCAAGACCATCCTCCAGAGCTGGAGCAGCATACCATGGTTTTCTGAGTACTTAAGTAATTCCCCGACTGGTAGATCCCGTTTTCAAAGACAAATTCTTGAGCTTTGCCACTGTGACACCTATTAAGGGAAAAAGTGTAGTTGTGTGTCTGCTTTAGACTCTGCAACAAATTTGATCCCTGTACATCTTCCAGTATAAGAACTGGTCTCTTAGGAGACTATTTGACCATGAGGGGATACATGTACAATGTGCTTTCTGTGACAAGAATTGCGAAAAATGATGGCTTATTACTTCTGGGTTCTACAGAGCCTGGTCTGGGTATTGTGCTGCAGTGTAGGTGACCTATTTTGTATTTTGGACACGTATATGTGCTCATTTGTCCTTGCTCTTGATGTAGTCTAACTGCTTCATATGTTCTTCTGATCTTGAAGTCACTGAAGTGACACTTTGTCATAAGATTAAATATCTTTCTTTTCAACCATCTTAAGGAAAAATAATGACAGTGTTATATTTATTGGAACATAGATGTCAAATTAAATCAAATAGTTTGTCCAATGGTCACTAAATCTGTCATTTACTCTTCAGGCATTGAGGGAGAAAGGAGAGGGGAAAAGATCGAGCAAAGCCAAATTGAATGAAATCATATCAATATTAATGTTCTGCAGAAGTCAATGAAAACACACAATTGATTTTATGAGATTAGTAAATCACTGTACATACCGTTTGATACACATTGTAGGAATGAAAGTAAAATAACCATTTACAAGAAACTGAAATAACAGAACTGGATGCATGGCATGCAAGGGGGATGAAATGAAGCACAAGTGAGATTACTGAATGATCTTGTGGAGCACAGCTAATGAATTTCTAGTTCTATGATTAATACTATCTTTCCATTGGAAAAGAGAGTTAATTTCTTCCTGTTCTTGGAGTACTACCATTTACACTGTGTTTATGCTACCACTGCATTTCTTTGAAAGCTCATGGACTAGAGAACCCCTTTTCATTTGATTCCAATATCCACTGTATTTGTTATCCTGTTGGTAATATTTCAGTTTTAACACAGTCATTTCATCAAAAAGTCCAATACCCAAGGTGAAAATGAATTATACCATGGATCTATTCTCTTTTTTGCATGGAAGAGAGCAGAAAATTTTTAGCTGCAACATAGCAGCACATGTAAGTAAAATGTTGTAGAGGATATAGTATCTTACAAATGTAGAACCTCATCAGACTCTTCTTGCTACTATTTTCCTATTCCAATAGTGTTGAGGAGATGCTATTAACTACTCCTGACAAGATTTCTCTTTTTTGAGGTTTTGAACAGTGTCAACATTTGTCAAAATATCTGTACTTAACATAAATACTCAACAGGCTAAAATGAAACTGTTACATAAAGCCTTTATAAATAATACATTCTCCTTTAAATCTTTTAATTCGATTAAGGATGTAAAACAGACAAATCATGCAAATGTTATTCAATAACTCGTTTATATCTGCCAGAAAATATGGAAATCAAAGAGTTATACTTTAAAGGATTCTTACATCAGAGTTAATCACCATTTTTAACTTGCAGATCACAAGCCTGCGTATATGAATTGACTGCTGTGCTAGGATATCACATTAAAAATTCTTTTTGAATTTTAAAACAACTTGTCAACATGCATGTTCTAGTAGTGAGTGCATACAGTTACTTCAGTGCTTTCTCTGACGTTGCCCACTTCCTGTCAAACACAAGTGTAAATTTCTGTCATTAAATAAAGCCACTATGTTTGAAATCAATTGTGAAATTATTAACAATAGTGGCCACTGCCGGGCCATTCTGCTTTGCATTTCTAAAGCTCTTTCTCTCCTCTGATCCCAAAGGGTTATTTTTACAAATGTGCATTAGTTCAGCCTCACAGCATATGGCCTCTGTGGCATTGTCAGTGCTATTAAAGGCAACTAAAACATGGAGCCATGGGTCTGTGTGCTATGAGAATCAGCAGGGCTATTGTCCACAGCCAAGCGTTACAAGAATGTGACAAAAAGATGGGTTCATCAGGTGAGTTCATTCTCCTGGGACAATGCTGTGCCAAGTTGCCTTCCCCAGAAAGAGCAGAGTTATATAGAGTACTGCAGATGCACTGGGTAGCAGAGTTCTCTCTGATAGCAATTTCATCCTTGATCAAGCAAGGAATCTGATTGCACATAGGTCTGGTTCTGAGGCACTTGCTAGTATGGGAGTGGGAACAGATGTTCAAAGTCATGAATTGTGAGGTCCCGTTTATGTAGTAGGAGCACTCCAGATCTCTAGCGCCCACGTTGTTTTGACAAGCAACATAAACACAGAAGTTCTTGTCTTCCCTTTGAGAAAAGATCAAGGGAATTTTAAACGGCATTTGTTGAGATAGTGAAGTCAGAAAGCACTGTCCTCAGTTTGCAGTTTTACCCGCAGGACAAAACACTCCATGTCTGAAACTCCTTGTGCAGTATGGGGTTTGTGTTGAGCATTTGAACTGGAGTCAGTTTTGCCACAGCAGCTAGCCAGCCCTGGAAATGAGGTGACTGGTATTTCTAAACCTTTCATCCTCCAGTGGGCACCAAATAGTATGTGTTGTCATAAATTGCTGCAGAGGGCATGCAAATGGTTTTTATTAGATGTCCACATCCCAATCCCTTTTTAAGGTGCTAAGAAATCCAGTGTTGCCAGGAATCTATTGAACTTAAATGTTCTGAATCATCCTATCTGAACACTTCATCCTTTGGTACAAAAGCAATGGGAAACAAAGTATCCAAGTTCATAGCTAGACTGCTAGAAGACACCTTTTATGTGCACTTGAACTTGATTGTAAGAGCTGCCTGATTACCACAGAAGACAGTTCTTGCTGGAAGTGCATGTGGGTGATTGTAATCTTTCATTCCTTCAGGACATTGCCTTATTACAACACTACAGCTTTGGTTGGTAATGTGCAAGTTTGCTCATCAGGTTAGCAAAAGACTTAGATGTCTCTAATTCTTAGCAAGTCTTGGGTTGTATAGTTCAAATTTCTTGCCCGCAATACAGAAAGAATATTTCTCTCCTGAAGTGGGCTAATGAATATGATGGAAGTCCATAAAATCGCCCATAGGAAAGAAAATATCTGTTTAGACACGTTTGTGGTAGCACACTGGAAGTAGAATTCAGTTTAAGCTACTTTAGAACATAGGAAGGCTTATGTTACATGAAACCCTCTGGGAAAGGATTGTTTTTGGTAGCTTGCCATCTTCTATTGTAGAGCAATTTAGCTTTGCAAGATTAATGAGAATGCTAAAGTACTGATAACAGTTCCTCTCCAAGAATTTTTTTCAGACACCTTGATCTCTGTCCTATTTGTGAAAATACATATGAGAAGTGATACGCATGCCATAGGCAGAAAGCAGCTATCTCTTTAATGCAGGTATGTACAACCAGAATTACACTCATCAGAGCTTTGCAAAGATCAGCATTTCTTTCTGATGAGTACGTCTATGGTTAAGAATGCAGCATGCATTCTTAATTGTGACAAGGTAGCATGCTACCTTGTGGGAGCTGTGACAATGACAAGCGGCCTCAAGTGGTTGTGAGTCACCCTCCAGAGAAAGCATGGCACCTCCTGCCTGCTGCATGCATCAGCAGAGGGTGCAAGTATGGCTGCACGGCTGGGCATTGGTGTGCAGTGGCAAAAGGACACACTGAGAGATGGAAGGCATGCTACCTTGTCACAATTTAACATAGGACTGTTCAGCTGACTGAGGCAATGTCCACGTGGCTGTCCAAAATAGTACAGTATGCTTAGAAAGAAGCTATCTCTGGACAATTTACAGGTTACAAGCAGTACTGTGAGGCAGCTCTCATATTAAAAAAGAAGTTCAAAATATTCTATTGAAACATATCTTGTCTCTAAAATGCTGAGTTCTTGCTGTTGGAGCTAATGATTAAGTTCATGAAGAAGATCCTTCCACTCAGAAGCTGGTTGTATTAGCTAGGTTTTCCCAACTCACCAAAGATAGTTTCATAGTGAGGTGGAGGCTGAAGAGAGGCAAAAAGACATTAAGAGTAGAGACAGGCTGGTATATGTGCGTGCCAGCTATTCCAAAGTGACCTTTCTTGAGGGACCACAGATTGAAGTTTGCACTAAACTGCCATTAGGCCAGGACAAAATATAGTGCAAGAGCCATCTCCCTAGTGTTCACTTGCCTCATCTCCCATGAGAAAGTGGGAAGCGACAGAAAATCTACATTGATAGTTTAAATGCTGTCATCAATTTCTATTTGAGGAACAAAAGGATACACCTCCACTTTCTGGACACATTTATTTTGTAGGAATTCTACCATGTAGAAATCATCTGACTTGATAAATTGTAATTGTTAAGATGTTGATAAGTCAGGCTAGATAATTTTTTAAAATATATTTTAAAATAATGGAATCATAACTGAAAACAAAGTGCTCGAGAACTTCAGGAACAAAACAAGATCAGTTCTCACCATTTTATCAGGGTTGCTCTGAAAGAAATGCTGAATGTTTGTGGAACCCCAAATGGTGGATGTGAGCACAATGAGGCAATGGGTGTTGCATTTCAGCAGTGGAGACAGTGACAGGAGGTCACCTTCTCTGGTAGAGTTTTTTATGAGTGAAGCATGAAGGCTTTTGTTCATTGCTGGTGAAAATGCATAGCTAATGGTTGTGCCTGTTGAAAAACAGTTTTTTTGTAGCTGAGGATTTGCTCCGTTATATAGTGTTATTGTGTTATTTTCTATCTGTTGTAATTTCCATGGAGATAAATAGGGAACGTTACTTTTGGAGCAGCTTACACACATTAGGCAATGGCATAATAAAATATAAGTCTTGGTTTCACAGAAATGAATTAGATACCTTTCCCCTTTATTCTATGAAAGTGTGAAAGAAATTGGTGTTAAGGGGCTGAGGGAGAGAGGGGACAGCTTTCTAGCCTGTAATAGGATGTTTATAGCAACAAGATTCAGAGTAAAATGAATAAAAGATAATTCAATGCATATGTCACTTCTGTATATGGTAAAGGCTTGATTTGATATTTATTTGAAGAAGGCTCCTGGTGATTGTCTATTGTCACAGCATTAGATGAGAAGAGAGAGAACGAGTGACTCTTTGAATGTGACTGCAGTAACAAGGAGAGCCTGCAGTCATGTCTTGTTAATTTACTGAGGAGAATGTCACATTTACATTTCAAATTATCCCACTGCACGACTCAAAACTTGCTAGGATTATCCCAAGTTTTAAACCATCGAGATTCAGGTTTTGTTGTTTACCACTCGGTGTTAATCCTTCACTTCACCTTCCTTCCCCCCCTGCTGCCCCAGCATCAGAAAGGAGAAGGAGAGCCCTCTCCAGAAAATCTAACATTAAAGGGAGTTGTCGGTCCTGCTCAGTAATTATGAGACTGTTCCTCCAAAAGAGCAGGGTGAAATGTCGTTTGTATTATTCTCCTACTTCCTCTCCCTTTCTGCCTCCTCTACACATGTCCTTGCAGGCAGGCATCATGAGTACATTTTCAGTGATGCACAGGGATTTAGCTTTGCGAATCCTGTTACTGCTGTTGATTAGAACAGATTAGCACAGACAGTTAAAAACATATATCCTTTAATGTTCTTCTGCTTATTTTAACTTCTTATCCCTATATTGGGCCTGATTCTGATTTCTCACTGTTATTTATCTCTGTAGCAGTAATGATGTGAAGAATAATTCCTGACTTGAAACAAAGTAGTAACAATAGAATTTGTCTTACCGTCCCCTCTGTGACATGCATACAAATGCCACATCTCCATTTTGCTGCTTGCTTTCTTTTAGGACCTCTAAGGATCTTTTCCTACATTGTTCATTCACCAGTGGGCAGTGCCACCAGCAACAATTTCCACATCCATTTCCTAGGGACTTTTATTACACAACAGTGTGGAAAAGAAACTTGGTCTTACAACTGCTATTTTGTTGACTTGAGGGTGGAATTTCAGGACATGCTTTAAGTAGCAAGGTGTTCATGGCTCAGGTTTTAACCCTCTAAAAATAAAGTGATCGTTCATGTATTTGTTTTTAATTAAAACGCATCCAGTGACTTCCCACCAGTGGTGAAGGACTTTGTTCTGAGTGTGTCCGTCAGGAGTTCTCTTTCCTCCAAGTCTGTTTTTACTGTCAAGGTGAGTTCAGCCTTTCCTGTAATTCTGCTCACATTTCTACAGTGCCACACCTAAAATTGTGCTCAACTAAAGTGGAGCCAGGCTAGCTTGGGATATGTTTGCATATCCTATCCATCCCAGTACTCTCTCAATAGCAGTTTCTCTCAGATTCTCAGGGTAATCCCTGTCCTTGCCTAGGTCCCATGTATCACCAGCAACACTCAGTATTAGCCTCTTCCCTGAAGGTGGAAGAGGGCGACATCCACTACTGTTCTCTCTTAAACTTGGCTCAAAGGGTTTTGTACTAATTAAGTTTTACAGCGCTCTTTAGAAGTCAGGAAAAGGGAGCTGGATGCAGAGGGAAGGCACCCAGTCAAATGACTTGATGACAGCTTCAGTATACGGCAGTCAGCATGACAAGGCACAGTGACAGCCTCTGTCCCTTTTTTTGCTACCTAGAAGTGTTTCCATGAGGGGAGAAAAAAAGAGATCCTGATGTTTTTATAAGTCTTCTGTATAAAATCTTACCCTTCCTATTCCTGTCCATTTCTCTGCCTTGTCACCAGGTCAGAAGGCAGCCAAGGCATGGGCTTGATGTGCTAGCGTTTGATGTCCAGAGCTGAATTTACAGTTCATTTTTCCTGCTCTCAAATGCAGAAATTTCAGCACTATTAGGAAGATACTGCTAATGTGATTGTTTGCTAATAAATGCTAAATACCATTCATGTTCTCTTACAAAGAAACTCTACTTTTTCAGCTGTTTTTCATCTAGTTGTTGTGCATCAGAACTTCTGACTGACTCCACAGGAGTCAGTGCAGTCAGAAAGGGATATCACAAAGCCGTGAAGGTGAGAGAGGGGAACAGATTTCATATCGGTCATTTTTAGCACTCCATGGAAGTACTTTTTCTCGGTGGTTCTTTGTAAGCACAGGTAGTTTTACAATGCTGTTTTTCAGCTGCCTGCTGAAATTTTAGTATTTAATTTCTTTCTTGCAAACTGTCATGTTAGCCCATGAGACAGAGAGCTACACGATTCTCTGAGGTAAATGGAAGGATCCAGCAAATTCACAGTATTAATGACTCAAGAAATAAAAGTGTAGAAAAATACCTAGCCCTGTATGAGCTGATTCACACCAATAAAATACGCAAGCCCAAGCCAAACTGGTGATTCTGAGTGAGGAGCAATTTTGAAAATGCTGGGATCTGAAAGGCCTGGGGTGCTTTAACAAGGTAAATGCAGACCAAATTCTGACATAACCCCATTTTTGCCGTGAACACATGCCCCACACTGCAATGATGTCAGCAAGCCTCTCTCAATGTTCCAGGCTCTGACTGGCCTCCAGCAAACGGAGGTTGTTTTTCCCAGGGAGAGGGTGACAAAAAGCAGGAGGGGACGTGGTGTGATGTCAGGCAGAGAGAACATGAAGCAGTACCCCCATGAGCTCCAATAGCTTAAGGCAGTGGTACCACAGCTTCCAGCCCGCCTTCAAGCTGCGTTGTGATGTTATTAAAAATAACAGAGAATACATGTTATGCTAGATCCCAAGCTGTTCTTTAGCCAGGAGCACTTCATGGAGCTGAAGATAATCATTACTATTATTAAAGTAATAACTAGCTAATTAATTAGTCAGTATCCAGATATGCCTTAAGATCATACTTACAGTACCTTCTCAGGACCACAGAGGCTTGTCCAAATGAACTTTGAATGTCTTTTGCAATATAATATGGACAAATGGATTCCAGGGATTTAACGCATGCTTTTCCACTCCAGTCTTTCTTTATTGCTCTTGCAAGGCAGTGCCCTACACTGATGTCCCAGCATCCCTCTCCACAGCACTGGGTTAATGGCCGTGCTTGTCTTTGAGCAGTATGCTTTTCTTCTCAGCCACCCTCAGACTGCATAGTTAAGGACAGCAAATGAGATGAATGAGCTGTGTTCTGACTGGAGAATCCTTTGAAATGAGGAATTACAGTGCAGGAGTAACAAAAAGAGGGGTTCATTTAATCCTTCCTTCAATAAACTGATTATTCTCATAGATTTTGTTTGGAAAGTAGAAATAAACATGTGGTCTTTACGCCCAGCGTAACTAGATATATGCCAATAAAAGACACGTTCTCAAAATACACCGAACAATATCTTACATCTGTTTATGTAATTGACTGAAAGAAGACAAAATTGCCTAATAGACATGATCATATTTCATATGCAATGAAGGTCACTGTAGATGACAATTTCGTTGCAAATATGTAAAGACTAACCAGGTATTGCAGCAATTTCCTTGTATTCACAAATGCTTGTTCCCAAATTCTGCTATGCATCACAGGAAATGAGAGATGTTCATTTCTTCAAGCATGTTTACCATGTAGGAGAAATTCAGTAGGAAAATACAACTCCTGTTTTTTTCTGTTCCATTGTGCGCTTTATGAGATAAATATTCAGCATACATTTATAGCTTAAGGGACCAATTTGTCTGAGATAGAATAGTTGATTGCATTATTCTAACGAAATAATATGTAGTATCTCAAAATAATTCCAGCAGGTTGTTCTCAGCTCACTAATGCATAATGTTCCTTTTGGAAAGAACAGCATTAGACTTGCACCAATCTGACATTTTTCATTGACACACTTCTTTCGTTTACTTTATAAAAGAGGAGTTCGGGTTTTTACTTAATGCATCTATCCATCTATTTGTTAATACAACAGTATTTTTTCTGCAAATGAAATTCATGTAGTTTAGTTTATTCCTTCCTATTAAATTTCAGAAAACACGTACCAATGTTTCTGAGAATTTCATTTCCCTAGGCTACCTAGTGCACAATTAAATATTTTCTATGATATAGTGAAAGAAAACTAGCTGCACTTCTTGAAAGTGTCAGCTGTAATTATGCACTGTTTTATACCTTTATGATAACCATCACAAACTAAGAATTTGAGCATGCGGATATGCTTGTAAAACATAGCTCACTTGAGAGGAGAGAACATACTACCTGCTATGCATATGGAGAAACTAAGTAATGAACAGGTTTATGTCAACTTTACTACATCAGAAAACATGACTTTGGAAGAGCACTGCAAGTCACAGACAGCAGTTTGACTGAACTGACTAGAATTGCGAACTGCTGATGGAAAGGGACGTTCGGTTCCACTGTGTGAATCTTACAGGACTGCAACTATGGCAAATTACTTATGTTGCAAGTCTGGAAAACTGGCTTTTGAAATGTGAGAGGGTTATTGGTGAAGTGTAAGATTTGTCGGTTCCTGCGATGAAGAATAAGGGATAATCTTAATAGCAAGAAAATCTGAAAGATTTTGAGGTTTTGAAGGAAATGTGATCTGAAAAATCATAGTCAGAGGCCGCTTTTATTATCTATAACAAGCAGTTAATTTTTATGACCTTACACAGCCCATGTCAGATGATAATAGTATAGACCTTTTATGTATGCCTAAATGGTGTTCTACTACTGTAGTATATTTAAGGATTTGGAATTTTTTTTTCACTCTTAAATTTAGTCCTTTGAGGGAGAAAATATGTCCTAAAATTGTATCTAGTCTACTCATGAGTCATGAACGGCCTAACACTGATCAACTCTTTTTACCTGAAAAGAGGCCTGTAAAATAACATGCATTTCCTTAAATTAGTTCTAGTGGCAGGGGTGCTTGCTAATATTTCCCCACCTGAAAGTAAGTACTCCTTTCAGTCCTGAGCAAATACGTTACTAAAATTGTATAAGTGATTTAACAGGTAGTTGGGAGTGGAGTAAAGAAATGCCTTCTTATCTTACTTTTTTTTAATTAGAATATCTATTGCTTAATATTGTTGGGGGCTGGGAGGCACAGAAGTAGCCCACTGGCTGCTGCTACCTTCTCTTGCTTTCCACACATGTGGGGAAGGGTACCACAATCCAGGTCTTGGGGTGCTGGGACAGGACTCCTCTTAAGCACTATGCTGCTGGCAAAACAGTTTGGGGGAGAAAGAGCAACTGATAACAGCTATCTGCAGGGAGGAGAGATTTTGCCACTGTGATATGAATCCTCAGTCTGTGGCTCCTCAGGCCTTAAAACAGGTACTAGATACAAGTTGCTGCTACCATATACAAAGTTATGAACCAGCACAGAGGCATTCTGTCCATCTGAATGTGTATTGTTAGCTTTTTTATTTTTAATGTGGCGTAGTATACTTTATACAGCAACAGTCTCTTTCTTCACCTTGCTTACTGCTAACACGAAGGTGAGCACTGCCTTTGATCCTTGTACTTGAGCCTGGCTTTTAACAGAAGTGTATTCTAGAGGGGATATAATAATACACATATGCAGTAGTTGCAAACATGGTAAAATGAGCTAAATTCAATCTATCGTTATATTTTATAGAAATGCATTATTCTAACTTCCAAAATCCAAAGTATCTATCTATACAAAAATAACCAGTGCAAAACATTCCCTAAAAATAATCACAATGCTGGTAAGGCAGATGACAGATACAGCAGCTGCTGATCAGAACAGCCTGGCACACAGGTGCATTTTCAGCCGAAATCTTGATGATGGATTGATTATGTGTAGGCTTGTTGTTGCTTTTGCAATCTCTTTACAAGGTGAGCATGACCTTAGATATCTATTGTTTGTGAATAAAACATCCTAAAAAGAATTTCTCAAACATATGCAGCATTCAGTTTTCCCCCGTGGAGGAATCAATCCTCTTCAAAATTCTCACAGCCCAACTCACATCTGGTGTTGTAGCTTAATGACTTCTAGAGAATTAAACTAGTTTACGCATTAAAATAAAAAAAGCCTTTTCCCTTTCTGTCTCCACTACCCTCCCAAACAACTCAAGAGCTTCTCACTGGGTTGCTTAACAGAAGAATCAGCATAAATGCAATATGCACTGAGGATTCAACTTTGTGAATTCTTAATAGGAAGCCTGGTTTGCTTGAGACATTGATTCCTTGGCAATGCTGACGTTAAGGAAGCATTTCTGGTTTCTTGGGTATCTTCATTTGCAAGACCACATTTACTGTTTCAGGTTATAGTGAATACCTGAGTTTTGCCAGACATAGGGATAGCAGGGTTGCCTTCGAGTAGACATTATGTGGATAGTGGCAGGGGCATGGCACACTTAACTGTTCATCTGCGATCCAGTTCTACTGCGAAGCAATAACCTCAACAGTAATCTCTAAATGTAATAATGATGCAAGCCAGGACAGACAACTTTGCCAACCACTATTGCTCTTGCTGATTCTGCCAGGCTAAAGAGACAGGGCAAAATTGTTGAAACTTTTTTATCTCACTGAAACTCTGGGATTTATTTTTTTTTTTTTCTTCTTCGTCATTTCTTTCATCTATGGTCTCTAGGGGAAAATAAACACACAGGAAAAAAACGCATATATTTGCAATACAAACATTTTATCAGTGAAATAAGACAACACTGCTTTTACTTTCCTCCTGGCACTTTTAGTAACTCCCTTTAGGCTACAATCTTTCCTTGGTGCTTTTCAGAGAAGGAACCTGCACAAAAAGGAACCTCCACAGCTTCATGAGCAGTATCTCTACTGTTCTCTACTCTGTATGGATTTGTAAAATAGCTTTATTGATTGATGATCTGCCACTAATTGCCAAGATTAATTTGTCTTTTTGCAAGTTCAGTTTCCTTCAAAAAAAAAAAAACAAAAACCAAACCATAAAATCTCTGCAGAAATCAGATTTTTCTTAGAATCACGGTCTCCTCTGGTATGTGTTTGAAGGTAGATGAGTAGTTTTGTCCCCAAGGTAAAATAAGGCTCTGGCTGCCTTCGTCTTCTGAGCAGCCCAGCTTTATTTAGGGTGTTACATTCTGTCTGATCACTTTCCAGAATACTTGAGGTTTTATTAGAAACAGTAAATGTGTATGAAGTGTGAGGAGATTCCAGTTAAGAAGTCTTATGTGTTCTACTACTTGTATCCTAGCCAAAATGCTTCCACTGACATCTGTTTAATGGGTAACTTTCTGGTATGTGTGATCATATTTCATATTACAAAACAGTTGGAAAGCTCATGGTTATCATTCCATAGGTCACACTTAAAATTGATTTAAGTTTTCAAAATCAGTTTCAGCAGCTGGAGTAATTATTGACTCAGTGTTGTCAGTCTGCCAAAAGGAACCAAATTGAGAGAATAGATGTTTTTCAAAGAAAAAACTTTTGCCTTTCATGGATTGTTGGCTGAATTCTTTCAGATGATTAATAATCCACTTGTTCTCTTAAACATTTTGACATATTTGAAATAACGCAGTTTTGGCAAATATTTCCTTCTCCATCTCCCATGTTTAAACACAAGACAGAGTGAAAAAGTATGGGGAAAAGCTAATACAATTGTAAAACTAATTACATTCTGTGTTCTTTTTATTGTTGTTCAGAAAAAAAAGAAAAGAAAAAAAAAGAAAGAAAAGAAAAGTGCAGATCTGCTACTGTGTGACATTCCTGCCCACCAAGTGTGAGATACCAGAAAAAAAAACTGTAACAATCAGGAGATTTCACATTTGTCAGGAAAATGTTACTATCAGTACTATTGGATCCTGTATATTCCTCTGCCGTTTGCTATGTAGTATTGTTAGTGAAGAATAAAGGACAAATTAATCCCCAGAACAAAAGCAGTTTATTTTATTGGAAAAAATAATAATAATAATAATAATAAAAAAATCTCAGGATTATTAACCAGACCTACCAATAATGCAGGCTGGAAAACCCCAAAACTTTGTATGTTACCCTACAGCCTAGGATAAAAATACAAGACAAGAGAGGACTCAGTTCTTTTGAATTCTATATTTATCCTGAGAACAAGTCCTTTACCTAATTTGTTTGGTTTAATGAGTGTTGTGAGTCCTTCTGTGTCCTTTAATGAAAAAATGTCTTCAATTCCAGCTTCTGATAGTATGTTATTCTTTTTCATACCAAGTACAAAGGTTGTTTGTCTATCCATTTCAACTGTCTACTTGCAGAATCTTGCCTAGGCAAGACTTTTTCTAATTACTTCAAATTAATTTTAACTTGTTGCTCATGCTGATTGCCTAGGTTTTTCCAGAAAAGAATGCATTGGTACAACTGAGGTAACTTGAATCCATTACCAAGTAGTGAAGATGTGACTTCCAGTTTAACTGTACTTTTGGTTACCATTTTCACCTGCTCGTGCTGGAAATGCTAACTGTTTCCTGTTGGTTTATTGTACTCCTAAACACTTTTCTGGTTCTCATGTGGGAAAAAAATACACTATTCCCTTTGCAGGCATAGCTTAACAATATAGAGAACTCTAGGATATGGAATCAATGAAGACAGTCACTTCTAGATATCAATGCAGCTTACCATGAGCTCTTCAGTGCCAAGTCTGCACTGAATGGAGTTTTCCCTGCAAAAATAGAGTATCAAAAAGATCTGGGACTGGCTTGATCCTGAAAATTAAGGAAGTGTAACTTGCTCTCTAATAATCAGCTCACCAACACAGATGTTTGAAATGAAGGAAGATGCTACGTGAATGCATTTATTTCTATAATGGTAAACACATCACTAGCTGTAGTTCAGTTGTACTTAGGTGATGCTGAAAAAGCCTTTAAGGTCCCTGAGTAAAAGATAGTGAATAATTGCAAAGTATGATTATATGTGATGAAGAAACGTTGTTAGTATTATACAAGCAAAAGACATTATTTTGCTGGTTGCTCCTCAGGGCCAAGGTATAATGCAGAATAGGAGCAATGTCCTGATCTTGGTCTAGGGTTTTTATGCCTTAGGATGCTCATGTCATCTGATTATACAAAACAAGTTCATTGAAAAGGTTGCTGACAGTGGATATGAATATCTTCACACATAATGATCAAAATTTGTGACCATTTTCAGAGACAGATATGTAGTATTCTTCATTAGTATTATACTGGAGCAGTTCCACAATGAGGAGTGTTAGGGCAGCAAGTTCCTTTAGATATTCAGGAGCTCAGTATCTGCCATTCATCATCTGTAATTACCCAGATTTTTGTTACCATTGCAGCCAAGAGCGATATGTAACCAAGCATTTCTGCTTATATCCAGTACAGTGAAAAAGTTCATAAAACAGATTCAGTAATAACAACAACATCATGTTTAAATTATAGTGACATGAATTACTTTGTAACACTTTAGAAACCTATAACCCACCAGGAGCTTAAAGGTCTATTATGGTTAATGAGGCTAGTAGATGCAGTACTATTACAGGAACAAATGAATAGATATATGAATCACAGGAACAGATTGCAGTCTTAATAATTTTTCTCATCTAAATTGAAACCAGTACTCCTGTACAGAACATCTATCTGAATAAAACTTGAATAAATAAAAGTGCTGATTTAGGTGTTACATTATGGGACAATAGCTGGACACCTACCAAGTATTAAAGGGCAATTAAGAGATGAAGTCTTCCTCATGGGTTGATTCAGTATGGCTTGATAAATGCTTAGTAAAAGTGTTGAGGATGCATGCCTCTTGCTCCATTTTTTTTTCCTTTTGAAATTAAAAGGAAAAAAAAAGGGGGGTGTTAGAAATTATTCCTGCCACCTCTTTGTGTTCCCCTATTGGAAAAGTTACTGCTGTGTTGCTGAAACTCACTTCTCTGTGCTATTTTTGACTGATATAACCTAAGAGCGCAGCTCAGCATTTCAAATCAAGCATGACCACACTCAGAACATCTCACCAAAAAAGCAAAATCTAATATTGCTGCACGCAAGACCTCATTCTATCAAATGAGTGACACTTGGTTCTCTTACTGCCAAAGAAGACCAGTCTCACCCTCCTTACATACATATTCCTCACTTTATAAGTGGTGCCAGACAGGAGGGTCTGACTGCTGATTCTTTCTAGGTCAAGAAAGCTGAATGTGGATTGGGGTTGCTGCTCGTGTCTCTTGGCTGTGCGTAGTTCTCACATTAACTATGAGGGGTCCTCTTGGAGCCAGGATTGCTTGGGGAAACTTGAGTTTTCTGAGTGACACTTTTCTCTTTCTCATATACAATCAAAGAGGGAAATGTGAAACTTTTGTACCAATGCAATCTCCTTCAGTTCAAAGCTGGATACTGCCTCAGAAATGTATAAAGGATGGACACAAGTTTGTATATTGTTATTGTAATTATTGCTGTTAATGTTGATAAAAAGATTGGATCGTATCTGTTATCCTATCTGTCCAGGATTGTTAATAGATATTAATTACATTTGGTCATTTTGAATCATGGGACTTCTGTAAGACTATACAGAGACAGACAGATGTTGCTCTTGTATTTCCCATATGTCTACTGAAAAATTTCAGGGTGTTGTATGCTCTCCTGTGTGCAAATGGAAGTTGTTGCGCAGCAAGAAAGTTGACAGTAAGATCCTGACCTTACATTTTATTCAGTCAAGGAGCTAAAAGAGCAGGTGGCATGGATTCAATTATGCTTAAGTTTTATTGTCTGTGATTAAAAATGATACTGTAGAACCAAAGACAATGCAAAGAAGGGCAAGAAAATGACACTGAGGAAGGATTATAAGCTAACACATAGGAGAGGGAGTGATTGAGGAAACAAAATTAATTCTCCCTGCAAAAAAAAGGACCCAGGGGAATATGTGCATAGTCTATAAATATTTCCAAGGAGATAATGCAAATGAAAGAAGGAGATTATTAATGTTATCATAAGATGGCTGCAAAAGAAGCAGTGTCCTAAATGTAAGACAGAAAAAGTCTGTAAGAGCAAAGATAATAAATAATTAGGAATAGGCAATCTTTGAGGGTTTACATAGCTTTCTGGGTGATATCTTCAGTTGACAGGGTATCACAAAACTAATTCAAGTATGTCAATGGCCTCTGCTTTCCCTGTCAGTTTAACTGCTATTTCACCAATGAGATCTAGATTTAAACATCTCTTCCTAGCTGTAGGACAGCCCATGGCTCCTGTTGAGGCTGGAAGGGCTATCAGCTAGGCCATGCTAACATAGGTGCCCTAATAGTTAAAGCAGTCCAAATCCTCCTATAGTAACATTCCCCTGGCTTTCCAGACCCAGCGGGGAGAGCTCCTTCAGCATATAGCTCCTTTTCCAGGAAGAAGTAGATACATCTCAAAGTTTGTCACTGAGCCACAAGAGTTCTTGTAAATGTGTGTTCCCCAGCCACATCAGTGCTCTCCAAAGGCTCGGCTGCTCACATCACTTTGGCCACCTCATTTCCAGTTTTTTTAGCAATATATCCTCCATTCCCGCCTCAACCAGCTCGAATAGCTGTAAACCACAAGAGAAAGGAGGTCATAGCTATTCCCTTATGGCTTCTTTAAAAACATTGCATCTCTTTCCATTTCCCCCTAAAATTGGGTCTCTTGCAACCCTTCTCTTAAACGTGTTTCAAATGAGCTGATTCTCCCTTTGTATTCAGCCTCCTAAATTTTTTCACAGCTTCCACCCCAGACTGACCAGCAAAACTGCCTATGAGCAATCGGAATTGGTGTCATGACATTCTGCTTTTATAACAGTACTTTTGCTACCATTAATTGAGTTAGACAAGGCAGATCTAATCCTTTACTGAAGTCTGTGGAAAAAACTCCCACTGACTTCAATGGGAGCTGTAACCAATGAGTGGCCTTGACAGAGTATCCAAGGGCACTTACTTATCTACAGTCTTATCTGAATCAAAACCTTGTTTCTTTAAAAAAAGAAGAAATATATTTATTTGGAAGTTTTGAGGCTGTGAGTGTGCATTTGTAGTATAATAACGTTAAAAAATTAAGTACCTACTGTAAGCAAACAAATTACTATTGCATGGAGGGAGATTTTTCTACTACATTGCTGAATTTGAATAGAATCGAAAATCGTTAACCATTGGAGAAAGCTGTAGTGATGCTTTGTATCCTGGGTGAAAGATCTGTTGAAGAATTTCTGACGTCAGATTTTCTAGTGACTCTTTAACAGCATAAACAGAGAAATTCTCACTTCTTAGATGTCAACAATACCAGTTGCTGTAAGTGAAAAATAGAACTACATTCATTATTCTCTTCTGCTAAAGGCTTTCTGCCTCTTAGTAGCATTATACCTCAAGGGTACAAAGATTTTACTGCGTTTCTGAAATGTCTGTGCTTCGGTGCTCACCCTAAGTCCATCATCAACCAATCCACAAATGCCAAATCATTTCCTCTGAGTAATGTCTCTTAGTTTCTTTTGTGTTTTGATGGTATTTTTTTGCAAATTAGTCTCCAGTGCCTCACTGATGAAAAGGTGTCTGCACGAGTGTGGAAGTGTTCAGGCAGCACAGCCAAACCAGCTCGGTATTCTATGTCCAGTGCTCAGGCTGGGAAGGGGATAGGTGTGGGCTATCCCTGGAATGCAGACAACTCACCCAGGAAATACTCCTCCCAGATGCTGCTGTGAACTCCAGGTATCCAAGGAGCCAGGGAGCAGGTATAAGGATTACAGCCTCAGATTTGAGGTATATCAGTACAAACATTATCTCATTTTGGTCACCCAGGTTGTGGATCTGTGTGTAAAGCTCTTGGATATTTCTGTGCTCCTGATGCTCACTGAGACTTAAGCATTGAAAGTTGATTTTTGGAAATGATGTTAGGCCTCACCTTTAAATGCTTTGAAATTTTCAGTCTTATTTCAAGCCCAAAAGGTAAAGAATACATGAAAACGTTATCTTCCAGTACAAAGATATTTTCGTAGTATCAGAAGAAAGCAGGCTTGTGTGTGCTTATGCCTTGAGCACACTGCATGCAATACATAATGAATGTTTTCCATTAATTATTACTGTTATTCAAGTATATTTCTTTTTCCTTAAGAAAACAGCGCAGTTGCAGGAATCTGAAAATTGAAGTAAAAATCTTACCTGAGCATCAAGCAAGCTGGTGGTGTGGTACTTTCTGTAGTAATTCAGTGTCACTCAGGCTATCCACTGCTATTTTTACCGCGTCAGTCACTTCTGATAATCACTTTTGAATGTGAGAGCATAGAAACTGTTCTACTTCAAGGACCAAAGCTTTTCCTTTATAATAAAAGAAACAAATAGTACAGAGAGCAGAGATGAAACTGCTTAATGATAATGAGTATGAAATTAAATTACTACTTTTTCATATTCTGGTCCCTAGAATTTTTTTACATTGTTTCTATTAAATATTTCCACTGTGCTGTTGGGAATGAGAGTGCTTACAGATTTTATTTCTTTTAAATAAAGCCTTTTAAAGAGTATCCTACATCCTCATCACATACACAATTATAATGTCTTGAGTAATAATTATGCTGAGGAAAGAAAGGCTACCAAAGGCGGATATTAAAAATTAGCAGTATAATTTAAAGTCACTTTTAGAGAGTATCTCCGGTTCCCAAGTTACTGTCTTTCCTTTTGTCTGTTTCACTTGCATAAATGAGTTGATGTCAAATACTTAGGAAGTACAGCCTATGAGAAATAACAAGTATCAATAGTAGCAATTATTTCTTTAGTAAATAACCAATTAAATCTGCTATTAAATAACAATACTTTGCCCCATTGTAATGCTTAAAATCCCAAAGCATTCTAGCGTACTTTGCTAAACCAAGAAATATATGTTCACAGAATCATAGAATTGTTAGGGTTAGAAGGGACCTTTAAGATCACCTTGTTCCAACTCCCCTGCTGTAGGCAGGGACACCTCCCTCTAGGCCAGGTTGCTCACAACCCTATCCTGCCTGGCCTTGAATGCTTCCAGGGAAGGGGCATACCACAACCTCTCTGGGCAACCTGTTCCAGTGTCTCACCACCCTTGCAGTAAAGAATTTCTTCCTAATATGTAGTCTAAATCTACCCTCTTCCAGTTAAAAAAATTTCCCTTTGTCCTGTTGCTACATGCCCTTCTAAAAAGTCCCTTCCCATCTTTCCTGTAGGCCCCCTTCAGGTACTGGAAGGCTGCTATAAGGTCTCCCCCAGAACCTTCTCTAGGCTGAAGAGCCCCAGCTCTCTCAGCCTGCCCTCAAAGGGAGGCGCTTCAGCCCTATGATCATCTCTGTTGGTGAACTCTGACAAAAAATGTGTTTGGAACAGGCTTGAAATTGTCATAATAAAAATCTATAGCATTTTCATCCACTGTCATTTCCCTACAACTGTTAGACTATTTCAGGAACATTTCAGATAATTTTAAACAGCCATACGAGAATTTTTCTAGCCTGTCTGGTAAAGCTTGGATGTTTTGGTAATTTTGACTCAAACAGCACAGGGCTCAGTATGTGTCACAACAGCCTTTCTCAAATTCCATTTTTAGCCATAGCAGTGTCATGACATTACATTTGTTGTTTCTACCCATCCTGAAGTTTAGAAGCAACAGCTAGCAAAACTGCAATTCTCCCCTTTCAGAAAGGATAAAATCCTGGTGTTTTTTTTGCTTTCTTAGCTTGGGTGGAGGCAGTGGACTTCGAAGTCACAGTATTATACAGTTGGGAAACCCATCAGTGGCCCTGGGCTCCAACGGAATGGCTTGGGAAATTGTTCCCCTTTGAGAGGAGAGGAAGGATATTTTTTCTGTTGGAGAGATTTTAAAAGAGATGATGGGTCCTTGAAGCTGCTCAGGGGGCTGGAATAGTTCATTCACTGGCATACTAATGTGCTCTGGAAAGACAGGAATAACTGAATGGGGAATTACTTTGCACGCAGCAATTGTTTTACAGTGCACAGGCATAGTATGCCCAGCAGCTTAGGACAAGGAGTGAAAAAGGATCCTACCTATGGCTGAAAGAAGAAAGAGGCAATTAAAGGTTCTGATGCAGAGATGTGTTTAATCAGCAGCTGACATGCACTGGTGTGCATCTTTCCATGCTTCTACTGAGGATTTAATTATGTGGAAAGTAACTTGTTCCTTGTTTGGCACACGAGGTTAAAAACCTCAATGTGTGACAATGGATGTAATGTCTAAAGTGACCATTAACCATTTCCCTTACTCATAAGTGAAATTCAGTTTTTTCAGCAGTACAGCACACCCTAAACACTCTGCTTCCCTGGCAGGAAGCAAAATTCTTGGACGAATTTTGTTTTGCTTTAATATGTATACCCACATCGAAATCCCAGTGGCTGCAGTCTGGGGAGTTAATGTCAAATTACAATCACGCAGTAAGAACGCATTTTCACAGGGTGGATGTATCCACAGTCTCTAAAGGCCAACCTTAAGATTTACCAATTTCATTTCTGAAAGGATGCTAGACAGAGATTTTCCAACTCCACACAGAAAGCAGCAATCTCCGCTCTACATCCCTATTCATCTAAATCCTCCTTAAAATCACTAGTATGTAGCAGCTTTAATATTATCTGAACACAAATGGGTTGCAAAATCATTTGCCAGTACAGTTTTGCGTGTGGCAGTAATGCCCATTAAGCGCAGTGTTGTGACAATTTACATTCATTTCATTGATAACAATGTGCTTTTTAGGCAGTAAATTTCTGCAGTAGTTGATTACTACCCCTCTGAGGTGGTTAATGAAAGTAATCAGGCGGGCTTCTCCTGCATGATGCCACCCCAGGCATGCAATAGCCTCTCAGAACCTGACCGCCCGCCGTGTGCTGCTGCTTAATTAAGGATTCCTAGAGTGTTCAATATTCAACAGCTTGCAATATTTAAACTATCTGTTCCATCTTCTAATGCTCATCAATCATTAAAGAAGACAAAAAAGAAAGCAGCCCCATATGAAGGCAGCACTAGGTTGAATTTGGATTAACAGTCTTAATCCAAACAGGAATGAGAGACTTTGAAATAGCCAGGAACAAGATGTCTGATTGCAAAATTCTAGGGGCATAAATTGTGGAGTTTGAGTTAATGAAGGAAAGCACTTTTCAAAGTCCAAGACAAAACCTCTACAATTCACGATGAAGCCCATTTCCATAGGCATGTTTACACATAGTTTCCTATTGAAGGCTCCCAGTTGTGGCATTCTGTAGCTGTAAGCTGTATTTATGTGCAGTTCTGCTAATCCCTGGTCCCAGGGCTGCCTGAAGTCTGTAGAAACACTTTGTCTCTGTAGACAAGTCCTTGTAAATCTCTCCTTGTCGAAGGATTTAGTTCACTGATTGTCAGCCATGAGATACTTCATAAAACAATTCACAGAGGAATATAGCCTTCTGCTGCTGCCTTTTTACTGGCTCGGTTGTTACACTAGATAACCTTTTAATGACTGTATTCCATTTTAACTTGACTCCAGAGATAGAGGAAAAAAAGAAAGAAAATCTCCTTCCTTAATTCTATGCATTTTTCACATTGTATCTGCTGCAGCAAATTAGTCAAGATTGATCGGGGCGGGTTTGGTTGGTTGGTTTCCTTTTTAATTCTGAAACACTGCCTTCTATGTTAGAAACCAACATGGAGCTCCCAAGAGAGCTGGGGGAATTTGGGAATTGTCAGGTTCACAGCTCCAATGCCAGGCAATTTCTCATTTCTCAGAACACCTTCTCTCCTTAACCCACTACAGAGAAAGAACTATGTGCCAGCAGAATTACACTTCTGGTGCTGAGAAACTAATTAAGCAGTATCTTTAGCAAAAAAACAGAGGCTATCGTTGCTAAAAAGTAGGCTGGAAGTAATGATGATTGTCTGGCATGATGTGAGAAAGTCAGCCACTGTCTTGCTCCCAGGTCTGTAAGGTCACTCGTCAGTGTCAGACCACGTATGTGCCATCTGAGGCATTATCAGAGACTCAAATATCACTCCTGATCTTGCCAAATGACTGGACACTTGAAGTGCAGCACTGGACTTTATTACATAGGCCCAACTCAGGTAGAACTAAAACACAAACCCTATTAACAGGAGTGTCTACCTGATGGCTTGAAACTGCTGATTTTGATGGAAGCGTGTACCATAATTAATGTTATCTATTTGCTTGGCTTAGGTGATCAGACCAACTGGATGGTGATCATTCCCCTGAAGGAGTGAATGATTCATAAGGTCTAATATGGATTAATTTATATGTAAATCACTTGGTAATACTGCAGCTTCTGCTTCAAAATCTGTCTGCATTCAAGAAAGAAAAGCGCTTTTTTGTGACTATGGAAAGCTTTATATTTTAAAACCGTGTCACCCCTGTGTTAAAAATCTATCACAGAAGTCCAGAGGTTCACTTCCTCTAATTCACAAGAGTTGTGATTCTCACCCTCACCTGGCCTACCTGCTTGATTAACGTTTTCCTCTGAAGACAAAACTGACAATCAATCAGCAATGTGCATTCCCTTATGACCTATTGAGAATTAGTTGTTGTTTCAGCACACAGACGATTTTTAGCACATAATTCACACCATGCGGTCGGTCTCAGGGTCACATGGTGGTTTTGGTTCCCAGTCTGGTTAACCTAAGTTTAATGAGAAATCTTTGTACCTGTCCTACTAATCACTGAAGATAGTTCTTTTGCATGTGAGAATAAGAAGTCGGTCTGTTCAAAATGTCAGACATTTTAGGTGTGAATACTGCACTAATATATGTGGTAATATTGGGGATGGTTTTGCTTTAAGAGCTTGTTTATTAGATAGGCCTGAGTAGGTGATGAAAGAATCCTGTGCAAATGAATATGACCTAAGTAGAATTTAATCATAAGAATATTATACTTCTTTTCTTTTTTTTCTTTTTTTTTTCTTTCTTTTTTTTTTTTTTACTTTTTTCCCTAATAGCCAATTTCTAGTTTTTGTGGGTAATGAAACATCTGCTTCTTGCTCTACTTCTCAAAGTAAACAAAGGACAGTATTAAACAAGCCTTGCAACAACAGCATATTTTCAACTACAGGCATCAAGTTTACAAGGAAGTGTGGTTTGAGTGTTTTTAGTCTATTTTTAGTGCCTTAGAAAGTACAAAGGCTTATATAAATTGGAATGATTTGACTGAGTCCAGTGCCCTTTTAATTTCACAAATCCACTTTGCCAGAATGCATTATTAATAGAGAATCTTGTGAATTGAATCTTGAAATATTATTTAAAGCATCAGACTGAAGTATGTCCTTAAAAATTAGCCTCAGCATTTATTTAAAATAACTGGAAATAATCACTGTTCAGAAGTCAGCTATGTTTTACTATAGCTGTTCTCACTTACTATGGTTCCCTAGAAGAGTCTTCTGTGGCTATCAGGATCATTATGTAAGTGCTTTTTGGCACATTTAAAACAAAGGAGTCAAAGAATGCAGTGGTCCACATTCATAGTCCTGCTGGGCACCAGTGTTTGTAGGCATGTTTTGTTTGCATTCTGATAATCTCTACTGGCTGCTGAACATTGAAACATTTTTTTACAAGCACATTGATCTTCAAGGACTTATGGATATGTGTAGGTCACTCCAAAAGTAATGTATCCAATTTATTTCCATGGAAATGGATACAAAGAGCACAATAACATAATTTGATAGAGGAAATTCTCACCTATAAGGCACCATTTTTCAACACAGTCACCATCATTAGCTGTACGTTTTCTCCAGCAATGCACAAACGCCTGCATGCCGTGCTCGTAACAGTCTTCATGGCCATCCAGAACATGGATTCTTTCATGTCACTGTTGCCACTGCTGAAACACCTCCTCTGTGTGCTCACATCCACTGTTTAGTCTCCATAAATATTTAGCAAACATCAGTGAACATCTACAAGTGCCTTTTTTTCTGCATGGAGGTATAGAGTGACACACCTTTGCTTTGTATGCACTTCCATGTCAGACTGCCCTTCTGCTTCCGTCTGTCCCTTGGCAACAAAATGTGTTGGAATATTGGCAGGAATATTCAGCCTCTTCTGCCATACCACCACCAACATCCACCTCTAATATCATGGGCCAACATAATAAAATAGAAGGCATTACTTTTGGAACAGCCCCTGTAGTCAGTACAGAACAGAGCCTCTAACCTAAAATGTGGCTTTAGATTTAGAAAGGATATACTAATTATCCCACCTTTCACAGGCATGGTAGGCAGTTTCATTCACTCCAGCTTCAAGTACCTGACAAAAGATAAGCCTCTCTTTAGCCTACACAAAGAAATGAGACATCTCTGGTGGTGTCAGACAGACAGAATTTCTCTTTTTCTGGTGACTATAAAATATGCCTATAACAACTGTATTTCTAACTTAAGGCACTTAAATTGTCTAAGTGAGATGTGATGAATCTCAGCTGCTGTCCTTGCATTGTTGCTCAACAGGAGGAAAAAGGATGAGCTAATCCGAAAAAGGCTGTCTCAAGAGAACAGATTAAATTCCCAGGTCTGCTGCAGACTCCCCTGTGCCCAGGGAATTGCATTCCCTGGAGCAAACTGCATGACCAAGGACAGTTCCTCATTCACATTAATATAGCTGTGGTGCTGTAAGCACACCTTTGATTGCTGGGCGATGATTCCCACTGTAACCGGAGCTCAAAAGCAGCTTTTCTTTCCATTAGGCAGTGAAGTGGCACAAAAACAACATGATTAGAACTGGACTTGGCAATTGTTTTGGGAATGCATCTTCTGGGGAATGAGGGTAAAATATAGTCTGCAATACAGTCTGCTCTTACCAATGGGACCTACAGTTTCAATATCCACCATTGCTGTCATATATTTTCCTCTCCATTTCTCTAATCAAAAAGTCTGAGATAGTTTACTGACAAGGAGAGGTTCACATGTTCCGTGCAGGTGCTAGCTTCAGCTAAATGCCAATTTATACAGGTCTTAAGTAATGAGGAAACATTACCTGAGCCAAGAACACAGGTATCTTGAATTTGATTAGAAGCTTAAGTGTCTCTGTGGATTAATTACCAGTGTTTCTTGTGCTGGATTTGGCAGAGACATTCTCTGAATAGAATAACCAGAAAAATCTTTTTTGCTAATAGTTTAACGTCTCTGGTGTAATGTATTTCTCTCCTGCTCTCTCCCACCTCCATTTCTAAATCCCTTTAGCCTTACGCTGTCATCTCTTCAGTTTTAAAAATGACTGGTCCTTCTGGCCAAGCCACTTCTTAAAATTTAGAGATGAAAGGAAGTCAAGCTTCCATATTTTTTACTGCTTCTTTTTACCCACCTGTAAGTTATTTCCTTCTCTTTTAATAACTATGTAACTAAATCTCAGGTTATGGTAGAGATGACAGTTTTCTGCAGTGCTTCCCTGAAAGGGCAGCAAAGTACAAGGGCCTGGCCTGTTCCCCTGTCTTACCATTGTTCTGCAAAGCCAAAGCTGGCTGCTGTGTATCCAAGGGTGTAGGCATACCACATCTCCAGCCTTCCTCTGGCCTAAGCAAATCTTGGCTGTGCTTACTGAGCATGCTAAGACTGAAGCATCCCATGAAGAAACCCTGCACAAGGAAAAGCTGCTCACCCAAACAGTTTGCAGAATCCTTCTTATATACCCATCTCCATGAAAATTTCTGCCAGACCTTATAAAAACTTCAGCCTATATGCACACAAAACAAATCTTGCATAAAAGTTTGTCTACACAATGTAGACATATTTGCAATGAGTTGCATTGCAGCCTCATTTTTCCCTGTAATTCATTCATTTTCAAGCCTAGGACTTTGAAAAACAACTTCTGAATAGCTCCACTGCAGAGCAGTTAATATTGGACATTTCTGTCATTTAATTTAAAGCTACCAAGTCCTTCCCATTTCTCCACATTCAGCTCTCGCACACTGAGTGCCTCTCTCTCTCTTTCTCACTTCAGTCCTACGGCTTTTGAAATACACACCATTAAATGGAGACTGCCATGGGATTTACTCCTTGCAGTTTGTCCCTGAGGACTGTAGAAATGAAATTTTCAGTTTTATTGCAACTTGAGTTTGGTAGGCCCTCCATGTATCCTATGCTCCCCCTCACTTATTTGGGGGGAGAGAGGCACTTAAAGATTCTACATCGTTCTCTCATTTTTGGATAAGTAGAAGTCTCACAGTGCTGCTCAGCTGCACTAAATTCAGAGGGCCTTACATTAATAAATAAAACAATGTATGGGAACAATATAGGCTATGTAGAGCTGAAATAAGGACTAGTGACACAGCTGTAAACAATTTGCTAACAGCAAGACAATAATGTGAGATAGAATTGAAGTAAATCCTTCTGTGTTTCATGTCTGATTAAACTGGCCTATAGGGAGAGAGGTACAAAATATAATAAAGTCTTAACTTTGCAATGTATTATGACAAGAAGGAGCTATGCCTCTTGGAGGAAGGCCAAATGATCTGTGTTTCCAAAATGAGAAGGCACTTTGAAAGTCTTCGTTACTCAGACCTCACTATACACATATATAGAAGTGCAGAATGTTGTTTCAATAAAAAGCATTTCAAAGCTCTAACAAATTATGTAGATAGGTCATTCCAAAATTAATGTATCCTATTTATTTCCATGGAAACTCCAACCAATATGAAAAACACAGTGACGCTACTGGATAGAGCCAATGCTCAGCTACAAAACATTATTTTTCAACGCAGTCACCACTATTAGCTATGCATTTTCACCAGAAATTAACAAGAGTTTTCATGTCGCACTCATAGCAATCTGTATGGCCATCCAGAACATGGCTTGTCTTTCATGTCACTGTTGCCACTGCTGAAATGCAGTACCCACAGCCTCACTGTGCTCAGATCCACAGCTTGGTCTCCATAAATGTTCAGCACACATAGACGATTGTCTGTGGGTGCCATTTTTTTGCATGGAGATATTAAGTGACATACCTTTGCTCCATCTGCACTTCCATGTCAGACGCCATTTTGTCAGATGCCATTTTGTCAGACTGCCCCTCTGCTGTCATTTGTTGCATGGCATCAGAATATAATGGAATGTTGGTGAGAGGATTCAACCTATACTGCCGTACCACCACCATCTGCCACTGACATGGTGGGTCAACATCATAAGATAGGAGGATTTACTTTCGGAGCAGCCCTCATAGATATAGAGGAACACAGTCAGTAGATCAACACTACCTAGTATTATCCACAAGTCTGGAGTTGTTTTCATTTTAGCGAACTCATCCCTGATGCACTCAACTCCCATTTTCATGACCTTACCCTCAGTAGAGTAAAGACTGAAATGTTATTACCATCAAACACCCATTTCTTTTTTTACTTTTTTTTTTTTTTTTGGGGGGGGGGGGAAGGTTGAGGGGGAGGGAGTAGTTAAAAATGAAGCCTACTCACGAAAAGCAGAATACATCTCAAAATTTCATTTTTTTTTTTTGTTGTGAGTGTTTCTGCTATGTATATCAATGCATATGTCAGAAGTTGTTCCAAGTACATATTTTATGAAAGAGTGTGGTAGCTCCATTGCAAATTTGTTTGGTTTTTTTCTTTACTCCTTCTCACAGGCTAAAGTGCATAGTTCAGTGTAGGCTGAGAGTCAAAACTGATAGTGTTTGTTTATTTACAACTGGATGCCTCCTGCTACTCCTTTATCTTTGACCCCAGACCTTGTATATTTGTAGGGCATCGGTTCACCCCTTTGATATGTCTTCATCTCTCTCAGAATGAAAGAGAAGTTGGCTGTGCAGGCTGGAGAGACAATAGACTCTGAATTTTGGCAAATGCCTCTCTTGCACTCCCAGGGAAGACTGTAATATATTCTGAGCCCTGGGGATGTCACAGGCTAAGCTATTCTGACAAATAAAACATAACAACAATCTGATGTGAATTTTATGAAGCCACTGCTAACATTCATCTTTCAGCTCCATGGAAACACACAGAAATATGGCATAGCTTCTTTCTGTCTGCTGAGGAATAATTAAAAAGTGTGAAAGGGATAAGAGGAGGAGGACAGACTAAACTAAAGCTGTCTCTTTGAGACCTTCTGTGCCTGGGTGTCAGCGCGAGGGTAGGAAATATTTTGTGTGCACAGACAAAATAGTCCTGCTTTGTAGGCAGCAAATTTGATCTCTTAAGAGCTTATAAAGCAGCTCAGCTCAAAAAAAAAAAAAAAAAAAAAAAAAAAAAAAAGGATAAAAGTGAACTTTGTCATGGGAAAGATGAAGCTCAACAAACTACTGCTGTTATCTGGGGAACATATAAGTTGAAATAACATTACGACTTGCTTTCCCAGAATTGCCTCAACTATCTACTGCTGTACTGTGAACTTGAGAAGACTGCACAGCAAACCTGGGTTTGCAGATCTGATTATCCAGGCAGTCAAAACATATTTGGTGAGGAAGATCATGGCTTTTTAGACGTAATTCATGTCAATGTTTCTGCTTCCAGCTCCTAGGATTTTTACCTGGTGACAACTCTCTGCTTTCTGACACAAAGTTCATATTAGCTATCTGTACATATTAATTTAGTATGATGGCAAAGGAAAGACATAATTTTGATTCAACTTTACTGTTTCAAATCAGTTGTAACATATTTGTGCGCAATGCTGCCCCAAGGCCCTTCACTCCCAGGGAGGAGGAGCTCAGTCTTGGGGGACACTGGGCACAGAGCTCTCCTCCAGCAGCAGCAGGCTCCAGCTTGCATTCTCCCTTCTCCCCTCTGCTCCTCTCGTCTCCTCAGTTCCCCCTGGGGAAAAAAAAAAATAATTTTTTTTTTTTTTTTTTTAAAAGGCAATAAGAAAATATTTGGGAAAATAAGTTGATTGATTTTGGAATTACTGTAGCCTGTTTTCCTATATAGATCCATTTTCCATAAATAAATAAATAAATAAAATTAAAGAAGCCCAGCTCTGGCTAATGTTGCTCTCTGCTTGATAAACATGCGGTTTGCCTATGTGGTATGACAAATCTCCCAGTAACTGCTGTTGATCTTCTAAGCACAGTATAAAAAGTTGCTTTATCTGCTTAATAATGTATCTAGATTTAACCTCTCCTTTGCAACAGACAAAATTAAACAGAGTAAATCTGTCCTGGGATATGAACCTATTATTAAAACAGATCTGCTAACTGTATTTTAAAATACTATTGTGTTCCTTGACACATTCACTTCCACATGCATTATGGAAAGCTAATGCATTATCTTGGCAATAAAAATGCATGGCCTTCTGAAATGAAAGTACTGGATGAATGAATTCTGCTGGTTCTGTGCACAGTCTCAATGCACTGCTCCCATGCCCTTGTTTTTTGCAAGGATAAATAATAGAAATAGCCCCATGTTCAGCAACTCATTTTGCAAGACTCACAAAGAGTAATAAACCAGTGGTGAATTTATCATCTCACAGACACCTCCCTATGCAGAAATGCGTTGTATTTATTTTTTCTTTGCGTGTGTGTGTGTATGTGTATGTTACTTTCTTCCTTTCAAAGCAGCATATGAGATTTAGTGTGTTAAAATGCTTTCAACTCTTTGCCATAAAAAAAAAAAAAAATGACAAATATCAGAAACCTCTTTAAATATGGTTCTCTCTGTTTCACAAGCTCTACTCTCAGTCTGCAGAAAGGATTAAGACATCTCAGCAGTACTGTTCCAGGCTGTGATTACCCAGGAAACTAGAAACAAGACACATTTGCTGTCTAATGTTCACTGCATCTGATCTTTTCAGATTCACTACTTCGATGCCTCTTGAGTTCTTATGTTTCAGTATGTGCCCTTGAGAGCCTTTAAATGAATCGAAAACATTAATGCAGCTGGGTAGGTAGTAGCTTCTGAAAGGGTATTAATGGCCTTGTATGTACATCTCCATACAAAGTTCTGGCTGACCTAAACAACCCACTTGACTCCCCAGATGTCAGGATAAATGGATACTGAATAAAAGACCAAGCATCTGATACTTTTCTGAGCTGTAACACTCATTTAAGGGCTAAGAAGCCTGGTTGTGTGAGAATCACTCATGCGGGCAAAGTCTAGCCTGGTTTTACTGCAGCCCTCTTCTCCTAAAGTAATGTGAGGTATTTGTCAGCAGATTTGCTTCTTTTTGCCGTGTCAGTGTAACCATTGGCTGATGTTCTAAGAGAGAGGGAGAAAAAAAAAAAAAGGCAATAAAAACAGGGAATGTCCTTCATAAAATTTCCTTTTTGTGCAGATCCTACTTCATAGAATACTTCAATCTCTTCAATTCAATCCCAGAACTATTCAAAATAGTAATACAATATGGCTCAATTTCAGGCTGTAAGATAAATGTAATGAAAGCAAACTTATGAGCTGAGTAGAAGGAACACAGAGAGTATTGGAATTCTGGATATGTTTGAACAGAAACAAAAGGGACTGAGGTATACAATTCTCTCAAAGATTAATTCTGAGGAAAATGAAGAGAATTCATCTAGTAATAAAATATTTGCCTGAAATGATTTTCCCTTTTCTCAGCAGACAGAATAGACATAATACAGATAAAAGTTCACAAAATAGTTTTCTTCCAGTATTGTTCACTATAGGTCCCCAAGAAACAGAACACACAAAAAAAAAAAAAAAAATGGCAGCTACATCTCAAAGATCAAACGAGCCACAAACTGGAACACTACACAGATCTAACAGGCAAAGATTCCATGGTGGATGCTGATTCACGCTTGTAATGAATGTGGATGAGCATAACGACATCAAAAGATTGCACATCAGAAAATTAACACAGTTCATAAAGCTGTATCATTTATTGGTCAGTTAAACAAGCAAAAATCATAGTACATTTAGGGAATAGAAGGTAAAGGAAACTAGCACTTTTGTTCATTGTTAAGCTCTATGGCTGACATCCGGTTTCACAAAATATTCAAGAAGGAAACCAGTACAAAAACCATGTCACTGTATAATCAAACTCAGACCAAACCAAACCTAACTTGCTGATGAGAAGTGAATGCCTAATTGATCATTAAAATGCAGCTCATAAGCTATGTCTTATTGCATGGATGCAGTTACTAATCTCATACTTACTTGGCTTGTCTGCATGGTAGTAGTTACGTGACCAGGATGGCTCTCTGCCCTTTAGCACTGTGGTGGCCAACTGGCTAAGTGTGCTAAAGAGAAAAAGGGAACAGCTCATCCACTGAGGCTAAGACACTAGAGAAACTGGAAACAATGCAAGCAAAACAGTAGTTTTGGTAAAGTAGCCTCAGTCTTCCTCAAGATGATCATGTGGCTCCACTGCAGTGGTTTGGAGCAAAACAGGCTGTCTGCAGGGGCCATGAACCTTGTTTTGGGTGAGTACTCAAGACAAACCTCCACAAAAAATGCATAGCAAACACAATAATGCAGCATGATTAAAGGTGATAGGATACACAGTACCGAGTTTGTTTGACAAACTGGAATAAAGAACAAAATATCAATTGACATACATAGATAAAAGATATTGTATGGATTTTCATTCATTAAATATATATGCCTTAATTCGCTTCATATATGTTTCCCATGCTAACCCCAATGTGAATCGCGAATAAGTTCTTTGAATGGCCCTATGTATCCTAAATATAAATAATAATCAGAGGAAAGAGTTTAAAGCCAGTTAAGGAGTTATTCCAAGAGGACTTAAAAAGAAATAATGAGATAAACAGGTTCTTGTTAAAGTTAAAAATTCATCGTTCTTCGGTATTTTTCTTTTGAAAACTATCGGTCAGCATGGATATCATGAGGTTACTGTGGGGAAAAGAAATGAACTAGCAAATCTCTCCAGACTGCTGGATGCAAACAAAGCTTAGCACTACTGTCAGTACAGTTTCTCCTTGTGGAGTGAATAATACTTGAAAATTATGATTAGATATAATATAAAATAATATAATTTTCAACAACAAAAGGCAAGAAAGAATGCATTGTTAAGAAAAAGCCAATTAATTATTTTTTTAAAAGCAAATCAAAAGGTAGTATTCAGAGCATATTTATGAGGGATATGACTTCTCTTTACCTCTAATAAGCACACAAACTTTGAGATACACAAGGTTAATGGCAACTGTGAGCACAGGATACATATACTCCTTAACTCATGCATGGGGAAAAAAAAAAAAGGATTAAATGACTTTCCCTGAAGAGACTTCTCCAAATCTTGGGCCCAGAAATGGGCTGCTTACCACTAGTCAGTGTGATCTTTTTTCCTGTTAATCTCCATGAAAGCCAGTTAGTTAGCTGCTGTTGTTCCTTTTCAATATCATCTAAGTCCCTAAAGCAAAGACAGAATAGAAGGAATGTTTTTTTCCTCATGTATTTTTCTAATGATCATGCTCCTCATTTCATAGTCATGCCTCCATGTTTACATTAAAAAAAAAAAAAAAGTTTTCCTGTTTGCTTTCATCATCAAGTGTATGCTGTATATCTATGTATATCTAGTATATCTAGATATGTATATCTAGTTTAGCTGAATAAAATAATTAAAAGATCTAGAATGTCTTCCTTCTCTTACCATATTAATACAGAAACCTTCTAGGGAAATTGTGAACAATCTGGTTAAAATGCAGACCACAGCTATTTTTAGTGAATGAGAAATAAATAATTAATGTTTCCCCAGATGCATTTGCTAAAAACAGCCAACTTCCATTCCATAATATGCTGCATTTGTTCTACACAAAACACTTACCTTTCAGCTTCTTATATGGGAAAATAGTTCCTGTTGCCCACAGCCCTGTTTATCACCAGTTAAAATCAAGAATCAACAAAGGCAATATTTCTGTTCATTAGTGTTATCTTTATGTTTTATTTTGGTTTGTTTATTTTTTTTTAAATCACATATATGAAAGGTGGTTACGGTTTTGTGATTTCTGGTCTGAATTCCAAACAGAGAGGAGTCAGTCAGACAATACTGCTCTATTTGTCCTTGCCTCTAAAGTTACGGTATGTTTTCAATATATTTGATTTATTCTAGATTAATATGAGCTACAAAGACTTCTAGAACAAGGTATTGTGTATTTCAGTGTAGTAAGCAGCATCTGTTCTATCTCACAGAATGGCAGCTACCCCTGCAGACTGCTCACTTCCATAAATTTAATGATGTAGTCTACAAAAAACAGGTTCCTAATGGTTATATATCTATAGACAGAGATTCATGGTGCTAGAAAAGCCCATTCAATCATCTAGTTGGACTTTCTATATATTGAGGTGCTCTTAAATTTTACACTGTAGCCCACAATGCAAGAGTAAGTACATACTTAGTCATCTTTATCACCTATGGCAATTTGTAATGAGATTCAGAAACCACACTGGCAGGTCCTTCAGGGTGCACAGGAGGGACTGCCACCACCTCTAGGACAGAAGAAGGGCGTCAACCAGAATGGATGCTTCTTCCTAAACCTTTTTCTTCAAGCTCATTTTCTTTCATTACTCTCTTGTTTTGACATCAAGATCTGGGTGTCCAGATTTTACAGTATTTGAAAAGATGGAAATATAGAATTAAAAAATCCTTAGAGTTGGAAGGACTTTTAATGATCATCTAGTCCAACTCCCCTGCAATGAACAGGGACATCTATTGCTAAATCAGTTTGCCCAGATCCTGGCCCAGCCTCACCTTGAAAGTCTCCAGGGATGGGCTTTCCACCAGCTCTCTGGACAGTCTGTTCCGGTGCCTCACCACCCCCACTGTAAAAGACTTTTTCCTTATATCCTACTTAAATCTTCTCTCTTTTAGCTTTCAACCATTTTCCCTTGTCCTGTTCCAACAGTCCCTGCTGAAGAGCCTGTACCCTTTTTTCTTACAACCCTCCTTTAGATAAAGAAATGCTGCTATGAGGTCACCTTGGAGCCTTCTCTTCTCCAATCTGAACAGCCCCAGCTCTCTCAGTCCTCGTAGGAGAGGTGTTCCATCCCTTGGATCATTTTTGTTGCCTTCCTCTGGATGTGCTCTAACAGGTCCACATCTCTACTGTTCTGAAAACTCCACATCTGGATCAAGTACTATTACTTAGATTTGCTGAACTCAACCTTCAGAGCTTGGATTTTGATTATCAGGCATAACTAGCCCACTCAAGTTGCATGACCATCCCTACTACAGATGAATATCTGTGTACTTGAACTCAGAGATGAGCTATTAATTCACAGAGGTCCTTATATTACATACATATGCTATATAAAACATACTGTCACCACAATGCCTTTTTCTTTCTACGCTGCATTCATTTCCCTCTTTCATTAATCTTGCTTTCCAGATAGTTGGTTAAGTTAATGTATTTGCACTTGGCTCATGCATTAATCTCTGCAAACTATGTGACATTTTGTGTACTGCATACCTTGTCATAAATTATTACTTTGTAATACGTATCACTCTGTATTTTTAACCATTCTAAAAGGTAAAGAAATGCATCAGCTACCGATGACTCACAGTATAACGTTGACAAAAGGAAGCCATTCACAAGTAGAGAAATAATGAAGATTTCTTTCCAATCTAATGAATGAGCATTAGTGAAAATATTTTAAAGTTCAGCAAGTAGTTTGAATTTTAATATACAAGTTTACTAGCACAACTCCTAAAGCTGGCCACGAATTCTAAGGATAAGAAAATGTCACTGTGCTATAAGATAAGGAGTCACTTAATCTTCTCTGTCTTATTCCATCTTCCATTCAATTTTCTTTTATTAACACAAGAACAACAGGTTTCTCTAAGTCTTGAAGTATTCTTATTTATTTCCCATTGCTGAAGTTCAGTTCTGCAGTGAAAAACCAACTAGCTGGGGGTTCACACAGTGCCTGTCATTCCTTTCGGCTGGCTACCGTGATATGGAACAAAAAGAAGAGCTCTTAATATATGCAGTAGGAAGATTAGATAGCCATCATCAGCTCCTCACATACAAGGCATGGTGCTCCAGTCCCTCGTTACAAATTACCCCGGCATCACTGATCGTCCCTCTGGGATCTCACGGTTTGTCCTACTTGGGAAGATAAATTTCCCAGACTAACGCTGTGTTCCAGTAATATATAAATAAATCAACAAAAGCCTTTTTCTTTTGCTTTGATTAATTTGACACCCTTTAATCATCAAGCAAATGGAAAATTATATTCTTCCTCATAATCTTTTATCCAGACACACAGTGGTAAAAAGCAAGAGTTGCAAGCTAAAATATAAAGCATTTGAGACATGAACAAAAGCCTTTTCTTCTCATGATATTTGCAATGAAATGTGAAATACTCCTGTTAGGGACATGATGGTCAAGTGACTACCCTCCTGTGTGTCTCCTTGTGCATTACACTATCTGAAGGTTGCTTTGTTGTTTCCAGTTTTGCAGAATTCCTGCAAAAAAAAAAGTTTTTGAATGAATTGAACTGCAGAAATCTGCAGCTTGTGGGCTCAAAGGCAGTCATATGGTTTCAAAGCAAATTATACATTTTTTTTTTTAAGAGAGGGTGACTTGCACTAAATTAACAACTCGCTGTTTTAATTGTGGATTTTTAATTCTGGCACTGTCAGGTTGGATCTTAGGAAAAAATTCTCCTCGGGAAGAGTGATAACAGGCTGCCCGGGGATGTGGTGAACTCACCGTTACTGGACATTTTCAAGAAATGTGGAGATGTGCCACTGAGCAACATGGTCAGTGGTCATGGTGGTAGTGGTCAATGGTTGGACTAAATGATATCTTAGTGATTTTTCCAAACTTAATGATTCTGTAATTCTGTGAAAAACCCACTCAAATCATTGGGTAGTAAAAGAATGTAATATGAGGCATTCTGCTCTGTAATTTCAGGTGCAAGTTCTGTGATACACTGTATATTTTCATGTCTTTTTAACAACACCAGGATGCACCTACCTTTCCAGGCAGATGTAGTTAGGCAGATGTGCAGTTGAACAATACCAAGAAGCTTAATACTTGAGCAGAGAAGTGTTAGTCCAAAAGCACAAGTACAAGTCAGTCTTTCCTCAAGACAGAAGACTTACTGCAGACTTGAAGAGCGCTATTCGCTCCAGCTTCCCTGATGAATTGTCCATTTGGCATCTTCCTTCATCCTCTCTGATAAGTTGATCTGATACACTGTCTAGGTGTGGGACAAATTTGACTTGCCCTTGCTTTTCCCTAGTATTGATGCAATAGCTTTTCATATGCTTGTTTCCATGAAGGAATGGCTGTCCTCAGGAAAGAAGACGTATTTTCTCCTTTTCATAGTACAACTTTGGAAAAAAAATGGAAACTTTGTTTTATACTGTGGATTCTCCCACATACATTTCTTTTTATCACAGAAGTCAATTATATCAGTTAATCATAAAGATTCTGGCAGCATTATGTGATGTATGTGTGGAGCAATATATAAATGTCAAATCTGGTTGCTGCAGGCTAGAAAGGAAATGCTGTTTATGAATTATGCTTTAGGAACTGAAAAGGCCAGAATATTTCTAGGCTGGAGCTTACTAGCGACTTAAGTGCCCTTATCCCTGAAAGTCGGGCAACACATAAGCTGAAATCAGAGTTGTGACATTTGCAATTATATTCAGACAAATACATGCACCTTCAGGGATAACATTTAAAGAAAAACTTAGACAATAGCCTTTTTTCTCCCTCTGTCTTTCAAATCTTTGGAACAGCAAGAGTCCTCCATTGCAGAAGTACCACCAAACCATTAATAAACAAAACAAACAGATATACAATTTTATCATATCGTGGAAAAATAATTCACTTTTTCCTTATTGTTGTCCATGTTGCCTGCTAAGGGAAATTGCATTTTAAAGGCTGAGAACAGAAGGTTGAACTTGAAGCTGGGTGTATTTTTACTACACTGACATTGTTTGTGTCCTCTTCTCACTCTTCTTTCTGGAAATCTGATGAGTTCCCATGAGGGCTAGTTATTGGCAAATCCCTTATGTGAATTTCCTTTCACCTCTATTACTGAATTTCATCTAATTCATGTTGATCCTATTCTCGAGGGAAACCAGTGCCTCCTGAGTGGTGTTCTGGCCCTTTTCTGTACCAAAAGCACTTCCCAGTGCTGTCACCAGTAGAATTTATTAGTAGGCACATCCTTTTTGAGTCACAGATAGATATTAACAAAAGAAGAAATGGGATCATCATGCAGTGGGGAAGGAGTATGGATGGGAATTCAAAACCACACCATAGCCAACAAACTAAAACCCAGCCTTGGTTTTCAGTACTAGCAACAATGTTGAACTTGTGGGCAAAAGCTTGGTTGCTAATGGAGCTGAGGATCTTACAAATAAAATAGCTTCTGGGGAAGAAGCAATGCCCCAGTGATCTCAGTAATGGGAATAATAAGCAGTTCATCCCATACCTGCAAGAAACCCAATAGATTGAATCACAAGCTGAGCAGCAAGGATTTCTAATAAATTTTCCATTTGGAAAATATTATGTGTTTGGGGAAATAAAGATAATAGACTTATGGAAGGGAGGCAAATTAATGCAGACTACTGCTGGTCTACATCTCTGACCTCAATAAAGTATTTCAATAGTAAGGAAAAGTGGGAGGAAAACTCAGGTCAGGTATTTTCTTTAGCATGAACTGATTTTCAAGATGATAGATTAATATGACTGGACAAAACATCTGTCAAAGAACAGCATGGAAAATGCTGGAATATATTTTTAAGCATCTTGCAGGAGTTCTCTTTTGCTGGTGCAGATGCCCAGAACCCCCAAAGCAAGCAGCTTCCACTGATATGTACTAAAGCATGAAATGGAACTGACCCAAAGACAATGCAGCCTCAAATGGTGTTTGCTACAAAACAGATTGCCTGCTGATTGCAAGGCAGTAGAGAAGAATAAACAGAAAGATAATCAGGACAGCAGAGTCATTCTCTCCCTTGGCCATTTTCTATGCCTGTGTCACTTCAGATGAGGGGAAACTGGTTTTAGTAGTGAAGCAGGATGGGCAATTGCATTTCCATAGTTCTGTCTGACCTATGAGTGTTGTATTCTGTCCCCATTTGCACAGATGAATGGGGAATCTGGCCCACTGCCACTACAAGAGCTTGTATTACACATGAAACCCACCCAGTATATCCTTTCTACTTACCTAATGAAACAGGACGTTTAATTCAGCAGCTGTATGTGAAGTTCACATATTTTCTGTGTGCTGTTCCCTAGAAGGAGAAAATATATGATGTACCGTGGATTTTGTTGTTTGTTTTTACGAAACCTTAACTACATAAAATAGGAAAGCAAAGGTTCACGAGCTGTGAACTAGCAATGAGCATTGAACATCGCAGTCTCTGTAACTTTCTAGCCCTCACTCGGTATTCTACAGCAGCTGCCTTTACTATCTATAGCTACTGTATTTCTCTTCGGTATCTTTCCCTTGCTGAAATATTTCTGCTGCTCAGTGGAAGTAAATCTGCACACTGAGAAGGCTTTGCTGGGCATCCTGGGGACTTGGTACCTCAGCTATGAAAATGACATTCATATTGGCCTTTAAAAAAGATTGATAGAAGGTGGTGTATAAGACCATCATGCCATTAATGGGAGATGCCAAAAGCATAGTTTTTTATCTTAATATATGATACGCTAACTGATAAATGTTTCCCTTTTTTAGCACTTGAGATGAGGAAATTATTATTTTACTCATATACAATGGGAGAAAACAGCCAAAAGCCAACAGGTTTTTTTTTAAGGAGCGTGTTTTGTAATGAATCTTCTTAATGCCTTTCTTTTTAAATTACAACTGCTCAGCTTAGTTGTTTCTCTGCACTTCACAGATGACAATTTTTACAAAAGGGGTTTATCATTTTCTTACTAATAGTGTTTGAGTTTGTTTCTCATCAGTTCAAGCTCAGATTTAAAATAAAAGCAGAAAGCAGCGGGAAAACAAATTGCTCAGACATACAGGGTTGTGCATTTCCTTGCCTTCAGACTGTATGCACTCACATGGAAACTCATCCCGACTGTTAATCTTCAGCAACGCAGCCTGTATACCAATGGGTACCAAAAATCACACAAAGTCATACAATCACAAAGCAGTATTTATGGAGGTGCTGAGCAAGTGGGGACTTGGCAGAGCCTGAGTAGGGAGGAAGAAAAGCAAAACAGCAGTGGCTGAAGGGCTGTGGGAGCTAATATCATTTTTCGGAGGCAGGGAAGATGGCAGGTAGATGATGAGATTCGGGGATTTGCAAGCATCGATCTGCACTAGGGAGACATTCATTGCCATGGCCACCTCTTCCTCCCTTCTCTTGTAGAAAATTACTGACTGTAGAAATAATGATCGTGATGTAGGTTATGTTATGCACCTAAAAGGAAATTATATGGCTCTTATCTTTCCTCCCTGAATCCATTTTTAAGGCTTTGGTCCTGGTTGTTATACTCAGAGAAAGGAAGGACCTATCTAGATACCAAAGCTGTAGGCGAATTTCCATTCAGTTTTTTTCTATGACTTAAGCTATACCTCCTGTGAATAAATAGAGGAGACATGAAATTACAGGGCTCTTGATCTTCATCCTAGAAATGGACAACTGAGAAAGGACTTGAGACTTTGAAACAAAGGCTTTATCAATGCCACTGCTGTTATGATCAACTATTTCAATACATTTTTGTGGTTTCTATCCAGCTTTTCGTTACAGCAAACTTAGTGGGGATTTGACCCAAATTCTTGTTTAATCCTAATATTCCTAATATTTATTTATTTTTATCTTAGTATTCTATTTGTATTTATCTTAAGTTTTCCTCTTTTTTGCTTATGTGGGTATGTGTTGCACATGGAGACCAACCCACACCGACCAATTTGAAGCGTGAATCTCAGCAGTTGGTTTAGTGTGGCTCACTCAGAATGCTTGTTCTAATATTTTGGGGTTTGTTTACATTTGTGGCTAGTGGAATGGGAGCAATTCCAGGACAGCACTGTTATTTGCTAGCTGAAGAAACCAGCGTTTTCCTTCCTGCAGGATAAGAGACTGTTTTAAGCCCTTGCAGCTTTCCTCTTTCTCTGTGCCTCTCCTGCTTGGCAAGGGAAGGAGGCTTCAAAAGTGCTTTGGGGATGCCTCCTAGGTGTGTGCTCGTGTCACTGGATCTAGATTTGAGCCCAAGATCCTAGAGATAAGGGTATCTGGAACAAGCTGGTAGGGATTGGTAACATGTCTAGGCCTATAGGAGGCTGAAAAATTGAAGGAAAATACTCATTCCTTTTGTGTTGGTGAACTGGAAATCAGCTGAGCCATGACAGAAGCACAGGAAAGTATTTATCTATCAAGGCACAGAGCTCAACATAGGCAGATGAAAAATAAGGGAAGCCCCTGGCTTGTGAAGGGAACCACTGGAATTGCAACAGCAATATTAAAAGCAGGACAAATGCAAAAGATGACAATTCAGAGACTTGAAGTGCTCTGAAGTCAGCACTGCCTTTATAGTGCAAGTCTTCTACTCATGTCTGCCTCTGAGGGGCCCTCCTGTCAGGCTGGAAGGAGCAACCAGGCCACAGGTCAAAAGGGCCACAAGTCAACAGACCCATAGATGCACTTTGACTGGACTGTGTTGATAGCAAGGGGCCCTGCAGTGCCTGCAGCCATACATGGCTGCTGAGCCCCAAAACTGCCTGGGACATGCCCAAAACCCAGCCTGTCTTGCTCTTTGCAGCACCCCCATTTCTCTGCAGCCACTCAGACAGGCTGATGTTTAGGCTAGAGATCTTTCTGAAAGCAGGAGTTCGTGGTTAGCATATTTGAATAGCGAAGCTTGCTTTTGGGAGGGAGAAACCTTGCAGTGTCGTGATGACACAGTTTCTGATTTCTATGTGTGTGATGGGTGGAGTTGTTTTATTATCCGAAGCATTCCTCTCGGGAAGGTACAGTTGATTTTATGGAATGAAACTAATTAGTCATATATTTTCCTATACCAGCTACATTATTGCTGCAAAATTCAAATTGTTTCAGTGCTTAGGATGCATGAAAATAAAACATGAGGTAAAAAGAAAAATAATATATGTATTTTCCTATACATTATTCCTGTTTTAATAGAAAATACAATCAGTGCTACCACATCCAAGTATAATATTCCCTGGGTAAAGCACCACTCCACTGCACCGAGCTATTTATTGCCCATAAATGACCGCTGACTGTGCCAGGCTGCACGACAACAGTACAGAGGTGGTGCAACATTGCCACCGTGTGCTTTGCAGGAAGAAGGGCTCTGTTGTCAGTACTGTTCCCTCTACCCATGTTGTTTTGGAGAAATAAGAATAGAAGAAGAGGAAGGAAGGAATTTCTCCCTAAGAAAATACTTGTTTTATTTGGGACTTAGGTACTGGAAAATAGCGGCCAGACCATCTGGAGCTGTTAGGTGATGCTCAGCAAGCCCCATAGCAATTTTCTAACCCAGATTCCCAAACTGACACATGCATTTGCTCTTACTCTTCCAATCTTTATTCAGGAGAAAAACAGATTTTAGTTACCAATTTTTTTTTTCTCCCTGTGTCAGCTTTCCCTTAAGCCCTGTGCACATCCGCTGGTCTCTAAGGAGAGTCCATCAGCCAGCTGCACACTTGGTGTTACTGCTCTGCTATACTCATGGGGCACAGCCTGAGTTATGAATTAATGGGCTCAGGCCTAAGTGGAAAATTCAAGCACTGAAATAGATCGATTCTTTTTTTCATTTTTCTTTTTAAATAAAAATTCTGTGTATAACATTTTTGCTGAGATCACAAGGCATCATATTCCTTAGAGTAATCCAAAGGAGACGACATTCCAGTTATGGTGGGACTGGTGGGACACATCTGGTTGCTTTTACACCTCAATGAAGTTCTCAGTCTTTGACCCACCCTTCCATCTTTCAGAGGTATTAGATCTTAGTTAACTGTGATTGATCCCAGCACCAGTAGAGGTCCCAAACCACCTACCTTTGCCTTTCAACAAGAAGACAGTGTGCATTTTTTCTCTTGAGATGAGGAGGCTAAGCTTTAAAAATAGAACCTGAGTGTGATCAAGATTCAGTAGTATGAATGCATGTTATATTTTTTTGCATCTTTTAACACAGGAAAAGTAAGGAAGTATATAAACACATGGCACTTGTGATGACAGGAAATAAATTTAAATAATGTAAAAGGAAAACAATTATTTTTGCATAATGCCTTCTGATGGAACTTTAGGGAGCTACACTGGCCCACAAATGCCACAGAAAGAAGAAGCAAATACGCATTCATGCAAACAGGGAGAAAAATAAATACAATTGTTTTCTCTGATCTATTCACTGACTGCACTCAGTCACTCAGGCCTGACCACACAGTGATGGTCACGGGAGGTAGAGCAGGTCCAGCGGGCTGCCAGCAGCCTGCTGGGAGCTATGAAGGGGCAGGCACAGCATTAGCCATGAGTGGATGTGAAACCTATCCTCAAGGAAGTGAATCATTGATGAAGTAAGTGGTGCAAATCATATCTCCCTACCTGCTGCCAGGGAACGTCATGCTGCTATACTATTTGCTGGCTTTGCCATTCTAGACAATACTAAGTAAGTATTTTTACTGGTGCACAAGCCTAGAGAGTGCATCTGACCACTCTCTTTGCATACTGATGTTTGCCAGCCCAATTCTGTCACAATTCAAAATGTTAGTTATTAAATCCAAGATCTTTAATTAAATTAAGTCTCTAAATAATGCAGAACTCACTAGCTCAGAACATACCAGTCCTGTGGTACAGCACTCACAGACACAATTCATCAAGTCTAAAATTCATTTCCAGCACATATTCACTCTCACATTGCTGCAAGAAAGCTTCCTCTCCCATCCTGAATCTCTCCCAAACCATAGTAACTAGTTTCCTTTTATAAACAGATCCTTCACCAGTTGGCACTTCTCTGAGAAATCGGAAAGAACAGAGAGCATGCAACGAGAGCTCTGCTCCTCACTTGTAGTTTTTCATTTTTCATTACTTGTGACCTTGGGGTATTAGAAAAATGTGTGATGATCTATTATCTGAATTCAGACCTCTGTGAGTGAATTCATAAAATAGATTCTCTGGGAGTGGACTCTTTCCTTTATTATCCACCTGTTGGATATTTGCTTGTGCACTTCCGCGTAAAAGATCCAGCACACCCTGGTACAAAATCAGCCATGCAGACCGCTGGCACAGACCCACCAGGGAACGCACAGTGACCCAGTTGTAGTAGTTCAGCAGTACAAGAAAATGACCATTATCAGAGTCAAATCCAGATATTTCTTAATTTTATTTTAAAAATATAATGTAACAACATTAATGATAAAGGAACACATTATTTGTAAAAATTGTTTCTCATATTTTGAACACTTGAATTAATAGTATAATTTAAAAATCTTATTCTCAGCAAATACAACAAATACAATTATTTTTGGCTAAGAACTTGAGACAAATATTGATTTTAAGAAGAAGCTCATGTATTCAATGCTGCTACAAATTCACTATTAGTAGCTCATAGCTAAACAGCAGTTTGAGGACCACTTGTCAGTACATGACACAATCACTTCCACTTCGTATTTCAGTCTAGGACCAGCAGAAATTAGATGTGAAACCTGAATATCCCCAAGCAGGGGCTGTGTTTGGGCTCAGGAGCCTGGTTCAGTCCCCATTGTGGGTACAAGAGACTGAAATGTTGCTCCAATTTCTCCAAAATTTTGAGCAGAGGAAACATTTCAGACTCTTCGCTGAAATTGGCTTTTTGTTTACTCCATTTAGCCTCTCATATACATGAAAGGTCCTAATAGCTTCTATGTCACATGCTCCGCAATGAACAGATAATGGCGTCAACCCAGCAAGAGCATGACTCACCAAGCAAGCAATATCCATTTTCAACAGGGCAAAAATATCAGTGGAGGCCCACTTAATCGTTCCATGATACGATTTAGCACTGCTATGGCATGTATTAAATTAAAAGGCTTTCCTTCCCGTCAAAGGTATAATCAAGGCAATTTGCTTCCAAACATAATCAAGAAACTATGCAAGGAAAGTTTAGCAATATGAGCTATTTTTTCATGTGGAAAGTTAATTGATTTTCTATCATTTTTCCCCTCTGGGATTCAAATGAAGCTTTACAAAAGTTGTTGTCCTCTTATGTGTAATTGGTCCACTTGAACTTTAGAAGGTTACTTGAAACTAGGACAGCAAAGTACTTTTTTTTTTTTAACCCCACTTTGTAAGAGATTGTATCAACTATCATTTATAAGAAAATAAAATAATAATAATAATTTAAAAAGACCTAGAGGCCACAGAAAACTCCAAAGTGCTTTAAAACAATATTTAAAACAGAGAAACTTCACCAGAGCAGTTTCCTCTCTTACTGAATATATCAGCAAACATCCTTCCAAACATTAACATTGTAATATCTTAAAGAAACAGACTTGTTTTCTCAGTGCTGGGCCCTAGAAGTAGAATTCCATCTGGAAAACAAAGGTCAGGGAAGGTAGACTGAAAAGCAAAACTGAACACTCAGTTAAACCAACAAGTGGCAAATGGTCTAGGCATTGATAGCCTGCTCTAGCCATCCCTTTGGGAAGGACAGGGTGAGGCAAGGTTACCCAGAAGCATGCTTTGGAAGGGAAAATAAATAAAAAACAGTTAGCTCTGGGTAAGCTGCAATTCATTGGAAGCGTCCCAGGAAACCTGCAGTGCTATACAAGAGTACAACTACACGAGGCCACAGGGAGAGTCTCTATGTTGGGTGTGTTGGTTGACAGAGCTGCAATGGGGTGATTTAAGAGGAATTTATAGTGACCAAAAGACAGAATATTTTGGAGTTCATTGAACTGAGTTTGGTCCAAATTATTTCAACCAGTAGCACCTCCCTGATTTGGGTACTACAAATAAATCACAAAAATATGGGAAATGTGAACTTAAGTCAGTACATACCCATTCAAACTGACAAGAGGCCAACTAAAGGCATTTCAATGGCCTCTTCAGATCTTGGCAAGCAAAAGGTTCCCCACTCCTGCTGAAAAACGTGGCAATGCCATATCCGGTTCTCTATGTATGTATTGATATACTATATATATACTATATTGATTGCAATATAGTATAACAGTTACGACTTATAAGGGCAAGAAGAATAAAGAGTAGAAAAAGCATGCTCTGCGAATATTAAGTTGATGGCATTTTTGGATTCCAGAAAAAGCTTAGCCTTGTATTTTCCAAAATAAGATCAAGAGTGATGTCATTTACTTAGGCAAAGAGCTTAAAGCTGAGCCACAATGTCATGGGGTAGAACTACACACAGATACAGGTTTTCTCAAACCACTAATGTGGTTCTGATCCAAAATTCCACTTAAAGTTTGCTTCTAAATTAAGCTTCTTTAAAAGCAGGGGGGAAAAGTCACTTCTGTGATCTTACTGTGCAATTTTAATGTAACTAAGCTGTTCAGAAAAGCAGAATATTTAAATAATATACCATTTCTCATTTGTGCAAATGCTGGCAGTGATGCTTTATAAATGGACTGTCCAGTCTGCGTACAAATCAAGAGCTTGTACAGATGCTCTGGAACTCAAACAGTCAGACTGAACCTGCATCAATACATCGAAGCAGTCTTTTTCAATTATAAGAACTGAAATCCCAAGTCTCAACAAGTAAAATTGAAATCCCAAGTCTTAACAAGTAAAATTCTTTCAGACATCAGCCATTCATTCTCATGTATACCAAGCCTTAGAGGGAAAATATTAATCAAATCCAGCTCCTGGCTGATGCACTATACTGCTACTATAGCATATTCTCCAATATTTTTTAATTGCCTTTAGCAAATGAGCTCGACCAACTTCAGAATTACTTCCAGAGTTTAGTAGATACCAATTTCAGCAATCCTTCTAAACCTAACATCATTTCATTTCGTTCTTAATTTCATCACTTCTGTTCAGAGCACTCCATGGTATTTTTTTCTGGTATTATCTTTGACGGTTGACTTTGACCTGTTGGTTCTGGGGCAGCAAGTGAAAAGTATCAAAAGAACAAAATGAAATTTTGAGGATTATAGGAGAATAAGCAGTACCAGATAAACATTTATTCAAACATTTGTGATCAGGGCTTAATACTGTCACCTGGGAAATGCCCTCAGCTGCAAGCACCTTGTAAAATACAGCCTGAGTGATACCATTACTCTTAGAATAATAGCCATCTGAATTTGGATGGGTGATTCACCAACATATTCATAAATCTGGGTTTGGGTGTCTGAGAAAGAGTTTTATTCAGCCAACTCTTTTGATAACCTGGATTCTCATACTAATATTGCAAAAGAATGAAAAGCAAGACATGAAATGTCACATTCACAGGCAATATTTGGTTGTTCAGACAACCTCTCTTCCCATCAGCTCTCTTCTCCCTGCTCTCAGCAGGAAGATATCCACTGAGCTATTATTTTTCTTTTTACAGTTTATGTTATTAATGTTCGTGCATGGCAAATAAATCTGCAGAATTCAAGACGTGTTTCACAACCCCAAACAAAGAGCCTTAAACAGATCACAGTTTTGCTGCAGGAAATGCTACTCAGCTGGTGCTAGCTGTCAATATTTTTGACAGTCTGGATTTTGAAATATGTTAGTCAACAGAATCCTTGGTGAGCAGAGGAACTGACTTGCAGGCAGCTGACTTAAACAAAAGCAATTTGGAATTAAATTTTCATTCAGTAAGCTGGCTGACCATTATTTGTATTTTACTGTTTGTTTTTGAAAGCTATACAAACGCTAAGATGGTGCGTGAAATGCTAACAGTGCTTTGATGTTTCCTGGCCCAGGCACCAGCCTTCCATCTTTTTTACAGTGAAATTTTATCCAACAGGAAAGTAGCTCATTGGATTAATGTAGTATCTTGTCAAGTGTAGGGAAGCCAGCTGTAAATCTCGTGGAGGAAAGACAAAATAAAAAATAAGGAAGACGGGATGAAAAAAATGTATTTCAGCATTTCTTCCTCAAAGAACAAATGTACAAAATTCAGCAAATCTAACCGGCAGAGTTAACACTTCCAAGTAATTGGCAGAACTTGTCCTCTAGCTAAGTTATTCAGAGGAGCATTAGCAACATAATAAATGAAGCTTCTTTCTAAGAACTATGCATATCGTATTGCATATTACAGGGCTTTATACAAATGCACAGAAAAGCAGATGGATTCAAGAAAGCTTAGAGAATGTGAGGTTTACTTGCTGTAAGTACACACCTGCACTCCAGAAACAGTGCTGCCCAAGTACTCAACCACAGCAGCCACAAAGGAACGAATTCTGTTGTAACATATGACATAATGAGGCTAAAGCCTTAATTTATGGTGTTAGAACTGCCACAAAATACACTGAAGAATCCCACACATTTTTTAATCTCATTTTAATTGCTCAAGAGATAACTGTTGTAAATCCACATGAATTACTGAATGACTACACTCATTTCTCAATTGTGCATTGAAAGGTTCTCAAGAATTTTATCAAGCCAACAAAATATTTTAGTATACTTCGCTCTCCTGAAAAATATCTTTTTCCATTTAATTCTACTCTTTAGAATACTATTATCTCCCTGTATAACGCAGTAATTCTAATTGTGTTCTCAAGTTCTTTTCATACAGGCAGGTCCCCAATTGCTTTGGGGTTTTTGTTTGTAGTCCAAACAGATGCTAAATGGTTGCTTGAGGATTGTTTGGTTAGAGATTTTTAAAGTAAAGTATCTACTTGCTCAAAGCTTGGGGATATTCAGATCAGGGAGGGCTTGGAATATACAGAGAGAGTTACTACAGCCTGGAATTCAGAGTGAAGTTAGATTTAGGGAGTTTGTTCAGATCTATCTTTGCTTATTATTTTGAAGCATGTTTATGTGGATACATGTTCTGAACTAGACACAACAGAGCACATAAAATTATAGATTGTTAATCAGGGGAATTTTATTATCTGTCCTCTTTGGAAGTGCTATAAATGAGACAAATATTTCTGCATTTTCATAAGGCATTAAAATTGATTTCCATTTTAACTGTGGGGTACTGCAATTGCAAATAAACTAGCCTGTCTATACAAATGACAGTGCTTTCTAATACTTGCTTTTCTTCTTGCAAACTTCACATAAACAAGCAGTAAAATGATCTCCGTTCCAACTCCGTGGCTTTTCACAGCTTGTACACCTGCAACACTGGCTTACAGTACCTTGCCAGCAAAAAACAAGGCATCACTTCCCACTGCCAGCAGTTGCAAACTCAGTGTTCTGAGTCACCTTCTCAAGAGCCCTTAATCCTCAGTCTTTCAAGGTGAACTTAATCAGTACCATTTCAACCAAGAGAAAACTGTTGGCTCTGTTTTCCCAGGGGATAGGCAAATGTAGCACCTGGGAGTGCCCAGTAGTAGTGTGGGGAGGGCCTGTCCCTCCCAGCATGGTCCAGGACACATGCAGCACCTCAGACCCACCTGCGCCAACTGACGCCTTGCCACAAGAAAGCACACGGTGGTGGGAATGCCCTGAGCTAGTGCAAGCACTCGGCTCTGTGGTGCAGGGAACTGGAGGCCAGTGAGATCCCTTATCGGGGGGTTCCTCGCTTTATACTGGGGGTGGCCTGAGTGAGCCCCAACGGAGCTGCAGCCTGCGGAGGAGGGCTGTGAGACATCTCAGCACAGCCACAGCAAGCAAACAGGGCGAACGAACCCCTGCCTCAGCCCTCCCAGTCATTGCCTTCTATTTCCCAAGATAGCACGCACTTACACTCCTGAGTAAAGCCAAGGGTAGGGAAGAACAGGATACAAATCAGCCTGCTATCCAAGTGCCCCATTGATACTGTGTAGCCACTGAACTGCATCATGACATGCATGAAGTTGCTGAATAATTAGGAATTTGAAGTTACTGTTCTCCTACAAATGGAGAGAATTCTCCTTTATAACAAAGTACATGTTTTCACAAATGACAGCAGGCCATTTTAAAACAAGTTTGAGATAAAGCTAAGTCCATTTCTAACCCTCGCCAAGATGCAGAGCAAAAAAATTTCAAAGGAAGTGGGAATGCTTAGTAGTTACATATATAATTAAGTTTCACTATTTGAACATGACTTGAAAATGTATCTGATATTTTTATCAAAACAAGAACAATGTTCCAAGCAGACAGCACTAGAGAAATACCAAAATGACTTGTGTAAAATTAGTAACTGGACAATTAAAGATATGTTTTTTACATTTAGTTTGCATTGTCTTTGTATTTGAATATTTTCTCATAAAGATAATGGGCTACATATATTGCCTTGGATTCAGTAGAGTTAAATGAGCAATTGATTTGGTTTTGTATTCTTTCAGCTAAGAAAGCTGTAAATACCAGGATCCTGCCTGCTGTATGAACACAAATGGCCTCAGTGGAAGCCTGCCAGTTTACAGCAGCAGAAAATCAAGGCCAGAGGATCAAAGGGTCTTTTCCATAAGAGCAGGGATTTGTTTCCATGCCACCTTCTTCAAAAGGTTCTGAATTATCTGGTGAGTACTCTCCATACTGAAATTATTTTCTTTCACTGGCACTGTGTGTATATACAAGCGTATATAATGATACCTTTGTGCATTAACAGAAATATATTTAGAACCATAATGATGTCTGAATCAGATAGATCTGTCTACATCTCTTTTTACTTCCTCAATTTTTATCTTATGCTTTCAAAGCCATTATCTCATCAAGTAATTACTTTTCCTCTTACACCCACAAGAAGCAATTCAGAGCATTAATATCTAAGCCTGGACCATAAGCATCCAAGGAAACAACCCTTCAGAATCTGACCCGGTGAAAGTAGTACTAACTTCTCATAAAACTCAGAGTTCCTCCTCATGACTCAGGATCTATCAACACTGAAGTAGGAAACAGTCGCTTTCCTTCTGGAAACACCTCAGTAAGCAAAAAGTCCACAGCTCATCAGGTCACTGAATGAGATAGGTGCATATTTCTGCTGAACCTTAGACATCAATGAAGTCATGAATACAGAGGGATTAGAAAGTTCCGTCACACACAGCCTTCATTTCCTATGAGTTCACCCAACATCAGAGATTTTACATTTCAAAATCTTTCACTTAGTTAGAAAGCTAGGCCCGCTCCCTACTACAGTCATCACAAAACTGACTCCAAGAAGCACACACTTTCCTTTTTTGCATGTGAATTTTACCCTTAATATTTTTGGGAAATTGGAAAAGTGTTTAGAAAAACCATAAACAGGAAAGGAGGACGTACCTTACCATGCTGATAACCTAAAATAATAAAGAGGAAAAATACATATTATTCAGACTCCAAAACATCTTAGAAATGCAGTTACAAATCCAGGCAACTAACTCCATGCATGTGTATAAAATTTAAAATGCACATCAAGTATGTTCTTTAAAATGATGATTTGGAAAAGGAGGAAAGGAAAATAGGCCTTCTGTATGTAGTCAGTTAAAAGTTACAAGCCAAAAACAGCCAGCAATATGTCCAATAAAGCCAACATGTCACACTTGGAAAAGGTAGCCTACATTGCCTAATCTCCACTGTGGTAGAGATTATCATATCTGTCTCTGCTAACAAAGAGCAAAGAGAGCAAAAAGTAATGTAAGTAAATTATCCTCATATCTCTGCTTGGGATGAATGTTACCAAAGGGTTCCCATTTTGTTGGGTATTCTGCAGCAAAGTGTTTCTTTATATCTAATGGAACCATATAATGACTATACTGAATGACACTTATGGAGCTTAATAGGTACTTTGAACATTTGGTAAGAGAATCGTCTGCCCGTGAGAGGAGGAACCGAATGGCTGAATGTATCCCTTATGTACAGAAAAAGGTTGTTAATGAAATGAATAGGAAATGCACTTAGTTTCCAGAGCTGATTTGGCCTGAAGATCATTAGGAACCCCTGGATATGTTATCATTCACTATACTGACAATAGGACTCCAGTACAACTTATCTATAGTTTTGTACTTCATACTTCTGTAGAAATGTATATATACTCTTTATAAAGAGTGCCAAATTCATCATCAATTAGTCATTTTGTAAACTCACAAAAGCCCATCTTTATGGCTGATTCTTTGTTTTCAAAATAACAAACTGTACAGAGCTCTCTTAAACTAAAAACTCTTTACTGCAGTAAGTACCTACTTTAAGGAAGTTGCATTCCCTCTTTCTCTGTTGATGCCCTCAAAGGCTGACCTTGCTATCTTTATAAAGCAGCTTTCTATTTCCTCCTCCTGGATTTACCCTTGGATCTCTTCCAGAATTTCTCACTCATCCCATTCTTTGTTCTTATAAATTTCTGACAAAGGAGGAAAACAGCCTTGTACTCTACCAAATTCCAGAGCTTGCTGAATTTAGTGATGCTGAGTATAAGCCATAAGCTGGTACCCAGAATCATCTCAAAAAAAAAAAAAAAAGTTACATCTGACAACTTCTCAATGCCAATTTCTTTAATGGATTAGATCACTATGTTTCTTTCTGTCTGGATGGGTTTTTGTAGCACTACAAGTTCAATTGTCAGTAGTTACACAACAGCAATTTTGATCAACTCTTTCAAAAGAGTTTACAATAACCTGGCATATTTATGTCTCAGAAGATCTAAAGCAACTCAGAAGAAAGAAAAATATACCCCCAAATTTATTCACTGGTATAACTCCACATCTTTAAATCATACAGTGACAGAGAAAGCGTCTATAGGCCAACATGTCAGCTGCAAAAAGTTCTTTCAGCTCTACATTACAGAAAGAAATAAGCAAGGACAGCTTTAGGACTAGCTTTAGGCTAGTCAGTACCGAATATAAGCCAGAGTAGCCATGCCTGCTATTCTGAATCACACCAGCTTGTTTATGTCTCATGGAGCAATTATGCCAGCATGCCTAGAGGCTGTATGGGCTTTACTCCAGTCAGTGATTTTATTTTATTATTAATTATTATTTAATAATATTTATTATTATTAACAAATGGGAATTCGTGGCTGTCATTTGAGACATCTTCCAGCTGCTTCATACCACCTCAAAAACAACAAAGAAGCTGAGCAACACTGAGGCCACTGATCAATGTAAAACTCCCTTTGGATTCAGGGACTGGCAGAGACCTCCTTAGCCAATCTGAATGCCTAAGCAAATCAGTCCCCAAAATATAAAAAGATGGTAAACATTCCTCACTGCTGAAGGGCTACCTTACAAGTGGCTTTGAGCAAGCACTACCTTGCTATTCTGTGTTTTCATTCAGACTAAGACTAGGAGGCATAGAGAAAGCCAACCTCAGGCACCAAGGCACCTTGATGGAACAAAAAAAATCCTGAGGATGTCATTTACTGTCCATGCAGATAAAAAACATTTAGTAAGGGTACAAGAAGTTAGATTTATTCTCTAAAATGCTATTTCACCAGCACTGCACAGAATGCCATTCAGAGTGCATCTGATTCAGTCTTCAGCTCCGGCTGGACTTTACATCCCCTTTTCTTCTCTTCAGATAATTCTTTCATGGGCATCAGCTCAGCATCAGAGAACTTAGGGGTCAGTGCCACATCATCATAATCAAATTCTTCATCAAGTAAGAATGGTTGAACATCATCTCCCAGTAGCTGCAATGAACAAAAACAGATACATAAATAATATCGCTGCAAGTAATGATAAGGAAGCTCAAAATATAAACTTCTAATTAATATTTAATTAAACTATTTTTCTGACTCCAGCACTCTCAGCTGATTAAGCTGTTTTTAAGTAAAAGAATACATTCAATTATTCAATTTGACCTAATTTAAGCCATTTAATGTGCCCCATTTGTACTGTTCTGTATCTGAATGAATATCATTAGCTAATTTTGCTTGAGGCAAGGAATCTGAAAACCTTTGCACACATCTATTACAATTCTCCCGCTTGTAGAGACAGGGCTGTGGGGATTTGGGCAAGTTATGAACAGCGATGTTAAATTTCGAAGACAGATTCCATACCTTTAAAATTTGGGCTAGTATCACACAACACCTCAGTGTACATTCATCTGATACTAATGTAAAATGATGCCCAGAACACAGTTTCAGCAAAGAAAAGGCCTGGAATATGCAAAATGACACAATCAATGTTCATAGGATAATAATTTCCACCATCTCAGACATATACAATTGGTTGGTTTGGATTTCTTGTGTGATGAACATAGAGCCTTACTGCACTTGCCAGTATTTTCTCTGTTGACATATTGTTCAGCATTTCTGTATTGCTTCTCATTGAAATACCTTAGAATAAACTCTATGCCTATAAAATAAAATAATGAAAACAAATAACTACAGCAGGCTGCATGCTGAAAAGGAACTGCAGGGAGCCACAGCACAAAAGGTTTATAGTAAGCAGTTTCATAAAATGAATTCCAGAAGTACACAGGAGACACATCCTCACTGCCCAAACTGTACAGGAATATTCCTTATCCTTTTAGAAATTAATATGAAATATCTAGAAATTTCAACTGTGACAGATAACTTATCTCCTCAAGAGCTCTGTGTTTCAAAGTCTTATGTACTTCAGTAACAAATCAGCAAAACATTTAAACACTTGTTTTTAAACACTTGATGAATCCCCTCTGAAGCCAGTAACTACTTATGTACATAGTAATAAGTAATGCTTCCTATTTATAGCCTTAGAAACTACAACAGCTACAAAGAGCACAATAACACTACTTGATAGAGCAATTACACAGCTACAAAGCAGTATGTTTCAACACAGTCACCACCATTAGCTATACATTTTCACCAATAATAAACAAGAGCCTGCACGCTGCGCTCAAAATCCACACCAGCAGAGGTGACCCACTGTCAGTGTCACGACTGCTGAAACACCACCCACCACCATATCCACTGTTTGGTCTCCCCAAGTGTTCAGCAAGCATCAGAGAATGTCAATGAGTGCCATTTTTCCTGCATGGAGAAATTCATTGACACACCTTTGCTTCATACGCATTTCCATGTCAGACACCATTTTATAAGACTGCCCCTTTGCTGCCATGTGTCACACCACAACAGCATGTAATGGAAGACTGGTGGGAAGGTTCAGTCTCTACTGCCATGCCACTGACAACCACCTCTGATTTCTTGCACCAGTGTAATACAGTAGGAGGTGTTACTTTCAGAGCAGCCCATGTATTTGAAGTTAAGAATAGTCTTACTTGTTTTGCAGAATGCAAGGAAGAACATTCAGCATCTTATGGTTACTGCTCAATTTAGAAGACACAGTATCACACACAAGTTCTGTTAACATTCTGTCAGAAGCTGCAGTGACATAGTTCATGCCATTTAATAAATCACAGTAATGCTAGGATTCCTCTCCAGTGGCAGGGCACCCAACAGACATAGCAGTGAATATCCTTGTAAAGGATGCTTTATTAAGTAAACTCTAAAACTCTCTGACTGACCAAGAAATATTTTTCCAGTTTTCTATAATTTCATTAATCATCTACATTGTTTAATGTTCCGTGGACCTGGCTTACAATGGCTTCAAAGACGCTGGAGCACATAAATCATCTTAGATGCAGACCCATAGACAATGGCATTAATAAATAAGAAAAGTGGATTTTGTAAATAGTTGGTTTACAAAAAGGTATTCATTTTGCATGCGGACATTTTCTTTCTTATGTCCACAGACAAACTCAGGTAAACCATCATTAACTTTTATAAACAGCACATGAAATAAATGTTTATATAAGACAAAGCCTGCAAACAAGCACTCTTTCTTGTTAGGGATAAGGTCGACCTCCTCACCACATTTATGTCCAGTTTCTTTTTTTCCACAGGCAGAGCCTCCTAAAATTCTGTATTGGTAAGGGTACCAGTAGCTGGGTAATGACTGGTGACAGCAATTGCAATTCATTAGTACTACATTAGCAATTTCATTAGCACTCATCTTTTCTTTGGGAAAATACAAAACGCTTCTAAAATATGATGTAATGTGCAAACAAATTTTTCTGTTAGTTTGGTTGTAACAATATTTTTTACCACGTCTGAAGGTAATTAAGCTTAGAATAGTTTAAGTTACAGTGCACCCTCGCAGGGATTCTACAAGAACAAATCTATCCTTTCTCTGCTAACGTAGTTACAGAAACCATACAATCATTCACTGTGCCCTTGTGTTGAACTTTGTATCAATCCAATAACATTTCATGCAAATGCAGATAAATACAGGAAAAACTTGTTTAAAAAAAACTCAAACCCAAAATGGTGCATGGAGATGGATGCCAAAGTAAACCATATCTGATTTCACTGCTACCAGTTTTTCTGTTACACATTCATTGCACATTGAAAAGTTTATTCACATTACATATTTATCAGTGTGCTTCATCTCTCAAACAAGTACTCAAAGCAGTAAGGACTCTTTCTTTCTTCTTCTCCCAAGAAGCTATTCACTTCAACCTTCTACACAGATAAGTAGTATAAAATTTTTATACTGCAAGCTGCAATTTTGATCTATTTCAAAAGGAAGACATTTTACAACAGAACACAGAATCCTATGAGCTGATCAAGTTATTATCATGTTATTTTTGCCTAAGGAGCTGAGAGAAATATATGAATTTCAGGTCTCTAATTTAACATCTAATTGAAATCTTTTTGAGAGCTCTCTGGGAATAGAATTCTGCTCTATTAGAAAACTGCCAGTTTGCTTAAGATTGCTGCTGTGATTTACTCTCTGAAGAAAATAATTTTCATTTACAGTTCCCACATGTCCAAATTAACGTTCATATTAATAACTGAAGTATTTTGCTGGAGGTTGCTTTACAAAGTAATTTCGTAAATAAAATACCTTAAAGTTGAGACTTTCAAAATAACTGCAACTCAGTCATTGTTATTCATCTGTGTGGAGTTACAGTTAACTGAACAGTTTGTCCCTGTCCTTCCAAAAACCTGTATTTTTATGTAATTACAGCACTCCTAAAATCCAATTGCTCAAATTGTTGAAGGAGGTGATCCTCCCCCTCTACTCTACCCTGGTAAGGCCTCATCTGGAGTACTGTGTCCAGTTCTGGGATCCCCAGTACAGAAAAGACAGGGATCTCTTGGAAAGAGTCCAGTGGAGGGCCACAAAGATGGTGAAGGGCTGGAGCATCTCCCCTATGAAGAAAGGCTAAGTAAACAGGGTCTGTTTAGCCTTGAGAAAAGAAGACTGAGAGGGGACCTGATCCAGGTCTATAAATATCTAAGGTGTGAGGGGCAAAGTGGCGAGGCCAGACTCTTTTCAGCAGCGTGTGGAGACAGGACAAGGGGAAACGGCCAGAAACTGGAGCATAGGAAGTTCCGCACGAATGCGCGCGAGAACTTCTTTACGGTGAGGGTGACGGAGCACTGGAACAGGCTGCCCAGGGGGGTTGTGGAGTCTCCTTCTCTGGAGATATTCAAGACCCGCCTGGACACCTACCTGTGCAACCTGGTGTAGGGAACCTGCTTTGGCAGGGGGGTTGGATTTGATGATCTCTGGAGGTCCCTTCCAACCCCTATGATTCTGTGATTCTGTGAATTACGCAAAGGATACACATACACTCACTGATGTTTTTGTTGTATGCTCAAAGAAAAACATCCTAAGCCAATAAGAATGAAAAAAAAAAAAAAAAAAAGGAGGGAAAGTATATATGCCATGACCTCATAGAAACTTAATATGTACCGGAGGACTTCAGGCAAAACCAAAAAAAAGTCTTGAGCTAGGGCCACTAGACAATACATCATGGTCCATTTTCCACTACTGCTTCATCACCCTGGACAACTCACTCAATCTCTGTCTTTACTGGCCTCTGAAAAGATACAGCTCTTCCATCTTCTTTCACTTAGTCAATCCTGTCTTAAGTTCTCGCTCCGTCTTGAGGCCTATCAGTAAAATCTCAAATCACGGGAAGTCAGTGGGACCTGCACTTCAGGTTTTAGATGCTGTCATTCCACAGATAAAATGATAAAAAGAGGCACAGTAAATACTTTTTTGAATGCCCAAAATACTTTTTGGAATTCTCAAACTAAATGCTAACAATGGAGAATAGAAGGGTAGAATTCATCTTTCCTAATCTCAGCCATAGAAAAGTTAAATTTCTAGCTTAAAGTAGCCAACAAAGAACCAGCCTGACAGTCAGCCTCTGATATCAAACAGATATATATTACATCTTAGGACAAATGCTGACAGCAAGTGGGATAAATCACTTTCTGGAGGTGCTCATCTCTTCCTCCTGACGACAGCACTAAATTAGGCTAAAATCAGAACTCAAGTTAGGTGAGATGAATCCCACTTTGAATGCATGTGAACAGCGAGGGCATGAAAAATACACATTCAACTGAAGTCAAATATATGCAAAGGGAAAATAGGAACAAATAAAAACCTAGATATTAATACATACAGTTAATGAAAAAATATGAAAAAGACATACTACGTAGAGATAAAGGAGAGAATAAATATCTGGGCAGAGGAAGTAAATGTTCTATATAACGTACTTCAATCATGGAGTGAATGTTGGTTCTGCTATTTCACTTTAGATTGGTCTGTGGGAGGTTATGTATGCTGTGCTGTATATATTAAAGTTTGGGAACATATATATATGAAATATATATTGAATATATAATACGTTTCTAAAACCAGCAAAATTGCTGGCCAATACAAATAATTTCTTGTGTCATTCACTAAGCTGTTCTTTAATAATTAGGCAAGTTGTATGCTGGCTTTTAACAGAACTTCTCTTTGCACACTGAACTTTCCCTAGCAATAAATTCCACTGAAGTCCCTCACAAAAAGGTCCACAGCAAAGAAATTCTCCTCCTACACTGAAATAAGATGATTGTTTATTTTTCATAGAAAATGGCTTTCCATTATATCCTGTGAAAACAAAATAGGTAGCCACATTCTGCTGCCTTTCCCTAGCAGAGTTGTTTTGTTGGACAGAGAACAGTCATTTCAAAATGTTGCCAGGGTAAATCTTTTTCTTAAGCAATCCTGCCATAAGCAATGCAAGACTTAATTTTCACAGCAATGACAATTTAAAGCACTGAGGGATTTTAAAATAGACCTGTTCAGTCTTGACAGTTCTAAAAATCAGGCCACATTTCTAATACCTAAGTGAAGGCACTAAAATGCACATAATCTAGGGAAAATACTGACTTCATTTTGAGAATTGTGACATCTGGTACCAACCAAACACTTGTGAAAAAATGCATTAATGTAATAATACTCTATTACCATAATAATGTTACTCTATTACCATTTCAAAATCCACCTTTTTCTGAAATTGAAGTGAATTCTGCATGCAGTGGAATCTTCAGTTATTTTTCATGAATTTTTTATTTTTCATGAGTCACATGCAATCATTTATGAATACTGCAGTAACAACCCCCCTTTTTGATGTTATTATTTTTGCCCCCTGTTTTATACAGAAGTTATCAAATGAGCAAACTATAAAACCTCATACTAAGGGGTTTTGTGTGCCAATGGGTATTTCTTAAGGCAAAAACTTGGAATTACATCAGTCCTGAGGGAAAGGTGCAAATATTTTTATTCACAGAATGGAATGCACTAGAGCTGGAAAGGTCATTTTAGAACATTTACTTTCTCCCAAAGCAGACTTGTTCCTTACAGTGAAGAGTTTATTGCAAAGAACCAAACACAATTCAACTCATGAAAGGAGGCACTATAGGCACTGTTATAACATCAATCCTTCACTGGTCACATATCATTATGGTTTATGGTTTAAACCTCATGGGATATCAATAAACATATGATATCAAAACTGCCCCATTTTAGCCAGAAGCGAGCTTCAGCTTCTATTATCATGATCAGGCAAGGGAAAAGAGCTATGAAAAAAAATTTTCAATAGAAACATCCCCAAAAGCTAATGCTCACAATGACTGTTTGGATAGGAAGCTAAATGACTTAGAATAAGCCTGTGAGCAATCCACACCTTCTGTTCTACTTTGAAAAGCTCTGAAATTCTGAGGGAAAATGGCAATTGTAAATTAAAGCACGTATTGATTGTGTCTGATTAAAAGACTGAGATTCCATAACGCAAAGCTGTCCGCACCCGTCGTACACAATACAAATCCTCAGCAGCATCATGCTACCACTTATTTCCAAAAGAACAAATCCCAATTCTGATCACAATATATTCTAAAACCTTTTTTATTTTCAGTGTCACATTAAAGTGATCATTCACTACCTCATTGTTGCCAAAAAATGGCTCCCATATTCAGCTCAGTGAGAACTGAATGTTATTTTAAGACCATGTGATCACTGGAATATTAAATGGCACATCACTCTTCATAAGTTACCATTTGTTATTAGGTCAGAAATGCAAGAGTTTACTTGAATATTTTTTTAGTTAAACCAATTAAATATTAAAAAGCCTACATACAGTTTGGAGCCTTGCAGTCCACATTTTGAAAATGCACAATAATATAATAAGAACATTTTTTTATTCAATCATTTATCCCAATTCTTAATGTATCTAAGAATTTGGTTTTACTTCAAAAATTATTATTATTATTTTTTAACTCACATAAGCTCCTCACAATCTCTCTGTTCTTGTGGAAATAACATTGGAAGCCAAGAGGTAAGAAAAAAAAAAAAAAAAAATATGGCCTCATACCTCTTCTGCTTTGCTGTCCAGTGGCTGTTGAACTGAGGAGCTTCTGAGCTTCCGTTGAATGGGCTTTTCAAAAGGAGGTGTACAGCAAGTCCCTATCTCCTCCACCTCTCCTGGAAGAACAAATGACCCTCCTGAATAAAAAATAATGGACGTTAGCCTTCTATTCAATATAGAAATTAGCAAAATCACGTGTAAAATCCCATAGTGCTTAATGCAGACAAAGGTTTTTCAGTTGTAAGCACAGTATACTGACTGTTGCATAATATTGGGCAGTTACCTTGAGAACAGATGCATACACTCCTGGGCTAAAATCTAGATAATAAAATATACTATACTAAGGCAAAATCAAAGTTGATTAAATAGATGGTTAGCTCTTCTTTCTTGAGGACATTGCATAGAAATTCTGCAGCTAGACACGCCCAAGCTCAGAGAAAACTTGGGATTAGATTTATGTCTTTCATAAAGAGGAAGGAAAGTCCTGAGCAGACATACAAATAACAGACTGAATTCTAGTCTTGCTATTGATTAGCTGGGCTATCTACTTCAACTCTCTTTTCCTAGAGTTTCACCATCTATACATTGGGCATAAGGAATCTTTACAAACATCTGCCTTCATATTAATCTCCTGAAGTGTTAAGTAAGCAGCACCTGATAGAAGCAATAATATTTCCCATTATGATGCCAGATGACTCTTGTCCAAGGATATTTTATGGATGTTTGCCCATCCCTGAACTTTCCAATGAGAGGCACTTCAGAGGAGCTACACATATGTGGAACATGCAACCTTTCTATGTTGGCAGGATTTGGACCACAGTTCACAAGTATACAGACTTTCTGAATCACTTCTCCTTTCCACACTTATGGAAAATGTTCATACTGGGAATAGTGGGTTTGCTTTCTGTGACAGCTCAGAACGATATGCCTTAGGTTTAGAAATATATTTTAACATGAATCAGTCTCAGCTCTGCTACAGTGCAGATGCATCCATCTTGTCTCCGTAATGCTTTCATATGAAGAAACTTAAGGAAACCATATGCCTTGCAATTTAGTTGAAGGATTATGTAAATCAACCTGCTATTTTTTTCTGCCTGGCGCACAAATTTCTTTACAGCTTTATACCAGATTTTTGTAGCTTTTTTTTTCTCTTGAAATCTCAGAATAAACTTTCAAAGTGTTGTTCAAATGTTAGTTAATGGAACCAACAAGAGGGTAGATAGATGCGGAGTGAAAAGGAAGAAGTGGTTATTAATCTCTACCTGCGCACTTTCACCAGAGCAGAGTGGTTACAGACCTCTTATCTTCCTGTAAACCCGCATTGAAAACAATGATTTCCTAGCTAGGTATTCTTGAAAGGTACATAATGAATTTCTTCATTTACTTTTTTCTTCTAGCATCTCTATATATTTTCAAAGCCAGCAGGACTATCCACTTTGGACTTGTAAAGTAGAACATTCTTTAATAAAGAGCTGAATCTATTCCCTCTGGTATCTCATTCCTGGACTTATGTGTTTTGCTTCATGATTCACAAATAAGTGGTTTTCAATTTTCATCTCTACTCTCTTGGTTGCTTATATCTATCTCCAGTCACCTACATGCTTTCAGTCCTTGTCCTCAGCATAGTATCTGATCTTATTCTGCATCAGTTATATGAGAAAGCTTTCTGAACAAACTGGAAAATAAAAATAAAATATACACACTGGAACTACTTTTTTCATGACCAGTGTCAAAATTATTTGTAGGACAGAAGTAAGATGTGAATACTCATTTAAAGGCAATGGCGACTTCAGCTATTGTTTCAAACTTGCACCCCAAATATATACCCTCCCTGAAGAGAGGAAAGCCTGGACACCAAGAGGTTTATACCACCTCCTGAGGTAACACCCATTATTTCAGTACCAAGAGCAGCTTTTTCCTCACAACAGACCAATCTGTGGAGAGAAGATGAAGAGGAAACACTTATGTAACTGCCTGGCAATGGCTCAAGAAGACATCTCTTAAAAATTGGGACAACAGAAGGAAATTTATTTTTGCTTTTAGCAAGAAGTGCTTGTCATACTCAGAATGTCAATTCCAATTTTTTAAGGCTCGTTAGTAATGCAAACAGTGTTTCAAATTTCCTTCAATCACCCCACAAGAATGTGGTAATCAACCTTTGTTTGCCAGTAGACATGCCAGAAATGAGCTTTGTCTCTCTGTCCTGGCTGCATGACAGCATATGCAAGTCTAATCGGTAAATGCTGCTTTCCCTGATAATGTTTAATCAAGAAACTCCTTCAGAGAGAAAAATTAGAGAGTTTTGACAGTACTCCTTCTCAATGGGAGCTCCCAAAGGAACTGTAGGCTATTGTAAGTTCTAGCCAATACCTCACAGCTGATTTAGGTTGATGTTACAGCACTAGTGGATGATGATCCTAATTAAGCTGCTAATTGTGTTCTCTGTGGAGGTGATTAATTAGCAACAGGAATGCCATGGATATTGCCAGTGGCACTGTATATAGAGATAATTGAGAAGGCAGTGATATCAAAAATATGAGAAGACACTGAAGAATCATCTTCCTGGATGATATGGCAGTGCGCTTCTACAATTTTGCTCGAGTCTAGTGCAGTTTAGCAGAACAGATTTGGAAGCTGAGAAATTCTCTTTAGCTCTTTTACTCCACGTGACTGGCTCACAAAAAGTGATTACTAACTAAATTTGCAAGGACCGCTAAATTGTTTTTTTTAGATTCAGTTTGTACCATTGACATTAATTATAAGTATAGGGGAAAAAAAATAATCTGTTGGCAGAAAACTGATCTGAACCCTCAGGAATGAAGAAGTTTGCAGTTATCTATCTTTACTGAGCCAAGTGATGCACAGCTATAGATAGGCCACTGCAGGCTTTACCACTTTCAGACACTATGTTTGGCAAAAATTCTGTTGATGGGAAGCTGAGGAGGAAGGTAGTGCTAACAAAAAAAAAAAAAAAAACTTAAAAGCTAAATTTTGCCTCCTCTCATCCTCAGGCTTCAGGCTGTTAGCCCCTAAGAGTTGTCTAGTGTGAAGTCATCTTGAGGCAGTGTTAAATGGGTTGCAGAGACTAGAGGAGATAAAAAGGAACAGATTTGTAGGTTGGGTGGAGCCCAATACTTTAGAAAAAAACATGCACAGAACTCTGGATCTTGTTCCTTAAGATGATTTTTTTTCTAGATGTAAAAATAAGTTCAAAATATAAATGGGAAGGCACAGATTATGGAAAATAAAATATTGCTAAATTTTGCATAGAGAAGTGGTCAGTTAAATAATCACAGTCATTCAGGTTCTCCTTATTTTCTATGGGGCAGCAGAAAATGCAGACCATGAAAAGACAAGTATGCTGCATCTCAGCATCCTAAGCCCAATCTGTGTATCCTTACTCACACATTTAATCAGCTCTTTTTTAATATTCTCCTGTATTTAAAGAAGGCTACACTCAAGGTCCCTAGACATGCTTCTCACATATTTAGCATTTTGTATAAATACTACCTACTATTATTACCTAAGTATCCTTTGAGCCCTACAGCAAATGATTTGTCACCCATCCTGGAAAGGAATTTTGTTGCCAAAACACAGGTACTAGGCATTCTCCATCTGTCCCTGGAGAAAGCCTCATCATTTCTACTGTTGCCTTAAGCTACTTACAGATTAAATTCAAAGAAAAAAAGCAATTAAGCAGTCCACCATACGCATGCTGTCACTATGCTAAGGGTTAAAGCTATGATCTAGGGCAGCAGTTTTCCTTTGCCAACCCTGGTTTGCTGAGCCAAAGATTCACAATGAAAAAGTACTGCCTTGCTTTCAGGCTTGCAGCCCAATGCTGTCTAATGAAAACAGCTACAGTGAATTTGCATACTGACTACATCTATGGGCTACTTCTCTCATTAGAAGCAGTTGTGTTCACACTGTAAAAGATACCTGGCTTAGTAAAATAATAAACAAGTAGCAGAATGATTCATAGAATCACAGAACGGTTTGGGTTGGAAGGGACCTTTAAGATCAACTAGTTCCAGCCCCCCTGTTATAGGGCGAGACACCTCCCTCTAGACCAGACTGCTCACAGCCCCATCCAGCCTGGCCTTGAATGCTTCCAGGGAAGGGGCATCCAAAACCTCACTGGGCAACCTGTGCCAATGTCTCACCATCCTCACAGAGTAGAGAGGCAGAATCACCTCCCTCAACCTGCTGGTCATGCTTCTCTTGATGCAATCCAGGACACAGTTGACCTCCTGGGCTGCAAGCACAAAGTGATTCTCACAGAACATCCTCCAGAAGGCGCCTGGCTGTTTTAACACCTATTTTCTACCATGCTTTTCACACCTTCAGCTTTGAGCCACTTCTCCTTAAGTGTGAATATTTATTGCATTAATGTACAATTGCTAACTCAGCTAAATTATCTGCCCTTAAAGTTAAATGAAGTACAGAGATGCTGAACAGTTGCCAATATCAAGTACAGATAAAAGCCTGCTGTAATTATATTAGCAAGGTATATTTTTTCACTGGGTGTCCTAGCTTGTTCTGTCAGTATGAACTCATTTGTCTGACATAAGGGTGACAGCATTTAAAGAGATCAGCAACAGAATGCCTTTCAAATTTGATTCACAGTTTGCCTTACTTATAAATTAATTGGAGTCTTCCAGAATTAATCCTTTATTAGATAGTGGCCATTAGTGATATTTTATATTCATTAAGGCAAACAAGAGTAGCGATACCATTTTATATTTTATTTTGCATGTTGTTGCTATGTTATAGAAATGAGGTTACGGATCTCTCTTCATGAAGCCTATCAAGTGTATTTTAATGTATAAGAGAACTATCAAACTATGAGGCCTATTTTCTGCATGATGACTTAGGAGTCAAGGGGGTCTTTTTGTTGCTTTGTTGTGGGTTTTTTTTTGACTGAACAACCATCCTCCATTGAAGCCTTGGGCAAGAACCAGGCTGTGCATTTCTGAGGTATAAGTTTGGTTATTGTTTACCTTCCTTACAAAGCATAGACAGAATAATTAGCTTCTGACTGTGCAGTATTGCAATGTTGTGAAATACAATCTAAATGCTTAATGTCATTAGTCAGCACTCTTGATTGCTTAGGAGATGATGCAGCTACTTTCTGCACAGAAGCAGTTTGTTCAGTGAGGACTATCTTGTGGGAAGAGTTGAGGACAGCAAATACTGAAAGCCAAATCAAATGTCAAGTAGAAAAAAAGCAAACTAGTAGTTAGCATAGTGGTAATTTACAGTAGTGGTGGTATAATAGTTTTTATTATTGTTTATAGTTACCATTAAAAGCCATAACTGAAAAATTTTCCCAAGTTAGCCTGTATGAAGCTGTATTCAGACAGTACAAGCAGGTGATCATTTTTATAATTTTCATCTTGTTCAAATGCAGTGTGTTTTACTAGGAGGCTTCTAAATGTATGGGATTAGCATTTACTCTTGCAAACTGAAAGGCCTGTTGGCAGACAAGGTCTGCAATGATACAGAAAGTGGACCCCAAATTCTGTCCGTTCTTTTTCATCACCGCCCTGCTTGCTATTGTACTGTTGGGCTTATTTCTCATCTTCCAATTTGTGGCCTGTTTTGAACTACAGATACCTGATGATACTCCTACTAAACTAGTTATAGACAAGCCTTATTTCATCAGTGAAATGCAAATTAAGGCTTCCATCAGTGAGTCCCAGTTTTAATAGATATTATGATAATTGAAGATAAACACAGAACAATGAGAACAATGTTCTAAAAGGGGGAAAAATGGGAAGAACAATGCACAGAAGTTTTCCATTTCTGTACCTGACACAGGACAGCAATCACACTCTCCCCTTTCTACAATGCCCAGTTTAAAGAAAGATTGTAATAAACCTGACTTAGGCTGGCTTATTGTTTTCTTGTGAGTTACAACCAAGCTCTAAATATTCATCAATTCGAAGTCTGTAAGCCCTCTGACTTCATAAGGATTCTGCACATACAGAAAGAAAATACTAATCGAACAGTTAATGGATTAGACAGACTAATTAAACAGTAACAACTAAGGACCAAAGTCTGCTCTGTCACAGCTTCTTCCAGTGACCTTAAGCAAAACTCTTAAACTGCATGGCTTGGTTTCTTTGCGCGGTCACAAGTATAGATGAGGAAAATCACCAGAAGGTGTTTCATTTTGGTAGAAATAAAGACCACACAAGTACCTGTAATAGACAAATAACTGCAAACACAATATTTCTATACACTTTTCGGCATCAGGAGAGTTAAATTTTTTATAGTCATAATGGAGCAGTTCAAAACAATTCAAAATGCTCATAGTTTGAATGCTTAAAGAAGTTCGCTGTGCATTAAAGATAATTTTCATTCATTTTAAGCCCAGGATGAAATCACTATAATGAATAGGGAAAACATTTTCATTAAATATTTCCACTTCATAGGATTCTCTCTTAGCACCCAATTTACTTTGTGGGTTACACTTTGTAAATAAAATAATTTCTATACAAACCAGAGGAACAGAAAAATGTAGGAAAGTTGCCACAAAAACCTTGAAAAAAACCACTGCCTACCAGGTAACTTAATATCTCATCTTAGAGTGAGGACATAAATACATTAATCTGGGGAATATGGGCAATTGGGAAAATTTTCTAGCAATGGAAGAACAGAGGAAAAATATAATTTTTAAGAGATAAACTGTTATGCTAAATAATGTTTCAGAGTCACTAAAAAGAATAAAAAGTAATATCCATACATGTGATCCAAAGACAAAATATGATTGTGAATATGAAGAGGAATAAAACCTACCTCTGCATGGCTCTCCATCTATGTCTGTTTCTAAGTAATGGTCCACCTGCAGTGAAAAAAAATAAATAAATAAAGTGGAAAACAGATCAAATTCCTTTCCTTTCAGAACAAACTACAGAAAAGCAGAAAAGCGTTAAATTGTCTTCTTCATCATCTCAATTCTCCTCTGTATTTTTCCAAGAAGGAATATGATATTTTTTTTCTTCAATGTAAAACACAAAGGAAAAACTTCTAAGTGTAGACAAAGGATTGCTACTGCAGCGGTTGCATACCAACTTGTTGCCGTGCACCTGGCAACCCATGTTCTTTTAGCTCTGTGCCTGTGCTGGCCTATCGGGTAAAACCTACCCGGGCCAAAGAACTGCACGTTGATACCAATGTGGTGAGCAGTGAAAAATGGCATTTATTGCATCGTGCGATTTACCTATATACCTATCCTACTTCGTCTACGCCCCTTATGCATACATTAATCCTTCAACACCGAGCAAGGGGAGAGTCCTACCACGTCACATCCCGAATCCTCGCTGTCGCCTACTACAACACCAACTACAGCGAAAGAAGCTCAAGCTGAAGAGCAACCTTTTCAAAAACTTGGTAGGAAGATGGAGAAGTAAAATATTTTCAAAGAAAAAAAGCTACTCTGCGGATTTGCAAAGGCACTACATATGACACAGGCACAGCTTAAACTGTAAACAAAGCACACTTGATCTTTCTATATTTGATATTAATATTGAACTGAATGGAAAACGAAAAAGCTACAAATTATGAAAATTTTAGTACTTCAGCTGGGGCATATCCCTACTGGTTTTATCAGGCTGATATCCACTGAAAACAGTCCACATTGTAGAACAAGTATCACAAAAAGAGTTGTTTTGTATTCAAGGTAGCACTCTGAATAGACGCAAATGTGAGAGTCAAAGAGCTTTTCCAGCCCATCTGTAAATAGTGTTACAACAAAGGATTTATTTACTATATACAGTAGAGTCTTCTGTGTTTCTGTGCAGTAATCAGGGATGCTCTTAGATCATTTTTTCCAAACTGATTTGGCACTATTGTGTTATACAACCTTTATACTTTAATAGCACATGCTCATTAACACTTGGAAAAGAAACTTGGAGGATGATGGTCTCATTCTTCTTTCCCACTGATGTGAAAGAAATACACTGACAAGCTGCAAATGCTTTGTTTGTACAGAAAGCAAAATTCAGTGACATTCAACTCATAATCTCCACTTTGAAGAAAATCAAAGGAAACCTCACCTGAGCTCTTTCAGATAGACAGAGGCCATTTCCATCAGAGCCACCAGATTTCCAGGTCTCATTTATGACCTTCTGTAGATAGGCGTGCAGAAATATGCATGAAACAGAACCAAAGCAATAGTCAAGCTCATTTACACCCCTGCTGATTTACTCACAAAGATTCTTGACAATGGTTAAAAATTTTATAAAGTGCATGCAGTGCTGCTGAAAATAGAATGCTAAATCTAAAACTGCTTATGTGACAAAAATGTGGCATCATGGCTGAAACTTTTTTTTCTGTAGCAACAAGGACCAGTATTAAGATCTTCCTTAACATAAAGGATAATGGAAGCTGCACGTTGCTTTACAGGGCAGAAAACCAATTCAAAGTGGCTAAAGGAAGAGACCCAAAGGCCATCTATAACAGTGAAGCATCCATACTCTTCATGAGATCAGTGGCAAAAAGATTTTTGTCATTTTTGTTATACAATCAGCTGATAGAATGTGACTGTTTTAAAAGCCTTGCTTGATTCTACCTCAAAGGCATGTGTTAGTAAGGAGAAAAATGACAGCTTTTTCTCTTTGACTGAGGCCCGGCAGCGCCATCATTTGAAGTCATCGAAGTGTGTTGCTCTGTGCATTGCACAAAATAACCTGCTACTTCATTTGCAATAAGAAGCTTAATGAATGGAATTTTCTATTACAGGCAAGATTGCAGCTTTATTTTTTGTTATTCATGCAGGAGGGTAGAAGTTCTTAAGAAGTAGACTCAAATTTCCACCTTGCTCTCTCAAGATGATGTCTTTTGGGTTTTCCTGTCCCTATACATTCCTAATCTCACAGGTTTCCAAAGATTTTTAGACCTCTGGCCTGCCTAATATTTACTTTAGGCAGCTGAAACAACAGGATTCTGTATTTTCTAAAATCCTCAAGCAAAGTAAATCTGTGCATGCTGGTATCCACACACTCAAGTCTTTTGCCAAACCCTATCATTAAATGCAGTTTTGAGTGAAAGCCTAACAATGGTCTTTGCGGGGCTCCTTATTTATTAGTCAGATTAGGACAGCTTTGCAGTAGAGAAAATGCCACTGTCAAATGCGATCCCTGCAGGTGCCTCTGTAAGCATTACACACTTGGGTAGTATTATAAATATTCGCCTCAGATGGGATAATACCATCAGCATCTAACATTTAGACAGTATATCTCCCCTTATTTTTATTTCTTTTAATCTTTTTGAAACTGATGCTTGTCCACACAGACAAATGTTAACTTATTACCTTATTCTCATTTGGAGTCTGTGGTGGGAAAGACACAAGCTTTTCTTTGCTTCTTTCAGGTAAACCATCCCATTTATCTCCACTTGAGATCTCAGAAGCAGAAAATGATTTCCTTAAGGACTTTTTATGCCCTTGGACTGTCTTCCTCTCTTCTTCTGCAAGGACAATCATATTACATCAGATAATATAAAGGCACCATCCATGATAAAGAAAAGCATATGAATTTCACTACATATTATACCAACTTATTTCAAATATTCGCTTCTCATCTTATGCTCAGAACTTCCATGTGCATGATAATCATCTGTTTTGCAATCTTTATCATAAAGCTAAATATGCAGTTTGAACCCCTAGTGCATAAAGTATGACCTATTCCTTGATACAGAAAAATTCATTGATTAAAAAATTTATAGAAATCTTTACATACTTTCACATACCTAACTGATAGGTTACCAAGAACAGGAAAATGCTCTGAATTGATTATGGAGCGCTGGAATTATCTGATCCAAAAATTCTTGTATTTTCTACCACAATATCTTGGTATCGCCCTGTTTATACTGATGAATAGCCCAAACACATGCCCCTGCATGTGAACATCCCAACCATTAGAGCAAACTTCCATGTTGTCTGGTATAGAAGTCAGCCCTGGCAATTCATTTGTCAGAGCTGTTACTGGCACCAGTTGTGAGTCTGCCCAGGTCCACAATCTGCAAAGCTCTTGGGTTTCCACATGCACCACTGCCAGAACCTCCACCAGACCAGGACTATGTGATGAGATGCAGTGACAGGTCGTATAAGCTATTATCACTTTAAAGTTACTGGTTTGTAGAAAGAGGACAGCACACAATTTGCCACCAGGAAGGGAGAGCCCCAGATCATAATCTGATAAAAGGTTTCTGCTTAGAAAGATGCACAATCCTAAAAGGATGAGAAAGCAAACTTCAAGGTCTGTCTTCCTACGCTGTCTTTGAGCAAAGAACTGCTCTCTTTATCACAAAATGTATCTAGCTCCTGTATGTTTATTTAGTAATACACCTCATTTGAGCTGAGACCTTTAGGTACCACTGCTTTCGGTGTTTACCTACACTAGCAACCTGACTGGCCAGGAACAATTTTGCAAGAGAAGATTTGTTTCTGGGATCAGACTAATAAACAGCCATATGCCAGTGGCATTTAATTGTCAAAAGTTTAGGTTCTGAAATTAAAGACTAAATATAGATGTTTTAGAAGGGTTTGTTCCTTTAGGGGATTCTTCTTTTGTTGAAAGTCAGACTGGAAAAACATTTTGACACTATACTGACAGAAGACTGGGATACCTTCTCTCATGTTTCTTTTATACATCAATAGTGGCTAATTGGGCCCACAGTGAAAATAAGGAAGTATACCAAAATATAAGTGAGTCAGCGATAGCTTCTGACACCTTTCATACCTTTAAAAACACCATGTACAACAGAAGCAATGACAGGACAACTCCTAGTTCTTCTCTCCATCCCACCAGACAGGTCTCTGTGGCACAGAACAGCCAGCAAAATTATGACACAGCAGTGACATCATCATGGATGGAACCTCCACTGTGCTGAGAGCTGACTAGAGATCAAGACAAGCATATGCATGGAAGTTTGGATTTCTAAACTCACACTGAATGACTGTTTGCCTACAAAATAGCTAAAAATATACTAATTGTAGACAAAATAAAACTGCCTGTTTTTTTAATTTAAAAAAAAAAAATCAATTATAAAATATGGAGAACCAGGTGAATTTTGCACTAAATGCTGATTTTAACCAAGTTTCTTGGGTTTAGTTTGAAAGATCTACTCCATAAGAATAAGAAACACTGCAGTACATTTCTAAAGCAAAATTACACGTTATAGGCATTAAAGTAATTCTTGCAGAGAGCCTTAATGATGCCCTTGGGGTTTGTACATTCAGCCATCCACTTTCCCACAGACTTATTAATCCCCACAGACAGCTCTGTGCTGCAGTTACTATGACACACAGAAAGGGCTGGCATTCTGGACATAACCTTATGTCCGTACTTATAAAAGTCAGGTTCATAAAAAGAAAATTGCACCAGATCAGAACAGCCTAGCAAACAGGTTTTAAAACTCAAACCGCAGATGGATCCTCTGAATAATTCCTAAATCCCTGGTCTCTTGATACGACATCTGGCTTCTCCTTGCTTTTTTAGCAAGTGCTTTCCTAAAACAATATTTGGAAACAGCACTACATATGGGCAATGTCTTCTTCCTACACACTGTCTTTTTCAAGCCATGGAAATGAAGTTGTGTTAAATCAGAAACCCTCTTTCAAACTCTTGACAGGTTAAAGTGATCACCCACTATTTGAAGATACTGTCATCCCACTTTCCAGGAAGAACGTGATTAGCGGCTCAAAAAGCTTCAACCTTTTGTTATTACAGAGCTAAAACAGGATGAGCTTCCTGTTTTATACCAAGGAAAGCTTAATATTAAAAACTGACAAACCACAAGAGGATATTAATGTCTTTATGCAACCAAACACATGTATCCACAGCATAACAATAGGAACTGAGGAGCCGGTATCCAAACTGCACATTTAGGGTGCCTTTATGTATGAAAACCGGAAGAAAGCTTCTGGAAGCAATATACATTTCTCAGCAAAATTAACAGAGAGACAAAAGGCATCATCAACTTTAATGTTCAGCATCATAATTCATACACCAGTAGGCTGTGAATAAACTTACGTATAGAATCAAGAAACTTACGTATAGAATCAATATCCCAAGTTGGAAGGAACCCATAAGGATCATCGAGTCCAAGCTCCACACAGCACCACCCAAAAGTCAGACTATATATCTGAGAGCACTGTCCAGACACTTCTTGAACTCTGGCAACCTGGGGCTGTGACCACTGTCCTGGGGAGCCTGTTCCAATGCCTGACCACTCTTTCAGTGAAGAACCTGAATAAGCCAGTGTCTATCTTGGGTGCCACTGTAATCATTCTTCTGGGCTATAATCCTCCTCCAAAGCACAGATCCTGAATATTCCAAATAAAAGCATATCACTTAACATCAGAAGACCTAGCACAAATAGTTGTCATTAGCTACAATTAAGCAGTCCACAAACTTATTTTATGACTTTTTATGTTTTCAGGACAGCTGACCTATTGTCACAGACAAAAAGTTGATAGCTAACAAGAAATCAAGCACATTCACAGTATTTGTGTGCCATTCATTTACTTCAGACTAGCTAGAATAGTACTCACTTTCCAAAGTGACTAGCCATAAGCTGCTGTTAGACACATTTTTTGGTTAAGACCACTGCAGCATTGTTGACTTACATAACATTAAACATTATATTTGATGAAACATTCACAACTACAATGTGATACTAGATTAATGACTGCAAGGGAAAAAAAAAATTGACAAGGACAAGAAAAAAACACAAAGAGATTGTTATATGCTTCCTCGGTAAGAGTATCAGCTATGCACCCATGTGCATAATAAGGCTACGTCACATGAGCAGGCAGGGGTTGGGAGAATCAAACATAACATAGCAAGCACAGCGTGCCTCAGGGCAGATGAGATCCACTCTTCAGATGACTACTGATACCTGCAGTTTCTCAACACATGCATCACATAACTGGCTCTTTTTAAGCAGTAAGTTGTTATCTTGAAAAATACATTTAAAACAACACAAATCATTCTAAATCTAAAGAAACTGGCGATTTGCAGAGAAATATCTCAGCTTCATTCAACAGTATTCTGAATTCCAGCCATTTCTGTCCTTACTTTTGAAAGAGAATGGAAAGGAAAGCAGGTCACATTCAAGCCAGTGAGAGGCTTGCTCAGCCTCCCCCCCACCCCCCACCCCTTCCCGGCTAAGTGATAATTGACTCATTATTCACAGCAGACCCAAATGTGTACAGCACTGGCTATTCATAGAATCATAGAATTGTTTGAGTTGGAAGGAACCTTTAAAGGTCATTTGGTCCAACTCCCCTACAACGAACACCTACGCTAGAAAAGGTGCTCAGCCCCATTCAGCCTGACCTTGAATGACTCCAAGGATGGGGCTTCCACCACATCTCTGGGCAACATGTGCCAGTGCCTCACCACCCTTATTGTAAAAAACATATTTCTTCTATCCAGTCTAAGTCTCCCCTCCTTTTGCTTGAAACCATTCCCTCTTGCTCTGTTACAACACATTCTGCTAAAGAGTCTGCCCCCTTCTTTCTCATAGCCCACTCCTCCTACCCCCCTTAGATACTATGTGTGAAAAAATAAGGATACAAACATAACAAAAAACGGCAGAGGTTTGAAAGGATGGAAGGATTCATATATTCACTCTGCAGACAGCTTTTCAATTTTACTTTTTAGAAATTCCACTGTCACTACCTTAACAATGAAATAACAAACAAGCTTATGTCTCTAGAAAAGCAAATCTCAGTCTCTTAAGAGTAATATCCATCATTGTCACTGAGCAGTATGTTGCAGGCTTCAGAAACATTTCTATCAGAAAGTACATCAGATTGATACATTCTTTCTGTCCAGCATCTATCCTCTATATTGCTTAAAATTCTCTTTGTCTTTCAATTTGGAAGGGAATCTTTTGAAAATGTCCACTGATCACCCATATATTTCAAAGAATAATGGGGTCACTTAACACAAAGCCAGAGGAGAGAGCTATCGGGATTATCAGGAAAAACTTTCTGTCAGTGAAACCTATGAGATGAAATAGTAGCCCCAGCCCCAGAAGAATGATAGAAGTCCCTTGGTCTGAACCATTTCAAAGCAAGACCAGACACAGCAATCAATACTGCAGAGTACCTGGCTTGGGATAACACAGCAGACCAAACAATATAAGATACCAAGTATTTCACTCCTTCAATTCGATGGATTAATTCCAAAAATGTTTATAAAAGCTGGATGAGAAGAGGGCCCTTTTTAACTATTAAAAAAAAAAAAAAAAAAAAAAAAGCTAATGCCTCTTTGTCCTCAAAGTATTGGACAGCATAAGGCTTGTCAATCCCTCAAATCCCTTCAAAGTTCGCTTTGATGGAACCCCTGGGATACAAATAATGCAGTGTCTTTGTGCAGGGCTCTTGAACAAGAAGTAATTTACTCACAGTGGCATGTTAATGGTCTTGTACAGAGGTCAAGAGTACAAATTTCAATTTTATTTATTATCTCAAACACATCAGCAAACAGACACACATAAAGCATAAACAAACTGAAATGTTTCCATAAAATGTCACTCTGGGATTTTCAAAACAGGGAAACAGCATAGAAGTACCTACACTTACCTGTTAGCAACTATGTATGCGGCTTTATGGTGCTGAGGTAATTTACCCTAAATGCCAAGCCATAACAGGAAAGAAACAGATTTAAAGCCTGAAAATCCAATTTGTTGGGAGGATAATTTTTAAAGCTTAGTTTTTTGTTGTTGTTTTTTGTTTGTTTTGGTTTTTGTAATTCAATCAAACCAGCTCCCAGATATAACTCTGCAGTGCCTTAATCAAAATATGCAGCCTCCCCCTGCTTGTATATTGCACAGCCAAGCACAAAACTTGGTGTTTTATTTTAGTTTCTTAGCCAAGGAAATCTGCTCCGATTTACATTCTTGAGCTATCTTCCTTTCCCCCTGTATTTAAATACGTAAATCATTGTAAAGCAATGCAGAATTTGTCCAACTTACTTTGACAAGCAAAAAGCCCAACTACTCCATATAGTGAATACCTCAAGGATTTCAGAATTAGGCACGTATTTGCCTGTTCCGGGGCAATTCAAGTGGCTAAACAGTTATCTAATGCTGTTTTTGGAGTCCTATGGTGTCCTGTCTAACCTTCTGCTGCCACCCAAAAGGACAGTGGATTTTCCATAGACGCTGTAGCAAATCTGCCAGCCATAGACATCTGAATTATCCAACCCTTAGACATCAAATTGCTGAACTCCTATTCAAATTTTTCGCAGCTAAAACTCTCACTGATTTCAATGACACCAATCCCATAGCAACACTAAAAGCAGAACTCCTCTGTCAAAGTTACTCAATCTGTGAAGCTGAGAAAATAACAACTTACTGCACCTTCAAGACACGTTATGAATATTAATTTGCACGCTGAGGCAAGTATGTCAAACAACGTTGTCTTCCATTTCTGCATTTCTCCTCCCATTTGATTAACAGCAGGTTTTATACTGCTGGTTCCCCTTTCCCTCACTGCAACCTTGCACCAGTGTAATGGATGTCTATGGAACTCTCTTCTGCTAATGCCGGAAAAGAGATTCAATCAGTACTGTCCTTTCCCTTACATCTTTGATCTTACCCTGATTAAATCACAGATGGTCAGCCAAAAGTACTATTTGCCTGTATTTTTTTGTTTCTTTCATTTAAAAGATCAACTTTTACTGTGTTCAATAATATAGTCTTGATGCTTTGCTCACTAATACTAGTGTTCTAATGAAAGTTCACAATGCCATGTTGAGCATTGTGGACCATCAAGGAACTGGGTCTGTTTAGTCTGAGGCTGAGGGGAAACCTTATTGCTCTCTTCAAATACCTGAAAGGTGCTTACGGCAAGAGTGGGGTTGGTCTCTTCTCACTGCTGACAGGTGATAGGATGAGGGGAAATGGCCTGAAGTTGCGCCAGGGTAAGTTTAGGTGGGATCTCAGGAGAAACTTTACAGAAAGGGTTGTTAAGCACTGGAATAGGCTCCCCAGGGAGGTAGTTGAGTTACTATCCCCAGATGGATATGGTGTTCAGGGACATGATTTAGTGGAGGGTTGTTAGTTAGGGTAGTATGGGTAGGTTGTGGTTGGACTTGATGATGTTCAAGGTCTTTTCCAACCTGAGCAATCCTATGATTCTGTGTCCTCAGCTAGGATAAATAAATATTCTGTAGACTGGGACAAGTAACATGTAGTCTCTTAAGTACCAATTATTACTTCTGTCATTTTTGCATATTTTACTTTAACATATTTTAAAAAACAAAAAAGACAGGAAAGGACTTTCTGTATCCATTTCTTCCAGGGAAAGAATGACTGTTGTTTACATTAGGTATATTTCAGCCACCCACACATCTGCTTTAGCTAAATGCATAGAAATACTTCTTCATAACTTAATCAGCTCTTTATTTTCAAAAGTTAAACTGTTCTTTTACTACATCAGTATCTCTCCACTTCTCCTTAATGGAATCCATATGCTGCATTTTTATGTACTGTTTATCTGTATCAATATCTACGTCTCTGTTGGGTTTTAGTTATTGTCAGTGTTAGAAGAGTGGCAATATTTTCTGTTTATACCACATTCATCCAAGCTGATCATTTAAAAATATGTATTATTCTTCCACAGATCAACAGTGCTGTTGCCAGATACCTTCTGCATTTGAATACTGTAATGCTGTTAGTTAAGCAACAGAACAGATGTGCATTTGAGCATCTCAGCAGCCTCCATGAACAAAATTCTGCTTCTTCCAACAGGTAATGACCAGCAGTAATCTTTAAAATTTTCAGAAAACCATGACAGACTTTTTAGAGCAGATTCTCAGCTGCTATTAACCAGCTCAGTCCTAGTAAGGGAGATATACCTCTTAATATCTGCCAGGACCATGAGGTGTCTACCATTACCAAGTAGTGCCAACACACTAGACCTGATTCTTTAGTTCAACCAGGGGGTTTCTGCTGTGGGGGAAAAACATGTTCTCAAAGGCACAGACCGTACAATGTTTAGTATTTTACAGTATGTTGAGAGTGTATCAGGATGTAAGAAATAGATGTTTTTTTCCAGAAGCTGATGAAGGTGGGAATGCTTCTGATGGCTTCAGAAAATCTACACCACCTTTTCTGAGTGCAGAGACTGTTACTGCTCAGAAACTGTTTGAGGAAGAGCTTGGGAACACTTAAATTTGACAGTAGCTAACAGAAGAATTCTCATGCGGTATACAGGAACTCCACACTTCTGAGCCATACTTGGAATGTCAGGTATAAGAAACAGAATGTATTTAGAATTATTTCTACACTTGGGGAGGTTTCATTGTTTTGCAGTCTAATAAATCAGAACAGAGTTAGTTTTAAAAACCTTCTGTGTAATTGCATTCTAAGAGAACTCAGCACAAGCAGATAAGTAGATGAGCACTGCAAGGAACAAGGCAACCATACATAATTAAAGCATCTGACATCCACAAAAGGTGTTACTTTTTTAACAAGTAGTATCAATAAAAAGATTGCAGCAGGTAGGAACAAACTTCAAAAGAATCACAGATCCCAAGTACTTTAAAAAATACTTGATTTTGGACATCATCATTGGGAAATTGTCTTCAGAGTGTCCTGATTTTAAAAAATGGCAAATACATACTTCTTTGAAAGTAGGCTTTTCTATGTGATCTCATACTGGACACAGGAAAAAAATATATATATATGGAAAGTTCAACACTAAATACAATTTGAGGTCACAGTTACTGTTTCTGATTGTCCTGCCAAGCCCTTATAAGACTCTCACCTGTGATGTTTGCTTTGTGCTATTTCTTCATATAGAAAAAGAGAGCTAACAGTGTTTCCTCACCTCACTGGAGTGTCATGAAACTTAGCCAACAGCTGCATTTAGCACACTTTGATGCCTTTAAAGGCAAGGTGAAAAGGCAGAGCAAGGGTTCATCCTCTGTTATCATTTTATATAGTATAACAGAATTCAACCAGAGCCAATATACCGCTAGAGGCTGAAATGTGTACCAAAACATCAACAGCAAAACTACTAGATATTTCCTTCCTTATATTCCAGAATGATAACGAGAATGATACAAGTTATGCACAGAATAAAAATACATCTTTTTCCATCTGAAAATCTTTAAAAATTGTTCAGTAAGAGAGGCATCACAGGAAAGAAAAAGTTGCCATTAGGGAAGCACCACTGTCCATGGGCTGTCCAATTTTCAGGGAGTCAGAGTGCTCTGTCTTTATCTGATGCTGCCAGTGAGCTGCTGTGCTCAGTAATTTCCCTTCTTTATGCCTTATTTTTTTCCGTCTATACAATGGAAATGATGTATTTTACATAGCAAGCACCACTGAGATCTAAGGACAACAAATATCCATAAAACAGATCCCCCATTACTATTTCAAAAATAATCCTTTGTGCTTGCGTCTCTCTCTTTTTTTTCCCCGCATTTAGGGGCTCTGTATGGTATTTGATTCTCTACTACATTGAATGAAGGTTACAGAGATGGCTACTACATTTTTGATCAATAGAAAACTGCAAATTTTTTCTCCCAACCAATTCTTTCCAATGATCCAAAAAAACACATCAATAAAAAGCTCTGAATTGATGCTGTTTCCCTATTTCATGCCCTGTTTAAGTTCCCTGGGGATGACAGATTAATTTAATTAGTTTTATTGAACTGCCTAGTTGCTTTTATTGGCAAATCCACTCATACAAAGAAGGCTGCAAATTTCTCTTGGGGTTATCATTGTCCTACTGGTCCATTTTTTTTTTTTAAATCAAAGTGAATTTACTGTCATTTCTCATATAGTTTTCTGCTATGTTTTCTGTGGTTAGACTCAAATTTGTAAAGTGCCTTTGCTGACACTTATGTTGGAAGTTTAAAGGTGTTGTTTTTTCTTATCACGGTTAACAAAAAAAGGAAGCAGACAGCTACCATCAAATGGACTATGAACTAAATACATCAGGAGCTTTCACTGGGGAATTAAATTAATTTGATCCCAACACAGAATATAGCTCTTGCATGCCACCTGGAAGCAGAGAAATTGTCGGCCACTGTCCAACTTCCTCTGCCTGACAGCCTGCTGTGTCCAGAAGCATTAAAAGAGCAGCACTGAGGCTAGGAAGTATACATCCAAGGTTCAGTTTACTTGGAAATGGGTCTGATCAAAGCTCTCAGACCTCAACACTGAGCCAAGTAGGATGAAGTACATGAAATAGAGCAAACATAACAGCAGCAATGGACTGAACTTAATTCCAGTGGTCAAGTAGCCAAGAGCATGGAGAAACTGTAAATCAAAACTTGAGTTTGGCTAAGAATTTTATTCTAGCAACAGCTTATTTTAACAGCTGACCGATTCAGGATTTTATATATATATATATATATATATGGACATTTAAGTTAGAGAGGAGTAACTTAAAATTTGGACTAAATTTTTTATTCTTATTTATTTATTTATTCATTTATTTGATAGAAGGCCAAAGACGACACTTTGTGTTTGAATGGATTTCCCAGTCTTCCTCTGAGTTTAGGAAGAAGAGGTAAATGCTGCCTTCTAATTTTGGACACCAAATTCTTTCCATTAAACCTCCAATTCTCTTTATAAGACCTGAAAGAGTCTCTTGTCCTGTGCAGTAATTTTTTAAATAATCAGAGATCAGACATATTCTCACTGAAATAGATCCAAAATTGTTCCAGTGTTTAGTTTTGAAGACATCACACATTAGCCACACTTACAGAAAACAGTATCATGAATTCCTTTATAAATCCAACTTTCATGAGGCTTCTTTAACTGCACAGTAAAGACATCATTCAAGATGTTTTGCTGGATTTAAAAAGCACAGCAGAGCTGTACAGCCTCAGAAAAATGCTAGTTAGCTGTTCCATTATGAAACCTTTTCTACTCAAAGCTAAAGGAATAACAAAAACCAAACACGTTTGCTTGGCATAAACATAAGAGCATTTAGGGTTTCTAAAAGTAGTACAAATGAACATATTAAAATAATCAACCAAATGATTCCTCTTACCAAGATCATCAGTTTTGTTGGATTTGAACAGAAGAGGTGGTCTTTTTTTCTGCAGATACTTAAAACTTCTCAAATCTTAATAGAGAGCATGAAAAATTTCAGTTTCCTAGGCCCATGCTCTAAGTAGTACTTTGTATTACCAAGGGTTCACCAGCCCTTTCAACTATCCATTCATTCTAATATTATCCTTTTAACAAAAAACACCCTTTGGATGCTGTACACAGGAAAAGGGACTTTTTAGCCAGCCCAGATCTCAAGTGTCTTTCCACTACACGACCAAAAAAAGTTATTAAAATTCTTTCCAGTCATGCAGAGAGTGCTGCCATACTTTTATAAATATTATGCGCTTAAAATCAATCAAGTTCTGTGGGAGAATATATTTTTAAAATGCTCAGCTCAGGGTTCTTACATACCATTTAAGCAAGTTAATTCATGTTCTATCATTATTAGATCTGGTAGAAGTGAAGGAAAAGCCTTACAATAGAATTTATTGTCTATTAGTCTATAAAATTCTGCCACATCAGCAAGCACACTTTAAAACAAATAGACTTTGAGTCACTGCTTTTTTAACAATGCCAAAATGAGGAAGACTAAATTCCTATATCAAAGATACGATTTTATGGTCCCATTTAGTTTAAATCACGTATATATCACTAAATAAATTACACAGGATTTAGAAGGACCTTATTTTGACTCCAAATTTTGTTCTATTCAAGCTAACAGGAGTATTTTCTCAAATATCACAATGAAGATTTGATCTCTTTTCACAGTATACAGAGAAGCCAAAGGTAATATCACACTCAGATATAAAAAGACAGCATTTAAAGCGTAAGATTTCCTTTAATAAGATATTAGCAACCCTTAAAAATCCAGTGAAAGCCAGGCTTGCAAGAATTCATTCATATTTGGTTTCCCATATTTACAAGAATTGAACTATTCTGTCAGAAGAAGACCCTAATGCATTCACAATTGCCTCGTCTAGGCTAACATCTAGTCTCAAAGGAATCTGTCTAGGTAGCCCAGATCAGTCAATGATGCTTGGATTTTGTACTCATGGTGTATATATTTTTTTCAATTTTATTGTGTGTAAATTTAACTAATGAAGAGAAACCACACACTAGTTAGGGAACCAGCTTCTTATGAGATGCTTGCAGAAGTAACAAAGAAACTCCTGGTGAAAATATCCCTGCAACCCAACTAGGGAGATGATAGTACAAATTTATGTACAAGTGAAAGTCACCTTAGATAAATACGGTACTCTGAAATCAGTGGAATCCAATCAGTTCTATTTGTTTCTTCTGTTTGCAACGTTACAACCTAATTTACAAACATAACTGAATAGGTTTGGTTATTTGTGTACACAAAAATATCTCTATATCTAATGAGGCAGGACTGCAAATTCTAACACTAATGCTCATTGTAGGAAGATGCAGAGTGTGGATCTACACTTTTATCAGGCCAAATTCAGAAAGATAACCTGTAAATGGCCACAAATGTACCTCCACAGTGAGTATCTGAACTTATGACATGAAAGTGAACATTTCTGGAGCCTATTAACAGATAGTCTTCTTAAGCTATTACTGTTGCTTTTTTAAAAATTATTTTTTAAAAGACAAATGTCTTATTTTTCAAGTGCAAAATCGAGAAACTAAGAATGTGATATTTTGCAGAATGTTTTTGCACTGTTCTGATGCTAAAATGCCTTTGCCTTAAGTGGAATTTCTACAGGTCATTAGTTTATAATGCAAACCAGCACCTTCGGGTGTTTTTAAAGGAAAATGAAGACAGTAGAAAAATAACCTGAGCTATTTTGTTTACACCAGTATAGGAAGCTACATTTCTAAGCATTTGATTCAGTTAAAACTCTACCTTTGATATACCAAGTTTTAGTGGCAGATGCTGTAGTGACAGTGAAAGTGACTGAAATACACGCTGAAGCTTTTTGCAAGTAGCATCATGATATGAAGCATGCTTCTAAGATAGGACCTATCCCCAGTGCATCAATCATACATAAAGAAGACCAGAAGCTAATTTTCAATCCTCTTATCTCATCCCCCAGTGCCTCCTTTCTCTTCTATTTTTTATTGGGAGGAGAGACAGAAGGCTGCCACAAGATTATTTCTGAGGCAGTTTTGACTCCCCCGCTGGTTTTCTGCTCAGTGCCTGTGACTGACACTTAGTTCTGCCTGAAGGACAAGTACAGGACAGACTTCTGAGTGCCAGTCAATTGAGCATGCCACATGGTGTAATTGGAAAACATAGTACTTCCGCAGTAAGATGAGGATATCATTCTCAGTGCAAAGTTGTAGTAAAGAGAATTATAACTGAGTAATATGTAACTCTCAGTTATTTTTATTGCACCTGAAGGAATGGCCAGAATAAATGAACCTAAGCTACAGAATTTGGATCCAAATCTAAACTTCCTGTAACTCAGCAAAGCTCAAATAAAAATTAGCTCCACCTTTTGTTTTATCTGTAAAGCAGAAGACCTTTTCAATCTAATTACCCTAATATGATATTCCTTCACCCAAGTTACTTGTGGAGCCAGTTTTGTGCTTACCATAACATAGCACACAAAGCCAGCATTAGTAAAACAATGAAACTGTCCAAGCTGCGCACATCTTAGGTCGCTGTGTACTACAAAGTATTTTTCTTAGCTGCTTCTTTTATGCATAGTTTCCTAGCAAAATGACATGGGACTTATGTGAGGAGAGGCTAGCCTTCCATATATTGCCCCCCACAACGTTCCCAAATAAAGCAAAACATGGATAACCACCTGTAAGACCTCAGCAGTGTGTGAACCAGACTAAGGAAAGCTGTCATTAGGGATTTCACTACTGTCAGGAGAAATAAAAACATCAGAAGGATTTGCCTAAGGTCACAAAGCTGAACTATAAATACTACTGCTGCACTTCTTACCATCCTTTCAGGCTGCAATTTCTGTTGGGAGATTTGGGATGTACATACCTTTCGAAAGAGAAGTGAATGTGCTTAGAAACTCTTCATATGACTGCTCATGGCTATTAATAAATTGATCGAGGATGCAGTTGTTAATCAGTTGTTCTCCCATAATCCAAACCTTGCCAGTCAAATAGGTATATCTGGGTTAGTAGACTATTCCTGCAAAAAAAAAAAAAAAAAAAAAGAGCCATATGTATCTGTAGGCAGCAGACATATGAACTGAAGAGTCCCTAACATTTATAACCCCTAGAATGTCATTTTTTCTTCGCTCCTTGTGAAGTCCCAATCTCTTCAGTGGGACTGTGTACCACATTTCCCCTGAACTCAAGGGCATGCAGTAACTTAAAGTACAAAGAGAGAAAGTGTGAAGATGTATGCCTGAAATGTATGTTCTTGGGTAATATGGGCCACATAAGAGCCAGATTCTCTCAGCGGGGTTCCTTCCCCTCACTTTGAGTTGTTAGTCTTCAAATCTGTCAGACCCCTGCCTTCTTTGCAGAAACAGTGACACCACTCGCTAGCTTGTTGGATCTTGCAAGTAGGACACCTGTACACTCAACACTTGGACCAAATCCATCATTTTGCAGGTGCACTACTCACTATACCATCAAAGCCACAAAACCCAGATTTTGTACAGCACGTGAATCACAATGTACATGTGCACGCCGAGGCAGCGCACAGGACAGGGAGAGTGTGATAGAGCTGGGCAGCCGTATAGAAAAGCAAGGACCTTGTCTTGAGAAGGGAACAAATGCTGAGAGCTGCAGAAACACTATGCATTATTTTCTTAACTTGTGTAAATACATTTTAACAGCTGTGTGATATTAAATAGTTGATAATATTATGAATTTTTTGTACATGTAGGACCAGAGTGCTAGCAGTAGGAAGACACAGGTGGGGGCACGGACACACAGAGCTGCCACTCTCTCCCATAGTAGCAACCTAATCAGAAAATTTAAACAACCAGTTTGCAGACACAAATGTAATAAGGATGCAAGAATGCATTATTCACCTACTGCTTGATTTTCACACATTCCCATGCTTCTTTCCTCAATTTACCACAGCATTAGAAAGCATCCTTTGGGAATGAAACCTCAATTCTTCATCAAAACTTCAAATCTAACTTCAAATACACTAAGGAAGGGCTGCCAACCTGATTTTATACTTAATAAGATCAAGCCAGAATTGTTCCAAGCTTGGAATGAAAACAAATCATCATTTCTAATGTCAAACTCTAATTCTGCTGGATTGCCGACTTGTAAAGAAGGTAAATGTTTCAAAGATGTGAAAACACCTGCATGCCCACATGACCTGAAGCTGGAGTTCACTAATGTTCTGCAAAAAGCAAACACATATTAATCTCTGTGGACTGACCAAGAAGAATATCATTTACCAGACTCTCAGAGCAGTTTATGCAAATCATGGTGGTTTCAGAGGGAAGCAATGCCATTCTATTCCTCATTATTGTTCAGTTATTACAGTCATTATTTGAGGTAAATTTCATTATATGAAACACTGCAGTGATTTGGAAGGCCAATGTCATAGGAAAAAAATATACATACATATATTTAATACAGTAATGACAAATTGATAAGCCATTTGGGGGGGGACATTTGTATAATGAACAAAGTTGAGCGGCAGCTTTCTCAGTGAATGCTGTGTTCTGCAGCTACCCAGATACCCAGTCATGCTTGAGACTAAGCACCCAGATCAGGCATCTGCATTTTGCTATAGCTCAGCTCTTACCCTCCTACTCAGCCTCTGCTTTCTATAGAACTTGAGAAACCACTTCAAGTTTTAACATCCTGTACTGGTCAAGCTGTGGAGGAGCAATAGTACAACAAGACCCTGGAGGAATACCAGCTTTTGGTCATTATTGTTAGCTAGGGTGCAGTGCTGAATTCAACTTGACAAAGTTTCAGCCATATTACAATAGTGAAAAACAGAACATCAACCTCATGAAAAAGCCAGCACTGGATGTTGTTGGAATATAATCCAATATTTAATACCCGAAATCTCCTGATATAATCTAAAAAAGAAGTTATCCCTAAAGGTTTTAAACATACATTACACTGATCTTATGCATTTTCATCTAGCACGTACTTCAATATGCATGTATTGGGAAAAGCTTCACTAGAAGAGTAATCTTCTTTAAAATATAGTGGAGAGAATGCCCTGGATAGTTCAAGCATGGAAGAAGATGGGCAGCATTCTTTACTGAAATACAGACCGAATTTTTGTCCAAGACAAAGCAGCATATCCAGAGTAGTTCTGCTACAGCCAAGATAGCTATTGCTGCCCAACACTCGTATATGACAGCTGCTACCAACTGTGTCAATGCCATTCCTCGTTGTTAAGGAAATAACTTATAATTCATAGGTGACATTTCTTTATTTCTTCTTCTGAAAAACACAAAGAATATATTACGTAACCTGAGTTCACTGAATTATTAATATCTTAATAAATCCTATATTGGAAAAGAAGGGAGAAAACTCTACTTGTAGTTTTGCCATCCATATGTTTATTTTATCTCCATTGCTTTTATGAGAACATTACAGTTCAGTTTAAAAAAAAAAATCTAAAGCAAGAAATGAATAGAAAAATGGAACACAGAAGTAATAATCCAACACAGATTTAATCTTTCCTTGCACAGCTACAGAGCTGTTAATTGAGACTACAGAATCAGGATACTAGATACTTAGTATCTAGTATATCTAGTATATATACTTAGGATACTTCAGTAAGAAGAACCTGTTAGGTCCAAATGCAAGCTTAGGTTCTCTCAGAAGAACACTCCTTCACCCAACCAATAGAGAGGAGCTATACCTACATCTTCCACTTATTTTCAATTACTTTGAAGAACTGCACAGTCTTATTGTACCAGCCTAAATAAAAGCACAGATGTCAGCACTCAGCGTACACATTCCTGAAATTGAACATGCGGTTAGGATGGATGATACGATTACGAAGTGTTCAGAATCTGAGCTCAACCTGTCAAAGTTTTTGTATTTTTCATTTTCATTCACTTCGGTTTTCTGCCATTTCCCACCTATTTTATTATTGGGCCTTTCTTAAATGAACTCCAGAACTGTCAGCTCCAGAGAAGTTTTGCAATGTAAACAATTGAAAGCAGACGGACCAGAAGACTCTCAGGAGGAAGAAAAAATAACATAAGCTATTTTAACTTACAGTAATGGATTGGAATAAATCCACCATTTAAGAACTGGATACACTCCCACCCCTAGGAATGAACTGACTACATTGTTCAGATGGAGAGTAACTACCACTGAAACCAAAACTTCCCTTTTTTCTCCTAAAGGGCATCAAACTAACTCAAGTGTCAAGGAGATTCATTTAAGCAGCAACTGTTATTTCTTCTTTTCACATCTCAATCCTGCTCGTTCATCCAAATTACTATAATGAGGTTTCTTGAGGCGATCATTCATTTAGTCTTGCTGATCATCAGCAGATTGTGCAAAATCAATTTTATTTCTCAAAATACAGTCTTCTTCACAGCAGCTTAAGCCAAACCAGAAATCTCTGCACTGAATCACAGAGCAGATCAAGTGAATATTAGCATGATTTCAATTACGCAGTTATTAGTTCCATTAAACATTCAAATGCAGTGGAATATGGTTTTCCTGCATTTTTGAGTACTCCAGTACTTTTGGCATAGCTGAGTCAGGTTCCCACACTATGAACGTGCTCTAGTAATTCTCAATTAAAATAAGGATATTCAGAAATACACATAGATAGATCACTTGTGGGCTCATGGAAATTATCACTACATACACCTGCGCTCAAGATTTTATAAACTATGTGCAAATCAGATCAAATTTATTATTTTTACATCTTACATGCTGTTACCATTGGACTATGCCTGATCTTTTCCTCATGTACAGCCAGTACAGGAAACAATTTGTCACAACTAACCTTTTCCAAAGGAGTCTCTAATACTTAAGATCTAACTAACACCTCATAAATGCAATCTTCCTCTTTTACAACCCACAACACAGAACAAAGGAGTAAACATTTCTCTAGCAGCTCTCATCCACAAAGGTTTCATATACTAATCTGCAATAGAAAGACCTTAATTTTAGGGACTCTTTTGACCTGGCTACTTCAGCAAGGAAAGCTGCAACCTCAGCATGTCCTTGAATGTTTTTGGTTGCACATGGACACAACACAAGCATCCCAGGATGACACTTCAAAAGTGGGCCAAGGGAAAGGAGTGATCCTGCAGGCTCTTGACTGCACTGAGAAAGGCAGAAAACATTTTTAGTGGTGCAGAACAGAAGGTTACCCACTCTCCAGAAGGCAGTCAGCTGTTTCCTTGCTGGCTAAACAGCTGCAGAGCTACAGTTGCAGAAGAAAAGCTTCTGCCCACAGTCCTGCCCTACTTCTCTTCCCCCCACCCATCCACCCTGACAGCAGAAACCCCTGGCCACTGCCAGCTGCAGGGCAACCCAGCCACAGGAACGAGCTGGAAACAAAAGTTTCAATTACAAAGCACAAAAACTTTCAAATGATGCTTCTTGCAGCACCTCTCAATTCAGTGCGATCTGCAGCAGCTAATCCTATTTAAATCAGCTGGATGTTTGCCACTGCCTTCAGCAGGAGAAGGTCTTAAGGGCGTACACATAATGCATCAGCAATTTGCTTGAATGGGAGCTGCATCTGCTTATGTAAGTGCATTACCAAGCCTCAGAGTCGACCTTCCTGATGGTCAAAAACACAGGCCTCTCACACACAGCTTGCAGAGGGTTTTACAGGATGTTTAAGGGCTCTAATTGCAAGTAAGCACACTGATCCTGCTCGGTTTCAGTGCTGTTATGTTGGTACCATACACGAGCAGAGGATTTAGGTTTTTGTTACTGTTGAGTTGGGTTTTTTTCTTGGTTGTTTGATTATTTATTTATTTATTTATTTATTATGATTTTCCAATTGCTTCGCAAGTGATATGCACTTTAAAGACCACCTAGAGACCTTTGACAAAGAGTAACGTTTCCTGTGACCAAACACTTCTGAAGCACAGTAGCCACTGTCCCCTGGAGTGTGATCTTCCAGGATGTTACTATCAAAGCACAGCTGGTTGTAATCAGCTGTTTTAAACCAGGCCTACAAATAAAGCCCAGTCACACATATATTAAATGCTTTTTACTGATGGTTTTGGAAGAGACAGAACACTGAAAACTCCCCGTGCCTTCTTTCCTCTACAGGCTTGAGCCCTGGGTTTTGGCTAAATCACTAGCCACACGTCTGCATCCTGAATGGTTACTTCCACAAACAAGTAGGATGGAATCCCCTGTCTTGCCTCCCTGAAGCGTGTTGCTGTAACTCATAGAGAGCCATCTCCACTCCTGGGATGGAAGTTTACTGGCAGATAATATACTGACGGGTGTGGAAATATCTCAGTGCAACTTGGAATGCCTTGGGATGAAGATGTAAATCATATATTACCTAATTAAGTGTAGTAGGAGAAAATGAAGTGAAACAAAGCATCTCCATGACAATGAGCAACCTGCTGAAAACATAGTATGTCAACGTTCTTAAAACAGAAAATTGTGAAGAAGTCTATTGATTCATTTTCACCTTGGTTCTCTGCCAAATAATTTCAAGTTGCAAACCCTAGATATTCCTGCTGTGAACTGCACAGTTCTGAACATGATTTTTCTGCCTTGCAGATACATTATTCCAAAGCTACCAGCTGCTTGCAGATCTTCCATAGCAGTTTGTCACTGACAGTTACAGAAGACCATTTTGGACAGACCACATCCTCATCCAAAACCAACATGATGTTGCCAACAAACTAATTTCTCTGTCTTCTCATCCACAGTAATTGGAAAAAGAATTTCCAGAGATAAGACACATCAAGTAGCAGAAGGAGAATAAAATGAATATAAAATATTAAACAAGACAAGAGGAGGTTGGATTTTATCTTAAATATTTGTAACTCTTTTATCAGTAGGTCTTTTGATCTCAGATCCAAACAAGGGTTAGACTATGTGAAGCGCTCAATACGAATCTGTCAAATATCATCTAAGCGCTACTGAAAATACAAATACATCTGATCTGAATACCCTTAAGTTATGGGCAAAGCTAAGTTCTCTGGCCTTGAACCCTGCAGTACAGTTTCCTTCGCTCCTTGTTTTGCTGGAGAAGTAATAGGCCCACGTGGACAATACAGGGCACAATGCCTTACAACTGCTATATTTCAGATGGGAAACTCTACCACATCCTATCTACATTACAGTTTTTCAATATCTCCAGATGATTTTTCACAAACATTGGGTGTGTTTGCTTTCCTGTACAAACCAAATTCCATTACAAGCTGTTCTTATTTCTATTCTCGCTGCAGTTTCAAATGGGAGAAGAGGCATTTCTAAAATACTGTGTGGCAGATGTTGGAACTCAGGAGTGAGTAAAATAGGTTCAAGGAAACAGAAGCAAGGAGCTGTGAAGAGTGAATTGTTTTCTAGGTTCTTCAGTTTACTTGCTGTGCTATGTTATATAAGTAGTTTATCCTCTGTGCCCCAGCACTGCTGGCTGCTGAAAGAATATGTTCCCATAGGACTTTGCAGAGTCTAACTTGAAGAAAAGCTCTGTGAATATGATGAAAAATGCCACAGAAGGGAGCAAAGTTTTCATTCTTTAAGATCTAATCAGAGGGTCACTGACTTCAATGGGCTTTGGACTGGAAATTTAGTCAGTCCTCACTCATTCTTTTACTACACATTGAAATTAGTACACCTTTGAACACATAAAAATTACTTCAGTTTGTATTTTACATTACACTGGCAGCAAAAAAAATTCCAAAAAAGATCACAATCTTGATGGGTTAAGCAGAGTAAAGAATTAAGCTACAAAGAAGTGCATGCTCCAAGCTTCAACAATTGTTCAACTCGTTCAGCTGCAAAGAGTTAAAGCTCCCAAAGGCTGGTGGGTTTCTTGTTGTGCCATCTGAAGACAAGAGAGGAAAGGAAAAAAAAAAAAGAGAGAAAAAAAACGGTCACAGCCAGTTAGCCACAGTAGACTGAGTTCTCAGGAACACATCTGCAAATTGAGCAGATAGATTCCCCTCCATGCCACAAGCCCCTGTGCTGTCAGAGAAGATTCCTCATAGTGCTCACACTTGAATCTCAATTACATAGAAAGATTTTGGAGGACACAAAAGCACTCCAACAGCCAGGTACGTCTGACTTACTGTTTTACCCAGAGCAAACTTGGTTGATACACTTAAGAAATTTTTTAAATACCGTTTCTCAAAACAATTGCTTTCTTAATCCTCTTTATGGAGTACTTCAAAGCTCTGCAGGTATCTGGATATTATTTCGATTGTGAAGAATTTGGAAAGAGTACTTGCTTGCTGTTTTGCAAAAGGAGACCCTGCATATCAGACAGAGGAAAAGAAAAAATATATAATATTGCAAAACAAATTTAAATGTACTGTAGATAACTGTGTTGCTGCCAAGTTACAAATAATTACAAACTAATGACAGAGTTTGATGGCCAGCGAGCAGCATTTACCAACTAAGACTCCATGCTATCCTGCAATCTGTTTCCTCTCCATGTCTAATCACTGCTGTTCTAATACCTTATTTTATGACTGAAAGGTGCTTTTGGTTTGCTGCAGTTCATAAGATCTAATCATTTACTATTTGGCAACATTCCAATTACTGTGAAATTAATATGAATATGGATGTTGTTTTGGGGTTTTTTTATGTCATGTTAGTAATAGCTTAGAGGTGGAAATCAGCACAGCCCAAGATGAGCCACACAATGTGAACACGCTACAAGTAGCACGAACAACCTGGAAAGACAAAACAATCCCAGCAAGGGCCTAAGGAGCTACTTCTGTCACAGAATCCAGAAGAGATTGTCTCCTTCACTTACTGAACTGCTTACTTATTTAAAGGCCAAGGAATACTAAGCAGTGACAAGGAAGAAGTGTTTTTAAGTATGTTTTATTTAACCTGCACATTCTGTATGTCTATCAATCTCATTTTTAATTATTTTCACTGGTCTTTTCTCCACTCTTATCTCCAACAGTTTCTCTGGATAGTATATACTTAAGAACTCAACACTGTCAACACATCAGTTAAATTGTTTGCCATTTTTAATACTCCTTTGATTTCAAATACAAACAAGTAGGAAAATACCGTAATCCTAACTTACTGGTGTGCTCATGGCATCCTTAGTGTGGAAGTAAAATTACTTTACTAAAGACCATAAAAACAAAGAAGCTACGTAACCACACAATATGAAAGACAGGAAATACAACCCAGTAAACCCAAATTTGTGCATACTCCTCTAAAAAGACCATTTTTCGAATAGCTGTAAGAAACAAGCAGCAAAGATTTCTGTTTAGCATCTCATGTGAATGTAAACAATTTGGCAAATTTCTCTTAATACACATAACAAAAACATCCTCAGAACGGGGTTAGCTAATTTAACTGACTCCTGACTGAACTTTGCTTACAGTGCAGTACTTCTGAAAAGGAATCTAAGCACAGAAAGAACCACCACCTTTAGGCATTCAAGGCCAGGCTGGATGTGGCCCTGGGCAGACTGGTCTAGTGGTTGGTGACCCTGCCCTCAGCAAGGGGGCTGAAACTTGATGATTGTTGAGGTCCTTTTCCACTCAGGCCAATCTAGGATTCTATGACAGAAGCACTCAGACCAGTTATACAGCAAGTGCTGCTTCACCATGATATTTGAGTGATACCACAATATACAAAAAGAGAATTGATTCTTTCTTTCTTTTTCTTTTTTTTTTTAATTGACAACAGTAGGGGGTAGGGGCTGTGTCTTCCCTCCCATGTTCTATGGCCCAAGCACATCTAACAAGGCTCACTTACCTGCAAAAGCATTTAATGGCAGATCCACACACTAGCACTGCAGCTTGCATACCAGCAAATGGCACAGGCAGGCAGTATATTAACAGCATATAGAAGTTCTTATTGTACATGAGAATGTATTCAGATGGCAATTTGATATAGCCAGTGTCATCAGTCCCACAAACTAGCCCCACAGTAAATCTTGCTGTAAGCACTGTTCTGGAATCCCCAGGTTTTGATGGCACAACACTAGAAGATATTCATCCTTCCTTAAAGAAGAAGGAATCCTCTGTTTCTTGTTTTTGCTATTACGGCAAAATGAAAACCAGGCACAATAAAAACAGGAATCCTAAAGAATTCGAAAAGAGAAACTGTGTTTCAAAACGTGGAGGGACTTTTGGCAGGGCTTTTCCTTCAAATAATGCACTTTGAAGCTAGCTCACAACTTTAAACTGTGCAGATTTGGCAAAAGCTGCACCCGAGAACTGGATGCTGACCGAAAGGCACGGTTCTGCTGTCACTACAGACTGGTCAGTCGGTTTCCTCCCTGGCATCTTTGCTCTCCTGAGCAGTGTTACTGCACAGGCTGACTGCATTAACTGTTTTAGATTTCTGAACAAACATGTTAAAAAAAAAACTGCTTGGAACCTACTCGTGAAAGCATACAACATGACAAATTCAAACTGCAAGCCCCACAGATGAATGTGTTGGCAAGACAAAAGCATGGGGCAGTCAGCCCATCGATCCTAAACAGAGCCAGGCAGCGCGCAGGCACTAATACGGTTAGAAACACGGCTGGACCCGACTGCTCCGACACGTCTTCAACTAATCTTGATGTTTGCCTTGTAGTCCCGCACGCTGTTCAGCTTAAGGAGGCCGGTCCCGCGAGCCGAGCTGGCCGGGAAGCCCAGCCGAGCACTGCAGGCCTGTGCGCTACGGGCTCCCCCCACCGCTCCCAGCGCTGCAGGCCCCGCGCAAGCACCCGCCTTCTGTCAGTCTCGGGGGCGGGTCCGCCCGCCGACGGCAGCGATGCGAAATAGCCCCGGCCGTTTCGGCCCCACTCACCGCACGCGGACCCCGTCGCACCCGGGGCGGCCTCGGAGGTTAGCGTGGTAGCTCCACCGAAGGAAAACTACCGGCCCCAGCAGGCCCCGGGGCCGGCGTTTCCATGGGAGCCCCGGGCCCGGTGCGTGGCCTTTACTGCGCTGCTCGAGTGGAAGCAGTAGTGCTGGCCCAGCGGCCACAAATGCAAGCATTATGCTTATAAATATTACCAGGTTCTTTACAAAATTCCGCAGAAGTGGCATGCAGTTTAAATGGTGAGAGAAGTGACATGCAAATTTTAATGCCATTTATTCAAGGAGATAGTCTCACAGAGTGTTCAAAACATCTTTCTTTTGTGTTGTTTGCCTCAGATACTACAAGATGACCCAACCAGCAGATGCAATGTCGCTGCAGATGGTATCAGCTGTCAGCAATTCATCCTTGCTTCAGCCAGGTTCTTCCCTGTTGAATTTTGATGGGCATGTCTTCTTTTTTGGGCAGAAAGGATGGCCGAAGAGATCCTGTCCCACAGGTGTTTTCTTCCTTGATATAAAGCAGAATGAGCTCAAAATGAAACCTGCTGCCTTCTCTAGGGATTCCTGTTACCTTCCTCCACTCCGCTACCCAGCTATTTGCACACTTAGGGACAGCAGGGAGTCCGATAAGCACCAGTACATCATTCATGGTGGGAAAACACCTAACAATGATCTTTCTGATAAGGTTTACATTATGAGTATGGTAAACAAAACTACCAAGAAAACCACATTTCAATGCATTGAGAAAGATCTAGATGGAGATGTCCCTGAAGCTAGATACGGACATACAATTAATGTAGTTCATAGCCGGGGAAAAAGCATGATTGTTGTATTTGGAGGTAGATCATATATTCCCCTTGCACAGAGAACTACTGAAAAATGGAATAGTGTAGTTGACTGTTTGCCGTCTGTGTTTCTTGTTGATTTTGAGTTTGGATGCTGTACATCATACATACTTCCAGAGCTTCAAGATGGACTTTCCTTCCATGTTTCAGTTGCCAGGAATGATACAATTTACATTTTGGGAGGCCATTCACTTCAAAATAACACCCGGCCTCCCAGCCTGTACAAGCTAAAAGTTGATCTCCCGCTGGGCAGCCCAGCTGTGACCTGCTCTATCTTGCCAGGGGGAATATCTGTGTCGAGTGGCATTGTGACTCAGACTGGTGATACTGAATTTGTCCTTGTTGGGGGCTACCAGTCTGACAACCAGAAACGGATGATCTGTAACACTATAGTTTTGGAAGATAACAAAATAGAGATTGTTGAAAGGGCGAGCCCAGACTGGACACCTGATATTAAACACTGTAGGATGTGGTTTGGCTGTGATATGGGCAAAGGGTCCATATTGTTGGGCATTCCTGGGGCCAACAAACAGTTAATCTCAGATGCAAACTACTTCTACATTTTGAGATGCAACAGAGCAGAAGAGGATGAAGAGGAAGAACTGACAGCACAAGCGTGCAGTCAGGCATCTACCGAAGACCAAGGAGACTCCACTCCATTTGAAGATTCCGAAGAGTTTTCTTTTAGTGCTGAAGCCAGTAACTTTGATGTTGATGACATTGATACTTACAATGAAGATGATGAAGAAGATGAATCAGAAACAGGGTACTGGATCATCTGCTGTGCCAGCTGCAATATTGACATTAACACCTGGGTGCCTTTCTATTCAACAGAACTCAACAAACCTGCAATGATCTTGTGTTCCAGTGGATCTGGCCATTGGGTTCATGCGCAGTGTATGGATCTGTCAGAGAGTATGCTTCTACGGCTCTCAGAAGCAAATGTCAAGTACTTCTGCAATGAGCATGTTGACCTTAATAAAGGGCTGCAAACTCCCAAAAAGGTGGTGCATCTGAAAAAGCAACCCATGAAACGATTGCACAAAAAGAAAACCATGAAGTTAACCACACCAGTGAAAAAGTCTTTTCTTCGGAGATTATTTGAGTAGATTTGTACCACTGATTTATATTCAGCTGGGAGACTAAAACAGCTAGCAATGGTTGAAACAAAATGGGATCCTGAGGTTCCTACTGATCGTTTTATTAAATTGATGTTATCTCAATATTTCAGTTATATTTCGAAGCTCATGAACAGTTTTTGTTTCGTATGTATATTATTGTAATATCCATATAGGAAGCTCATCACAGAGGGCATTGTACAAACACGCAGTCAGATATTGGTAACTCAGTGCTGTATTTTTAACAGTAGTATAACTTACTCTCCAATCGTTCCCAGTAAATGTGGTAGAACTGCTTGTAGGAAAAGATGTTATCTCATTTACTCAGTGGTGTTAACATCTGTCAGTAAACAAAGACCATATTGCCCATTTTATTTTCTTTTTTTAGTCTTAGTGAGTAGTTCTAGAAATATTTGGCCTAATTTATAAGTGCCTTACTCCAATTTTGTGTTAGTGTAATGAGCTAAAATTAGACTAATTAGTCTGTTTTTAAATTGAAGTGATTTTTAGGTCCCTTGTGTCAGAAATAATGAAATATTCAGACACTGAGGGTCAGTTATCTTCAGGGCCTTCCATTACATTCCATCTTTCTTTTCAAGCATTTGATTCTGGATAACTCATTTTTTATTTTGAAAGGTACTGAATGGTGATGTGTCAGTTTTGGCCAGCATTAAGGATTATCACCTCGCAGTAAACATTAAATTGAGTTTGTAAACCACTGTGCTTAACAACTGCTTTGCACTTGTATTTTTTAAAATATATTAGTTGGATAATTAAGTTTTTAATAAAAATGAGTGGGTTATTTTCACCTGTTCTTGGAGTAAATCAAACACTGCAAATCTCAAAGTCTGGGAAAGGACAGTATGTGTGCTTGGGAGGTCCATCTAAGGTCTTTAAGGGGTCTGGCTTCACAGCTGCCGCATGCTGTGAGCTACCATTGACTTTAGAAGTTCCTTCTGATGAACAGGACTTTTATCATTTACTCCGGGTCTTCCCTTTCACATTTCTTTCTCTGCTCCTGCAGGGTGACTGCGTAGAGTGTGACAGCATGAAAGTGCAAGCTGTTGCTCAGGGTGACTCACTGAGCCAGTGTTGCATCATGAGGGTGAAAACAAATGCAGCTAGCTGCTCAAAGCATGGGGGCAAGATTGGATTCAGTTAGAAAAGGACATTGTCAAGGTTGAATAGCCCAAGAGTTTACTAACTTGTTGTGGTATCTTTTATTGGCTATCTGTAAAGCCTCATCATTTTTTACTTGATTTTTTATTTTTATTACTGTTACAAACATCTTCTCAAAAAATCAATACCATCCATTCAACATTTGTGAGCTAACACTAATAGCTCAGTATTCACAGTCCAGTTCTTGTGCTGGAGTCCTGAATAACAAGGAAGAGCAGCAGGAGCAGCTGTCAGCCATCTGATCAGTATGTGCAGACCCTGAGCAGCCACCCCTTTCAAAAGCAGCAATGTGTTCCCATCAGCACAAATTGTATGCACAGTACTCCCTTTGACACCTTCACGAGTCAACAGTAGAGGATAGTAAAGGGTAACAAGACAAAATTTCTATTTCCAACCACTTATATTCTGACGGAGGTTACAATGTGGGTAGAATTTGTAAATGGGAAGTAGATCATCCAGAGACTTGTTTCATCCATTTTTACATTAAATCCATAGATTTAAATAGTCTCCTCTTTCCTCAAAATACGCACAGAATGAATGAGATGTATGTTTTTCAAAGGAATAAATGAAAGTTAGAGCCACGTAAAGTCCCTTGAAACTGCTGAAACTCGATAGACAATATCCTCTTTTGTCGGTTAGTCATAGGTATTACTCAGCCAAATTGTCATTAAAATATACATTCAGCACATGTTACAAACTTCATTTGCATCAACAACAAACAATCTCCACATTAAAATTCAAGAACATCATCACAACACTGACAGGAGGACAATAGATGCACACAACAGAAATCCACCCCTCATCCCTTCACCACTGTACAGCAGTGAAGGACTCCTCACAATTACCTCAGTCCCTGGCAATAACCAGTTTGCGTTTTGCCTGTTACCCAGTTGCTATCGATATCTCAAATTCCTGAGGAGCCACACTGGGCAACAAACTTGTTTGGTCTATGACTTTTTTAAATGCACGTGTCACTTCATAAGGAGGGAGAAATTGCTTAGTCAAACTATGTCCTAGCCTTGCAGTGAAGGGTAGTAGAACAAGCATTAAATCACATTTCAGAGTTACTGCTGGAAGAGTAAATCATAGGTAAAGTAAAATATAAAATTCCTAAGGACTCAGGCATAAGGAAGTGTGTGAGCACTGACCTGTAAATGAAGATGCTTCACATAGTATTCAAGGTTGCAGAAAATATTTAATTATTTGATAATTCTGATGAAGCTTTTGAGGCATGTACTTGTTAGAGCATTGATTGTCTTTAAAACCAGCTAATCAATACGTTTCTTTCTCATGCAGGGTAGAATTAGAGGATAAAATTAAGCAGATTTGAGTGCAGAAGTAAATCCCTTTTGTGCCTGTATCCTACTGACCTGTGTATTTTGTAACCACAACAAGCAGCATCAGGGTTCCCAGTCACATTTTAGTGTTGCTGTTGTTATCATCAGCTTTTAAGATAATAGTATATGGTTTTACTGCTTGTGGAAGGTACTTAAATGCTGAAGTGCCTAATTAATCTACAGGAAAGGCACAGAACAAACTTTAGTGGTAGCACTAAAACATGTGTCATAGTTCAGAGTGACTCATTGCACGAAAAGACCATTGAAAAGAGTGGAAATAATGCCACTGGGAGCCCAAAGCAAAAGGAAAAGATTGTGCTCGGGTTGAAAAGGAATCTGTAAAGTTATTTACTACTAGATTTAGTGCAGTGCACACAGAAATACTTGCTTAATTGTTGTAAGGATTGGAGACTCTGGCTCCCTCCATATTTGATTTCTACCCTCTCCCAATTCAAGCAAAACTAACTTCTGAGAAGAGCCTGAGAAAACTAGTGTTTTGTGCCTGTATTTGGGCTTTGGAAGTTGTCCCTCTTTAATGAAAAAGCAAGATAAACATTGTAAAAATATTCTGATTTTTCAAAACATGCATTGGCCACTATGACGTATGCAGAGCCACCTTTTTGTTGGTAGTTATTGTGATTTCTCTTGTTCAAAATGCCCATCTTCAGAGGAAGAGCTGGGCACTGAAAATACAGCAGTTTCACCTTCTGACATCTCTGCTGGTGTTGCTAGAAAAACTGCTAATTAAATCCTTTCTAAAGTGTCTTTTGGGACTATGGGCAATATTAAGCTTGATGAAGAAGGTAGAAAAGCTCCCATACTAAAGAGTTGGAGCTGATCATTTCTTTGAAAATTATGCGATATTCAGTCACCTGAAACAGCAGTTTGAAGAACAGTGGTGGTAGACATCATTCCTCTTCATCCGATTCTGATTCTAGTGAGAATACATGCAAAGTAAATTTCAGTCAGTTATTATGGCTAGTAGGGAAATGGAGGTGATCGTCCCCCTCTACTCTGCCCTTGTAAGTTCCCATCTGGAGCACTGTGTCCAAGCCTGGGGCCCCCAGTACAGGAGGGATGCAGAGCTGTTGAAGTGGGTCCAGAGAAGGGCCAAAAAGTAGATGAAAGGGCTGGAGCACCTCTCCTGTGGAGAAAGGTTGAGGGAGCTGGGCTTGTTTAGCTTGGAGAAGAGAAGGCTCTGGGGAGACCTCATGCAGCCTTCCTGTACTTGAAGGGAGCTTACAAGCAGGAGAGGAACTGGATGTTTACATGGTCTGATAGTGACAGGACAAGGGGGAGTGGCTTTAAACTAAAACAGGGTAGATTTAGGTTAGATGTTAGGAAGAATTTTTTTACTCAGAGGGTGGTGAGACACTGGAACAGGTTCTCCAGGGAGGTTGTGGGTGCCTCATCCCTGGATGCATTCAAGACCAGTTTGGATGGTGCCCTGGGCAGCCTAGTCTAGTGGCTGGCAAGCCTGTGGAAGGGGGTTAGAACTAGCTGATCTTTAAAGTCTCCTCCAAACTAAGCCATTTTGTGATTCTATGATTGTTAATTTAGGAATAAAGGAATGAAATCATCCCAATTTACCAGGAAGCTGTCTGGGGGGATTGGTTTTGTTTTGTTTTGTTTTGTTTTGTTTTGTTTTGTTTTTAAATGAGTTCCATTTTTTCCATCCAGGAATTTTTATTTATTGTCAACTGAGAGAATTAAGTTGGTTATATAAAGTCTAGAAATTAGGTATCTAATTACCTGATTGCATCAGGAAATTGGGTAGCTAATAATGTAAATGCTCAATTTGCGCAGCATTAATTCCATCCAGTCTAGTTGGTTTGTGCAAGTTACTTGACCCTGAGATATCAATGGAAGGAAAGAAAGACTTTCCTATCTGGAGTAAAGGAAAACTGAAAATCATGAACTTAAAGATAGATCCAAACTAACCTTTGCAGCTGCAAAATCTATGATGAGACAAGATGTGATGCAAAGGATGCACAGAAGCCAATAAAGAGGTTTAGTGCAGTAACATGGGCATAATAGTCAAGGCTGATTTTTAACAAATACTGGGGTGTTGTTTGTAAATGAAGCAAAAGTTATCTACAGACTAAATGAAACTGGTTTTACTTTCCTGTCAAACAGCTGCCTGTGGGGAAAGGTGCAGAAAGGGCTGTTGAGATGTGTGGAGCAATCTTCATTTTTGTTAACCTGGTGACCTCAGAACAGGGCTGGAATCCCAGCTGAAGTCTCTGGGTATTAGAACAGTCCAAATAAAAAAGCATGCACAATCTAAATGAAAAGTGAGACTGTTATCACAACCTTATGTGCACAGTCAAAAAACTATAAAGAAATACGAATTCAGAAACTTAAATACTTATAAAACCTTTATTTTAAACAAGCATTACAAGTAAAGAAACTGTAAAACAATAAGGAAAAGTAAAATGATGAAGCTGTGCTGTGAGACAGCACGCAGAACTCAGTGCAGTGAGAAACTGGGATACTGCAAATGTCTAAAGTTTGTGCCTGAACTACCTGAGTAAAAGTCAAAGCTGGATTGCTTAGAGTCAATAGAAGAAAGAACTTGTGAGACCACAGTCAAGACTTCTCTTATATTCACATCATTTCATAACAAGGCAATTCATAATCTGAAGCCCTTGAATAAAACTAACAAAACAAGATACATAATGTCATTGTATAAAGAGTGCAGTCAATACAATTTCAAAAAGAAGAAGAAAAGCATTCACCTTGAAGTAATTACTGACAGATTTTTACAAAGTATTAGCATAGGAAAAGAAAATGTGAAGGTTTGAGAGAGTACCATGAATAAAAGAGTCTCCACTTTTCTAAAGCCTCTTCAAAACCAAGAAGCTTCACAATAGGCTGAGTAAACAAATGATGCACCTGTCTGCAGTCAAAATGTGTTTTCTCTGGGATGCATGCCTGTGTGCATGCAGCATTGTTACTTTATTCCGGTTTACAAAGCTCCACTTGCAGGTACCTACCCTTTCAGTTCTGTTTGTTTTAATGAGTTCAAAACTCTCAAAGAGTCTCTTGATTTACACAGAATGTCAACAACGGGGAAAAAAAGAAGATTAAAGTAGATTCAAGCCTAAAGAAAAGGGAAAAGAAAATATTAACAATCACCTGTGTCAGTTGTTCTGCCCACAGTTGGTGGGATGTGAAATGTGTTTTGGGGGCTCCGTAGTATTTCACAAAATAATACTTCCTTATCCTCCTGCCTGCCGGTGTCCCAGCCCATGCACTGTTCAGCCCGATGAGTTCATGAGTTCATTGTGAGAAATCAGACATATATGGATGAAATGTACTCAACTCGTTTGAATGGAGTGGGACAAATTGCTTGCCCCTGTGTAAGCAGCGAGTTAAAATTACTTTGGAATTTGAATATGTCAGTGAAGTCACTGAGATTATGTGTGCAAAATGACCGAAGTCTGGCCAGTCTCTCCAGTGGTGTGTATGCAGTGCAAGAAATGGGATGGGTTTACTTGTGGGTGAAATTCACTCTTGCACAAAAGCAACATATGCCGCTTAAACGATGTGAAAATCACCATGAGCTCAATCAGGACTATTAAAGTAGGCCTTAGGCTATTCAAGCAGAGAAAAAATGAAAACTAAGGTAATACAATTGCCCTAAATAGGCATACAACGGAAAAAAAAAAAGTGTGCAACTATTTGCATAATGAAATATAGTGCACCAAAAATACAAAGCTTGTCTGCATTTACTGCTAAAGGATATTCTTTGCCATACAGCTGATGCGTATACTCCATGGGAAGCAGTTGTACTTGTCTGCATTTATTAGTAAACTATGATACTTATGTAAACCTGGCGTTTATGCTCTATGGGAAGTACTTGTTTTATTCAAGGAATTGAAAGAAGGAATTTAATCTAGAAATGAACACTCAGTAAGTGCAGATGTACATGGTAAACCATAAAAAAGACTGCTGTTCTTATGACTGCTTAGAAAATAAAATGTTGTAAGAAAAAGACATTATTTCTAACCTCAAATTTTGACGTAACGTTAAACTATATTTAAAGAAACCCTATTAAAACTAAATGCTAAATTACAAAATACCTTAAAAATTGGATTTAAAATAATAGAATCAAAAGAAAGACATTATCAGAATATCATTAATTTTTATACTTGTTTCTAATGCTTAACTCTACTTCTTCGTAGTCCATAAATAGTAAATACCAGACTCTCAAAGATTTAGTAAATAACAAGAGCAAGATATTACTAACAGAAACCTCAGACCAGTAGTTCTTTCAGTTTGTTGTTCCCTTACATTCACTAACCAACTCCTGCCACATTAAAATAAAAACACAAAGTGTGGATTTTTCAGATCTGTGCTTTTGATTGTTTGTGCATTTAATCTTGTTTCTGAAGTATTTCTTCAGACACAATCGTGCCCTAGCTACAGGTGCTAATGTGAAAGGCTAGGCGATTTATGGATATCTCAGATATTTCTGAGTATATTTCTTGCCTATATCACTGAATAAAATCCACATAATTTTAACATTTAATTTTTTTTAGACGTAAGCTACCACTGAATGCTTACATTACGTATGCATGCATGCATTCAGTGGTCCAGTCACACACTTGAATTTAAGCTTGCATTTGAACACTGCTGAATGAAGGTCTAGACTTGTTCATTTGCACTGATGATTTGTCCAGAAATAATTTAGTTTCCAAATCTTATGGTTTATACACATTAACTTTTAAATCCTTTTATCCATTTAAACCAACATTATCCACAAGAATTACTGGTGCAATCTCATCTGATCTAAGCAGCCTTCAGTCGTGTAGCAATAACACTTCAGAAAGGCAAATATTACCAACATAATGGTGCTCCTGATAGAGTTTAAAATATGAGGAATGCTAAGTAAATATTGTTGTAATAATGTAAAATACACCATACGGTAATTTCAAGGCAACTCATTGTTCTTTTCACTATGCCTTTACATAAATTATCCTTGAGGTTAATAAACATCATTCTTGCCATTTTATATATCTAGAAAATGAAATAAGAGACATATCCTAGAAGAGAAAAGGCTCAGTATTGGATAGTGTTAGAGCATATCAGAAATGGTAAGGGAACTATTTAATAGAGAAGATCGGAACACTGACATGTACCTGATAAAGTTAACATCCATCTCCTGAGAAATGGGTCTGCTGTGACTTTTTGTCACCTGGTGAAATTGTGGGCTTGCATTCAATGACAATTTGGTGGTGACTTCAGTAAGGCCAGGAATTTACCCAGTAAGATTAAACTGGTACAAAGTATACTACATACTGAAGTCACCATCAAAATCTGAAATTTGTATGAAGCAACAGGCTGCATAGCAGAGCTTAAATGTGCTTTGTGTAGTGAGACAAACACGAGACACTGTAATGCTAATTTAGGAGCGCAAGCACAGGTTTGCATTTTAGAGTAAATGCACTACAATAAAAATATCCTGAAAAAATTACAGCTACCTTTCGTTTATCTTCATATAGTAAATTAGCATGCTGATACCACCACCTGCTCCTAAGCAGAACTACAACCTAAACATTAAATGTTTTAAATGTTTGACATCAAAGTTTGTATCTTTAGTCAGTATATTGTGTAAAAATACTCAAACTTTGTTCATCCCAAAACAATTACATAACTGTCTCACTACCAAATCTTGACTTATAAAAGCCAAAGAGCCATCAATAAAATAATCAAACCCTCTTGAAAAGTAAGTAGCAAAATAGCTTATAAAATGCAAACAGAACAAATAGCCATGCTCAGTTTTTCAGCAAGTGTCGTAACTTTCCAGTATTATATTCATTCCAAAATACTGTTCTATATAAAACCTTGTTTACTCTGTCTTCCTCACTTATAAACAGCACCCTGAGACCAAACTAAATTCATGGCCCTTCTTTGCAATTTGTTTCGACTTCCTTCTCCTGTAAACGCACCACTGCATTGCTTCTGTTCAAAGCTTCCAATAGACATGGCATTTCATTAAACTCCACTCAGCACCTTTAAAAGGGAGTATAAAAATGAAAGCTTCAACCTTCCCTGTACCTCTACAGGCCTGAAAAGGAAGCTGTCTCCACTCAGAAAGACTATCACAAACCCAACACCAAATGTATTTTACATTTAGAGTTCCACTGAATCATTACTTTCCAAAGAGATCTCCGGTGGCAAAGAATCACCTAATCCGTCATCTGGATCAATCACAAAGCCCTGGCTTTTTAACATTTTATGAGCGTTCATGAACTTCTGGAGGTACTTAGAGGTATATAGCCAGTGATGCTTTAAGACATCCTCCATTTCATAGAATTTGGACTGCCTGGCATTCATTTTTCGGAACCTCCTAAATAGTTTGTTTCCGGACTCATTTCCTTCACTTGCCCAAGCACCAATGGACCCATCTCTTTCAATGATTTCAGGTACATGAGCAAGGGTTTTGTGGAAATAATTGGTAATCTTGCCCTCATATCTGTATTTAAACTTTGTAGACAGAAGCTCTGCAAAACGCTGTGAATTGTAGCTGTACTGGCACAGCAATTCTGGACACTCTTTGGCAGGGCACGAAGATCGCCATACTGGTTTCATTTTCAGATAAAGGTCCATTAGTTCTTTTAGGGCTTCATGCCTTTCCTCACACTTTATTAATTCACATACTGCCTCTACTGTCTCTTTGGACATGAGCTTTCTGGCAAAGTTCCCACTCATCCTCATCATAGGTTTTAATTTCATCTTCTTCCTGAGATGTTTGTCAAGAGTCAACTGCCACCTCTTCCTCTCCTCTTTAGATGCATCAGGATTCTTATAGACTTCACCGATCTCCATCTGGAAAATCCTGTAAAATTCTGTTGCGTTGCCAATGTCACAGTGCAACGCGTCTATGGAGGGAACAGTCTCTATAAAAGGTTTGGCCGAAACACCCTTCACTCTGTCACGGAGCTCATCAACAGATTCGTGATATGGGTTGGACCTCCATATTTCGTATCGCTCCAGATTTTCAGCATGGCTTCTGGTGATGGAGTGGAAGACCAAATTCTGGGAGGCCTCTAGGCGGGTTGCATCACAGAGGGTACAGATATAAGTGGAACCTGAGGCCTCCAGCCCTTCCACTTCCCTTACAAGTTTCTCATCGTAGCCTGTACCTCGAAAAATGAATTTGAACGTTCTCAGGATGCCTCCCATTTCAAGGAGCAGTTCACTGTTCTTCATAGCCTCTCTTTCTGCTATGAGAGGGCTCAGGATTGCTGTCAGAGTTTCATGGTCTGATTCATCAGCCAGCATAAGGCACAAGGGTTTGCAACACAACTCTGAATTGGGCTTTACTTCTTCAAAGATCCTTATTCTTTCATTCCCATGGTCTATGGCAATGTTCATGACCGTAAATGAAAAGCGCACAGCCTTCTCTGGGACAGCAGGACCACTTCCATGCTTCTCACTGACATCTCCCATTCCGTCACAGCACTCTTTTACTACCACCGTGAAGGGACCATTCAGATAGTCATCCAGGTTTTTTGCCTTCATGCCCTCCAAGATTTCTTCCTCCATGTCCTTTAAAGCAGAAACCAAGGCTGTATCATATCGAAATCTCTTTGCAATTGTGTCTATTGGGTAGTCATCAATCGAGAGGGGTAGTCCTGATAGTCCATCTATAATTCCCACTTCTGTGTTAGTGGATACATTTTTCAAGGGAGGTTTCCATTCAAAAGGATGATAACCTGGTAAGAGGGCTTTCTCGGCAGTGCGAAGAGCATGCAGCGGCTGGAAAATCTGCCTCCCAGTGACAGCTTTTACAGTTCGGTACATTTTGTGATATTGGCTACAGCTGAGAAATGTGTTGATTCGGATTGCCAGGCAAACAGCAGGATGAAGTCCAGATCCTCTGCCTTGCATTATAGCCTCCAATTCATCCGCTTGCTTGTGTTCATTTTTTGCTCTTAAAGCTAGCAGGAACAAAGTCATGCATACAGCCTTTATATCACCACCCTCTTCTTTCTCAGCAAAAGCCTTGACTTGACGTTTCAGTTCTCTCAGACGATGTTTCTGAGCTCTCCTGGTCAAAGACAGAAGATGCAGCCTTGGTCGGCCACCTTTATTTACGGGGTTATAGAGCTCTTTGTCTTTCATCTCCTTGTGGTTAGAGAAGTGTTGGCCGTATTTTCCATGCAAGATCTCTTCATCACATTCTGGTACAGGGCATCTTATGCTCAGGCTATCGAGGATGTTCAGGAAGGATTTCACAGGGGTTACCAGATCAGTAGGGAAGCAAGGATACCAGCAGGAGGGGCAATAGCTGCCCATAACTTTGATGCAACTGAGAATGCAAGTTCTGCAAAACAAGTGTCTACACGTTGTTTCCACTGGGTCTGCCAAAATATGCTCACAGATCTGGCAAGAGATGGATTTAATGAAATCTGCTGGATAATCAACTGCAAGCAGCTTGGTGCTGAGATGTCTGTTCTTGCAGTTGGTAATCTCTTTCATTACATTTTTGTTATTTATCAGCGCTTGGTTCTTTATGCCTCTGTTAACTCGAGAACGTTCTGCAACGATCTTCACACGTTTGCCATGTTGTATGTTGGGTGGTTGGCTTTTTCTCTTGACTCCCCGACTGGGTGTGTGGCACACTTCACAGTTTGCAGAGTGGGGCTGCCACTCCATTGTGCTGTTCCTAGGAAAATAAACTTCACATGGAGTATTACTGAATTTCCTGTGGATAATGCTCCAGCAGTTGTGACAAAATCGAGTGGGATGGATAGTGTCAACATCCCCTCTCACATCAATCTTAAAAACTTTTGCAATAAGATCTGGCCAAGAGGTCGCCTTTTTCTCTTTCTTTCTCAGAAGCCACAGAGTTTCGTCGTCTACTGGTCCGTGAACTGGATGAGTTCTCTTGTAGCAATCAGTTTTAAACGAAACTCCACAGATGCGGCAAAGTTGCTTCAGGTTGTTCTGGTGAGCTGTGTTGTCTTGTATTTTCATGTCACTGACATCTTTCTCAAGTGCTTGCGTACTGCCCATGAAGTCCATCTGTGTCAGAATTACTTTTTCTCCTCTTGGAACTTCTTCATCTTTATGCAGTACATTGGTTTTGTCTGTAGAAGCTACCTCTTGTTCTTGATTCTTGTTTATGCATTGGCTTTTATCAGAAGGTGCTTTTTGAAATGGTCTCACTTTAAACAGCTTGAATTTCCATTCAGAAAATTTTGCATATGGATGCTGAATCTCTTCAGGCAGGTCCATTTGTGATGTTATCGACATCTCCAGTGTGGCAGAAACCAGATCACCTGAGAAAGAAGCTGCAAGTTAGCTCATGTTTCAAAATGAGAAATAGTGCCAGTGCCTGAGCATGTGCTTTTAATACAATAACTCTAATCACTTTAACTGAGAAATGCTTTTTAAGTTGCTTTGCCCAAGACACCTACGAACTGAGAGATCCAAATGTGGCTGTCCACGCAGTACCTCAGAGAAGTACTTGCTGTGTTTTGACTTCGATCACAAGACATCCGTAGTCTATTGTACCACCAATGCATACTGCATATACCTGCTAGTCATCGGGTCCTAATTTCCCAACCTGCCCCCTTCTTCTTATAACTGATTTTGCAGTATGTAAAGCTAGGACAGACAGCAGAATTATGTTCTGAAAGTGTGGCAAGTTCTTCATGTGAAACCGAACAAGATTGGTGGCTTCAAGATGTAATTTTTTCTGTCTCATGCTGTATTATTTAAATCACTTGAGACTACTGCTGTCACACCACTTCTTGGTCCTTGATTCTGACCTGAAGTGTCTAATGCATGCTTATGCCTTCCTACACAGGCAGAGCAGCACACGCTACTCGGTCCCTATGCAGACTTTATTCAGACCTCAATTTTGTAAGGTACTTTAGTATATGGATGCTGAATGTGAGTGGTTTCATTAAAGCTGTAGGAGCGTATCCTCTGTTGATGTAAAGTGCAATGGTTCCCTGGACTCTAAAGGAGATATGGCAATTTATACTCACTGCATACTTGCTCTAGAGAGAATATTTATACATTTCAAGTTAGTCATCTGTTTAAGTGCCCTGCTGAGAACTCTGTTTGTAAGGATTACTGGTACTGGAAAGCTGAAAATGTCTGTTCAAATTTGACCCCAATTGTAGCTTTCATAGAGACGCAACCAAAAGTAATATCAATGTGGTTGCCATGGGAATATGGCATTGTATAAAAATAAATAGAAGACTTTCACCTCAAAGACTGAAACTTTGTGCTACTGCATTAGACTTAGAAAACAAAATCACATAGAAACAAATATAGAAGTGACTAACGTATTTTTCCTTATCTGACAATGAGAAGTGCAGAAAGTGAACAAACAGCATAGAGAAGATTAAACTGTGTTTCCTGATTGTTTCACTTTTTTTACTTAAATCTTGTTTTACTGATCCGATTGGTAGGAATTAAGAAGAAAATAGAAAAACTATACATTAAGACTATGTACGTCAAACTAGAAATTACACTGGTATGGCTTTGATTTCTCTGATTGATTACATCTCCACCTAGCAATTCACTAAACTTGCTGGAAATCTCAGTTCTGTGTCTATGTGGAAAGTGTCCTTTATATGAAATATATCCATGCCACGATCCGGTGATGCTCAGGGTGTTTCTGAGATTGTTTTATTGATAACCTTACAATGAAGCAACATCGCTGTACAAACTTTGAGAGCCCACTGGGAAAGGACTGCATGCTTTGATAAAGTTGTAGACCCAGAATGACAAACCAGTCTGCTCAGCTTTCCTTAAGAGCAGTGTTTAACTTCGAAATTGTTCATTAGGCCTTGGCAACCAAAGCTAACATTTGTTTTCTTTCCACTTTCTCTTCATTTCATCCTACTGAGAACAAGCTGCCCGTACCTCTGTCCCCATCTGGCTGCATTGCTCGGTCCAGCTGCCCACGCTGCTGAACGTCGCGGGCTGCACTGCAGCCCCCTGCTGTCCACAGCCGAAACAGCCTGGCAACGTGCTTGCTTGTGCTCTGCTGCCTGTGGGTCCGTGATCTGCTGCTGTGCCCAGATGAATTCAGATCATTACTACTGCCCGCTTTCTTGGCTGCATCCAGTGGCAGAGGTAGTAAAATTTATCCACTGAGCTATAACCTGTTTGCCCCTGAATCGTCTTGCATTCCTACAGATGCGTGCTCTTTTACCTGCAGCACTGGCTGCCCTGTGCTGTCTGCAGATCCCTTTCTGTGAAGGGAAATTTGTGTAATTTCACCATCTCCAGCAGCAATTTCAGAATGTCTCAACCCATATGCAATGCCTATTCAGGGCGATACCTAGTTCATTGTAAAGAAATACCCAGCACTGTGTACATTTAAAGCAAAATATTTAATAATTTCCCTCCTCAGCTATCCCTTAGACTAAGTGCCACCTTGGTGCCTTACTGATCTCCAAACCTATTAATTACCAACTCAAATGAAGCCTTACCTTCACTAAAGAAAAGTTGAACAATCTTTTTTTTTTTCTTCTCTCTTTCATTGAACATTCCCTTGAAGAAATGAATGATAAAGAACCCCCTAAGGTCCTGGCCTTAGCCTCCTGCAGGAGACAGTAGCAGTCAACAGGCTACTCATCAGACACTTTAAATAGCCTGTCTGCCAGGCAGTAGAGTTTCAAGCGGCTCTCCTGGGAAAGGTAGAAATATCCCCAGTGCTAGGAACATTTCCTGCTAGATTTGCCTTTGGTCTGTTGTTCTAGTTGTGGGTCACAGTGAACAATCCTTCTCCTCACTGTTGATCCCTCTCAGATTCTTACCGAGTGAACCCCAGCCATGAACCCCAGCCATGGTTATTTAATCAACTCTGACAGCTGTATTCAGTATCACCTCTTTTTCCCTTAAAAAGGGAAAAGAAATCCCTTTTCTTCCCAGCTTGCAATATTTCATACACTTCTGAAGAAAGGCAAGCCTGTGGTATTCTTAGTCACGTCAAGGAAGACCTTGCTTTATGAACAGTCTCACCGCACATATGGAATAAAATTGACTTGCACATTAAAACAGGAAAATGAATCAACATCCTACAAGCATTTGAGTTGCTGTCATTATTTCAGCCAGCCTACCTTTAGCTCCCTGTCAGTGTGCAGAGCTGCTGTTATGTCTGTTCAGTTTGCTCTACATGTCAAGCTTGCTTGCTCTCCCGTGTGCTCTTGCTCTTTCTTTGTCCCCTCTGCTTTTTAAAGACACTGCAGTGCTGTTTATCTCACTTATCCCTGTGCCTCTGAGCTCCCAGTACCACTTTGGTGCTAACCACAGGTTACTTCAACTAAACACAATGCAGAACGCTCAAATCCAGGTGGCACCTGGCAATTTATGAGGCTTAACCACAAGATTCATAAAAACAAGGTCTTCTTGTGTGAGACTCTAAGGCTCTGAGATAAGTATGCAGCCTCTCTGAGGAGCACCTGCAGTGTTAGGGACAACGCTTTGCATTTCGCTTTCTTCTTTCTAGCTTCAGAGCTTGTTTCCTCACAGTCAGCTATCAGAGAGAAGAACCTGGTGTCTGGTCACACTACAGTCGCACACTGAAGTTGTTTCACTGAAGGCCAGAGGCCTGCTTTCTGTGTTAACAGCAGCCAGGCCTCTGGGGTCCAGGACCACAAAATATCTTTTCTTCTGATCCCAGTATCTCGCTTTCAGAGATATTACCTTCCTGATGGCATCCTGACGATCCTTGACAAGAGAACAAATCCACAGTATAAACGCTAGTTCTGCATTCTGAGTAACTGGTTGTTAGTACACCAGGCATAGGCAAGTGTCCACAGATGGTGGGCAGTGAAGTTCAGTGCTCACACTCAGTTTTGACAAAGCAAGTATGTCTCAGAAACTCACTCCAAGTGAAATGAAAACAAATTCTGTTACACAAGAGCACCCTGAAGGATTTTGGTCTCCCCAGAAAATATCATGCAACAAAATGTAATGATCTACCAAGCCCTCCCAAAGTGAACATATGCTTACACCCCAGAAGTGGGAGTTTGCAGTAGCAACACTTGCTATAGATAAAAATGATGAGAGGATTCCCTCCTATTATCAGCTTTGACCTTGCAGAACAACAGTTTCTTCCTGTTCTAGTAAGATGACAAGTCGTAGAGAAGTGAAGCTAGACCTGGGTTGGTCACTCATTTCACACTATGTGTCACAGGAGATGCCAATACCTCCTCAGTAACTAAGTGCAATTATTTGTGCCAAAACAGGCAACATAATGACTAAGTAAACAAAGTTTGGTAGAAACCCTGATACCCTTGGTCAGATTCTGACCAAAATCTCAGTGCTGTTGTAGAAACAAGTGCACGTGAGTGTCAGGACAAGGTGGAACAGTAGATGCACCCAGGCCAAGGCAGGTTAGAGTAAGGTTGTCCTGACTCTGGTGTTTGCTCACCAGTGAGAAGGTGGAATGGCCCAGCTGTAAGCACAGCATTTCCACTCTCCCCATCTTGCCAGGACTTCCTCACAACCTGCCTGCCTTCACTGTCCCCTCACTAGCATTTGGAGAGACCTTTTCAAAAAGATAACGGGTCAGGCTGCAACATCAGATATCAATCAAAATAACTCTCTGCAGGCTCATGCTGGTTTCCTCCCTTATCTTGAAACAGCAGATGCAGCTCGCTGACAATATGCATTGAGGGATCAGGGGCTCTCGGAGAAGTAGTTTAGTACGTCTGTCCCTCTGCGGCACTCATTCAAAACCTCGCCCAGGCTGCTGCCCACCGGCCCCATTCCCTGTGAGACTGAGGTCTGGCGTGAACGGTGCTGGATGAGAGCAATCTGATCATCGGCACAGCCAGGTGAGCATATGTAAGCAGTCACACACTTTACTTCAAGCATACTCAGGAAATCACCTTGAAAAAATGTTTTCTGGGAGGGATACTACAGGTAAATAAGGCTTTAACTGATCTCCAGTTGAAACAGCTTTGAGTGTGTTTTATGTGTGTATGAACATAATTGCTCTACTGTTTGAGCTGCACAGTCAGTCAGTGCTGGAAAGTATTTTCCCCGTGCAGCTGGCACCACCACGTGGAGAAAAGCATTTATACATCGTTTTGTGTTGCAGTATGGACACGGGTACACGACCATTGGACAAGTCTGCCAAAACCCATAAATATTTGGGAACTGCGCTGACCAAAGATATTTCATTTACATTTGGGATAAACTCCTATGTTTCTTGTGTTCCTTTCTAATCAAAATGAACTGGACATCCATGCTCTGACTACCTGACATATGACTAAAAATGGTGGGATTTTGCAGCAGAAAACTCCATTGAGGGATATCTGTTTTATCAATCTATGATACATTTCCTCATTTTACAGATAATGAAAATAATAATTTTCCACTCCCCAGGGAATAAGGATGGCTCTGAAGTTCAGCCAGTTGTGCAGCAAAGGGTACACAGAGTCGGTTAAATTATTCTTAATATAACTATTTGTTTCTTGTGGTATTTCAGAGCCCCAGATGAAGACCTGGCAAAAAAAAAAAAAAAAAAAAAAAAAAAAAGTAACAAATAATCTGATGGCCAAAAGTGACACTCAGAGGGCTGGATTCAGGGCTTCCATAGGTCTTTCTGCTCCTTACAACACCCTGAAAGGAGGGTATAATGAGGTGGGGATTGGCCTTTTCTCCCAGCAATAGGATGAGAGAGAACAGCCTCAAGTTGCACGAAGGTAGGAAGCGGGCTAGGTTGGATATTAGGACATCTTTTTTCTCAGAAAGAGTGGTGGGTCATTGGAACAGGCTGCCCAGGGAAGTGGTGGGGTCACCATCTCTGGGCATGTTCAAAAAATGTGTAGATGTGGCACATAGGGATAGACTCGAGCAGTGGGCCCAGGTGAACTTCATGTGGTTCAACAAAGCCAAGTGCAAGGTCTTGAACCTGGATTGTATCAAACCCTGCTATCAGAACAAGCTGGAGGATGTAAGGATGAAGCACAGCCCTTCTGAAAAGGTCTTGGAGGTACTGGCAGATGACAAGCTGGACATGAGCCAGCAGTGTGCCCTCACAGCCCAGAAAAGCAAACATATCCTGGGCTTCACTTCTTTTGAAAGAAGTGCCCCTCTACTCTGTGCTGACGAGGCTTCACCTGGAACACTGCACTCGGGCATGGAGTTCTCAGTACAGGAGAGATGCAGATCTGTTGGAGTATGACCAGAGGAGGGCCTCAAAAATGATCCCAGGGATGGAACATCTCCCCTGTGAGGATAGGTGGAGTGAGCTAGGACAGAACAAGGGGAAATGTTTTCAAACAAAAAGAAGGGAGATTTAAACTGGATAGGAGAAATACGTTTTTTACAGTGAGGGTGGTGAGGTACTGGCACAGGTTGCCCGGAGAGTTTGTGGAAGCCCTATCCTTGGAGACAACAAGGGTCAGGATGGATGGGGCTGTGAGCACCTGAGTGCACCTCTAGTGCAGGTGTCCCTGTTCATTACAGGGGAGTTGGACTAGATGATCTTTAAAGGTCCCTTTCAACTCAAAAGAATCTATGATTCTATGGTTTAGTGGGCAATATTGGTGGCAGGCAGACAGTTGGACTAGACGATCCTATGATTTTCTCCAGACGGAGCCTCCTGCCCACACCAGCTGGCACTCAGGGTGGACAGGCACTTTTGGCAAGTCCAGGAGTGTTCCAGAGACCAGTCCTTCACTGCAGATCTGGGGCTCCAGATCAGAGACAAAGTGCTCCCTGAGTTAACACACACTAGCCTTGGGTGCTTGCCAAGGACAGGCACAGATGCACACAGTGAAATTCCCCCTCTCTGTGTTTAGGGAAATGAAGCTGTGTTTGCATTCGTGCTGTCCTAGTTTTTCACTTCCTTAGAGCCACCCACTGTCACATGCTACCGGGAAAAGCCAACATCCCCACTGCCTCAGGTAGCACTGTGTCCTTAAGCAAGCCTGGCCATGTCTCCACGGCAAGGCACCGAAGGGGCTGCCACCAAGCAGGGCTCAGGCCCTTTGTGCAGCTGTATGCTTACGCAGTGCTGGTGCCGCGAAGATTTAACTTTAAAGCTCAGATGCTTCTAGGCTGCAACGCATTGTTTCCATGTGGGATGGCTTTCCCTAATCACGTCACGCCCTATCCAGTCAATGCTTTCTGCTCTCCTGTCAGCGCTGTTATGTTTTATATCACGCTGCGCTTCAGCGTTCTTTGATCCCTCCACAGGCGGCCGGAGCGGAAGGAGGAACAGCGCCCCAGGCCTTAGGCGGGCGGCCCCACCGGGCCGGCAGGGAGCGCTGTAGCGGGTTCGGGCCCAGGCGGCCGCCGCCCCGGCTCGTCCCGAGGAGAAGGCGGAAGCGGCGTCCGGCGGGGCTGGCGGTGAGTGGGGGCTGGCGGCCGGTACCGAGATTACGGCGGACCGGGGCCGACGAGGGCGGCGTGCGGCGCGTCGCCGCTGCATCTCGCTATGGAGCGCCGGTAGCGTGAGAGCGCGGTGCTCGTGGCCTGCGGGACGGGGCTTCGGGTGTTGTGTGACGGCGTGAGTTCGGCTGGCCCTCAGCGAGAACGCGCTCCGTCACTCGGGCTTCACCAGTGGGAGCCGCGGTGCTGAAGGCGGGCGGCTCCGTGCCTGGGGCACGTCGGGCTGAGCTCCGCCGAAACTGAAAGTGAGCCCCGTGCCGGGGCAGCGCGCAGCTGGGTGCTGGGCCCGGGCCTCTGGGCCGGCAGGTACGCGGTGGGGCCGCGCTCTGGGTGTTGGTTTCTGTGGGCCTGGAGGGGCGGGCGCCGCTTTTCTGGCTGTGAAACGGAGGCACTCAGCTAAGGGACCTAGCGTGATGGGGAGTTGGAAGGCTCTGTAAGAGAGCCCTGAGGGAATCGTTGTTGTTTCTGAAACTAAGAGCCTCCCTCTTATGTTAGAGGCTGGCAGATCTGCACGCTTATGAGCACAAGTAGGAAGTTATGATTGTGCTAGTACTTTCCATCCGTGTAACCTGGTTTAGAATGGTAACTGTGAATCTTCTCAGGCTGAGACAGGAATCTTCTCCGTAGGTGAGAGGACAGTGTTCTAATTGAACCCCTTAGACCCAGCAGTTTGGGCTCGCTGAAAGTAGCTCTGTCCTCAGATGAATTCTGCAGGCCGAGGGCTGCTGCTGTTGACAGAGAAGCTGTGAGCCACCAGCTGTGTTAGCACCTGCAGGTGAACGGCATAGCCTTCCTAAGTGCAAGGGGCCAGAAGAACTGCCCCACAGCTCTCCGCTATCAAAAAAGAAGTCCCAGAAGTCTGTTGATCAAAGCAAGCAGGTGACTTCTTTCCTGGCAGGTATTGCTCTAGGCATAGCTCTGGGTGTGCCTTGTCTTCTCCAGCTCTTCCAAGCACCTGGAGAGCTGCAGAGCTCAGGCAGGCTGTGCTGTACAAGAAGTTGAGGTGTGCAAGCGGTGGTTTGAGGTTTGTAGTGCTCTAGCGTTGCAGTGCTGCTTTCTGTTTTAAAGGTTTGGTGCTATATTTAAGAAAACATGCTCAATAAATACTAGAACCTCAGAGTGAGAAAATGGCTGAGATAAACGTGCTTTTTCTTCACTTGTTGAACTTCCATGACTTTAATATGCCAGTAAGGGTAACTTTTGCTTCTCTGTGGCACACGTTAGCTCAGCAAGCATTAAAAAGTTGGCCTGTGGAAAACTAAGGGTGCAAGATTCTGAGTGTGAGGCACATCAAAAAGAAAAGTGAACGTGGGGTAGTGTGGAAAGGGGAAATGCCTGAGCTGTTTCAGAATATGTGCTCAGTTCACTGCTTATTTTCCTGGTGTCTCAAATGATTTTACAAATGCTAGCTACAAGCAGACTGCTGACTAGCATCAACAGATGTGGGTGATAATAAAATCCAGTTTGGAGGCTCTGCAGAAATGATGCTTGTTCTTAACCATATTCTTCCTGCCTCTTCTTGAAGTACTTTCTGTCTTAGTGTTTACTTTGACCCTGCCATGGCAGCATCTCAGCGGAACCCTTGCAGGTTTTTAGAAGGAACCAGAAGTTGTTTTTCACAGTTGTGAGTTCTGCATGAATCTCCTGTTGCTTTTTCTTGACTTGCCATTTGATAGCTTTGGAATGAAAGTGTTTTATAGGTATTAATTAAAATAAGCTTGTGTAATCGTGTATGTTTTGCCAGGTTGGAGCCACGGTGTTGATAGTTGTTCACCTAACAATGCAAATACTGCTTATCAGTTGTCAGGCCATTGATTAATCTGCCTGGGAATTGCAACTATTGCTTCATAAACAAATCAGCCGAAGTAACTCCGCTGGTCTGACCCAGAAATCTGTATGACTCATGCATCTGTGTGTACAGAACTGTTCTTAATGGGCCAAGAGAAGAAAAAAGCAAAGTTTTGCCTGTGGTTTGTTTGCATGGCACTGAAAGCATTGCCCTCTGCTGGCTTTGTCCCAGCTGGGCTGAAAGCAGTTTCATTAGATTTACAACTTCAAGTAAGGAAAGGGACTTGGAATAGCCCTCTGTGCTGATTTCCCTGGCTGCTTGATAGGAATCTTCTGGGAAAGGTCATGCTGAAATTAATTGTTTTCAGTATTTACTAATTAATACTCAACCTTTTCTGCATCATAACTCATAAGTTCCCTGTGTAGCAGGTCCTTTGTGCTTGCCAGATGCAAGGATTTCATCTCACGTTTTGGATAAGCAGGGTACAATGCCTAGTCTTATCCCTTCCTGTTATGCAAGCGAGTGTAATTTTGCAGGCAGTTGGGAGACATCTCATGTACCATTTAGCCTTTAAGTTAGGAAACCTATGGCTCTTTACTGGAGCAAGAAAATCTGTAAAAGTCCTGGCTAAACTCCGTGATACTGTGGGACTTCACAAGTCAGGCTGCAGAGCTTTATTGCACACAATAATTTAAGGTATGGAAGGCTTCTAGTTCTGTTTTGGAATTGTTTATGTGAATCATAATGTGCATTATGCTTGCAGGAATTTGCCTCTCTGACTTGACTGTGTTGTCACAGATTAACCTTATTGCTTTGTAACACAACAATGTGAATAGCAATGTAGTGCAGGTTGCCCACTGAAGAGCGGTTTCATTATGATTTAGTTGGAAAAGCAGCGTGGGGACTCCATAGCCCTACCTGTGTCCAGTCTGCTTTGGGGTCTTGAGAGTTGGATCATTACAGACGGAGCATTCTGGAGTCCTGCAGCATAAATAATGATCAGACAGCCCGGCAGTACCGGTTAGCCTGGAAAGCACCTTCTTGTCTTTTGTCAAACAATACAGTGTTGTGGCATTAGTGGAAAAAAGAACACGTTTGGTGGCCCGGGGACTTGTGGTGCCTGGTGTGTGCAAGCTAAAACCTGCTATCTGCTCAGTAAGTGTGATGGGACTTCCCAGTGCTGGGAAATGGTGTTTCAGCTGCACTGGCAAACCTAGAGCTTGGGTTTTCTCTGACTGAGAAACTTCATGCTAATCGGGATTGGAATTGCCCTGTGGTGCTCTGGTTTAACTTCGGTTGTTCCTCAAAGTGAAGGCTGTTAGGTTGATTACCTGGTTGATTACCATGGTGCTTAATGTGTTATGCTACTGATGTAAAAAAGCTGGATGGATTTAAAAGGTTTTGGTGTAGATGAGATTAAAAAATATATATTTTGTATACAGTTACATTTGTTTGAAACTTCTGCAGGGCAAAATGTGCAGTAAGAAACAGGGCATTCATATTACAGCACTTAAAGGCTGTGCAGGAATTGTTTTCAGCTGTAAAGAGGTAATTAGGCTTTGACTGCCGATCTGACAGAGGGCTGAGTGGGCTTTGATTGGGGAAGCCTGTGTGCCATGCCCATAAATGCATGGGGAGGACAAAATTTCCTCCTGGGTGAAGTGAAATGAGCAGAATAGAAGGAGGAATCCTATTACACATTTTACGAAAAACATGAGCAAAACTCAAGATCTGACTCTTAATCACCCTATTTAAATTGCCTCCTCTCTACAGACTGGGAAATTTGGGCACAAGCAGATAATGAGACTCGCGCTTCTTCTTTGCTTGTATTTCATATCATGGTCATATATGGACCAGAATCTCCATGTGGGAGTGGAGTGTATCACTGAACAGGGGGATTTTTGTGAGGCTGGGATGTTGGCTGGTCGCACTGACTCATGTGCTAGAATGACTCTGGTGTAGGATTTCTGTTTCCATAGACTCAATGTACATACCTGCTCTGACTGTAGAAACAGACAAGTGAAAAACACCACTTGCACAGCACTTAAATCTACAGCTGTCGAGATTTTAGTAAGATGATGTGATCTTTCTTATAAGAACAGTATTTCAAATGTTTTATTCTGGAAGCCTCCTAAGGGAAGAGCAGCTCACTCTGCAATTAACGTGACAACTGAATTTGGGTAGATTTTCCTCCTCATGACTTCCTGAATTCCTTTGTGAGGTTGCTGAAGGGATGTGTGTTCCTTTTCCCTTAATCTCACTGCGGTATGGAATAACGTGAGTTTTTCCACTCCCATACTGGCCTGTGGATTCTAATCTTGCATACCCACCTTCACTCTCCGTTGGCCCAACTAATTCCTGTGCCTTTTTTCATGAAATGTGGGCTCATCATCCTCTGCTACAGCAGTTAAATACAAATTGTTTGTTTGACAGCAGCAGCAGCATTTCTTTTGCTGGGGAAAGGAGGCCTACAGACAACAGTCTGAAACAGCTTTTGACCGAACATCTTTCAAAGCATTGATTCTTCTGTTTCCATTCCGTGGGGCTAAACTGCTAATTCTTGGACTATGCCTCAATCAACTGCTCAGAAGTCATTTGGTGTTTGTATTTCTGCTGTATATAGGAGCGTTGTTATGTAGCCTGCTGTAGTAGATAACGTATAGGGATAATACACGAGGACAGAGTAGAGGAGTAAACTTTACTCCTTGGATGCAGCTCCAGGCAGCTGAGTGCTGGGATGGCTTCTGCATGAAGTAAGCAGTCTGGCTGCTTCACGCCTGTCCCGGGTGCTGCTTTGAGACTCTGTACCATAATGCTGTTCTGGCCGTGGCAGGAGCACTGCTTTCAGATGCTGTTTGCACCTCTGTGTGCTTCAATGAAATGGAAAGTATTGCGCAACAGAAGAAGCTATGTTTTGATTTTAACTCTAACCTGTACATAATGGTTATATATAATGGTATATATATAACCTGCTAATTTTGCCTGTTGGACTGCTGGCTTTTTTTTTTTTTGTAGATCTACCTTCATTTTCTTTCTGTCTGAATACGTGGAGGAAAAACAGCTCTTATACTGTTAACATGGCAGTGTTGCAATAGTTAAGGCTATCATGCAGGTGGCCTAAAGCATATCCCTGTAACAATGCATGTGTTCACAGGTTTTGAGCTGAGGCTCCTTATGATCAGCATTTCTGTTGATGGAGTCTTCAGGTGTCACATAGTAAGTGCCCAAATAAAACAATCTACGTCTCATCCTCCCCTTATCTGTGAACACTGTTAAAATGGCTTTGTGATGCTCCAGTTCTGATAAAGGCAAGAAGTTCCGTGCCCTGAGCTTGTGGTTGGGTTAACCCTCTTTCTGCATCCTCACTGCCCGTGGATGCTGTAGCAGTGATGCACACCAGCAGTCCTTGCAGCCCAGCTCCGGGCTGATCCTTAGGTTTCCATCCTGAATGTGCCGCAAGTGATGCGATAATTTTGCAGTGAACACAGGAGGGGAATGGTTTTTTAAAAACAGGCCTCGCCATGTCATGCACTCCTCCTCAGGGAAATGTGATTTTTATCTGATGTTCTTACAGCGCTGTCACTTGTCCTCCCTCCCACCTATACCGGAAGAGGGATGGGGGAGCACGAAACCTGTTTGAGCACTGCTAGCTGGTAAATAACATTCTGAGCTGCAGAACTATTAGCCTTATCTTCTGCGCAGCTTCTTACTCAATTCCAAGTCCTACAGACAGTTCTGAAGTGCTATCAGCAATGCTGTGCGTTTGCATTTCGTTTGCGGCACATCCTCTGCCCCGGGTGGCTGCCCAGACCTACCTTTTATCTGTGGATACGTGCCTAAACTGAATTGAAACCTGCACTGCAAATCTCCGTGTACAGAAAATATTAAATAACGTCTGTCAGTGCAAGGGAAACGTGGAGCTGAGATATTGCTGCATTCTATTACAGTGCTTTTCGTGGAATCTCTTTGGATGCTTTAAAAGAAATAGTGCCATAGGAATAAAGGCTTTTCTCAGTAGGCGCGGCAAGGAGAGGCGGTGTTTATAGAAACGGAGTAGTCAGATGAATGAGATGGCAGGGAGGTGTGTGTGCATGTCAGTTTTTCAAGTGACAGGACGCTCTGCTCTTTCTTATGCGTTACAAGGTAAGTATAAAAAGATACATCGTGGAGAAACAAAACCAGTTGTTGTGTGGAGGACCAGATGTGTAGCACTGCTCCGTTGCTTGTGGCCACAGCTGAAATCTTTTCATGACTGGAAGGAGGGATCTTGGAATATTTTAAATTAACACGTCTTTTTGTCGCCTTGCAGGGCGTTCTGTGCGGCACTTGACCAGCTGCTATGAGCTTGCTGCACAGTGATAGCAGCTGTGGAGCCCGAGACATGGATGGCGGCTGCTGCGCGGCCATGGCCAGTGCCTGCAGCGGGGGAGCGAAAGAAGACAGCGTGAGCGTCAGCAGCGGGACTGGCAACCCGCCCAGCTCCTTCACGGAGGAGACGCAGGGGTATGATGTGGAGTTCGATCCACCCTTGGAAAGTAAATATGAGTGTCCCATCTGTCTGATGGCCCTTCGGGAAGCAGTGCAGACGCCGTGTGGGCACCGATTCTGCAAAGGCTGCATTGTCAAATCCATAAGGTAAAGGCAAACTTCTGGAAACTATTGTTAAGAAGTCACTCGAATGAGCAAACATTAGATAAAAATAGTCACTTATTTGGAGGATTCCTCTTCAGCCCAGGATTGTAAGCCTTGTCTTCTACCTGTGAGTGTTTAGGTAACTACAAGCAACTACTGACAGCCTGGTTTCTTGGCAACGATGTAGCAATTTGTGCTTTCAGTTCTCCCCTTGCAGTCTGCTTCCTTGTTGGGCTGGAGAACGTAATGAGGAAATAGTCTGAAACAAAGAGTTGAGAGAGGAAACTGCTGTATGGAGGCGTAGAAGAGAAATATGGAGGCAAGAATAAGCTGAGCTTGTAATGCTGAATGCTTGAAAGGGGAAGGGAAGGCAGAGAGCATGCTGACTTGTAGACTGTACTTCCCTCAAATGTGGAGTACAGTCATGACTGTCCCACCTATGCCAGTGAGAATTAAACCACATTGATAGAAGGTTAGATATTACTATATATATTTTTTTTATTCTTGACCCAAGCCAGATTTCTTACTCATGGATCAGTCCCTTGGCTCAGGATGCTTTAGTAGGAATCTTAACTGTGTGACCCACATATGGAATTGTTAATTTCCCAAATTACTTTACGTGCCTTTGTGCATAAAATCAGACTGTTTTCAATGTTACTTTGAAATGTATTTTTATTTTCCCCATGCAGTTGTTTTTAGAGTGTGAAATAGGCAATACTTTCTTGTTTGGCTTTCCATACATTTATCCATAGTTTTGTTCCATTTTTCTTTATCCATAGGTGGTCATTTTTAGCTCACTAAATTAATAGCATGCCAGCAACAATGTTCTCTGAAGGCATTATTTTGTGGGCTTCTCTGTAGTTTCTGCATTGGCTGGTACTAATGTATTTCTTCACAACATCCCTTTTAGGTGGAGGAGGAGGTGTTGGAGCTCAGTAAAAGATGAACCTAATTCATCAGCATTCCCTACTTATGACAGCAGAAGGGCAGGTTATTCTCTAGAGAGCACAAAACTCTGTTTGCAGCTCAGCTTTTTAACATAAGTTTCATCAGCATTTCTGAGAAAAGGATGCAAGTTCATTATCCAGAAAATGCAGAGTATCAAAGTTGTTCACACATGAAAAGTGACTCCCCTGTGTGTACTGGAAAGGAAGCTCAGAGATGCTCAGTTCTCCCGTAACCTTGCTGTGAAATCATCCCGCTCCCTTGGTCTCTTGCCTCATTTGCTACATTGCTACTTCTGGAGAAGGGAAAAAATAAGTCAGATCTTATCCAACTGCATTGCTCAATGTCATTCATGTCAGCCAAGAGCATGGGAGAAAGCAAAAATGAAACTAAACCTGTCAGCTTTAACTGTAGGTGTCCAGTTTCCTACGCATAAGCAGGTGGCTTCAGTTTCTGGCCTTTGCTTCAAATGTTTCATCACAAATAATTTCAAGTGGTTGTGATGTGTAAATCCATGTGTGATTGTAAGCATCAGTTTAGACTTCCATACTAATAAAAGCTGCTGCATTGTGGAATTCCTTATTTGCTTTTTCTGTGCTTTCTGGTGTTTGTTTGTTTTGCAGTACTTTTTGTATTCTTCTTCAACTTGGGAATTGCTGGAAGAACCAAAAGATGAGAAATCTGTAAGCCTTTGAATGGGAGGACGTTGCCTACATTAGTCAGTACTGAGTGTTAGAAATCTCTATTCACCAGTCATTTCAAAGATAATCATATTAAAATTACCAAAACTGGGTCTCTTCTGTCTGTTATATCTTCTGTAGTGATCTTGTTTTCTAGTCTTCCTGCTGCGGAACTACGTAGGTGGCCATTGGTAGAATTTACCATTGTGTTTAGTGAGGAACTGCAGTAAGCTTGTGTTCAGAACAGAGCATCTCATAACAGGTAGAGAAACTTTTCTTAAACCTTAGGTGTGGGAAATAGTTTCTCTTCTGTTAATTAACAGTATTTGTTCTGCTCAAAGTTTTGGCTCTATAAATAATAACCAGAAGTTTTTTCTTCTTGTATGCTCTTTTTCCCCTTTGTACTTAATCTCTGGAATTACTACTGGCAATTTCAGTGAATGCTGAACAAGGGTGGCAAGCATTCCTTGTCCTGGAGACTACGGATCATCACTGTGATATTTCAGATGTTTCAATAACAGTGTGTGTTTTCCTTCATTCCCCACCAGCGTCTATCTTTGGGATTCAGAGAGCATTTGTGAAAGCAGAGCTGGGAACTTGAAGTGCCAGGCCATTCTGAGGCGCTGAATTGGGATGCATGGACTGAGCTATTGATTTGGACTGTCGCTGTAGTATCCACAGTCCAACACGTTATTTGGAATTTGTGGTGTCTACAGTACAATATTAATGGATGTCATTGAAGTTTGTACAGAACTTAAAGGGAATGGAAAGTGATTTTTACGCCGAGTGCTATTTTTTTTTATTAAATGATAATCGTAACATTTATTTGGTTTATTTGGAAAAAAATGCTTCTGTTTCATCCCTGCTTCCCTGCTGTAGTCTGAGTGAGCACTGAGGAGTAAGTGATACAAGGTGGATGAGTAGTTGTTGGACAGGTAGTTGTTGAGCAGATGCTTCTTGTGACATAGACAGCAGTTGTAGTTGCCTATGCTGAAGAAAATACCTGCAGCTCAAAAGATTTGTATCAGAAGAATAAGGGGATGGGGGGGGAAGCTTTTAAGCACTTAGAAGTCTTAGATCTTGTAATGTTAAGGGAACGGTTACACCAGATGGAGTTGATCACAGTAAGCATTTGCTTCCCAGCAAGCCTTGGCAGCCTGAAGTGCCTTAAAGTGCAGTGAGTCACGGTAGTGAAGAAGCCTATCTGCTTTAGTAACTACAAATAATAGTTGACAAATATTGCCGCCTACAAAGTAGTTGATAAGAAATTTTAGGAAAACTAAGTTCAGCTGCAATAGCTAATTAACATTCATTCTATTCTCCTCCTTTGTCTTACGCCAAAGCAACTTAAGGCTTGTAGTGGGGCTCACCAACTTTCAGAACTGTCTTTACCACATCAGTGAATTATGAGCTGAGAAGGGGCAGCAGTGAAAGCTTTGGGTGCAAGCAGTTCATTAGATAACTCACATGGCTCCCATTAAAGTATATGCAGACTGCTTTGCTTCTAGGCTAAACCGACTAGTTGTTAATCACAGAGCAGATATTTCCTCAAACTAAGGTATTTCTGCCTTCTTACAGAAAATGCCATTCTTTCTTACTTTACTCTTAAACTGCTTGTTGTTTAAACAGGAGATCTGGTAATTGTTATCTATGATGAATATGTTCTTTTGTGTGTAGAAGTCAAGCTGCTGCCTTACAGGCAGGCCTACCAATCTATCACTGCACTGCATTAAGCAAGGTATTTGTGACCAAGCTATACCTGTCAAAAAGTGACTGCCTGTAGATTGTGTGTGATCTGGGGGAGCACTTCTGGTTTGTGATAAAGATCAGCACGTTGCTCAGGGAGCTGTGAAAAGAAGATACCTAGCAAGCCACTTCATTTTTCCATTTGCTTACAAGCGTGATGGTCAGACTTGTGGAGAGCAACTCTTGTAAGCCAAACCTAGGAAAGGAAGTTCATTGTCATTTTCTAAACTCTGATCGTTGCCCCCCACTTCCTCTGGGAGTGCTGACCAATTATTTCCTTTTCCAGCAAAGAGCACAAATTCTCTCCTGTCCTCCACAGCACCCTGGCTTCTACTTCCTCTCACACTTGCAAGCAGTAATAATGAACTGGCCTTTGATCTTTGCACTGCAAGCGTGCTCTCACGTTTTCCCACCCTATGGGTTTTTCCATATTATCGTTTTTTCCAGTTGAGGAAAAAAATAGAATCGTAAAATATCCCAAGCTAAAAGGGACCCACAGGGATCATTGAGTCCAACCCCTGGCTTTGCACAGGACCACCCAAAATTCAAACCCTATGTCGTTGTCCAAACACTCCTTGAACTGTGGCAGCTTGGGGCTGTGACCGCAGCCCTGGGGAGCCTGTTCCAGTGCCTGACCACCCTCTGATGAAGAACCTTTTGCTAATATCCAACCTGACCCTCCCCAGATGCAGCTCTGTGTAAGCAGGCAGAGCCTTGCAAAGTGTTAACAGGCTGTGAGTTTCGTTGTGCAAGTTGCATGCACCAATGCTCCACCACTGGAGTCCAGAGTTCCACCAGTTAGCAGAGACTGTCTGGTCGTAAAAGCTTCAGGTACAATACCCAAATCCAGCACTGTTTTCATAGTTCTTAGTAACTTCTGTGTCAGGAGTTCTTTACCTGTGTTGCTGTATAAATGCATAAATTGAAGGATGACCAACTTATCGAGTTGGTTGTACAAAAAAACCCAGAAGTAGCTCTTCAGAAAGTTCTGTGAAATAAGTTAATCCAGAAAAGATTGCTTTCTATCCCAGCGATGATCTCCTTGGCTGCTCATGAAGTGAGAAAGGAGGGAGAGAATGCCTAATAATTTTTAAAGGACTCTTTTGGAGTAGTGTGAGAAATATTCTTTTGTGTTTCAGCTGTGTGAAGTACTTACAGAAACAAGGCTGTAAGTTCTTGTGTTCTCTGCATCCTCCACAAGCTTGTTTCCAGGGTATCTATCGTGTCATTTGGGCAATTAAAAGCTACTGAGTTAGAACAGCTCTGCAATCTCAATAGTACTACCTCAAATGAAACTTTATGCGGTCAGTTTTTCTTACTTACATTGTATAATTTCTGATTATTGTCACATAAATGCCTTTGTTTTCCAGGACTTTCTTCATGTGCTATTACCTGGCTGCTGATGTCTTGGTAGCATAGAAGAATTTTAAATCAAGGGCAAAAGAAACTCAAAATTGTTTTTCTTTCTGGCACTGTAGAGACGCGGGGCACAAATGTCCGGTAGACAACGAAATTCTACTTGAAAATCAACTTTTTCCAGACAACTTCGCTAAACGGGAAATCCTTTCATTAACGGTTAAGTGTCCCAACAAGGGCTGCTGTATGAAGATGGAGCTGAGACATTTAGAGGTGAGAATTAGTTCTGACAATACGGAACCTTGTTTTTATGGATGAGAAAAAATTCAGACTAACATAAGGGGCCATACCTGTTCATTCTGATTCCATTCATTCAAGCCTATAGCTGCATGTTTGGTTTTGATCTGATGAACACATAGTTGTAATTAAGTGATTCTCAAAAAAAAAACAACAACCAAACCCATGGAGTACATAACATTGTAGTAATGCAGCTCACTCCTTGGATCATTCCTGTTTGTATTTCAATCAGCTTCATCCGCACTTCATACCAGTTCCTTGAAGTCAGTGTACCGTTTCCCTCAAAGCAGCTAGGTATTGGTTGAAATAATTGTTTTAGAAAATAACATCCAAGTTGTAAGGGGAAAAAAAAACAAGCTGAGTTGTTGAGTGAGCATTCTTAAAGCTTTGAACATGTGAAGTCCTGATCTTGGCTGTAGAACATCGATGTGCCATTAGTAAAGTCAGTATAAATGCATATAGGGGTTTTCTTGGAAGGAAAGAAGGAAGGGTTGCTGTTAGTTCCTCTTGTGCTGTGCCTTATCTGAAAAGCAGGTGACAAATTAGCACTTGTTTTCAGTATCAAATCTTTTTTGTCCTTGTTCAGGAGCACCAGTTGCATTGTGATTTCACTGCTGTGGAATGCCCACAGTGCCAAGGAGCCTTTCAGAAGAACCATCTCAAAGAGCACATGACACAGGAGTGTCCGCGGCGCCAAGTCTGCTGTCCAAACTGTGCCACATCTATGGCTTATGAAGATAAAGAGGTACTTAGCAGGAGTATTTCAGCCTCCATTCATATGGGTTTGCTCATAAATGTGACATCAGGTCTTGTAGAAGGAAAAGGCTTTGGTTTAGAAGAGTTCTTTGAGCTGCACAGGTGAGAAGCTCTGAACACCAGGGCATTTATCTGGGAGCCCCGTGTTGTGAAAAGATGCATCTAACAGCTGTTGCTTTTTGGCCTTCTCATCAGAGTGGGGCAGTACCTACTGGCAAAGTAATATACGCAACAATATCCCACACTTAGAGTTTGTATGCCTGGCAGAAAGTGCATCTTCTTCAGGAAGTGCATCTTCTGAGGATGCCTGCTGCTAACACATGAGAACAGGATCACTTCAAAGTTCTCCTCCTAGCTCTACTTTTTTAACTTTGTTTCACAGTTGCATTCAGCTTTAAAGTATCTCATCAGAAGTGATTAGCATTCTTCTAAATTGCGTAATGTTATTAATTTGTTTTCCTCCATTGCTGTTTGTTAACAGCTTCATGACCAAACCTGTCCTCTTGCCAATGTATTCTGTGAATATTGCAACACAATGCTCATCAGGCAGCAGGTAAGAAACTACCTTTTTTTTGTGTGTGTGTGCTTCATTTGGGCCTGATGTTTTGTGCTTAGAATCCTGCTTTAATCATAGAATGTCTTGGATTGCAATGGACCTCAAAGATATCTAGTTCCAGCACTCTGCTGTGGGCAGACTCGCCAACCGCTACATCAAGCACTCAGTCAGGCTGCTCAGGGCCCTGTGCAGCCAGGCCTGGATCCTCCAGGGATGGGGCAGCCACAGCTTCCCTGGGCAGCTGTGCCAGCATGGTTATGCGATTGAAGGGTGTCACACACACTTAATGAAATAGATCTCTCTTAGGAGGTTGAGCTTACTCCCCAAGGGTACTGCTGTTTGAAGGAAATGCAGGTGTTCTCAGCAGAGTGTAAGCAAATATATAGAAGTAAATATAAGCACGTTTGTCCTTAAGATAGCTGTGCTGCAGCCACTTCTTTACAGAACAGCTTTTGTGTTTTTTCACGATCTCAAATGAAATCTGAATAAATAGTTTCTCTCCTGGCTATTGAATCTCTCCCTATCTCTCTGAAAAAGCTGCATCCACTGCAGGTGTAATGCTGATTTAAGTGCTGCTAAAAGGCAAACATCACTTCAGATTAAACAACAAACTGCAAAACTATATAACAGAATGGAAGAAATGGGTTAATAGATGACCTACGCTGAGCTTATTAACGAGTCTTTTGCCTGAGAAACCTGAAATTATCCTTTGTTCTAGTTAGGGCTGGCAAGGCCTCAGCTGAAGCTGTCCAGCTTTTGGGGTGAGGATGAACAGGGAGAATTTGGAACAATGAGATAATTGGGTCTGTAAAACACAGACTGTAAGGAAGATTGAAGTAATGTGGTGGTCTTGAGAAGAGAATAAGGAAGAGAGAGACAGCTATTTCTAAGTACATGTGAATAGTGCTTCAGAAGGGAAAGAAGTGGACTGTGATTTAGCTTGAGTATAGGCTAGAAACAAAAGGCTTACGCAAAAGAGGAACTCTAATACTTTCTGATGTGCAGTCTAAATATTGTCAGTGAAGCAGTGAAGTACGTGTAAGGAGGATGTTGAATTTTTATCATTAGCTACACATTCTTGTTAAAAGTTTCCCTATTTATCAAATAAATGATACAAGAATAAATTGATTTTATTTCAAGTACCTGTACTGAAGTAGGGCCAGCTGAGCTTTGACAATGTTATAAAGAGAATACTCTTGATGGGGAGAACTCATTTCAAATCTGCTTTGTTTTAGATGCCTAACCATTACGATAATGATTGTCCTACTGCCCCAGTACCATGCTTTTACAGTGCCTTTGGATGTCCTGAAAAGGTAAGCCTTGTCAGAAGCATGAGCTGCAGATGTTTTGTGTGGCTGTTTGTCTGTTCCTACTGTCTCATCTACCAACCCAAATTTTCAGTGATTGGTGGAGTTGTTCATTTGAAGGCATTCTAATTCTAAAACACTGCATGTTGATCCAGTGCTTTTCAAAAGGCCTTCTCATGTTTAGAGAACTTGAATGATGCACCTGATGAATGTACATGGAATAGAGTGTATTCTCAACTTTACTGGTATAAAGTAATTTCAAACATTTCTTACGAAGTTCTGACCAAATACAGTTATAACTTTTCAGGTTTGGTAAAGAAGACTTGAGAATGTTTTAAATATGATTAAATTCCAAAGCTACTTCATCTGGGGTCAATGGTTTACAGGCTGGTTCTGTGACTAGCAGGGCGAGGGGATGCATGGACTCATACACTGGAAGAGAGAAAGCATAGAATGACTTGAGTTGGAAGGGACCTCAGGGATCATCAAGACCTAACACCCTGCTCCAGGCAGGGCTGCAAACCTCCCCATTTAATACTAGACCAGGCTGCCCAGGGCCCCATCCAACCTGGCCTTGAACACCTCCAGGGACAGGGCATCCACAGCCTCTCAGGGCAGCCTGTGCCAGCATCTCACCACTCTCTTGGTAAAGAACTTCCCCCTGACATCCAACCTAAATCTTCCCTCTTTCAACTTAAAACCATTTCCCCTTGTCCTGCCATTATCTACCCTTTCAAAGAATTGACTCCTGTTTATAGACTCCCTTTAGGTACTGGAAGGCTGTAATAAGGTTACCTGCCCTGCAGCCTTCTCTGCTCTAAGCTGAACAAGCCCAGCTCCCTCAGCCTGTCTTTGGAGGGGAGGTGCTCCAGCCCTCTCATCATCTTTGTGGCCCTCTGGACCCTCTCCAACGTCTCTGTCTTTCTTGTACTGGGGGCCCCGGGCCAGGAGGCAGTGCTCCAGGTAGGGCCTCATGAGGGCAGAGTAGAGAGGCAAAATCACTTCCCTGTCCCTGCTGGCCACTAAAGAAAAGGGGAAAGGGTAGGGAGATGGATTTAAAAACAAAACAGCAGCAACAATCTGAGGAGAAACAAACTAATTTACTAAATAAGGTATCAGAATGCAAGATAATACACTATGATACAATGTAATAACTAGAATTGGAGCTAATAAATCAAATAAAATGACAGTGTCTGAAGGCCTTACACTAGTGCTGAGGCGAGATGTCTAGCCAGGCCAAGCAGAAGGGAAAAAGGGGCCATCTTGTGGTATGTGAATGGTTTTGTCTTTCCCTCTAAACAGCACGAAGTCATCTGGGGGATGTAGTACGTGGTCATCGTTCTCTTCTGAGAACCAGGTACCCAGAACTATCCATGATCCACAGAACTGGAGCATTAATTCTTTAACTCCTGGTACACTACATGATGTTATGATGTGGAATATCAATAATAAAAACCATAAAACCATGACAGCTGGATATTTATATTTCTAGTTGTGCGATAACTCTGAAAATTAACCTTCTCATCCTCTTGCCATCAGTTCTCATAGGTCTTTATCATCTGGTACCGGGGAGCTATTTCTGCAAATCTACAAAGGAAATGCAATGCTGATTTAGCACACAAATACTTGTTTATTGCTGATGCTTTTTCACTAGGTGTATATTTTGTCAAACAGCATTTGTCCCTTAACATTTGAGTGTATTTTTTTTTTCATCTATCATAACGGATTTTGAATTTGAAGCCTCCATTGGTACTCATATCACCTTTGCTGCTTTGCCACATCATTTGTCTTTGACTTGCATTCTGTTTTTTTCTCACATTGCAGGACTTGTTTGATTTTTATTTATTTTTACTTTAGCCCCACGTTTAGGATGTGATTAACGTGTGATAGGTTCTTAATGCTACATCTCTTAACTCGTAGATGCAGAGGAACGAACTGGCACGACACATGCAGGAGTTCACTCAGGTTCACATGAGAATGATGGCTCAGAGCATTCAGAATATCAGTGTTACTGCTACAAACCCTGTACCCTTTATCAATGGCCTACCGTTTGAGCCTGCCCTCTTCTCCCATGTGTCACGTGCCCCATATAATTGTAATCCGGAAGTTGAAAACTTTAAAGAAACTATTCAGCAATTGGAAGGTCGTCTGGTGAGACAAGATCACCAAATCAGAGAACTTATTGCGAAGATGGAGACGCAAAACACTCACATGGCAGAACTCAAACGTACTATCCGAAATCTGGAGGGAAAGATTACTGAAATGGAGGCACAACAATGTAATGGTATTTACATCTGGAAGATAGAGAACTTCAGTGGACTTCAGAAAGCCCAGGAAGAAGAGAGACCTGTTGTGATGCACAGTCCAGGCTTCTATACTGGAAAACCTGGCTACAAGCTGTGTTTGCGCCTGCATATCCAGTTACCAAATGCTCAGCGGTGTGCTAATTTTATATCTCTGTTTGTCCACACGATGCAAGGAGAATATGACAGCCATCTGCCTTGGCCTTTCCAAGGCACTATACGACTTTCTATTTTGGATCAATCAGAAGGCCCTGAAAGGCAGAATCATGAAGAAGTGATGGAAGCTAAGCCAGAGTTACTGGCCTTCCAGAGACCAACAATTCACCGCAATCCAAAAGGTTTTGGTTATGTGACTTTCATGCACCTGCAAACTTTGAAGCAAAGAACCTTTGTAAAGGATGATACCCTTCTGGTGCGCTGTGAAGTTCTAACACGTCTTGACTTAAACAGCCTTCGCAGGGAAGGATTTCAAGCTCGCAGTACTGATGGAGCTGCGTAACCAAGTCTTAAGCAGAGGGATGGAGCCCCGGTCGTACTCTTCCACCACAGATACATGCGTGCTCCATTGTCCATATAGGCTGAATGAATAAGATCATAAATGCCACCATAGTTGATCTTCACCTGAATAGCTCCCTGAGGTCATGTGTTTGAATACTAGCAATTGTTCTCTATTAAAGTTCTAAGCTACTTCTGTAGCAAGCAAACTAAAAGTGTGGTTAATCAAAACTTAACTGCCTACAAGAAAACCCTACTGAAGTACCTACATGTTTCTGTTTGGCAAAGTGTAAGTCATATCAGAAAAGACCTGTAAATCTTTACAGCTCAGTGCCTTGGAGTAGATACTGCAGCAGGGAGATCGTAGGTAGGTAAATTAATGAAGATGAGAGTTGGGTGTTTTTTCATGGAGCTTGGGAAAGCTTTGTCTTGAGTGAGATGGTTTCTATATTGACTTTCCTAGGATTTTTAATTGACTATGCTTCTCTTGAAATCTGAAGTCAAGTTAAGGCTTTGCTGACAACCCTGAGCGAGATGCTTTGACCCTTTTTTGCTACGGTTAGAAGTTGTGTGTCAGTATCAAGTTGATTGATAGTAGAATTTCTGAAAAGCGGATGGTAGTGCTGTGAGGAAGGCTAAAGGAGCCAAGCTTTTAGAAGAAATATTTGTAAGATGGTCCTAAAGTGTTACTCCCCACTGCTCTCTATTTTGATCCAAACTTTCCTAAGCAAGTGCATGTGGTGTATGTTCTGGGCCCAGAATCTCAACCACTGTCACTAGAGCATTAGACTGAGAGGTGCTGTCAGGAGGCGGTTAGATATATGAGCGAAGGTATACAGTAACTAGACAGGGTTATAGAATTTGTTTTACTGTTGAAACCTAAATTTGAAGTGGTGTTGAACTCGGGATCTGCATCTGAGTCATCCTTTCCCTTGACATTCTGGGTGATATTAACTATGTAATCTCCTCTTAATACTCAGTGGACAGCTGGCCATGTCAGCATACAGCTGTTGTGGCCATTTCCTGTCCCATTAGACAATAGGACCTTCAGCCACCTTAACACTTCAGGAGGGAAGAAAAGCCTATTAATTAGTGTGAAGGAAAAATTGCGGTCCTCTTTGTACTCAGGAAAAAAGCCTGCCTTCCGTAACAGCTCTTTAACCAAACACTAAGTTCACTGGTTCAAGGATTCATGAGCTTCCTCATGTTACATGTGTTGCTGTTTTCTCTACTTCTTATTTATATGCCATATAAATACTAGTTTTGACCAGTCAAAGCACATAAGTTCACTGGTGCTAATAATTTACCATGGTACTGATAAAGCATGGATCTTTTCCTTCAGAAACAGCGAAGAGGAGTCTTGTTCTCTACCTAACTGAAGTGTACAGCCTAAGGCAGAGTAAAGAAGTAAGCCCTACAGGAGCATCTCTTTTCCATTATTTCTGCAAAAAAAAAAAAAAAAGTTGTGAAACGGGCAGGACTTGGGAGGCTGCAACTTAAAGACACTGAAGAGCAGCCCAATTATGCAGTCCCTTCAAAGCAACCTCACGGGGATCATCAGTGGGGAAAGTGCATGTAAGTGCATATACTTAATAGACACGAGACTAAGGAACAAATACTACAGTACATTGATACGGGATATTTCTCCACCTACTTGCAGGAGCTTAGAAGTTGCAGGCCTCTACCTTTACCGGTCTGTTCAGCGGGATACAGTGAACCAATTTATTTGCAGATAGAGCCTAATGACTGCAGAGAGATTGTTCAGTTAAGAGTTATTACTACTGAATACTGGACTTCTGGCTAATTGTGTGACAGTCACAAGTGACTTCTTAGTATATTTATTCGGTGTGTTTGGAGGACAAGTGATCTTACATGACTCAATAACAGGAAAAGATCCGTGCTTTACATCTGTCTTCTTAAACCTCTTAAGTCAATTTTATACTGCATAGCCTCATCCCACTAACTGAATTCTTCCACTGTGTCTCCAGTTAAAGCAGTGGTGGTAGTTCAGCCATTCTCAGTGACAAGCTTTTAATGCATGTAACAGTACTCAGATCTGCGATAGCTGGGAGACAGTTCTTTACACTGCACAGCAGTTCTGCAGTCCTTTTCAGACTGTTTGTTACCCATCTTTTTCCGAGATACTCAAACATCGCCATTCTCCTTTTTCTGGGTGGGTCAGGGGAGAAAGGCAGAAGGACTGCTAAGTAGTAGCAGGAGGAAGCTCTCAGTTCCTTACTCAACCCTGGTGATGTTAACAAAAGGGCCCTGTCTGCTCTAAGAGTTTATAACAAAGAAAGACCCACTAAGTGCATTAATACTTTCCCTTTGAAGCTTTGTGTTAGGAACTCTCAACTACAACAAACTGAGTTCTTGCTTTGAGCCTTTTCTGCTACATTTGATATAGTTCTGCTTCAGGAGGAAACTCAGTTTGGTGGCAGGTTCAAATGTTTAAATGATTCAGGTTAACATTGTACAATAGCACAACCCAGTAGCTAAACAGAAAGCACGTATTGGCCATGTAAGTAGGAATGCTGAAGTCACTGCTGCTATTCTGCTCGCTTCTATTTTGATATTATCAAGTAGAACTCTGAGTGACACCAAGTTACTGTAATGCCACAGTTTTACAAAAGAAGCTTTGATGGCTGATGTGCTAAATATTAATTTCTCCTGCCCTGAAAGAGAGATGTTAATGAAACATCAATTTGTGTGTCTGTTTCAGTTCCCTTGTTCTTTCCCCACCTTTAACTGCAGTTCCAGCGCTTTCTCTTCCAACAAGAGCAGCATCTTCAGCCAGTGGAAAAACTTAGGAGTCTGGATTGGTCCCACCTCACTGCACTTTCCACGACTATTACCCTTTATTCAGACTTTCCCGAGGTTAGTACGAAGGTGCTCGATTTCCATAGGAAAATATTCTTACTAAATAGCCTTTTTTTTTTTTTCCAACCTTACAAACTTGATCATCGGTTTTGAAAAGTCTTTATAGCAGGGTAGGTTGAGAACTCCTTAAAAACAGAAGCAGAACAGCATGCAGCCTTGAGACGTGTACCTGAAACAAACACAAAAATAGGAGTATTCGGTTTCCTGTATAACTCCTTCAAGGAATGAGGTTCTCTACTTTTCTGCCAATCTCGATGCTTTGCAGCATTATTAGATCTCAAGGTGTTTTAGTAAGTGGCTTAGCTGCTTTGTTTTCTGAATTTCTGTCATCTTGAATTGTGTTTCAAGTCAGACTCTTAGTATGTGTATTTGCAAAGCTGCTATGGCACATTTTCCAGTTATAATATATTGCAAATGTGTTCTCTTTTTGCCTCTGAATGTCTTCCCCTGCAGGGCAGGGAAAAATTTACTGAAAATGTTGGTATGTGATGTATATATGTGGGAGCTCAGATAGTATGAGCTACCCCGTTAAGTGGTCTCATGGTATGCCTGGTTGTGTTTGCTAGCGAGGGCTTCAACTCACTAATGAAAGAAATCAGGGTGGCCTTTCTGCTCTTCTCTAGAGAGACTCTCATCATCAAGTACCTTAATGATAGATGCGAGACATTATTCTGGGGTCAGTGTTAAAGGTTTGTATTGGTTTCTATTTGAACAGAATTTAAGGTACTCTTGTTCCTTTTAAAGTATCAATAGATTAATATATTTTGTAATTAATACACAGCTATATTTCTGACGGGATTTTTTTAAAAATAAAGTAATTAAACCATGCGTTGTATGTTACATCTTTATTCAAAGGGAGAGCTGTTTAAAACATCAACTGCTCCAGGACTTGGTTCTTTCTCTGTCCTGTGGGTTTCAGTTGGCTGAGTTATATAATACATGCTCTCCATCACTGGAAGTCAAAAACCAAAAAACGCTGAGTATGTTTTAATAGGGAAGGATTGTTGTAGTTTGCTAAGGGCGGTGACAGCTTTAGTGATAGTTAGAACGTATTAAAAGGAAGCTGTTTGGTGATGGTCCTGTAACTTAAGCATTGAGAATCGTTCAACATGACCACCTGTTCATCCACAGAAACGGGCGGACAGATGGGAGGTGAATCAGGGGTAACAGAATAACTATGGCAAATCAGGATGAACTGGGGACACCAGAGGCCGATGGGGGATAACCAGAGACAACATGAAAACCAGGGACCAACCAACAGACAACAACAGGCAGAAGAACAGGAAGAGACAGAAGACAAGTCAAAGACACTGACCTTTGTTAGCTCCATCTGAAGGGACAGTGTCCAGCTGGACAGCAGACTGGTGCCGCCACCACACTTCCACCATCCAAGTCTTCTCTACTTCAGGATGTCTGTTCTTCGTGGTTCGGGGTTGGTTTTTTGTGTGGGTTTTTTTTGCTTTTTTTTTTTTTTTTTGCTTTGCTGGCTTTATTATTTTTATTATTATTATTCTGAGAGCTCACCTATCCATACAAATACACACCTACATAAAAAAAGAAAATGCACACCCACAGTAAACACTGAGCAGTTCCTGTAAGCGTGTCATCTCAGAACAGAGGGAGCTTGTGCTGTTTCTGCTGTCTCCTTCAGTTCATAAATGGTTGTTTTTGTTTTTTAAAAGACATAACTGCCTTTGTTTCTTACTGTTAATTTCCCCTTGCCCCTAAAGAAGCAGAAAGCTTCTAATGTACTAATCCAAGCTCAAGCCTACCCTAATACTTTATTTCAAGCAGAACCATTACCACTCTCACCTGTTATAATTCCACCTGGAACACCACATTTGTTTTCATTTCAGAACAAAAAATACACCGTACTGCCTCCATGGCTTTACCTTTGTTTTTGTGAGGAAGGAACAGATAAAGACTGAGGTACAGCACAGTAAAGATCATCTTTTTGCTGGAAACCTGGAGCGCTGCTCTTTAGATGGTCTTTCAGCACTCATGACTGAACTCATTTGTTCTATGGAAGCGAGTGCTTGGGTTTCACAGCTGTAAAAGGGTTATGTTGTGGGTTGTTGGGTTTTTTCCCCTCTGAGATGGAATGAGGAAATTTCTGTAACTTGGAGAAGGGGAAACTGTGAAATCGTTTTCCTATTAGCATTTGTCCAGACTCTGGCTGATGAGCCACCTTTTCCTGCTCTGACTCATCCGGACCAACGCAGCCCATGACAGTTCCTGTGCTCAGTGATTTCCTCTCACAGCTGGAGCTGCATCTTCCCTGCTCTTTTGTCACAATCAGACCTTCACTGTAACTTAGCGCTAGCTGCTCACTAATGAAACCATGGAGAAATACTCAGGCTGGCACACAGCCCATTCCAGAGCCGTTCATCCAGCATGGTCTACAGGACAGCCCTGCTCTGCTCAGCTTTCTTGAAGAGCATTCTTCTTGAAGAAGCGCCTGACTAAATGGAGCAGTGTTTTAGCAGTTGGGCAGTAATAACTTTGGAAGAAACACCTTCTTTAACTTAAAGTAAAGTAGAAGTGCTTACTTGCTAAATGCCCTGTGATAAACTGTCTCAAAACGTTCATCTTCTACTTCTTACCCCTCTCAGACAAGCTCATTTCCATACAAGTTAATTGATATTTTGTATGTTCAAATATAAATAGCAATAAAAAGCAAGACACCCCTTACCTCATCCCACTTGTTATGCTCTGCAGAGACAGGCGTTGGCTGCAGAGGCCCAGCAGGTCTGTTGCAGGTCCACATTGGTTACCTCTCAGTTTTCCCTCCTGCCCTCAGAAGTACACATCCTCTCTGCAACTGCTGGCACCAACTCCATAACACTAAAAGTGCCTACAGTTCTGTTCTTAAACATGAAATCAGTGAGAGCAACTTGTCAAACCCTAGAATAGTATGCTACAGCTTAGTGGTTTTATTTCCGTTTCTGCATTTGTTCACCATTATGCATTATAGTGTTTCTGTTGCTGTTGTTAAGAAAGCAGCACTTCCAGCTAGGCATGAGTCAGGCCTTCTGGCAGCACACCAAGGAACCAAGCTACTGTCAAGGAAAAGTGGCATGTACAAGTTTTCCTGGTTTATGTGTTGCACCAGGTGTGACAAACTCCACTTACCTCAGCAAATCGCCTAGAAAGAGCTCCTCAGGCTGAAGCTTTGGTGGCTTCTTGTTGAAAGGCTCTGCGTAGACCAATGCGTACATCCCTTATTGATCCCTCTAGTTATAACTCAGAAGTGCCACGGGGACTCATGAAATGAGGCTGATGCTTTCTACAGCAGCCACCACAACGAATGGAGGAAAAACTATAGGGTTCCAGACCTCGCTTTCTCCCTGAAGTAACCTCTGGAGAAAGACGCCTTGCATCTAAGGGCCACAGGACAGGCTGACAGCCAGCTCCAGGCTGTATATCTTGGAGGAACTCCATCTACTATGCTCTATCAGTCATCATCACAAACTGTGATGCTCAGCACATGATAGCTGTTCCCCCCAGCCTTCTGGGAATGGGCCGAGGGTGGGGGAACGAAATCACAGCAAATCCTCTCTCTCCAGCCCTCACACAAGCTTGTAAAGGAGAATCACTCTGAATTCCACAGATGATAGAAAGTCTCAAATGCTTATATCTGAGTTCCCAGGACCATCCTCATTCAGCTCCCTGGTGCCCAGGAGCAGACTGTTGTTTGGACTCAAATTTCCTGGAGCTTTCCCTTTTTCAGGTGCCATCACTTCCCTTTTTCAGAGCAGCTTCCCCCTTCCCTTTGTTTCTTTCGCAACCACGCAGCAAACCAATGATCATTCACTGGTCAGGGATGAGCCTGATGAAAGGCAGCAGGCAGCGCTTGTAATAGTGAAGCTGCCCCTTAGAGATGCACAAGAGGGAAAGGAGGACTTCCAGTTTCTGCTCCAAGAACTATCAATATCTGTTAGTCAACAGCTGCTTAGCGTGAAGTGGATTTAAAAACCCACAGTAGAAAAGAGGGCTTGCTTTGTAATAATGGTAATAAATCATCCTAAGAGTCATACACTGAAGAGGATCTTGTGATTTCTCACTGACATTTAATATACATTAACTAACTCCATTACCTTCCAGCTTGTCCTGGTACAGCACTGTCCGCTATTCCAGGAACCCGAGCAACCCCATGGAACTGAGGTTTTTAGGTTAAATAGTGCGGGGGTTCTTTCTTTCCACTGATAATAGCAACAGCAAACTCTTGAATGTGAGCCAATGCAGATGTCTTCTTCATAATCTTTTAGCCCAGAAATAATGATTCTGTGACTTCAATCTTTTTTCCAGTGTAACAACTGGGGCTGTTACCATGCAGTGCATAATAATTATTCCACAAGAATTATAAACTGGCACTTGGCATAAGAGGGAGCTTGCTCTGAAGCCCAGTGACAGAGGCTTCAAACAGCAGCTCCCCAAGCATTGCCGCAATCCACAGCTGCTCTATACTGTGGGATGAGTTCAGGGTAGGGGAGATCCTCAAGACCCCAACTCCTGGAGGAGTCAATAGGCTGTGGGGAAGGGTCTGACCCCGCCTCACCCAGAAGCGCCCCAACAGAAGGGGCAGTTCACTGCCCACAGCCATCCCGAGTTCTGCAGCATTCTCTTTCCCAAGAGAAAGAAGACAGCAGTACAGACACTGACAAAAGAAAGGTTCAAGATCCATCAAACGCCCGTGAAAGCCAAGCTCAGAACAGACCCTCCATGTTGTTGGTTGAAGAACAAGTTTAGTTCAGTTTAAAAAGTAAAGCCACCAGCTTTAATTCTCCCTACACAAAACATCCAAACAACCGGGGAAGCGCTCGACTCACAGTGGCTCGGTGCAAATTTCCGCAAAAGTAACAGGTACAAAATCAAAACGATTCAAATTATAAATAGATGTAAAACAAAAGACATTCAAGTGAAAACCAGGACTGGGTTCCTATTAGCCCTAGAGATGATCCAAGAGTATGTCAGGAGATAAATCATGCTCATTTTCATTGCAGAAGGCAGCGCCGCTCACTTCGGGCATTTACAAAAGGGAAACGAGAGGAGAAGTAAAAGAGAGGAGAAGCACTTACTTAGAGGAGTGCACTGAAACATTGCAGGATCACCACTTCCCCACATGTCCACTGTGGCCAAGAGAAGGCTGCAGGTCACTGCGAGTGACAGCATCAGGGCAGCGCAATCAGTCCAATTTAGGAATAAGAAGGCAACTTCCCCTAGAATCCATTTGAAGAAAGGACTGCTTAAATCCCCCTCTTCCTGCCTCCCCAGACACATCCTTCCTAGGAGGCAAACAGCACAACCAAATCTCTCTCCACATCATTACAGCTGGGGACAAAAACACTGCATTTCTACAAAGGCCAACAGCGAGGGTGCCACAGGTGACCAACTACAAGAAAACACGGCCCCTTCCAAGTATCTCAAGATTTGCAAACCACAGGAGACAAAGCAACACCCTCACATACACAGACAGCAAGACGTGTGCAATTGCTGGGTTTTCTGGTGCTCTGTGATAAAACAACCATCCAGTTGCTTTTTGCGGCACGTGCTACTGAAGAAGTCAAATCCCAGCAGGTCTGAGCAATAAAGGGTGCCTAATGCCCAATGGCAGCAGGGAAAATTCTGCCGTTAACATCACAGTGTGCAAAAACACATCCTAAAGGCTCATCCTAACTTCCTGTTTCCTTCTCAGGGTAGATTTACTTGCAGTCAGTACCACAGGGACTGGATTCTAGTGGCTGTGGTGTTATAGCCACACTTTTAATGGGATTTGACATTTAAGGCAGCATTTCAGTTCACCTCTAAGCCTGTAATTACACTTGCAAATCTGCTTAGCGAGGCACCAGAGGACTGCTCCAACAAACCGGTTCTGCTCCCACAGAAGCAGCAGTTGAGAACCAAGTGGTGCCATACAGTGGGCACTGCAGCTCCTGACACACTGACAACTTGGACCCACTCCTCATCTCCAAAACAAGAACAGGAACAAAGGCTGCAAGTAGTCCTCGCTTCATCTTAAAGAAATGCTGCACTGAGCAAAATACCACTGGAGGTCAGAAGCACTTCACAAATGTGCTGCAAGGACAGCGCTCCGTTCTGCACCCAGCTGCTTATCTCCAGACTCACGAACCCTGCAGGTGCAGGGAGTACCAGAGCAGCTCAAGGAAGAAGCCCTGTATACCACCTTCTGCTCTGCGCTCATGACAGTCATCCTGCAGAAGCACCTTTAGCTCTCTCGCAATAGAAATGCATTGGCATTCCCTTTCTGAAGGGACTCGTTTAGATTTCTCCTTTCATTGCAGCTGTACTACCCCAAAACATTAGTAGTAATTTGATGCCAAACACTGGGATGCTCAGGACTGTATCTGCTCTCACTTGATACCTTCCTCCTTTGTGCTTAGTTTATAAAACCAGCCCCAAGGACATTACTGGAATTAAATAAAGCATATTGGAGGAGCTCAGCTGGCACTCCATGCATACCCAGTTCTGCTCAGGTGTGGGCTAAAGAAAAAACCAAACTGGTTTCTTCAAGATTCTTTTCACCCACACCTGTGGGAAGCAAGCAAAGGATCTCCTCTCACGGGCCATCTAAGCAGATCTTTCTGCAAGATGCAAGTGGTTTCATCCCTGAGTTCAACTTCAAAAGAGAAAAAGGCAGTCCTTAGCAGTCACCGCTTCAACTGCAGAAGCTAAGAAGATTAAGCACAGGTTCCTCTGATGCAAAAAAGTAGCACAAAACTAGGAGAGACAAAAGCAGGAAGAGGCTCATCTGTATCATACCAAAGAAACAGAAGGAAATCGGAGGCCAAAAAGTTTAGGTTAGTACAGTAAAAGAACTTACAGGAGGTAAACAGCAATGTTCAACTATGCAGCCCACCACACTCATCTGGGAGCAGGCTGGTACCACTATCAACAACAGTCACAAACAAGCAAGGAAAACAAGTCTGGAGAGCATTCCCAAAGAGACATTAGATCATCCAAGGCCATTTCAACGCCAGGAGCAAAACTCCAATTTTCCTTTTTTTCCAGCGTGGCTGAGGTGAGCATTTGTCCAACTTAGCACATATGGTCTTCCTCTCCTCAGAGAGACTTCTTCTAGCTGACTGACGTGCAGTTCAGCTCTGCTGAGTCCTGCCTACCTGTTGCCATGCCTCCCTCAGGCCCGTCAGCAATACTGGGCTCACTGGAACACTGCCTGTGGCTGAAACTGGGCTGCAGGAGGAGACATTTGTCATTACTGTCTGACTCCTCGATCACCATGCCTGTGTGCATCATGGAAGCCATCGCCAGGAGCTGAATATCTGAGTGAGCGTTGGCAACAGTGTGGCGACGGATGCTACCACACTTCTCCAGATAAGCCTCACCCTCCTGCTCCGTCAGAGGTGTCAGGGCCATCTCACTGGGCTGCCGACTGGTCGCCAGGTGAGAGGAGTAACTCAGTCCAGCAGCTCTGGAACGGGATCTGGAGTACCGTCTCTCTGGAAGAAAAGAAGGAGGCAGGAATGAGCAACGGGGCAGAGGCAAAGCTTTGTCTGAGCTGTTAGGCTGGCTGCAGGGAACAGAGAGGACTCAGCTTGCAGCCACACTGGGCATCTCACCAACTTCCTTGATGTGCAGGGTTTCAGGTCCTAAGGTCAGAAGCCTTTCAAATCATGTAGGAGACTTTCTGCAAGACTGTAAAGCATAAGAGATATAGTAACAAAAAGCAAAGCAAAGCACTCACCTCTGAAGGTTATGAAACAGCTTTGAAAGCTTGCATCAATACGAAAGGCAGAAAACAAGCTCAATGTTTTTACAAGGAGAAACAGCTGAGCAGCCAAACTCCACCACTGACAGCAGCCAGATTATGACAACACTTCACCCTTGTGCTTTCAGTAACACATTCAGAACACTTCATTTTGTGCTTAAGAGTTTGTGCAAGTAAGTTTTGAGGCTGGTTACAGTTGATATCATCCTTATGTGTCCACTGCAGCTCAAGCACAGCAAGCCATGGCGTTGATCATCAGAGAAAGGTCATGTAAGGGGAACCACACCAGCACTCCCATAACTCCCTGCAGCTGTTGGTAGCAGCACTGCAGCACAGCACCGGCATCCTTGGTCTGACTCCTCAGTCACCATGCCTGGTGCTGTCTGCACCTAGGCTGTAAAAATTGGTCCGGTGTCAGTGAGACCCAAATAACATGGGAGTCCAAGCAGCAACTACTGCCCCACACTGCACATTACTTATCAGGGCTTCTTTGCTGACTGCTGTCAAAGCCAAGTGCTGATGCCAAAAGAAAGCAGCCAGTGGTGAGGTGGTTATTTACTTGTAACATGACTGACTTAAGCTGAGAGTCTGAAACTCACACTGATGCCCACCTCCTGTCTAGGTTAGGAATACAGCCACTGCTATGGGCTACTCAGCTCACTGGGGCAGAGGAGAAAGGGAACTCAGAAACTTTCTCATGTTGTGTTCATCACAATATGCCATTCCACAAATTAATACTTACTTACATTATGTCTGTCTTGCAACGGTTTTATCTATCTATGCTGAGGTTTCTTGGCTTAAGAGAGGCCTGAGGAGATGACACTGAACTGAGCCATGCAAAAAGTGGTAAATTCTCCTGACTCCATTGCTGCAGATTTTCCAGGGCAAAATCTTTGCTTTTCTCCAATTCTAAACAGCACGTTTAAAATGAAAATATGCTCTCTTTAAACAAGCACAGCTTGCAGCCCTTCCCAAGAGGCCAGGATACACAGGAAAATGAAAAATCATAGCCATGGCTTGAGGTTCACTTCATAAATAAAAATATTCCCATGAGAAAGAAGTGCCACTTTGTGTGTAAACTTTCAGTGCTGCTGAAACAGCCAAGCCAGAGGACCTGAGAGATTAAAGTCCATTGAATGCAAGAACGGTGTAGGAAGCAATAACATGAAATTGTTCCTGCCAAGCCTGGCAACCATCCCTGCATATAAACTGGAAAAATTGGTCATGACATTCCCTTCTGATACGTCCTTGTGTTCTGTGGCAAAATGGTTAACAAGTGCACCCCAACTACTGCAGCAGTTTGCAGTCCAACCAGCCAGGCTGTATTCATCAGTTCTGAGGCTGTTACATGCTATGTGTGTACTTGTGTTCATACACGCACCTGTACACACACTCACTGAGGAGCAGACTTTACAGAGTTGATGCATGCGTTGTTTCAGCATCCAGATTTCAAAATCTGACCAGAATCTGGGAGGGGAGACTGTAAAATCTGCCGGTATTGAAGCGAGCGCTAACAGCAATGCACAAGACTGCACTCTTCTCCCCAAGCCTTTATCAGCATGGGAACAGGAATACAGTGCTGCCTGCTGTGTGCAAAAATAAAGCAAAGGTCCTGAGTCCAAAGGGGGCAACGGATCCTTGCCCAGGAGCTGGCAGGACTTGTAGAGAGGGCTTTAAACTAGATATGAAGGGGGAAGGGGATAAAACCAGACCCGCTAGAGATGAGTCTGGGGGAGCGGTAATGGGATTAGGGGTGAGGCGAGGGGCTCAGCTGAAGTGCATCTACACCAATGCAAGCAGCACAGGCAACAAACAAGAAGAACTGGAAGCCATTGTGGGGCAGGCAAGCTATGACCTAGCTGCCATTACGGAAACACAGTGGGACTGCTCTCATGACTGGAGTGCTGCAATGGATGACTACAAACTCTTCAGGAAGGATAGGCGCGGAAGAAGGGGTGGCAGTGTGGCTCTCTATATTAGAGAGTGCTTTGATGTTACTGAGCTTGTGGCTGGGTATGATAAGGTTGAATCCCTATGGGTAAAGGGGAAGGGCTGACAAGGCTGACATCCTGGTGGGCGTCTGCTATAGACTGCCGAACCAGGATGAAGAAACTGATGAGGTGCTCTATGAGATGATGAGGTGCTCTACAGAAGCTGTGCGATCACCAGCCCTTGTCCTCATGGGAGACTTCAACTTCCCTGACATATGCTGGGAATACAACACTGTGCAGAAGAAGCAGTCTAGGAGGTTTCTGGAGTGTACAGAGGATAACTTTCTGATGCAGCTGCGAGAGCCTATGAGAGGAGCTGCCCCACTAGACCTGCTGTTCACAAACAGAGAAGGTCTGGTGGGAGATGTGAAGGTCGGGGGCTGTCTTGGACAGAGAGACCATGAAATGGTAGAGTTCTTGATTCTTGGAGGAGCCAAGAGGGGGAGCAGCAAAACTGCTACCTTGGACTTCCGGAGAGCAGACTTTGAATTGTTTACAAGACTAGTAGGGGGAGTCCCCTGGGATTCAGTCTTAGACAGTAAAGGGGTCCAAGACCAAGGAAGTCCTAAAGGTGCGGGAGCAGGCTGTCCTCCTGAGCTGCAAAATGAGCCGGTGGGGAAGAAGACCGGCATGGATGAATATGGAGCTATTCTGGAGGCTCCAGGAGAAAAAGAGAATCTACCTCCCATGGAAGAAGGGACAGGCAACTCAGAAAGAGTACAGAGAATTTGTAAGGATGTGCAGAGAGAAAAACAGAAAGGCAAAAGCCCAGCTTGAACTCAACCTGGCTCTGGGGTAAAAAGGAACAAGAAACTCTTTTACAAATACATCAACAGTAAGAGGAGGACTAAGGAGACCCTCCATTCTTTACTGGATGAGGCTGGGAATGTGACCACTGAGGATAAGGAAAAGGCAGAGGTTCTCAATGCCTTCTTTACGTCTGTCTTTAAAGGTCAGACCAGTTATCCTCAGGGTACTCCACTCTCTCACCTGGTAGCCTCAGCGGGGGAACAGATAAACCCCCCCCCACGAAACAGGAGGAAACAGTCAGAGACCTACTATTCTAACTAGACTGGCACAAGTCCATGGGGCCAAATGAGATTCACCCCAGAGTGCTGAGGGAACTGGCGGAGGTGATGGCCACGCCACTTTCCATCATCTATCGGCGCTCCTTGTTGACTGGTGAGGTCCCAGAAGACTGGAGGCTTGCCAGTGTGACTCCCATCTACAAGAAGGGTTGTAAGGAGGACCCAGGGAACTACAGGCCTGTTAGCCTGACCTCGGTTCCAGGGAAGGTTATGGAGCAGATTGTCTTGAGGGAGATCATGTGGCATTTGTGGGACAACTGGGGGATCAGGCCTAGCCAGCATGGGTTCATGAAGGGCAGGTCTTGAATGACCAACCTGATCTCCTTCTCCAATCTAGTGACCCGTCTAGTGGATGAGGGAAAGGCTGTTGATGTGGTCTACCTTGACTTAAGCAAAGCCTTTGACACTGTCTCCCACAGTATTCTCCTGCAGAAGCTGGCAGCCCATGGTTTGGACAGGTACACCCTTGGCTGGGTAAAGAACTGGCTGGAGTGTCGGGCCCAGAGAGTGGTGGTGAACGGAGTTAAATCCAGCTGGTGACCAGTCACGAGTGGTGTTCCCCAGGGGTCGGTGCTGGCGCCTGTCCTCTTCAATATCTTTATTGATGACCCGGATGAGGGCATTGAGTGCGCCCTCAGTGAGTTTGCAGATGACACCAAGTTGGCTGGGAGTGTGGATCTGCCTGGGGGTAGCGAGGCCCTACAGAGGGATCTGGACAGGCTGGAGAGCTGGGCTGAAGCCAATGGGATGAGGTTCAACAAGACCAAATACCAGGCCCTACACTTTGGCCACAACAACCCCAGGCAGCATTATAGGCTTGGGTCAGAGTGGCTGGAAGACTGTGTAGAGGAAATGGACCTGGGGGTACTGATTGATGGTTGGCTGAACATGAGCCAGCAGTGTGTCCAGGTGGCCAAGAAGGCCAACAGCATCCTGGCTTGCATCAGAAACAGTGCTGCCACCAGGAACAGGGAGGTAATTGTCCCCCTGTACTCAGCTCTGGTGAGTCCGTACCTCAAGTACTGTGTCCAGTTTTGGGCCCCTCACTGCAAGAAAGACATCGAGGCCCTGGAGCATGTTCAAAGAAGGGCTACAAAACTGGTGAGGGGTCTGGAGCACAGGCCTTATGAGGAGCAGCTGAAGGAGCTGGGATTGTTCAGTCTGGAGAAGAGGAGGCTCAGGGGAGACCTGATTGCTCTCTATAACTTCCTGAAGGGAGGTTGTAGTGAGCTGGGGGTCAGCCTCTTCTCTTGTGTAACTGGTGATAGGACTAGAGGGAATGGATTCAAGCTGCATCAGGGGAGATTCAGGCTGGATGTTAGGAAAAACTATTTCTCTGAAAGAGTGGTTAGCCACTGGAATGGGCTACCCAGGGAGGTGATGGAGTCACCGTCCCTGGAGATGTTTAAGAAATGTTTGGATGTTGCATTGAGGGATACGGTTCAGGGAGCGCTGTTTCTAACAGGTGGACGTAGGTTTTTTCCAAGCAGAAGTCACTGAAGCATCAGAATAGATCTTCACAAACTTCAGGTTCATCACTAGGAGAGGTCTAGTTGTACTTTTTCAAATTAAATGTTTAGAGAGCATAGATGTGGGAAGTACTTTTCCTCAGGTATATGAATTGTTTGGCTAATGTGTCAGCAAAGAGCTTTGCATCATGTTCTAGTAGGAGTGGAGATTAAAATCTGGCTCCCATACTGCACGAGTGACCTGAGTGCCTCCTTCAGAAGTATAAATAATGACTTGAGAGCTCTGCCTCCTTCACATAGAATCCATCACAGAATCACTCAGGGTTGGAAGAGACCTTAAAGGTCTTAAAAAGACCTTCAAGTCCAAACACAACCTAACCATACTACCCTAAAACATGTGGGTGACAGTGCCTTAAGAGGAGTTGGAGGAGGGTTTCAGGTCCCTGCAATGTGTTGGGAAGCACACTTGAATCTTTGAGGTTGGTGATGTATGGTTGTTGCTAATCTATTTGAGGTATCTAACCATCACTTCAGCTGCAAACCCTTTTCTAACATTAAAAGAGAGGCTTCCCTTGCCAAGAATTCCAAGCTGCTCACTATGCACTACGCACAGCCCAGCAGAAGCACTAGAAACAAGATAGTAGCAGCATTTCATTGGTGGACTTAGAAACACAGCTGGTTAAGTATCTCAGCATGTTTGATAACATAGACCTTTGTCAGAGTCAATCTCTGACCATAAAATTGCACAGAAGTTAGGACAAAGGGGAGAGGAGGAAGGTGATGGGAGCATGAAATAAAATTGGAGCCCTTTGGCCTTTAATTTATCTCAGCCATGGGCGTTATCTGACTTTAAAGCACTGGGGGATGGCCCTGTCTCCTGCTGCCACAGTGAAACTGATGAGATTCCACAGAAACGTGTTGGAAACATAGCATAGCTGGTAGGCCTCAATGGAAGAAGTCAGAATTTTCCCTTCTCTTGCCACCAAATATTTAGTCAGAAGCTGTACCTAATTAAAGATAGGATAACTGGGCAGGCAACAAGAGGTCTTGCTCTTATTTTCTCCCCGCAACAGCAGTGGACATTTTTAAGAAATTAAGCAATGCAATCTAATGCCAAGAATAAGGGCTGCAAGTAATCACACAGAAAAGTTGTGTTCAGTGGAGGTTTTCAAGCTCAGGTTTGTTGTAGAAATGGGTTACACATCACTGACCAGGTACTGAAACAGAGAAATGCACAGTGGAGAATTTATCAATGTTTCTTCTCTTCAAGTGAGGGATGACCTAACTCTTCTCAGGAAGAAATATCCACAGATGATTGCTGTGAAACTGAAGTAAAATTCTTTATGACAATCAGGATGAACTCTGAACATACATTTATTGCTTTACTTTTCCCCGTTTGATTGCTCTATCAAGCAACCACAGACCTCTGGGAAATTAAGAACAGTCTGCAACTCTTGCATAACCTCCAGCTATGAATTGACGGCTAAGAAGCATCAGACTGTGGTCTGTTTTCTGTGAGCCACCTATTCTTTGTCTCTCCCCAGATGTTGTGCTTATCTTCTCATGCAGCAGGGCACTGCCTCACCACTGGAACACAGAAACAATGCTATATATGCACTGTATCAAGTTGTCATAAGAACTGTAATGCACAGAACTCCATCCTGAAAGACAAAATCTGACACAGGGAAAAGGAGAGTGCTGAAAATAAACCACTGCGACCTTCTCCTATGACCTTTCCCATTCAAAATCCCCCTTGGAGTAGTCCTCTACAGAGAAAGGCATCTCAGTTTAGTGTTTCCAAACCCCATTGCCCAGAGCTACGATCCAGCACGCACGGCGGCTGAACCACAACCACATCGTGGCACGGAAGACAAAAGAGCTGGCTGAGAACTCAAAGATTAGTTTGTGTGTTCTCATGGGCTTCAAGTGGAAAGGAGGTCATTTCACCTATAATGGATGGTTTGTTACCAACAGCCAGAAAAGATGCTCTCTAAAGGAACCATCATGCATAGTTTAACTAAAAAAAAAAAAAAAATCTGTTTCACTGTGCTATAGCCAGGAACATGAACTGGGAAGAGATTTTAAGGGATTATTTTGGAGGCAAACTCAAACCAGCAATGATGCTAGGTTTAATACACAGGGTGAACAGCATGAATGGTTCCCCCCCCCCCCCGTATTAATGATTTAAACATTGTTTCTGAGAAAACTGGATCCCTCCAGCACACACTGTCCTTACAATGCAGGTAGTGGCTAATCCACACAGAGGAAGCAAGGAGAGTGGACAACAAGAGAGTAACAAGCACAGTGAAAGAAATATAATCGAACTGATGTGAATGTGCTTTCACCAAACCAGGCTATGCAATGTGGCTTGCTTCCCCTTGCTCCACCTAGACCTTGTGATTTGTCACTTTGGCTGGGGAGGTTGCCCTCCCCAAGTCCTCTCCGCAAGCTGATCTGTTCTCTTTCTTTCACATCTATTCCTGCTGCCCTCCTCTCTCAGCTTAGATCAAGTTTAACATACAGCAGCCTTGAAGGCCAAAGCCTTATGTTTATTCACAGCTGTGACCACAATCGTCCTCAATTGCTTTTCTCAACACCAACACAACTTGAAGGCTGTGTTCTAGATTGCAGTTTGGATTCCACAGCATTTATTGAAAATTCAAGCACATCCAAAGCCCAACAGAAAGGTACCACAGAAATACATGGCAGGGAGCCTGCTGTGACTCTCTGTCACTACCAGCTGCCTAGTGAGAGAAAACACCGGCTCTAAGAAAGCAAAATAGGTGACAAAAAGAAGGAGAGCAGAAGAGAGAGAGAAATCTGGTAAGAAGCAGCAATTACTAGATGAAACCACCACCACAGGAGCACTTTGAGAACAAGATTATCTGCAGAAAGATGCTGCTCATTTTGTCTCTGCTGTGTAATGCAAACAAGAGTTACTTCTCCTTGCTCAGCATAGGGTGGAGCAGGGGCAAAAGGCCACCTTGAAAATACACACAAATAAATGACAGCTAAAAATCAAAGGATGTACAATGAGTCTTAAAGGCACATGACCTTTACAAGGCCAGTTCATGTGAATTTTTTTATTTTTATTTTTGGTTTTATGACACCAATAATTTGCTTGGCTGGCAGAAATCCAGGCTAGCTAGGAACCTCAGTATAGGTGACACAGTTACACTATCCAGCACCATACAGGCTGGGAGTTTGTTACAGACAGAAAGCATCCAAGCCCTGATGAACCATTCCACCATAAGACCACCACCTACACTGCCCATGCTGCTAAGGTGTAACACAAGGCAAGCTGTGCCTTCATCTAAACAAAGCCTGTATCAAAGGAGAGGCTGCAGCTTATAAAGTACCACAAAATAGCCGGGGGCTAAAGCTTTCTTCACTTAATCCATTTAAATCTTTTTGGCTACCTAAACAGCACTGCCATATCTATTTCTTGGTAGTCTGTTTCTCACAGGCCATGCTTGTTAGCAGAGCTCTCGAATCATACATGGAGGTTTTTCATTATGACCATCACCTTTCTGAAGCGTGGTGCCAGTTCTCTCCTAGCTCCATTTATCTACATTTTAAATAGAATAGATCTTTTTTTCCCCCCCCCCCAAACAGAATGCTCAAATGCATGGAAAACTCCATGCAAAAAAAATAAATAAATAAATAAATAAAACAATCCCTCAAGATGAGTAGGCAAGAACTGAGCAGTTTGTAAAGGGAGGCAGATGCAACAGTAACTGCTGGAATCGAGGTAGTCAAAGCAGGCTAGCAAGTAGGAACAGAAAGCAGGCAGACAAGAAACATGTGCAATTTCACCAGTGCAAGAGGGTGAAAGCACCTCAGGCACAGACCACAGAGTGAAGCTTTAAGATCCAGCCTGCCTCCAGAAAGAGTGGAGATTTTGCATATGTATGCAGTGGAAAATGAAAAGCAGATCAAAAGATCTACATTCAGAAATATGTTAACCAGGACCTTCTTAAGGGTGCTTTAACCTGTGTTATCTCCCTCTTGGAGTCATACAGCACCTCCTTAATAGTACAGATGTGCACTGCGTCCTATGAGCCAACCTTTGTACCACACGAAGTGTTTGAAAGAGCTTCCATATGCTGCTGCATGTCTTACCAAGCAAGCAGGTGCTACCAGAGAAGCTGTGGTCCTCACACAAACCCAAGTATGGTGACACCACCTGCTTGACCAATTCTTCCAGCTGTAGGTAGCTCTCACTGGGGCCATCGGGCTCATGGACACTCTGAAATTTAAATGTGAAAAGCCATCATTACCCATTTGTAGTAAGGTTCTGCTAAGGTCTGCCAAGTATCTTGCCTCTGGAATGTCACAACCATATCAGTATAACACTTAAAGGAACACAGCTGAAAAGCCAAAATAGAGCCTCCTTGTTCAAGTCATAGTCAACAGACTGCCAAGGGACTTGTTGTTAATTACCAAAGGATAGGAAGGTATAGTATAGGAGCTACAGTAACACGAGATTTACACAGGATAAGTACAGCAATACAGCTATACCAAGGCTGCCACAAAATATCTCTGTGGAAATGCCTTACCACAGCTTGGGCCAAGCCCTGCTCTTTCCTTAAGACAGGCTTGCAGGAGAAGCACCCTCTCTAGTTCAGCTTATAGTTAGGAAAGATTGTAGCTAACTCTAAGCAATTTAACTGTAATTTCAGAAAGTGTCCCCAGATCAGCTTGCTGCAAACCCTCACTAGGCTTTTCTTTCTCAGATGTGTCACTTTGAGATTCTCTTTGCCCCCAGACTCTTCTTATTAAGTATATTTTATGGAAATTGAGCTAGCACAGTAGTATTTCCTGCTATTACAGCCTGGGTCACAGGGGAGATCTGAACTGAGAACTCGCTAAGCTGGTATTTCTATGCTACTTTGCAACTTTGATCATACATACTTCAAGTTTTATTCCCCGTCACACATCACAAGGTATATCTGAAGAGAAATTGAAGTGAGAGGAGCCCAAACAGCCACTTGGATTAAAGTATTTTTCAAGACTGTCAGGCTGAGCAATACAAAAAATGGTAAACTTGTCCATACAGGTCCTGCTTGGGAGACAGGGATGCCATTCTCTTGAGGCCTTATTATAAAAGGCAGTCCTCACAAGAAGTCTGCAAACACATAAGAGCAGAATTTGGCCCTTTCACAGACCTATCCTTATCAACCTCCAGGAAAGCTCAGAACATTAACCATTCAAATTCAGCTTTCATTTTTACACTTAGCACTCTCACATAAGAACACATATCACCCCCTTCATCACACCCACTGCCCTCCCCACTCTCTTTTCTAAAGTTTGTATCAGTTTGGTGAGGACAAGAGTCTCAAATGGGATGAAACAAGGAAAACCAGAAGCTCCCCACCTGTAGAATTAACAGCATCTGGACAATGGAAGCTGGAAGCTTTGTCTGGACCAGAGGAAGAATTTCTTCCAACTGCACTTTTAGCAAGACCAAGTCTCTGAAGCCAAGAAGAGCAATCTGACGGATGGTCAACTCCTGACCCTAGAAAACAGAAGGCAAAAATTCAAGAGTTGGTAAAGGAATATGGGAGCACCACACCAACACATGTATATACATAGATAGAACTATCTATGGGGCTATATACAGGGGCTATCCTGCCCATTGCTGCTGCAGTGAAGCACCCCCAGCTGCTCAGTGTGAGGACTTCCGGCAGTGACAGCTTCTTATTCAGTCTCTCAGTCCCACTTAAGTTCTGAAAGAAGTAACATCTTATGTGTTGCTAGGCTTGGAGTATAGCCAAAAAGGGGCCAGTATTTCACCAGAAGATTACATGTTCATAAAACCCAACTGGCAGCCAATCTGGTCACAAACATCTGAAGCCCAGGGTGGATGCAGCTAGTGCTTTTGATGCTTGGAGCTGAGAAATCACTAAAGGTTTGGCAGGGAAAGAGCTTGGCACAGAATCAAACCTACACCTCTGTTCTGTGGTCTGTCTGCTCGATATCTGCACATTAGACCTGGCTGGTAAGACAAAAATCCACAATGCAGTCAACTACAGATTTTAGGATTTAGGCTAGAACAAAGCTAATTGGATACCAACATCATACCAACATCATTTAAAAAGCAACTAGACAGAATGAAGGCAGGAGCTTTGATTTCCACCACAAGGAATGTGGAATGTGGCTATGGCCTTTAACATCATCAAGTGAGCAAGTTTAACAAATGAAGACATGGTTCTATTTCTTAGCACAGTAGACATCCTTGGACCCTATCGAGCATTCTAGTGTGTTACTACATTTCCTTCTGCTAGGTTTAAGGTACATGTGAGTTTATCTCGCCCCATTTAACAGCAGAAAGTTTCCTCCCGGCCCTGCCTACTTCCCAGCCCAAAGTTTTCCTTGTTCTCCCCAGCACGTTAATCTCTGACCTGCATTCCATTTTGTAACCATTTTATAGTATCCGTAACATACTCAATGAGGCAAATATTTAGCTGGAAGGAATTAACATCAGTTAATCATTAATTTATAATGGTTTTAATGTCACAATTAACAGCATCATCAATATGTAAATATGACCTAAAGCCAGTGGGGTGGCAGGCCGCACAGCCACTGTAAAAGCACTTTACTGTTTTTAAACCATCACGGAGTGCTTAGAAACATCAAGGTGTAGAACAGCCTGGCTCGTATTTATCTCGAAACTGTATTTCAGCAGCTTCACACTTTTTATTTATATCATGCAGTTTAGCCCCATTAATTTCATATCTTATTTCAAAATGCAAATATCTCTCTGCGCCAAACAAAACAAGACTTGCTACTCTTTTTTTCCACACCAAGTGGTTACATCAACAGCTGCAATTATATTAAAGTCAGTGACCTGTTTACATAGTTTTCCCCTGCACAGCAATTTAGCCCACTTGGCTGCTTAAAGGTCATAGTTCTGCAACAGCTATGAGCCTCAGGTTCAAACTTAGTTGAGATACAAAGTTACTGCTGGTTACTGCCACCGGTAACATGCTCACATACTTGGCTGACTTAATTTCATTTCGAATGGTCAGCTGCTGGGATCACAGAAAGTCACAGCAGCACACAGGCTTTCTCAGCTATTGGAGTAGTGCATGAAGAACAACAGCTTGGTGAAAGATTTGCTAGATGATCTCTCTTTACATTTGGCAATACATGAGATAAATAGGCACATACAGTTCCTTATTTGTAGGAAAAAACCAAGCTTGTGATCAGGGCACTAGCTCGGGACAAGAGCAAAATTCATTAGTTCCTTGTTGCACCAGCAACTCATGTAATTGTAGCCTAGGACAACTCACTTAGAGTCAGGTTCTTAGGCATATCCAGGGGAGTTAAATCCATAACTATATGTAGGATATACGTGCTTTCAAAGTTCTAAACAGGCAGTCTGTTCATTTCAGTTCTTCGCCTGCGAAACGACAATGATTTCCGAACCGCTTCTGTGGAAGATCCCTGACAAAAATTTTGCAACAAGATGGACACTAAGGAAGTTATTAGTTCAAAGAATCTCAGCATCCCATACTCAGTTTAATTGCTACCAAATTCCAAAAGCCGCAGCTGCCGTGCAGTAGTTTTTGTGCTGAAGCAGATTTTTCTGGTAAGCGTAAGAATTATTAGAATTTGCAGGTATCACATAACAGTTAGCTCAGTTCTTCCTACAGTGCGCAGATAACTGCAGAGCAGACCGACTGCTACATAAATAGCTGACATCACTCCACGACTGTGAGTTAGTTGCAAAGGGAGACAAAGGGAGCATATTGGAATTGTGCAGTTTTAGCTGCCAAACACCTACCTTTAAGCTTCTGCAGCAAGGAAAGAATAAAAATAAACACAGTAAAAAGGTTAGCGTTTGTCTTTATAGAAGGCCTTTGCTCTTTTAGGAGATGCTAGCTTTAATAGGATTAGAAGAAAATGGCAAACTTCGAGCTTTACATGCTGCCTTTCAAATAAAACAAAGGGAATACTACAAAAAGAAAAGATGCTTTCCCAGAAAACACATCTCATGGAACAGCCAGAAGTCAAGAGAAGGCAGCCAGCATTTCTCAGAATGTCAGTCTACTCATGAAGTACAGTTTTGCTTCTCTGACAGGACAGAAGATCAAAATAGCCTAAGAAGGTACCCAGATTTCTCATACAGAAACTTTGACCAAAGCTATATGAAAAACTGATAGAGCCCAACAATTCTGATGGGCATTTTAAATCTGAGTATCCCAGTATAAATAAGTCTTATACAAGTTGTTCATTTGTCCTTAGAGATTTGCTCGCCCCTTTATCAAAGCTTTAAAAATGCTAACAGAGGATTTTCCTAAGACACAGCTTGCACATAAACACTTCAAAAGTAGTTTGGATGGGTAAGACACATTTGACAAAGACAAATTTTGGATCATGATCTGATCTTCAGATTCCCTTCCCTGAAGGCAAATTGTCAGCACCATCATCTGTACCAGAGTTCCGAGTATTTAGAAATGGAAGAATCTACTTTTAGCAAATGGTCCAGAGCTTCAATCTAGACAAATAATGCACTAATTTAGGTGTACAAGCTTAGCTAAGCACAGACAGAGGGTAGACAAAAGGAAATAAAAGCTCAGAAGACTATGCCTGCCCAGTAGATTTTAGCAGTCCTCCTTAAAAACTAATGAAGATCTGGGCAAATGCTACTTCCTCTCAGGTTTAGCTTCAAGGTTTTGAGACCTGCTTAGCCACTAGCCAGTTCTTCTGAAACAGACATTTCCCTGTGCTGTTAGTAGACATTGCAGTTACTTTAATTAAGATTACCTGGACTGGGTAGAATATTGCCTGGAGCGTAGGAAGAGTCTCTGTAAAGTAGTGATCCCAAATTTCAGACAGGATATCAATGCGATCCTCACCTACAAAAACAGAGATTGGGAGTGAGAAAGAACTTTAGCAAAAGGGACACTGAAGTCAAGTTGAATTGGTCCACTACTCTCTACTTCCCCAAGTAAGAGATACAAAGTCACATTCAGTTTCCTCACATAAAGTAACATAGGTCATCTAAGCTTTGCCTTAACTGACAGAGACACAAGGTTGTGATCATAAACTGGCTCTGTCACTTAACACAAAGAGAACAGGCTCCATGCAGAACACATGCAAAAGCTCCAACAAAATCACAGAATCATAGGGGTTGGAAGGGACCTCCAGAGATCGAGTCCAACCCCCCCGCCAAAGCAGGTTCCCTACACCAGGTCGCACAGGTAGGCGTCCAGGCGGGTCTTGAATATCTCCAGAGAAGGAGACTCCACAACCCCCTGGGCAGCCTGTTCCAGTGCTCCATCACCCTCACCGTAAAGAAGTTCTTGCACACATTCATGCAAACTTCCTATGCTCCAGTTTCTGGATGAAAAATGGTGAAGCATTTCTTTGAAAGGAGACTAACTCCAAGCAAAGGACTGTGTAACCTCACAGCTCACAATTACTAAACTGTTACAGGAGCCTAGCTGCACGCTAGCAGCTGCACATGGAAGCTGGGAGGTCACAGCCAGTATCAGCTGTCCAGCAGCCACTGAGTCAGAGAGACGTTTTGTAAGAGCAGAGCCATCTCCAGCATCTGACCATCCTCAAGAACAGACACAGAAGTCATGAACTCTTGCAGGAACCCACAATTCTGACAGGCCACAAAGCCACGGCGCTCCTCTCAGGGCTTCTCCTCTCAAACGTGGCAAGTTGGAAGGATCCTGAGTGAAATCCACTTGTGGTTAGCCCTCATGTGAGTCTGACTCCAACACATAACCCCAAGCATAAGGGGATATGAAGGCAGACTATTCTATGCAACTTGTGACTCCCATAACAAGAATACAACTGTGGTCAAAAACCTGTTATTAGCAGAAAAATGCTTTACTGAACATAATAGTTCAAATAGACACGAAGTTATTTTTATAGGCTTGACTTAAAGAGGTGTATGTTTCTCAGCATTTAGGCCCAAAACCTCTAAGCTTTTTAGGGGATTTTTCCCATCCCAAGTGTCAATATTCTACCAAACTTTTTTCAAGTTCGAGATACAAGCCCTGGAAATTCCAGGAGCAAATACAGACCCACATTTAATAATACAAGTTTCTGACAAATTCATTTCCCAGGATACCTCTTCACATAGCCACACATGGAGGAGCTCTCAAGTAGTCGAGATTCAAAAAGAAGTAAACAAAGACAGCTGCTCAAGGCAGCTTCAAAGTCTCAGCTTCAAGCTTAAGAGAGGAACAGAAACATAATAAAATTGCATCTAAGGGGAGCCTTACCACTATGCATTCACGTGTTTTCCCCATCTGGAGACTCCCACGTGGGCTTTCCCTAGTGGGTTGCCCATTGGTCATGTTGCTTATAGCCCAGTCAGAGGGAAGAGTCAGCAGGACCAGGTTCTGCAGATGTTTCCTTTCAAGCAGAGACCTCACTGACTGCCAGAGTGCCGAGAGGGAAGTATCTCAGATATGACACCAGCTTCAGAAGTGGAGCATATGAGACCTACCCAGCACCCCCGTAACAGATACCCACTGTCTGAAACTGCCAGCCATAAGTGAAAAAGACAACAGGAAACAGATGAACTTCTCCCCCTTCTCTCTCCTCCCCAGGACTGTAATTTGTCTTTGTGGAGCCAGAAATGAAATGCCTTTTCCTTCTGAAGGAGAATGGAGAGTAGTTCGTTTATTCAAGAACTCATAAAGCCTACAGGCACTGAAAAAAAGAGTCTGATAGAGTATATCAAGAAAAGTGACTTGAAAATATGAGACTGAGGTTAGAAAAAAACCAGATGCAGTAAAACATTGCCATGCCCCGCAGCACAAACATGATTCCATCTTTGAATACTGGGACAGGAGAAATTTTCCAGGAAGACAGAACTAACAGAATGTGTACAAGAAGTTCTTGTTGCTGCGACCACAGGACCTGGAACAAGTCTACATGTTATGAAGGAAAAGTGGTCATGAGTCATCTCATGCAGAGATGCCAGCCTGCATGGGTGCAGTGACTCCAGGGTTGCTTCAAGTGGGGGGGGGAAAAAAAAAATAAAGCATAGCAAGGGGGATTTGCAGTCTGCCTAGGAAATTTCATCCCACCCAAACTACTCAACTGGTTGCAAACTACTCCCCATCTGCTCTCAGTTTGTTGTAGACCGTAACTCACTTTTCCTCGTGCTAAAGCAGAAATTTGAATAATTTTATATGAATAAACAGAAAAAAAAACAAGATATCAGATTGTGATAAGCCATACAGCGTCTAGTCTGAAAAGCTGGCAGCAGTATGGCCGGTACCCACATTCATGAGCAGTACATAAATCTGCCTTTTTTTCCCCTCCATCACAGAGTCTGTGCTAAGAAGCACACACCAAGCAGAGGGCTGGCAACTGCACACCTCCATCATCAAGGTCCAGTCAGTCCCACAGCACACTGGCCAGATGGACAAGTCACTTGATGAAGAACAATGCAGAGGAATCCAGCACAAACAATGACACAAGATTAGAAGTGTCTACTAGCATTTAATGACCCAGATACAGTAAGCTGATGCTTAGCAAGGGATCTTCCCTACAGGCTACAAAACTGGGTCAAATCAAATGGTAGCCTAGTTTTGAATAAAGATGCACGCTTCAGCCAGCACTCTCTGCTTGAGCAAACCATTAATAACAAGACTAACTCCCCCAGCAGCTACCCCTGGAGTCTTGCTGTTCCAAGCTGGCCTTGGTCCACAGGCTTTGCGGCAGCAGGCATCTGTACCCAGTGGTTTGAACAGATCTTCGCGAATGGTTAGCTTCTTTCCTGAAGAATTTCAATCCCATCCACATGACCATCTTCTCCTTACATTTACACAAGACCTGTGAGCTCAGCTCTCAAAAGCTGAATGACACAGTACTACCGTAACTAAAATCATGCTTCCAAGAGTCTGAACAGCCAGACTGTAGAGCTGCAAATCACATTCAGAAATAAAAGGCAGAGGACTCTCAGCACAGTTTCAACACAGGATTCACATCCAGTCTAGAAGTCCATTGAGCCCAGGTTCCAGTGCCGCCCAAGACCCACACTACTACTCTAATGGTGAAGCCATGGCTGGCAGGAATACTGCAGCCACACGGTTCTGCAAACAGCCTTCCAGCCATAAGGAATGCACAGACTGCAGCACAACCTGGCTCCAAAAGAGAGTGTAACACTCTCAGGTAGTGCCAGAAATCGTTGTATATTTTTCAGCTGTGTGAATCATCTCCTCCAGCCAAACATCAAAGCATGACTTGAAAGGGCCCACAAGGACTCCACTCCAAAATGGGTTTCTTACTGTACTTGCCTTCACACAGCTTAACCTTCTCCTCTATGAACAGCAAGCCTTTCGCAAGAAGCTGGTTCTGCCAAAAGAGAAGAGAGAGACATGTATTTGCCATTTTCCATTATTCAAAATAGATATGGAAGAACACGTGTGCTCTTTTCAGATGTTACCCACTTTATATATAGCTGAAGATCAGTCATGCCACAGTACTTGTTCGAAGCACTGCCACCAGACGTGGTCTTACTGCAAGTTCTGCATACTCATCACATGCCCCTCTGACACAGCCTGATGGAAGAATGCAATAGACCCAGCACAAACCTGAAACACTAAAAGTGCAGAGGAAGACCTTTCATGGGAAACCAGGACAAAGTTGCATGTCTCAACTGCTTCAGCAGCTGAGAAGCAATAGATATCTATTTTTGCCCCAATGGGATACTGCCTTTACAATAGCCTGCCACATCACCTCCTGCTGTACCACAAACCTGCCTCTGTGCTGCTATTTTGGAGGTCAGGCCTGCCTTCCACTGTAATCACGTACCAGCCTGGTTTGGTCACAGTGTACCCAAGCAGGTAACAGCATGAGCCTGCCCAGGCCAAGAGAGCGGTCCACCTCTGCATCCATCCTACTACAAGAGCCAATACTAAACTGGGACTGCAGGCCTCCCCCACCCCATACATCCCATCTCTGGTTGCACTGTATTGGTTCAGAGTCCCCGTTTTGTACCCAGAGTTCAATCATGACAGGATGGAAGAATGGCCATCCCTGGCAGTAGCAATAACACTCTCTCGTAAATGCTGTGCAATATTTAAAAGAGTCAATAGTCATGTTTGTTTTAAGATAATTTAGTCCTACTGGCAGTAATCTTTTATCCTTTCCACCAGAATTCAAGCCCAAAAATATTTAGTTTAGTCTTATTCTCAAAGTAATGTAGAATATAAGTTTCTTTTAAATTAGTTACACAACAGAAACAGAGCATTTTAGATCAAAAAACAGGATGAAATTATCTGAATTGCCAATCCAAGTCACAAGACTAACCTTTGCTAACTCTGGCACAGTACAGAAACAATCCTACCCACACAGTCCAATCGAACTACAGAATTTTTCCATAGCCTACTATCCAACAACACTAGCAATTCCAGCACAGGAATCAGAGCTGACCTGAACGTTCCTGTTTGGCACGGGAACATGCCAAAATTGCCCTTCCGTACACAGACAACTGTGTGGATACAAGAGCCCTAAGGACTTCTGCATGTGACCTTCTGAATCCATTCACAAATAGCACATAAGTGACTAACTACAGTCAAAGAGCTGTGGGTGCCAGCAGAGCGCTCTACAATGCTAGAGACAGTGAGTTCCCAGGTCTCAGGCTGTGTGCCTCCCAGCCTGGTCTGCTCTGGTCCCTGCTGCTCCTGACACCTGGGCACCCACCTGGGCAGCTCCAGCAGCACAAGCCCCGCTGCCTCCAACTGCTGACACCAGCTCAAAAAGCCATCAAGTTCTTCCAAAAAGAAGTCTGCTTTTCTGAACTCTTGATATTCTCAGATCAGAGTAATTTTCTCCCCTTCTAATGCTTTTATGAATGTATTTCCATGTCCTATATAGATTACATAGTCTCATTCTTAGAGCTTCTAAGAAAAAAGTTCAGCTTCACAACATGTAGTGACCACAGATGTTCCAATCTTCTCCTCAAATTTCTTCTTTTCTGCCCAAGTCACAAGCCTAGAAATTGATTCAACTCAAACTTTTTTCTTTTTTTTACTCAGACCAAGCAGGACAGGTAAGGAAGTTTCATTAGAAAAAAATCCTTCACGATTTGCTGACAAATCAATACAATGTAATAAAGGCAGCCACAGCAAAGGTCTGTATCAGACTTTGCCTAGTCTGGTTTTTTTATAAAATTACCACTTTATCCCTGGATGCCAGAGGCAAAACAAGAGGCACAGAGCTGAGAGGAGAAAATACCTTATTTTTACAAGTGGGATCAAGAAGACACTTGCACCAAGCAAGCTTGAAGGATGCATTTATCTGAAAAAGTTTGGCCTGTGTGGAGTCCTGCTAAGCTCTGACTAAAAACAGCCAGAGTGCCTGATGGCACGGCACAAGGAGTCCAAGCAAACCCAGCTGACTTAGCCAGAAACAGTGCCTCATCACTGCTCGTGGGAGCTGCAGATGCCTGGTCACAGAAATGGCCTGTGCAATGCAAGCTCACCACCATTGTATCCAGACAGTCTGACATTAATTTGCAAAGAAAAGTATCACTCCAACTTATTTACCAGGTATTTTCTAACAAGTTGCTAGTTGGGATGCCATCTGCACACAAACACCTACCTAATTCTGGCAGCGCTTTAAAAATGCAAGTCTCAGTAAGCTGCAGAATTCCCAACCCAAAGCATACACCCTTCCCCCATTACTATTTGCTTTCTAGGAAGAGGGGAAAACAGCAATAGAAACACAGAAAACATACTGATCCTATGTAGAAAACAAACAGCAAGAGAAAAAAAAAATGAATATCCTAAAACGCTCTTCTAGAGACAGCCTTGCTCAAAATCCAGACTAAAAGAAGAAACCCCACATGAAGAGAGAAAGTGAAGCAGAAGGAGTAAGGAGGAGGGCAGAGCAGGCAGACAAGTAGGCAGACGAGTAGGCAGCTCCACCGTGACCCAGACCACAATGCCCCCACTTGGCAGCAGCTACAGGAAAATCCCACGTGGCCATGCCCACACAGCTCTGCTACCATAAGCATGGCCCCATGTGGAGCCTGCCTGGGGACAGCCCCGCAGGAAGTTTTGAGCAGTAACAACCAGTGAATCATGCACATCCACAGAGCAGAGGCCTGAAGGTAGGCATCCCCTACCAGAACCACCCAGGATTGGCTCCTGCACTGGGCTTATAGGCCAGGGGCTGAACCGGCCCAGGCCCCCCACGCTAACAAAGATGAAACCTCTGAAGTTGTGCCATGCCAGCTCAGTTCCTGGAAAGCACCAGATGAAGCAGAAATAATCAGCGGGCCTGCCCGAGGAGGGGCTCTCAGCCATCAAAGATGAAAATACAATAGCAAAGAGCAGCCTGCCCCACAGGACGGCTGCAGGTCACAGCTGAGCCCCACAGATCACTCAGGGGCAGAGGTGTCCCTTTCCCTCACGGGCAGCACCACTCCAGCCACAGGCATGAAGGAGGTCCAACAAGGAGTGTGAATGATGCCCTCACTGAGCAGCAACAGCCACTTCAGCACCCGCACCACTGTTTCCTGCCTTTCTCTGAAATGGGCAAAGGTAGAAGCCTGACACTGGGAAGGGAAGCATCGCACAAGCCAGTTTTGTGTTTGACTGGGCAGTGGCACACGCTGTTTTCTGCTGTTAGCACAACTTTATAAAGCAGACTTTCAAGGAAGAAGTAGTACCAAAAGAGACACTGTACAGGGCAGAGTCCTGGTCACAGAGAAAACAGAGATTTAAACAAAGGACAAGTGCATGCATCCCCCCTGCACAACTAGCTGGCACAGGGATGGACATGCTACCCACTGACTGAACTCTTAACAGCAACAAAGGCTGAAAATCCATTTGGGCTTGGATTAGGGCTTAGGCTGTTGCTGCTTACTTTTGCACTTATCCACTCTGATCTTGTTATTTTGACTTTGACACGCTAGCAACATGAGTCTTGTGCACTGTGGTTTTTATGATTTTGCATAGACGGAAAGCTGGGCCTAACCCTGAGTCAGGGCTCCCTGCCTCCCAGAGTACACACTGCAACAGGATAGGAGTTATGTAACAGCCTTCTATTTCTGAGATGTCAAAGCTCTCACTGAAGTAAGTGAGCACCCCTACCCAGCTGGTCACCCATCAGCCACAACTTTCAGCACCAGAACCAATGGGCTTCAGGTCTGCACGTCACCCTTGTGCACAGGCAAGGTGGTTGTGGTGGGAAAGGGATGGGGTCTCCACTATGGGAGGAGGCAGTTCGGGGTTAACGTGCACAAACCAGGCAGTTCTGCTAAAGCGGTTAGCTGTGAAACAGCTAATGTTTCCATTTTCCTCTGTGAGTTTCAAGATTAACAAGCCTCAGAGAGTGAAAAGAAACAGTTCATCTCCAAAGGTTTGCTTTCAGGATACATGCAGAATCAGAAAGATAACGCATCAGATAGTAGTCGTTAGTTTTATGTTTCAGAAATATTCTTGTCAAACAGCTATCAAACAGCATGAAGGGAGCTTACCTGAAAAGTCTTACAGCTGCCCCAGAGCAGTTTCAGTTCACCACATTCCTCCAAATACTGGCATCTTAACATGGGATCCCTGCCTGTGGCTTGCTAACCCAGCAGTGAGAGCAGACGGAGCTCTGCAGAGCTACTGAGTAGAGGAGAAGGTGCAATATGCCCCTCTGCAGCAGCAGGAAGCTATTGTATCAGGTCATGGATAAATTGAATGCTGGAAACCTGGAGCAACTAAGGCAAATCCGCAACAAATACTGAGTATGCTGAATCTCAGCTATCTGGCATTTGCACTCAGACTCTGGTCCAAGTATAAGGCTTGTATATCTAATTGGGTTGCTAAAGCAGCAGATTAATAAACACAAATCTCCTTCAGAACAAAACATCTGACTTTCTACCAAAGCCCTTGTAGGAATTACATCTCTCTTTAAAACACAAACCAGACTCCGGTATGACGGAGGTTTGGTCACAGAGAAAGAGTGCTTAAACCCCATCAGTTTCCTAAACATTCCTTCAGCAACGTCAGTAGCTAAAACCTGGTAATTTTCATGGGAGTTGGTGAAAATGACTTGTGAGTAATCAAGTCCAGTTGATCACAAAAGTAGCTTTGCTCAGTTTTACTCTTAAACATTCAGTGGTTAGAAAAAATTGTCTCTCTGTATGGGTATAAAATATACATAATATAATGATTTCCCAAAATGATCTTAGTGGCTCCTGTTACAAACAGAACTAACAGAAACAGAAAACATTTAAGTCAATTTGTCACATCCAAATATGAACCGATTAGCTGCTCTAATTGCTGCTAGGATATTTAAAACTGCCAGGCTACAAATGACAGCAGATCCTTCAGGTTTTATTTCAGCTTAACAGCAAACTCAGTTCTCGGGATAACTTCTCAAAAGGGCTTTAAGAGATGCAGAAAAAGTTTGTGTCGAAATAAGCATTTCCACTCCCCTCCTCATCCTGGTGACTTGCTCCCATCACCTCCCTCTTGTTATAGGGGATGCACACATGACCGATGGGGCAGTCAACCCAAAACTTTAAATCTTTTTTCCCCCCCATTTCTTTTTCAGCCAAGTAATTTGGTGGAGCACCAGAGCTTTAAGTCAGCTGGCATCAACAGTGAAACTGAATCCACAGACAAATAAAACAAAATTGTCAGCCCTTTTCTGTCACATGAACAGCCTTCCCCCATTCCATGGCCCCAGGATTTTTGAGTAAAGACATTCAGAGGGAACAGTAACATTTACCACTGGCACACACTGTCAGTCTAGAATCAGAAACATGCATCTTAACTCGCAGCAGGGAAAAGAGATCATTTCCTACAACGGCCTTATCTCACAGTGCTTGTCTCATGGCTTGCCATCACCAAGAGTTCTGCTTCAGGCTGAGTCTGATGGATATCAAGTTTCTTCTTTTAAAGCTGAGTTTAAAAAATCCCCCCCAAAATAAATTTTAGTCCCAGGATTCAGTGAGAGAACAGCAGCTGAACTACTACATATTCACTGAGATATTCGTACAAGTGCAAGCAGACAGAAAAACAAATTCAGAACAGAGTGCAGTCTAACCCTTGCACTGCAAGCTCTCTGAGGCAAAGGCCACAGTAGTGCTGAGTATATGTATTGTGATCACAACCTTCAAATGAAGTAGTACAGCCCTGCCATCAGGGTGAAAGAGCACATTCTCACATCTGCTTTTAAGGGAAGCAGTGCTGGTGATCAGCTCCCTCTCCCAGGAAGAGGTCAGGTGTCCTCTGCTTGCCAACAGAAACACAATGCAGGTCCAACTGGCAGCCCCAGTGGTGAGCAGACCATAACATAAACCATGTCTTCTATCCTTATCTCTGCAACTAGAAGATCTAAGGAGCAGCAGCTAACACCACTGGCTCTGGCATAATCACAACAGGCAGGAGATCTATAAAACCTGGAAGAAGAGACCAACACACCCACACTCCAGCATCATCATTGTCCCCAGGCATCTTGGGCCTGTCTCGACAGTGACAATGCAGCTGCATCTTGTTCAGCACTGGAAGCCACCCAGGCCTTCCCCAGTACACACTGAATCTTCAAAACCAGATAACAGCTGCGCATCAGCACCCCGCATCCCTTAGAGACACATGTGGCTCAGTGCTCTGCTCAGCCTTACAGAGGCATGAAGCTGCCTCTGGAAATTCTCTACCTTTTCCAGACCACTGTGCCATGCCTGACACCACAGTATGTGGGCTCTTGATGAAGCTTTTTCAAAGTTCAATTTTTCACATATGTTTAGCTGCGAAGTTTTGACTGCCCGCTTTCAAGTTAGGTAGGATCGCAGCAGATTTCCAGCAGCTCTATGGGTTTGTACTACATGTTCACCCCCTTTCTGCTGTGCTCCCCTTCGAGGAAACATCCCACCATTTACCACGAGGAGCTGCTTCTTTCCAGTAAGAGCTGTACAGATAGGGGATAAAGAAGTGAAACAAAACTACCACCCAGGCAGAGTTTGCTTCTCACTTGATAGTACAGTGGGGATTTTTTTTTTTCTTTTTTAAGTCAAGTAATCTAATACTAATAGGAAACAACACTTTTCACATCACCCCTTTAAAACTGTTGGCACAGCACACAGCAGCATCAGCTACTTCAGAAAGTACTGAAATTCCCTCTCTCTTTCTCAAAAGAGATAAAACCAACAACAACAAAAAAATCCCTTGTTTTCAGCAACCTCCTTCTTTTTAAATAGGCACGACACTGAAAAACTTGCAATACTGAAAGCCATTGGTGTTCTCTCAAAATCGTCTTACGCATGCTTTCATGTGGTTGCATGTGAACCTCAGTCTATCTGGACAACATCAGTAAGACTCAATAACAGATCTTTGATTGCATCTTCCCTAATCCTTCACCTTTTGCTTTTCTACAGATTGCATCTATAATCTAGAAGGCAAACAGTAACCAGGTCGATTTCCTGCTGATAAGGACTTCCTTATCTGCACCCCCCAAAAAACAGAAAGCTTTTATATTTTCTCTTCCCCCTTGCTAGTCCCTGTTTCAGAAAACTTTGTCCAGAAGCCTCAATATTAGTGAAATAAGCAAAAAAAGAAAGAAACAAGAAGGTATCCCATCTTTTTAAGAAGTTCAAGTGAATTCTTTTGATTTCTGGCAGGCTGCTGGTAGCCCTTCTTAAGCGCAAAGGAAGACTACCCCTAATTTAGCATAAATGCCTATAGTTACTTTCAGGGCTATATGGGCCACATTAAAAGATACTCTGTACCTCCACGACCTTTCATGGCAAAACAAAAATGAAACCTGTAGGCTACATGCTTGTAAAAAGGACTCCTATATGCTAAAAAGCTGAACAGACCAAATCTCAAGAAGTGAGCAAGTAAATCGTGTAATACCTGAAAGTAATCAGTGATGAAGGATCCCAGTTCACTCTTCAGCAGCCGCCTGTAGACAGAAGGAATGCATCCATGAAGTAACAGTTCGTTTCTTTCAAGAAGACTCACACTTCACTACCCAGTCATATCAAAGATACCTGAATGTATATGTGCCTTTTTGGCAATAATTAGATTTCTTTTACATCTAAGTATATATTCTACCAATGCCTACAAAAACAATTATAAAATTATAAAGACAGATTCCCTGAAACCTTCTGTTTATAAGCCACTCACCCAGAACAAATAGACAAACCACATTCACATCCCTGAATGTATAAGAAGCTGGAAAATAATTTAGAAGTTAATTTAGAAGTTCTTATTTAGTTTGAAGTTCATCTTTTTTTCTGATATTTCTTTAATGAAAATCACCTTCCATTGCATTGAAAATAGCATCTCTCCCCGGTGCAGTACTTCCTTTTCTCTTGGAAGTAGAAGGTGGGAGGGTAAGTAGAGAAGCTGTGAGGTAAACATGCAAGCAGCAGCTATGGCTTCCCCATGGCTATTGCATAAAAACCAAAAACCAGAAAACAAAGCATATTTTTCAAGAAAACATTCCTAGAAACTTAGTAAGATGTTGTTTACATACGTGCAAGCAGAAGCCACTCAACAAATACTTCTGATTAAAGATGGTTGGATTTTAAATCTGGCTATGATAAATCTCAATACATATATTTACGGTTCAAAATCCCAAGATGAAAAACAGGGTTGTTCTAAATTAGAAACAGCATCATAAAAACAGCTCACAGTTCAAAGCAAACTTTCAGCTTTCAGTAACTATTATACAGCTATGATTTTGCAGCAGTAAATTCTGCCTAAGATTTAAAAGGTGCCCAACACTTCCCACTGCAAAACACTGGGTTTTTTTGTTGGTGGTGGTGGGTTGTTTTTTTTGTTGTTGTTGTTGTTTTTTCTGGTTTAAGAGTTTTGCTTTTCACCAAAGTGAAGTACTACCAAGAGTGCTCAAAAATAGCATCTGGGACATCCAGTTCTCAGGCTGGGTTCTTACTAACAAGCTACAGCTCTTTTTTCAACTCTTTGGTGAACATAGATCTTGACTGCAATCTTCCTCACCAAGCATTCTGCAAAACTTCCACATTTATTCAGAAAGCACAGAGGTACCTTCACATCTTTCTCAGATGAGTTACATTCACCCCACCCATCTCAAAGTACATTTCTATTTCTGCAAGATGGAGAGAGCAGATAAGTCTTTGAGGGCTGGTTTGTGAGCTGCTCTTCTAATGGCTTCAGTAGAATCCCGAGGGCTTTTGATCAGCTAATTTGCCAGCCCTAGCAGAACATTTGCTCTCAAGTGGACCACCCCATCCATCTCTGCAAACAAAAGCACACACTCCAAAGAGAACCTGATGGGTTCTTCTGGCCATGACCAGGTCACACCTTGCATCCTATATTCCATCTCTCACTGGCATTTCTGACATTTCCTCTTGCCATGACAACTTTCAGAGCAATTAAAAAAAAAAAACCAAAACTGTGAGATGTTATCAAATTACAGCAAGACAGACTTGGTGAGTGCAATCCAGAGCAAGAAGTTACCAGCTGCTCATCTCCTAGCTCTGTCACTACCGCCCAACTTTAAAACTTTCCTCTTCCCCCACTGTCAAACAGTTAAGCACTGTGCAGAGTCTGTAGCTATTAGAATACTGCATTTGCTGACTTCTGCTGATGATCTGAGTGGAGAAATACAAAGGATGAAGATGCACCAGCTCGATCTAATGGCACAGAAGACTTGGCTATCTGATGGGCTTGGTTTCTTGCCCAATGTCAGGCCAGAAACCGCATACACACTGCACCAACATTTAGTTGAGTGCTATATCAAGAATCACAGGTGCAAAGCTGCAGACGCATATACAAACATGCATGCACTTGCATGACTTTTGCTCCTCAGACTGATTTGATGAGCTGCTTGATTGTTAAAACAGCCTATTCAGAAAGCGACATTCTGAGATGCGAGCAATGCCGAGGGCACCTGTAGGAACATTAATTTCAAGGTGAGAGCTTCCAAGTGCTACCTGTGAGAGGAAAAGCTTACTTTCCCCCCCCCCCCACCACCACCACATTGTACACAAAGCATACAAACTTCACAAAGAATTTCTCGTTCTACACCTAGCTCTTGACAGTCCAGGCTGACTCTAGCAGAGCATGGTCCAGCCACAGGGGCCGAACCCACCCAAAGGGGCTATTCTCTCCAGCATACTTCCTCCCCATGAAGCTGGGAAGGAGTACCTGCTTACACCAGTTCAGGAAAGCAGGCTGAAGCCACTGCAGTGAGTAGCAGCCTAGGAGACAAGTCACAAAACCCAAAGCCAATCTTCAAGTATGGTACGGGCTAGGGTGTTTTCAAAGGCTTACGACATTTGTTTTTCCCTTTCACACACAGAAATCCTCATCCCATGGAGAATTAATACTGCTGCAAGTACTTAAATCTAACTTGAGGATTTCTGCCTTAAGCACATTTAAATACTGTTAAAGCGTAAGACACTGCAACTTTATGAAGCTTTTACCTTGGGACCAGATCAAGTAGGACAGAGACTCATGTCCTGCATTTATTTTGACAGTAGGGAAAAGGGTAGTTTGCTGTTCAGTATGTTCTTGGCTCTAGCAACCACTTAATTTGGCATACAACAAAAACACAATAGGGATGGGGTAAGCATACAAATGTGGAAGTTGAGACCTATATGACAACATTCATGATGGATGAATATGGATGTAGTGAGAAAGAGGAGGAATAAGGAACTACAATTGTGAACTGTCAATATTCCTCTTAGCACCACTTGGAATCAATTGCTCTGTATCTGCCCTATAATCCTATCTATCATTAGCTGAAGTTTCCAAGTAATCTGACCGAAACCACAGATAACCATGAGACTTGCTTAAAAAAAAAAAACAAAACAAAAAAGATACTTCTACCATCACTGTTAGACTTCTAGGCTTTTGTTAATCTTCAGAGTTGCATTTTCTGGTCTTTTTCTGAAATCACTATAAAACTTCTATGTACAACGCCGTACTTTACTTTTTTTGTTTTGTTAAAATGCTCTGTAGTTCTGAGAAGCTTGATTTTAGAGAAAAACAATGACTGAAAACATTACTACTGTTATGAATGCCCTTAAAGAAATGGGGGGAGGGAAACAGGCCTAAGAGGAAAATTCCACAGAAGAGGACAAAATCCTTGTATTCTAACTCAATTGGGTTGTTGTTTTTTTTTTTTATAATACCCTTTATTTGTCAAAGCTCCACATAAGCCAATGAAACATCTAAAAGCCCAACACCCTTCACACCACCCCATAGTATAAAAAAAAAAAAAAAAAAAAAAGAAGAAAAAAAAAAAAAGCAAGAAGCCAGCCTGAAATTTAAAATACATGCTTCAGTTCTCTCCTACCCATCCATATTTCTCCCACTAATCTCCTCTCACTACTTTTCTGCTTGGGAACAAAAACAAGGAAAAACCAAACAAGCAGCAACAAAAATCCCTTCTCCATGCATTTCAGCAACTTACCTGACATTTTCATTAAGGGTGTAAAGTTCATTGTTCTGCAAGCCTCCCCCTTTAAACACATTTATCACTGCTGTTTGAACACTGCCAAAAGAAGAAATGAGATGGTACAATATCCATAAATAATAGCTGCCAGTATGATTTAAACACAGAGTGCAACATGAGATAGCCACCAAAAGCTGAGTGGTTAAAATGGAGCGGGAAAGGTTAATTGCACTTAAAAACTTCCACTTTTTGTCCCTCAAAATCATGACTCTTATTTACCTACGTTTCTCATGGGAAACAGAGCAGAACTAGTCTTAAATTGTGCTCAGAGTAAGCAAGGGAAAGTTATCACTGGGACACCATTCACAAAGAACACATTCACAGGAGATGCATCTTTAAGAAAAACTGGTTAGGGGATCTCTGATATGTGCTACAGGCTATTAGCTATGAGGAGACACAGATTCTTAGCAATGTCTGCCAAACACATCACACTGCATTATCCAGAGATGCTGACAGAACCAGCTGAGCCATCCAGCCGGCAGCATCTGGCAGGACCCTGACTGTGCTGGAAGACCTTCTGCAGCCAGCATCAGTCAGGCCCATCTTCGAGCCTTGTTAACACAGGTAAGGTGTGGCAACAGCTGTTGAGGGATACTGTAATACTTTTGTGATACACTTTTCTTTTTCAGTGCAGAGGAAGTCCTGAAGTGACATGATCATTTAGCAGCTGTAAAAGCTTGCCACAGCCAACAAGAGGAGATCCACTTGCTTAATAGACGTTCTCTTCTGCAAACAAGTTTGGCACTTGTATACTTCAGTAACCTCAGCTTTCTATCCTAGTATAAAACATGATGCTTTTGCCGGGCCACATTTGTGTGACATTAGTAAGCAGAACTACTTCAGCAAGTGAAAGGGGTCTGCAGAGCACAAAGACGGTGTGAGATGGCAGAAAAGTGGAAACACCTGATTTTAGTTGCAACAGGCCATCTCACACTTCACCCCATGCATCATTTTTCCAGTGGTCATTGCTGCATGATACGTACTGCAGACAGGATTTGACTGTCAGTATGAAACTCCAGTAGAAGTAGAAGCCACAAGCTTAGTAATTACCACAGTTGAGTTCTTCTGATAAAAGCTTCATAATATGTGAATAAATTCCTGCTATGCATTAAGAAACTAACCTTTGTTACACTAACAGTTTTCCTAAAACATACTGAAAAAGTGGAACTGTTAATATAGAGCACTTTTGTCTTACTTCAAGACAGTACCTCTGAAAAAATGCTGGCTAAAATAAGAGGCTGGCCAAAAACTATTAAGTCTGATTGTCACCTCCACAGAGGCTTTGAAGGCCTGCAAACCTCAGGCATGCCAAAAATTCATTCAGGCTTATAGATAATCAAGCTTAGCCATAAATACCCTGAAGTACAAAGATCAGTCCCACACTACGGGTGCTGCTCACCTGTTCCACGCTGAGTTGGAGCTGAGCTGCAGGGCCTGCCGAGCCGCCTGGAAACGTGGCAGGTCACTGAGCACTGGAGAGCTCATGAAGCGAGGTCGGGGCCTTCTGAATGAACCCATCTTGTGCAACTGGAGAGCAAAGGATGGTGCTATGGTGAAACCCCCAGTCATAGGCTTGAATGGAGCAGAGCGGACCTATCAGAAAGTCTCTTCTCTTGAATGCCCAGGTACCAATCTCACGGGCATCAACAAGACTTCAAATCCAAGGACTCAGCCTGCAATGAAAGCGAACAATTAGTCTCAGACCAGCAGTTCCCCACCACATCAGGCTGTGATATGGACTTGCAATAAGATAAAGAAATCGAAGCAGTTCTGGAAAGTGAAGAGAAAGGGGAAGAGCGAGACAGAAAGGGGAGGACTGAAAATAGCCTATCACACTAAGAGCAAACTTGGGCAAATCTTCAGGAACTCTACAAAAGCAGCAGCTTTTCCCCCTTAAAGAATGACTCAACAAAGCCAGCCAGAAAAACAAGTGTGGTTTCTCTTCCCATTTCAGTTAGCAGAGATGCAAGAACAGAGGTGTCTGAACCATTCCCAGAGGCACTTTACAAATACCTTTAAACAGAGTTGCTGTTCAGCTAATATAAAATAAGAGAAACTGGAGAGAAATATTTCACCAGGAAAAAAAAAAAGGGGGGTGGGGGGGTGGAGGGGGGCAAAATTTGATCAACAAAAGAAAAGATGAACAGACAAACCCTATGCTTTTTTTTCAGAAGCATTATGCAATAGAATAAAACTCATTATCAACTTATTACAAATAGATACCATAAGGAGCTTCTGCAAAAGAGCTCTGACAACCACATATTTTGAGAGTAAGCAGGACTGTTTGGGTTGGGTAATTTTCATTTTATAGGGAACCAATTGCTGTCTGAATACAAAATGCTTGTACTTTCCTTTCTGATCATCATCTCCATACAGACGAATATGTAGCCCTAAGTGAACCACAGAAACAGAGTAAGTTAGAATCAACTTGGATAAAAACCACAAAAAAAAGCTCTGGCAAAGCTGCTGCGCTTCAAAATCTTCCCACTTCAGACAAGTGCAAGCAGCAGATTCAGTTGGCAGTTTGAAGAACAGAGATGTCAGAGAAAAGAGAGATGGGGAAAAAAAATAGTTGTATAACCAAACCGCACACAGAAGATGTAAAGCACGGCCTTCTCTTTTCCACGATGTCTGCAGCATGAGGTGAAAAAAGATACAATCAGCTAGAGCTATACTGTGTATTTGCATGGTGCTTCTAATTTAGCTAGTGCTCAGCTCCAGGAAATTCTTTACACTCTGCAAACCTTAACGAACCATTTTACATGTAGAAGAGCAGTTCTCTTGCCACCTGGCCAGCCCTGCTTCACACTGAGCTCATCACCTGCCTCCTTCTTGCCTTGTTCTAGTCAGCCAAGGAGGCCTAAGCGAGCCCTCAGCCCTGCTGCAAACACCAAGGCCCTGCCACCAATGGTGTTACAGGGGAAAAATACAGAGCAAACACCTTGCTTGCAGGACACAAAACACATGGAACTATCATTACTATTCAAGAAATAAATACACATTTTCCTCCCACAAGCTGAATACAGTTTGGATAGATCTTTAGACAACTCTGCTGTGTCTAGAGATGACGAAGGCAAGACAGATGTTCATGAAGAAAGCGGAGCCCTAATAGGTATTTAACAGGTGTTACCAGAAAGGACAGACAGCTGCAGGTTGGGTGGCTGCTCTGCTCCCATCAGAAAAAACACACACCACTATAACATTTACAATAAAGAATAAATTAAAAAAAAATAATAGAACCAGATCACTGTCTTCTGATTGCCTTTTGAAACAGTATTCTGTTCATTTTTACATTGCCCACATAGAATCACCATGGTTGGAAAAGACCTCCAAGATCATCCAGTCCAACCGCCCACCTATCACCACTATCTCCCACTAAATCATGTCCCTCAGTACAACACCTAAATGTTTCTTGAACACCTTCAGGGACAGTGACTCTACCACCTCCCCAGGCAGCCCTTCCCAGTGCCTGACCACTCTCTTAGAGAAGTAGTATTTCTTAACATCCAACCTGAATCTCCCCTGGCACAACTTAAGACCATTCCCTCTAGTCCTATCCCTTAGTTAAATGGGAGAGGAGGCTGACTCCCACCTCGCCACAACCTCCTTTCAGGTAATTGTAGAGAGAAATTTGTAGAGAGAAATAAGGCCACCCTTGAGCGTCTTCTTCCCCGGAGGAAACAATCCCAGCTCCCTCAGCCTCTCCTCATAAGGTCTGCGCTCCAGGCCCCTCACCAGCTTCATTGCCCAGTGTTTTCAATCTGCTAGCAATTTATCAGCTGGCAATTCTAACCACATCAGAAACTGTCAGAAGAGAAAAGCTGCAGCACCTCAGAGAGCCAAGGGCATTCCTTCACTCATGACACACTGAGAGGTATCTGGGAGGCAGAGTCAGTGTAATGGATATTTCTGTTGCAGAACAAGTAATTGTGCCAATATTTGCCACCATCAAGTTCCATAGCTGACAGTGAGAAGAGCTGAATGAGTGACAGCTGACTTTATCCAGCAGTAAACTAAAACTACTCTTTCAACAGTTTTTGTACAGCAAAGAGAACAGATATTCTTCAGAGCTATATAACGAGAAGTGTTACTTTGGATCAGGCATAAACACCTAACAGGGCGAGAAAGTGGCGGTTAAGATGCCTGTGCTAACCTTCAGTCCTCCTGTCAGTACTCCAAACACTGTAACTGCATACAGTACCTTATCCCCAGCAATAAAAGCCTTCTATAAAGCTGTATTTGTATTAACTTGTGTTAAGTTGCACGGGGAAAGTTCAAATTCGGAAGTGCAAGGAGAACAAATTCTGTAATTTAATATACAGATATTTAAATTTTGTGTACAAAGTCCTTTTGCATATTCTTCACAAAGGTGAAACAATGCCATCACAAAGGTCTCTCCCAGACTTGGTCTTTGGATTTACGAGCCTGATTCCACAGCAGCAGAACAGAGGGCCCCATGACAAATTTCCTGAATGCTTCCTTCTTACCAAGGGAGCAGAAGCAAGCATATTCATGGAAACATATACATTGTTTTCCTTAACCCTTGCTAAAGTTACCCAGACAGATAATAACAAGCTCTTGTCTGTGATGAGCATGTAAACTGATCCTCTTCTCCAGTTTTTTCCCCTCCAGTCCCATAGCACTAAAACGGGATTGCAGAATAAGACAACTTTATTTTAGATTTTCATCAGGGATTTAAGAAAAGATCTTCAGCTTTAGGCCAAATCCAGAGCCTGAGTTTCACTTATTCAGGATTCAGATAAAGCAATCTCTCCTAGTTTACCTAAAAAGGTAGCTGTTAGACAGCAGTCATAGTAAGCTTCCTTTCAATACAAGCTAGCCACCAAAAGAGCACCAAGTACAACTGGTTATCATGTTATCAGAACTGAAAAGCCAAGGTCTGTGAGAATAACCATCCCCACATCCACAGCCTATTTAAACTACTTTCAGAGATTCATAAAGCCAGAAGTAAGAGAGCATATGCTGGAAAATAGACTTCTGGCACAACACATTTGCATTTTGCAAATCCCATGCATCGGAACATAAAACGAAGCCCCCAAATCAGACCCCAATCTTACATAATTGTTCTGCAATAGCTGCAGAAGTACTCCATCTCCAAAACTCCTTCAGATCAGATTTTCCATTCCCACTGAAAGTTTTACCTAGAACAAGACACCCTTGTAAACACTGCTTTGTTTCCGCAGGAGAGCTCCGTTAGCAGTTTGTTGGTAATGTCCATGTTACACATTCAGTAGTCTGCAATTTTATTTATTTATTTCTTTTCCTGAGATAAACTATCCTTGTGCCTAGAGAGGTATTAATATAGGTTAGTCAGAAACCCTCCTGGTTTTGGGGCTATTTCAGCTAGTGGGAATTAAGAGCATTATGCAAAGCACTGAATACATCACAGAACAGTTTTCCTCTCTAATTTGCCCTGAAAACTTTTTGTTTTATTTACACAAATATTCTTCCCCCAGAGGCCTTCAGTCCAAACTCCGTCACATTTCCTCTTCCCAAGATTAAATTGTTTTAGAAGACCATAAAATAAAATGTACATCTAATGATTACAATCCTACTATTTATCAACTACAGAGAAAAGAAAGGCAGCAGGATGCCAGTGATTGCAGCCACCAAGCCATACCCTCTCTTATCATTAATCATAAAAGGGAAGAGGAGCCAGAGGCTAAAACTCAGATCCAGCACAGGAGATAGTGCCACACCAACATAACCTCCCACTGCCACACGCTCCAACCACTGAGGCAACACTTGGGGTGGCAACAGAGAATTTCAAGTTGTTTGTCTGATTACAGAGGACTCCCTGCTCTTCCCTCATCTAATGACCCTGCATTTCTCTTTTTGGCAAGCTTGTTTTAACTCAAGGAGAGATGCATTTATTGTTCTTCCTCCCCTTCTCTTGATCTTTTTCTTCCTCCATTTACCTGTGATTACCAGCTCAAAATCCAGCTATTAAAATCCTCTAGATATCAAATAAGGCAGATACTACCTGTGTAAAACTCAGGTCTTCAAATGTGCAAATAACTGAAAGCTAGATGATAGTGCTCAAAACTGGAGGTGTAGAGCTGGACTGCAAGTTAATCTGACAACAATGTAATTTTATCCACTTCTAATTCGTCACATCTGAGTAAATGCTTTACAGTTTAATTTGAATCTTTCAACAGAAGAATAAAACAAAGAGACAAATCTTTCTCCAGCAAACACTTGTAGATACAGACATAAAAATCCTACAGTCAAACTAAGATTTTTTATGCATTTGTTTTTTGCTAGCCATGAAAATAAACAGAGAAACTGTTACAAAGGGATTTAATGAAAAGACTTGTTCCTTCCAACAGACCAAAGTACCTGTGACTGGAGAAAAATCAAGATCTGGCAATACACCTAGTTCTGTCTCTGTTGAAGAGAAAATAACCTATAGAAGAAGTTGGCAGCACTTCCTCCAAATTAGGGACCTTCTAGGTAATCCTGAGCCAAACAACCAAAAAGCCCCTGGCAACTAAGATTTAACAAAGGAAGAGACCATTTTAAATTGTCACTGATGTCTCCCTTGCAAGGTTTAGAGCAACGGCTGCCAATGCAAACAATAGGGCACCAAAAACTACAGCTGCTTTTGCTTTTTAGAGGGTAACTTGACTGGTGCTACTTCACATTCACACCAAAAAGCCACAAGTCAAAAAGCAGCTTCAAACCAGATGGCAATGCGGGGAAGGCAAGGGGGGAAACCACATGAAGCTCCATTCATCCAAATAAACATTCCCCAGATCTCCTGAAATGCTACAACAAAGAATGAGGGACTATCCAGGCATAAGAGATGTCTTGCCATATGAACATTTTCAGTGGTAGAAAACTAGTGTCTTCATGAAGAAGGATATGTTTGCCCATTTTCTACTCCTTTGTATGCTCTATGCAAGTGTGACACTGATGACCTATGAGTCTGGATACTGCATCACGTGACAGAATTTTTTGTAATGATTTTGGGTGTGAAACAAGCATAAGCTTAAGAAAAATGCACTAGTTATTCTATAACTAAAAGACTTCCTTCCTGGATAGCATAATCAGAAGCCATATCTTACATACATTAGAGTTACTGAAATAAAGAGTCTCAGCAATAGTTTGAGGGCAGGCCGGGGCCCAATCTCAAGGCATAGTCCTTCCTAAACCCCTCATCTTTCTACTCCTTCACAACTTTAGAAATCTGACTCATGACGATTTTAGTTTCTGACACACAGCCCATCAGGAACAATAAGAACCTAAACACTGGCCTTCACATTCTGGATCAATTCACGAAACAGCAAGGCAAAGTACAGATACTCTGTCACAAGAGCAGCCCCTCATGCAAGGGGCAAAATACCTTCAGATGTGCTTATGCTTCTAGTAAGGGCACAGTCCTTTCTAAGAGAACATCCCAGGTCAAAAAGATTATTGGAATGGTGCAAGACCAGTATTTTGGTCTGGCAATCTTATCATTAGGATTGATTCAAATTACAGCCTTCAGGAAACAGCCCCCCTTCCCCCCCCCCCCCCTGTATATAATTGACACTTGTTTCTGAAATCACAGTGACAAAAATCAGCTCAGAACATTGTTATTAAAAAGAAAAAACACAAACTCCGTTTAACCTACAATCCAGGACTGCAGATCATACCCACACTCCAGAACAGGATCCAAGCAGGAGGAAAGACTATGCTCCACCAGCACCTTACTGGGCTGTCCCACAGAGGAAAACAAGTTGATTCCTCAGGCTCTCAGTGCACACTCCATGCCAGCTGGTAAACATAGGGCTTCAGCCAGCTAAAGCACATTACCTGCAGCCCCACCACACACCTCCTGCCATTCCCTGGCTGGCCCCAGTGCACACAATACTAAGTGTTGAAGGGACGCCTGCCTTGCCCCACACCTCCAGCCCACCCATCCCACCGTATGGGAAAGCCCCGAAGCAGACCACGCATGTTCAGCCCCAGGTGGATGGGCTGCTCAGCCCTGCAAAATGCTCTTTTTGTCAAGAGCTCTAGGAGGATTATTAATAAGGAGAGTGAAAAATCATTATCTCCATTTTCTGGCTGAGGAAATGAAGCTGCAAAGCCAGCAAGATGACTCACCCAGGTCTTCCACCTCCCAAGCCAGGATCCTACCCACCAAAAAAAAACAAAATTGAAATAAAAATTACACCTCTAAGCTCCTTTAATGAAGCCTTTTCAAAGAATTCCATTGAGTTGTAAAGAATGAGGAATTATCTGATCTACCTCTTCTTTTCAAAGGTAGCTCAATACCAAATGCAACTTTTTTTTTTTTTTTTTAAACTTTAATTATTTCGCTGGGCCCTCCACTATGAAGGCACGAACTTTGTGGCCTATAAGTAATCTGGAAGTGTTCGAACCCCACCTATCCCTAATTAAACTTTTTGTTAACTATGGAGCTGAAGCATATTAGGAAAAAAAACAGAAAGAAGAGCTTCTACAGAATATGGGAATAGAGCCCCCCCCAATACCATGTCAACCCTCTGGTATGTACCCATATGTCTGACAATTTTACCGCTATTCTTTAGCTACCCAAAACAAGATCTCACTTTCCCTAAACTACATCTACACACAGAACTCCTTCTGCATACTTTCTTCGTCCAACTGGACCCACATCTTGCTTTATTCGTTATATATCCCAAACAAATTCATGAACAGAAGAATCTCTCTATCTGGGCTTTAGTATCAGAGACACATAGCAACTGAAAAGAAATTCAGTGGTTTCCACTTAGTTGTGCTTTGAGTTCTTGAGGTTAAAGTAAACCTGAAACTCAAAGTGAAACTGTAGTCAGATTGAGAGGGAAAAAATAAAAATAAAAGAAAAACACCTTTGCCTATATCCCATTCTGGGATGAGATGTTTCTCTGTAATTCAGAGACCACCAGAACCCTTTTGGAGTTCATGGCACATTAGAAGGAAGACTAATTCACATCTATACAAACATGAATACAGCTCCCTATAGAACAAAGTAGGGAAACAGCACTGGTGCAGAGCAAGCCAGTTAAACGAGAGTAAAGAGATCAAGATTATATACACACACAAAAAACCTCAAGCTATTACAGTCTAAAAATACACAACTGATTTAATAGCAAAATAGCAATACAAGTTGCTCAGTACCTAAAGCTGCCCATCAGTTTTGGCCTACTTCATTTTGATGTCTTCAAGCCTTAAACTCTGTTGACTACCAGAATGTCTTTTAATGAGCACAGCTACACTGGAACAAGCCCCAGCACAAGAACATTTTACATGAGAAAAAAAAAAGACAACACACATAAATAATTATTTCCTTTCACTGTTCGGAATAGCATTTAGCAGATGCACCAGTTAGGGCACCCCTCCTGGAGCAAAGCAAGCCAAGAATGTATCACTAGAATGACAACAACATGAGTAAGCTATTGGACTTACTGCTGTACAAAAGGCTTTAAGATGGAAATGACAAATATGTTTTCAGACACATGAACTAAACTTTTAGCAGCTTCAACCTGTTTCCAATAACTTCCCAGTAGCATTTGCTACAAAACTCAGGAAATACTTGCGTTAACTCTTTCAAAACAAGTTACAAAGTACATTGAGCAGTCTGCAGGGATCAGAGGAGTTTTGCTTAGCAGTGGAGAAACCGTGTGGGAAAAATTTAAAAAAAAAAAAAAAAGTAGCCGCCCAACAAATAAACTGCTCATATTCAGTAGTTACATGAGCAGAACTGAAGTGCTCCCTCTGGGTTTCACATGTGCGGGAGGGGATAACTCCCCCCAAAGCCCTTCTTCCAGCGCAAGCTCTAAAAATGTTTTCATAAAGCTCAGAGAAACATTATCCTTTCTGGCTTTTTCTTCCTTGGTCAAGTGCAGTGAAATTCACTAATTCTTAAAGTTTCTACAGGAGAACAGATAAAGGAGAACCACAGTAATGTTTTCTTAGAGACACCAGGATGCAGGTCATCCATTTAAAAAAAAAAAAAAAAAGGTATGGGGAAGGAGAACACAGATTCAGAAGCAAAAACCTGTATCAATCTGACATTTAATCTGACATAATGACATTTTAACTTTTCTATTAACATTAATCAGAAAGCTGACAAGATACCCTCCTTCAAGACCAAACAAAATATCAGCAACTGCAACGATTTTCAGAACACTGCAAGTAGAATGGCTTATCTTTGTGTTTTCTTGCTCTTTGTACATATTCCTCCCCCCCCCCCCCCTTGTTTTCACGTTTCCTATTGTTATTATTAAAAACAGAAATACACTCCTTATTTTTAACCCTACGACTACAAAACACAGCAGTTGAGCAGCCTGATTTACACTGTAGCCCGGCCTCAGCCACCTCCGTTATCACAGGGTGTTTGCTGAAGTCTTCAGTACAGTCTTCTACCCTCTGAGTTACACTTAGCTCTACCTAATGGAAGAACAGGTTGTTATGCCCTACTGAATAAGCTCTGGAGTCCAGCACATACTCAATCAATGTATATTTATGCTTGAATTCACACCAGCAGAAACAGTGAAGACAAAAGGCCATACATTATGTATGGGAGAAACAAAAAACAAAACCAAAAAAAACCTACAGAGGCCTGGAAAAGTAACATAAGAAAATTGAACACATTGAGCGAGCATAAAAGGTACAGTTTTAGTGCTTACATTCTTGCTACTTCCAAGCTTTCAATGATCTATTCAAGTCCCAGGCCTCTATTCCTTTCATAAGGAAGGAAGCTACCTATATTAACTTCTCACTTTAAGTGAGAACTATCACACTTATTCTGTGTCCACCGTTGCTAGAAATGCAAGGAATTTAAATTCTTCCAAAAGGAATTGAGAAGTCAGTAGGTGTTACCTGCATTCCAGATGAGCTTTGAAAGTGAATCTTGGAAGTCTTATCAGACTGAGCGGATATCAGACAGTCCGTAAATATACTGCAAGAAAATAATTACAGAGAACTTTATCTAAATATCTAAACAGATAATTTTAAAGGCAGAAGATAAATGTGATATGTAACTGAATTGCCACCTGAAGTCTGCTGTAAAACTACCAAAAGGAAACAGCGCTGCTAAATTGACATAGAAAATAATAGTCCCACATGGAACTGTCTGCTTGAACATCCCTGCCCACCTCCAGCACTGCAAACCTTTGGTGTAGGTCTCGGTGCAACTTGACAGCTATGTCAGCCAGAGATTCAGGACAACCACAGAGACAACTACAGAATAATAGACATCTGGATAAGTTTATTTCAAGTCTCACCTAAAAGAGCTGGTTTTGAACTTAAGTTGAGACGTTTTCCTCCCTCCAGGATGTTATAGAAGTCCACAGCACTAAAAACTTAGCAACAACGCTATACATTAACCGTGAAACGTGCATAATGTGTCTTAGGTTACAGCCAAACTTTCATTTTCATGGGACGCTTTTTCTTGAGTTCTGAAACACAAAAGATCGATATTTACTTTTTTTTTTTTTCCCCAATTTGGTACTTCAGAGGCCCTTTTAAGTGGACGAATCTCCTACAAGTTACAGCTAAAAGAAACACTGCAGACTGCAGGAATGTCTGAGTATCCTGCACCCTGTGTGACAAGTCAATAAATCATAATAGCCTCCCCTGGCTGTAAAATATATAAATAGCATTAATAGAAGAAACTGAATCTAAACAACAAAAAGAGAATGCAAGTGCCTTTACATCACAGTTCTCTGCTTACCAAGAAACAGCATTAGGTTCGGGTCGCTACCACAAATCTTGCTCTCAAAACTCACATCCTTCACAAGACTGTGAAATAGCTGGCATAACTTACTGCACATATTTTCAGCTATAGGTCATTTTTGCTGCCAGAGTGCTAACTTAGTTCTTTCTAGAGGTCAAAGGGCAGGACTTTGCCCCCAGCTAGGTGCTCCCAAATGTAAAGATAGGCAATTTATCAGGTCTTGTCTCCGCTAGTCCATCTACATCATTAGGGACTACCTCACAGTTGACCAGCAGCCTCTGCTTCAGAAGAAAAACACAGCCTGCACATCAGCTTCTGTACCTAAGGCATGCCACCTCGCTGTGAAATAAGAGCCAAGGACATACACTTCGAATATACGAGTACATACAGCATCATAAGAAAGATGTAAACAGCTCTCGGACACAGATCCAGGTAGCTCCGAGCTCTGCATAAATGAAAACCTCCACAACACAGAATTGCAGCATTGTCTATAAATACGCTCAGCACTTGTTGCTGACAAACAAAAAGTCCCTCTGCTCGAGACAGCCTGCTTGCATGAACAAATCATCATATGACCGAGAAAGGCAGAGGAAAATAACCGTGTTTTAGACTGCGCTTCTCAGCATAAGCAGCCAGGAGAGGCGGCGGTCGCTGCTGGCGTGACCCATGGCTGTGGCTGACGTCCCACAGAGGTGACAGGGGACGAGTCTGACAGCTGAAGGAACAAAACACTGGGGTTTGTCCACGCGGCTGTGAGCGGGCAGGGAGGCTCCCGGAGCCTCGCAGGGGAACGCGGGTGGCATCACCGCGGCGCGAGGAGAGAAAGAGACGGGGCTGCACCGCGTCGCTTTAAGCAGGCAGCCCGCCGCTTGCAGCTTTTGTCTCCTCTCGCAGCGGCTACGTGTTAATTCGGTCTGTTTAGAGGAGGGGAAAAGTCTCCTTCCCTTCGCCCTCGGTTTCAGAATTATTGTGTCCCCCGAGGGGGAAGGCGGACACACTTGGTTTGGAAATGACTCACTCGGCGGCACAGTGGAACCGGAGGATCTATTTTTAATATTTTCAAATGGAAAACTTGCTCGGGATTTACGCCGGCGCTTTGCTTCAGAGGCTCAGCCCCGTGCCTTCCGCGGGCCGCCCCGTGCACATCCCCGCTGCCGCATCTCCCGCACCAGCCCCACTGTCCGGCGGCGGAGCCCCCCCCCGGCAGCCCGGCCCGGCTCTCCCCCCATACTCACCGCCGCCGCGTAGCGGGGAGGGCGGCAGAGAACGCCGCTGCTCCGCTTCTCGCTCAGCTCCGCTCCCGCCGTCGCCCCGCCGCGGGCTGAAGGACGCGCTGCGTCTGGCCGCGATCTGGCGAAATTTGCCACCACCCGGCCAGGATTCCACACTTCCTGGCTCTCGGCCAGCCCTTATTTTTACAATCTGCCTTTCGCTGGCTCCTCCCAGTGAAGACAAAGGCGGCCGGGCCGAGCCGAGCTGCCCTGGGGCTACGGGTGCTGCTCCCCCCGGCTACCGATCCCGCCTCGGTTCGGTGGGTCAGGAAGAGTAAATCCCTCCGGCCGTTAGAGAAAGCAAACGACGGGACGCGCTGGAGGGGCTCGGAGGCCCTTGACCCCGACGGGCCGGGGACGTTGAGGCTGCTACCGGCCCCAGCCCGGCTGCCACCAGCCTGAGCCGGCGTGCGGAGCCCTCCTCAGCACCGCGTTACACGGACTGCTCCTCGCGGCCCGGGTACGCTGGATGTGCCGCTTAAAGATAGGGCGGGTTTTACGTTAACCTCACGGTTCAAGGACGTTCCGGCAGCCGCAGCCCCGTGCGGTGTTCAGCTGTCACTTTCTGCTGCAAGTATCGGACAGGAAGCTGCTGAAACCTTCAAGAGATTAAAAAGCCACAATGAGTTGCAGTCACATCGCATATATGAGTACTATCAGGCAGTCACACCAACATGTAGAGAGCTACTTGAAGCCCCACTGAAGGAGCTGAGACCTTGAAGTGCGGGAAGAAGACATTTACATTGGCAAAACAGCCATTTTGAGTGCTTAAGAGAATTCGAGGAATTCATTAGCACACAGGACTGCTGGTTCCTGGTAAAGCACTGGTTTTCAAGAGAAATCATAGTTTTACTACTGAGTCGAGTCTGGTCCTAGCACCAGAAAAGCTACTGCTGCCCTGGAAGTGCTGTGTTCATATATCAGCTCATGCTGGGATCTGACATCGAGCTGTGCTGGAGGCAGCCCTAGAGAGCTCAGAGGACATCACTTGCTGCACGTGATTCTGTTTCTCCTTTTCCAAATCTTGATACTTAAAACAAAGCCTCACCGAGAACACTGTAACCCTAACCTACTGCCTATTCTTACTGCTAGGGAAACACAAATAGGATTTACTCTGAAGAACACAAAATCAGTACCTGGAACTTGCAGACTATGAACACACAGAAAAACATGCTTCCTGTCCCAGAAAGATGAAGTATACGATGACAGTTGATAACTATTCCACCACATAAAATTTTAGTTCATCTGGTGACCTGCTAACAATTGAAAGTATGTACTGCCACTAGTTCTGCATCTGCTTTTCAAGCCAACATTTGCTAATCCCTCAGTGACAACATTGCAAAAGCAGAGTCGGAGCAGCAGTCTCCAACCTGTGGCTCACAATCTAGCCAGGAAATTAAAGATGCTAGGCGACTGGAGAAGCAAGGCTCAAGTGATTTATCATGCTTGATACGTTCTTCATGGGCCAGCAAAAAATTCAAAAAAGGTTACACATTAGCAGATGGTGACTTGACATACCCAGTCAGTGCTGTGCTCTGAGAGAAACATTGCAAGAAAAAACAGGCAAGTTTTGGGAGAAGCATTCAGGTCAAACCAGTACAGACCATAGAGTGAGTCTCAGCTTCTAACATTACACAAACACAGCAAATTCTGTGTTTAGCATAAAAAGAAAATCAACAAAAAACCCACGGGAGCTGGTATCTTTCCCTAAATTTAAACTCATCTGGTTATGAAACAAAACCTGAGAATGGGCCAGGTGTGAACATGCAGAAGTCCACAACCTAAGGTTCAGGAGAAGAGAGTTGCCCACCAGACTGGTGGGTCTCAAGTTCAAGACATCACTCCCACAACACAAACTTACTATGACCATCCTGTTTTATGTCTGGACTTCTTATCGGAGAAAATGAGAGAAGGAGCTGAAGAAATTTGCTGCCACTGTACTGGGAAGAAGGTGGGTCCCTCTATAACTGCATCTTCAGGAAGGAGATCTGTGGAAAGAAGAGAGTCCTTGTCAGTGACAGTGAAGGCCCCAGTTAACTCATGCAGGAGCGTAGGTACTGGGAAGATTGAATACATAGCAAGGACAGACGAGAGACAAGTAAAAACATTAGCCCACAAGAGGAAGATGAAAGTCTTCCAGTGGAATTTCACCTTACCTAATACTCTGGCTATATGAGAGCATACAAAACGCCTTGTAATCAACATACTTCGTCTGGGCTTCTTTAATGGGAAAAGAGGCATGTTCAGAGCTAATTCATCTCACCTGGGTGACTCAGCTGTATCACATTAGGAGAAATTACCCTCTGGAGAAGTCTGTATGCCTCAGCTGATCCCAAAAGGCGCTGCCTTAAACAACACACTTAACTTCTACAGTTAGGTAAATTCTGCCCTAAAGCCTACCTGAGTGGGACAGAGCTGCAGTTAAAAAAAGATCTAATGAGAAGAGTTATCTGTAAGATTGATGGATGAGGAAAGTGACCTTCAGCAGCTCCATTTTTACTTTTAGCTTTAGTGAGATCACCAAGAAGAAAAGAATGTGGGAAGCACAGAACTTTCTTTAGAAACCATAGACAAGTGATAATTCACAAATGTCTGTTCTTAGCACCAGAGCCAACAAGTGCTACAGCCTGCTGTTCAGTTTGTGTGCAAGGAATTGTCTCTTTGGCCTTGCTCAATTCTGCAGCATTGTCTTAAGGAACTGAAAAGCAAGCAAATTGACAGCATCAAAGATGCTGCTACAAATGCTTATATTGAACGGATATGTGAAAAATAGCTACAGCCTTAATTTTGTTTTTGACACTCTGCTTTGACACCACACATCCTCTCTGCAGCACTTGACTGCAAGACAGCATTGAGCACACACACGTCCTGCTCTCACATAGCCTGCTGCTCACTAAGAGCCAAACCACAAGAGTTGTGACTAACAAATGTGACCTTTAATTGGCTTGCTTTATAATGCACTCGATGATGGGAAGAATCCATGGCATACAGCCTTTGCTTTGTCTGTGTGATGTGACAGGTCTTCAATATCATATGCTTCTCAGAAATGAGTTCTGAGAAAGAAAACAAACAACAAAATACACACAGCATGGTCTAGCAGGGCAGTGAGGAGAACCATAATGCCTGAAGAGCATTCCTAATTCTAGTACTAATTTTCAAGGGGCTGAGAGCTGCAGCTGAACCACGTTAAGTAGTCACCATCTTTCAGTCTGTTCTTATTCTGCCCATCAAAGATCTCTTTCCCTTTCCATCTGCTGGGATAGGGGATATTTGCTGGTTGTCAAATGAGCAAAAGAAAGAGAACACACACAAGCAAGTTAAAAACAAACAAACCAACCAACCAACCCAACTTCAGTTTAAGTGGATGGTTTTAATAGAAAAGGGTTAGGGAGAAGCTACGCTTGAGGTTAACTTAAAGAGCATGGGGCAGATGGCTGACAATAAGCTGTGAACTATAACCTCCTATCCTAGGCTCAAATACTGCAAAAGCTGTTCAGCAGTTCCTTTCCCTTTTCTCTTTACAGCCTAAAGAGAAAACTGTGTATTTGAGATGCTACGAAGCTTAAACAACTCCTCCAAAGATTTTATTTCTTTTTTTTCTTAGCTGAATATTCATGTTATGATTTCAAGCTTGGGAAGGCAAAGGGAGGGAAATGTCTCCAAGTTGCAGGGTTGAGAGAACTTCATTAGTTTTACAAATCAAAGCTCTGGCACAAATGAGGTTCAGGAAACTGCAATTCCACTGGGGGATTGGGAGGGGGAAACATATCTTACATTTAGAGAGAAATAATTCAAAACAAAAGCTATTCATTCAGAAGGAAGATTCTCAGAAGCTGTGATACTGAAGGCACCTAAAACAACAGGGCAGCACACAGTAAATTAGACAAGTCTATAAGACAAGAAAGCTGGCAGATTAGCAGGAACCAACAAATACAATTAGAGAGCATACTTCATAAGCAGGAATTATAACAACGACCTCTGTCAGTGGTACTATAGTGCAACCTCACATAAGGATAGGAGACAGAAGATATAGTTGCCTTTAACCAGTTTTGGATCACCCGGGAAACACAGTAGTCACAACTTGGTAATAAAGAAGGAATGGCTTACCCCTTTCCAAGGATCAATGTTCACTAGAAACTTCTACAGAATGTAGTTTCCAAACTGAAGCAATTCCCTTTCAACTGCCAGCCCTTAATTGAGGTTAGGGAGGGGTGGACCCTAAGTTGCACAGGTGGACCCTTCCAGTCATATGGGTGAATTGTTTGCACCTGTGCTTTCAGGGCTGGCTACGCCCCCTTCAACAGGCACTCAATCACCGGTTCAGGTCATGACCTAACGGTTCCCATATACCCCAGTAGAATATTGTATTCTGTCCTGAAAACCTCATCAGAAAGACATTAGCAAATATAAAGGAATTCATATTTTAAAAGTAATAGTTCTAACTACTGATTTAGAGACACTGTCACATGAACTGAAAGAGCTGAGCACAGCTGGCTGTGCTGTGCATGAGGTACAAGAAGCAAAGCTGTGAAAATTAGAAATGGGATAAGGCACCATGAGAGTGGAACAAATGAGGTATGCAAAAGTGAGAGCACTATTATTATGAAGGAGAAAACAGGACGAAATGACAAAGATTAGGATGAGCACTGTTACAATGATTTGGCTGTAAGATCCATCACCTGGTGGAGAAGTTGCTCAGGGGCACTTCTTGTGGTATTTTAAATAAGCCCAATGCTATTGTTTATGCCTTGGCTTACCAAGCACAGTGGGCTAGTTGATCTTTTACAGTGGAATTTTCCATCTCTAATTTCTGTGTTTCTAATGCTTGTGTTTCTCCTGCATAGAGTGCTGTTTGTCACGTCAGTGGCAAACCACCGAGGGAGAAGACAAACAAACTAGCCCTCGGGGAGAGAAGATCTAAATGAAGAAAAGAACTAAAGCATGTTTGTGTGTGATGTTTTACAGTCACAAATCATAGCCAGGCAAAAGAAACAGCAACCAGCCTTCTTTAGTCAAGCAAAAGCAGTGGCAACCAGCCTTCTTTATACTGACCTCTGCTCGAAACCATGATATAAATTTCCAAAGGGGGTAAGAAAGCACAATAAACCCTTCCTTCCATTATCCTGCTTTAATTTTTTCACATCTCCTGACTTTGTCTCTCTAGCATCTCTATCTGCTTCTTCTTCCTCTTGGCTTTCATCCCGAAGGTCGGTAAATGGAATGTTTAAATTAATTACTTAGAATCCTCAACATCCATCCTAAAACCTCTCCAACCTAGTTTCTATACACTAGACCTCAGAGTAGTATGCCAAATTTTCTAAATACCTTTCAATCAATCCTCAGTTTGGTTCCCATGATCTCCAATGTGCCATCCATTGCTGTTCTCAACAAGGCTGTTCTCTTGCAAAATCCTTTTGCGCTTTGTGTTCCCCTACCTCCTTTTTGCCTTGTCATTGTATCTTTTTAAGGGAGGACTTTTTGTTTTGGTTACTTTTCTTCTCCTTCATCTTGTCTCCAGACAATTTAAAACACACAAAAGAAATTAATTACCAGTGCATGTTTATACTCTCTACTCCAATCTTAGCTCTTCTTTTTTCCATTTTATAGTATACTATATGTAAGATATGGCCCTCCTGCCTCTTTAACTCATGCCTTTCTTTCTCTAGGTCTTCATATTCAGGCAATGCTTAAACTTTCCAGACACTTTTAGTAGCTTCTGTCAAACAGTCTCCTTATTTATCCCACAGAGCAATGCATCTCAGCCTGAGTTGTCACCTCATATCAAAATGACTGTGATACCTCTTCCTCCAGCTTTCAGAAATGATATGGGTCTTCACCCATAATCACATAGAACATGGCTACAAATATCACTGCCTCAGCTTCTCACTTAATTTACAATCTGTCGGCTGTGCCTGTATAGAGGTCACTGCAGTGGTAATTTTGGCAAGGTGATCAACAGCTCAGTTACCAGCTGTGAGGAAGTCTGATATTTCATGTATCAACTATCTTCTGGCAACAACTTTAGGTTACATTCCATATCAGAGCTGCACACCCAAAAGAGTATGCACGTGGTATAAGGCATTTGGTACAAGGTATTTTTCTTACAGCAAAACAAGTGAATCAGTAGGTGTTAGATGTCTCTTCTTGGTAAATGGATGTCAGATTGCACAGTTCTAGTTACAAGAGGCTTCTAAGATGTCTTCCTCTATTCAACCCATCTTGCTGTGATTCATCCATTGGTTTTTGGTTTGCTTCATTTTTTTTTACTTCCCACATCTTACTTGCTGACCATGTTACATTCTGTGGGTACAAAACGGCTGAGGCAGAAGCATTCTGATGTGGTGAAAGCCACTACTGGGGGGAGATCTCACAGTCAGAAACACAAGTTTTCTTCTTTAAAATGTCTAACCCTATTCAACGTGCTTTTATGCAGTCCTCAGAGCCAGCTGCATTTGATGAATCTATGTAGACACAGCAGGACACATTCATCTCCTGAGCTGACTGGCACAAAAAATGGTTTGGTCAGAGGATAAGGAGAAATCATGAGTTGCACTAGAAGTGATCATAATGGCTCAGTGTGGAACAGAAGTGATGAGTGAGGCTATATTGTACATTTGAAGTAGAGAGGCTGAGAAGCTTTGGGGCACAGAGAGGTATTTGAAAGATACACTTAGTAAGACGCAATTATTCAGAATATGCATGGATTGCAAAAGCTATATGGATGGTAAAGCGAAGGACAGCTCCAAGGATTATTTCTCCAGGCTATCAGATGCATTTTATCCCAAATTATTTATTGTGATGAGATAGATCTTTGGGGCATGAAGGCACCATAAACTGCACTAGTGTAGCTGAGATAGTATTTGTAAGAGAAACAAGATATAAGATGATAAAAGTGCTACTTTGCTTAAATGAAGGTGCAATCTGCATGTGATAACATTTCACAAGTAAAAAGGGCCTGTGCGCTTGTAGAAGTCAGCTCATAATTGCTAGTATAAACGTATTTAACTAGAGAACCCCGCACGCACGTATTCACATTGCTGATGAGCAATACTGTGAGGTGGCCAAATGGCTGTGTGTACAGACATGCTCTCCTACAGAGAGCTTACATGGGTGTTTGAATATCAGCTGTGGAATCTCTCTAGGACTGTACATTTTGTGGATCAGACTCATATCCTAACTGTGCCAAGATGAAGCTGGGCAATGTGGTTTGTCACATCTCCAATTCTCAGAATTTTTCTTGGTCTCTCAGGTTTTTGATCTCTTTTCAAAAACCCTCCACAGAAACTGTTCTTTATGTGAAACCTACTCTTGTGCCAGGCAAGACTGAAATTTCACTCATTCATAAAGAAGTCCCAAGTTTGTTTTGTGTGTGTATATTGCTAACTCACTAGAGCAAATACAAGGCCAACACTCAAGCTTCACTACCAAAAAACATTCAACAGAATAGCCTCCCTCCCTTCCCCATCATTTTCACATCTTGCTGAAACATGAAATCAAAATGACAAAAACATGTCAATTAATCAGTAATTCTGGTTTATCACTCATCAGTGCCAAGTGTATTATGTGTATCACATCCTCTCTCTGCAACAGAAGGGACATCTGCCAAGGTAGTTTTACCCAAGGTAAGGGTAGACTGCATCTAGTATGTAGGGTTCATCATCATGGAAGAGATGATGTTCAAGTCTGTGTAAGGGATTTTTGAAGCAAAAGGCAAAAGCAAGTGCATTTGCATGTTTGTTATCAGACAGATCCATTTTCACTGTGAATGACCAACCTGCTCATAAGCTAGTTTTACACAGGACAGGTTCTTGGTTAGTCTAATTTTTCTGTTGTTACAAGAAACTGAAAACTGGCAACCTGAGTGCATGAATCTCAACTCAGGCAGGCTAGTAGGGACCCCCATTAGCTTGAGTTCAGTTTGTAGGCAATGTAGCATATTAATGGCCAGAATGGGTCTCCACCACTATTTTTACCTGTATTAGCTAAATTAAAGCTAGCAAGGAATGTTCTTTGCTCTTCAATCACTCCTTCTTCACAATTGCAAACATATCTGAATTCATTTCCACATCCATACTATCCAAAGTCTGTGAAGGATAGATATCTTGCGGAGGAAAATTCCATAGCACAATGATGGCACCTAGTCCTGGAAGGAGATATAGGGACATGAGTGGGTTTCCATGAATAAAACAATGTTGTTGCTATATATGTACTCACGGCCTGAACTGCAAAAGTCAATGAAGCTGATTATAATGAACTATAATCTGATACTATGTTGTCGTCATCCCCCCCCCCTTTTTTTTTTTTTTTTTTTTTTTACAGACACGGAATATAAAAGTAAGCAAAATAAATAAATAAATAAATAAAGTCTTCCTCTGCAATAAATACTGAAGGTTAAGCAGTGAATTCTTCTGTCACCCCCGTTACCCCTGAAGGAAACATTTTGCTGACAGAAAGGTATTTTTTTTTCATCTGATGAAAGTTCCAGTATACTTCAGTGCTCAGGGGAATGAAAGTCTTTGTGCACAGGATACAGACTGCAAGCATGTACCTACTTGCATCAGCCTGTCAAAAGGGAAGAGGGGGCAGAAGGAACCACGATTAGCAGCTGACCCTAGGAAGATGTGGACAGCCATAATCGCAACGTATTTTTACCACTACAGTGAGCTGCCAGTGTTTACTGTACACTTATGGAATGGTATGCAAGGTGGTGAGCTGTCTGAATAAATAAACAGGAGAAGCCAGTGTCCAAGTTGGACTGAACAATAGACTAAGGAGAATGCGAGTCTCCTCTTTAACTGGACTTCCCTCCAGGAAACCTAACTTGTAATAAAATCCTCCTGTATCCTGTGCCCTAGTCTGGGGTTGTTGACTCAGTTCCAGCTAATCATGTAGATCATATTTGCAAAAGGAGATGAATACACGCTGCAGGACACAACAAAGAAAGTATTCTGGAAGAAATCTCCTGCACTGGATGACAGGAGAGTTGGCCTTAGCATTTGGGAGAGATTCATCTTTTCCTCAAGCCCCCACAAATCTGAGTGCTTCTACAGTCAAGTCATGTATGAGACCTAAAAAATTCAAATCTTCTCTCCTGCCCTTTTATCTTGAGAAATGGAAGAGCTGTCCGTGAGTACAGGGGAAGGAGAATTTTAGAATCTGAGGCTCCTGTTTCAAAACACATGGGTATTCGAGACATCGATTTGGATTAGAAGTCTCTCTGGTTCTGAAAATGAAGCTTCTCTTGGACATCTGAAAATCTAAGACATTCATTTTCAAGCTATAGATTTAAGTAAGATGACCAAGAAAACAGAAAGATGTGGCACCAGAAGTTTGCAACTTGGAATCAATACCTCAGCACAAACCTGGGCCAGAAGAAAAGCGGTAATGAAATTTTTGTTACTAACAGGACAACCAGTTTTCTGAAAAAAAAGAAGGGAGTAAGAAGTCTGTGGAGCATATTCTATACTACTGGTGTTTAGCAATTATGTATTTGACATCTAGCTAATAAAATTGCACCATTTTAGGGGAAATATATATGTTACATGTTATATTTACAGTCATTTTCGCTGCAATACTGATAATGCTAACTGACTTTCAGTAGTCAGAATTCATCAAGCGTTTCACTGAATACTCATATCTTATGGATGGATAGTGGTTCACAGCTCACAAATTGATTCGACACAGTTTTGGAGCATGTGATGGCAATCTTGCAAATCAAGATCGCATGTCTGTGTACTTTAGTGTTTTATATGTCACTTCAAACAGAGCAAATAAGCATATTTATAGCTGAAACTGATTAGGTCACTATCTTTGTCTTTTCAGAACAAATGGAGAGGGCAAAAAGAAAAAAAAAGAAGATAGATTTTTACCTCTTTTCACAGAAATTGGAAGTAGACCATTCCTATTTTTACATTTCCTGTGCCAGGAAGGAAAGAAGGCTTTAAAATTATTATTATTTTTTTTTTTTTACAACCGACTTTTCTTCCCTAGTTGAATAAAACTTGAATAAATTGAGATACTAAAAGAATTAGGCTTCTTGTTTCCTTCTGCTTAATGAGAAAACAAAATCCTAGTATGGACTTCTGAAAATGCAGTGTATTTTTCTGTAATTGACACCCCATTTTCTTTACATATTGTCTAACGTTTACCAATTAAAGTCTTCAGATTAGCCAGTATCTCAAATGATTATTTCTCTGAAAGGCAGACAGTTAAAATGTCAAGGATGTTATGAGTACTATTTTTGCTTACTACACAACTTTTCTCTAGTTCTGCCCCTTGCCTCAGTTTACTGTGTCAGAGCATTTCCACACTATATTTCCCAATGAAACATAAAATAGAAGAGTATTCCAAAAAAATCACATTGATTCTTTCTATAAAACACACCAAATCTTAGCTCCGGTTTTGGAGGTGAATGCTAGACCAAACAAAATTCGGGCTGCGATATGATGATTTTACCTAGGATGTGGGATCCTTTATGTAAATATTTTTCCTCCACCTTCCTACAAATGTAGTGTAATTTGTGTACTGTAAATCAGCTGACATGTTCCACTGCAGAAGTGGCTGTATTTTCAGCAACAACTGAAGTGTTTACCAGTTACATATGTTGAAAAATATTTCCGGAGCTATAAACTAAAAACTATTATAATAACATATTTTCCTCACTGACAGCAGCACTAATATCCTGCATATTTCCATCAATGTCACTTGCAGTGATACTGTGTATGCACTAACTCACAAAAATTTCACTTGGTCCATCTGAAGGTTTTTTCAGTTCAGGCATCCTCATTTGGATCCCCTGGACTGAGACTACTGAGGTCAGAACACATTAGATGCACTTCTTGAGAATACTTCTCAGTTTGGTTTCACTGGATCTGAATCTATGCACTCCAAAATCAGCCCATAATGCAAAACAAAAAACAGGAAATGGAGATGGCCAGGAGATGTGAGATTTCTCATATGCAGGGAGACGCATCATAAGTATTCCTGGCAGGACTGCTGCAGTGGGGTTTCTGATATTCTGCCCTACATCTACCTTACGTCTCTACAGATTACAAATACAATATAGAGATAAGGCGTAAAGGACTGACACATAATTAGTTTTGCTGTTTTCATATTGGTATATAAACTCCTACCTTTATGCATACCTCTTGAAAGGCTGTACTTGTATTAATTACAACAGTCTGTATATGAAGATATGAGAATTCATTATGCATCATTTGCAAACACACTGATTCAGGTTAGTGTCACTAAGCTGACTTAATAACAAAAAACTGGGCTTGTGTCGATTTAATCATTATTCTTCCTGATGGAAGGATTTTTTCTTGGAAGCAATGCTACAGTTCCATGGTATTTGTGTCACTGCACAACACACCGCACAGGTTGTGTAACATCAGCATATGCTGGCAAAGTACCCTCATGAGGATTCATACTCATGATGATGAGTACCAACATGAGGATTCAGGCAACAGTGCTCCCGTGTAGCACTGTCACAAAGAGTTATAGGCAAAACCAGAGAATTCCTTAAGGCCTGGTTTACTCTACTACATATATGTTGCCTTTTATTATCACAGGTTTGTATGCTGACAGACAGAAATTATAAACATCAGCCACCAATGCCTAGCCTTTCTGTTGCACACATACACCTCCTTCCTGAGCTGATACCAATCCTTAGCAAGCACAGATACCAGGGAAACATGCTGCCAATGAAACCACATCTGCAGTGGTGTTCCCTGAACTCCTCTCCCGCAGGTAATGGGCCTTCTGCCAATACAATTTTTCACAGTGTGGATGCATGGCCTTGGTAAAACCAACCAAGTTTCTAGTGACACAGAAACACTGGTGGCTACAAGGCAAGAAACGACTTCCTAGAGATGATGTTCGACTCAGTGAGTTCACCTTTCAACTAAAGTAATTTTATAACCAAGTCAGAAGAAACGTTTTGGGATTTTGTTGCTGTTTTTTACAGAGAAATATCAGGAAGTCTGGCTTAAACAACACTTACATACATGAATGAATGAATGAATCAAAATCCCCTCAAAAATCTAGGTTCAGCCATGCCATTTTTTAAGGCTGTGACACTCACCAGTACCCCTTCAATTCAAACTGGTACCATGAGCTATGATTCCCATTGTTGATGCTGATTTGTGGCTGCATTCAAGTGTACAATGCTTTCATTGTGGGGAAAAGGAATGAAGTCAGATTTTTTGCCGAATGTACCAGTTTGCAGGAAACAAAACAACAAGCACACTAATGCTTAGGTGCTCTTCTTGGCATGGCAAAAGATTCAGAGTTTCACATCAAGCTACATATCTGAGGTAATAGGACTAAATATAGTATGCTCTGAAAGGATGGAGTTTTTTGCAAGCTCCATTCTGCATGACAATTTTCCCAAGTGGAAAACACCACAAGCGTCCATATTCATAACACATTCTGAATTTAAAAAAAAAAAAAAAAAAATCAATTAAATAAAATTAATAAGAACCAATGGGGTACTTAGGAAAAAAAAAAAAATTGTATGCTTTCAAAGCTAAGCAATCAATGCCAGCCTCCATTTCTGCCAACTGTCTCCTTCCCCCTTGGCCAGCATGGTGACATACCACTTCTTGCCCATGGCACCACTCCGTTACTTCTCCAAAGCAGCCCTGCCAGACCTCACACACTGAGCCTGACAGACCCACCACTGACAGCCCCTGCTGCCACCCCACAGCTTGGTTTACACCTCACATGCTCACAGTGACACAGCTGCATTTTTGCATGCACCATGGAGCAGGCACCCACCTGGCACATCCTTCCTCCCTTACAGAGAAAGCTGCTGGGCACAAAATACTGCTGGGCACAGCCCTGACTCTGCTTTGAAACTGGGGACAATGCTGCTTGAATCACCATGAAAGAACACGTGGAAAACAGCTCTGTTTGCTTTCAGCTCCAACAGCACATCTCGCTCTCATCACTCATTGCCTGCAGCCACTGTACAGCCAAGGTCCCACCATTCAGAAAATACACTTGTGGTTTTTTTTTATCTTAGCATACCTGGTTGTTCCCATTCTTTACTTAACCAGGTGAGAATTTATATCAGTTCCTGTAGAAGAATAGCAAAACGAACATCAAAAGCTGTTAGAGACTGAAGCAAAATATTTTAGCTTGTAGACAAATCTAGTTTTGTGCTTGATCTCCAGGGCAGAGCTCATGGCCCTGCAGGCCCTTGTGCTGGTATTTTAGCTGTCTGACGACTGTTCTGTTTGACGTTTCCTGTTGCAGAACCCTTGCCAAAAATCCCAGCCTGTTTCTGACTAAAAAAGGCCCAATGTAGGCATAATGATAGCAAAAAAAATGCAAATTTCAGGTCTCCAGTGTTTCCAAATGTAGCTCATTATGTTTCCATCCACACCACATTTTTGGCAATGAGGATCGAGAGGTACAGTGAATACTTACACAATGGTAACAGGTATGTCTTCTGGTGAAAGTTGGTATTAATTTCTGTTAAACATGTTTTGTCTACTGTGTAGTAGATCATGTTTTGGTGACGAAGACACCTTCCAGATACATTATGTAATTCAAATAATTTCTTTAAATAAAGATATTTATTTTGTACTGTTTCATATCCTGTTGGTAAGAGTCCAGAAGAGAGCTAGGTGAATTAAATTTGTTTATGGCATGTTTCACATTGACATAATCTGAAGTCTTAAAGTAATTAGATAATTTCCACTGTATGAGGTGAACAGAAACATAAGCACAAAATTAAAGAGTTAAAGAGTTATCACAGCAAATATACTCATAATTTATGATGGACATCAGGTTAGGAAGTTGAATTATTCTCCCTTTAGATTACACTAAAACCTAAATGAGGGTGATAGCTGTCTCAGGCCATATTATTTCATACAGACATTGTTCTTGTTCAGCCCTTATTGCTAGTATATGTACATGTGCAAACAGGCGTGTACACACACAGACACACACACACACACAGGCTGTAGGTACAACTGGCCAGCCATGGCAGGTTCAAGATGCTCAGTGCCAACCAGGATAACTTTAGTGAGGAATTTCCATGATAGAGTGGGCCAGTAGTCCACAGAATTCATCACTCCACACACTCTGGTCATCAGTACAAGGTATTTTAGAAAAACATATAAAAATTGGCAGAAGACAGGCAGCCTGCAGGAAGCTGCTTTTTGTAGTCTGATCTGGTAGAGGCTGTTTCATGTCCTGAAATTCTAGAGGCACAAATACAGTTACATTTGTGCTATTTATAAAAAGAGAGAGGTGAAACATTTAATATACGCTTGTACAGATATGAAACACCCCTCTGGTGATTCACTACCCACACCCAAGGAAGTGAATAATGGTAACAGCAGATAAATAATGAAAAATCAATTACGTTTATAAGAGCCCTTTAATTTTAATAGTCCATGATGATATTAATAATAGAGAGAAAGACATTTTTAAAGCATTTACCTTGACATTTACCTTTACTATGCCTTAGTAATTTAAGCATGTGGTTGTGATTAGGTAGAGCTTTAGCAGAAGAAAAAGGGATATCATTTCTATTCACGTTTCTTAGTATTTGCAGTTCTGCTTTTCTGTTTTGGAGCATTTCTACAGAGACTTTTCTGACTGTATGGAGTGTACCTCATCTTTTCTGAGTTGTCACCCACTCAAAACAATTAGAGAAAGAAGCTGCTTTCTTAGGTACTACTGAAATAAATAAAAGCTTTATGATTTTCTTGATCATTTCTAATTGTTTACACTTGGCCTACTTTGAACTAGCTGGTATTTTAACAGAATGAAAAGACAATTCCAGCTAGTAAGGCAGAAATCAGCTCTTTATAATTCTCATTTCAAATCAGTAAAAGGCAGCAAGCGCAACAAAAGGAGCTGAATGACTCCTTGATAATGGGTCATGAATCCCTTTACTTACTGAAGTGCAACTCAAAGTAATGGTGACACTTCTGTCACTTATTCTCATATAAAATGACCTGATGGTATTCTTGGTGGAATCAAAATCACAGCTTTACAGCTGCTGCTACCTTGCAGACAGCCTGAGCCACAAGACTAGCCACACGGTGAACAAATGCATGCAATTTCTTAAAGCATGCAAGAGCATGAGGCCAGCTCTGTCTGCCACTGCCCACAGTGGCACCTAACAGCCTGCATTTATCGTAAGTGCAAGCTGAGCACAACCACAGCTAGATGAAGTGGTTGAACACTGGCCTCTTCCTTTTGTACAGCACCCTGGCAAATTTACAAGTGATTCATGTCACAAGACTCAACAGTTCCATACATTCTGCACTTACACTTTAAATTTGGATTTGGATAAATACACTTACATTCAAATTTGGGTTTGGAGAACCGCACTGGTTTCTTCATAAGGCTTTGCTTATCTGCAGGCAGCAGTCCCATCACAGGAGGATGAGCTGTGCATGAGAAGCTCCCTGCTGGGAAGCCCCTGGCACCCAGTGGTTAAGGCAGGCAGTGCAGGGGATAGCGATCGAGTTGGGTTTAGACTGTGGAAAAGTGGAAGGAAAGCAAGAAATGGTTAAGCAGAGATTATAAGTTGTGTCACTGTGACCTTGGTTTCTCCTGCAGCTGACTACAAAGGGCCATATTGCAGCAAGACTTTGTAATAAATACAGAGAATTAAACTGATGAAATGCTTCTACAGTAATTTTGTTGATACTGGCATCACGGCATGTTCAGAGTAGGTCCCTGATGTTTTACTTAGTTTTAAAGACAAAACTGGCCAGAGGTGATCAGGACGGCCTGGGCCATCTACACAGAAACTGCTCTCCCACTACTAATGTTTTCCAGTAACAGATCCTCCTATTTGCCTGCTGAAGGTTAGAACCTCTTAGGAAGAAACAGATCATGTGCATGTCTGAGGTTTGCTATTTTACATACCAGTCTTGAAGAAGCCCTTTCGGACAGCTGCTGTCAGTCACAGTCAGCCAATGAGCTTCAGTAGGTTTGAGCTTTTCCCTTCCTACATTCTGCTCCGTAACATTACTTGCATGGTATGGCAGAGGCCCACAGTGATGGCAAGGGAGAGGCTGAGAGCTGGCCTCTGCTTCATGGCATAACCTCAGCATAGTCAAGTCATGCTGAGGGACACCAGAAGGATAACATACTTAAAAGGAGAATAGGGAGGGAGAAATATCCCCTTCCATGAATTTTAAAGTTTACATTTATCCTTTGCCAGCTCTGTGGTTTGTTTGCTTTTCTGCTTTTATAAGAGAGATTAAAAGTCTCACTTTTGTCCCTGGTGTTTTGTTCCTCCTGTCTTGCCAGTACTAACTCTGCTACAGTGTCAGAGTTGCAAATACCTCAGGAAAAATGTTTCAAAGCATGCTTTAATTAGCTCCAAAAAAAAGAAAAAAAAAAAGAGAAAAAAGAAAAAAAAAAGAAAAAAAAAAGAAAAAGCAGACACAGATCCATTGATTTGAGATACATTGCATGAAATTTTCTCCCAGGAGTTTTGTGAGGATTAGTGAATGGCTGTTAAGTTTGGATGAGATCTTGGATAGAGAAACTTGTAAAAGCTTGATATTATGTTTAGGCCAAATGATTTCTGCTGGAAAATATTCAGCTTCCTTTAGCTCCTTAGATGAAAGACTAATTTAGTGCCTTCTTCACAGTGGTGTTAAGCTGCTTGGTTTCCAATTTTAATACAGACAAGTGTCCACAGACTTACTTAGCACATGGACAGTATCTGTTAGCACAGAGCTTCACAAATCACATCTGTCAGTCGTGGTTTCATCCACTAATTAGCAGTCCCATCTGAAGAGTCTCAAGTATCAGTAACTCAAACTGGAAAGGCACTAGCTGCTTCGGCTGGGAGGCCAGGGGAGAAAGGATACTGTCACCCGAAAGATGATGGAGAACAGACGCTGAAAAGTACAAACGTGAGTACTAACCGTGTGGTTTGGTTCCATTCCCAAAAAATAAAACCAGAACCCTATCAGGATGACAGCTATCTACTAAGTAGAGATGGGAACAAATGCCGCATCGGTGCAACAGGTAAGGCCCTAATTGTATGCTGCTTGTACCTCTTGTAGCCACTGCAAGAAACGACAGACTGGCAATGCACAGGGTGCAAAGCCATACAGAGTCAGACCAATACTGCTAATGCCAACAAATGGTCCTACACTGCTATAACCCTCGCAAAAGCAGCTGGTTTCACCAACACAAATGAATGTTGGAAATTGTAAGAGAAAAAGTGACTAACATTGACAAGTCCTTAAGGTAAGGATTATCTGTCAGATGCAGAGATCAACATGGATTTTCTCCCGAGTCATGCAGACCAATCGATGTCTCTAAATTGCATTAAGAAGAAATACATGTCAAAATGCTACACACAAGATCCTTGTCTTCATGCCTGCAAAGGCTTTTAAAGCAAAGCGCATTCAAAGGTTGATGTCAAGTACTCCTGTTTGTAAAACTTTTCAATACTTTTAACTGTTTTGCTTCAAAAAGACAACCAGATTTACTGCTTGCCTAATGCTTTCTATCTATAAATCTCAAAACTTTTCACCACAGTGTACACAAGTAGCTTTGTTTTTTTCTTTGTTATTACCTAAGGACCAAGCTTAGGATTTTGACAGTCAAGCTGTAACAAGTCTTGCTGTGCCGTCCTGAGAAATTACAACTCCAAATCTCTCTCCTTCTATAGAATACATCTGTTTCTGCAGCAGGATTGCCAGCCATAATTCTCAAACACGTCTGTGGCAACATCTCCAATGTAGAACCATAGAATATCCTGAATTGGAAGGAACCCACAAGGATCAAGTCCAACTCCTGGCTCCACACAGGTCCACCCAATATTCAAACCCTATGTCTGAGAGAGCTGACCTGCTTGAACTCCAGCAAGCCTTCTGCCTTGACTACTGCCCTGGAGAGCATGTTCCAGTCCCTTCCAACTTAGAATATTCTATGACTCTCGGCTTGTGGTGCTCTCAGTAAGGATGGATCCTTCTGCCTATTTAGGGACATGCTGTTATCCACCCATAGCTACCTTGTGTATGGCACCTGCATTTGAAAAGCACATGAAGACCCAAGGTAGCATCTGAACCATCTACCATTTAAAAACAAGTCTTTATAATCTTCAAGTTTCTCTGTACTTTTGAGATTGGGTTGGCTACATCAGCACAGAGACTTTCTTACAATGTTCACAAAATACTCACGTTCCTACACATCTTAACCAGCAAAATACAATATACTTTTCTTTAGATGCAGCTGGATCTACATTAAATGTTTTGCCACTAGAGTTAAACTTGTTAGAGTTCATGGTGTCTGCTTCAACAGCCAACATTTTTATGCTGGCAAAGTTTCACATATCAAGCTGGTTCAGTCTTCCTGGATGAGGATGCTAGTGAAGTTTCCTTTGAGTTTGTTGCTAATTTTATGACTCATAAGTCCTTAGGAATCTACACTTCTGATAGAAGACAGAGCCATTTGGCATCCTAATAAAGGATCACTCACATCAGCTGGCAGTTAAAGCAACATGTGCTTTTTCATTGTTTATCTTTGTTCTCCATCAATTCTGCAAGCATTTATCTCCAATTGCTGCCTTCATTCATACTGGAAGTTTCAAAACTGTTGACAAAGTTCTGCCAGCATAGATGCTAGTTAGAAATATGAGGGGAAAAAAAATCCTTGCAGTCAGCCTGCAGGCAGGAAACTGATGGGTAGAAAAAATGCCTCTGCCTTGGGCACTCTGCACCTCCCCTCTGCCAACATGCCTAAAATAACCCAGGTTCCAAAATCTGAGGAATAAAGTCCTGGATTTTAGCCTTTTGTGCCTGCTTCTGTATTGTAGTCTCTCTCTGCCCCTAGGCACAAAAGCTAAGGAGGACTGATGCAGTTTCTGGTGACCGATGTTCGTGCAGAGGGTCAGGCGGACTAAACAGAGAGACCATGTATTTTGGAAAGCTCATTTTAACTGAAGCAAAAGGACTGAGAAGAAGAATGTAAAAGTTAGATTTGTGCTAGTAAATTAAATAAGTTGGTAGTAAATCAAGCATGTTCTGGACTGCTTTATGGTGCAAAGACCAACTTTGAGATGACACACGTGAGATTGTTTGCTTCAGCGTCTCATCTCTCAGCCTCTTGGACTGGATGGCTGCAAGCACACAGTCCATCTAGTTTCTTCCTAGTTCATGCTAGTTCCTGACCTATACCTTGGAGCTACCTGGGAGAATGACAATCAGTATGAGGGGAAACCACATCAGGAACAGCACTAGCAATTCAACAGTGAAGGCCTCAGGTATGTTCTCGGCCACTGTTGAGCTTACCAGCACGGATGTAACCAGACACCTAGGGGGAAATATGACCTACTGGTGACATATCGAAGCATGATTCCCAGTAATAACAGGAATATAAACTTCAGTCCTAGCTCTGCCATGGAAAGACTGATACATTCATCAGTACATAAGATACCATAAATCAGACTAGAAAGCTGAAGACATTTCAGAAAAGTCCTGTTTGGAGAACATGAGTACAAGCAGACAGCTAGCACTAGTAAACCCAAGCATGCATGTGTGCTCTGTGAAGACTTCTTTCCTAGTTTTTGCTCACTTGTTGCTAAGGCAACACTACTTTAAAAAAATAAAATAAAATACAGAAGTCACTAGGGAATAGAAGTCTCTCAGTTTATCTCACTCACTCTATAAAGCAGGATTACCTACCGGGGAACTGTTTTTAGTCAGAGCAGAACAGCTTCGCTTTTCCTTGCAGCAGGGAAACTGCCCACACCCAGTAGGGTGCGGTTACACAGTACAGCCCTGCCTTGCAGCACAAAGCCCATAAAGAAGAGACCATTGTTCTGCAACAGATGCTCCAATGAATATACACTACAACTGCAAGGAAAAGTCTAATGGTTCTTCCCATCAAAGGCTTAATATTCCATGGGATTTCTCTCTGAGGGAGCCACGAACAGCCAAAGTGAGCTAGAACTGAAGCATCTTTTCCTGGAGTGTGAAAGGTTACAGTTCTCGAACTAAGAACTGTAAGGAAGTTAAATTTATTCCTTTCCTTTTTAACTTCTTAAGAAAAAAAAGAAAAATAAAAAAAAAAAGACTGGCTGTTGGAATGGTTTTTGTCAAGTTATATGCTTGCTTTTTTTATGTCTATTTTTTTACCTTTAATATATTTAGAACAGCAAGACTGACTCTTTCCACACAACACATTCCCTGTCAGATGCATTTATTTTGGGCACTTACTGTAGTTGATGAACTACAACAAAGATGACATTTTTGCAAAACGTTTATCCGTCATTGGAGTTATAAAAGCTATGTCTAAAAACATAAAGCATACTTTACAGTGGCTTACTGAAATTCTTCCATTCAGCTTTCCATCTCTTTATTTTTGTCTTGTGGTTTCATGGAATTTATGCTGTCACCATAGCTGACTTCTGTAGAAGAGAAACACTTTGGATCTGAACTACACTAATACACTCAGTTCTTCCAGTACCTCTCTCAATCTTTCTCCCCTCTCCCCTTTCCCCCTCCTCCACCTTTTTTAAACAAACAAACAAAAAACAAACAAAAGCAATCTGGTATCATTCTCTCTCCATCAATAAATAAATAAAATTAAAAAAGAGCACACAGGCAACTTCTCTCCCAATATTTTCCAGGTGGGAAGAGGTTTAAACAGCTCAAGAGTCCAGCAGAGACAGCTGTAGATGCCTCTGATCACAAGGAAATTGCCTATGACTGTTTCTTGACACATGTAATTATCCACGTCACTCTCAAAACTGCATGGACTTGAGAGGACGTAGAGCCGTCTCTCACAACCATGACACCTGCTAGCCAGGCAGATTAAAAAAAAAAAAAGAAAACAACCAAGGACAATTTGCTATTTTAAGTGAACAGGCAAATGAAGAACTGTTCTCCCACTCCAAGCCCCACGAGTTCTCCAGTTCCCACCAGAAACCTCCCACCTACCCTTCAGAACTCATTTCATATCTGCTCTTCTCAAGTAATACCTAGCTAGAGTCACTCATCTTCTCTCACCATATGAATTACTAGTTCTGAAGGTTTGGGGGTTTTCTTTGTTTATTTCTTTTTCACAAGGCTGGGAACAGAGGTTAGGTGTGATAGTAAGTACTTATTATCTGATAGTAGCAGCTAGTACATATACCTATCCATACACCCACATCTGCATGTTTGGGAGATCCTGAATTTAGAAAGTTATAACCAGCATTTATGAGTCTCGCAGTCTGGAGATTGCTCGCTAACCCAACCCCCTGAACTGCTATTGCCCACACAGTGTCTTATATAGACATTTCTGCACTACTTCAGAGAGAACGATTTGTAGGTACCCAGGCTGGCTCAACCAAGAGAACTCCAAGTTAGTATTTTATAGCTGTATCACCCAGGCCTGGGCACAAGTACATTCGCCCTATGCAGAAGGAGAATTTAGTTTTCAGACTCAGTGTCTGGACTAACAGCAGTTCAGCCCTTCAGATCCAAGCCAATTTCTGCACAGAGTGCTGCACAGACACATCTGCAGGCTGAGAGCTCCCAGCTGGGTCCCACTGGGTGATATAGACATGAAATCATGGAAAAAAAAGGTTGTGAGTAGACTCAAGGAGGCTATCCAATTCGCCTCGTTCCTTTAACTAATTTTTTCAAACTCAGAAAGAACTGCTTCTAGCACAGCAGATAGCTGAACTGATGTTTCTCAAAGCTTCCTGATAGGCACACTGATCACAAGGCAAGCCTTTCTTACGTGATGCAGTCTCACCCTTCACCCCCTGCTGCATCAGGAAATTTGACTTTGGAGGTCTGGACCTTGAGGACAGCTACAGATGGTACTGAAGGAATAAAAAATTGAAAGAAAAACAGAACAAAAATTTGCTCACCTTCAGATGAAACATGTTTACCAAGCATTTCTGTTGGCTTCTGACTACTCTTGTGCTACAGAAGGAGCATTTTGATTTTGATATTAAAAAAACCCCTATCATTGTTTCCTCATAACTAGAAGGCTTCCGCAGCGAGGAAATGACAACAATAGGAAGTGGACTGGAGAATGAATTCAACATGATGCCAGCTGTGTTTACTGGCAGGCAATATTTGTTCCGAATATGTGACTCACAAGTAAATGTTCTCCCTTGCCATGCCTTCACAGCAACTTTAGTTATCTGCTCCCTCTCCTCCTGCCCCAGCCGCACATCTCTCCACCCATATGTCCTACAAAGTTACTCTGTATAATTAAGTCCTAAACCTAGGCACAGCTCAATCTGATTTCTATATACTTGTTGTACAGTGATTGCTTTTCAAGAGCCCCGACAAAACCCAAAGACTTGCTTCCTCACTTGGAGATGGCATTTCAGAATGTTTAGCAGTTAGATAAATTCTGTCTATCTCTGATAGTAGAAAATGCTGATTTTAAGGGGTCAGGAATCAAAACATGCAGGCAGATTCTAAAAGGACAGTTACCATTTTCAGCGATATCCTGTATTCAGTTCTTCTATGTTTCCTTTAGACTTACTTGCCCAGAGATTATAATAGTGTGGCCTTTTCATACCACTTTCATTCATAAATGCCTACAGTTATTACTGCAGAGTTTTACGTAACACAAAAGTTACACCACCTTCCTGTCACTTGCGTGACAAAAATGCCCTACATTTGTTCAAGTGAAGGAAAACATAATTCCAGCTTCCTTGGTCTTAAATCTTGGCCTCTAAAAAAACTGTTCCATTTTTCCTTTGGGGTGCAATTTTTTAATTCATTAAATTTACACACTTTTCATTTTGCAAACAAAAATTAGAATCCTGCCCTTCACTTTCTAATGTATTCCGATGTGTAGTTAACAGACACTGCTGTATCTGTATAGGTCAGTAACGATAGCTGTGGTATTAATAGAAGATAGATAGACCATCATCAGATCTTTCAGGTTCACCCTCTAGGGAAGGAATAGATAAAGTCACATTTCCTATAACCTGACCCTGCACAGCTTGATCTCCTTTTCCAATCAGAGCACTGAATTATATGGTACCATCACCTGGATAAGCAATTGACATCCACAGGATTCACTGCCTGTTCAGTCCTGCCACCTAAATTCAGCAGCATATCAGCTCTCCCAGGAAGGCCTCTCCACAGAGCAAATCTTCAGCTTTCCGTAATGTACTGCCTGCACTGGGTTAAACTTACTGGTAACACACCGTTAGAGAAAGCAGCATAAATATATACTGCAGTTCTCTGATCAATCACACTAATTAATTCCAAGAGGACACAGATGGTAAACTCATACCTCCCAGATTGTTCCCCCAAATTCCCCTGAGCCTCATTTCCCATTTTTTATGAAAAATGATAGAAAATAAAATCCTCTCCCTTTGGATTCTTCTGCCCTCGAAGGTTCCCCAGTACAGAAAGTAAAACCTGTTCCTCTGCAAGAGGAAGCCCTTTTCCCCACCAAACCCGGGGAGCTCAATACAAATGATATCACATTTGCATTTCATACCACATATTATTCCACTTACAGGAGAACAGTGCAAATGAAAATGAAGACAGGCTGTTTCTACAGAAGAGGTGATGGGAAAGCCCATCAATTACACGGGTGTCCTGGTACCAGATGTGCTGTGAATTACACAAGGTAAAGAAGAGGCGATTTCTCCCTCAAAAAGAGGATTTGAATATCTTTTACAAAGTGTAAAACACACACAGTTTACTGAGGTAATGATCCATACTGCTGCAGCAATGCCACAATAAATCTTCTGCCTTCCACTCTCACTGTCTGAAAATAGCTTTATTACTGCTAAACTCCACATTCAACATAGGGATTTGCACTGACAGTAAAGAATTGGTCACATCAGAGAGCGAGAAGCAGGGTGTTCGAAGCTTTTATCCCAGCTTTCTCACTGCAGACACAGGCCATGCCTGCAGCCACGCACCTGAGGCAGGGTATCTCAAGCCGAGCTCACAGTCATTCACACAGCACACATCTTACCTTGTGTGTGCTACAAAGCAGACTTCAACAACCACTTGCAGGTGCCTGAAGACAGGAGGTAGGACCCCTTGCTCCTGTGAGCTGAGCAGTACGTGGCACAGCTGAGCTCTGGAGCTCCGTAACACCACAGCTGTCACACAGCGTTTCTCTCTCAGCACAGAGCAGGCACCATGAGCTCCGGGTGAGAGTAGACTGCAGCCAGCCAAGGGGACAGGACTTGAAGGCTGCTGCTGCCTTTTAGTGTCATCTCTGTGTGTACCTTTACACTACTGCAAGCTTGAACTCCTGTGCCTAGTTTCACTCTTCAGTACCTTGACAGCACCGATGAAAAAACATCTCACCAGCTATTCCAAAAAGGGTGCTGTAGCTGTTACAGAGCTGTGCGAGTCTGTAGGCCCATGCACAGGAGGGATGCTAAGTTGGTGCAAACTCTTACCCTGCATTTTAGCTCCAGCAACGCTTACAGTAGCTTGCTTTAGAAGCACGGGGCTGAGGCTTACGCACTTCTGAATTCAGCCTCAGTTTGCACGTCTGTTGTGTCAAAGGCTGCAAGAAACTTCAGAAAAAAACCCTCAACTTTCCACGTGGGTTTCCGACTGCAAACACCGACAGCGGGAGCACAGCGGCACTACAGCGCCCGACGTGCCCCGCCGCCCCGCCCCGGCCCCGCCCCAACATGGCGCCCCCCCCCCCGCCTCAGCTGTCGGCACCAAGATGGCGGCGGCGGTGCGCGAGGAAGACTTTGTCGCCCTGCAGAGCCTGCTGAAGGTGAGAGGCCGCCGGAGGAACGCAGTGCTCAGCCCTGAAGGGTCTGCCTCCTGCCGGGCCGCGGCTCAGCGCCTCCCGCTTTGCTCCCTGACAGGCACCTTCGAAGGACGCCGTGCGGCAGCTGTGCCAGGAGTGCTTCTCCTGCCCGCCCGGCCGCCTCAGCCCGCTGGCGCAGCGCGCCTGCCCCGCCATCGCCGCCAGCCCCGAGGAGGCCACGCAGGTACGAGAGGGCGCGCGGGACTCCCCGCGGCTGCTGGGCCCTGCGTCTGGGAAAGCTCCGCCGTGAAGCTGTTGAGCCCTGCGGAGCCCTTTCCCCTCTTCTTTCCTGCAGCTGGTGTCCGCCCTACACGGTCTCACCCGGCACGTCGTGTTCCGCGGCTTGACGGGGGCCGAGGACATCCTCGCTCTGTTTCCAGAAAACTTCCACCAAAACCTGAAGAACCTTTTAACGAAGATAATTTTGGAGAATGTGTGAGTGCTCAGCACCTGCTGTTTGCTTTTGGTGGGAAATGTAAAGCATAGATGCATATTTTGGTATGTGGGCATCAGCTCACAGGCCAGGATAAACACACACAGAGGGCTTTCCCTGAGGCTTTTGGAATGGCTGTGCACCTAATTCACATCATGCAAAACTGCTTTCATCTCGAGTTCAGCTGTGCCATGGAACAGTGCGACAGGTGGGGATAAAACAGTGGTCCAGGTTTCACCGCAGAGGTATGATCTGGTTGTTCAGGGGCCGTCTGCTTACGTGCTGCTGAGGCTCTGTGCAGGACAGCACAGAACAATGGCAGAACAGTGCTTGGTAGCCGGTTAATTTGACAAAACAGAGACAAAAGGTGCACGCCTTAAGTGAGCTGCACTCAGAGAAGAACCAGGAGCTGGCCACTGGGTTGCTCTACCACTGCCCATCTTTCCTCAGCACTCAGTAGTAGTCTCTCTCCCCTGATCACCAGTGCAGTCCTGGTGCCTCCCGTCAGAGATAAGCCACCCTCAGTGCTTTCCTTTTTTTTTTTTTTTTTTTTTTTTTTTCCTTCCTTCCCTTTTCAAGCATTGCTGATTCTGTTTTTTCTTTTTTTCACAGCTCTGCTTGGAGAAATGAGGCACAAGCAAGTCAGAGTAAGTGTGTAATTACGTAATGTTCCTCAGATCATCTGACAGAGCCTGGAGGTTAGAGCAGTACCTCACAGCCTGTCTTGTGGCAGCGTAGCACTGACATACCTCCATTTGCCTTAGAAGAAGCTGTATGATGGCAGCATCCTAGAGCTTAGCAAAGGCCAACAAGCTTTTATTCATATTTGTGCTACTGTGCTAAATCCTTTCCAGTCATCAAGCAACTTCATTTCATGCTCAGTCTGCTGCTACATTGCAGAGTGCCAGACTTCGGAACTTGAAGCACACTGACTCCCTCATTCAAGCCTCTAAGTGATGTCCATATTCAGCAACTGTGCAGTGCACGGTATTGGGGAATACCTGCATACATCTAACTCTTCCATGCTCCAAAAAAAGTACATGGCATATATTCAGCTTTGCTTTTTCCTCACTTTTTCAAAGTGTGATGTAATTTAGCAGTGTAACTTTTGATAATGGCAGCAAAGAGTTACATTCCAGTCAAGTGTTCCGTACAGCTATAGCACTTCGTTTTTTCCCTAGGAGTTGTTTTTGTTTGTTTGTTTTTATCAACATCAGGGTGTTGCAAATGAGAGCCGATGCATGAATGCTTGCACAGATCTTCTTGGCCATTCTCTTAGCATGCAGCGAAGATAAAACCCGAGAGGTGAATAGTATGACAAGGACTTGGCAAACAGCTGTCCTTCAAAAATCTTAATGGAGTATAAATGGCAGAAAAATAGGGAAGAGGAAGAAACTACTGCAAAATGCTAATAACAGTAAGAACAGCCATGCTTATGCTAAACACTGTTGTAGCATTGCTGAGACACAGTGTTTTTTCCTGTATCCTTAACACCATAGTGCATTAGAGAAAGTGAGCACAGGCATGATGTGGCAGTGTAATGTAATAGCTAGGTCTTCAAAACCCAGAAGGAAGGCTGAGTGTTTGGCTGAGTATGTGGCCACTCAGGAGTTTTGCTCTGAGTTGCATGTTTTTATATTGATTTAGCCCCATTGGCATGAGACTGTTTTCTAAGAAATTATGGATTCGTTTAGTTATTCCAACTGATTGTTCTGTGATAATATGAAAATGCGGATGCTTTTCTGTCTTTCCTAAGCCACCAGCAATCAATCTTTGCAAATTAACATACAACACTAAACAGATGCATTTTATGTTGTCATGAATGTTGCCAAAGGCTTGCCCTGATGGACTGTAAACTGAAATTTGTTCCAAATGCAAAAGGCAAGGCAGCCAATTCTGCACTGTCCCCCACAGTTCTGCTGACAGGAGGAGGAAGAAGAGCCATTCCCCACGTAGAGAAATTTCTCCAAGTGCCAGGAATCAGGAGGAAGGCTAGCAGTCAGACTGGATAAATGCTTGGGGAGGAGACTAGGCACCTTATGATAGGCAGAATCCAGACAGGCTGCAGTTGCCTGTTGGGACAGATAGCGCTCTGTAGAAGTTATCTTTGCCTCTGCATCCACTTCTGGTACTCTTAAATAGGTATCAAATATGGTTATCAGCAGTTACTTGCTAAGGCTTTGCACAGACGTTCAAGCCTATTGAACACTACAGCTGAGATTTTAAATTGGGTTGGAGAATAAGCTATTGCCTCTACAAATGTTTTGTGGAGTTGGTCCTGCATTTCCTTCAGACTCCTTCCAAAAGCCTGAGTTGACATACACTGGAACAATGTTTCCTTATGCCTCTGGAAACCATTTGTTCTCATACAGTTCTGACAAAGTAGTATCTATCTGTTAGCTGCAAAGCCTGTTTCAAACTGAAAGAGTTTGTCAGTGTTTCAATGATGTCCTCAATGTAGGTTTCCTCCTAGTAATAATTTACTGCTTTTCTCAGGAAATAGGGCACTTCACTTTTGAATGTAGGAAGCATAGCTCAGCTTTTACCAGAAAATTGAGTTGCAAAAGATGCAAGAGGTGTTCTGTATCTATAAATGAAGCAGTTCCAAGTGGGAACGATAAGTGTGCTCTGTTAAACTGCACCTTACAACCTGCTTCCTCAATATGTATATTTTAAACAAGAAATTTACCTTACAGTCATTTTCCAAATTTCTGGATTTTGGTGGTAAATCCGGCCTTATCTCTGAGCGGTCAAGGGTGCTCAAGTCCTATCCTTAGATCTGCTGTTGTAAATTGGGTAGGTAAGTAATTACGCTTTCCTCTGGTTTGCAGTTTCTGAGACAACACCTGCAAATCTAATTTGAAAATCAGTACAGTTTCCTTTTCTGAATTAAAAATGTATTTTATTTATGAAAGTAGGAAAGCTTTTGTTTGAACAAGGGGAGGATAGCTGTCTGCATGCCACCCACCTAAATACCTGTCATAGTTTCACTTGACTGTTCTTGAAATGCTCATTGTAGTATCTGTTGGTGGCAGCTGAAAGCACTGTTAAAAAACACAGTGTTTGTGGGGATTTCAAAGATCATTTGCAGACAGCTTGCTGATGCCAGGGAATTGTTGGGAGAACCTCAACCTCAGCTTTTATGCCAGTTTGCGTGGTACTTAGGGATACTTGAGGGCTCATAGTGAAACAAGCTCCCCTAAGGTATATGCCATTGTGGATGAATATCCTCTACTCTTGTCTGCAAGGGACAGGTGCACAAATTTCTCAGCAGGGCAGCCAACTTGGACCTGTGACCCCCCATGGGAAGGCTGATGGGGTCTCCAGCCCCTGAACTATTGCTGTCAATACTGCATCAGACTTGAATAATTTCTCTTATGGTAGACGAAGCTGAGATGGTATCTTCAATTGTTATTTTTTTACCACTTGGCAGGACATGTGAAGATTGCAATTTCCTATTCCTATCCTATACTTCAGGCTGCTTTGGTTCACAGGTTGAGGAGCTTGAAGTAACATTTTATACGGTGTGATAATAAGAAGATTCCAAAGTGCTTTCTTGCGAGTTACAGAACAGAGAGCAGTAAGCATAGTAGGTCCCATAGTAACTCATGCTGAAATGGCCAAGTCTTGCATGCAGCAAGGTAGATATGAAGAGGTGAAAATACCTTATTGCTCCCTTTCTCTCACCTGCTTTGTGAATTTAGCTACACTTGTCTTGCACTAGACCATCCTTGCTTGTGAAGATGGAGAATCCTGTCTGTTCTTCCAGTGTCGTGCAGAGGCTTTCATTGACTGGTTTATTACAACATAAAAACAATGTGAAGCCAGTCAGTAGCATTAAGGTTGTACATTTTCACAGGGCCAGCAGGATTCTGTCTATGGAGAGCATGAGTCACAGGTTCTTGGTCTGGTGTCATCATCATGCGCTGTCAGGCCTAACCGATTCCTGTTTTTTGATCCCCCAGTCTCCCTGCCTCGGCTGGTTGACATGGACTGGAGGGTAGACATCAAGACATCTTCAGACACCATCAACAGAATGGCAGTCCCTACTTGCTTGCTACAGTTAAAGGTAATGTCAGTACCTGAACAGGATCAAAATAACCAGCTCCAACACCTGGCTTACCAGTGGCAGCACAAAACAGTTTGGACAAGCATTTGGTGCAACTCAGGCTTTCTCAGAGATGATCTTTGAAATACCACGGAGCCTGGGAACAATGTCTCTGATGAAAGCTGTCTCTTTGTTGTGAGGGAGACATTTCTTTACATGAGGATAAGAGAAGGCAGCATATTTGACCCTGGTCACCATCATTCTCTGTAGAAAAAAAGAAAATTAAAAGAAAAAACATGACAGAGAAGCCATTGGCTTTTAGTTCAAAGTAACTCAGTAATGACTAGGTGACTGTATTAGTTGGGAAGATGACTTCTGATTACTAACTTCCTTCACTGGCTACATCTATTATCTAGGCAGTATAACCAAACTTACTGCTTGTATTCTTGCGCAGCAAAAAAAGGCAGTGACAGTGCCTTCTACTGGGATACAAGTGCTATGGAGCAATAGAAGATGACAAAGAAGAATTAGCTTACCCCTCCTGATGGCTGGTGACAGCTCGAGATCTCTGTCCAGAGGGATCCTGCTCCCTCGGCTGCTAATACTTAAATGAGGGTGAGGAGGGGCAGATCCAGAGTCCACCCATTCCGGTCACTGATGTGCATTGCTTGCACCTCAGCTCCCTGAGTTAGCCACACCTTCTCACCTGGTGCTGAACCATCGGTTCAGGCTGTGACCTGGCAATTCTGCTGCAATTTTATGGAATTCACCATTCCCTGAATCAGTAAGAACAGCATAGGTGGGTTTTAGAGGAGGTGGAAAAATCTAATGCCTGTGTTAGGGATGAGATTAAGTATCATGTTGGCTATCTGTTAAGATGCTTCTGATATGAATGCAGCTTCCTGCTATTAGTCTCTTCAAAATTTTCCCACTCGTGGCTGTACATGATTATTTGCACTCTGTCAATGGACATGCACTTTGCTGGTGGGGCATGCATTGAGGAGACGTATTTTGGGCTTTCAGGTTGAAACTGGATGCCAGGTTTAAAATACTTTTCTTTACCTCTCCATCAAGCGCCAACTTTCCTAGTGGCAGCAGAAAAACCTGTGAAAGGATTTTTCATACACCTAACAGCTGCATTTCTGTTTTCAGATTCAGGAAGATGCTGCCTTATGTAGAAATAGTCCTGTTATTTCTGCACTGACTGTGGAACTGAGTAAAGAAACCCTGGACACCATGTTAGAAGGTCTAGGAAGAATCCGGGACCAACTGTCTGCTGTTGCAAACAAATGAATACCCAGCAATGTGAATTCCAGCAGCCAGGAAGGGAAGTATTCTGTGCCCACAGCTCTCCTAAGTTGCAGCTTACTATAACGTGTTTTATGTATTAACTAAACAAAACTAAAAAGATTTAAGTTAATAAGATAGCTTTTCAAAAGCTAACATTTAAACATTCCTTTGGCCTGGTGCCAGAAAGTGTTTTCATAATGTTGTTGGAAAAAGAACAGGTCTCTATTTCAGAAAAGGGTTTAAGGGCTCAGAGCTTGGTTTAATCACAAGGGTTGTAATTGGAAATGGCAAATAGCACTTGCATCATTGGCTGCAGCTATCTCCCTGCCCAGAAATTAGGATCTAAAAGGCTCAAGCTGGTTAATGGGCTGCCTTCCAGCATTAGCAGACAAGGAGGGTGCTTCTCCCTATAATATGTGTGTACTGAGGTGCATGCTAGATGTAGCACTCTCTCCTTCTCAATGAAGCACAGCCACGCTGCAGATTGTTATTACAGGATAATGCTTTGAAATGGGGCAATTATGCTACAACACATTCCCTTCTGATCAGCTTCATAGCACCATTTGCAAAATGACTAGTCTGAACATCTTTAGCAGCAAACAATTTCCTCCTTCTGTTTGAAAAGAAAAAAGAAGTTCACATAATTAATGTTTGCGTTTATTAGACTTTGGGCTTTGCAGAAAATGCAGACTAGAAAAGTTAAGAACTGATGGTCTTTGTGCTTGAATGGTGCCTATACTTCCTCAAAGCGTTCTGATGTTTGTATAAATATTTAATTAAAAAATAAACTGCTAATTGATTTTGTGAGTCCTTTTTTCTGTATTAAAGGTGTTGTCCTGGGTTACCTCAGCCTGTTTGATGGTGCCTAGTTTCTAGCTTGGTATAACGAACGCTCACTTCTCTTGCTGAAAAACAATTCTTTATTTCTTGTACAAATGGATTTGTCTTTTAAACCGTCCTCTCTTCGTTTTAGTAACATTTCAGGGCACCTTCTTCACAGGCACCAGCTCTGCAATTTTACAGTCGAGAACTCTGACCTAAAACTTCATAGATATGTGCATTGAACGTGTGGAGAAATGCAGGAAATAAAGAAAATTCAGGCTCGTCTCTCTGAGTTTGCATAAGGCACCAAAATGGAAATACTTCACAGCATAATCCAAACTTTCATAGAACAGAAAATATTGCCTCTTGTGTTTGCAAATGTGAAATCACTTGGGATGTGTACATAAGCTACAGAGCTTTCTTAATTAATTTTAGACATCTCTATGCAGCCTAGAATTTAGATGTAGAGAAAGCCTGTGCTTTTAAAAGATACTGTGGTAACGCAGCTTGTGCAGCAAGTTGAGATGCATGACAAGCCACTTACTAAAGTCCCCTTAGAGTGAAGATTGTAACACTTGCATTATTGTGATAAACTGGTAAATTTCATATTTAATTAGAAGGGAGAAGATTAAAAAATCTGTTTCACAAGGTTCAAGCTAAGGAAAATATCTCCAACAGACCTCTTTAGTTTGAGGAAGCTTTATTGCCTTTACAGCTGTAATGCTATAATGGGATTATAATAGCAGGGTGGCAAAGCCTTTGGCTACAGCAAATGAGAATGAGCCCAAATGCAGCAGCCACAGATGCAAAAATGAAGGAAGAGAGCTACTTACCTTTGAAAGGCCTCAGGTAGGTAGGGATCTCCAGCAAGAGATGCCCTTGCCTCCACCGCCAACCCTTAAATGAAGTCTGGGAAGGGGTGGGTCCTGGCTCCACCCCTTCCAGTCACTCAGGTGTATTGCTTGCACCTGAGCTCCACTGGGTTGGCCCTACCTGCACCACCAGGTGCTCAATTACTGCTTCAGGCTGTCTTAGCATTTCCACTACAACAGCCTAGCCTTAAAAATCTCAAATACATGGTACTGTTTATTTTAGAATGTAAGAACCCCTGAAAAGATGATAAATAATGAGATGAAGCATTCATAATAAAGCTGAAGAAAATCTTGATGTTAAAGAAAGACAAAGTGTTGTAAGGCCTAATGAAATGATCTGATAGGTGCAAAGAGTTTTCAGTACAAAATCATGAAGCAACTATAGAATAGTTAGTTAAGGAGAAAATCTCAGAACAGAAGAGACTGCCCCAGTGTCAGAGCTGCCCTATCTGCAGACAGCTAAACAGAACTCATGGGGATTTAATAAAGGAGGCTGCCCACTGCATCAGAAACATGCCAAACATCTGATGACTTCAAGTGGTATATCTCAAGTAAGTTCTTCTGGTACTCTAGCTGAAGAGCTAGGAGGCTGTAAGAGAGATCGCCTTCAAATCCTTGCCTGAAGTGTTATGCATTTTCCCATTGGCTCTTATCACCTATGCCAGAAGAGCTGAGACTTAACACTCAGAAAAAGATGTATAAAACAAGAGAGGCTGAGTAGAACTGTCATTACCCAACCAGCAAGAGTACTTCATTAAGTGTACTTAATGTCTTGCTTACAGAGACCCTGCAACGCAGAGAACACTATGCCTGCTTTTGCAGACAATCGTGATCTTTTTCATAAAAAGATTGCTCTCTTAAAACCAGTTTTTTATCCTTCCTCCACACACTGCTGTTATTTGGCAGATAAGCCTAAATGTATTCAGCATAACTTTATTACCAGATTGCGCCTGCACCAGCACTTTCGTCTTTAGCTTAGTTTTCTCCCAGCTTACCCTTTTTCTCCCCTCACATTTACAGGCAGCAGTGAAATTGCCCTCCGCTTGCAACAGTTAAGCAGAGTAAGCTCTATTTTCTTTCAGCACTGTAGTGACCATTCTTCATGTACAGTTTGCACCTCCCTTGAATGGGAGTCAGCACAGTTGTTCCCTCTGGAGAAGTCTAGTCGGGGGGCTCTATTCACATAGAGCTGTCACGCTATGTGAATCATCTCAACTGCTCCTTCCAGAAAAACCCAAGCCCTCACTGTGAAGTGGGGCTCAACAATTCCAGTATTGAGGAGCAGAAAAACACCTCCTACACACACCCTGATTGTGGAATGATAACCCACTCACACCAAGCAACGTGGAACTGAGTTACCTCTAAGCAAATTTCTTTTACTGAGAAATCTGTGAAGGACAAGTATACACAGTTTGTTCCACCAACTTCTTGAGTTGCACTCAGAAATATACAGATATGCACAGACTCATGGTACACATCGGTTTTTGAAGCAACATATAACTATGAAAGCTAAGGTGTAACCAGATCATCTGCTGTAGTTTTTGCTATCTCCCTGTACTTCACAGAGCAGTCGCTAAACCCGTGCTTGCCATTTTAAATATTTGAGAAGCGCATTCTCCTACAGTCTCTCAGCATTGCACAGAGAAGAGGGAATGAAAGGAAGGAGTGAAACAAAACTTTCCCGGCCGCGTGCGTGCCCCTTCTTCCCCAGGAGATGGCGAGCTTGGTCTCCTCTCGCTCTCCCATAGCCGGTCCCGCAGGCAGAGCCGCTGTGCCGCGCTCGGACTTCTCCGGGGCTAGGAGCCTGCAGCAGCGCCGACAACCATTTACGCCGGCAGCAAAGCAGAGGTCGGTGCTGTATTTAAAGGGCACGGACAACTTGGAACATTTCAAAACCGGCCCTCCCCAAACGACACATAGATCTGTTGTTAAATGGCAGTGAACACTACAGAGCGCTGTAAAAACCACGTTTGGAGAAGGAAGGAAGACGAGGGGCTGTGGGGAAAAGCTCCTTCCTTCCCAAGCATGTTGCAAACCAGTTTTAAACAGCAGAAAGCACAATGGCATCCTATATAGCTGAAGTCTGTTTTCCTGTTGCTTTTTCACTTCACTTCTGCTGCTGTTGTTAACACGAGACTGGGGACAAAAGTAAGCTTTCTTCCTGCACACGCCCAGCAGAGCCATCATCTCCCGCTTGGAGGGGAGGTGCTAACGCACACGAGCAACACAGACTCACCACAAAGCGCTGTCAAATACACAAAGCAAACCAACTGAACAGAGACAGCTAACTAGAGTCTCATTCCCCTCCTTATTCTCGTCTCGGTACTGCTGCTGCAAAGGCTTGGAACAATAGTAGGTATAGCTTTAGTTCCCCTCCAAGGAAGACACGATTTTTCAAGTTGACAGCGTCCCTTTATGCTGATGAGATAGTGAAGCTTCAGTGCCAGCTAGCAGCAGAAATATAATAGCATCCATTAGAGCTGTTAGCTAGAGTCTGCCAGTGCTTCTGTTTATAATTTAGAGGGTTATAACTCAGCCATGCAAATAAGATGTGGGAGAGAAACTTTACACTGAAAATCTGGACCTCGCAGTGGGTTTTCTAGTTTCCTACAAAAAAATAAACATCAAATTTGCTTTGACGCTCCAGACTATGCTGTAAGAATGAGATAAGAAACCTAAATCAGTAAGGCTGAAGTATACCAATGCCTGGCCTTTGCACAGAAAGGGAATTGGGCTAATTGGAAATGCTGACATCTTTACAACTGCATCAGTGCCTGTAGCTCCAGAAGTGTCTAAACCCCCACCCTGTACCCTTAAGTCTTAAGGCAAATTCCATTGTTGCTTCCAAACAAAGCACTACATAAGTCAGCAAGGCTTGCCAAGCAGCATCTCCCCTCTGCATAGCAGCAGCGCTCAGCCTGGATAAAAAGTTCACTGCAGATTTACAGTACGCGCTGTCAGAAGTCCTCTGGTTCCTGAGCGCTTTGAGGGATTTAGGCTTCAGAGCCTCATTCCCAAGCCTGTTTCTGCACTTACCTCATTTATCTGCCTACAAAGAGACATGACCTTACTTTTGATTACTTGGGGGTGGAGGGAAGATCCCCAAACAACAGTCAGTATTGGCTCGTGCTAAGCTAAACCAGAATGGCAGACAGTCATGGACCATTTGACTCGGATGTCAACAGACAGCTGATCCTCTTTTGTAAAGATGTGTCTGCTGACAAATAAATCATCAGAAGATCAGACCGAAACAAAACACAAAACCATGACAGAGCACACTGCATAACAGAAAGTTGAAAAGTGCATTTCAAGCCAACTTCTTTTTTCCCCTCTCTGAAAAGGACAGCGTGACAGTGTACTTGACCATCTGTCTCTCAGGATGCTTTCCTCTTCCTCGGCACAGATGGTAAACTTCAAACATCACTATCACTCTCATCTACAACATCAGCCCTGTAAGCAATCTTATTTACAATATCCACACATTGCTTTCCAGTGACCCAGTTTCTCCCTTTGGTGCCAACTCAGAAGTTCTTAGCCAGTATGAAAGGCACTAAAATAGACACGTTCAAAGCTGCCCTTGTGGGCGTGGTAACACAGCTCCCAGGGAAGAAGAGACCCTCAAAATGAAATGAAAGCCGCGCACAGTTCTGCCTTGTCCTCAGGCAAGTAAACTAAAAACTTTTCCCATGCTTCCAAAGGAAAAAAAAAAGAAAAAAAAGAAAAAAAGAAAGAAAGAAAACCTAAGCAAGAAATGTAAACCAAGATACACCTGTAATTCTCCCTGCTGTCTCAGTTTGCACAGCACCCAGTTTGAGCTGCTGGTTCCCAGAGGCAAAGACCTTGTCCTTGGAGCCACACACAGGATGCTGCTGCTCTCGTCTACAACAAGAAGGATCCTGTCTGTTGTCTGTAATGCACCAACAAGATAGTTTCATTATTCCGGGATCAGATTTCAGGCTTTCTAGTTGCTTGACAGTGGTCTTTTATCTTTTGCTAGATAAGTGAGACAGATCTATGCAGGGTAATGGCCAGACTGTATTCCCAGAGACAGCTCAGGGAGAGGCGGCCCAACGTTCAGAGGTAGTGATACAAGTTGCAGCGTGCTAAGTCCCTTAATGGATAACCTTGTAGTTTGTTTAGATAATGGGAAGGGTCTGTGCCTTTGTATTGAACAGGTAAGGGAGGCTCCACAACCCTTTGTATTGAATTGAATAGATAAGAAAGGTTTCACCAGTCCTTGTATGGAATATATTTGTGCCTCTGGGAAGGCCTCTCTATATAAACTGAAGTATATAAACTGAAGACCTTTTCCTGAAAGACATGCATGATAAGAGTATCCCCACACACCAGTGCTGATATTAAAGAGAGCCTGCTTTTTAACACTCTGACTTGAGTCTTAGAGTTTCCTACTGATGGCTGTATGGTAACAGCAGGGAGTACTATGCGTGGAATTCCAGTTACTTCTGACACATGCATGCTAACCCCGTCTTCTGGGCTCATCCAGTCTGTAGGATCTGAAGGGATCCCAGGACAATTTCCCACGAGATAAGTATCTTCAGTGGCACTTCTGGATAAATTTTCTTCCTCCGCATTTCCTTTTTCCTAAATCATTCTGTATCATAATGCGCTGTCATCCTCCACTCCAGAGCAGACTGCACTCTGGCAGTGGAAGGACATCATCCTATTTCGAGAATTCAATAATAATAAATGGAAAGTACCAACATTCAAAAAAAAAAAAAATTACAGACACTCTTAATGCCTCAGTTGAAGCAATGAAAAGAGCAATGAAGTCTGCTAGTGACTGAAAATGATCTCGACTTGCAGGTGATGAATTCAATTTATTGGTAATCCTCTAGAGAGAGTGAAAAAGCTCTGGGGATGATCGCTGCATACAAAATAAATATCCTGGTCACTAACAATATTTATTGCTAAGCGCAAGCAGCTCCTCTCATTAGCAGGGTTTGGGGGAGCATCACGTAGCACAGAGCTGTCCTGATGGCAGGTGCAGCTCTGCAACTCAGCCCGGTTCTGCCTAGAGGCCTGCACACCCTCCGCAGCCCCTTGGGGGCAGGAACAGGGGCCTAGGGGGGCAGTGGCAGTGCCCCAGCCATGTCAGCCCTGTGCAGTGGTGGGCCTGGCCTTCATGCAGGGCTAGGGGCCATAATGTCACCACTGGGACCCCAGGGCAACTGCAAGTAGCCTTGGTGGCAGTGAAAGGTCTGGAAATGCAGACTCAGCTGTGGGTTCATCTCTGCCGTGACTCTTGGGCATCTCCCTTCACCTCTCTGCCTTCTGCGTAGCAGGTAGAAAGCAGTTACACCTATTGTAAGGGAGACTGGATAATTAATCAATCCACTTGGTATTAAGCCTCTTGAAGTGTATGGGCTGTACAAGTCTGTTGAGAATAGCGCCAAGAAAAAAGATGTCAATGCCAGAGTACTGTGCTCCCTAAAACAGAACTTATTTTCTGCTGCCTACAAAGAAAACAGTGTTTTGCAAAATTTATCACTCTCTCCAGTTCCTTACAAGCACAGCACCACACAGCTTTTAAAATACAACAGGCTTTAGCTCCTGAACTTAAACCTAAATCATTATTACAATGCTCTTCCAAGGAGCCATGTCCTGCTGGGGCTTATAGCTGAGAGAAAGTCTTCACCTCTCCCTGACCCACTTTAAAAGTTCATCCTTCCACTTCATTCATATGAAAAGCTTCAAAAGGAAGCTGTGAACAGAGACCACAGTGAAACAGCACTCATTTGTTTGTTTCCAAAGAGCCCCTATTTTCCTTCCAGGTAAGCTGGCAGCTGCTTTCAGCAAGAAGCAACATCAAGATGATTCCACTGAATGCTGTCCTGCACTTCTACCCTCCTCCAGCAGCACCTGATACAGTATCCTTGCTTCTCCTTTCACAGATCTGTGACTGGGGAAATGAATTTGCTGGGTACAGGAAAGAAGTGACATGTATTTGAATTCCCCCTGTACTGTCGCCTGCAGTGTGTGCGTCCCGCAGAGTGATGGAAGAGCTCTGGTGCCTCCGCATGCACCAAGCCTGGGTGATCCAGATGGGCTCACAGGCACCAGCTTCATCTGCACAGCTGGGTCCCTGCTGTCCAGTTTACAGTCATTTACTGTGGGATTTGCTATAGGACAACTATGTCCTGGAGGGCAGTAGAGCATTGGCAGGCCCTTGGGAAGGGTCTGCAGAGCCTGCAGGTGCCAGCAGAGTCTCAGTGGCCAAGTGCTGCATTGCTCCAATAAACCTAAGGTGAAGCAGTTGCAGGGGGCAAGGAAGGGGCGTAATAAGGCTTCAGCCATCCTAGGTGAATAAAAGGACACATTATTTTTTAGCTGAAGTTAACCAGAGACTTCATGATTGCCATTTATTGCCTTATTAACCCACTTTTATTACTGCATTTATGATGTTTGGAATTCTCAGACCCGACAGAGAAATGCCAGCAATTAACCCGTTACATTCAGATGTTGTCCTTTATTATGGCTGGCCCACAGAGAGGTTTGCAGGTCCATTACCTCCTCTTGAGATCTACTGTGCATCAACTTGGGCAGGAAACATCACAAGCTCTTTTAAAACTCTAAAACAGCCACTCGCATTACTTCTGCCTCTCTTCCTGCTCTCTCAAGTGCTCCACCAGGAGCCCCTGAGTGCACCACAGAACAGATCCCTTCCTCCCACAGCCCACCACTGCACGCAGCTATTACATTAGCATGCAGGCCTGCTGCACTTCTGAAAATGAAATAGAAGCAAACACAAGCCACCTCCACAGCTTCCCCCATGCCTCACTAGCACACTGCAGCAGCGGAGCAAGCTCTGAAGGCAGTCCTTCTGCTGGTACATGGGCCAGGGACTCTTTGATGTTAATCCCAGCTTTGCACGTCTGTGACATTGTGACATTACTGCAGACAGCACAGGGCCCTCAGCAGTAAGGGAATGAAAGCACCAACGCTGCTCCGATTACTACAGTTTTCCTTTCATTTGGCACTACGAGCAGTAAAGGAAAAAGTTTGGGGGGGGGGGGGGGGGGGAGGAAGGATCAATTTTACTACACTCTTCGCGAGCAATGCAACTGAAGACGTTAGCAGCCAGCCCAGCTATGGGAAGAGTGGCTGATAGAGATCTGCACGTGCCATGCTGCTGTTGCAATACACACCATTGGTTTGCTAACTAACCTAAACAAAATTAGGCCTAGCAAAACCTTGCCTTGGAGGATTCATACCTATAAATCAACACACAAAAAAAGACAGCTTGCGTTAAAAATATATGCTCTAATTCTAGCCTGCCCCAGCGAGGTGAGATGACTCTAAGGCCACGCAGAAAACGCATCTGATCCCATGGGTTTCAGTGACTGTGCAGCGAGCCTGCAGCAAGCTGGGCATGGCAGCAGTCAGAACAGTATTGGAGGACAGTCAGTCCCTCAAACTGTGGGTCAGTATTTGCAATTCATGGGCAGTAAGCAGGAGGGCCTCCGCGTAAGAGCATTAACTGCTGCATAAGGGCTTTTGTGCTCTTGCTGCTGGTTGGCAACAAAATTGTGCTGATTCTGATGCAACAAGCTTTAATCCTGTTATGTTATCGACACTGTATGTTTCTGAGTTTATACATTCCCAGTAGAGGAAATGTCCTTGAAAACTCATTGTCTCTTTAATTCCCAACACTCTACTTGAGAACGTAATCTGAAATATCACAGTAACTAATGACCACAGTGCCACATCCACTCTGGGACCTCCTTCTGTTTGCCGACTCCTACATGATCACAACTCACTGAACCCGCCTCAGCAGTGCAGGTAAGGGAACCAGTGTGGCACCACTTAACTTGGAAGATGGATCATCCTAAAACAACACAACCTAACAACAAAGGAGACAACCGGAAAAGAAATAGCTCAGGAATAGCAAAGTCTTCCAGAAGAGCAGTAAGAAGGAAAGGGCACAGCAGACACACCGTCACATGCCTTAATTTGATTGCAAATCGAGACCGGTTGTAAATGGATCCTTAAAGAGTGATTATGTTCTATGGTTTCAAGCTCATTAAAACCTTTGAGTTCAGACACAGTTGGCCCACCACAGTTCAGCAAGCAACTGCATACCTGGTAGCTCCTCCTTGCCTTGTGCTTCCAGCCTGCTCATATGCACTAAAACAGCAGCAATAGCAAGTTCACCTCGTCTCACTTTACACTTCCAGCATGCCAAGAGCACTTGCACGGACACTACTGTGGTACAGCTGACCAGCAGAAGCTACTCAGCTCTACTTGTTCAGCTGTGTAAGCTCACACACATCCACCTGTGTGCTATCAGCAGCAGAAGTCTCAGCTACCCTCTGCCATCACCCACTTCCCTCAGCAATTGCTGCAGAGCACAGCTAAGGGTCTCCATTCGTATGCTTGATAAGCACATCACTGCAGCAATATGTTGTAAGGAAAACAACTGAAGCAGAAGCAGCAGTACCCAAAGATTCCTTTTTTAAGATAAAGAAAACAAAATTTAATTGTCATAAAGAGTATTCCACAGTGTTTTCAGAAGAGGGAGCCAGAGAGAACTGAAAAGCCTGGGAAGCCTCTTTTGTCTCTCAAAATTAAAGGCAAGAGCCTGTCTGTGACACACCTCATTCAGACAGGACCTGGTAAGACCATACCGTGTCCCCTTCTGAATGGCTGGGGCTGATCTGTATCATTGCATGCTATCTTAAAATGTTTTGCTAGAAAAGGATTCACATGAGTTTCCAAACTCAAACCCTGAACTAATTTTTGCAACCATTATCTATTTCAACACCTTACCAAGGTCAGAGCTCTGCAGTACTTGAAAGAAGAGATGGAGTTGGCAGTGCAAGCCACTGAGCTCCTGTTGCAACAGAAGCTTTGTGGCCTGCACAGACAAGCTCCTCAGATCTGAGTCAGAGACTCAGCTCTCACCAACACTTTGCCTTGCCTTCTCTGTCCAACACTGAAGATCTGCAAGTGATCCTGCCCTGCAGGTGAACTGCAGCCTGGAGCAACAACTGGCCTGGTCCTAGGCCGGATCACAGCCTCCAAAAGCAGTTCCCCGCAGCTCTAGGCTCTGGCTGTTGTGCATTCATCTTTATCAGAACAAACCAGAGAAGATCAAATGTGATCACCAACATTAGTGGGCAGCAAAGGTCAGGAAACACTGAAAAGTTTTAGAGAATATGGGATAGGGAGGTCAGTGTCTGGTATTCGAAACAACTGATTTCAAGATCAACTCTGATGGGTTGTAAAAGGCCTCCTGTTAGAGCTCCAAGCCTTGCCTCAGTGTCATCAGCCTACTTTTCTCATCTGCTTCTATGCTCAAATGCTGTGCAATCTCTGCTGCTTAGAAAACACAGCAAGGAGGCTAGCGGATAGAGGTCTGCCCTTGTCACATAACCTCTGCTTATAGAGACAGCATCCAACTGAAGGGGACACATGTACATGCATGGCTGCCTGAACCATTTCCAGTTTTATACATAAACTGCATATTACAGAGCAAAACTACCTGCAGGTCTTGGATTCACAGCTGCTCTGGCTCCACAGAAAAAGATCAACCATGGCAAACACCAGCAACAAAGCAGAAGAAACAGATACACAACCAAACAGAACCCTATGGTTTGGGAATCCAAACAGCATCTTTGGTCAACTTGAAGGAAGTCAACATATTTCCCCCTTTTGCTGTCTCACTCTAAATTGCTCGTTTGTGTGGGCTTGGTAGTGAAAAGGTTAACTTGGAGAAGAAGTCCCCTGATACCACTTTTGAATGTGATGGAAATGTCAAATGACCCCTCTGGTCCAACATGTTCACTCAGACCAGAGGCTGCTTCCTCATTAGCAACAATAAATTCAAAGCAGATGGGAAAATAGAGCTCCATTCTCTGATCCAGCTTTCAAAGTCCTTTGATTTCAGAATCCCTCAGCTGCTCTTTGACTTTCCTCGTCTGTCAAATTCCCCAGTAAGATTGATAGGGTCTGGACGGGGGGACATCAGTGCAAATTCTGGTACTGGCTCTCCCCTGCTGTATTTCCCACATCTGACCATGTTAATTGCAACTTCTCTCTATGCCTTTGAAGTCAAGACGCTTTGATTTTTTTCCTATGCTTCCTCCATCACCATTTATTACAACACTATGCAAGGGTCAACGGCCAACTCCTTGCCATGTCTGCATAACTTCCCTTATAAATAAACAGCTGCCTGCATGCCACAGCCTAGAAACTGCTCAAAGTTACTGTAAGTCTGCTTAGAGAGTCCTCATTTTTCCACACCATAAGCCAAAAGGCATGAAGTAAAGCAAAGTTCAGAGAAAACAGCAAAAAAGCACAAAAGTCTCTCCACATATGACTCCATAGCAAATGAACCACAAGGACAGGGCCAATGAATGAGCGTGATCTCTCCATATCACAACTTGCAGAAAGCTGTGGGGATGGTCACCACAGCCCAATTGCAGTAGGAGGCCGATATATCACTTCTGACAACTCTGAGCTGGAACTAGACATTTCCCACGCCTGTGCCCTTCTTTTTTTTTTTAAATATTTTTTCTTCTTTACAAAGGCATGTTTCCTACAGTCCAGCCTGAATCTGAAGTCTTAGCCAACTACTACTCATCCCATCCAGATGGTGCAAGAACAAATGATCCTCTCCCTCTTTTTCAGCAGCCATTTACATGTTTGAAGTTCTCTCTCATGTCTCCTCTTGTAGCACCTGAGGCTGCTTAAAAGGCCCTGTGAAATAGCACCAGTCATACCCACCTGATTAACAACACTCTCTCCACTTTGACACTAAACTAACTGCAGCATCCCAAGAGTTAGCACTGGGATGCAACCTGAACTGTTTCTTTTCCAAACTTTCCAAAAACACAACGGGGTTTACACATAGAAACTGTTGTGTTTTAACCTGTGTTTCACGTAACTGCTAACAAACACCTCTTGTCAAAGGTGGAGAGATGAGACCGTTTCACAGAGAAGAACAAAGGATGCACACAAACGGAGTGATTTATTCTGCCTTGCCTCAGCCATGTCTTTACCAATTTCCCTGACTCCAGCTCAGCTCCTAGGCTCACCACATCTGTGCTGTAGTCACCCTCCAACCCTTTACCTCAGTTGGATGTGCTCTTCTCTGCACTGCAGAGGCTCCTCCTCACCTACTGTCCTGGAGAGTGGCTACATGTCCTCAGGGAGCCATGCAGAACGCCTCTGGAAAGCAGGATAGCTTCTAGTTGTGCTGGAGTCTTTCTGGCTGGCCCCATCCCTTTGCAAAGGCTCTGGAAGGCCACAGAAAAGTTAGTCTGAGCAAGGCTAGTTCAAATGAGGTTAAAGAGGTCAAAAGCCAATGCACCACATACAAACCTCTAGAAAGCGCAGGCAATAAAACCAAATAAAGCCTCGAATCCCATTACCTGGAGGTTTCACAACTCTCAGAGGTGGTGAACCAGAAGCGTTTTAAAGGCAAAATTCACTTTTATGCAATACTGTGATGATAACCTACTGTTTCCCAAAAGGTAGCAACACTCATTAGTAAAACTAGTTGATGACTACTAGACATTTAAATATGCCCAGTGCTTGATAACCAAGCTTTTGTCCTCAAGATCATGGCATACAATATAAGCTTTTACATATCCTCTAGTAACGCAGAGCCCTACTGATGGCTGTTATTGCCTCAGTTTGTAGCAGCACTGAGAGACAGCTGGTTTCTTAATTAAAATAGTTAAGCATAACAAACTAACATAAAAGAAAAACAATGCATGATATTAATCTTAAGGATCAAAGCACAGCAAGGGTCAGTTTAGCAGCTGGGGTTTGGCTGTGGAAGAGTGGGTGGAACACCACCTTGGGCAAATGCCAGAAAGGAAAGGACTGAAATCAGTCATGCTGCGTGCAAGGAGCACCTAAGAACAGGAGTGTGTGCTGACCTGTCCCAAGGTATAATACAAGAATAGCCTTCTAGACTAGCAGAAAATGGGTTGCTTGATGACCGTATTCCTTATCTGATTGCATGTATGGTATATATATGGATACTGTAATAAAGGAGTGGTAGAAGCATCAAAGAACTCTTGCATCGTATCATCCTTCCTGCACTGGATGAGGCAATTGGTGCCCTGTATGAGGAGCTCAGCCTTCAGCTTCAGGGCGACAAACGACAGACAGCTCGACAGAGGGTAAGTCTGGACTTATAAAATAAGAAGGAGTGAATCAGGGGACTTCCAGTATCTCAGCAGGAAAATTCTCGGAGCAGTCTACTATGAGTCAGGCTATGACTAAACTATAGCACTTATATGTACAAATTTTGCAGCCGATCTCACAAGCTGCCAATTTTAAGCTATGGGAAAGACAATTTCAGCACCTTCTGATAAAGGAAAAAGAAAATTGTAATTGGTTTCCATTAGAAGGAACATATGATATTGATATATGGAAAAGGGTAGGGTACATTTTACTACCAGAAGGGAGTTAGGGTTCTCCATACCTGAGCAGGATTTGCTAACATGGTGTATATTATACATCGCTCTTAAGCCTTTGCAGAAAAAACCTACCATGCAAGAACAAGAGTGTGAATCTGAACTGAAGGAAATCGAGATGTAGACAGAAATACCACCCAATAAAATATCAGAAAAATTAAAACCTTACAATCCTCCTCTAGCCCCTCCGCTACCATCATAACCAATGCTTAGGATAGAAACATTACCTCCAACATGGCCCCCAATACCACCCCCAGACAGAGATCCTGGAGGAACGCAGGCCCTTTTCTCCACAATTCAGAAACGCATGAAGGAGTCTATTGCAGCGGGAGATTTTAGTGCTTCTGCAATATACAGAGAACTGCAACCTCCACAGCATGAAGAATTCCCTTGTACTTAAAGAGCTGGAAAACAATATGAGGGAAAACAGGCTTCAGAAGCACTTTACATTAGGGATACTAGAATCAGTGGGGAACAGATATCTCATGACTCCCCGGAATGAGAAACTGTTGGTAAAAACAGCCCTGATGTCAGCACAATATGCTGTTTGGCAAATAGAATATTCTGACTTAGTGATACAGAAGCTGTACAAAATTTGAATGATCAAGACCCTATTAATGCTGATACATTACTTGGAAGGGGTCATTTCTCTAACGTTTGACAACGGGCTAGGCAGGATCAGAGGTTATTCTCTCAAGCTACAGACCTAGCTTTAAAGGCATGGAAAGGGGTCCCTGACTCAGAAACCTGGTAGGAACCTTTTGCAAAAATACAAGACCCTATACGTCACTTTGGTTCACAGATTTCAAGCTGCCATTTCTAGGTAAAGTAATAACCAGAGGCTGCAGGAATACTTCTTTTGCAACTGGCACATGAAAATGCCAATTCAGATTGCCAGGCAGTTCTCATTCTGCTGTGAGTAAAAGCCAGAGCAGTAGGTAAATATGTTAAAGCATGTCAGAATATTGGTACAGAATCTCATAAGGCAACCGTGTTGGCTGCTGCAATACAGCAGCAACAACGTGTCAAAAACAAAGTATGTTTTAATTGCAGAGATTATGGATATTATAAAAAAGAACTGCCCAAAAAATATATCAGGAAATTGATCTAGAGAGCCATATCCAAGATGCGAGAAAGGATATCACCGGGCTAATCAGTGTAAATCTAAACATGAAAAGAGTGGCAGACCTCTTTCAGGAAATCAGAGGGGCAGGAGGTCCAGCACCCCAAAAAATCCTCAGATCTTTGTATCCTCATATCCCCCAGAGACGGAGTGCAAGCCTACTTATCTGATGAACCCCAAGGGAACAGTACCATCATGGACTTAGCAGCAGCCACAGCAGGGAGCGCAGGACTCAACCTTACAATTACCTCAGAAGTAAATTTACAGGAATTAGAGAAGGTCTATATACTTGACACCGTGGTATCTGGTCCCCTCCCTGATGGAACAATGGGGTTGATACTGGGAAGATACAGTACAACTACAGCAGGTTTATTTGTACTCCTGGGGGTGATTAATTTGGACTTTACTGGGATGATAAGGGTCATGGTGACCTGATCGCAAGGTTTCCACCACTCATCCAGGGGCTCATGTATTGCTCAACTGCTGTTACTTCCTTATTGGGTATCCAAAGTCATTAATTGGCCCTGAGAAACAGGTGCATTTGGAAGCATTTCAGATAATATGGTAAATTGAGTAACGACACTATCACAAAATTGACCCACATTATTGCTAACAGTGAATGGTGAGAACATGACTGGCATAATAGATACAGGAGCTGATATTAAAATTATAAATAAAAACTAATGGCTCTTACAGTGACCTTTGGCCCCTGTTGCAGCTTCAATATCTGGAATAGGGGTCTGATAGCCCCCCAGCAGTCAGGCACCATTATACGCAGAAGGATCTGATGGACAAGGATGATCCTGATATCATTCATGCGCCTCTTAATAGGGAGCAATGGCAACAGTTGCATCATAACAGTAGATCCATTTGATGTTCAATGGCAATTTTTTTAGGAGAAAAGTTGAGTTGACCCTGCCAGCTCATAAGCTGTTGCACTCCAGCGAGGACCCACCTCTAACACTTAGTTGTACAGTTTTATTGACGGCCATCAAAGATGCGCTAACAGTCTTTGTTGACAGTTCATCAAAAACAGGACAGGGAGTGGTCTGGTGGAGGGAAGGAGACAACTGGAAATATATTAGAAGATCAGGATATGCATCGACTCAAGAGGCTGAATTGGGAGCTATTCAGATGGCTCTACAGGCATTCCCAGAAAGGGATTTGAACATAGTATCGGACTCACAATACGCAGTTGGAATTGTAATGTGCACTGAAAATGTATCTATCAAAACTGATGATAAAACTTCGCTAAACATGTTGCTTTTCATAAGGGCTAATCCACAGAGTAGGATGTCAAATGTATTACTTATTATGCATGTGCGATCACATTCTGTCCTCCCAGGCGCCGTAACAGGAGATGAGGTTGCTGATAGATCAGCATCAAACTACAGTTTTAATGTAATGACCACACAATTTCAGATGGCAATTGTGTCTAACTCCTTTTTGCATCAAACCGCTCGCTGCCTAATGAAACAGTTTGATTTGAGGTGCTCACAAGCAACAGACGTTCTCAGAGCTTGCGCAGATCATCAAGGGTTCGGTAACAGTGTCCCTTCAGGGGTTAACCCTCGGGGGTTACATCCTAATGACTTGTGGTAGAGCGACATCACATGTCTTGGATTTTGGAGAACTAAAATACGTGCATGTTGCGGTTTATACATTTTCTAAATATGTTTGTGCCTCTGCGCTACCTGGTGAAAAGGCAACTAGTCTATGCAGACATTGGTCTGTTTCGCGACAACGGAACTGCCAAGAATCATAAAAACAGACCAAGGACCTGGCTATAAATCAGAACGGGTAAAGCTGTTTTTACAACAATGATCTGTGTCACATGCATTTGGCATTCCACATAATCCCCAGGGCCAAAGTATTGTGGAACACTTGCACCAGAGCCTGGAAACAATGTTGCTTAAACAAAAAAGGGAGAATATGATCTCCCCTCAAGAGAAACTCGACAACACAGTATTTACTTTAAATTTTTAAACTGTGGTGATCATGGATTCCCTGCGATTAAGAAACGCTTTAAGCAGCAAATGTTACAAGTCCCCTATCCGAAAGTACTGTTTAAAGATCAGCTTAGCCCGCGTTGGAAAGGACCTGTATCTTTATTAAGATGGAGAAGAAGGTATGTGTATGTTCTGTCTCCCACAGGTCCTCTATGGATTCCTGTGTCATCTGTTAAGCCATATCATGAGCTGGAAAGATCAGCCCTTCAACCCAATTCCACAGATGGAGTACCTGGCGATCAATGATAACTCAACAAAAATACAGTGGCTATCCCAAAGGCAAAGACAGAACCCTCATTGCCTGCTCCACCAACGACTGCCTTAGTTGTTGCCCCATTGACTTAAACAAAAGAAGTGGGAAATATAGCTATGCTGAGAGACAGCTGGCTTCTTAATTAAAATAGTTAAGCACAATAAACTAACATAAAAGAAAAACAATGTGCAATCAAAGCACAGTGAAGTAACATAAAAGAAAAACAATGCATGATATTAATCTTAAGGATCAAAGCACAGCAAGGGTCAGGTCAGCAGCTGGGGTTTGGCTGTGGAAGAGTGGGTGGAACACCACCTTGGGCAAATGCCAGAAAGGACAGGACTGAAATCAGTCATACTGCGTGCAAGGAGCACCTAAGAACAGGAGTGTGTGCTGACCTGTCCCAAGGTATAATACAAGAATAGCCTTCTAGACTAGCAGAAAACGGATTGCTTGATGACTGTATTCCTTACCTGATTGTATGTATGGTATATATATGGATATTGTAAAAAACAGGTTGTAGAAGCACCAAAGAACTCTCGCATTATATCGTCCTTCCTGCGCTGGACATAGCAACAGTTCTCTCCAGAGAAACAGCAGTGGGTACACATGCTGAAGACTTGATGTGTATCTGCCCAAGAGGAATTTGCTCTTAAGTCACATATTTATTATTCTATAAACCTAGCAGAAGGCACAATCTGATACTGACATTTGTCTGTGAGACTGAGCAGCTGCCACAGTTGTTTTGGCACAGAATAAGCCACAGCAAGCTGGGCCGTCAGGGCACCCATGACTCCTATTTATTCCTGCCGTGGGAGACATGATCATAACAATTTTAATGATCAGAAAAGAGGGTGCAGGAGGAAGCCTGGGAATTTACCACACAGCAAGGGAAGGTACAAGGTGATGCCCACAGACAGGCTGCAAAACAGTCCTTGGATGAGCACAGAGATGCTGAGCGCAGCTTCGCTGCCTCTGCCCTTTGGGGTACAATCACAGAAACAAGGAAAGGTTTTCTTCACAGCAAACAAAAACCAAGCAAATCAAACAGCTTCCCAATCCTGCAAGACAGAAGAGAGAAGCATTTGGCTGCGTGCTAATGAGGGAGCAGTGGAGACTTCAGCCGACAGCAGAGAACAGTTAATTTTTACTGGAAATATCAGAACGTCAGATGCTGAAATACCAAGGCTTTGGAGATGTGCGTGCCTTGGATATTGATTTTCTTGTTACTTCTATGTAGTCGAGTGCAGATGAGGGCATGGGTTAATCCATTGCTAAACCTACTTCTAAAACTCATTCCTTTCCTCCCAGCTTTAGGAGGTAGGCCTGAAACAAAGGTGTCACTTCCTCACTTTCCATCCTAAAGATTTTCATCTCAGTCCAAAGTGAATAACTTTTTGCTCCCCAAAGTGCTCATCAGCTAATTAACTGCTTCTAACACCGCGGTATGGGTCAGCCAAGCGGGTTACAATGATCTGGGATGGGGAAAGTGGCATAAAGGGGATGCTCCACAGCTGCAGCACAACCCCTGGGATGAGCGGCAACAGCATTCTCATGGGCTTCCCCACTGCCATGTCCTGCTGTTTTGGGACACATCCCACTACTTGTTTTTACTTCAGACACGAAGTAAGTAAATTATTTCTTCCTGTTATTCTACTTCACAGTGGCCTATAAATCTTAACTGAAAGACCAAGGTGCAGCACCAGCCAGCCTGCTAGCACAGAGCACAGGCAGCCCAGCAAAGCTGCAGAGGGAGTAGGAGCAGAGCAGTGAATAAGGCAGGCAGCCCAGCAGCCAATCCTCTGCCAGCCCTTCTTTTGACTGGGGGAGGATACTCTGCTTGCTACAACACAGACCAATATTCAGAGGGTCACAATTTTAGCATCTGCCCCAGGCCTCCCAGAACCTCTAGCACATTTCAAGTTGTGTTAGTTTGGGAAAGAAGCAAACAAAATTAGTGTGGGAATTTTTGCTTTGTTTTTCTTTCCTCCCCTCAGGTGACACCCAAAATAGAAAGCAAACAAATGTCACTGCTGATACACACAGCCCTCAAGGCAGCAATGAGATGCACAGGCACTGCCTGGCCACCGTGCTTCATCAAGACTCTGATTTCCCGTCTATCAGCCCCAACATTTTCAGCAGGGAAAAAAATGGCTCTTTTGGCTTTTTTTGAAGATCTGATTATGGAAGATAATCAAACACCTTCCCACTTGCACGCTGATCCACTTGGTGAATAACATGAATACCGGTAATGGTTTGTTCTCAGTTTTTCATCACTTTCTTTTCCCCAATCTCCTGTGCAATTTGCTCTGTCTGGCTATTTCAAAGCACATCTTTATTATGTCCTTTTACTCTATTCAGATCACCATCTGTTTGTTTCATTAGCAGTCTCACTTGAGCAGCGCGTATTTAGCAGGGCATTCAACATTCAAAAATTAGAAGCTTTGGAATCAACGTAATCAATTGGAAAATGACCATTTTCTGCAGCATTTTTCAGAAACTGGTCTAAAATGAACAAGAGCCAATTTCTTGATTCTTTCCCCTTTTCTTTTACCTTTATCTGAGAATCACTAGTCTACTTGCAGACGAACAAGAGTAAATGCTTCCCGCATTTCAAAGACAGGCCGTTAAACAGCCAGGCTAATCCTCGATCAGCTCACTTATTTATCTGAGCCTCAGCACTCAGCAAAGAAACATGTTGTTAATGGACACCACCCCAGAATAACCATCCCCTTCTGTCCCTCCTTCACTGGGGTAAAAACTAGCAGAGATTGCTCACAGTTAGCAGTTCTCAGGCCAGCCCATGTTTGATTAATGAGAGGGCCATCACACAGCTGATACAGAAAAATACACAATGCCATAAAATAAGCAAGCTTAATAAGGGGAGCGTTTTTCAGCCACAGTGCCAGTGCCACACAGAAGACAAAGGTTCATTTTTCACATCTCTCCCAGGGAATGCAAGGTTGTTGGGACATGATAGCAACTCATTGATCTAGGAAAAGATCTGAGTCATTTCTTGTTGACCCAGAGGGAGAGCAATGAATTCAGCTTCATGTCTGTGTGCCCCCCTGTTCTGTAGCACAGGATTAAAAATAAGCCTAGCCTGAGAAGGAAAAGGAGACTATTGCACTGCATTTGATTATATGGGATTGCATTTGATTAGTGTGTGAGATGAGGGCAGCATGACTGCTGGGAAAAAGAAGAGATCAGGCAGATGAGAAGCATGAAGTGGCACACAGTGATTTGTTTCTTCACTGGGCCATTAACTCGGCAGTAACAATCTTGGATGTTTTATTGTTTCAGATCCTGGATTTGAAAGGTTCTTCCTTAGGCTGTGACTCCTAGACTCACCAGACCACAGCCAAAGCTGTAATTTCTTACTGGATAAAACAAGACACTTGAAAAACATAAACACATTGTAACTAATAGACTGATAATTTGCATGAATCCAGTCTTCTTACAGAGAAGTACGCTATTACTTCTATCTGCACGGGCCACTTACTACAAAAAAATCACTGCATTAATAAAGGGTAAGTGGTGCCTCAACTCAACTCCTGGGAATGCCTGGTGTTACCAAGCCTCTGCTGATGTACTTCTGGGGAGAGACTTTTCCAACATGCTGCCTCCAAAAAGACACTTACTTGCCTACTCCCACTGGCCACCTAAAGATGTGAGAGATAGGAGATCTCTGGTGGGACAGGAAAGCCCAGCATGTAGTCAAGCTGTGGCAGTGCAGAAACCCAGACCAGCTCCCTGGCTGCAAGCTCGGGGACAAAACTCACACAAGACCATCTCATCCCCAACAGCAATAGAACTGTTCCCAGAAAACTTCAGTGATGGCCTTTAACTGCCTGAATGGCCTTCTAAATGCAAAGCAGCCAGGTGGGCAGATGCAACAGGACAGCAAGGGCAGACTGCAGTCCTTAAGACTGCATATGCGCTGAAGCACGAGCTCCTCACCAAAGGGCAGCACCACACAAAGCTGACAGAAGAGATCTATCCAGGGGGGCCAGTAAGACAAGAAATTCTTCACAGCCCCTTCGGTAAGCTCTCAGACTAAACAGAGATGAGGGCAGACAGACCCCATGACGTTTCCCTAGCAGTTGAGAGCAGTGGGGAAAAGCCCTCCCTGCCCCTCAGCCTGATGGCGGGAAGTCAGCCACTCTCCAGAGACCACGGTACACACCCAGTTCCTGGTGACATTTCATGTTTAACAGTAAGAGCTCGAAGCTTTTGTTAGCTGATGTCATAGCCTTAATGTGACATAATCTTATTTTCAACCCCCCCTTCACTTCCTCTCCTTTCCCTTTGGATCTGTCACAGTCCATTTGATGAAGATGAACTGTGTTGCTTCTGTGCTTGGCTCCCATAAACGTGAAGGGCTCTCAGACTGGCCTACCTCTGGGGCTGGCTACCATCCTCAGTCACTGGAAGAGGGAGAAGCCCAAAACCTTTGTTGGGAAAATACCCAGCGGTTCAAGATCTCCTGTCATATCGATATGTCTCAGTGGCCCGAAAAATAAAAATCCTAGGAATTATTAATTACTTAAAGGTTTTCTCACCTCAGAAGCAGGGCAGCAGCACCAAATCACCAGCAAAAGTCAACAACGGGACAAGAGATGAAACTGTTACAGGCTGTACAAGCTCTGTTCTGACTCAGCTTCCACTGAAAAAAAAAAAAAAAACAAAAAAAAACTTCTTCAAAACAATGTGAAATCCTCAAGTAACTCAGACATCAAGGCCAGCATCTCCAGCTGCTGGTACTACACGGCATACCATAGACTAAGCATGGGGCCTCACAGCTGGCTGCTCCACAGGGCCCTCCCTGACACACCAATCCCCACAGCAGCTCCCAGGCCACCCAGGCTCTCACCACATGCCCCCAAGGAAAAACCAAAGGTGAAGGCCATTTCTGCCATGCTGTGACCAGCAGCCAGCAGCACTTTCTTCCCATCACCCCACCCAGATACCTGTCCCCATAAGACCTTGCATTAAGGTGTGACATCTCCATGCCTCTTCTCCACGTGAGGCACCTGCCCAAAGCTCACACTGCTGCGCACCAAGCTTTTCTATGCTAGGAACAGAGCTCCTCTGGTTGCTCTATCAGATTAATACAAAAAATGCTGCCAGCATAGGGGTAGGCCCTTAATAATGATTAATAGTTGCAACTTAGGCTTGTTTAACAAAAGGAAGGGTTAATGTATGACTGAGGCTGTCAGTGGCCATTAGGGGAAACACCCATCACATCTCCTAGATCCTGTCTGCTTCCACTGTCTTCAAAGCTGAGCGTATTTTGTACAGTATTACAGTAGTCGGGCTCATTAAATTTTTATGGTTTTTCTTTGTCTTTTTGCAGACCACGGATTTCTTTCTTCCTTTGGTCACCACGACCATGGGAAATTAGCTCCTAAACTTATTAATTTTTTGCTGGCAGTGTTTAATGGCCTTGCTCTTGCAAGGTATCCCATTCATCTGGTGACTGCCAGGCCACAAGAGCACCAGGGCTCTCCCCCCACACCCCTTCCTCTGAGCAGACATAAGAGCACAGTGATTTTAAAAGCAAGAGGTGAGATGAAAGCGCCTGCTTCAGATCAGATACTGATGCCATTCCATAATTAACTTTGCCTATATTTTCAAAGGAAGAAAAAAACATCCAGAAATCATTTCAAACCAGTCTCCCCCACGTTAGTATTTTCACTCTCAATACTAGTATTGAGGAAAGAAAGTGGGGGCTTTCTTCTTAAGTAATATTACCAAGTCACCTTCAAAGCACTATCTTGAGATCATTTTTCAAATGTCAGCATAAAAGGCAGCCAGGTTGCTCTCTCTTCTCTCTGTAGTTTCCAATATCACTTTGGGCTACTTATATGCTCAGGTTGAAAAAGATGCTTCTTGTTCCTACCTCCCCCTGCTCTGTTCCCAACTGTGTAAAGCGAAAAATCACAGTGTCAGGTATCTGACAAGGTGTTTCTACAGCCCGCACAACCATACCCCTACCCTTCACACACTGAACTGGCAAGCCGCATCTTTACACTAGCGTTACTTACCGCAACCACTTTCAATACACCTTTGCTCCTTTCTGGGAGACATCGACAGGCCGCGTATTTGTTAACCTGTGGAAATCTACAGAAATACCTGCTTGAGATTAAGTGGAAACTTACTGTAGAGCAGAAGCCTCCACATACTGAGCTATACAGAATTCAGTAAGTCTGCAAACATAAATAATGCAAGCAAGTACCTAGAGGTTAGAAGAAAATATGGAATTCAAATCTTTGCTTCTATTGCTGCCCTAATTTTTACAAAAAAAAGAAGAGAACTTGAAAGAGTTACCTGCAGGTGCAGACTCTCCTTTGTCTTTTTTCTTAAATGTGCAAGCGAAATTGAATGGATTCAGCAGATTATAAATAGATGGGTAAGACAGTGCTTCCCAATGGTTGGGAGGCTGCATCTTGGAAGATGACAGTTATGTTATTTCCAAAACTAATTTTGGTGTCTATCTGTGTTTCAGGTGTTCTCACTCACAAAAGAGTGCAAATCTTCCTCCTGCCCCTGCAATGAAGAAAAAGGAAGAGGAGTTAGCTGTTAAGAGTAACCACTGTAGTTAGCTACTTGAGAAACACGACTTCAACAAAGCAAATGATTTCTATCTATCTCCCTGAAGGAAGGTGACTATCATTCCACATTCACATATTTCAGATGTCAGATACCAGACAGACCAACTCATGCTTCAAAAACCCCAAAAGCCATTCCTTTTAGCTGTGACTGCAGTCTCAGCACCAGGCCCACCGGGGCTCTCGGCGCAGGAACTTCCAAGCCTGGCCTGGCAGCTTCTGAAGACTGGCTTCACTAATGAACATCTGCTGCATCTCTCAGGCGGGCGTGTTCTTTTATTTCTGCAGAAGCTCAGTTATGGCATTATCTACGTAATCCATGCCTGAACCAGCATATCTAATGCAACACCTTGAAAGCAGGTATTAAAGCCAGCTCCATTACCTCTGAAGCAGAGCATTCTCTAAATCCACTTTGGATAATTCATTGGTTCTGCTAACTCCTCTGCTCTGCACAGCCTACCAAGGGATAACAATAAATACAGCTTTTGCCTTAGCATCACATTTGGGTAAACAGAACCCAGCAAAGGAACAGCCAATTATCAATGACGTTTCCTAAGTTCACAAACACAATTACCATGCAGCATTTAAATATATTTTTCTTCAAGTACAACAGGTTGAATATAGAAACAAAACAAGTTGGTGGCACCAGTTTTCATCAAAAGTAGGGGGAAAAAATCCTTCCACACAGAACAACATACTGGAAAGGCAGCCTTTTCCATTGAGAAGAAATCCTCTCAGATGTATGCAGCTAACTCCTTGTGACTTGGATCATTCATATTCTCAATAAGCAGATCCATGATGCCAGAAGTGACCGTGGTATACAGCAAAGGCTGTATGAAGAACATTGCTCCTCTCTGGAAAGGACTGAGCAGTAAATTCTGGGTCTCTCATTGCACATTCAGCAGTGACAAGTGATAAAATTATCTCTGATGTGTAAAATTTAGGCCTCTCCTCCTTCCTAAGAGTTACTAGCATGGAAGTGTAAGACTTCCATAGGTTACACCTGTTTCAACTAACCAACCATATATTCTTTCTCCTACTCCAAACCTGCGCAAGCAAGAGCTATTTGAATGCATTGTTGGGCAAATAGCGTTTTCTAAGATAACCCTGTCACAAACAAATGAGAAGAAAAATCTACTGTCAAAAACAACATCATACTTCTTCATCACTGCGCCGTGACATGACTAGCATTTGTCAAGGAAACAGAAAGTATTCCAAATAACTGTGATAGACCACTCACTCATTCCATCAAGCTGACACTGCCAGAATGCTGTTCTAGGAAAGAGCTGTTTTGGATCAAACTGACTATTACCCCTACTGTTCTTACACAGATGAAGTCTCTTGTACTTTTATACTGAGGAATGATCATGGTTTAAATTTGAAGGAGTTGCAAGCTGTGATATCAAGGAATGAAATACTATTTTTTTTATTTTTATTTTTTTAACTTCAAGATGACTGGTATGAATTAACCTTAGGTGAGAACTACTGAAAAAAGTACTTACCTGGGTAACAGTTGTTGGGAAGAGTAGAGGAATTGATGGTCCCAAACCAATTCTCAGTGAAAGAAGTCTTCTCCACAGTATCCATTACCAAAGCAACCTGAAACACTGAACCACTCTGGGCAAGTTTTCACAGAAACACCGAGGGCCGGATCGAGCACAAAACTGCACTGCCTACTCTCTGCAGCACTTCTCTCAACATGGCTGTAAGGAGTACTGCTGGGATTTTGGGAAGCAGAGCACCACATTTCAGTTTAGTTATTCACACTGTTTTGTGGATAAACAGAAAATTTAAGTCCCTAGGGATCATTACAGCACTTTTCCAAAGGGCTTTATGCAATACGCATACTCTCAACTTTGCTAAGAAAAGTGCGCTTGAAGAGCTGCGAATTTCCACACAAAGATGCCTTTACTTCAAGTAATAACAACACTTCATTTTGGACTATAGCTCCCCAAAAGGTGAAAAGCCTCTTAGCTCTCTCACCAATAGATAACTGAGGCTGAAAGATTAGGAGACTGCTACAAATCAGCAAGAAAAGACGCCACGAAATCACTGCTGAAATAAACCGCATATTTAATTTTTCAGGTGTAAAAATTAAGGTCTTTCAACAAATTGGAAGCAGAGAGAATAAAAACGATTAATCAGGGAGCTTAGCTGAAGCGCATGCTATTTGTTTTCATAAGCAGCTGTCTTCTGAATCAACATTTCTGGAGCGCAGCTCTTGCTGGGACATGACTGAGTGAATCAGCTCTGAGCTCCCCTCCCCACCCCCTGCAGGGGATGCATTGTGGCAGCATCAACAGATCCCTCTCCCTTGCGGTGCTGCAGTGAATTCTGAATCCACAGCTCTTTATTTTGGGGCAGTCTGCCAGCACCAAACAAAGATTACTGTCTGAGCATTTCGGTGAGGGTATGTGACTTAATTAACCAAGATAATGAAAGATACAATGGACATGCCTTTGCCAAGGTACTGAGTGGAGATGAGTCATGGAAGTGAAATATGCGATCCTCTGCGTGGTTTCATAGACAGAAATATTCGGACCTATTTTTCCTAGTCTGTTAAAATAACTTCATAACATAAAGGGAATTTCTCAACACTAGCCCTTTGAGAAGGCCGTCTCACCATGTACCTCCACAGGAAGAACAGCTATGATCCAGCTGTCAAGTGGATCTGGAGCCGGTGGGGCTGAGCGTTCCCATGACGACAGCAAAGCTGGCACCAGGAACGAGCCAGGGGAGCTCCCTGCCACGGGACTGCAGCCAGACACGCATCCTCTGCAGAACGTCTCAGTGCCATCCTGGCTCATGTGTCTGGCACGTGGGTGGAGGAGATGGAGATGTAGGGGGATGCTGTGCTGAGGATGCGAGGGGTGGAAATGAGGAAGGCGGAAAGAGGGTGGTAGGCCCTGTAGCTCAGCTAGGAAATGCGTGTGCAGCACTCAGTGCTGAGCACCGACCTCTGCCAAGGTCTCAAGAGCTTTGCTACAGAGCTGAGAGCAACGTAACAGGGCTGCTTCAGCTGCCTGTCTTTGACAGAACAAGCTAAATGGGAAGATGAGAAAGAAATCAGACAATTTTCATTAGTATAAATATAAGACATATATGTCAGTATATTTTTATACATATATGCACATATGGGTTTTCATTATCACTTCCTTTTTAAAAATAGTGTTTAAAACTCACAGTGATTAACAAAACTTAACGTTGTATGCAGGAGCAGATGGGTGAAGCCACACAAAGGAGGTTAATAGACAGAGGAGGCTTCATGAGGTAGGGAACATCCTCACTTGCGAGCAGTATTAAAACACCAACTTTATTCAGGAATACAGAATACATTTTTGAGGATATCCAGTTTACAAAAGTTTAAGACAAGGTTGGGTTTCAACATACAGCTCCCCTTAAAGCTCTCACACAACGTCTTAATTTGAAGCTGAAAAAAACCCTCAAACCAGTAAAAAAGGGACAAACAAAGGCCACAGTTTTGTACTGGAACACATTCCAAGCAGAATCCAGCATGGTACTGAAATTCTTTCTGCAGTTACATATTTTAGTCCACATATGCAATACAGCTTTGTGCTAATACAACATCTTCCAGGTTTTGTATGAACTGCAAGAAGAGCACTTGATTACAATTTCAGTTCCAGGCATTGTATGCAAAATAGCTTCCGATGAGCAACAGTTAAGAACAGTACTTGCCATTTGATCACCACTTTTAAAAATACAGCATTAAATTCTTCCTTCATTTAGACAATTTTAAATATTCATTAAAAATTTAATTCAGAATCAGTGTCCCTCTATCCTTTTCATCATTAATAGTTTTCCTTATCTACTAAAACCATTTGTCTTTTCTAAGATGTCTAAAAAGCAAAGCACAAGATTAACAAGCTGCAGCATTAATTAAAATGAGAGTCATCATCTCTTTTCCTCCACCCAACTTCTAAATCTATCACAAGGCCCCCATTAGCTGTATCAAAGTGAAGTGGTGTAAATAAAACTGATTTGACATAAAAGGAAAGGAAGAGCCAATGCAGAGTTACTTAAAAATCGCACTGCAGTCACAGCGTTGTCATGTATGCCACTGCAGGCAAGAGCAGAGAAAATTGTTCAGAGGCTCTCTTTTAAAAACATTACTGCCAGTTTTCCATTAGCACAATACCAGAGAGGTAAATTGTAATTTGCCATACAAGGAACTTCACATTATTATCAAGCAGATTCACTAATGGCTTCATTTTAAATTACACAGCACTCTGACTTCTGCAGAGGTTACAGATAATCAAAACTTCTGCAATTTAAATACGCGTTTTCTTAAAATAATCCAAATCTCATCTCCAACAGCCTAAACCCAATTCCTTTATTTACCTCAAGCAATCATTTCTTCCAATTGTTTCACTGAAATCAAATTTATTAATTAATCCCTGCTCATCACTGTGGTCACCATTGAATACAGATCAGGAATCGGAATTTGGCTCTGGAGAAATCTGTTTTACTTGGGTAAGAATAGGCCTTTGAAAGAACGTTAATTTGGTTAAATATTAAGTATAAAGGAACGCTCCTGGAGGACGCACCTCAAATTAAAAGGTTAAGAGCAATCGCAAACAATAGAATGATTAATTCCAACTTCACCAGCTACAGAAGTCCCACTACACGGCACTTCATGAACATTTAGCTTTAACCCTACAAGATGAAGATGAAGGAACTGCAGGATTTCCAATGAAATATTTAATCTGATCAGTGCAGTTGTTGCTACCACGCTTCTCCGAGGATTCCACTAAATAATGCAGCACAGTGCTGTACTAACACTACCAGAAGTGACATGTTATAAACAATTTCAGTATGATACTACAGCGATTTCCAAAGAAACCAGCTAGCGAATCTGTTACAGGTACCAGAAAACCGGAGTAAGATGAAAACCTTCCTTAAAGTTTTAGCATGTCTTTTTGGAACAAGATACTGAATCTCTGCACTCCTCAAAGTGGTCCCCAAAATTAACAACAAAGAGGAAGACAAGTCTTGTTTCTCTTTTTGGTTCTCTAGACAATGATATGTAACAACAGCCTCCCCAAATCAACGTACAGTCAGAAAGGCACAATCTCCTTTTATAACTCGAATTCTTAAAAACAGAAAGATTCCTATACAAAGATAAATACACCCTTAGCTGGAAGGGAAAATTTCACACCATTTAGAATGCTTCTTCCTTTTTTTCCTTTTTTTATGAAGTCCAAATGGATTACCTTAATGCAAAAGTTACACGAATATATACAACCTGAAAGTGTATCTTCTATATATATACATATATATATGTACATAAACGACAGTGACTGACACAGACAGAAGCAGCAGGCTATTTCCGCTCCTTTCCTACTTCTTAGCAATGCAAGATAATGTTTTTTAGATTTCAAAGGCAAACATGTTTGGTTTGCATATACTGTGTGTCAGAAGACGTGAAATACAGTCTTCCACAGAAGGCTTGCAAGAGGGATATGCGCCACTTAAGTTACACAGGACACAATGATTAGTCTCACTAATACAGCTTTAGGCTACTTAAACAGGAAAAATGAAAGTCTGATGAAACCACTGTAAACTGAGCAGTAGCAAGTTCTCGAGTCTAATAAATTGTTTCAAAAACTGCAATAGAAAAATAAGACTAATTCTGACAGCGTATTATGCTGTTTGCTTACAGAAGGCTGAGCAGAACCCTAAACAAAGGCAACAACAGGGACAGCAGGGTTTGGCGCTCAGTCCTGTGCCCACATATGCTGTCAAGTCAGCTATACTCAAGTTTGACTTCCATACACAGCAACTATTTATGTGACAATGACAACAGTCTGCCTACCAATTTGCAAGGACTGATTAATTAGCAAGTTCTGCTTCATGCAGGACAGTGTAACTATACTGCTTGAGCTCCCACCAAGAATGGAATCTGACTGTCGCTTGCATGTCGCTTTACAAGGACCAAGTAGTATCCTCTTCAGCGCACTTCAGGATAGGCTGCCTAAGCCCATAAGGAAAGGCTGCTGTTAATTTATTTCCAAACAAAGCCAAGACCATCAGCACTACAGTTTCACAGTGTCCCCACTGTGTCATCTCAGCCCTAGAAGGACCGCTGCTTGTAAATCCATCTGGTGCCTGCCTCCCACATACCATGTCAGATGACTCCAGACACAGAAATAAAACAAACAAAAACAAACACAAAGCCAATTCAGTTTTATGTATTGGAACTGAGTCTGAACTTTAATCACTCCACTAGCTACACTGACACTCAAGAACTCTTGAGTCCTGAGCATCTAACCTTTGGGGGAAAGAGGTTACCTTAAATAGGCAGGAAAAAAGCAGAGGGTTTGGAAAAGCAGCAGCAGTTTTCCTCTTTTCCATCAAACAGCAAAACCTATTTAATGACAATGTTCATTACTTGGAAGAGTGGGAAACGTGTCTAATAGACAAATAGAAACAATTCTTCAAGGCCAATTTCCCTCTAGACAAGAAAAAATATGCTGCATGCTCTTCTGTATATTAAACACAAGCGCAGCACTGCAGCGGTATTAAAATTCACAGTTTACTTTCCCTCTTTCCACTCTGAAAACCTTTACCTATGAGTTGCTTTCTTGTGGGTGATTCAGCACTGTGCACTGAAACGTATTCCATGGGCGAACATTCTAAGAGTTAAGAGAGAAAAACTCAAAATAGATAAAAGTAATTCTGTTTATCTGAAGAAACTAGAATTTGAACCAAATGAGTATGAATAATGGCAAACAATTAAGAAAAAGCAATGAGTACGTCATAAGAAAAACATCAAGATTTTGGAGTCCTACAGGTACAAACAGAATGAAACCTATGCAGTTCACGATGTATATACATACATACAGTATTAAACGTGTATCCATGCATATCCATACGCTGACAAGCCCTAAACCTTTCCCCCACCTTCAGCTGTTTCAGAAATTAACTAGTCATTGATACAGAAGTTTTTCATGATGGGTGTTAGCTTCAGGCTGGTTGTGGTGTTGAAGATGTAGCTGGAAAAGTTTTGGGTTTTTTTGCTTGTTATTTTTTATTTGAAGAAGAAACATATAGAGCGATGCTGTTTTGCCATGTTTGAAGCCTTGTACTGGTGTGTTGAGCTTCACTGCCTCCATGGTCAGCCAGAAGTTTGACAGATGAGCCATCCTCTGCAGTTTTCCTGATAAAATCCATGTAAATTTGGCCTCCACACTAGCATTGCGGCGGGCAAATAGAAACAAAAAACACTTGTTTGTTCAGCTAGAGAGCTGCTGCGTCATCACAAGCTAAAATTGAAAATTACATTCACAAGGAGAAAGTTCTTGGCAAGGAAGAGAAGGGTCATCTACAGTATCTTCTGCAATTTGAGTGCTGCCAGTGGGCTTAGCACTGGGCTTCTTTCCTCCTGAAGGACTGCCTCTCTCATGCTTCAATGACCACCACCTGGCACTAGGCAGCGGGAAGAAACAGTACTCAGAGGACAGGAAGCAGTCTAGAAACAAGAGATCTGGCCTAGCTTTTGTGTGCAACGTTTGTATATATTACACATGCACATATATACATTCATATACAGTACATATTCTGAGAAATATGGTGCGTCGGTTCTTCGGCATAGCACTGTTGCTCTTGCTAGTCTGCACTGGAACCTGCTTGCAGGAGTATTGTCAGGAACTGATGCAACTCTGCTTTCAGCTCTCACACCTCTGTCTTTGATGAGCACAAAATGCAGAATTAAAAAATTAACGTGGATACAAATCAAGTCGTTATTCAGGCACACGTCTGCCTGAGCTTTACAGCAACAGCAAATTAACGCACCCGGACTAGAAAAATCAAATCTCTTCCCAAACACTGGAGCAGTTACACTTCTCTTTCATCAACATGGTTGACCAGAGAATCGCTTGGATCTGCTGTCCTCTCAAGAAGGGTTCTGTGGCCATCCATGCTCTCATGGACATCTCTCATCCAACTGCTGTCGGTGCCCGGAGGGCTTCCAGCCATGGGGGTGTCTGTGCTCACCACGCTTCCTGTCCGAGACCGGTAAGGAGGGAGATCTGGCTGATTAGGGGATTCAGATTCAGAACAATAAGGGGGTGGAGGAAGGTCAAACCAAGGTGGTCTGCTGTAAAATACATAACACAGCAAGAGGTTACTGAAAATAGTGACATGGAAAAACATACGTAAGATTTTTTCCAAATAGAGAATAAAATGAGCAGTATTTCTTGGCACTTCCTCAATCACACCTCTCAGATGATCTTAAACAGACCTTCCCATGTTATCCACGTTATTCCAAAACCTCCAAAGCAGCACCAGGTACCAAGGTTTCTGGTCAGGATGCAACAGAACTAACGACTTCCTGCTTAGCACTCCACAATGTTTTTCATGGACATGCACTGCCAAACAAATCTTGGCCTACCCTCGAAGAAGTAAGAATTTTTCTTGTGTAACTTTTACACAACCTGAGGAAGCACTATAAAAGAAGTAAGGAAAGCAGCAGATTTGCATCTGTAGATAAAGATGTGAACACAAAGCTCTGAAGAAACCTCTGCTAAGTGACAAAGATTAATGGCTTATAGTCTACAAATAAATAATGAACTGAATTCTTCACAAGAATTTTTTTTGCATTCCACATGCAAAGCTGTGCTAAGTAGGCACAGAAAGGACGAGGTACTTGATTCAGTAAAACTGTTTTTTGATTCTAATAGTAAAACAAAGTAAAGGAATGAAAGGGTTTAGCAGATTGATATCAGACATTGGAAGCAATCCGTTCTGAAATTGCAGATGGTGTGCACTGGCCCAGGTGAGAAGTGATTACAATCTGGACTGCTGTTCATTCAAGTGTCCTTAGTAATGAAAAGATATCACGATTATGAATGTCAACATTAAGACAAGTAAGCTGCTGCCAAATCAGCAGAGAATAGGAATGTAAACGATTGTATTATCATTCCTAGATCCCAGAGATTGTACTAAAGAATGGTGACAGGGTGACAGTGAACAATTGGATCATCAAAGCTCCCACTATGCCCTTCTTATGTACAAAGGATGTCAGTCCAGCAATTTTATTTGGAAAGAGTTTACAGGCAGAGGTTAAAACAAAGGTTAATGATCTACAAATAAAACCAGTGTCACCAATACAAAATCAACACACCCTCAAAACTTCAAAGTACTTTCAGCTACTTAAATAAAAAGAACAGAGCTTTCCATTTCAGAGTTCTTCTCTTTTCTTCTCCAGGTAAAAAGAGAAGTGGTATAGAGCACAGGGTCTATTCAATTTCTTAATGAAAGAAATGCAGACCTCTTCACATTATATACTTATTTATCGCTCATCTCCAGGGCATTTGTCCTGTGACCCAGCTAACCTTTGGCAAAAAATCCAAATTAAGTTTTCATGTGTTGACTCCAGGCTGGCACAGGATATTATGAGAGAAGTTACATATTTCTTCGCGTTCTCCTGCTTCCGCAACTGCACATGCTAAGATTGTGACTTAAGTTTTCCTTACATGCCTTTAATGCTAATAAAAGCAAGTGAATTTGACAGAATAGCAACACAGTATCACCATCAAAAGCATAATAAGAATAAACAGGCGGCAGAAAGACAAACACACACAGCTGCAACCAGTGTGAAACTTTGGTGAGAAGAGAATTAGCTGCTGTACATACCTTTGGTCCAGCACAGCCTCTGAATAGGACGGAGGCGAGTCTAGATCCACTGGCCTGTGGTAGGTCTGGTTGGACATGTACTGGATCCCATTGTTGACGTTGTAGGTGACGCTGCAGTGGTGTGGGTGATCCAGGACCACCAGCCGGGACAGCAGCACAGGGTGCTGCAGTCGATGCACTGGCAAGGTCATGAGATTGTTGCGTTTTCTTTGGTGATGCAGGACTAAGGCAAGAAAGGCCACCACGAGCACAAAGATGACAGAGCTACCAATGATGGCGTAGGTAATACTGGGGTAGTAGAGTAGCTGATTTTCTGAGGTCACGTAATCTTGGCCGCTGCCTGCCTCTGCAAGACAAAAGGAGAAGGAAGCCTGAGGTTCATTTCATTTTACAATCCTGTTCTTCGACATACGCTGTGCTTTCTGTTGGCATGCTGTGTGACAACGGAAATTTCTTAGCATATTAAAACTACGTGCACGCAAAACAGAGATTAGCCGACCACCTCTCAGTCCATTCTCACCTGTAGTATACGTCTCAGGGAAACTACGAGGGAGAGAGAATGCTGAAGAGCAGGAAAATACACTCTGGTGAAGCATGTGCATTATAATGAGGTTCACTCAATCATACTTTTCCCTCAAACTACTTTTTCCACAGGTTAAAATACCCCTTTCTGAAGCATAAGCATAGTTCTGTAGCCATATCTGGCAAAGCATACTAGAAACAGAAATATCATTACAAGCGAAGATCAGGCTTTTTACAAAGTGTGGCACAGCTCATGTTTACTTAGAGCTTATGAAAAAAGGAAACAACTACGTCCTCTGCTCCAGAAATCCAGCAGTCCAAAACAAGTTAAAAAAAAAAAAAACAGCTGCTCAGTAAGTGATTATTTGGACGTTTGTGATCAACAGACCTCCTGCTGGAAGTAATTTAAAAGAAAAAAGGGCATTGGAACTGCAGATAAAACCACCGCTATAAGCCTGGTAAATGTGATACCAGTAAAAGATGTGGAAGTTTAAAAGCAAGGAGGTCTAGGAAGGGAAAGGCAAAAAACAAGCAAACAAATGGGTAAATGAGTTAGGTTATAACAATATGAGGAAAAGTCAAATCTGAGTAGGGCTGAGGGATGACAAATCACATAACTGAGCCTCGGTTTGACTTGGAAATGGACAGTGGAATGGCTGAAAATGGTAATTGAGATGGAGGAAGCAGGAACACGGCTGCAAATGGCAGCATTACGGGGAAGACTGGTGATGAGAGAAGAAGAGCAGGTCGGAAGAGGTATTTCACATAGCACACAGTCAGTGTTTTATGTGCAGGAGGCACTGAGCGATCAGCAAAGTCACCAAGTATTCTAAAAGAAGATATACAGGATTTGTTCAGAGCCGCGACACAGGAGAAGGAATCCCTACCCGGGCTCAGGGTGCAGAGAAACAAAAAGGTAATGGAATTATAACTCTGCACAAAATCTACATGGATCTTGAACCGCATGCAAACCTTATGAGGAAAAAAAGAAACAGTAAAGAAAGAGGCAAAATGCAAAGAAGAAAAGTGGCTTAAAGATGCAAAATGACACACACACCAATGTGACTGCCACACTTCAGGTCAGTGCCAGGGCTGGGAACCACGTTCCCCTGTCTGCATGTCAGCACCCTGCTGACAAAGTCCAACAGCATCCAAGAATCGCCTTCTCTTTTTGGGGAATCTCCATTCCTGTGGAGGCCGTAACTCCTTACAGCCACAAAAACAAAAATGCTGTTCTGACACAAAATGTTAATCTATCTCAAGCAAAAACATGAGGCTGAGTAAAAGCAAACAAAAAATCCCGACCCTTGGCCCTCTAAAATACACACAATTATAAGAGGACCATCTATCCCAATTTTTCATTCCCTACAGCACAAGGCTGGGACAGTAAACCTTAACATATGATTTTTCCCTTCCCACCTACCAGCTGAAAACAGGCCTTGGTCACTCAGAATTGCAACTGAGCCACTTACAAGTGTCTCTGGGAAAAAAATAATGAAGCGTACGCAAAATGTATCTGACAAAACAAAAGAGCACCATTTGTGAATCAAGATCCTTTGAGTATTTCTTGCACTGTATGTTTTCAGTACTTTACTTTCATGGTAAAACACAAAGCCACACTTGACAGCATCACTAAAAATAACTTTTGTATCAGTTAGGTAAGATAATACAACTGATACACTTGGCTAATCCTTTAAACATCTTAATTTTCATCAGTTTAGTAAGACGGAAGAGAAGGGTAGGAAAGAGTAGTAGAACTAAGAACACTTGACTATCAGTCCTGTTACTGACCACAAAGAAAACTACCGCTCTTACATAGGCATGTTCTCCTGTTGATGCCACTATAACTGCGGACCAGAGACCTGCTTTGCAGGCCACCTGTGAGCCACATTTCACCACGGAATAATCCCAGTTTTCATGTCTATGTCACACATCAGCGAGGATCCCTCATGAATTTATTTCCCTACACGGCAGCACTGGAGAGAAAGCAGAAACTGTTGTTACCTGTCAGTGCCAGGTCTCTGGCTCACTTAGCAAAGTGAACAAAGTCTGCATGAAGAATGTAAGTCAGAGCAGAAGGGAGGAAATGAATTTATATGCATTAAGAAGCTTAATTACAGCTCATCACATATTACTATGGTTTGGCTAATACGCTGCCTAACTTCATCTGCTGAATAATGAATTCTTGTCACATAACACAGACAAGGGCCAGCACGGGGAGTGGAGTGACAAGTAGATCATTTCTACAAAAACATCAACAAGTTTATATGCAAGGAGCGATCCATGGGTGAATACTATTGCCTGTGAATCTTCGGGGCAAGGGAAGTAAAAATGTTAAGACATTCCAGTAAAATACCACAAAGCTTCCACGCATCTTGTTTCACCAGTTACATGGGCATAAGACTGAGAACTGAATGCCTTTGCAGACCTGATGAGACATAATTAGTTACCAAGGGACTATTCTGCAGCAACATGGTCTCTTCTCTTTATTAATCTCCATCTTATTAAAAAAGAAGAAAAAATGAGAGCAGTTAATTATATGTCAACTTCTTTTGAAAACACTTAGGGTTATCTGTCTGTTTGGGATAGGTCCTTTTTAGGTCCTGCATGAAAAGCCTCCACAGATCCAAAAAGATTTTGCCGAAAATCAGACTTTTTAAAGAGGAGAAATAATCTGATAACGGCTTTAGGACAATACAGCGGGAAGAAAAAAAAGAAAGGAAAAAACCTGACCATTTGTTTTATCTAGCTTCATAGCCTTCTCACACAACAGTAACCTACCTATCTTACAAAGATTTGGAGCAAGAGTGCACTTAACATACTATTTAGGAGTTATGGAATTACCTCTAATACCTACAGAGTGCACTATCGAAACATCCTTCCACCACACCAACATATATATTCTTGCCTTATAGGTAGGCTCTCTGGCCATAAATACAAAATTTTGAAGTCCTTTAGCTAAAGATACTCAAAAATGAAGTCCAGTGGTATTCCGCTTCCCTTATGGTTCAGTTTATACCAGGAAAGATGAATTTCTGTCTCATCTTCTTTTGCTAACAAAGTCACTAACTGCAAAACTGCTAAAGACTAAAGTAACATTACCTGAGTCTGACAGCTGTGCTTGGCTTGTAGCCCTAGAGAAAACACTTGCCACTGAAAGAAATGAACTTCCCTTAACGGTCTCCTTCCAAAATAACACCCCAGAACAAAAACTGCTTTATATGACAGCTAAAAGTAGCCAAACTACAAGACAGTTTTAACTGTAAGAGGCATTTGGAGCATGTTTTTTCTTCCACTATCTGATCCTGTTGAAATGAATAACTTACTGATAATTCAACACACATGCAAAAAAGCATCACACATCAGAGATGTACGTCCAAGAGTACGGGAGAATGCAGTAAGTTCTTCTGCCTGGCTTCTATACCTTGCTGAATAAAAGAAAAGCTACGCACACTCCCCTTCCCCTTATTACTTTATGTTATCAATATCTTCAAATTTGAAGAGAAGGCTTTGCACAAAGAGAAAAACAGAGGTGCAAATAGCTGCTTCCAAAGATGTCATTCCAGTTTGCCCTAGAACTGTGTGAGCATGCAGCAGTGCAGAAGGGAAGGATGGGAAGCTGACACCGATTAAATGAAATGTACACATTTTGTGCACTTCTTAATAGAGAAAAGGTGAGATAAAACACCACCTGAAAAACCTTACCCAGACATGCAATACTACTTCAGAACGAAAAAGCTGCAACTCTTTCGTTCTGCTCCAGTAACTTCCAGCAAATGTTTACACATCACGGAAGGCACTGAACCAAATCTCTTGGTAGTTCAGCCATCTGCTCCCAGAAGTGGCCAGTATCATCCAGGTAGGCTTAAAGAGTTTTGCCTGTTTTCCTATTAAATATAAATTCGCAAAAAAAGTTGAGCAGGAAGACTAATTAGGTTTAAATTCGTGGTGTATTTATTCTTTCACGGTTTTTTTCCCCTTAAGAAGATCTATGTTTTTTAATCACACCACGTATAAACAGTTTATCAATGCCACTTACGCCTATTAAACCTTATTACCTGGGAAATGCTGAATCCACAGACTGGAGATTTTCGGAGTGTAAAAAGCTTTGTGAATAATTTAGGAAAAGACTGATAAAGGAAACATAACGGGTTGTGCTCAGAAGACCATCTTATTGACTGTGAACAAATCTGCTGTCTCCAAGTTTTTAAAAAGATCTGAGAGTAGCTGCATTAACCGCATTAGGTCTGCCAGACAGTGGGATGAGGGTCTATTATTTTATCTTTCGCAATCCTCTGCTCCGGCCCGGCTTTTCACAGTTCATCAGAGAAAAAGCTTTTGAAATACATAATCTGAGCAGACATCCGTAGCCTTAATGAACACAAGTCACGGTCCGTCTCCAACAAAGACGTTACTGTAACAACACATTTAAATTCCAACTGGTTAAAGAGCAGCTCTGCAGCAGGAAGGTTAAAGATGACAAAAAAAATCACATACAGACGGGCAGAGCCTCCATGCTATACTTCTGTGCCACAGTAGCACCTAGGGCATCCAGGCTGTCTTCAAATTCCTTACAGATCTCATCTTTGATGATGTCACGTGCCACTACAACAAGCCTTATGCAGATTTGTGCCCTGGACTTTAAAAATGATCTTTATTCAAGTGATGACCTTTCTAATCCAGTTATCTTTGTTCCCCTGCACACCTCCTGCCCTTTTCCAAGCTACAAACAACATCTAACCCAGACAGCACAGCTCCTTCGTGGAGCTTCATGCTCAGTTATCATTTGTTCTCCCACCCCCAAGCAGCTTCATATTTGCCTTAGACACTTGCAGCCAGGATTTGTTTCCCACTACACTCAAGGAGCATTTCTGCCCTGCTGTGGTTATCCCTGTTTCATGCACAGAAGAGAGTTTTGTTAATACAAGTGTTACACGTACCAAACAGACCTTAGCTACGGGAAGTGGCCAAAACAATATAGTACAATTATGCCTTTAACTATCAGGTGCTTAGCAAGTGCAGAAGATTTCTAGGAAAGCAGCAGAATGAAATCCTCTGCTTCTTCCATGTACGTCTTCACATCAAGGCAACACTGATGTGCACAGGTATCCTGGCTTGGAAAGGTCTCAGGCTATTTCACCATGTGCACCTCAGCATTCCTAATATCCTAGGACTAGGAGCAGAGCAGCCAGCACATCACTTGAGGTAAAACGGGGCAGACGGTGGCTCTTACCACAGCTCTAGAAGTTGCCCACTGGGTCACTTTCTCTAAGCCTTCCCGGCTCCTTGCCCTGTTATGCCCACGCGCAATCTAGACAATGATGTTTGAGAAATGTTGGAGAGACAGTGATTACAAGTTTATGCAAAATCTAGATGTTACTGCCCCTCTGCACTGCTGTCCCTTTCAGAGGGGACACAAGTTACGTGCAGAAGTGCTGTTTATGTTCTCTTGATCAATCACTCTGCAGACTACCCCATAGCTCTTGGTCTGTAGAAGCATACTAAGGACCTTCTCCCAAGCCCTCTTGTACTAACAAGAACTACATTTTCCACAAAAGCATAAGTATTTCAATATTAATCAGAAGTCTAAATAGCACTGTATGTATCTTTGCCTATTCTCTCAGAGGACTGAAAACACATTCATGACCTTCAGTGCCTACTAATGAAAGACTTCCCTGTATCATGCACTGCAGAAGCTCTGAGCAAGATGATCACTGCTAGCGTTTAATAGAATCAAAGGCCACGCATTAAGGCAGAGAACACACATATATACATATGGACTCATACAATTGGCCAGCAAAGTACAGATAAGCCTCCAGACAGTATTAGTCAGCAGAACTAGTAGCAGTCTCAGCACATCTCATTCAGGACATCTAAATGAGCACATTACCTGGGCCTCGCCAGACTTAAACCCCACATCCTGACCACACAGTACATGAGCCGTGCTTTTAAGTCTGCAGTTGCTGAAAGAGCAGCTGAGTCATCAGACTGAAGATCAAGAGTTTCACCCCTCACATGGCCTCCTTTTTATCTTCTGCTGGGTTGGCTAATTATTCCACGCACTTCACACATTGCAGTTTAAACATTAAAATAAAAAGAAAAAAAAAAAAACAAAAAGCAAAGCAGCAAACTGAGCAAATAAGCAGAGAAGTGAGAACTACTTAGCAGTACCCATGGCAACTAAACTTCTAAAATTAACTTGAGAGCAATGTGAAAACCTGCAAAGCCAACCTCTGCCACTGAGCATGAAAATAAAAGGTCCAGGCTTGGCAACTAGATGGAAGCCAAGGAGGAATCTAAAGTGTTACTAGAATACAGCTCAGGATCATTCTGACACTGATCTAAGCGGCACTTCCTGGACACAAGATAGTCCAAAAGGCTAATGTAACTTGATTATTAATGCACAGTCAGAATAGAAACTGAACAAAAGCAGGGACAGATCATAAAAAGAATGAACATTGTTCTAATAAAGTTCTCTTCTCTGGATGGAGGGGTTTAGTTACTCCAGTTTGGTGTTTTTTTCCTCTTTTGAAAATGGGCTGGCGCCATCAACAAAACCGGCAAGAAGTTTGTTAACGTATGCTTCTCGTAACAACATTTGAGGACATAAAGAGGCCACTCAGCAAGAACCTGATGTATGGATATCTCTAGGGTCTCCCACTATTGCTGCCCTACTCCCAACCACCCAGTTACACTTGTTCAGTAAAAGGAAAATCTCAAATAGCAGCAGCTTTCCCAAAATACAGGGTAACGGGGGCCCAAGCTTACCAAACAAAGCAAGAAAGCGTTGCAAAAGAGAAACTATATTCTCTTCGTAGGACAAGGGTGCTCTTAGTGCTCTCCTCAAGAGCCATGACAATCAAAGGCATCCTGGATTCTAGCCCTGCTACAAGCAGTACATCCAAATTAGAGGTAAGAGCCACTCATCTTGTACCATAGCCTACTCCTTTTTCTCAGTCTCCCAGGAGATATTTCCAGTCTTGCCTTGTTCAAGTCACAAACTACTCCCAAACTGCTGGCAAAGTCCAGAGTCTGATTACTGCATATAATTAATAAGCAGTATTGTATAGTCTTGAAAGTTAAGATGAGAAGTAATCAGTAAATTGTTAATCTATAGCTGGATTCCTGAGGGAAGATCCATAACTGTCTATGGTCTAAACGCTTGTATAGAAAGTGTTTTTAATGCTTTTAAAGTAACAAACAAACAAACAAAAAGCATAAAAACAAGCAACATAATTGAGAGAAAGAATGTTTTAATGGAAAAGTTAATATCATTGTGGAATTCAACCAGCAAGACATAAAAGGGGACTCAAAGTTAGTCTCCAACAACAGACTCATCTTCACTTCTTTAACTAAACAAAGACTTAACAAGTGAATTTTCTACCAAATATCTTTGGGAACACTGGAAAATTTATGCACAAATGCACGGTTCTGTCTTCTGTAAAGGTTAATTGCTGTAACAAAAGCCCGAGGTAGGTAAGAGCCATCTTGCATGAGATCTCTGCTCCCTGCCAGTACCGCAGAACGCACTACCAAGATTAATTCTCAAAGGTTGTAAGCAGTTTCAAGTCAAAAGTATGAAGAAAAATACACTTATCAAAGGCCACGGATGACCTTGCTTTTCCTGCTGCAGTCTGACCCTAAGAGTTTAGGATCTAAGCTTCCATAAAATGCTGAGTTAACACTGGAATCATTTTGACATCTAGAAGGGGAAAAAAGACATCTCAAAAATTCACCAATGAAAAACAGAAGATGAAACGTTCGTGTTTTTATTGCCTATTACTAAGGGATAGATGATAACTAAGTTACACCATGTTGCAAAAACAATACTGCTATCTTGGATGATTCTAAATCATCAGGCCTGACAAAAAATACACATTATTTCAGTAGAATGCCTGGAAAAAGCTGGATGTGGGATGACGTACAGGACAGATGGGTGAAACACATTTTACAGTATTTGTTCTGGAGGTGGGTGAAAAAAGATGCACACTGCCCAGTGGGAACGTGCCCATTACTTTCTTCCTAGATGCTGTATTAGTGCTATGGACAGCTGGCATGTGAGAAGGATAATAAGGCTTGAAGACATGCGGTGCAGGGTTTTATGGAGCCTGCAGAGTCAGCTGTACTTGGCAAGGAAGACTTCTAGCATAAGTTTGATTTAGATATACTGAAAAGTAAGTTTTTAATCAGCTTTTAAATTCAGTCTAATCCTTCAAGGACTATTTTAAGGGATCTGCTTTGTGCAAAAGTGCTAGCGTGAAGCTCGTGCACTGCTTCATGTCTTACTGTAATGAATCCTATCTTTTTCTGGGACTGTGAGAAGGAAGAAACGTTGACAGACAAGCAGTCCACAAAACATCATTCTTTGGAGACAGTGTCCTAACAATTCAGAAACTTTGTCAGGAGCTGCTGAGGCCTCACCCAGCCCTCAGTGCCACACTGCACTGAGAGGTTGGTCACCATCTACACAAAGAAGAGCAAGTGCTGGATTCTGCATCTTGTATGGGGTGGCCCTAGCTCTATGTACAGACTAGGGGACAAGTGGCTGGAGAACAGTCCCATGGAAAGGAATCTGAGGGTTCTGGTTGATGGGAAGTTTAACCTGAGTCAGCAGTAAGTCCTGGCAGCCAGAGGGGCCAACTGTACCCTCAGGGGCATCAAGCTGGCACTGCCCCCAGGTGAGGGGAGAAGTTGTCCTGCTCTGCTCTTCTGCTGCAGCCTGATGTCCAGCACTGGGTACAGGCATGGATGCCACAACATAAGAAGAACATAAAACTATTAGAGAGAATCCAGAGGAGGGCTACGAAGATGGGAAAGTGGCTGGTAGGGCAAGACATGTGAGGAGCAGCCGAGGTCTCCTGGTCTGTTCAGCCCAGAGCAGAGGAGCAGCCTCAGGGTGGTCTACAGCTCCTCACAGGGACGCGAGGGGCTGTGCTGAGCTCTGCTCTCTGTGACAGCGACAGGGCCTGAGGGAACGGCATGGAGCTGTGTCAGAGGAGGGTCATGCTTGGTGTTAGGGAAAGGCTCCTTCACCAGAAGGTGATGGGCATGGAACAGGCTCCCCAGGGCAGTGGTCATGACCCCAAGTTGCCAGAGCTCACATTCCATTTGGAAAATCTTCTCAGACATTGGGTTTGGGTGGTTCCATGTGGAGCCAGGAGTTGGACACGATGACCTTTGTGGGTTTCTTCTAACTTGGGATATTCTATGATGTGACCTTGAGTAAAAACAAAACAAACAAACAAACAAAAAGCAGAGACAGACAAGAGCTGCTACGTCACTCAGTTCCCATCCCAACAGGTACATTACACATCACCCAGGCACACCTATCCAGGCACACCTATCCATCACCCTCCACTGAATGCTTCTGGGATGCAACAGAAGAAACAAGCAGCAAATCCACCCATGTGAAGGTGCATCACGAGAGACAATTTTGATTCTTAAAAGTTATTCTGACTTAGATTACAGTTGTTCGATGACCAATGTTTCCTTTCATCTTCAAGCATTATAAACTTAGCATACAGCACCGAAATCATGCCAAACTGTGGCCTCAGAAACTTCACTATGATCAAGGTACAAGGGCTCAGCAGACGTGTTGGCTGGTTGTAAATCAAACTCCAAATCTTTAATATCAGAAAGGATAAATAATACATAAAAAGCGACAGCAAAGATGACAGCAATTGGTTGTGAAAGTGGTTACTGCACTGTCCAGTTTAGCTTGCCCCATCACAGGACAGTGAAATCAGAGGAAAAAAAAATGATTAAAAAAAAAGTGAAGAAAAAAACAAAAATGAAGGAAAAAAAATACACAGAAAGAAGCATGCGAAGCAAGGCAGAAAGGAAATAGGAAAGAAAAGCTGTCTTTGAAAGCGAGTGTACCAATGGGATATTGTTAGGGAGCATCTGAAAGGCATTAACACCAGGAAGAAGAAGATAAACTTGTGTTTTTCATCCTCTGCTAAAATCTCACTTGATCAGAAAATATGACGCTGAAAGCAGGGAGTTGGAGGCAACTGTTCAAAGGCCGCAGTTGCTAGGGGTTCACTACACAACAGAAAGCTTCTTAGAGAGCCCAGAGGGCCGTTCTGGATCTGATACTACTCAGCAAGCATGCGAGTGACAAAGTAGAGAGAACAGGCTGATGCAGTTTGTCTTAGGCAACGCTACAAGCGCCCTACTAAACAAGATTAAAATTCAAAATGATCTGAAAACAGCAGAAATGGTCTGGGACAGATGAGGTGTCAGCAGGGAATAAGGTGTTAACAGACAGTGAAAAATGCAGCCCCAAACACTACTCAGCTTCAGCAGGGTGTCTCTGCTGATCAAACTCAGGAAAACACATTCAAACAAACAAAAACGCAACAGACCAGGGAGATTGAGATTGAGAACAACATGAATGATCAGATGTCCAGAAGACACTACCAAGAAAGGTTGTTCAGGATCAAGTAGGCGTTATAATTAAGCTTTTAACATTTTTAATACAGAAGCATCATGTTTTGGATTTGAAATGCAAGAGAATCAAAATACTTGCTCTGACGAACAATATGAACTCGATGTTCTCAAAAGGCGCAGGAAAACATTCCAAATGAATAAAATGAGAGATCACATCTTTACTTCATACATCCAATTGATTAGAGCTTCTATGTTTATGTTTGAGCTGTAATAGCTGTAACACAACCACATGCTTCCATGCCTTGTTCTCGCTTTGATTTCTGCTTACCCTGACAGTTCTGCTGGCTTTCTGACATTCCTTTATTCCTTTAGGAGACTTTCCCAAAGTTGGGTTGTTTTGTTTTGTTTTTTTTTTTTTCTTTTTTTCTGAAAAATATAAAAAAATCCTACAGATTTCAACCAACTACAAAATCAGGTTGAAACTGAACCACACCCTAAAAGGCAAAGCCACACAACAACATTTTATCAGCTTCCTAAGCTATGTCCCTAGCTCTGGTGCCAGAGGCAACTTTCCAAGGCAAAGACAATTAAGTACTGCGATAGAGCTCTCCTTAAGGGACTTCACACCTTCAGCTCTGGGGACCTTTAAGAGCATGACAGATAGGAGACCAAGAACAACATAGATAAAGCTGGCTTCAGTTTCAGCCAACAACGTTCAAGACTTATCTTTGGAGGTCCCCTGTGACTTTTGATAGTCCTGAATGTATATGCTGGCCTGTAGCCCAAAATCCAACAGAACTTCTACCCCTGCCAACTAAAGATCCCAGAACACCCCCACAGGACCCCAATTCAGGTTATTTCTCCAAGAGACCAGTTTTGCCCCAACGCCATCTTCAGAAAAGCAGAAAAATAACTGAAAAAAAAAATCTCTAACAGTGAACATAGATCTCCTCATTTAAAGGATTTGTTGTTGTTGTTGTTGCATGACCTCATTCTACCGCCAAGTTCAGCAGAAGTTCACACTTCACTGACAAATCTATAAATTGCACAAGTCTTACAGGCTAACCACTCATTAACAAAGGAAGAAGGAGCTCATCTCCTCCTTTCATGTTTAAAGAAGGCTTGGATATCTTTCCATTGTGGATGCATTCAGCATAACATTGTAGACAGTAAATCAAGATATTATAGTACCTGGGACTTCATCCAGAACCGTCATTCCTCTTTGTGAAATATGCATTATAAAAATTTTGGTCTCACTTCAGCAAGTTTTCACATAAATAAATTAAGCAAAAAAAATATCTTTAATTACAGAATGAAGAAAATTGCTGCATTTGATGAAAGATTGTTTATTCAGCACTGACAAGCGCAGCCTAATGAATGTGAGAGTGCCAGATTTGTTCTCACTGGAGATGAAGTCTTGCTTTTTGTTTCCACAGAGACTGTAGAAGCATTTATTTTCCCTCTGACCCTGGCTGACTGACTGAGCTAGTCACACTGAATTGTGCAATTCTAGATATGAAAAAGCATTTGTGTACAACACGAGAAAGAAAAATGTATTTTGAAATTTGTACTAAGAGGCAGGATTCATAATTATTCATCACTACGTCTAGATAATTATTTTATGCAAGGACAAACAAAGAGGTTTTTGGTAGCTATAGTCATAGTTCACATTTTGCATGGAAAGACTGGAGGCAAATAATAATGATTAGTACAGCTAAGCATAGTTTAAAAGGCCCTGAATTAGCTAATGTGTCACATGAAAATGAACTTTTATTGACAGATTCTTGGTCTAACGTACAGCAGTGGTAAAGAAGGTTAATAGAAAACTGGCTTATCACAAGCAAAGGATATTAAATGTATTGTTGCATGATTCTAAAAAACCCCAAGGAAACCACGTTTGAACTGTAGCATCCTATTTTGGCCAGCTTACTTGAAGACAGACAGAATTAGGTTGGTGAGAGTACAGCATCAGAAACAAAGATGATGAATGGAGAAATAGGGTTTAAATATCAAGAGAGAAAAAAAGTAGGATTTATTCGGTCTTGAGAGAAGATGATTAAGAGGAGACACGACTGAAGTATTTATAATAGCCATGGGTAATAAAAATTAAGCTCAGTGACTCATTTTTAGACTCCTGGGCAGACTGCAACTAAAGGCAACAAGAGTAAAAGGGAATTGATACAGGACAAATTTAACAATACATTTCACAGATAGAAGAGTGAATAGGTGAAATAATGTTGCATTACTATATTTAAACAAAAGCTGAGTGTATAGAATTGCGTTCTAGGGAATAACCACATCATCTGGAAGAAGCTTCTCAGAAGCATCTTTTGTAATAGCTGGAACATATATTATAATTTCCAGCAGTAAGAAACAAAAACATTTGCAACATCTCCTTTATAGTACAATGAAGATAATTGCACTACTTCTTTCATACTGCTCTTCCTTCAGAATAATCTGATTTACGGAGAAATCACAAAAGCATTACAATAATGCAACAGGATAGGTAAACATACCCTTTACCTAAAAAGGAAAGTTCCAACTGCTAAACCAACCCACCTACAGTTGCAGAATTAAACACTGTCAATCAGGATGAGAACTGGGAGTTCTCAGTATTCATCAGATACACTCTTCTCTCCATACACACTTTTAAAGACATTTATTTTGTCTTTGCTACCACAAAAGAGGCGGTTTTATTGCTCTGCTCTAAAAGTCAACTTGATTATTCTTTCAGCTACTTGGTACTGTCCTCCTCAGTACCCCGCTATTGCGCAATAGAAAGCATCCATATGCTCAAGGCAGATTGATTTAGCATGTCTAAACGTCAGATTACAAACCTGACTAAACGCAAACTAGGAAGAAAATAAAAAATAACAAATCATACCAGATCCTAGACTAAGTGGCACCATCAAATATATAGAAGGCAGTGAGAATACAAACCACACACACAGTTGCTCCTTATGATGCTCTTCTCCTTTGCCTTTAATCTTTCAGCTAATTTCTATTTCTGCACATAAGGACCCAGCAAAAGAACCTCTAGAGGCTAAGGGCCTGACTCTGATCTCAGCATCCCTGAGCACAGCAGCATTACTCCTGCCTCGTGATATTAAAGATCACGATGGTTCCTTGAACTCACACTCACCTGTGCAACACTACATCATTCCCTTTGAACTGCTTAAATATCCAAACAATAAAAATGCAGCTTGCTTTGATCAGGCTTTTCACTCAAGTTTCAAGACTAGGAGAAGCAGGACATAGTGATTATCTATGATTCATGGAGTGACAAATGACCTTGGAGACCTCTGCATGGAAAAATGAGATCCTACGAAGGTTTTTTACACGCTGTGGGGTGCAACCTCCCTGCCTCAGGAGTTTCACAGCAGTTTTGAAGGGATTAAAACAAAGAACCGCCTCCATAACTAAGCCAGCTAAAAGTTTAATTAAATACAATTGCTTGCTGCGCTTCCCTTCTCCAAACAGCCTCATGCATATTCATCACTGTAATTACAGCAGCAAAAAAACTCCACAACTAATTATGCCACACGTCTCATCTTCTGTATGCCTGGAATTTTTTACATAATTACTACTGAAATTAATTGCAAGTTAGTTAATTTTGCACTTTGTCCTTTCAAGCTTAATTGAAAATTAAAATTTTTCAAACCAAGCCATTCTTGTAAGCATGGTGCTTTTACCTCTGATGGTGCCGTACACCAAAACACTCTTCTAATTGCTTTTAGTAACATAATGTAGTATAGAGTACTGTAAACTTTACCATTTAAAGTAAGAGCCTGCTGCCCTAATATATATTTACCGTATGCTTCTTAGTTGCATACTGCTCAAAGAACATTCAACCTGCCCACTGCCACTTGCCATCCCCCCCAGTCCATCTGCACGCCATCCCCTGAGCCAGGAGCTGCCCCGTCAGTGCCACGGTTAGTTTATATCAAGCTCAAAGCTGGAATTTTTTTGACTGTGGTTCAAATATTACGTCTAATATTTCAAGGGCAACTAATCATTTTGGATGTCCAGTTCAACAAGAGAATCTCAAAAAAGGTATCAAACATTTCTTCCCTTGGGAGGTCGGGGAAGGGAAAGAATCAAATAGGAAAGCCAAATTTCAACTTTGCTTAGAAAAATAATTTACTGAAAAATTTTGACTTTGCCTTGAAAAATAATTGTCCGGGACACACACTCAACATACGATATCGATATCAGCTTTTATAATAGCTTAACTAAAATAATTCACTAAGAAAAAACAAACGACAAAAAAGTCAACCTATCTACTTTTATTACTTTCTCCAGCCTTATTCTGAAGCTTCAGTCGGGCTGGGTTTGATCAAATTTAAGCTTTTTCTTCGGTCATAAAACAACTTGTGAATGTCTAATCAGGAGATTTTCAAAAGGACAAGGCAAGTCTGCAAACAAAGCACTTGTTCCTTACTCCTCCACAGTCTCTGTAAGCCATTTACTGAACTCCATGGGTAAATTTTCTGTTATAATCTTTCAAGACTTCACTACAGGAGCTCGGGGAGGATGAGCTCAATAGCAGAAGGCACGCTGTCTCCATCAGAAAGCAAATTGCTCTGAAAAGCATGGCTTAGCAACAGCCCCATAAGCAAGACATCATTACGTAAAGAGAATAAAGTAATTTTATCAGTTTTGCAATTCTGCAAAAATTCCTCTTGCTCCAATAGGGCAAACGATCCGTCCACAGTGAAACGGTGGCAACGATCTATACTGCAGGCTATCCTGCTAGGAATGGAATTAATCATTACTGATAACTTTTCTTTTAGTTCTCAAGGGTGAAAACTACTGTCACCAAAAAGCAAAAGGCTGAAAAGGAACACCTCAGATACAGTACGATGGCAATAAAGATCTCACCAAAAAAAAAAAAAACCAACAACCTGATAATAGTAACCTCATATACAGTAAATCTGTGGCCCTTAGCACCTTGTTGCAACAAAAATCAGATCCCAGGCAGTGGGAAGCTGCCTCTTACAGCATGTGTCAATAGTGATAAAGTCTTGAGCAAATATGTTGAATGGCAGGGCATATGGTTAGAGCAGCCATGGACCCTGACTACAGCAAGAGACAAAAGTGTTTTCATCAAGTCAGGAAGACACTATGGTGACTACATCGCGAGAGCTGTCATTATAGCGAAGGTGGAACCTTAATGGCCAAAAGGAATTCCCTGATTTAAAACTCCTGAGTCTACAGCAAATAATGAGCTCCCAGGGTGTGTGGGGAGTAATTAAAATGGTAATTAAAAAGAAAAGCATTGAAAGTCAAGAGCCCAAGAATGCCAAAAAAGCACTTTCAGTAAGCGTCGTTAAGAGCTACAGTTAGTGATCCCTCACCAGTAACGCAAATGAATACGGTATTTGTTCTGTCTCTGTAGCCTAAGAGCTGTTGAACCTGTGATCCGTGTGTGCGTTAACCAGGAGGTTCTGAATAAAGTAGACCCTTTACAACTTCTAAAATTGCAAAGTTCTCTGGAATCAAGTCCAATATTTTCTTTTTTTTTCATTCTGCTAATGGTTAGCGATAGTGTTACACAGACATACGCACAAAAACACAATCAATGGCTGGGTGTGAAATCCTTCCAATTTTTATATACTCTGCATCTTTCATCTAATGAGTCTTCTGTGCCCCTATTCAGAATCCGTAAAATACATGCTAAGAACATTCCAAGCTAGTACTTATTTTCCAAAGGTTTCCCCTTGCATAACTAAATAGACTAAGACTCATTTTGAAAACCTCAGGGAAAAAAAAGAAAGAAAAATCAGACGTCAGCCCAGCAAATGTTGACTGTCATTTATCTCAACTACGCACCATAGTACTTCCACTTTAATTAAATATCAAATCGGTCAAGTAGGTATGCAGATTTAATTACTGCTGCAGTTTAAAATGAGCTTGTTTCCCCTTGAGACCGGTGAAGGTTAGCGGAATGACCTCAGTCTAATGGAAAATCCTCAGTTTGGCAAGTCAGTGGACACGGGAATTTGTCCCCACAGGCACAGTTTAAATATCATTCTCAGCAATGCACTGCTCCCAAAGAAGTACTGGTCTAACGTGGTTAATTCAAATATACCTGAGATCTATGACATCTGAACACCTGATGGAAATAAATGAACAGGACAATTGTAGGGAAATGGCTTGTTCAGAGTTAGCTTTGTCACTTCAGTAAGAGTCGGCTCAATGACAGAAATCCTGTAGCACTCTCAGTTTTGACTGAGATCTTCTCTGCCTTTGTATTCTAACCAACCAGAGCCAGGGGGCCAATCACACCAAGTGGAACAGCCAAAGCTCTTGGAGGGGATGGTGGATACTGCAGCAGAGAGGAAAAAGAAGAGGGAATTGAGGGAATAACTTCAAGACAGAAGAGAGAACGGAGGCAACTAAGGGACAGAAATGTCTTAAGGCACGCAGCATCCTTACAAAAGATGTTTCCCATCAGAAATTCTGAATGAGGATTGTCACTCAAGTGGAGTAAACGCAGACCTTTCTGTTCACATCAGGGGCTTGAAAGGGACCAAAACCACAACCAGCACAACGTCTCTCCTCACACACATCCTAAAGGGACTTCTAGGCTGGCTGTCAGAAACCTGAAACCCACCTCACTAATTTCTAATCCTCTGTAAAAGAAAAAGCTATGTGAGTATCCATTATTTTTCTGCAGCAACATCTGGGACCAAGAATCTCAAAAACCTCTGTATCAGATGCTCAGAACCAGAATCATGGTCTCCAAAACCAAAGTATTCCATGAAAAGCAGACAGCAACTGAGAAAGTATTTCAAAATATATTCTTCTCACATTTAAAAACTACAGATGTTTCTGAGTATCTTTATAAACCTACTCTAATACTCTGTCTAGACAAAACAAAAAAAAAAAAACAACATATTACATACAACATGTGACATTTTCTACATCTCCTGTGGGATGTCAACCAACAGATCAGGTTCTGCAGACTCAGAAAAACTGCATAATTTTGAAATTCACTTGCCAAACTTCAGTAAAGGAGGGCTTTCCTGCACTTGGTAATTAAACCACAATGCTTTAAGAAAAAGTAGCAGGTGACTCTACCCAGGACAATAATTAAACCAGGTCAGAAGTAACAATCTGCAGATAAGAAGGGGAAATCAATGACAACTTCTGTGTTGCATGCTCTTTTTAATACTGCATCTCACACAAGGACTTTCAGCTTGACGCTCCTTGTACAGAACAAATATTTTACATGTTCTTCACTGCATCTTAATTCTGTAACAGAACTGCAGCATTATGACATTTAACAGAGAAGCAGAATTTTCCTCTTCTCTTTCACCAGCATCTGATAGCAAAGTACTGGGGCTGTGTGTACTACACTTATCAAGTGAGTTCAAATCCAGCTACTGAGCTTACCTGGGCAGCAGGCTGCGGCCTAGCAACAAGAGGTTCACCTGGAAAGTGGGAGATGCCAATTCCAATCTCTTGTCTCTTGCTTTTCTATACAGTGCAGTATGTAAATACATAAGGGCATACTTGAGGCAGAGAACAGAACATAGTGCTGCCTCCTCCAAGCCACCTTTGCAGCATATTGCCTTCTGCCCAAGGACCCTCAAATCCTCTCCCACAAAGGAGAAAACTGATGGAATTTTTTACTTGAAGCCATACTGCTAACTGTTCTAAAGCACTGTGGTTTTAATCACCTTAGGATGAGGGCAGCAAGGTGTTTCATACCCTTGGACAAAAATTTGACCGTGACAGCGGATGAAAGGAAAATCAGCTTATCCTGGTTCTTTCTGAGGCAAGTGGATGCAAATGCTCCATTTCTGGTGGAACTCAATCCTGTTTGTGCCTGTCAGTCCTCTACCTTTGGGAAGCTCTGGTAAACAAACTCCTGCTGGGAGCAGCCCAATCAGACAGAGGTGTGAAGCAGATGACAAACTGCTCTGCTGTGCCCGAATGGAAGCAGAGCACTTCACCTGCATTAACCTATGCAGATTTTTAATATATTTTTTTAAAACAACTACTTGCCACACCTCAATGGCAAAGACTTTTCAGACATGCATCCTACACACCCTCTTGTCTCCACCACTATCAGGCTGTCCCTGAAACAGGGACAGATCTACAACAAACTTTCTGTCTGTGCCTTTGGCATAGTTTCTACACATAATTCTTCATTTGCTTACTAGCTGCTCACTGTTTCTCTGCTAACTGGATATGAAGTATTTCACTTAATGAACTGTACATCTTTATTTAATGATCCATTATACTGCACTGCGTTTTTTTTTTTATAACGGGCTGGCTGAAAAAGAAATTCCTGCGCTGCACAACCCAAGGCTAACACTTTTTAAACTAAGAGAAACATCCCTCAATCTGAAGCCCAAGAGGCCATTTTTATCTCTTCTATTTACTTATACTCAGTGAATGCATGCACAAAGTGCAGGCATCTGCCATAGCAATAGACTCAGCGCTGGGGCTTCTGGTGTACGATAAACATTTTAAATACTAGAAGTAAACGCTTTCTTTTCCCGCAGAGGCAAGCTGCTATTCATTCCTCCATTGTATGCTGCGCTTTTTTAACAGTTCAAGAGGTCAAGTCAATAAGCCCTACCCCAGACTGTATGGTATAGAAAAAATAAAAAATTGTCCTAGGAAGATGCAAACAAGTGCTTTCCCTTGTCTAGAAAGATATTCCAATCTAGGTTGAAACTAGGTTGATACAGACATACACACTGGAAGTCCACTATTTATTACTTAAGAGCATTTTGGCAGGAAGAAAATGTGTTCCAGTAACAAAGGCACATGCATATAACGCAGCCTTGACAGCATGTTCCTTTTGAGTTTTCACTTTTGTTTGCTCCGGTCAAACAATTAACCTGCTCTGCCGGCTATAAAGCAACTTTCTCTCCCTTCTAGTTAGTACAGCATTAAAAAATCTGCACTCTTCTGCGGGACACCTAGAGCTGCTGTCCAAGCTTACTGTTCTGCCTCAGGGTTATGCTGCGCATTTCAAATCGGAAAGCGTTTAAGCTAAAAGTAAGTCTTAAGTTTATGATCCTGTTGGTTTTTAAAAGCCAATGATATGCGCCGCTTACAGCAAACTGCAAGCCTGGTGGGAGGCATTTTAATTAATACAATTTGTTCAAAAGGAAAACAAACGTAATTCCCCCTCATCTGTCAGCCAGCTGTACTGCAATCTGAATGCAAGGAATGAAGAACAATAAAAGCAAGGCTGTGCGAATAATCAAGACAGAACTGGGGCTTGATAAAGAACAGTACAAATATAAGTCAATTTCACCAAGTCTTAGATAGGAAGATTTGAGTTTTGTAACGTCTACTCTTTGACAGCTTTACATTTTAAGCAACTTATCCGGTTTCAGGTTAATCTTTCCTAACAGAGATTAGCAATTTTCAAATAATCTTCTCCAAGGAATGTTCTTTAATTGTACCACACCATGCTCTACACTGTGAGAGCTCACAAGTTCAGGCAGAAAAGAAAAGCATGGAAGCAAATGGGGGAAAGAACAAAGACAAGAGTTTCTATAGCAGAAGCGGCTGTGAGAATTCCTTCTCAGCCCCTGAAGACAAACTCACTCCAATCAGGGGCCTCCAATTAGCCACTAATCTGATACTGATTTTAATCTCATTTACACAATATTCATTACAGCAATACCGGATGATTTGTTATCCATTTCAAATGGAGCACATTACACTGAACTAAGGTCCTTAACCTTTTGACAATCCTAATATTGAGTCCCCTAAGGCAACGAGTCCTGGAGAATTCATCTCAGTGACATCCACAAAGCAATTTAAACTACTAATGCATTTCTTTTTTTTTTTTTAAATTAGAGCAACAGCAACAACAAAAAAATCTCAGGACCAGTCGCCAAGTTCTCATAATAAATATCGTCACACTGATCAGCATTTGGTAAGAGTTTCATGTTCCAGTATTATTCACACTGAACTTCAAAGATTTGCTGAGGCTCAAAATGAGACAGACATTCATTTTTCAGATTTCTGCGACTGTAAGTTTATTAAGATACAGTGCTGTTGAAGTAAGACAGCCTCCATCTGAACGTGGTACCAATTTTGTAGCCTAGAGGTTAGCTAATAGTCCCCAGATTGGACATGGGTATGACAACAGAGAGACTTTGGTAAAAATCAATCCAGATAATGGAAGGGAAGCAGATTCTTTCCTTCCTGCTGTGATCAGGTGATCCAAGAGCTGCCAACCAAATATTTAAGGTGAGGTATATAGACGTGCGATGAGTCTATACCATTCCAGCAGCAATGAATTATTAGACATGTCTTCACACACACAAACCTGCACAGTTCCATTTACCTTTGCCTTAGGGCTCCATTTTTGCAACGCCCAAGGCTTGTTTCTATCTTGATCAATGTTTAATTTTGGAAGAAAGAGGAAAAGATTCATCCAGTTCTTCTCTATCTATTCTTCTTCTTCTTCACGGCATACAATTTCCTTAGCCCATTGAAAGAGTGACTGAAGAGAGGTAGTATCAAGGTCCTTTTTCTCAGCACATCTCCCCTCAAAATAAAGGGGTGTTATTGCATGCAGCTCTCCTAATTTAACTAAAGTACAAGAAAATTGTGGGGTACTGAGGAACACTGTGAGTTTGCTTACAAAGAAAACCATTAAGTTCAGCATTAGCAAAATCTTTTTTATTGTTTCTCCCTCTTTTTCCAAATCTCTACAGTCACTAAAATGAATTCATGCAAATCTCTCTACGTTAAATCACAGTCATTTGAAAGTGTGTCCACCATGCAGAAGCACAGCAGTAGATAACTACCTTATTGTTCCATTTTAGTAACTGTTCCAATCTCTGTTCTCACTTGGCCTTTTCTGTTTAGAAAATCATACTCTAAGGTAGTGACCTCTTCACCTCATACAGTGTTCTGACCCGGTTTGCTGAATTTTCCATTGTCTGGCCTCTTCTTCGAGCTTACAATTTAAAGTAGTAGAGATTGTATACAGGTCACTCTGAAAATAATGCCTCCTATTTATTTCCATGGAAACTACAACAGATATAAAGAGCACAACAACACTAAGTGATGTAGCTGATAATTTGCTCTAAACCAATATTTTTCAACATAGTCATCACCATTAGCTATGCATTTTTGCCAGTGATGATCAAGAGCTCCTATTTCATGGAGTGATAGCTGTGCAAGAACATGACTTGTCTTTCATGCCGCTGCTGCCACTGCTAAAATGCATCACCCACCACCTCACTGTGCTCACATCCACTGGCTGGTCTCCATCAATGCTCAGCAAGCATTGATGAAATGTTAATGGGTACCATTTCTTCTCCTCATGGAGGAATTCAATGACACAGCTTTGCTTCGTATACACTTCCATGCCAGACACCATTTTATCAGATTACCCCACTGCTGCCATCCTTCACACAGCAACAAAATTGAACAAATACTGGTCGGATGGTTTACGCTCTACTGCCACACCACCAACATCTGCCTCTGACATCACAGGCCAACATAATTAAAAAAAAAAAGGCGTTACTTTTGGAGCAGCCCTCCATCACATTTATTCGACACTGAATAACTGACAGGTTACAAAACGATCAACGGCAAATTTGGGTAACTTGCGGACTTGAATAGAAGCAGCTTAGTAAATTGCACTGAATATGGAATTCACATCAGTGAACTGCATATCTCAAATGGTTTACATGATGTGTTTTATATACTAATGCTCTTCAGTATTTACAGAGGCATATACATTTCAGAAGTGCCTTCAGAACAGAAAGAGCCTTTTCATTCTAATTGCTGCAAAGTATCCTTTCAGACTCAAACTTTTGTAGGTGCCAGAACAAAATAGCATCCTCTCGCACATAGATTAGAAACACAGTTGGGAAACAGGAGCTGATCTTTGTGGAGCTGAATTGACAGTGAGAAGGAATAACTTCTCAGACACACAGCCTTCACACCATCACAACATCAAGCAGTGAGTCTGATCCCTGGGACCTCCACAATCTTTGCATTACCCTCCACAAACTTCAAGGCCCTTGTTCCAAGGGAGTTTTACCTTAAGGGAAACAGGCCAGCAGGTACACAAACTACATGAACATGATCATTCTCAGCTGACCAGAGATGGGCTGAAGAGATGGGATCAGGAAAGACATGACCTCCCATCAGAGGGCTTGAGCACCTTTCCTATGAAGAAAGGTTGAGGGAGCTCGTTTGCTCAGCCTGGAGAAGAGAAGGTTCCAGGGAGACATCACTGCAGCCTTTCAGTATCTACAGGAACTTCTTACAAGCATATGTAGTGACAGGACAAGGGGTAACAGCTTTAAATAAAAAGAGTGGAGATTTAGATTAGATATAAGAAATTATTTACTGTGAGGTGGTAAGGTACTGGCACAGCTCCCCAGAGGAGCTGTGGATGCCCCATCCCTGGAGGTATTCAAGGCCAGGCTGGAAGGGGCCCCAGGCGGTCTGATCTAGCGGGTGATAATCCTACCCCATGGCAGGGGGTTGGAGCTCAGTGATCTCTACAGCCCCTTCCAACCTAAGCTGTTCTATGAAAATCATTCTGGAGAAGGCTAGACATTTCTTTCTGCTCTTAATTACAGTGAGATTCTTCCTCTGGTCCTGTACGAAATCAAAACCAATATTTTCAAATTAAAAAAAAAACAAAACAAAATACATTGCATTCTCTGTGCTTGTGTTTATTTCATATTTTGTCCCTTCCCCACTGATTTACAGCTAAAATTTCTCTTTTTCTATATCACTGACTTCTACGAAGAGATGCCCTGAATACTGCAAAAATACTGCTAGTGCATCCTGTTATTTCAGCTAACAGGTATTCTTCTCTTCAAGAAGCATGGTGGATTTAATTAATAAAGGCAATCTTTCAAAGAGCTTTAGTCTGCCTTCCTAACACACACCAACCTTAAAATGAACAAACAAACCAAAAGCAAAAATCAATTAAATGCAAAAACCGAAAGACTATGATGAAAACTAAGAATAAAAACATCCAGACTTATTAAAACTATATGCCAAGATTAGCACAAGGATACCTAAGCTCTTCAGCCTCTTCAGACAGAGGAACTGATAAATCTCCCACCAGTGAAAGCAAACAATGAGATAACTGATAAACTCCCCTTTGTCATTACACACTTGCATGGTGAAAGCAAGAGAGACTAAACTATGTTCTGATATTATGATACTTACATTTACCAAACTGTAGGATATTAAATGGAAAGGTATAAAAACAAAATGGGATAAGAGAGCGTAGATTCTTGTATTTTACTAGATAAGAATAAAAACCAGAGATCAAAGGCAGTATTCTGAGATCAGAATATAGATATATACTTAGCAAATATCCTTGCCTCCACTTTTTTTGTCCCCATACAACTCTAACATGTTAGCTTCTAGGAACTTGACAGTGAATTGGGTCTTCTGTACTAAACTGCCTCCTAATTTCTCAAGGGGATTAACAAGGGATAAATAAGTAATGCTTAAAAACAAAGATAAAAAGGTTAGCATCAGACTGTATTGATCAGAAAGGGAACTACATCTTTTTCTGCACTTCAAAGAGCTGAGTGATGCCAGTGACTCCAAATACAGAAAGAGCCCCTCTCACACATGCAGCAGTTAACAACAACTCTCTTTATCAAAACTTTGCTACACAAAATGCTATCTTCCGGGAAACTCCACACAGGCAAGTTAACGAAATTAACACCTAGCCTTTCCAAGTGTATACCCTAAAGAGACATGAATTCCCAACTTGTAGTTCATTAACTTCTTCATGAACAGTGTTAGAGTCAACCTGTGACAGAGTCTTCCTGCCCTGCTGGATACTAGAAGCCCAGGCATTAATGCTCAGACAGCAAAATGCATTTGATGGCCATTTTAAAACCACTGGCACAAACACATCCAGATTTCAATGCAAGATATTACCATCATTCATTAAAAAAAAAAAAACAAAAAAAAAAATTTTTCTCATTTCTGAGAAGTCTTGGTCTATTTTGATGGTAATGTCTTGCTTTGCAGCTTGTGTAGATAATACAGAACATGCCACTGAAGCGGACAGAGATATAATCTTTCAGTAAACAGGTAACTCACTGCAAGATGAGGATATCGCATTAGGGTGCAAACAATGTTAGCAGAACAGCGTGCCTAGGAGATTTTCCCTCGGTCAGCACAGAGTTGTCTGCCTACCTGCAACAGAGTTGCATTTCTTTTTTTTTCCCCTATTTTTTAATTACTTGAAATTACAGCTACTCTTTCAAGCTTAAAATTGCATAAATGAGTCCCCTCCTCTCCAAAAGCTTGTAAGAGCCCTTATGGACAGAGACAAAACTATTTTGCATGTATGCAGTCAAAAATAAGTCAGTCATGATGGTTACAAGCAGTAAGAGATATTCAATATATCTGCAAATGGCAACAAACAAAACTGTTTTCTACTAACATATCAGTATGGTGATTAAAAATAATTTATGGTGCCTTTTGAATTTCATTTGATATTTGAACTGTAATTCAAATAATAAATCTTTTAAGTGCCCATGATGAGATGTATACAACATGTTTATCACCTGTCATTTTTTCCTAACAGTTAGGAAAGGAATGCAAATGCAGTGATGTTACGTCTAAAAACACAGCTCTGTTTCTCTAGACCATGCAGGTGATATGTGCACGTAAAGCAGCACAGCCACAGTCTTACAAACATTAAGTGCAAGTCTGCTGAAGACCTGCATCACAGCAATCGATCAACTTTGAGAGAGAAGCCCCACTCCTTAAAGAGAACAATGATCAAAACATTGTAGTAGTTGATAAAGGCTGGATTTTGCTATGGTAGAAAGCGTAAGTGCTCATACTGCTGCAGCAGAACAACAGCTTCCCACAGCTGCATACGACCGAGCTGCATACAGCCGAGCATTAGTACAGCTTGTACTGCCCAACCCACTTCAGAGCTGTGGATGCGCACATAGCTTTCAGGAACAACTCTTCTCTTTCCCTTTTCTAACAAAAGTTTAGAAGAAAAAGTGTTAGTGGGTTGGCAGGTCTATGCTTTGCTTGCATCTTTGGCGGACAGTGCAAATGTCACCCTTGCTTTTGCTGACTTCTGTCATTTGACAAATACTGAATAAGTACAGCAACACAGGGATTCAGAGACATTAATAAATCTGGGATATATAGAGTATTCATCCCTCAACGAACAGCTAGAGATGAGTACCAAGCAAATGTGAGTCAACCCTAGGATACATTGGTTTTGGTTTCCCGGCACAGTGTTAAAAATCCATACTAATTAGACTTCTGTAGCTCTTGTGACCTAGGAAAAAGTCTTTAACCATCAACAAAACATTTATGTGAAATCCAAGCATGTCCCTGGGAGATGAAGCAGCTCTACTCCCGTTTTAAAAATTGGGAAGGAAAAAAAAAATATCAAGGCAGAAACTTGCTGTAAGTCGCATAGTAGGACCATGGATGATCAAGGAATTGCATTCTGCGTTCAATCTCTCTACCCTTTGATTAGGATGGCCCAAGCAGCAAGGACGCTTTCTTTGATCTATACCTTTATGATCTGTGGTGACAATTAGAGCTATGCCAGGAAGCCTACTGACAGTTCATCCCTATATTTATACTCTAGCTACAATAGCAGGAAAGTATTTTTTTATTTAAAAATGTCATCTTCCTTGCAAAATCAGCTGCCAACAGCGTGGATCCTCTTTTATCAACACTGAGGAGCTGAGCACCAAGGCAGACCTCCCCAAACACAGCCAGTAAGCACTCCAAGCCCCACCGCCAGGTGGGCAAGTGCTGAACCTCACAACAGGCTCTGTGCCTCCTTTGAAAGGAGACTTTGTTGAGCTAAGCTCCACTGTACTCCTTAGGAATGCTTCCTGCCACAAAGAGCCTGCTCTACCATGGAGGATCATTACCATATCAGTACAGCAGCAGATGAGCAGAAAACACATCAGTGACACCCTGTTCTGTGCATCAACAGAGCAAATGGCTGCACTGGCAGAAGAAGCAGAGATGTTCTCATCTACGCTGTCACTGGTCTAAACCACAAACCACGACAAATGCAGAAACCATCATGGACAGGAGAATTAGGGACAAATAACTGGCATTACATCATCGCTCTTTACATCTCTGAGGGTTAGGAAGGTTCTTGTTTTTAAGAAAGAAGGACCACTTGAGATCAGTACAGCAGTAAATGAAACATGCAGGGAATATCTGCTCACCTACATGGCTTCGATACCCTTTCCAGACTAGACAGATTTGGCAGAGCAGCTGTATCCCCAGTGCAGCTCCCAGAGATGCAGGCAGTACTATGAAATCAAAACCACATTAGCCATATCACACAAAGTGCTAGTCAGGAATAAAACTCACTACAGTGAGGAAATTAATTGAAAACGAGCAAGTGACTGGGTCTGAAGACACCACAGACAGGGTTGGGGAGGGATCACCTGGCCTCCTTCAGCTGACTAAATGCTGTGTTACAGCCAACAAACCTGGTTGTGTGGGTGCTGCTGGCTGCCCCAACAGCACACAGACCCCGAACGGATGATTCTGGAGTCACAGACTCAGACCAGCCTGGGAAAAGATGGGTTACAAGACAAGTGTTTAACATTCATACCTCATCCAGGGGAATATGCACATAATCAGAGCTACAAAATTTGTACGCAGTTATGCCAACACATGCTAGGAACTAATAGTGTCAAAGGGTGCAGACACAACAAGCTGAATGTTAACCTGACGTAATTTCACCCCCATCCCACCTGCCCCACACCCATCAGAAGAAAAAAAAAACCCACACAAAAAAACCCTAAAAATATTTAGGAGTGCATTCTCTGGATCATTAACAATGTCTACAAATATCCTTAGTCAGCAGCTTTCCTTGACACAAGAGATCCATTCAAAAAGGCAAGTCAGCCTCCCACTAAATCCTGATCAATAGAAAATACACATGCTACAGAAACATCTTCTCTTGGCAATTTGAACAGCCAGTGCTTTGAACATTTGAGCAAGCACTGTAGTAGGGGAACCAATGATTCAGTGCCACACGTCTATGGAGGTATACGAGGAGGCAGAGCACAGAAAGAAGTCTAAAAGACTAGTTAGTGTTCAAGCTGCATGTTATCGTGCCTCTCATATGCACTTTTTACATAGTTGCTCTGAAAACTCATGTAAAGTATGTGCTTCCTTTGGAAAAAGTGTCTACTTGGCATGCAAGAATCAATCACGTGATTAATAGACAGAAACAGAATGCCCTGAATGCATCTAATTATAGTAATGGGAACCAGAAGGGAAAACATCCTCTGGAGTGACAGAGGAGATGGCAAGTTATTCCGATAGGAAATCAACCCCATTATTCCAGAGTTTTCTACATGTGGCCCAAAGAAAAATGATCTTCCCTTTGTTGTAGTATTTTAAACATAAACCAAACTCACCATTTATGTGATGCCATTGGTAGCAAAACAGAAGCCATAAGTACAGATGGTGTAACCCTGCATGGCACAAATATATTGAAGATTGGTAGCACAGTCACACACAGCGTGACATCACCACATACAGTCACACACAGTGTGACTACAACACACCAGAAAAGCCTAGCCAAAACAGAACCAAAAGATTTCTTTACATTTAAAACACATCGATGGTTGGGAAAGATGACCTTAGAGGACTTTTTCAACCTTAATGATTCTGTGATTCAATGATCAGCTGCAGGACTGGTACTAGCAGAGTAGTGCTCAAACCACACTGCCATAAAGGCACTGCAGAGATTATTTTGAGTAATCATTGAGGTAGTGCACCATTCTGTAAGCCTGAAGCCTTCTCCTTGCACTGCAGAGCTACATACACACATGAAAATGAAAGGATTTCTGTCTTAAAAAAACAGACAGTTAATTCTACTTACACGTCACTTACTAAATACAAAAATCAAACTACAAGTTTTCTAGTGCTAAAAAGTCCTATTTTCCATTTTCATGGCTTAACAGACGTGTGGAAGATGGCTCTTCACTGACAAACAAAACTCTCTAACAAAAACCTCACCTCCCATACACAGCAACCATCCCACTTACGGGTACTGGATTTTTGGTGGTGGTGAGTTTGTTTGTTTAAAAAAACCTCAAGATTGCTATTGTTAAAGCAGGACATCATCCACTGCAAACTCCAAACTCGTAATTCATGCTCTAAACAACAAACAACCTTTTAAGGTTAAAGACACATTAACTAACAAGTCTTGAAGTACAGCCTTGAACCACCTGCCTATTCAATCCCCTTCCTCACTGTGAAAGGCTAAAAGGAATTTATTTTCCCAGAAGGATGGGGTAAGTCTGTGTACATTATCTCCAAAGCATCCGACAGCATTCATAAGAGGTAATTTTGGTACCACGCTGCAACTTCACAGGAGCACACTGCTCTGCCAATGCAAACAAACCCTGCTGGACCCATGGTTCAGCTCAACTGCCACCTCCTGCCCACAGCCACAGTGCCCAGCAGCACCATCCCACCACAGCTCAGCCACAGCATACCCACGCAGGGAGCCCAAATCTTGTCTTTCAAGTTGCTGTCGACGCTGTTGAAATGCGCCACATTTAAATGTTCAGCAAACAGTGATGTATGTCAATGGGTGCAATTTTTTCAGTGCCACACCTTTGTTTCATGCTTACTTCCATGTCAGACACCAGCCTGTCACACTGCCCCTCTGCCGCCATCTGTCACACGGCAACAACATGTAATGAAATAGCAGCCAGAAGGTTCAACCTCTGTTGCCATAACACCAAAACCCACCTCTGAAGTTGTTGGCCAACACAATAAAATAGGAGGCATTGCTTTTGGAGCAGCCAGGGGAGAAAAACAGCCACCTGGTAGACTTTAATGAGGCCCCTCTTCTTTTTTGGTAGGCCACCTACCTGAAGAGGGAACACCCTGCAGGAGAGCTCTGGGCATTGAGGTACTGAGGTTTTATTATTTTTCCTTAAGCCAGTCAGAGCTGCAAGTTCTTGGGAAGCAAATTCCTCTCCGTGCACTTTCTCCAGAAGCACAGCTTCACACAACACGTGCCTTTTCTTCAGGAAAACTAGCAATTAAAGCACCAATCCGCCAAGCCTCAGGACAATGCATACAATGCTGTGCATACAATGCAATGTGGGACACTGCCTCATATGGCAAACACCACTGTCAGACAGTCAGATTTGTTTGTTTTATACTGTCAAGGTGCCTCGGAGTCTTAAAGATTAATTATAAATCAAAGCAACACGACTCTCTTTCAACAGAACAGGTAGTTCTGCCTAGCTTCTGCACGATGCATCCCATGCAGCGCTCTAGACAGACACTTATTCTCATGGCAACTGCTCAAGTTAAAATAATAACAATAATAATGCATTTACATAATGAGATTGTGAGATAAACTCCTGGAAACCAAGGATGTCAGAGTTAACCGTCAGCTCTTTGTCAGTGCTAATGATGTGCACACTGGTGCGTCTGTGAGTGGGCAACAATCATCTGCAAAATGAAAAAACCGCATTAGCATTACATTTTGAATTTTCTATGTCTTGCTTGGGTTGCACATTTAATTACTTTTTAATACAGCCTTCTTGTCCATCTTCTGGAAAGGAAAAAAATGAGCGTTGTGAAAAACGAAATGTATCCGCAGAACTTCATTGCTTAAGCCAAGTAATTATTGAAGCTGCTATAGTGTTTTGAAACCTGCACCTCGAGTAATCAAACACTGCGTTAAAGAAGCTGTTCATGATATCTGTGAATGCAGTTGCCACAGCAATTTGTTCTCAGGCTATTAGCTTGCTGGGTCTTGTGAGTCAAAAATACGATTAGGGCAAATGAGTCTTCTGAGGTGCATGTGACGGTATGAAGAGAGCAAGAATGGGAAGGAAAAAAAACAACACTACTGCAAACAGTAGAAATAGGAATTCAGCAAGTTACACGCCTACTTCTATGGGAACACAGCCTCACCATTGCACTAGAAGGTTCTTCCCTTTCTGAATGGAAAAATACCTTTCTAACAAGCAGCAACAACAGCAAGTTTTAGGAGAAGCTCAGGTGGGTAAGAAACAAGGCAAAGACTCTCAGGGAATTCAGTATTTGGCCAAAGAGTTCCACCTACCTACCTGGCTGAACTCTCTCTGATAACTTCTGATGCCCACACACCCACAGCTTTAGAAGCTTCTGCTTAACATTCCAGTATATAGTGCCAGTAATTACACATTTGTTAAAATCCATCAGCTGCTCACCAGCTGCACCGAGATGAAGCAATGAAACGCAGAGCTGAGAGCTGCAGGGATAGGCACAGCTCCGGGTTGGGGAGACAGGTCTGTGCCCACCCCAGGCTCTGGGCAGGTGCCCATTTTCCTTTGGGCAGCATATGGGGGGTGCACACAGCCCATTAATGTGCTGATCCGGTAAAGCAAGCAGCATTCCCTCCAGCTTTCTCCATTCTCCTGGCTATAAAAGGCTCAGCAATGTGGCACCAAGTCTTCTTGACACTTTCAAATGTAGCTTGTGGGCCTATCTGCAAAAATGGGATCTGATGAGATGGCCTGAAAGCAAAACAAATGCCAGCAGGTAGCTTCACTTCTGGAGAATATGACAGCTCACTTGCACAGTCAAAGGAATTGCAGAAGTGGCACTTTGAAGTCTCACCAAGGAAAATATCTTTAAAATATATTAAAGAACAAAAAAGCCCAGAATATTTTCCAAGCTAATTAAGATACTTAACACTGTTCTTAAGCAGTATAAATACTTTGAAGCTGCAAATAAACTGCTCTGCAAAAGGAACTGCCAGAGAAAGAGATATTTATAACGCACTGAAGAACAAGGTCCCTAAAGTTGTATTACACTTTTTCAATGTTTTTTGTTTTTTGGTTTTTTTTTTTACAGTATTTATAAAATTACGTCAATTACATTATCCAGGTTTGAAAGAGAAACAGACAAGTCAGTAGGCAGACAGATCTAAGTGTTTCATAAGCTGGCACAGTTTCAAAGCAGTAAAAAAAAATAAAAGTTAAAAAAAAAAAAAAATCAATCAACAACAACAAAACCCCCCACGCAAACATTATCCTCCTCTTCTCCCACCCTCCAAAGGACGGTTTCCTCCTAGTCAGATCTGCTTTCTGGATCCCTCAGACAATATTTGATGAGTAAAACACGTTCCACTTTTATACAGCCTGAAAGCACCCAAGAAAACAGATACTGCCGAGTACTTGCTGGGTTTGCTGCAGAGCCAATGCCCTCACTTGCAGCACTTGGCACTGGAGCAATCCAGCAGGGAGCAATCCAGTCACTGCTGGGTGACAAGGGTCTGGGCCCTGCTCCCCTCAGCATCGCTGTGCTGGTTGCTGAAGAGAGCTCCAGCTAAGGGACAGGCAAGCAAAATGGGGAGGGGAAACACCAAACAAAGCTCCCCAGGCCCACCAGATACTCCTTAAGCCTGAAACGTCAGTAAATTACATTGGGAAGAAGAAGGCCTTAGAAATTGAAATCTAGTAAAAACAGAAAAAGGTAAATTCATCTGGACTGAGGGTGGATTCACATGATTTATTAGTCACTGACGCTGCGAGAACCACCCTAAATCAGATCCATCCACAGGGAGGGGAACTAGTGCCAAAAAAAAAAAAGAAAGAAAAAAAGAAAAAGAAACCTTATTTGAATGCTGTTTTGAGTTCCAGAGATCAAAAAAGCCTAAACAGTGTAATAAATAAACGAAGTCATAACATCTGCATCCCTCCTGTATTCATCTGAAACGATGCACCTATGCAAACACATGAGACTTGGAAAAGAAAAAAAAAATGAAATATTAAAAGCAGAGGGCAGGATGAGATTGGTACAGCACGAACTACACACAAAATACTAATGGTAAGATCCATGTTTAAAGATGAAGGCATACGGCAAGAGCTTAACGGCTCCCTAATGACAAAACGTTCCTGAATTCAGCTTGATCTCACCACTTAAAAATTATCAGGCCAGAAGACATGCCCAGCACTACCTGATTCTACCTCAGGATAAGCAGAATGTTCTTGCAAGAATTATTTAGCAAGCCCCAGCAACAACTAGTCCACAGGATGGTCATAAACACTGCCTACAGAAAGGTGTTAACACAAGGTTCACAGTACAGTTTATAGAAAGAGTAGACGCGTATCAGTGTGGCACAGAGCTCTCTTTAACCTCAACATCAGTCTTCACCCACAAGAGCTGAGATAAATCCATTCCCTGATTTGGGTTCCAAGGAAATGTAAGAACCAGAGAGTCTGTCCTGCACACAAAACAGGAGCAAGGGTAAAGGTTAAAGTCATTCTGCGTCTGCAATAAGTGACAAGCACTCCAGGCTAGTAGAAACCCAGCAACCAGGTAGCAAATGTAATACTAGAAGAGTTTGACTTAGCTTTAGAGCTGAGGTGAAGTCAGAACAGGGAAATTCATTGTGAGAACTGCAGATGAAATAATCATCCAGGAACACTGAAATCCTCACCACCTGAGGCCTTGAAGCCCACACCGCACAAAGCCTGGCAGAGCGATGCTTCACAGGGCAAACCAACTTGGCAAGCATCGGACATCATCTTTGAAGCCTCTAATGAGGAGGGCAGCAAAACAAAAGTCTGCGTGGTATCTGCTCAAATCAGTATTCTCGCAAGCAGAGAAGAGTTCTGCCTGCATTAAATAAAAAAGCACTGTAGAAAACACATCTCCTTTAAAAAAAAAAATTGCTTTTACATAAAAGGATGATGTTTTCAAATATGCCTCGGAGCACTGAATCTACTAAGACTGATGTTACTTTGCACATCTAAACAGGCACTTTGGAAAAAATCCACTGTTGTAGTTTTTGGTTTTCTCATTGAGAAACAGCCATAGCAGATAGGAGAAACATTCCCTTCTCTTTATACCAATCCCTGGAGGCACTCAAGGTCAGGTTGGATGGGGCTGTGAGCAGCCTCATCTAGTGATGGCAGCCCTGCCCACAGCAGGGGGTTGGAACTGGATGGGCTCTGAAGTCCCTTCCAAACTAAGCCATTTTATGATCCTATAATATGATTCTATGGAAAGGACAGAGGTGCTCAGCAACCTCATCATTCTGGTTCTCTCACCATATGCAAGTAGAATGAGCAAGGGTATGAAAAGAATAAAGAGGAAGAGCAAAAAGCTAAAGCAATCCCTTCAAACAGCCAAAGGAAGAGAGAGAACATGTTGGGATTGCAATTCCAGAGACAGCTGCCATATGATTAATGTAACTACTTCAGAGAGGCAGCACTGAAGCCCCTGGATGAGCAAGGAAGTGAAAGAGGCTGACTTTCTTTGTTGCTGTTCCCCATAGATGTAATCAACTCTGGAGATGGAAAAGCTTAGGGAAGAATGGCTCAGAGAACTCCACCCTGTCCCAAATGACAAAGACTTGCGGTCAAAGCCACGACAGATTTTTCTCCAACACAGTTACTGTGGATGGACAGCAGTGATGAAGGATGCAGGGTTACTGCAGCAGAAGCTGCCTTCCACCAAACTGCCAGCTCTCACTGACCCCCTCCCTTCATACAGGAGTGGGCAGCTTCAGCTAGTACAGCTCCCACTTTGTACATCAGCTGCTGTGACGTTCTGCTGCCACTTGCTTTTTGCATGTAGGAGGATAACCAACCTATCATCCGCAGTTTACACCCAAGAAGAGGATTATTAACCCAGTTCCTGTGGAAACTTCCCCCTCCAACAGATGTTTAACGCAGCAACTTCTTCCACAACTCCCCCTTCCATTGCATGAGCTCCATTCTGGTGTCCGACAGGAAAACACTGCTGCCAAAACACAGATCTAATGGCAAAAGCATCAGGGGCTGCTCCCACCCAGCAAACCGCACGCACGGAATTGCTACCTGTGTCAGAGAAACTCAAGACATATGCTATAAATCAAGGCAATAAAACATACGCAGTACAAATCATGCGGTAAAATAGGTGGGAAGAAAATTCCTGCTCTAACAGCTTTAGCACAACTGGGGTAGAAACTCCTACTCTCACCTGACTGTGACTTCCAGATACCATTAAATGTGTAGCATTAAACCTTCTGAAGTTATAAACAAGATACACACTTCTTTGCTATGAATACTGGCCCATATCAGAGAGCTGCATGAAATAAAGGAACCTTCCATCCAGCATTCTCATAGAGATTGATTTATCTCACGTTTGGGTATTGTCTTCTTTGCGGTGGTGTTTTTGGTTGGTTGGTTTTTATGTGTTTGTGTACTTGCAGCCTGGACCACTGCCCATCCCTCCAAGGTGGCACTAAAACACACAAACAACTGAGCAGAAAAGGTTCACCTGAATAGGGCATCATCATCTTGCACCATTTTAATTGCACATATGACTGAAGTCTTAAATTAGCTTAGAGTTCTTCTTGTTCATTACCTCCACAAAAGCCAAAACTAAGCACAGGAAGAATGCATGACACAACAACCAGAGACAGAAAGAAACAAGAAGGCGAGCTAACAAGAACAAGTGAGGAAAAGAGCATGATAGTTTACCAGAGGGAAGTGCAAATGTGCTGTCTCAAATGATGAATGTAGAAGCATAAAAGCATGTCCCATCCAAATGGAACTACACTGGGCTTTCTGGAAAGACTGAAGTGACATACTTTACTGATACACCAGTAAGAAAGGTACAGACCAAAAGCATTCCTGTAACTTCCTGGAAGATTGAGGTTAACTCCTTTCTCAGTGTTTTTCCTGTGTTGCTCGGTTCCCACCTCAAACAGGCCATACAGTGCACAGAGGCCTCATGCTGTGCTCCTTCTCCAGTATGGAAGGAGTTGTAGCACCTCAGTGTGTTTCCTCTGGAGCCTCCAGACATCTCTTCTTCACGTTCAAAGTCTGGAATTACAGCCAGCGTGGCCAGGAATGTACTTCCCTGAATATTTTCTTGCAATTATCAGTCATAACTAGAATCTGATTTCACACCATCACTAGCTAGTCATCAGCTTACTGGGATTTGTATATCTAAAGGTGGTGAAAAAGGTGTGCTGGAAGACAAGAGCCCAGCAGCGGCTTGTGTGAACATTCAGTGATTCAATCACACTGGTGTTGCAAGCTCAACAAAGGAACAAGATGTTGGACTCTGGAGTGCAAATGCCAGTGGCTGATTCATCACAAAAACAATGGTATGACTGCAAGAGCTGAGTGTTACCACCATTTCCACCTTCACACCTTTACCAGCTGCCTACCCCACAGAAGCGAATGGCAGCACCATGGACAAGCTATCCTTTCATAAAACAAAGTAAAATGTAAACAACAACAACAAACAATTAGGAATATGATTTAAGCCCCTTTGTATTATGTCTATTTCTTGTCTGAAAGACAGTCTCTACTCACTGCTACCATGGCTCATTTTTATCCCAACAGCTGCTTCAGGCCTCACATACCTGCTACAGACTCCTACAGAGTCCAACTCTTCAGACCTTCCCATTCCAATTGATCTCCAACACACTTGCTCCACTTTGGTCAGCCAGGCTGGCTTTAATTGCAAGCAAAAACAACAACAGAAAAACTTCAGCTTGGAATCTGCTAGGTTTTGAACAGAACAAGTCTTCTCACCCTCCTGCCTTTTTCTTGTTGATCATGGTCATCCAGTTATTAAACAAGGAAATAACTTCTCCCAGAGCACTGCTATCATAAAGTCATAGATGTGCTCGTTGTTTTCTGCTTGTGGAATGTGAAATAGGAAAATTAAATTTGACAGCAAACCAGTCACCACAAGGGCACTCTTTCCCATACTTTTTCCCAATCCTATGGCTATGAGTTCTTACAAGCACCACTGCCAAACACCTTGCAAAGCTTCCTCTTTAATTGTACACAGTGACGCCTTTTCCTCAAGCCATGTCCCAAGTCCATCAGTCAGCAAAGTTTCAGCCACGGGGTACTTCAAAATTAGCTGATATTATGGTTCAAATCTTAGCTAAGAAAAGTCTACTTAAGGAAAACTCTCCGCTTAACTTGTCCTCTGAAATCAAACCTTCAGTCTTCTCCTGTGGAGGGTAAATCACGAGCACCATTTGCCATGAAAAATCTGTCTCAAGAAGTCCAGAAGTGTTTTCCTGGACAGCCATCGCTAAAATGAGGTTGGTGCTTCCCAGCAAAGAGAAAGAGAAATGAGGACCTAAGAATAAGCAGCTGAACAAATGGAACATGCTCGTTTAAATCCCTGAGGTTTTAGTACAGGGTAACGCATTACCTAACTCTTAAAAACACTGGATTCTCCAGACTATTTTGGCTTAAGAAGTACTTAGTAATAGCTGCATTTACTGTGGTGCAGTAATGTTATTAAAATAAACAAAGGTAAAGTAGAGAGCAAGCCTTGAAGATTCTGCTTTGAAGCCTGGGAGGATGTAATTCTGCACCAATGTTCAGACCCCACAGTGATGGGCAGGTGCTCTGCAGCTGACAGATAATATTCAGAAATGATTCATGATATTTATTTCCCTCGCATTACTATATAAGCCTTCATAAAGCATTCAAAAGCAAGAAGTTTGGTATTCTTCATCTGTAAAACAGAGATAAGGCATCCGACAGAAGTTAACCCAAAATGCCCAAGGCCATTTAACAAGTCAACAGGAGAAACAATCCAGGCAGCTATCATTGCTTCCGCCTCTGCATTCAGGACACGAGAATGCGCAGCCCATTTTCCCAAACTTCAGCCAGGTTGGTGGAAATACCACCAAACTGCAAGTACAAACAGGACTTCTGTATCCAGTGCTTCTCACCTAGCACACTGCCACTTTCCCCGGCAGCCAATTTCTATCTAGACATCTGAATTGGATTGGAACAGAGATGCTAAAAATTAGTTTGGAGATCAAACTTTATGGCACTACTTCACTGCATCCTCCATGCTCCCCCCCAAGATAGTTCTTCAGGTTCTACTGTTTGCATAAACTCTATATTACAAATAAACAGAAAATTAATTATTCAGCTTCTAATTCCCATTGCATGTTGATGTTTATGTAATTGAAAACCATGTAATTGCTTTATGTTTTTAACATCCCTCATAAATATGGATTTTTAACGTAATCTTTTACAGCAAATTAGCACAGAATATCTGGTAATGTGAGATGGGAACGTGCGTAAATTTGGCAAGCTTGGGGAACAGCATACAGACTGAAGACTGTCTAGATGTCTCTCACCACTTCACAACTTTCAGTAAGCAGAAGAAAATTCGCTGTGGTGCCCAGCCTTCCAAAGAATGTTGATCAGGCTCTGCGACATGAGTTTTAATGCAAGAGCAGCAAAGAAGGGAAAGCTAAGAATTCAACAGCCTCATCCTTCACAGATTTACAGGTACTGAAATGCTTGGCTGAGGATCAATCTTGGTTTAATCTGAAGTCTGGCAACCATTTTTTCTTTTTTTTTTTTTTTCGTGGTAATCCATTTGCTTATCAAGTTTCATTTGCTGGTTTTAGATCAGGCAGCATGAAATACTTTTCTCTGGAAAGAGAGGTTGGCAACTTCCTTGGGTTTTAAACATCACCCTGAAGCTATTTTGTTCCATTGTGAATATAGCAGACTGGCACAACAGCTGAAGTGAGACCTGCAAAAGATACAAAAGCCATTTCCTTCAGCCGCAGAAAGATAACGCTCCTACTGACCTGACTGGGACCAGCATTTACAAGTGGATGTGAAGACAGAGAGGCGTAGTAGCCACACTTTGATCTTAATACCACCACAACTGTGAGATACCCCCCAAGCACACACAGCTTCTCACATCATTACCTCCCTTAAATAATAATTATTATTATTATTATAATTAATATTATAATATAATATATATTATATTATAATATAAAATATATTATATTTATAATATAAATGATAATAATAATATTAATTATTATAATTATTATTTAATTATAAATTAAATTGTATCTTCTGAAAGTCATGGTAAAATTGTGGCTATCTCAACTAAGCAAAGACACTTAAAGAAAACCCAATTAGTCTAAACAAGGATTTCTCAAGAAAGCGGATATACTTGCCAGACCTATCCAAGTCCCCACCACATGGGATCTTCTACGTTTGAGAGCAATTCTGCATTTCCCATTGTGCTCCTAGGAGGCAAGTGCAGTGTAGCAGTACAGCTTCTAGCCACAGAGACATCTGGCTGACCTGGAGCATATATTTTTGCTGAGCAGATGTGTCAGTAAAACTTTTCAACAGACCTTGGTATCCCTGCTCTCAGGGACTGTCTATAAGAAATTATACTGATTTGGGTCAATTACATAATTGATTAGGTATTAAACTGCTATAACATCTGAATACAGATACTAACTTTTACACCTGCTCATACTGCCTTGCTTGTGGCTTTGAGTTAGAACACACACATGAGCTCTGATAGTCACAAATCATTCCCAGGTATAAGTGAAGCTATGAAAAGATACAGATTTTTAACCATGTGCAAAACCAGTTTCCTGACATTTCAGGAGCCACATCCACCAACCTCAAAGCAGCAGCTTCAAGAAAATAAAACAAATAAATAAAAAACTACACCTCACACAGAGGATTCTGGGATGTCTGTCTTCCACTCACAAAGGTGTGAGCAACAAAAAACTCTTCTGTCTAATCCTACACTGATAAAATGAACAAGCCAACTCCTAAAGAGTGAGGAAGGTCCAGTACTCTCAATTTCCCACACAAACTTCTGAAAGAAGCAAGCTGCCCAAATCACTGCTGTTAGAAAATAATTTCTAACTAGCAGACAGCTAGACATGAGAACGGTAGACTAAGATTTGTGAAGGCAATGGAGGTTAAATCAACACAAGACTTTCTGCTGCCATTGCTAACACAGGTAGTTCTCACAGCTAGATTTAGGTTGAAGGATTATGCCTGAGTGATGATTAATGCTAGAAGACCACAATCCAAGCTCTGCCCCCTGACTGAAGCTGCGGCGCTGAGGAGCAGCCCCAGTAGGAGAGTCATGCCAACAAGATCTTGGCCAGGCATGGAAATAGAGTTGAAGATTGGTGCGGCTGGGTCTGATGAATGAGGGTTAGGACCAGAAACAGAAGAGATGGCCAAGCCAGCTGTCACTCTGCTAGCGACAACTCCTCTTCAACACTTAAGCCAGGTAACCTTTGCTGCGGCTCTTTTCTACCTATGTCTGTGATCACAATAACTCTTTCCCAACCATAAAGAAAGAATACTCCATCAAAACTGTTTCCTCTGGCACTGAAATAGGTATTAAAGTTTCATTTTAAATACAAATGTTATAATTATTTTCCACAGTAACTATAGAAAAAACACTCGGCCACCTGGAATTGATTCCTTTCTACAGAAAGTCAGAAATCAACATCTGTGCCTTTCATTTTAATTCTTTCCACCGACAGCAAAAAGAGGGGGGCTACTGTTCTGCAGCAGGAGCCCACTACATGGTTAAATGACACTGACAACTTGGAAAAGTTAATGCAATTCAGCAGCCAGGATGGACACTGCATGACATTGCCAAAATACATGGTATACCTCAACCACCCACATACTGTTAAAACCCTGTGGAAAAAGTATTTGGGAGAAATTGATTTTTACAAATGCAAGCTCAAGAAAGAATTTAATCAGCCTAGAGAACAATGGGGGGGAAAAAAAAGTCCTTTATTTTAAACTCGTCTTCCTCTAGCATGACATTTTATCACCCATGTTTGAAATTTTGAAGCATGGGCGAAGAAACTGGATACCCATGTCACCTTTTTCTGGAACTGTTAATTAGGCATGTGTCGAAGTGAAGGTAAAAATAGCTAGACACAACTGTTAAGAGCTCTTATTTCATTTCTGCACAGGTGACAAAAAACCATGCCATTTACAGTACCAATTTCCAGCTCCCCTGGCTGAAAGCACAGCAGCTGAACTAAGGCTGGCTTCTAACTCTTTTTATAACTAGTTTGGGAACTCCAACTATAGACCCGCCAACAAAAGAAAAAAAAAAAACACAAAAACCAACCAAACAAAAAAAAACCAAAAAACCAAAAAAACAATCACCAGATTACAGCAGGGGTCCAATAATGCACTACTGTAAAAATGGCTCTTCCATCATTAGAGTGAACTGTGCCTTTAAGGAGGGCTTATACAGCATCCTCAAGTAACCCCTGCTTACAGAACAGGCATCGTACAAGCTGCAGACCCAAGACCAGGTGCCCATCCTCACTGTCTTTAACATGGTGAGCCCGGAGTGACACAATACCTTGTCTAAGATTTAATCAAGGTCATACAACAGACTTTTACACTGGCCAAGTCATCTGCTGCTGTAACTGCTTTCAGCTTCAGCATACCAAAGCAGTGTGAACAGGAGATCGGTGAAGAGTCAGGACATACCCCAGATGCACCAACACTCTTTTAAGCAAATCTATTTTTAATTAGGAGACCTGAAGTCACCGCTTGTCTACCGCTATGTTATAGCTGCATACATACTTGTACCTGCTGTCCATCTTAACTTTTAGTCTCTATACAGATGCATCGATTTGCCTCTTGATAAAAACCCTATCAAACACCATCTTATGAAGTCAAGATAGGGAAAGAATCCCAAGCTTGATCAGAGAACAGAGGAATGGAGGAAAGAAGCAATTCACAGTTGGCAGAAACACCTTCCTCTAGCACGTGTTAAGAAAACAAAGCTTCTAGAGAGCCCAGGCATAGCCCCTTTTTAATACAACATTCAGTGACACTTTATTTGTATCCTTTCTTGAGCTTCTGCTTCTGTTCAGTCTGCCTCTGAGTATTAAGTTCCAGCTGTAGGCTGAATTGGGCTAAGCTGATGCACAATAATTGCCAGAGGAGCTTCAGTTTACAGACTGAGTCAATGAGTCTCGATACAAGGAAATGTGTGCAGCCAGGCTCAGACTACAAGGCTTAGGGAAGTATAAGAGGTATCAGAGCACTTGGGAATTCCAGAATCTCAGTTTGCCACATGCAAAGGGCTGGCTGTAAGCTCCACATGGAGTGGGACATTCTGGGAGATCTTTGTGCTTTATAAAGCAGGTACTGCGATATTTCACTGAAATTTAGAGTATGTCTGCACCACTTGGCTGTCAGTTTGTTTGACACAGGGTCAGATTTTTTAATGATTCAATATGCTGCCCGTTTTCATACAACCAATTTATATATGCCACAGAAAAAGAAAAAAATCAGCTGACAGCCACGTACGCTTCTAAATTTGTTTTAGAATACTGTGGGATATCAAAATCCTAATAAAAATTCAATGAAAACTATGCAAACATGAAAAAGGAAGTACCCATAAGTGCAACTGAGGCCATTACCAAATACACTGTAGAAATGTAGAACATGAATCAGCTACAGCACGCTTGCAAAACCTGTAACATATAACTTGACAGCAGTGGTACTGTTTACTAACAACTGCAGGGTGACAATAGGAGCAACATTACTGAAGCCAGTTTGGCCAGCATCAATACAGACTTGCAACAATAAAACTCTCTTTTCCTAGGCAACGTGGTTAGAGCTAATAAAGGATTTTAGCAACCATAGGGGGAAAGAAAAGAAGTGCCATGAAAGGAAGAGGAGTTTGAATTAGAACAGCCAGTATGCTTTTGTTGGTGGTAGATCTTCCTAGACTAAAAAGCACAAAATGAAGGAGAAGCTGAAGGAAGAAACGCTGTGAAAATACATTTAGATAAAAAGCAATTAAGGGAATAAATTAAGTACAGTGCTAGAGGAGGAAAAACAAAACAAACAAACAAAAATAACTTATACAGCTGTTGAAAAATACTAAGAACAAGGAATTCCCTTGCAGTTCAGCAGACTGCTGTCAGAGCAGGAAATCCCCCTACGACTGGCAGACCAATGTTGCTGCTTGGAAAGGTTACCACCATCAGTTAACTCAACACGTGGGAGAGACTCCAAGCAATCAGAGGAAAAAAGCAGATGGGTGGGAGCGGCTTTCCTGGATTAATATCCACCAAACAGAACTAGAACAAAGCCCTAGAAAGAGCAATTCTGCATGAGTTACATATATGCGACAGTGTGAATAATGCAAGCAATTATACCCTCCATCCAGTCCTAATCCCAAGTGGTGACCTGCATAAATATAACAGACTAGACTAAGGGAAAAGTCTGGCCATTCCACTTCAGTGCTGGAAATCAATGATGACCAGAGTGTAGTTGGGGACAGATTAAAGGAACAGCTTGGAGGATTACCACAGCACCGACAAGGCCCACAAATAATCACTGTTGGGAACAAAAACAGTTCCCAATTATGTGACTTGCTTTTAGACCATCGTGGTCTAGGTTTTTATACTGTCCCTTTCCTCATGACATACAAACCTTTGTAAGACATTCAACACTGGGTTACAAGTGGTATGGGAAAGAAGAGCAACAACTTGCTCTCGGAAAATTGGACGTTCCCCCCATTTTTGTACCTAGATCTTGTGGCACTTGTCTCCTGCCTCATCCCCAAATATACCTACTTCGATTTAGGACTAAAATGAATCTTTACAAACTCATGACTTCAGGTTCATTCCAAAATGCAGTGTTCTAGCAAAGCTACTATTTGTCAACAATACACCTCATGTCAAAGCCAGGTCAACACAATTTGCAGGAGGGGGTTACATTCTCTTTTCCTAGTCTGCAGTGACCATTCTTGATTGAAAGGACTTTCATGCATGAAGGAGCATCTGACACAAACCAAACCGATTTGCTACTGCAGCCTTCCAGTAATGACAGCAGGATAAAGGAGGCCTTTGAAGTTCATGGAGGAGTAGGAAGAGGTGTTAATTTAAAAAGCTTGTCAGTATACCCAAGAGCAGAAGGAGAGCAAAGTACCAATTAATAATTCACACTTCTATTCCACATGTTATCTTAGTATCTCAAAACAGTTTGCAAACATTGATTAAGTCTCACAACATTCCCCTGAAGCAGACAAGCATAGACGAAGCTCTACTCCTACCAGCCAGGATGTTACTCTGGGATCGTTTTGTTCAGCTGATCTGTGCCTTTTCTTCCCCATCTGTTAAACGGTGATAATGACAATATCATACTACAGGGAGAGGTTCAGAAGCTTAGTGATTGCTAAATCAACAATTTTTTATGTAGGGAAATAGCACACAAGGGCAATCTCCTGTGGCAGGCTGAACTCAATTACACTGAATTAAAACTACTACACTTGACATGATGACATGGCTAGTGGAATGAAAATCCTCTATCTTGATTTTATAATGCCCTACAGATGTGCTTTGCTCTGTCCCTAAGTACCCAGAACACTTGAGTTCTAGTTAATGACCAGGATTGTTGGGTGCTGTGTTAACACGAAACTCATCATAATTATGCTAATTAGATCTGCTATAGAAAGAATTGTGAGAAATGAAAGACTCTGTCCACTGTAGCCTCTAAATCTCAATTAACACAAAGTATTTGCTGTGTTTGAGAGCCAGGACTGACATACCCATAGCTGCAAACTCCAGAGGGAATCTTAATTTACATTCTGATGCAGAGCTGAGCACATTACACTGTTTAATCCTCACTTTGAAAGACAGGTATACAAGCATCACCCACTGACAGACGGGGACATGGCAATTCAGGGAAGCTCTTGAACTGCCATAAGACAATCATACATGCTCACCACAATAAGAATTTCACTCCTTATTCCCAATCTTGTACTTGGACTTGTTTTTTTTAAGCACATGTTTATATTCATAAAAACAAATCCTTTCTGTTCTAATCTAATAAAAGGGAGTTCCTTTTTCCATGTCTGGGGCTTTTTCACACAGAGAAAGAGGCAGAATTACTCTGCTTAACTCCCCGTAATAATCTGACTTTTCCAGAAGGACCAAAGATAAAGTAACAGCTTCATGAAATACAGCTCTTTTCTTCTCCTGAGCCTGACAGTCACTTCCAAAAGCAGATTGTCATGACAACAAACAACTTGGAGGCAATCCAGCCAATTAATCTGCAGAGGAAGCAGCCATCCCAACCTTGGAAAAGATCACTGCTGCTTTAAGCTTCAGATGCCAAAAAAAGAAAAACCCAACAAAAAAACCTCACCACATGCATTAATCTTACTAGACTGCCTTAGGCCTGTAGTGAAAAACAATTCACCCCTCAACACAGCAGTACTACTGCAGCAGCAATACAGAGCACTAGGCGCTCAAAACGTCCTTTTTCTTCTCCTTCCCCAAGACAACCGCAACACCAGAGCAGGCCAGGCCCCTCTCTGGGGCTTCATCCAGGCAGATTTATGTTCCCAGAACGTGACACAGCCCTGGCAAGTAAGAGGATGACCCGTTCAGCTTTTACATCTTGAGCCAAAGGGAAGAGCTCATAGGTTAAGCAGAAAAACCACACAGAACACATCATCACATACCCTTGCTGTAAACTCTTTTTTGTTGACATTGCTGCTGCTTGTTTTCCCTCTTCCCTTATGAGTTGTCAAAAATATTTATCACCGTGTTGAGCTCAGAATTACTTTCTCTTTCATGAAGGGCTAAATCATCAGAACAGCTAAATATTGAAGTCATTCTCCTTCATTTCTCAGATTTCATCTTCTTTCATACCATCCTTTATCCCTCTCACCATGTGCTCTGTTCTTTATAGGTCCAAGCACACTGCAATTTCCCAGCAAACATCCAACAAGACTTCCATCTTTTCCTGCTCTGGACTCTCAGTAGTAACTCAGATATGAAAAGGTTTAGCAGCTGATGCCTGACAGACATCACTTGCCAACCTCAAGTCACTCATTTTATAAAATACCATGGTATTAAGTCACAAAAAGCAAATGTGAGAAATGCTGCACATAGTTATAGAAAAAGTTGAAAAGAAAAAAAAATACATATTACAGATGGTGTTTTGAGAATCTCGTAAGACTCGCACACAATTTTCAAACAGTAATAAAAACTTCCTCCCTGACTTCATATTATTCTCTTAATACTGAAACAGGGAAGGCTAGGAATATATTCCTTCACGGTAGACTTGTCACATAGTGAAACATACCCTGCAGAAAGTAATAGTGCAAAGAGGACCTAAAGCTTTAAGCCTACCCAGACGTACTCAACTGGCAAACTGACAGACCACCAAACTTCCTCAAATTGAAACTTTATTACCAATCTCTCTGGGTCCAACCCATCCCTCTTGGATCTCTCTTGGCTTCAATGAGCACTGGATCACAGATCACAGGCACTTCCAGAAAAAGTGATTTTTTAAAACTAATTTAAGAGAGATACCAATCTTCTGAGCACTGACATCGAAATGCACATGCATACACACTCTACATGTTTCGCTCTCAGTAACTGCAGGATTAGAAAACCACAGCTCTAGTCAACAAAGGGCAACAACAGAAACATATTTTCTATGTCTGTAATGCATTAATTAGAGTTGGTATAATGCTGCTTAACAGAAAAAGAGCCTGTTCCTACCTTGAGGACTTTCACAGCTTTCTTCATCGCTGTTGTCTTGACAGTTATTTTGACTGTCGCACACAAAGCTTTTATCAATGCAAAGTCCATTTTTACAGTGGAATCGGGCAGTAGAGCAAAGCAAGGGATTGGCTGCTGTGAAAAGAGAAAGTGAGATCTTTTATTAGATATTCTCTTAGGCAGTGAAATAGCCTTTAGGTAATTAATGACAACAGGTCAAAACTCAACAGCTGGTCACTTCACTGAATATGTGGGAGTAACTTGGCAATCAAACATACCTTGCTTCTTTAAGCAGAGAGAAATGAGATTTCTAAATCATGCAAGATTCACTAGAATTAGCAGAGATTTAGTCTACTCTCAGTTGTAGCAATCCTTCTGCTCTCTTTCATGAGAACCTTCATCACAACTGCTGCTAGATGCTCAGCTTTTGCCCACCTCAAAGTTGTATGGAGGGTAGCACTGCCAACCAGAAACACTGCCTATTGCTTCCCATTATGACAAAGTCAGTTTAGCTCAAGTTTTAAAAGCCAACAATCCAAGCTCAGAACTGCAGCAGTGTTTAATCTACCTCGTTCTGTTTTTTCCACCTTGCCCATCCCCACCCTTTTTTTTTTTTTAATTGCTACAATGACAATGTTGGCATTTCTCAAATTCTCACTGAACTTGAAATTCATTTTTACAGCTAAAGTGCACTCAGAAAAATCCTTTCACAAAATACAGCCCTGTGAATTAGATAAATGCACACCCAGCAAAAGCAGAACAGTATTTAAGCAGACTCATTCGGGAAGAGCAGCCTTCACTCACTCTAAACCTAGCATTCTACAGCATATTTGCTGCTACATATAGTCTCATTTAAAAGCCTCAAGCAGCACAGTTTTCTCCATTTCTAGGAGATTACATCACAGATTCAGTGTGTCTCACTGCTAAGGAGATTTCCTTGATAGTCATCTTGTTTTCTCATTCCTGATTTCATCCCTCTACTCTTAGCTATACTTCAGCATACATAACTACATAATCCCCCCTTGAACAACATTTGCACCCTCCACATGCAGCCTTATCTTCCTACGTAAGTTACGCATTAGCTGAGATATGCATAATTTATATCTTCTCATGAATCGATCTCTCTGTCCCTTAATAATTTTTGTCACTCTTCTCTGAACTCCCGCCAATTTTTGATAATGAGGTGACTCAAACTGAATGCGGCGTTCCAACTGAAAATCTTAAAAAGCTGTTTAGATGCCTTCCCTGCTTCAAAGTGATTCTCCGCCACAATAACAAAGGGGATTACAGTTCCCAAATACTCACTGGCTTCCTATTTTTTTATTCTTTTAAGAGCTGCCCTTAAAGAGTCTTTCAAAAACAACAACAAGCACACTTTAAACTCTTCTGTGCATATAATCTGCAGTATACCAGTATACCTAACAAATACTACCTACACCTGGGCAATTCCTCCAGCTCCCCAGAAGCACATTTACTATGAACATGCAGAATCTTTTTTGGTCTGGAACTGCTGCATACTTGAATAGCATGTTGATTCTGCAGGTCACTTTGCGACCTACAGCACCATTTCTCTACAAGCAAAGCTGTGACTAGACACTCAGATGTGCTGGAAAATACCACGCATGCACTTCAAAAGCACAGAGGAGAAGGAAGATCAGTAGCCTTTTATTAGCTGTAAGGCCTTGTTAGAGCCACATGCCACAGGCACATGGGAAATTAAGGAATTCGTAACTAGCTCGAAGGTGGTGTGCTTTAAAGTGAAACCTGCCATTTGTCAGTCCACTACCTCAAGGATATTCAAAGTACATTCATCAAAACCTCTTTCTAAGCCCATTTGTTTAAGCAAAACCCAAAGACCATAAAATCTTAGCTTTCAATCTTCTTTTATTAACTTCATCCTCTGCAGAGGTGCTATCACCCTGCCACAGCCCTCCCAGGAGCCAAAGCAGACTCTTGACCAACAACAGATGGCACCTTTAAAGGATGTTCATGCTGCCATAGAGACCTCAACACGAGGGGGAGGCACACAAACAAGAAAGGCAAGTCCTCCTAGAAGCAGACAGTGATAGATCTCTGTAAAGATCTCCCCTTTTGTTATCTTTGAAAGCTGGTGTCTGTTGTCCTCCTCCTGACCTTTAAATGATATTAAAAGGAAAAACCCAGCCTGCTCCAACAAGAGAAGGAGCGACTATTTGCTGCAGGCTTCCGCCTACAGACCCCTGCAACATCAGGGCTTTTAACAGCTCCTGGTAATAGCAGCAGGGCTGCCGGATCGAACATAACCTTTCCTTAATGCTATGATAAATCCCTGCCAGACTTACAGATACAACAGATCTATGCAGCCACACAACAGGGTTTTAGTCCATGTCAAGTCATACTTCAAATGATATCTCTGCCGTGACTTTGCTGCAAGATGCTGAACAGCTCAGGGGCTCAAACTCATGCACTGGCAGGCATTTCTGACTTTGAGAACCTGCTTCTCCTTTAAAGACCCTGTTTCACTAAATAACCCTTTCCTGGCTTTTTTTGTTGTTTGAGAACACGTACAGACAGAGAAGCCTAAGTGCACCAATGAACAAAGAATCTTCTCCAGTGACCAGAAATAAGCAAATAAGCAATTTTAAGTCTCATTTGTAATATCTGACAAATGCGTATTACATTGAAATACAGAGAACCCGTTCAAAGTAAACATGCAGCTCAAATCTAATTTCAAAATTACAAACAAGTCTTAATATAACATGCAGGCATTATGTACAAAACAAAATCAAGCTGGACCTCATTAAACAAATCACTGTCGTCGATTGGATCCTTAAATACGTATGTAATTTTTAAACAAGGCCTGGTTTTGCAATGTAAATGCCACACGAGATATTCTATCAATGACAGCAAAAAAAGGAAAAATTTTGAGAGTGGTGCTGACCAGCCAGCAGAACAGGAGGTAGCAACGACTGGTTTGTGTATGTGTGAGTGAAAACTGGACAAAACCAAAACTGCGACAAAAGCAGGTGAAACCTTGCCTGCCTTAGTTAGGCCATCCCACCGTTTTGAAATGGAGTGGCTTGCAAAGAAGTTGGATGTCACTCTACCACCACTCTTGATCTGCTTGTTGTAGAAATGATCGTTCTTTTGCAGAACTGTGATGCTGAACCAACAGCCATGAAAATACACCCTGTAACAAGTCGGAGGAGGCAGTGCCTGCATCAGACAACACTAAAGTTGAAGAGACTCTTTTGAGAGGAGTACTAAAGTTTATATTTCCCATTGAGCCAGATTTGACTGTTATTAATACTATCAACGTTTGGTGCTACTGAGAGATTCTGTGAGAGAAAAAAAAAAGGCATACAGATCATACAGATTATCTGACTCAAAATAAATACTAACTACTGTTTCCTGTCTACGATTAGCCGAAAGAAAACAAAATGCCTCCACTGGGAAGTAGACAGATACTTACTGCAGTTTTCCTCATCACTGCCATCAGGACAGTCCTCAAAGCCATTGCACCTGAAGCGGCCAATGATGCAGTGGATTCCACTGGCACAGGGGAAGAAGGTGGCACCACATTTGGACTTGGCTTTTGCTAAGAGAAGAAATGCACAGAAGATTGCAAACATTAGGGAAATGTCTTACAAAGGTTAAAGACACTTTAGTAGCAGCACGGGTTGCTCTGGGAAGCCCATAAGCGAAGAATCCTAGGTGGATAGGGATAATGAACACAGCACCAGGTTTGGAGAATTTGGGAACCGAAGACCAAAGTGGGCAAAGACAGGCATACAAAGAGTCAGGAAACACCTGGAGAAGGAAAAGGGGAATATAGATATGAAGTGAGTTAGTGCCTTTGTGAGAATAACAGGAAACATGAGAGATCTCCATTAAAGCATTTTTAAAGCTGCGAAAGTCCAATTCAGAAAAGAAAATGCTATAACTAACAGTTCCTCTAGTTAGCACAATTTATATGAAACTAGGTGCAAAAGCAACATGAATTGCATCTCTTACTACACAACTCTCCATCATGCAGCTTTCATTATAAAGCTCCTCAGGACATAAACCGCATCTATTTCATAGCACTCACACAGCCATTCATAACACTAAATACTAACAATAACATCAAAATGTGGTTAAGAAGCGATTATAGAATCTCATCTGATCCCAAGTACTTCATTTTTTTTTTTACTTCACTGCACAGCAACTCTTCATGGCAGGGAGAAGAAAACACTGCCCTCAGCTAGAGTAATGCAGATGCTTCCATTACACTGCTCAAGGCAAGCGCCAATTCAGCCCTGTGCTACCATCAGCCCAGAATAAATTTAACTGGGCTGCTTTTTTGTTGTTGGTTTTTTTTTTTTTTTTTTTTTTTTTCAGATTAGCACAACTTCATTTTCTGCAATGTATCATGGACTAGAAAGTCCCCTGAAAATGAAGTGAGCACGGAATACTGCCAACAGGCCATAATGCCATCTGTGGACCACTCACAGCAAAACAGCAGAAAAGAAGCCAGCTCCCTAACTTAAGGACTTTTGAGTAAACCTCTCCTTCTCTTCTTACTTCTGCACCAAACATCAAAGATGCATTTGCAGCTCCTGGGTTTTGATATGTTGATAGATCTGGATAAGTAGCAGGCAGTCATTCTATGTACCCATATGGATCGATACATCAAAATGGGCAGTTTTATGAGGCCGGGACAAAGTCAGGAACAACAGAAGAAATGCAAGGGGGAAAAAAAATATATATATACCAAATGGGGGCAAGAAGCATCAGCCTCAATGTGGAAGGGATCCTCTTTTCCAGGGTTAAAAACGAAACACGGCTGTAGCAAAGCCATATTCCATCACTCAGCAGAGAGCATATAAACAGCCTTAAACCACAGCAATAGTAACTCACGCTTGATTTAGTATCCTCCCAAAGCAAATTCCCGCAAGTTCCTCTCCCGCATTTTTTAACTGTTATTTATTTTTGTTTTACTAGTAGTTTCAGTTAAGTAGGAGGTAGGATGTATCACTGATGTATTCACCTACCACATTTTCTGAAGAGAACCCAAGGTTCACTTGGAAAGAAAAGGTGAACCGTTACTTTGTAGAAAAACAGGTTGATAAATTACCCTGAAGTAGCTCCTGTGCTCAACAACACCAGCAATGCAAAACCCACGGCTGAGACACCTGAGACCCTTAATTCTTTACAAAACTTCAAAGAGAAACTTCTGTGCTGGAGTCTTGAGGCAGCCTGATTTCAGTTAAATAATTCAGTAATCACAAGGTCTGAGGCAGTGCCATACCCCAAATCTTGAAACAAAAGCATCAAAACAAATGCTTCAAGAACAAATTCCACAACTGTCACCAAAGCAAGAAGTCCATATTCGCATTTGACACACCAGCCAGCCAAACTGCTGCTGAGAAAGTATGGCCATAACACTTAGACACAAAGAGATGCCCAATTCTTAATACTTCCCAGGGTTTGTTCAACCTAGAGAGGAGCTGAGGGGAGGCTTCATGGTGGTTGCAGCTCCCCACAGGGGTGGATGGGCAGCACTGAGCTCTGCTCTCTGCGATAGGGCCCCAGGGAACAGCACAGAGCTGTGTCAGGGAGGGAGAGGTTGGGGGTTAGGGAAAAGTTCTTCACGAGAGGCTGGAACAGGCTCCCCAGGGCAGCTGTCACAGCCCCAAGCTGCCAGACATCAAGACTTTGGACAATGCTCTCAGACAGAGTTTGAATTTTAGGTGGTCCTGGGTGGAGCCAGGAGTTAGACTCAATGACCCTTGTGGGTCTCTTCCAACTCAGGATGTTCTATGGTTTCTGTGATTTGGAGTCTGAATTTGGAGACTATAAAGTTTCCGGCCAACCATTCCACTACCCTTTATTTATAACCATTAATCAGTTCCCCCTCAGTCTTCTTTTCCCCAGCCTGAACAGATCCAGGTTACTAAGCCTGTCCTCACATGGGAGATGCTTCAGGACCTTTATCACCTTTGTGGCCCTCTGCTGGACTACTTCTAGGTGATCCCTATCTTTTTTGAACTGGAGAGCCCAGCACTAGATACAGTACTCTAGATGTGGCCTCATTAGGGCACAATAGAGAAGGAAGACCATCTCCCTTGATCTGATGGTCACGCTCTTTCTAATATGCCCCAAATGCAGGAGTGAAATATTATCATGAAACAGTATTTACACTGAAAAAATGGAATTCCCACAGTATTTAGGCAAAAAGGTGACAATGAATCACCACGCACAGGATGAACCTCCTCTGGCTTTTCTAACTATGGGAACTCTGCTCTTCACTACAAAGCTCTCCTCTTCACTTGAAATTCAGACCCAAATAACAGGGCTAAGACGCTCACAGAGAACTGCTGGCTACAGTATAAGCTTGCCAAACACTCCCCCCAGACTTATTTGCTTAAGTTCAAGAGAACTGTTTTGGCAGTTATGTATGCAAGTATGTGAACTCACTCCTTATGCTATGCAGAAATCAATCCTCTCACTCCCTTCTTTTAAGGATCTTAAAAAAAATAATAAAAAAAAAAATCAGTAACTTCCAGTGAGAACCAGCTGTACTTTCCACAGGTTTAACAGTTTGCAGGCACAGCTCTACAGCATTAATAGAAAAACATTTTACTAACTTTAGGGCATAAAGTGTGAAACAGAAGTATTTTTCAAAAGTTGTAATCCGTTTTATTATTTCTCAGCAATAAGATGAACAGTAGGGGAAAAAAAAAGATTTAGTATATGCTATATAAAATCACATACTATATATATGAATATCCTTTTACAAAAGCAATTCTGAGATGCATGACTTCACTACAAGATCTTCAAACACGACTGGAAGATTACAACAGAACTTCTTCAGTTATGGGCTAGCATTTTGTTTTCACACAATAGTCTGCTATGCCAGTGCTCCAGTTGAAGACAAAAGCATCTGACTTAAAGAGTTTTTATGTGGGAAGAGAAGGCAGTTCAGAGGTAGAGTATAGAGACACTGGAGACAACAGCCTTCACTTGTTGTCAAAGACTAAAGTTATCTCTCCTCAAAGTAATCTTTACTGGTCTAGAAGTCTAAATAACCATCTACAAAATTGTCAGAAAGTAGATGAGATGCTAGAAGAAAGCACAGACAAAAACCCTGATCTGTACTCATTCAGCAAAGTGATTTCTCACTAAAAGAAGTATTTTAGAGATCACTACTTTTTAGAGAAAAGCAAAATGAACAATAATTTCATACAAAGTACAAGTTCTAGGTCAGCTGTTACACTGAGTAAATTCAGGACATCTCCAAACTTATCACACAGGATTCACATAAGCAGGACAGAAAGGACTAAGGGCCTCCAGCAGCAAGGGGAACCCTCCTGACGAGGGTACTGGTGTGCCAAGAATTTCAGCCCCTCGCTCCCTCTGTAGACAGCTACCTGATCTGCACTGCATGCTGCCACTGACTGCATCCAACTGTTAAACCTGTCCCAGTTTCAGACTCTTCAGTCGGACTACCTACTGACATGCACCTAGAGGAGACTGTCAATGGGATTAAGTAATTAGCACCACAAACCATCTTGATCTCCTTGAACAAAAAGCCATCAAATGTTAGGTGGATATTGCACTTGTCCTTACTCATGTGTAAATTTCTGTAATTGAGCTTCAAATGAGATCTTCATCATGGTCACTTCATTATAAACTGTATTATAGCTACTCTAAGTATTTGGTTGCTTAATCATGAATGAAAACAAGAGTTAATTCTAGTTTGATAGCCCAAATCTGTGAGCCATTTGAGTAAGTGACAAAAAGATTAGCAGCTGGTTTACAGCATCTTCTCAATTAACGCAGATGCTCATTTCATGCACTGTTTAATGTTCAGTTCTGTTTGAAAATTCTGATGTTTGTCACCTCTCTAAGAAACCTGATACAAACTTTACTAAAGAAGCTGATCTTCCAGCTGGCCAAATGGCATTCCAAACTGTTTTTATAACCCCGAGAGCAGCCTGTGCAAACAGCAGCTAAAAAACCATTTGCCATAGATGGATGATTCTCCCTTCCCAGCTTGGTTTCTATACAGTAACTCCAAGCTGAAATAAAATGGCTCTGTACCTGCCACCCTTACTCTGCATGAGTGCCAGCAAAACCTCAACATTCAATTGCTTACAAGTTGCATCAGTGGAAGTACACCAGAAGGTAGCCAGCGAGAAACTTCAGCAGCAACTTTGTATCTCTGCTTCACTTTTCATAAGTCCTGTGATACAGGCTGGATTCTTGGGGTTACCTTACCTACAAGTAGCTCTGCAAAGAACGTTTTGCTTGAGTGAAAAATTAACATCTACAAAACAGTAACAACTTTATGGCACAGTCAGTTTTACAATGGGAACCTACCATAGGCTGGGAGGTCAAGGTTTGCTTTCGGCTTTCAGAGATTTGCTAACATCTCACAAGTCAGACTTTGGTATTACAAACTCCGCTTCCGGAAGACGGACAACACAGAAAAACACAGAGGCAAGCAGTAACCACAAAGGGCCTTGTAGGCCCACAGAGCACTACTGCTGTGCAACAGACAGCTTTGGCTGAGCAGGTCCAGGAAAGGACTGCATCCAGCACTGCGGCTCGGACCTCCTGAGAGCGCTTGATTCCCAAGAGTCCTTCCAACTCAAAGACCCTTGAAAGAACAAGAACACTGACAGTTATTTGTAGGTGGTGTGCTAGAGCATCAAGCAGTGCATACGCCAGGATAACCAGGAGAAAAAGGAAGCAGCGAGAAAAAGGAAGCATTGAGAAAAACAAGGATACTTAAAAACATTCAGTAATCTCAAGACAGAGGTCTTCTAAGCGAATGCACACTTTTACAGACAAATTCCTAATTTTCTGCTATATATTCTAGTTGTTAAGGGGAAAAAAAAAAAAATTAATTTTTTTAATTAATTTCATTAATTAAATTAATGTTAATTTCATTAGCCTTTTACACAAATTAATGGATTGTAAATAAGAACTGGGCCAGTGAAGATTGTTTTTGTATAACTCTGTTAGATTGGTGTTTGCACAACATCTGGCAGCCTGGAAACTTAGTACACGACAACACTGCATTAACATAAATACACAAAATCTACTTTGCAGATTTTTATTGGTGTGAGCCTTGCAGTTTGCAAGCTCTGGTAGAATGTTTCTCTTTTCCTTTGTTCTGGCTCTGTTGCTAGATTTTCTCATTCCGTGTTTTCAAAAAAAAAAAAAAAAAAAAGTAGTCAAGAATTACCTACTCACAGATTTCATTACAGAACTGTGCATTCCCCACAGGCATTTGGAATGCACTAGACTGAGGTGTAACGTAAGGTAGGAGATCACAATGGTACTGTTAGTCCTGCTTGTATGGAAAGTTAAATTCCCAGATCATACTCCAGAGGGGAGGGGAGAAGAAAACGACAGCTTAATACTTTCACAATTTCCCACAGCTTTTAGCAGGAACACAGAGTTCTGAAGTCGTGATGTTTCTGTAGTCACATTACTTATTTTAATACATGGCTTTTATAGTTATCTTCATGCCTTCGTTTCTTATGTCATCTACCTTCACACTCACCACGGGACTGCAGAGCACGTTTGCTTGCTACCTCACAGACACAGATCAACCCTTCAGCTGCCTCTGGACTCATTTATCTACAGCAGAGGTTTGTCATCATCTCCACACCACACACAGACAATGCCCGAAGGTCACAGCCACCTCAGCCTCCTGTTAGTACCATGAGCTATGACACAGCCACTCCACGCTTCCTGAAGCAATAGACAGAGGTTAGATAACTAAAGAGCATAAGCTCTAGTACTTCTTGTGTTAGAATCTTAAGATAAAATCCTCAAGTGGCAAAGTAATTGTCATGCTGATGTTCCAGTTTTGTAAGTGGCAGGTTACTGAATCACTCACTTGTAAGTATTGATTATTTATCTACCTTTTATAAAATGTGATAAACTTTGATAAAACACACTTTACAACAAGGGAGCAGAGCAGAGCCAGCAGATTGGCAAGGAAGCTTTCCTTAGGACACAAGAACTCTCCATCCCCAGGTGTAGTAAGTCATGAAAGGAAGACATGAGACCATCATGGTTGAACTGAGACCTGAAGGTCAAATTGGAGAGCAAGAAAATGCACAGGCAGTGGAAGCAGGGACAGAAAACCTGGGAGGAGTACGGAGATGCTGCCAGACTCTGTAGGAATGGGATCGGGAAGACCACGGCCCAACTGGAACTGGACTTGACAAGAGGCACAAAGAAGGATAAGAAAGGCTGGAGAAGAGAAGGCTCTGAGGTGAGCTTATTTTCTGTATCTAAAGGGGGACTACAAGAAAGAAGTAGACAGACTTTAGCAGGTTCTGCTGTGACAGGACAAGGGGAAATGGTTTCAAACTAAAAGTAGAGAGATTTAGATTGAATATAAGGAAGAAGCTTTTTATAATAAGGGTGATGAGGCACTGGCACATGTTGCCCAGAGATGTGGTGGAAGCCCTGTCCTTGGAGACGTTCAAAGTCAGGATGGATGGGGCTGTGTGCACCTGATCTAGTGCATGTGTCCCTGTTCATTACAGGGGAGCTGGACTAGATGACCTCGGAAGGTCCCTTCCAACTGAAACGATTTTATGATTCTGTGATATATTAAACAATGTAAAGGCAATAATCTTTACAGATGGGTAGGCTCAGTACTACTTGGGAGTCTGGATCTGCTGCTGTATTTCTAGGAGATCTCAGCTGGTTTAGACAATCCCTAGAGCTTAGTGATGTTACTTCCGAACTGGGGAGACATATCTTATTAACAAAAGGCTGCATCCCACTCTTCAGAGCACTGAGCTCTGACTGTTGAGCCCTAAAGCCTGGTATTTAAAAGGATAGCAGCCAGAGTTATTTTGTGCCCTTTGTTCCTGCACATGAAAGCCATTCATCAGACTGACTCTGCTGAGTGGCTAAACCCAAGCAAAACAACTGCAGCTGTAATAATTGTACTATGGTAATAAGATGTCATTAAACAGCTTACAGAGATCGCAGAACATGCTGTCTCTACAAGACCTTTCCTCTCTGTCTTTTAAAGCAGCTACATATTCTTAGCAACATAGAAGTCATGAATTCAATTGCTCTCACAGCAAAGCCTAAGGAGAGGTGAAGACAAACATCTGAATTTAGACTGTCACCAGAAAGATCTGGGTCGAGAACAATGATAATTTATTAGTAGATTTGATCCATTTCTTCCCCTTTCATTTGTGATTTATGCAGAAAAAAAAGCATAAATACATAATGTGCCTTAACATGATTCTATGAACATAATTCCAGTTTGCAATCTTCCTGTAGAACAAAGCTGAAGAATGCTCCTAATCTCAAGGGCAGACCCCACAAAACTTTTTTTTTTTAAAGCAGTGAGCAGCAATACATAAATAAATCTAAAGGCATTCTTCTGAAATTTATCCGACACCAGCAAAGAATGAAGGACAAGGAATCTGTCTGTCCTCACCTGAGTCTTCCAAACATGCAACATGGGTTCTATGTTGGTATAGTCCCTGCTCAATTCTCCTCCCTCCTACTGCCCCTACTGCAACAGGCCCCCACTCAAGGGTTTCTCAAATGACAGAGCAACTTCATCAGGTTCAGTACACTTCTTTCTTTTAAGAAAAACAACTTCCATCATTCTGACATCATTAAGCTTTTAACACCTACAGTCCCTGACAAACTACCTCTTTTTTACTGAAACTGGATATAATTAAGCCAGTCAACATATAACTGAAGTACCAGTTTGAAGATGAAAAATGAATGAACCTGCCTTCGTTCTGCAAGAATTTCAGTTTTCCAATTGAAAAGGTTTTAGAGCATGGGAACAGTTTTAGCACATACTCCAGGAAAGCCTGGCTGTTAATTGTGGAGTGTGGGTTTTATCTAACATCTTTATGAAAAGACTTTTTATATCTCACCCACAACTGTGTGTAATTGTTTGTTACAAACACCTTCCTGCAGAGACTCCACTCCTGAACACGCTGAGCAGTAAAGCCTGTTGGAAGTGAACACCAGAGGGAGCAGTAAACATTTGTCTCGTAGGTGGCTTTTAAATTGGAAACAGAACAAAAATGCACAGGAAACCTTGGGGAAACTTAAAAAAGGTTACAGTGGACTGTATATTCAAACTACAATATGTTGCTAATCCAGTCGAATTCCCCACAAATTCAAGATCAGTGAGGAACAAGTGCAAGCATGCAGATATACAAAAACGAATGAATGATGCAATTTTATGCATGCCATGCATCCCACCCCCTCACTCCACCTCCTGACAACAGCAAAAGATTAATAAAGTCATCTGAGACTGTCAGACATTTATATAAAATGCTCCATGCACTTAGACAAAATACACGAAACTGAAAACATATCCAATACAGAGTGATGTAAAAAAAATAGGGCATTTTCACTAGATACAAACACACAACTCAAATTCTACACGAGAAAGAACATGGTTAAGAGACACAAAAAGAAAGAAGAAATAAAGGATTAATATGCCGACATACCAGCAGTGAACAAGCAACTACAGTGCTGTCCCAAGTATTATGCTGCTAGCATGCCAGAGACTTGAAAACACTTGTAAGAACAGAAGCGTGGCTACAGCCACAAAAACACAAACAGGTCAAGAAAACACTCCTGCTACACATTGATAAAAAAAAAAATTCCTCTAAATTCACTTTTCTTCTTTTTTTTTTTTTTTAAAGGGAAACTGGACTAAAGATAAAAGTTCAAGTTTTCTCAGTCCTTCATCTTTGTACTACAGCATGCAACCTGCCACATCTAGGAGTTGCCAGGCCTATTTGTCACCAACAGGTGGAAAGCCACCAGGGCCCTGGCTTCAGCTCACACCCTAAGATGTGTGCTGACCCTAAGATCCCTGATGGAGAGCCATAAAGGTTCCTACCAGATTTACGAGGCACCCAGACTGAAATGGCTTCCCAGATTGTCCTAATTTGCAGCCTTCGACACTATGAGAGTCAATCTGCTGGTGTAGGGCTCCACAGCAGCTTGACTGACCACACCATGCTGAATGCAACCCAGAACTGCAAACATAAACCCTTCCATCCTGACTGCAAGGGGCTCCTGCAAGCACCTGTCTGAAGAGCCTGGTGTTCTGCAACCAGGTGAAAAACTAAGCCAACCCTCAGCAGAAGCTTGCTTGGCAGGTGGCTTCAATGCCCGCAGGGCAATGCTGTTAAAATTCCCTGTTTTCATGATGCACTTCATTTAAAGAAGAAATTCTCAAATTTCAAAAAGAAATTCTCTTCAAGGAGACTTGCATATAAAGACTCTAGCTGACTGAAGGACAATCAGAGCAAGATCTGTTGCTGCTGAACTGCTGGTGATAAGCCAAGGTTTTTACAACTGCAGCTCCAGATTTTCCTACAGAGGCCAGCTCTTGCTATTCCATGCAGAACAGTGTGCTGGGAGCACGTTCTTACAAGTACCAATGATGCCCTGTTGCTCAGCCATTCCCCAATACATTGCCTTTATCACTGAATGAAAAACCTGCTTTTCCTTTATATTTGGATTGAATGAAAAACAGCAGTGACTGGCAGCACAAACACGAGATACTTAAGCTCCTGCCACAAGAACACACTGCCCCAAGGCTATCCTCACAAAATGCTTTTTTCTAGCCCGCAGCTTATGCTCCTGGACTAACACAGCCAGTCACTGTATTCACCGTGTGCCACTACTGGCTCATAGCTGAACGCACTGTCTTGACTTGTAGGAAATGGCTCTCAGAAGAGCGATGAGGGAAAATCTAGACTTCTGGGTATTTGGTACCTCTCATTCTGGCTGCTGTCATGCCAGGCACTTAGCACGGATGATGTGCCATGCTCTGAATCTGCACCATCTGCTGCTCGTTAGCTGACAAAGGCAGCAACATGCCATCTCTCCACTTGCTGTTGCTCATTAGCTGACAAAAGCCATTTTCAGTGTTCACATTGTTCTTTCTGCAATAATCTAATACAAAGATGTACAAAAGCACAAAGAAAAAACAAAGATGACAGAGTACATTAGGAGCTTAACTAAGAACATTATTGTACTCTTAAGTCTCCAGGAGTGAATCCTTCCAGTGGGATACAGAACTTGGCCCTAATGCAATATGTCAACAGGTAGGTATAAAGGTCAGTATTAAAGATAATCTGTTTACCTCAAAATGTTTTGAAACATCTTAACGTATTTCTCTTTTGTGTTATTTTGGATCTTCTACACCTGCTAACAGACTGAGAATGCAGAGTGGCTCAAAGCATACAGCTTCCACCGTGCTGGCTGCGAGCAACACACACCCCACATACAGGTACGCCCAGTGTGTAACCAGAGCAGGACCCAGGAGCTATGCAATCAACAGCTGTATGCTCCACAGGAAAGTCGCACCAGTAAAGGCTCTGCACTTCTCAAGAGGAACCTCAGCTACAGTTATAAATCATCTACAGAGCTAAAGACCAGTAATAGCAGCAGTTAAAAGCCCACAAGTGTTCAAAAGCGAACTGCGTGACCCATACTTGAGCTCACAGGCTGATTAGCAATCCAGCTGATGAGAATCAGCAGAGCCAGAGGGAATGAGCTACAAAAATGTTCTCCGTTTTGGGAGATGGACTGAAGATAGCCAGTTACTTGCACTACTGAGAATGAGAATACTCACCAAACATTCACAGTGCCATGGTCAATTAATTACTTTCCAAGCTCAGTTAGTGGTTTGGAAGAAAAGCCAAAGAGATGCTCTGCTTTAAGGAGAAGCACATCTGCAGCAACAGAAGTCCCAATGACAGCAATGGAAGTCCCAGTGACAGCTTCTTCCCTCTCTCTTACACCTTTTCTCTACCCTCCTGCTCAGATAATGTCTTTCTGTTGCCGCATCACCATGACATAAGGCAAGAGTACAGGAGACATTCTGCGTGCCAAACAGCATAAGGACAGCTGGCATGGGAAGTGTTGAATCGCTCACAGGTCAGGGCAGAGAGGAAGCCAAGAACTCAACAGATGGTATGAATTCTGGCAGATGCAGAAGATGAAGAAAAATCTCACAAGCAAAGTGATGTGGTTAAGAGAGATGGCCCTCCAAAGCAGAAGACAGAAAAAGGAAAAAAGGAACAGAGGAAAGAGGAGACATGAATGGGCAACATGCAGATAATTCTGCTCTTCCATCTCACTTCCTTCTCACAGCCAGAGCAGCACACATGGGCTCCTCATAGCTTTCCACCCACAGGCAGCAGAAAACAAGCAGCAGAACATCTGAGCTGTAAGTTTCCATTTTTTAAGGGTAACAGAGAGAATGAAATAGTACAGAACTCATCAGATATTTCTGGACACCCACATTCAACCATAAGGCAATCCAAAAGGGAAAGACTTTGCACCTGATGGCACACGTGTGAAACTTCTTCCTCCATGGGCATGCCAAAACAGAGCACGTTGCCTTCACAAAGACACCAGTCTGTAGCACCATCTGAATTCAGTAATCACACAAAACACTTCAAGGCAAGGTGAAAGCCTTTAAATGTGAACTAGTTAGTCGATGAGGAATTGCAGACAAAGCAGCTTACAGCATGGCTTAGGGTAGTAACACACCGGGAACTCAGCCATCTCACACTGCTGAAGTAACTCATACAGCTTTGTCTCCACTCTCAACAGCTCAGCTAATGCGAAGCAACATCACAGCAGAAAACAAAGGACGCTGATTTTGCTGCAAGGTAAGCTTTAGTAAGCAGAGCCTTGTTCTGAAAGGAGGAAGGTAACAAAGCCCAGCCAAAAACAATAAATAAAAAACACATACATACACACCCCACGCACACTCCTCAAGCTTTGTCATGCTCTAACGACACATCCAAGCACAGCTGCCCTCCCTTACAGAACCTGACACCAGAAGAACAGTGCTGCTGGTGCAGCGACACAACCAGATGTGAAGTATGCACATCTGGAGCGTCAGCTGCTCTTGCTTTTCCACTGCTGTTTCTGCACCCAAGAGGATCTGTTCCTGGGCTCCTACATCCCTTTCTCCCACACAGTAAGGTGTGCAGACCCAGATGTTAATTACACTGCACATCTTTAAAAGCTGTTTGGCTCAGATTCAATCACTGGAAAGTGATCAAGTATTATGAAAAAAAAAACCAACATCCCAGAGTGGATACTCAAACACTGGAGCAGGCGTCCAGTGAGGCTGTGAGCAATCCACCCTTGGAGGTACTCAACACTTGGCCAGACAAGATTCTGAGCTCGTCCTGCTCTGAGCAGGCAGCTGGACCAAATGATATCCAAAGTCCTTTACAGTCTCAATTCATCCAAGAGCTTGTCTTTACAGATTGACACAAGCTGGAGGGGCAGATAAGTGATTTTTCTTCTTCCTTCACTCTTTCCAGACAAAACGCTACGGTTGCCTTTCCATGCCTTGGATCTGACCTAGAAACTCTACCACCATCCCATCTCAGGGTTGTTAAACCAATCCATATTTTCATCACTTGCAGGTGTAAACAACTGGCTGGTGACAGGCATAACAGTACCCCAGAGGAGTGGGCCCATTTTCAAAATTAATCACAAGAGCAAAACAAACTGTTTTTTACTGGCATACACTAAATATCAACTAATACACAAGAGCAGCTCTGAAAGCAATGCTTCCTATTTCATTACAATGACCCATGATGTCAGAGGTGGCCGCTGGTGGTATGGCAGTAGAGGTTGAATCTTCCCACCAATGTTCCATTCCATTTTGCTGTCATGACGGCAGCAGAGGGGCAAAACAAAATGGCTGACAAAATGGTGTCTGATATGGAAGTGAAGATGAAGCAAAGATATGGCACTGAATTCCTCCACGCAGAAAAAATGGCAACCTCTGACATTTGCTGAGGCTTGCTGAACGTTTATGCAGACCAAACAGTGAAGACAGAGAGGCAGTGGGTGGTGCGTTCAGCAGTGGTGATAGTGGGTCACCTCCACTGGTGCAGGTTTTAATGAGCAGAGTATGCATGCTCTTTTTCACCGCTGACAAAAATGCATAGTTAATGGTGGTGACTATGCTGGAAAATAGTGTTTTGTAGCTGAGAGTTTGCCCTATCGAATAGTGTTATTGTGCTCTTTGTATCAGTTGTGGTTTCTGTGGAATTATTAGGAGGCACTACTATCAGAGAAACCTATGTATAAATAATTGAATTGTCCCTCAAGCTATTAGTGAGTTTATGTGCTTAGACATAAGCCAACAACTAACACCACAAAGCCCTTCCAGCCTTTTGCACAGTCCTCCAACTCCTCCCCCCCCCCCCGGACAGTTCTTATCCCTTTGCCACACATGCATCTGCATGGAATGCAAACGCAGTGGTTGGTACACTAGGAGCACAGACAATTAAAAGTTCTCCACTAAAATGAAGAAGAGGGTGATGCAAACTGGCAGCTTGAAGATCTCTGGACATATTACAGAGCCCTGTTTGCATGAATATTAATTTCTTGTTTGGATATTCAAATGAGTTCTATTTCCATTCTGTTTTGGATTATCTGACCTGTTAACAGTAAGCCCGCACAGGATATGAGTTCCTTGCTCTCCCTGTTGTCTTTAAGTCTGTTATGACAAGAATAACTTTTATGAAGTGACATTTTGCAGCTTTTTATATTTTACTGTCAGCTACTATACTCGTTATTGCCCACAGTTCACTAGATCCAACTGGTTTGGGTAAGGAAGCTTTTCAGCAGAGTCAAGCAGCACATCTTGCTCATGAATCACAAACAGGAAATGTCCAGCCCAGTCTTCTTTACTTCACTAAAAAAAAAAAAAAATGTGTCCATAAAATTAATGAAAGCCTTCGTTACAATTTTCTAGTCTAGCAAGTGGAAGCAAAATTCATGCAAGGCAGAGGATGGCAACATTCTCAAGACACAGAAACTCTGTCTTTGTGTCCTGTAAATACAGAGAAGTACCTTCACTCAGCTCATTTTAAGAGGCCATGACAGAACACCAGGAGAAATGCCAGTTGCATACTCAAGAGTTAGGTAACCAGGAACCCGCGAGTCACACAGCTCCTGTCATCCTGAACATTTGACTAAAAAGTGTATACTGAAATTCGGACATTATTTATTCTTGTCCAAGCTCCCGCCAACAGCAATTCTACCAAGGTTTAAACAGATGAGCACAGCTGATCAATCCTTACAACACCACCAACAAATTAACTTGGCTTCAGTGCTGCAACACAAGCTTGATGTTTTTATAAAGATTACAATGCACCAGATATTTTGTACAGATACATTTAAGGCCTTAGAAGTAGGAAAAAAGCTCACTGGCTCAAAGCAGAACTATGCACATGAATTTCTACAGCACAGTTACTAAAGCCCCCATTATTTTAAACAGAATGGAAAACTGGGATTAAAGACAAGGCATAAAGTTAAAGAAACAAGCATTTAACAAAACATGCTACCTTTAGCCAATGAATTTAAAAAGATATTCCTTTATTCTTTATTCTACTCCACAAGTGAGTTTAGTAACGCCCTTGAAGTGTCCTGGAAAAGGTAAGGTTCTCATAAAGAGGTTTAAGAGGAATAAAATCTCTTACATAAAAAAGAAACATTTGCTGGGCAAAAAGAACTCAATTATCAGAAAGTTCTCAGACACTTCAGAAGAATGTGAATTTTGTGGCCTTGTTCCCTCCTAAACTTGGTCTCATGATATTTTGTCATAGCATAATATTGCTGCCTGGGTATACTACGTAGCCTAGAAAGCCAGAGAAATCAAGAAATTGGCAGTAGCTTAATTACTTGCACAGTATTTACTAGAGAACACAGCACTAACGCTACCAGACAAGCCTTGCAGTAACAGGCACACCAAGGTCACAGAAATGGTCACTTACGGCATTCCTTCTCATCACTGTCATCGAAGCAATCTGGCAGCCCATCACACTGCCAGGCCCCCGGGATACAGCGCCCATTGCTGCACATGAAGTTTCCAGGTATGTTGCATTCATTTGTGAAATTGTTCCCAGGCAGCAGCTGGCTATCTGCAACAACAAAAATCAAGTTCACAGAGTATTAAAAAAAAAAAAAAAAAAGTCTCTCCATCATAAGGTCTAAACACAAGTAAAATAGGTAAGGCCACAAGAAGTCAGCTCCATACACTCATGCTTCTGTCAGACTGGTATTTAGCCTGCAGACTTTTACTTACTTATTGCAGCCTGTGGGCTAGGAACTAGGTAGCACATGGACTAATTCACACTAGCTTTTCAATGAAGTTCTAAACATAGTGATGCTTGGTGTCAGCCTAGTGCCCTGGCACACACCTGTCCAGGCAAGGAAGGCAGACAGAACGTCACCAAGTCTGCTAGGCAGAGAGGGTTTTGCAGGAGGAAACTGGAGATGAAGAAAACAGAGTAAGAAGGCAACCTATACATTTGCCTTTAAGGTTGTAGCAGCTCTAATCAGTGATTTTCATCTACCGTGCTTCCGTATCTGTGCACTGTTTTCAAAACACAGGTACTGCAGAAATGTAAACTTCAGGGGAGGAAGGCAGATAATGGCAATTACTTTAATAAGCAAAGAGATTCAACCACAGGTCCAAAACGTACGTTGGGCTTGGAGGACTGATGCTCCCAAAACAGGAGCAGCATGATAAATGGAATCTCAAGTCACCACACTGTGGGAAGCTGCAAGACAACACAGAGGATGAGAGAAAAGCTCCATCTCCCATCTTTCTGCCTAGACTGAAGCAATATGCTCCAAGTTCACATTCTCCCAAAAACCAGAAACAAAAACCTTCCCGCATATGGATGGGGATGTCACTGCGCCGTTAGAACACTGCAAAGTTTTACATCGTTGTTTCAGAAGATGCAGGACAGGACTGCTTTGGGAAGTATTTTTATGCCCATTTCTGACCCAAACAGTAAGTTTCCTCTCAACTTTTTTTTTTCCTGGCAAATGTCTTGCTCTCCTGGGATGCTTAAGAGTCTGCCAGCACAGAGTGGTTACCTTAATGGAAATTTGCCCTGAGCTGCCGGAAGACAAGGTGATTCAGATACAAAGTGGAAACTGTATCTTGTGAGGCAGATGTGGCAACCTGAGCCGCCAGCTGCACACCAGAGCCCTGTGCAACATCCTTGTGGTAGCCTTCTTCAAGAAAGAAAGTGACAACCCACAAAAAGCAAGCCCAGGTGATGCAGCTGGCTATTTAGTCTACGCTTTTACTGGTTTCATATCGAACCTCAGTTTCTTTCCGTGCATCACTGCTCTTCCGACCAAGGAAGAACAGTTTTTCCCTCTCCACACTCTTATTTGCAAGATGCAGCTTCTTGCTGCACACCAGGAACAACTCAGTGCCAGGCCCACACTGCCATCCCTAGGGAAAGTGCCACTGCCAACAGCCATCCAGGAGAGCTGTCCCCAACTCTGCTTCATGCCCGAGTCCCCACATCTACATTAACAATGGAAATGATCTGTCAGTAACAGCCCCTGGGCTACTGCTGCCTGAAAGCATCCAAGTTCTACAGCTTTACATTCAGTGGACAAGTGTGGGGTGAGTTAGTTTTCTTTCTTAAACCAGCACTTTGACACAATCAACCAGATCAGTCTTTGTATCACTGACCTGCATCTGATAAGTGATGGCCAAGCCAAAATCACTCCTCCCAACAGCTGCATAGAAGTTGCCAACACTGCACAGCCTCCTGTTAGGCAGCAGCCTGCAGTGCACCCATAACACAGCTGCCTGCAATGGGAGGAAGATTGCCCCAGCACTACAAACTGAGGTTTGCCTTCAACAGACCAAGGTATGAAACAGTGATACGGATGTCCTCTGCAGCATCAAGGCATGGCCAATATGCCATATTCTTAAGCTTCTTAAGAAGTGACCGAGAGCTTTGAGAGCAGACCATAACCCCTTCTCTGCAGTCCTCAGAAAACAAACAAACAAAAAAAAACCCTACAACATCTGAATTCTGTGATTAAAACTAACTCTCTGCTGCAAAATGATGGTACTGTAAGCATCATACAACAACTAGGAATTACCAAGGTTTCAGTTCTCTCAAAGTCTAAGCACTTAGGTGCTACGTTGAGGCAACACCATCAGAAAAAGGGGCCATTCTCATTCCTGCTGCTGCTCTTTGCCACCTTCTCACCTAACCCTCCTGCCCACACCTCTCCCTCCCCCCCTCCCTGTTCCACTTCCACACAGAAGCCACACCTACTCAGAATGAAACCTCGCTGTCAACACTTCAGCAAGGCCTCCTCCAGGCCTGGGCGAGGTGCCAGCAAAGAACAGACGCGGGGTCTAGACTTGCCCCAAGGAGGGAGCTGCCTTCCCCACTCTGAGCATCACGGTGCTCCCCAGACAACGCAGTAACTGATGCACTTCCAAGGACTGCAGCACCTCCTCCGCAGAGAGGCCCAAGCTTGGCTCCTGGCAGGCTGCATCTGCCTGAAAACATTCACCAGGATCATTGTGCACCCATAACGGCACATACTCTGAAACAATGCCCCCAGAAAGCCATCAAGTCCCTGATACTTCTAACAACTCCCTTGAATAAAGGCTGTACTTCTACTCTACTGAATTAAAGGCAAATGGCAAGAACAGATATCAAATTTTGTTACCCAGCAAGCGGATTGTTTATAAGATTTCCTTTGCCATACAGTAAATTCATCCTCAACACTCTTTTAAGTAAGGATGTAGCACTAACCTTTTTACCAAACAGGAAACTAAAGATACGGGCAGATTAAATTGCCGACAGACCTATGCGGGCTCTGCTGCAGAATGGGAACAGTGAACTCTGACTCACACCTATTTCAAAGGAAGAAGAGTGCTTTCTCTTAAAATACAACCCCCATTAGCTGCTGGAATAGAGCTGCAGATTACGGACACTGCAATTTCAGAGTCACAGTCAGCACACCTAGAAACATGCCCCATGTGTCACTCCACCTCCAAAAAAACCACAAAACTCCACCAGCGGGTATGGAACTGTCTAAACTATGCCACATGCGGAACCATTGAAATGGCATAGTCCATTGTTTCCCTTACTTTGGAAGCCTCCCCTACCTGATATGAAGGCCATGAAGGCTGCAAGGAAACCCTCACTGCGGCCACTTGCTCTGCAAGGGAACGTGAGAAGAGCGGCATTACAGGCACAAGAAGGACCTGTTCCATCGCCCATTTTTCTGAAGGATTCAAGCAGCATCCTGATGAAATCTGTACAGATGTCAGACTTTGTGCAGCCAACTTGCTATACTGCTTGTTGGCAGGGCAGAAATTCCTTCAATCTGGCAGAGCCGCCTTTCCAATCGCTGACATATTTACCCTGAAGCCTCCCTGACTAATTCTGAATTCAGCCCAAATGTGAACTGCACGGATGTGTTCAGTTAAGTGAAGGCAGAAGGGAAAAGAAGCAGTCCATCTTCACCGCCACACACTGCTCACTTTAAAAAGCATACCATCTGGCCTGAAGAAAAAAGGGACTCATGTTTCACTTTGAAGGGGTCTGAGTAAGGAAACCAATCTGTTTTAGCAGCCCCTTCCAAAAATGCTGGCATCTAAATATTTAATACTCACTAAAAAGGAATCAGAGAAAAAAATAAATAAAAGGACGTTTCATACTGAGCACGTCACACTGTAGTAACAACACAAGGCTAGGATACCTTTCACAGAAAAATCTCTACCTGAAAGCTCTCCAGAGAACTGCACATTACAGAACAGATCACTACTGATAGTACTGCTGTGTCTGCATCAGGACACGCGATCAGACGGAACAGCCAGTCATTCTGGCAATGGAGTTTTGGAGGAAGAAATACAAGACACTTGTGTGTTCAAACTTGGTCACCAACAGTGTCTGTAACTTCAGCCTCTTTGCAAAGAGGATCTGTCACCAAGGATGAAGCACAAACTCTTCGCTGCCAAACCTCTGACACGCCTTTTGTGGGAATTGTCACTAGATACTGTCAGTGATCTCTGTATAACATTTCCCAAACGTGAGGAGATTGATTTAGATCCAAGCGGGTGTGTAGCTGTAGTGCTACTCATGAGGACTACTCAGGACATACTTGAATGAACTCCTCCTGTTGTCCTGTTTACCCCTTGCCCAGCATACAGCCATACCAGGTTTGGTTCCAGTGCACCAGGAAAGTGCCCTTGCTCTACCAAAACCTGCGACACGCTGTGAACACAAAAGGAGAAAGAGAAACTAGAGCAGATCAGCAGCTGGAATTTGCAGCAAGATGGCACCAAAAAGACATACCTCTCATACTTGCTCACCCACAAAGAACGTCACAGCTATGAAGACAGTAATTTAACTTTCTCTTTCATGATTAAAACCTCAATTCATGACTTAATGGTATGAATCTTTTCAAAAGACACGATTAGGGAATTTTTAGTTAACATAGGTGCATAGGTGCTTTTGTCTTTATAGTGGAAGAAACTACAGAACCTTCATTTAAAGTTTTCAGGAGGATTTAAACACCTTTCTGTGTACTGGGTAGAATGCTGTGAGATCGTATTCTCACTGCATAGACCTTGGAACAACAGACACAGGGTTTGAATTTTGGGTGGTTCTATGTGAAGCCAGAGTCGGACCTGATGATCCTTCTGGGTCCCTTCCAACTCGGGATATTGTATAGATCTGTAGCTGTAGACTCTCAACAAATGCTTTTATATTCTCCTAAGTCAGCTTAAAGATAGCAAAGAAGCAGCGCAAAGTGCCTGGTGGGATATCACAACACTTGTTTCCTCAGAGACTTCAAATATTTACAAATGTTTACATTCAGGTCCAGTTGCTTCTGTGGATTTAGGTGGGAGGACAGATGCATCTTTTCAGACTTCTTCATGCAGATATGAAGCATCTGACTCACCAAATCCATATCTATTTTACAGATGTCTACTGCTGCAGATACAGCCAGAAGAGACACTCAAAAGCTACGCATGAAGAAACTCCAAGCATTACGCCTTGCCTTAAAATTTCAGTTTAACGCCACATTATCTTCATTGGCAATAAATGTATATTGTAAGCAAGGCAACACTGCTGGAAATAAGACAGACTTGGCCTAACACTCAGAGCACCGAAACCAAAGGTGCTGGCTATTTATGAGATAATTATGCATTCAGGACTTCAGCAGCTGCCCAAAGGCTCTGTGACAACAGAGTTATTCAACCTCTTTGCTACAATTTACCCCTTGTTCAAATAAAAATGGGGAGTGAGCTTTGAAGAAGAATGTCCCAATCAGAATCCAAGTATGCACAGCATAAAAAAGATTGTCCGTTAACAGCTCCAGCAGATAAAAGATTAATACGCTATGGAGGACTAAGTTCACTTTCCATCTCTTTCATGAATACCTGTGATATCACTCAAACAAAGCATCCCAGAGTATGTTCAGGCTGGTTTTGGGAAGCCAAGAACGAGACAAGCTCCTTCTTGCTCTGCTGCAAAACCAGTGACATCACCTCAGCATCTGTCACAAGTAAAGGACACCTGCCAGCCATTATCTGACAACTTAAATCCCCTTGAACAATTTAAATCCCTATCCTCCCCTATCCTCATTTAAACCGCCTGATGATTACATTGCTTATACAACATCAGAAGTTATGAGAGTTATTTGTAAAGGCAGATTGACAGCCCCACTGCAACACAAGTTCTCAGAAATGTTTCTTCACTGAAGCACGGCTACATTTGTGATAAATTCAATTGTGAAAAAATTGTCAAAAAGTGAATTGCTCACTGCTGAGGTTCAACTCACGCTCCTTCCATGTTCCAGGTGCAATATATCCTGTAGCTAGTATTCTCAAGACTTGAAAATGAATCAAGCCTAGCCAAAACAGAAGAAATTCCCACAGTTACTTCTGATGAAAACACTTGAATGTTGCCAAGGCAAACCAAGTCAATAGAAACACCTTTTTTTCAGAAGCGGATAGCTTCTTTCAATTCAGACAGAAAAAAAACACAATGCTGAGAAGTCAGCTTAATATTGGATAGTCAGCCTTGAGCCATTCAATCCTCAGAGCAAAGACACCCTTTACGGAACTGAAGAGCAATTAACACATCACCATCTCCACCGTAAATAATATAACACACACAGAATAGCGTATCTCTTTCTAAGCAGCCTATGGTATTAGTTTAAGCAATTGGCACTCTCCCTGTAGCAGGTGGCTGCCTTTCAGCACTTAGCCATGCGAACTCTTGAATTAAATATAATCTTCTAAATCATTCCCTAATAAACAGCCACTTGCTTTTTCCTTGCAACACCACATGCAGAAAATGAGCTGAGGTGAACAGGTTTATTTTAATCCTAGCCTTTGTGGAGGGCCTTGGCATTCCCCTGGAGCCCCCACGTTCGTCTGTCCCTAGCACAGCTGCTTCAACACACCAAAAATACAAGTGCCTGTCAGGTCTACGGGCTCTCAGTATAGCTATACGGTGGAAGAAAAACAGGCTATCAGCTACTAACAGCACAGAGTGAGCATGGACCACATCCACAGCCCCAAAAGTGCACAAGACTGAAAAGGAGGAGCAGAAGCAGAAATACTTATTTAGATTACTGAACCACACCTCGAAGAAGGAGCGTTCCCCACAGCAAGATTCCCAGACGTGCATCCAAACCTCAGAGCAAGATCAAAACTCAAAATTTACGATTTCAGCCTTCCCCAGATGCCTTTCCAGTTTCACCTCCCGTGATTTTAAGCAAACCATGAAAACCATTACTCTGCAGCAAATTAGTGCACGTGCCGACACAGCACCATCCACTCTGGAGGATGTTAATTGCTGGAAGCATTTTCCCTAATGATGCGTTCTTCATATTTTCAGAAGAGCACAGCCATTATCTATGGGTGCTTACACAGAAAGTTAACGCAGTCCAAAAGAATGATCTGAAACACAAGGAATATATTCCACCAACCATCCTCTTCAGGTTTAATGAATAATCACTCTCATAATTTCCTAATCACCACAGGTTATTATTCTCTTTCTGATCTTCCAGAGGAGTTGGTGACACTCACTGACACACATGAAATTCTAGGGGTGCAGCTGAAAAAAAGCACGTAGCTCCCCGCAGTGGACAGAGCATCTCCCAAAAAAGAGTCCAGAGAGAACCTACTGTCTGACAGCAGGAATCCGGCTAGCAAGAGTCACTGCATCAGCTCCATCTTCCAGTTCTTCATCACACAGACTCTGTAGAGCTTGATGGGGACAGCAGCAAAGAGGGCAAGAAAGGACAAGAAGTAAAGATGCAATTTCCATATTCAAGCAAGTTAAAAGCAAAGCTAATCCTGTTGACTGTATCCTCTTTTAACACACTTCATATATTGGTCTTAATGAAAGACAGAACTTGCATACGTAGAAAAGAATCTAGCTTCTCCTTGAACTGCACATGAAATACACTCATCACTTTATACCAGCTGCCTTGCAACAAAGCACAACACTAGGCCACTCACATAACAAACTACAGACGCCTACGTAGGACAGAGAAGTTAATTGTTTCTAGCGTCTCAGAAGAGAGCATTTTATCTTGTTTTGCTCTGCCTCTGTACTTTGAAGAAAGAGACTTGCATGTACTTTGTCATAATTATACAGCCCCACTGCCTGAAGTCACTGTAATTTTTTGCAACACCTCCATGACACAGTTAGGTGCATTACCATCCTCTCTGATGGATTCAGACCTTGGTGTGAAGAGACAGTAAATCAAGTTTTACCGTAACCGGTGTCACCTGAATAAAATACCACAAGTGCCTGACACAATGAAGAACCTCTCAGATAATTCTGCCAGTTATGCCTTAAAGGCTTGGATTTTAAAAGAGAAAGGGGCGGTGTTAGTGTGCCTTGGTAGATTTATGATCAGTACGGCATCATCTGTCCTGCCAGAGCCCACGTTGCTGCACATTATTTAACCAAACAGATATGCTGCCTGTATCAGGCCCGCGCTATCTGGTCATCCGGCATTAGTCATCCTCAAACCACAGCTGGAATTACTCTCTGTAGGACATGGATGTGAAGAGAGTCTACAGAGTAAGTAAACTCTTGTTTCTGTCTCAAACTACTGTCCACATCAACTCTTTATATCGAACTTCTCACTGTATGACTGAAGAAAATCCCCATTAGGTAGATATGCTCAAATGCCTGGCCGCCACCACTTCATAAGGCAGAGCACACAGGATTTCCATAGTCAACATGTCAGCTTCCTTAGAACAGAGACGCTGGAAGCGCTTCCAAAGCAGCAGAATGGCTGCACCCTGCTCCACCAGCTCTGAAGACTCCCCCACCTCACTGCTTGTTCTGCTGATAAAATATGGCAAAAGAAAGGTGCTGGTGGCCCACGTCCACCTAGCAATAAGACTTTCAGGCTGGATCTGAGAAGTCAGGGGACTACTCTTGAATGGCCCACTAATGGGGGGGGAAAGAAGAAAGTTAACTACTGACAGAAAAACATCCTGGAGATGGGAGAGATGCTACTACTGAGTTCTAGTTTATGGAAGGACCTTTCCTAAGAGATTAAACACAAATTTGCCTTTATTTCACAAACTGTTGAGACAACTACATTCTGTTTGCAGAACACAACAGAACATAAAATTTTAAAATGCTCTCGCAATGTAGGGCCTAATCAGTCACCCATAAACCCATCCTTTAAATATTCATGTGTGATGAAACCAAACCGCTACACACAGATCTGTATATAGCCGCTTTCTGCTGTTATGTCTAGGTTTTATCTGCTTGTTCTCCCAGCAAACACAGCCCTCCTTGTTTAACGTTTTCCTTGGCAACAGGACACTTCCGACAGCATCACCCCGTATAAATCATAAGCTTGTGTAAACCGGTAGGAACAGATGTCAGCACGGGACAGCAAATCTTGGACAAAGTGAATGCTGAGACTTTTTATATATATGTATTAAGTGAATGAAGAGGTGGTAATGCAAAAGAAAAGATGAATTTATGATAATGAATTTATGATAACGACATTCCCCTAATATCATCGGGAGAATAATTTATGCACTTAGGATGTGCCAGCATGTCAATGCAGCACATCTGCAGGTGAAAGAAAGCAGTGGTCTCTGTAACAAGCAGAGGGCTTTGGCTACATGAGGAGGCTGCGGGCTGGAGACAGTGATGATGGGAAGCTCTGCAGAGGGCCCACGCCAGGAAGCAGGCCAGGGCTGCAAAACAAAACAGCAATGCTGCCCTTAACAAGAAAGGAAAGCCCATAACCTCTCACTCAGCAGCACTGAGCTAATTTCCAAGTGTGAGGAGACTGATGACAGATAACCAAGATTTTAATCTAGACAGAGAGAGATCTGCAGACTTCCCTACCTTGGGAAAGCAATTCAGCTCTTGCTTTGAAGTCTTGCCCTAAGAATACAAAACAAGGAGTCCAGAAAGTTCTCTCCTGAGGCTCCTAAAATGAAATCTGGAAGAGGAACAAGAATGTTTTTCCAAACAATACATTAAAGCAACAGCTGAAGTTAAGAGATCAATTAGCAGAAGACAACTGGAGTCAAAGAAAGAGAACAGCTCAAGAAGAGGAGAATGACTGTACTAAGTGCCAGTGACAGCATGCTGTCTGTGGGGACAGGGTAGTGCTGCTCCTAGAAAGAAGCAGCAGCCAGAAACAGACACTAAACCTCTTCAAACAGGAATGTAAATCCAACAGCAAAAAGAGTTACTCCCAAAAGAATTCAATGCATGAATCTGGAAGCACCACCTGACTTGGGTGCCAAAACACAGTGGAATCGGAACTGTGAGCATCCTTGAAGCTGCAGGTAGAAAGGCAGAGCATTCCTCTCCAGGTGCAGTGATAGCACATAAATGGACACACACAAAAAAACCAACAATTTCAAAGCCACAAGGAAAAATAAAGCCTTGACTTCAGAGAATCACCAGGCTGGGTCCTAATCAGCTGTTTTTTTGCCACACTACACCAAAAACGGGGCTAGCTGTGGCACAGCCAACAACAACTCTTCAGCCCGTCTGGGACTTTCACATCACTCTCACATTGGTATTTCAGAGATCACTGCTCATACTGATCAGATTCATCAGTAAAACACCACAGGGCACAGCTTCCTCAAATGTCATGCCCCGGGTCTATCTGAGGAGATTTTGCCATTACTTTAGACTTGAAAGGTTTCTTTATCAAAGATGGCACGCATTTGCTATTTCTGGTAGCTCCGGTCATGTGTCCTGCACCAGGAAACCTCTGACAAAGTTAAATGAGGGCAGAAGACGGGACTTGGCCGTGACAGATGCAAACAACAACTGGTTATCTGAAGTTGGGAATTTCCCAACAGTCACTACTAGAGACTCAGAGAATAATCACTTCAAGTGAAAAATAACTGGTTTTATAAGCACCTACCTAAAATGTGATTTTCTCCCATTCAGACCGAGTTTTTTTGATGTGCTTTACGCAGTAATAATAAAAATATATACAGAAAATAAAAAGAACCAGCATTTGCTGTATGGATTAGATTTCTCTGCTTTCTGTAAGCAAATCAATAACAGAAAAATAAATGGCATTTGCATTTTGTCAATGGGAAACACGCTGTTAAGAAGACACACAGCGGGGATTATATTGAAGTGAGAGCTCATCCTTTTCACAGTTCAGTTTCACCTTATCTATTTCACTTATTCTTCATACCAGAAGCCCTAGCTGAGAGAAATGATGTTTTTCCACCACAATGGAGCCCATACAGAGCCTCCGCGTAGATGGGAAGTTAATGCAGGGCGGGCAGTGTGGGTATGCCTTCTAGAATGCAACTGGGACTAATGCTCTCCAGCAAATATTGCCACAGCAGGATACCACGTATCATAAAGAGCTTTCAAGACTGCAGTCAAGTAGGGTTTGTTTGCAACATACGCAATTGTAGATTTTGGCTCTTTCAAAAGTTGCTACGTTTAACACTGCGGCAAAGAGTACTGGGATGAAATTGGACAGATGAATATTTTGCAAAAAGCAAGAAAAGTGTTAACATGTGCATGAGACAACTGAACACTTCTCCCAGAGAGAGGCAGCTGGGGCAGAGCTCAGGCCGAAGTCCCTAGAAAGGGCCACAGAAGAGACAGACCAGGATTCGGTCTACATGATGCACCAGTGTTTTCCTTTTCCACTCTTACTCCTTTGATTCCTGCCAATTACATTTCCTTTATTTCCTACAATCCTCTGACCAATTTCCAAGAAAGCAGTAACTGCTTTTTAAACGCCTATCCTGGCCAAAAATAAAAAAAAAAAAAACAAAAATGACACCACCCACCTCAACATGCTCATTAGACAAAGGATCTTGAGGAAGTCTTGTAGTGCACTCCAGCTAAGGAAGAATAACCAAACATTCTGGGTATCTCACTTAGCCACTTGCAACTTCCAAGCCTGGCTGTGTTTTACCAGGATGGACCAAGAATGGGACAGAACACAAATTAACAAGCTTCTGTTTAACTACAAAGCCACTGTCCTCTTTTACGGCTTCTATCAACAATTTTGCATCAAGTATTCTCAAAATGAGCCAAAGCAAAACTCAGGGGATCTCTAAAACATTGCTATAACTTCAGGCATCATTTTGCTGGTTAAATAACCCCTGAAAGCTCCACATTCCTGCTGGCATCTGTCACATTTATACAGGCTACCAGGTGCACTTTTGGAAGAAGCTGGGGCACAGACATGTCCTGACAGATCGAACTGGCAAAGCTGAGGGGGCTGAGAAGCAAAGAAATGATCCCACAGATTGCTCTGAACTTACACAGATGGGGCCTGGAGGGAACAAAGTCTCACAATTTTTCTGAAAACTTTCAATGTAAATGAAGTCAATAACATTCATGGGAACTCAAGATACCTTGGGAAAAGGCAAGGCTTCTAAATGCTCAATATTATTCTCAAAACATCAATCTATCCACTTGGTCCCAAAACAGGATACGCTTATTTTCACATAAAACCCAAACTGAGACTTGGGATCCGCTAAATTAAAGGATTTCCCAATCTTTCCCCAAGCTTCTAGGGAACCAAACATCACCACTTGCAGGAGCTCATGAGACAGACTACTACCAGGCTTCTTTGAGTGCCTTGGTAAATTCACTAATGAAGAAGCAGTTTCAGCGTGTTGCCATTAAGGGTTAATTTTGCATCTTATTGGCCTAGCTGGGCATTCCCATAAATACCAACCCAGTGGATATAATTGCAAAGCAGGTATGCTTGGCTCCAGCCACTCTGCCAATTTAGTGGCAATGAATGTCTGAAAATTGCAGGGTGTAAATTTAGCTGGGTGGGTCTCACACATTGTGTTTATTTTACTGGGAGAGAAGTGTATTTGATTAATCAGAATTAAAAGAAAGGTATCACACTTCATGAAAGGTTGTTTATTTTTTTTCCCCTGCCTGTAGCTAGAAATAATAACAAGAATAATCACTGTATTTACTGTGTAAGGAGAAAGGCAGCACAGCTTGCGCGTTGCTGAGTTTCAACAGCAATTTCTTTTAGGTCAGTGAGCAGTGAACTGCTTAGGCAGAGCAACGCCAAGACTTCTGCAAAGCACCTATCAGATCCGGGTAAGATGAGGCATGAAGAAAGAGATGCCTTTGTAATAAAAGGCAGCATATTTTCTCTGTAACAACCACGTTCAAATTTCTTTTGCACCCTCAAGAAATCACCACCTGCTAGCTCTGACTGTGGCACATTTGCTGTTTCCCTCCCACACACTACAAGAAATTCAGAAGACAATGAAAACTGCAGATAACGGATGCTTTAAGGATGAGGATAGGTAACAGTGCCAGACTAGCAGCCACTGCCAAAAAGACAGGCACACACGAGCCCCAGCCAGAGCCTTCCCCACCCCACTCCCACATGGAGCAGAGACGACTTTGTTGAGCAGCCTCGAGTCTTGGCATTTTACAAGCTACCAAATCCGAGGGTAGTGCTGTTACAATCGCTAATTCTTACTTGACAGAAGCATGCCTTTACCCACTTTCAGATTCATCTGGTCTTGGATTTTCTAAAACCACCTCAGCACACTTGAGAGAACAGCAACTTTCTTGTTGACCATTTCAGAGTTCCTCCTTTCCCCTAGGGTAACCAAAAACACTCGGAAGCAACAAAGCTCCTGATGAAGCACCAGAGATCCCCATATACCAGTCCCTTTGAATTGCAGATATTGTAAGGACTTTTTCCTCATAATAAGCAGGTTGACACATTCTGGTTTGTTCTTCTGTCAAAGAGCAGAAGTCACAGCTCGTGCTTCTCACGTGGGAAAACCCAATAAACTGAGAGCACTCATGTGCTGAGGTTCTCTCTCCTTTGTGCACCTGCTTCATTAGGATCACAGGAACCAGCCTCGCAGGTAGGACACAGACCTACTTGAGGCAATGGATTTCTGTGACTGCTGCAAATTAGTTAAAAGCTTTAGAAAGGAACTGCATACTCCAGATGACATAAGGCAAACGCGAATAAGTTAAAAAGAAGTGGACTTAACCACTGACTATTTTCCTCCCACAAAGAAAGCAGGAAGGGGCTTTCATTTCACACCATCAGATAGAATGGTCCCTTGCTTTCCCTATCACTTGCACTTCCTGACAGCAGCACATTACAGAGGGACGTGGATATTGGTGCTTCAGCATAGAAGTCACTTGCGAAGTCAAAAATAGTTGGCTGGGATGAGGAATCCCGCACTTAGATGACACAGACCAGGCATGTTCAATGTGCAGCCCGTGGGCTGTGTGCAGCCCGGCCCAGCTCACAGTACAGCCATCCCCTGCCCTGTGTCATCACAGTAAGAAACAGTGGTGTCCTTGGTGTTTTTGTTGTCCTCTTTTCTTAATTAAAAAAAAAATAAAAAAGATTAAAATGAGTATTGTTACTGACATATGATAACTATACTACATAGTTTACAAGGGATGCTCCAAAAGTAATGCCTCCCATTTCATTATGTTGGCCCATAATGTCAGAGGCAGATGGTGGTGTGGCAATAGAGGTTGAAACTTCCCACCAATATTCCATTACATTTTGTTGCCGCGTGACAGATGGCAGCAGAGGGGCAGCCTGACAAATTGTTGTCTGACATGGAAGTGCATACAAAGCAAAGGTGTGGAACTGAATTTTTCCACAGGGAAAAGAATGCAGCCATTGACATTCACTGATGCTTGCTGAATGTTTGTGGAGACCACACGATGGATGTAAGCACAGTGAGGCAGTATGTGGTGCATTTCAGCAGTGGTGACAATGGGTCATCTCCTCTGGTGCAGATTTTTACAACCACAGCACGCAGGCTCCTGTTCATCACTGGTGAGAATGCATAGCTACTGGTGGTGACTGTGTTGAAAAACAGTGACTTGCAGCTGAGAATTTGCTCTATTAAACAGCATTATCAAGCTCTTTGGATCAGTTGTTACCATGGAAATAAATATGAGGCATTACTTTCAGAGCGACCTTTGTGTATGCAACCCAATTCCCGTTCACTCAATGTGGTCCAGACAAGCCAAAAGATTGGACACCCGTGATAAGGACTGTGAATTAGGGATCTTTTGTAATCTTGTTTTTAATATGAACAAAAGATTTCACTGTCCTTCAGTATGCATCCGACAAAAGAGGCTTTCTTCTCCCTAAACACTAACACTCCGCGACATCTGTCAGAGGGACTTAGCAGGACAGCTTCTCCAGGCACTGTGGCAGCAGAGGACAGCAGGCACGCTGCCTGGCACAGGGATGGGCCTGTGCCAAGCACAGCACACTGCTCCGCTCCCAGCGGCCCCAGCCAGCTTCTTCCCCACAGGCCATCGCCCACCTGCATTGACAACAGTGCCCAGCATTCACCACAGTGCAGAGTAAACTCCTTGCACTTCAAGAACTAGAAACAACAAGGTTTGAGAAAGACATCAGCAACTCAGTTGCATTCCCCACCTCAGGCTTGGAAGGAAGCCTGTCAGCAGCTCACACTTCTCCACATGGAGCTGGGCTCCTCCGACCTGGCGATTGGAGCACAAGGAAAGGGGAGAGCCAACCTCAGATGTAGCTTCCTTCAGCAATCAAGCCTCATTAATAATTTAATTGTTAATGGCTACATAAATGAAGTACGTGCAGGAGAAATTAGCTATACAGTTGCCCGTTATAACAAAAGCACTGCTCTTCCACTGTCTTTGCTTCCTGCTTAAGCCACAGGGCTTCCTATTTGTTTATGGGACAGTCTCTCTAGAAGGGACTAACACATGAAGGTCAATTAATAAACTGAATTCATTAAAGTTAAATGTATACCACGCAGAAGAAAGGTAGAATGTGATTATTGTAGCTCTTTCCCATCCTCCTAACCAATTAATTTCCACATACTCAAACACAATGTAGTCTATAACACAGAAAGGAATGATCTGTGCACCTATTGCTTTGTTGCAAATTATATATGGATGTTTCTGATTCAGGAAGTTAACACAAAACATTACTTTTGACACTGATCCATATTCTGCGCATTAGCTGAAAGAATATAGAGGGAAAACTAAGGCACAGAAAACATAACGCAATGATAAAGCTCACCCAGGACTAGCACCAAACACATCACAGGCTGTAAGTGCCCTACACCACATTCACGTCCTTCACAAATGAAGCAGAAGATGCAGTACAGCCAGCAACGTAAACCATCCACTAGCTCTTTATATTTTGGTTGTTATTTCCTACAGATTTCCCCAAAAAGTAAATGTAAAAGGAATACTGTAAGTATTGACTACAACACAACTGATAACTGTGTGAAAAAACTTCAACTGAAGTGTTATCAGCACCAAAACGATGGAAGTTAATTCCATATGCAAATCCAGCGAGGCAGGAAGGATGCCTCAACATGCCTGTAATACATTAACCCAAACACAGATGTCCTTAGATGATGATGGATGTTCTTTCTTCCTTTCCACTAAGGCTACTCAGACAATCAGCATCTTGCCTACGGGATGCAATATGCTAATCCCAAAGATGATAACAGGAAAGATTGGTCCCATCAGCCAGATTTCAGGTGAGCCACCATAAGTTTCCATAGCTTGTTGGAGGGTGTAAAGTTAATACAAACAGAAATCCAATGCTCACAGTGGGTTGGCTGGTGAAAATTAGTTTCTTACTTCCTCTAAAAATCTGATCCCAATGGTAAACATCCCTTTAGCATCCACAAAGGTTCATCCCAAAGGCTGGATGACCATTTTGTCACCAAGATCACTATCAACAAGGCAACTTTGCAGCCTCGTTACTGTCACTATTTGAGGTCCATTGGAAGTTTCTCAGTTCATTCCAGATTACCGTGTAATCAACACACTTCAGGAACAGCCAGAACACAGTGACAGTATGGGCTCAGGTACCTGGAATGGTATTTCTCATGAGGCCCAGACAGAGCGGATTGTCACATCATCCACAGTGACTGCTGGAGGTGAGTGACACCACAGCTTTTCTGGTACATCAACACTTGTGGTTTGTTTTAGACGCGCTCTGTCAGCAGGAAGCACATGCTACCAGTGATGTTCTGTGATCAAACACTTAGTGCCAACAAGTTTGCACGGCAAGATGAAAATTAAGCTTCCTTCCACCAAATCGTCCCTCAAGCAGAGCACGAAACTTGCCACTGGGAACATTAGTCCAACTATTCCGTCCCCACACATCAGCCCAACTCATCCAACACCATCTCTCAATATGTTCTCCTGTTGCAAAGTTGCTCCTTTGAAGATATTAGAATCAAACGTTGTGCTGATGAAAAATGAAGGTTTAAGCCATAACTGCTCAGGCCTTCTCAATTTGCTACCTAGAGAAACCCACAATAAATCTTTCCGAGTCTTTAAAAAAAACTTAGCTTTAAGAACATAGTGCAGAGGTACATGGCTGCTTTCGATATCCTAGCTGCAAGAAATTCAAGTCAAAACTCCCAGTTTTAACAAGTTCACTCGAAGTAAAAGCACCTTTTATGTCCAATTATTCTCTCCTTCCTCGGAAGGGAGGTGAGACTGACACTGTGTGAACAGAACAAATTACAGCTGGCTAAAATGATTAACTTCTTTCCATTCCAATGAAATTTCATCTTTTGAAATTTGGGTTTAGAAACCTACATTTTTAAAGGAAACTTGCTGACTGGAAATGGAAGAAATGAAGCGATCTTGAGGAAATCCTGCAAAGCAGCTTAGTGATGTTGATGTTCTTTCCAACCTTGTCATTTTAATGAAGTTTAAAGACACCAGAACACCTGAAAACAAAAAGACTCAACTCTGAGAATCAGGCTGTCAATACATCTTCATGAGAGCAACTCCACTGAAATATATCCATGTAGATTCATTCAAAGAATGGAAGAATCTAGATATGCGCCCTCAAAAATGTATAAAAGAAGTAATACAATAATTCTCAATATGCTTAATTTAGAGCTAAATCCATTTGCAATCTATGTACATTCATGAAAAAAAAAAAAACTTTTTTTTTTTTTTTTTTTTAAAGTAACATATCCATTTCTAATCTCTCCTGGGCAAACCAGACTCAGAACATGTGCTCCTGGAGACGTGTGCTATTTATTAGGACATAGCAGTGCCTTTGGAAGGATTCAAATGGCTGAACTGTGCACATTCTCTAAGATGAAGGCAATGTCCTGAACTAAAAGTGATCAGAAGACACTATGATTGAAGTCCTGTTGTACTTACCTATCTTTGCAATGTACAATACATTCAAAAAAGGAAAAAGCTTACAGTAGTACTTGGGGATAAATTATGCAGACAAACAAACACTCCTTTCCCTTTCCCATGTCTCGTTCCCAGGCCTGTAAGATTGTCGTGCTGCACTGCTTCCTTATCTTTATCTCCTATCCTATATAGCATACTTCCTCATGCTTATTTTATTCTGTATCCTACACAGTACAGAGACTATCCTATGCTAACAAAAGCAAGAACCACCTATTTTCCTGGACACATAGTTTAAAATTCCCCTCTCCAGCGTCTGAACTGGTGCCAGGAAAGGAACTTGCCTTTCTCCACAATGAGCGACTGGAGGCACTTGCCATCTTGCACATGGGAAATGCTGACCGCAAGGAAGGAGAACCTGCATCTCAGCCAAGCTTATCAACACAACATCAGATCAAAGCAGGAGACCTTGACTCACTCAGAGCACCAGCAGGAACCAACCTATCAGTGCAGGAGAAGTCTCTCTACCTGAGCAAGTCAGGGAGCAGAAGTGGCTGACAGCAACGGTGTGCGCCACCCACACAGGCCTGAGCTTTCCACCCCAGACTGCAGCCCTTCAAGAACATGTTGTAAGCAACACAAAAAAATCCAAAACTCCATTTCATGCTGTTTGCCTCATTCTTTCTGCAGGCTCCCCTGGCTTTATTGCGGCCTGGTGCAAAGAATCCCTGGAAGAAGAAGGAGAAGGCACGGGGACAACTCTCCGTGAGGCACCTGCCAAAGCAGCTAAGCACAGCTGACAGGGGAAGCATACTATTTCCTAGTGTCCTACTTACCAAATCAATCAGAAACCAGCTCCAGCAATTAAGTGGTAATGAATTATTGATACCACTCACTTTGGGGAACTGAGCACTTACCAGCATTTATGAAACTAAAGAAACTGAGGTGGTATCACTATTTCAAGCAAGGCAGAAAGGCCAACAGCAAACAATCTGCCTAACGTTAAGCACTGCCAAGGATCACCGTTATCTCCAGGATGTTGTCTCAGCCCTGTCTGTACATGAGCACACATCACCTTGATTTATATTCCACTCTACCCATTTGTAAAGAAATCCCCACTTCAGAGAGGCACTGAGTGCCCCACGTACAAAATTGAGGAATTTCAGTAACCACCACCTCTTACTACTTTTTCAGAGGGGAAAAAAAAAAAAAGAACAAAGATGTCTGTGTTCAAAGGAAAGGGCAGGAGAAAGGAAGCTAGGGGGGAAAAAAAAAAAAACACACCACATTAAAAATGTGATCTGCAACATATGCTCAGTGGCAGGATTTGCCCTGAGGAAGCAAAGGTGGTCTTGAAACCCTACTACTTCAAGACACTCGAAGTCTACACATAGCTTGCCTCCAAGTCAGCTAAACTTTTTGCCAATGCAAATAAATTCAACTACAAGCCCTGTAGAAAGCCAAGGAATCCAGTCATGATTCAAAACACTCTTACAGTCACTCAAGATTGTCAGTAGTACCACCAAAGAATATTTCCATCACTGATGCATAGGAGTAATCCAGGAAGGAGAACTCTCTACTCCTACCGCACTTCCCCACCTGTATTTTCTACTGATGCCATTGTTTACATATGCTATTAGAAAACAGAGGGTGTCATGCACATTCACCTCACTTCGTGCTCTCCAACTTGCCCCTTACCAATCCTATACCAGGCTATAGCCAACAGCCCTACATGCTGCTTACACACACTTAATGAAGTCTCACACTTCTGGAGCCTTCACCACCAGCAAGAGTTGCTATAGTCAGGGCAGCCAGACTCAGCTGTCAAACTGGCAGCCGTATCTCGTCTGACCCGCGTTAAACAATACACGGTGTAATATCAGCATTTCGGCTCCTAATCCCTTCCCTGGCAGGAATGCCAGCAATGTGAGCTTCAGGAGGAGGAAGATGGATGTTGGTGCTTGAGACACAGCCCAGCCTAACCAACAGGATCCCTTACAGGAAAGGGCAGCTTTCAGGGTGAAATCTGAGAAGACCAGAGAGAGGATTCAGCCCTACCACAGATGTCTCGTATGATCACATTACTCTGCTTTCCTTGGCTTCGGTTTTCTTTATCTGTTAATGATTACTAATGCTCTCCGATCCCACAGGAATGCTGCAGGCATCCATAATTTATGTTTCTGTGCTGCTCAGATTCCAAGGAGATGGGTACCTGAAGACACATACTGATCAGTAGTTTTCCAAATATATAAACTGCTTTTTAGGGAACATCATTAAAAAAAAAAAAAAAAAAAAAAGCAAAGTATCAGTATCAAAGGCCTACAGCCGTATCTTGAATAATTCATTCATCAGTAGTAAACAAGCAAAGACACATGCAGAAATCTTTGAGCAAGTATGCAGCTAATACCCCATTCACGGACTCTGATCAGAACACAGGCAGGCCCAGCTGTAACAGAAAAGACCAGGGAGGTGATCATCCCTCTGTACTCAGCACTGGTAAGGCTGCGTCTTAAGTACTGTGCTCAGTTTTTGGCCACTCACTACAAAACACTGAGATTCTGAAGCATGTCCAAAGAAGGGCAACAAAGCTGGTGAGGTGTCTGGAGCACAAGTCTTATGGGGAGCAGCTGAGGGAACTGGGATTGTTCAGTCTGAAGAAGAGGAGACTCGGGAGACCTTACTGCTCTCTACACAGACCTGAAAGGAGGTTGAGGTGAGGTGGGGGTCAGTCTCTTCTCCTCTATAATAGTGCCAGGATGAGAAGGAGTGGCTTTAAGTTGCACCATGGGAGGTTCAGGTTGAATATGAAGAAAAATTTCTTCTCGGTGAAGCACTGGAACAGGATGCTTAGGGCGGTGGAGGCATCACCTAACCTGGACACTTTCATGGAAAGGGTAGATATTGCATGGAGGGACATGCTTTGGTGGCCATGGTGGTGTGACTAGTTCACAGCTGGACTAGAAAATCTTTGTGGCTTTCTCTTCACCTTAAATGATTCTGTGAATGCCACATTCCCAAAGCCCTGCTGCTCAACAGCCAACCAAACTCAGCTCACAGCAATTCTAGAGGCAAACCCCAGTACCTAGCCATTTCAAGGCACTGTTGAGAAGGAAATCAATGATCCTTTTACTTGCTCTCACTGGGGCTCAACGAGAACTACTATGGTGCTCATTTTTGTTTTCCTCTTGTATGCATATATTTACCTTTGTTTAATGCGGAGGGCTCTTTATGGGAGGAGAAGAAAGGAACAGCTTAGGAAACTTGCTTAAAAACAGACTAGGAATCTGTATGTTTCATCTTCTCCAAAATGATTTTGCCCTGGAAACATGTAGTGACAAGCTCTTGCTACAGCTGCTTATACCAAGGGTTGAATTTTGACAGCTGAGCTTGCTCTCACTCAAAGCATTCTCTAACCAAAACAGGCACTCCAGCATTTCAATAATACACTTTTTCCAAAACAACAGGCCAACACACTCCTTCCAGAACGAACTAAATGATGCTGGAATACCTACCAAGCCTATGCCAAGTTAGTTTTCCTACAGAGAAGAAGCAGCTTGGAGTGCTTGAGTCTGCAAATCTTGCCCTCAACATTACAGTGAGCTGGGTGTCTGGAAGGAGTGCTCTGTGTCACTTTCCCCTTGAGATAACTCCTATCAGGCATGTTTCCCGTCCAAAACAGAGATAACCACCAGATGCCTCAGAAGTCACGTAGGTTTAATTTTAACAGGAGCTGACAGGTCTCATGCGAGTCTCTTCAGGCTCTATGCAGACCCAGAGAAAGTTACGCTGATTGCTTCTTAAAACGAGAAAGGCTGTTCACCACCATGGGCTGCCCAACTTTGCAACTGTTGAAGAGCAAACAAATGAAGCGGGGGGTGGGAAAAAAAGAATCAGCCAAACTGTGCTTTGCAGGCTGAACAGTTTCCTCAGGAGATTGTTTAAAAGGAGCAATGGCAGTCAACAGGCAAGATTCAGCCTCAGTTAGGGCAAGAATATCCTGCCAGCGAACAGAACTGCTTTTTATATTTTCAGATGTTATTTCTCTCAGCTAATTGGCTATTAAGCTCCGATAAGGTGGACATTTATCTCCAGATAACACAAGTAAATTGGAAAGTAAGCAGCCTGAAGCTACCCTGAAGACTGTTAACCAAATAGCAAGCCAGAGCTCCATTAAAACAATTAATTAGAAAACCTATGTCATCCCTTGGCAGATTTTCAAGGATCCCATTAGAAATTTTAAGAATACCCGATCTGATTAGACACTGAAGTCTACTACCGAAGTCATTTGTAAATAGAGAGCCCTTAACTTTGAAAGCTTGAAAGTTTTCCAAACCTGCTTCAAGAAATTAGAGCAGAAATGTCTACTGTCTCTAGTATGCTAAATTTTGTACAAGAAAAACTTCCTATAATTCCTATATATAATTTCTATGTATATAATCCCTATATATTCCTATGTCTAAAAAGTGAGACTGATGACAAGGTATAGCTGTGCAAACCAATGTCATCAAGCGCCACTAAACCTGGGTGGTCTCTGCTGATGTAACTAAGAGACAAACACCGGGATAAGTTATCTCAGAAAAGCAAACACCCAGGAGCTCTGAATCACTGGTTCTCTGTGACACATCTACTACTATCATAGCTGTTGAAAAGGACAAGCATTTCACAGAAAGGTCACTTACAAGTTGCAGCGCAAAGAGGAAATTATATGATTTGTAATATATATGTTTTATCAATTTTTTTTTCCTCTGTTTAAGGAAAATTGGAAGGAGGAAGAAAAATTGCTGTCGCGCTCTTACCCTTAATGGACGTATAAATCAAGTATTAAAAAAAAAAGGTCCCCGCAACTATTCTAGACTCTTTTTTGAAAGACAAAGGTTGCAATCGAAATGCTTAAAATGGCGATGCGTGATGCTGTTGGCAATCCTGGTATGAAAAAAGGAGCTGGCATCACTCTACCTCAAGCTGGCAATACAGAAACTAACATCCCTCATCAAAGACTTTTAGGGTACAATTGATACTGCTTACTGATTTGTAAGATTGTGAAGTTTACGAATAATGTGAGAAAGTCTCCTAACAATGTCATTTTTACCTCACTGGTAGTCTAACAATACTCCAGTCACATCTCATTGATCTTTGGTCAAAAGTGCACTCTTGACTGGTTCACGGTGCCTTCTGGCCCTTCCTCAGAGAAGTGAAAAGAAATCAATTCCTGAAGCTCACATTCCGCCTGCAGATCTATGGAAGGGCTGCTGGTCAAACTGACTGCAGGAGGACCAATACTTGTGGTTTGCTTTAGAGTTCATAGGCTGAAAAATTTCAGGGTATGTTTTTCTCACACCTTCATGCTTAATGATATCCAAAGCTGCTAAACCCACAAGAGAGAAAATGCCAAACAGAGGTAGATCTGCCTTAAGAAAGGTTTAGGAACAAGAAATTTCTTAGAGAACGTAAATTAGAATTACACCAGGAGTTCATTAAATACAAGGCAGGTTTAACACACTAGATCTCAGTTACATGGTACAGTGAATGGTCTATTCATTTAAAAGTTCAACATGCTTTTTGCTTTTCACACAGTTGTACCTGCTGTTCCACACAGGCTTTTATTTCACCCACAATCCTGGGTTTTAAATTCAGCCAGCACTTCATTAAGGCACGTAACTAGCATCAGCCCATGGATTTTTTGGTCCCTCTCCACTTTCTTTCCACCTTTCAAAAGGTCGTCTTCAAAGAAAAAAACAGAACTATTTTGAGTTTGAATAGACTGCAATCAACACAAACACACTGCCGTTGCTCCTGTTAGCCAATTCTGAATTATGTCTAATTAGTTTAATGACATAGTCTTTTAAAACTGATTAAGCAGTAAGTACAGTTCTTCCAGACTCCAGGACTTGCCAAGCGCCATTCGCATTCTGCCAGCCTGAGCAGATCTTGATCTCAGCATCTGTATTGTGTTTTTCCAGTTACCCAAACAAGCAAAGCTGCAGACTCTGTTTCATACGATGCCAAGTCCTTCGTAAGACATGCTTCTTATCACTGCTCACATCGTGGAAGGTTTCAGTCCCCCACCCTTAAGACCAGCATCCTGATAAGTTACAAGGAGCCTTGAACTTCTCAGGTAGATAACTGCTCTCCTCAAGGCAAAAAGAGCGTGCACTTCAGGCTCCAGACAGACCATCTATTTGCGTTAGTGGCCTCCACTCCTACCCAGCTCTTGATCTGCATATATTCAGCCATAGCCACAAAATCAGCAACTCGTACCACAGACAGGAGGTGGGTTAGCCAGCCAGAAGAGCTGCTTTCCTTTGAAGTTTATTACCGTTGCTGCAACATGTTTCCTTTGGAGTCTTTTAGTGGTCAGTCTATTATTGTATCTGTCCATGAAGAAGTGATGAGCTTTGGCACCTCCAGCAAAGTAGGGCTACTATGCAAATTTAACAATGCGAGGAACTGTTCTAGCACATTTTGTATTGGTCTCTCCAGCAGTGCCAACACTGACAACACATTTAACCATCTATACACGTACACCCTGCACCGTGTGGCAAGTAAATATTAACTGAACTTCATATATGATCACTGAGAAATTCAACAGTTTGATCAAGAGGCACAATGCACCTGTAAAAATGCATCAAGAACCCATGGAGACCAAGTCCTCAGCACCCTGCTCTAGCCAAACAGCACCTTCCAAGCACAGTCACAGCAGGAAGCCACATAGCCCACGGCTGGACCTTACCATGGCACAGCTGAGCAGTGGGTAAGGGAAAGACAGATAGAAAGGGACAAGTTTAGCAGCACAATGGCATCCTACGTGTCGAAGTTGCCTTTATCAGTGATGTCACTTTCCACCAAATATATAATGAGAGATCCAAATCTAGAGAAAAATAGAGAAAAAAAGATGAAGTGGACCACAAGGTTCAGCAAAGGAAGTGTAAGCAACAGGACTATAGGTTGCCAGCTCTTTCCTTTGCCTTGTAAAAGGAGAAAAAAAGTGCAACTTGCCAATTATATAGATTTTTATTATTATGTCTGTTTGTGTCTTTATCACATTTCATGTTTTGCTGAACCTGAAACTCCTCTGTCTGAAGAATTGTAATGATCTTAATGACTAATGAACAATCTTCACTGTAACAAAAAGAAGTACCAAACAAAAAGAACAGAAAGGAAAAACAGGGATGAATAGCTGAGAAGAATTCATAGTGTCAAGAGAATTTCATCTCGTACCCAGCAAAACAGAACATTTCAAAGACATGAGTAATTCTGAACTTTGGAAACATGCCTGTTGTTACCTGAAGAATACAGCTCCTGACTAAAACAGGGATCCACAGCACTAACAGCAGAAATGAAAGCTGCTAAGAAGGAAAGCTGGTGTCCAAAAGAACTCCAAACCCAACTGTTTATATGGGTAAAAGAAAAAAAAAAAAAAAATCCAGAACAGCACAATCCAACCATCCTCAATCTAAGCACTTCCTGATCTTTAATAAACTAAGCCTCACAGGCTGCCTGTGAGCTACAGTAGCTATTTTAAGTGGGAACACCACACAGGGTGAGGACCCCCCAAAACCAACTCCTAATCTGAAAAGATCCTGCCCACGGGTTCAAGCCTCACTCATTTTAAGAGTTTGCTGTCACATCCCCTTCCACTCATTATCTCAGGTCCCTGACCATCACAGAATATATCACACAGCAACTTGTGCAACCGTTTACTCACACCCAAAAAGCAGCTTTACCGAATATGTTTTACTCGTGCTCAGGTTCACAGCTGCTCAGGCCACTGCAAGAGGAAGGCTTAAGAACCACAAAAGAGGTGGTTCTGACCAGCAGCCCTCCCGCAGGATCCCTTCCTTTCTATTTCACTCATCCAGGCCGTTTTTGTTACCTGCCCACACGGCTCCCGTCCTGCAACACACCTCTCACACTAATAGGAAGTATCTTCCACTTCTCAAACTTTCAAGAACATGTTTTTGTGGGCTGCAGCTAAATTAGATACCTAATTCCACAGGTTTCTTTGCAATCAAGAGATGGCTGTCTGTGCTGACAGCCGGGAACAAGAAGGAACAAAGAGACCAGCAGCTCTGTTTAGATACCTCCTCACATTGCACGCAGCAGAAGGGTGGCTTGAACTGGTCTCTCATCTGACAGTTGTACTGCGTGAGAGGCTTCCAAGGGGGAAAAAAACCAAGAAAGCAGACTCAAGCATCAGGACCAAGCTACCAGAGTGCAGCAAGTTTTCACATGCCTTACAAGCATCTGGGTACACACTCCTAGCCAACGCCAAACACAGCGCAAAATTCACAGCCTCTCTCTTTCATTGACCGTATATTTAAGCTGAAAGTTTCATTGCAAGAGGGGCTAATTCAGTTAAATGTGTTCCAGCAGAACTCTTGCCTTTTTTTTTTTAAACACATACAAGCTCTCTCTCGAAAATTCTTTAGCATCCAGTAAATTCAAGATAAACTGATTATACTAATGGCTGACTATAAAATTACCCTCAGCCATGATCTACTTACATTGCAGGCAAGGGGCAGTCCGTCATTCAGCGTTTCATTTTAGAGACACCTTAAAGCGCATCTCATCATTAAAACTGGTTTCACTTGAAATACTTCATTCTGCATCTCCGCATATCCCATTATAAGATCTTGCCAGAGCAAGAGTTTTGCTTTAATACTTAAAAAAAAAAAAAAAAAAAAAAAAGAAAGAAAACAAAACCCACTGAAACAAAAACAACTGAGGAGACATCAGATCTTTCTTATTCCCCATCTTCTAAACCTACCCACTGACAATGGTACGGTTTCCACGTTAAGGCTCAGAAAACACCAGCTACAACACTCATGGCAATGCCTCCTACCAAAGGTAGGACATCACAGCCTGTCTGCAACAGATAGGGTGACCAAACGACAGCCTACAAGGCTCCCTACCACCTCGTTAAAATCATCATCAGCTTCCACAACACTGAAGATGCTGAAAATGAGAGCACTGCCATCATCACCGTGGACCTCATGCTATGGACTTTTCAGGCCTGCTACATTACTGCCTTTCTGCCTGTGCAGACAGAGTGCAACCACAGGACAGAACATCACAGAAGCTGTTCTGTGAGATTTACTGGCTTTAAAAAAACAAAGCCTGTGTCTAGGTGATAAAACTATTCTTGCCTCAGCCTTCCCTGACCAAACAGAAGGATGCTTGAACCTCTGCTCATCCCATCACTGCTGTCTAACAAGCCATCAGCTCTGTAACCAGCCTCCCAGATTTATGACAAGTGAAGCTGTTTTACTCCTCACCTGGGAGATAATCAACAAACAAATGGAAGCAGGATGCCGGATTGCTGTTGTCACAATAAACATGTTATACTATCACCATGAAATCCTTCCTTTCATCCAAAGAGCTTGCTAGTCTCTTGGTGTATCAGGTACTGCAGGCTGACAGTAGGCTTCGAACATTTTATTTCACATTTGTACAAGGGGTGCATTTTTACAGTCTACTTTATAGCTAACAATCTCCACTTCCTATCATGGTACGTGACTGCAAGGCTGCAATCGGGCCGTTACCCTCACTGGGTGTTGGCAGCACCCAATGTTTCTGATAGCAAACAAAAGAGTACGGTACCAACCACCTAAAAAGGAAGTCTTGGGCAAACAAACTCAAACATCAAATGCCCTGTAGCCAGATGTGCAGCTTTTCCTTAACACAGCACCCCTCAGCTGCTCTCACTGCGGCCACTGGCAGATATACACCTACAGCAAATATCCAGCACCTCTTGCATATCGCTTCTCTCTCCTATTGGTTTGCCAAGCTGGGAGCTCCCTCACTTGCCAAAGCTGCTACAGAAATCCTTGTTCATCACCCACACACCAAAATGCTACAACAGTCTGCAGCTTGCACGCGTCATGGAACAGGAAAAATTGCGGTTGTTGAAGCAACAGACCCAGTTTAGAAGTTTTTAAGAGGGCTGCATCAAGAATACAAAACAAACATACTGTACACACAGGACAGACGTGCCTCCAAGCAGAGAGCTTTCTTTGCTCTCTTTATTTATACAGCAGTGGAGCAGAACGGTACTCAACAGCACTCCTCAGCTCCCATGCAGAATATGAGAGTTTTCAGCAGAGAAATCCTACTGAAGCAATACCTCAACATCAGTACAAATGAAGACCTGTGCAGGGAAATCTTAGGCATTCCCTTTGCAGCATATCAAAGCTTTAAGCTAGCAAGCATTACACCATGCAGTTTATTAATGCAGTAACATAACCCTTCGAGTACCTTCCATCCCCGCTTGGTTTTGGGGATGTTCTGTTTTTTTCCCAGACTTTTGAGATGTAGTGGCAAATTGTGATGACAGCACACGTGTGGCTCCACAAGTTTATGCTTTCTATGGAACAAGGTCTTGATCTCAACAGCGCAAGTGTGAAAGACTGAAGGGAGCAAACAAAAAGCTTCCCCCTAAAACTGAGCAAGCTGAGCGTATTTTAGGAAGTATATCTATACATTATATATAGCTTATACATCAGAACGATCTTTACATTGGGCCGCGACATCGTAGAGACCACACATAGGAATCCCAGCTATGCACTGCACTCTGACTCTCCAGTGGGTTGAAGACCGACATTTTTAAGACCTACTTCAAATCTAAAACAGGAACAAGTTTTGTAGTTGTCAGAAAAAAAGCAATTTTCCTTAACCTGATGACGTTCTTACAGCCTGAGCTGGTACGTGCAAACCCCGAAGGACCTAACCGGCATTCAGGAACCCTTGAGCTGCCATGGAGCCATGAGAAGTGCTGGGAACAGGGTCAGAGCATGGCAGCGTGGAGTGATACCTGGGTATGTGCAGGTGTGAGAGCTCAGTGGGACCTGAAATGAGGCGGGGAATGGAAAAAAGAAAGGAATGAAATCGGGGAGCTCTCGTACTGGGAGCGGAGGTCATGGCTGGAGATAAGACAGTCTCCTGATCAGCTGTCAGCCTCGTGTACATTCACCCTGTACATAGCACAGGTAAAACCTTTCCCATGCAGATAAGGTCTTTCAGGATCAAAAGTGATATTTGATCTATTAAGAAAAGAGATGTAAATAAAATATCAAACTTTGCCTTGCAAATCCCCACCGATGCAACACAAGCCAACAGCTATTTCTGCAACAGGAACAACTGTTTAGACACAGACTTGAATCGCTGTTTATTTTCTGTTAGCTGACATTGACCCCCCAGGGCTTCAAAGTTTCCGATCCGTGCCCAAAAAAGACTCAAAAGGAAAGAAATTCTTTCAGGAGTTATCAAAACTAAAAGGCCAGGCAAAGACGAGCCAGTTCTCCCTGTGGGGAGGTTATGGGGCTGCCAAAAAATACAGGGGAAGGAACACTTTAAACAAAAATCCCAAGGATCCGATACGTGAGTGTTCAAAATAGAAGACAAATGCATTAAAAATAACAATTAAAAATGTTTCAGAAATGTCTTTGCATCAGCTCCAGAGCAAGCCAGAGTCACTGGTTAAGTAAATGCAGCAGAACTGTTGTGCAAGAAGGGCAGAGCTCTGCGTGCAAAGCTCCCAGATGGGAAACAGGTCTGTGAGAGGGGGCTGGGGGCTCGCCGTGCTCAGGTGGGTGCCTACAGCACTGAGCCCCCACGTTAAGCCCAGAGCGTTCACTCACACACACTCAGCACATGGAAACGCATGCCTAGTTAGGAACAATTTGGTGAAGTGCTGGCAATGTAACTGTAGTATAATGGAACTTAATGAGGAAGAAAGCATCACAACACAGATAAACAAACCTGGGCTTTGCCTGAAGGTTTCCAAATAAGGAACTGCTGAAATAATTTCGAAAAGAGGCCCAAACCTACACAGCAGCTACACACGCTGCACGCACAGCTGGCAGCTACGTGACTCTGAAACACTGCAGGTCCCACTGCACCTCCCGTCCCCCCTGCCCATCGAAACCAGTCTCAAACCAAAGTTTCATCGTGGAATCTGTGAAACTTAAAAGCCCTTCACGACAACGAATACTCTTCAATAAAAAGAAAAAAGAACATCGTGCTTTACAAACCGAACTCCGCTACTGTGTATCATCGTTCCATCAGCACGGAGCGATTCCCGTGCAGGCAGCAGCACGAGGTTGGCTACCCACACTTTCTGGGCAAGTGCCCACTAGGACCGAGTAGCAGCACCAACTCAAACCTGCAGCATCGCCGCACAGCACGCCAGCAACCCGCTGACACTGACCGCCGCTGACCGTGGGGGTGTAAAAGTTTACCAAAGAACGAGTTAACGTCGCAGCCCACCCAGCATCCCAGACGAGGTGGGGCAGCTCGGCGGGGCCCCGGGCCGCTCCCGAGCAGCTCCCCGCCCGCCGCCAAGCGCGGCACCGCCTCGCCCCCCTGCCGGCCGCCCCCAGCCCGGGCCCGCCCCGAGGGGAGGCCGGGACGGCCGCACGCCCCCGCCGCGAGCAGCCCCCCTCGCCTCATCCCGCCCGGAGGTGGGGAAGCGAAGGGGAGGGGAGAGGAGAGGAGGGGAAGCCGGCGGCCCCCGGCCCGGCCCGCCGGGCGCCGCCGGGAGGCGGGGGCGGACGTGAGGCCTCGCGCCCTCCCCCGCCGCGCCGAGCACGCCCCCTCGCCGCCGGGCAGCGCCCCGGGACGGCCCGCGCCCGCACTCACCCGCCGAGCCCAGCAGCAGCCACAGCAGCCACATGGCCTCGGCGCCGGCCGCTCCGCAAACTTCGGGGCTGCTCCGCCGGCCCGGCCCCGACGGAGGAGCCTGCGGCCGGGGCGGCGGGCGGGGAGGCGGGGGAGGACCCGGGGCGGTGCCCGCTGCCGCCCCGCCCCGCCGGACGCCCCTGGCCCGGCCGAGGCCGCCGCCCGCGGGTCGCGCCCGGCCCCGCCGCCCCCTCGGGCGGGGCGCGGAACTGGCGCCGCGGAGGGCTCGTGGGCCTCGCCCCGCCCTGGCAGCGGGTGGCGGCCGGGGGCTGCGCGCGGTGGAGCGTGGGGGAAGCCGGCGCTCGGCCTGCGGCTCGTGCAGTCAGAGCTGCGCCCTGGCACTCGGTACCCTTCCGAAGCTCCGACACCCGGCGTTCGGGAAACTGGAATTGCGGCTCCGCCTGAACCCGCTGGGCTTCAGGAGCAGGAGGAGCGGGCCTTCTTTTAAGGAACATTAATTTTCAGTATATAATGACCAAGAGCACAGAAAGCCACGTTAGCTCGTGAGCCATCCCGCTTTTATGGGAAAATCGCTGTCTCTTCATTAAGCAGTACCTTTTGGTTGTAAAGTATTCCCCCGCGTGTGGCAGTGCATAAGTGGATCTGCATGCTTGCAGAATAAAGTTTAACTCTCTCAAAAGCTTGCAGCCTGTGTTTAATAGCTGAAGAGAAGGGCTTAGTGCGTATGTTATTTTAGCTGAGAATTAAAGCCGGTTTGTAGCAGTAAAAAGCTGCTAAATTGCTTCTAAAACTGCTCAGCTCATCTGCACAGAAATACCGTTTAGGCAGAATTCTTACAATTGGTATTTAATAAAGCTGGAGCAGCTTGTGGAGATTGCTTGGTAAGGATTTTGCATCATTCCAAAGGGCGGTTTAGCCTATGTAAGTTAGTGGTATTTCAGCCCCTCAGAGTTAACCTGTGGGTGACGTGATTAAAAGCTAACCCCTGCAAACACAAAGACCCAGCGAGGACCCTGGTCACCGTACTAGTGAAAGTGGAGCACACCCAATTGGCTGCTTCAAAGCATATCAGAGAAGACTTCTTAGACCTTTTTGTCCCATGGTGTGAAGCCTGCTGAGATGAGTCAACCACGAAGCTGTCTCCCACACTCCTTGCTACTGTAGGTGGCTACTGCCTATATAGAGGACTCATGCAATGCAGCAGGAATGGCATTTTCGGAACATGTAAGATCTAAGGCTTTGTTTTGGATAAAGACCAAAGAGTGTGATAGGGAGGGACTTAGGTATATTAAAGAGGTAAAAGCATGAGAAAATGAAGGTGAAAGCAGCTGAAAGGGGCTGGTCAGGTATAGCTGAACCCCATGTTGGATCACTACAGGTCTACTCTGCGTTCTCAGTAAAACCTTGTTTCTGTGTGTGCTGGCAGTTCTGAGGGTGTGTGTGAACACTGGCAAACCCCAGACTCCGTTAGCCAGCAAGCAAGATAAGAGGCCTGAACATCTGTAATGGAGCTGGACCACAGATCTCTGGGCAGTGTGAAATACTCTTGATTTTCCCCCCATGATCTGCCACCTGGATGGATTTCCAGCTTCGTACCTGGAAGAAAGATGCGATCCCAACTCTTCTGCAGACTGTGTGGCCTTGAGGAAGTTGTCCATGTCAGACCACGCTTTGACTCCCAGCAAGGCCACCCACGCCACAAAGATGCTGGAAGGATAAATAAAAAATTCTAGGTTGCTCAGAATGTGGTTGGACTCTGAATGCCTAATAGTAACGTGGGGTACCAGCAAACAAGGGAATATATTCTGAAAAAAAGATTCCTTTCTTGCTTTTATTAGCTTCACAGCAAATTACACCAGAGTAATGAAGAGCCGTGCTTGGCCTGTGGTCTTGGCAAGATCCATTATGAGAAAGCCACTCATTGTAGCTTTGTGCATGACGACTGAAGGCTAGAAAGGGAAATTTTCAGCAGAGCCAAGCTTGTCAAGGGAGGCTCATTTGTATCAGCACAATTGCAGCTAACCAAAGCTTCTTCTGGTGCTTCCTTCACTGCTCTAAAAGATGTGGGATTTTTGCTGCTGGATTTGCAAGTCCAAGCGCAGCTTTACCTGCAATGAAATGTTGGGTCCTCTAATTTATAAACTTCCCAGTCTCTGAATAAATCAGGTGTTCTCTCAGCAAACTCTATGTTAACATCTGTGTCTCTGGCAACAGTAGGTGTAAGGATGTCTGCCTTTGGCATCAAGTTTGTTCTCCATTACTGTGCTGCAAAGAGCTGGTATTTTAATCCTGCCACCAGGATTGTGGGATTTGGACCCCTTTTGATTACACACTCTTTTGAGATGCCCAGATGAAAGATATCACATAAAGGGATTCTTACCATAAAATTATCTGGATATTTATTGAAGTGTAGCTGATCTCTGCCAATTATTAACCTAGAGAGTACTCTTTTTAGGGTGCTGCAGACTAAGGAGTGTCTGCAGCTCAAACGGGCAGATGTGCTGGTTCTTCCTCTGGGGACAAATCATTATTTGCAAATACGCTGCAGAGGATCTGCATCTCCAAGAGAGCCAGACCTCTCCAGGAGCTCAGGTAGCATTACTCTGCATGTTGTGAGCTGAAACTCAGGTTTGTGCATTTCTCCTTTCGGAATGGTTCAGTCTACAGATCACATCTTTTGACTTTGAGGCGCAGGCGCAAAACACAATAATGTCTACAGATGCAGTCTAAACTTGCTGGCTTCAATCTGGAAATAGTGCTCTGAGGGAATTATTTCCAGTCATTTACATGTGTCATGCCCAGTGACAGGATGGATAATGATGAAAATTTAGGAATGTGTTAATTAAGGATAAAAAAATGTAATAATACATTGTGATATTTGGTATATGACTGACTGCCACTTAGAAAGGCAGAGCGTTTGGCACTATGCTTAGCAACAGCTTTTTGATGGATTCAAAATAATAGTAATTCCATTTCTAATACACTGCAGCAAAATGATAAACGTAGATCCAAATACTTTTGTAAAATTGTCATCATCATTAACATCTATCAAGTTAAACAGGCATGCTAGAATATCAGCCTATATCCATCTATCCATTAGGATTCATCTCCATTATGGCTTTGCAATGTTTTGATCCTTAGCTCTGCACCAAGCTTGAAGCTCTTCTGACTGTTGTGACCTTGCTCTCTGTAGAAAAGAGATTTATGGATCAGTTTTCAAAGGAGGAGTCACAATAGACATCCAGATCCCCTCATACCACTCCTATGCTTCTCTCGCATCTTAACATATAAAAATGGCATGCATTACCATGACACTCGTCATGAAGGTCAGGAACAGCTTGCAGACATACAACTCCACCTTCAGCCTTCTCAGAAAAGCAGACAGGACTATGACAAGGCTCAGAGAGTAAGACAAGCCTCCCTGTCCCGTGAACACTGTGGGTTGCTGAGCCCCTAGCAGTGGGAGGCAGCCAGGCACACTAGTGCACTGTGCTTGAGCTCCCGAAGCCCCAGGAGCCCCACCAGCCCTGGTTCCCTTCTGCCAGCAGCTCACTGCTCGCAGTGCCCGAGGCACGAGGACGGCTGGCACAAGGAATGCTCTCTGCAGAGCCGGCCTATTCTGTATTCTGTGTGCAGAAAGGGTTTTAATGAGCATCCAGAAAAAGAGTGTTATGACAGACCCAATCTGGGATGTTCTGCTGGTACAAATTAAGCTAGCGTAAGTGTTAAATCCTCTTCTTCCTCTCCTGCCAGGACGTGGGCTCTTCATGGTAGAAAAAGCACAGAAACTGTAGCACTGCTTGCTCTACAATAGCTGCTGGGCTTTCTGTTCCAGTGGAAAGAGGAGGCCCCGGAGCTCTGGCTCATTCATTTTCATTTTATTCTTTGCCTATCACCCATCTGCAAAGAGCCCCCTGCTGTGCAGCTCTCATTTGGCCTGAGCTGTGGTTGTAATGGCATTCTTGGTTTCTGACTCAGAAGTCAGAGATGGAAAAGGCATGCTAGGTCAATATCTGTGCAGGGTTGTTCTCTGTGTCTCCTGCCTAGTGCACTCCTTCAGGCCCATGTGGAGGGACTCTCCCTGTGCTCCAGCAGAGCACCCCAGCAGCATCTGACAAACTTGCTCCTCTGCCTCCTGTCCACAACTTATTCGTGACAGTGGGACTTGGGGTGAGCAAAGGCCCCCCTCCTCCTCTTTCTTCTGTCACAGGCATTTTGTTGCTTTGCTTCGCAATTTCAGCCTTGTCCTTCTGTCCTTCCATAGCACAGATTGCATTAATTATATCTGTGCTAGTGCACAATGGCCCCACAGGCTGCACTCAGTCTGGGGCTCTCCCCTGTTGCCAAAGCCATGGCAGGGAGCACTATGGCTGCAGCAGCACATCATGGGACACTGCTCCATAGCAGGACAAGGGGCTTAGCTCAGCGCTCTGCCCACTCTGATGGCAACTGTCAAGTATTACCAGATAACACCTATTTATTCCCCGCTAACACTGAAAATGCAGGATCCCCCCGAGCTCTATCACTTAGGGAGGACGCAGCTGTTTTCCTCTCTCCTCACTTTACCCCAAGCAATGCTACACTTCATCTGGTACATTTTCAGAGCAGTTCTCCCACTCTCACACCCACAGTGTATGTGACTGTCCTGGTGTGTCCAGACAATTCTGCATCTCCACATCACTTCCTCAAGCCAAGCAAACTCCCAGTTTCAGCTACTCTGATACAAAGGACAAAGTTTGAAATCAGACATGACAGTAAAAAGTAATGATGCCTTTTTACTTTTTAATCCTTCTCTGTAGAGCAGCAAGGCCACACTGCCAGATTCAAGTGCAAAGTGAAAGCATTTTCAAGAAAGTGCATCGCTGCCATTTGACATATTTATGCATACATATATAAAGTGGGCAATTCCATAGTTACAGGTTCTACCTATAAAGCCAGACGGAAGTCTTCTTGTTTGCAAGCTCCTCGTTTCCACCCCTTAGCTCAGTTTTACCATCCCTGACCTTCCAAGTACTTGTATTTTCTGGAGGGACTGATTAGAAATCCATTGTGTTTGCAAGTTGTTTTTTTTTTTTTTTTTTAATTAAAAAAGTAATTTTCTTTCTTTGATGTGAATGTTATTCATTGCCTAATGGCAATATTTTCAGCAAATGACTTCCAAATAAGTCATCACAGACTGAACGTAGGACAGCGAGATGATTATGTGGTTCCCGCTCCTTCCGCTCACCTCCCGCACAGTTAGCATATCAGTACCTTTCGTTCATATAATGGGCAGTGTGTGAAATTTCCAGGCTGCTTCCAGAATCCAAAGTAGGCAAAGACAGGCAAACAGAAAGGATTATTTGGCAGCAAAGTAGATAATCAATAAATGAATGCCTAGATCAATACACATCCTCTAGCAGGACCACAGCAGTTAAGCTCCGGTTGCCCTTAAAGAGGCTTTAACAAATAAATAACAAAAGGCAAATCAATATGTCTGGATGATAAAAATTTGGTGTAATCTGCAGGAAAATGCCATAAAACTACATTATGTGTGTAGATCCCCAGCTAAAGTAAAACGTTACGCCAGCTATCTGTGCCACCTGAGGGCCTGACAATTTAACTCATGCCTCCGGTTCAACACCTATTTTAAAAGCAGCGTGTCTCTTTTGCTCTAGGTCATGAAAGAAACACATCATGAAAGCCTCTTTTTATGTGCATGTGTGATGTGGGATTTATTTTTTTTACATTTTCTCAAAATATTTGTGCTATCTCACACATATGCCTTTGTAGACAGTGCAGAGGAAATGCAGCAACAAGCAGAGGAGTCATTAAAAATTCAAGGCTAGGAGGGAATGGAATAGCCAGGATGCTAAAACCTTCATGGGAAAAGACCACCTAAGCTAAAACTGCATTTTCAGAGTGTCAGATCTTAAATTCATTATTTTGGAATTGAACCCTGAGGTCCTTAATCAGACAAGCTTCCTTAGAGCCTGAAAGATGGTCTTGACCACAAAAGGACTTCATGATTAGATAAGAGATGAAAAAGGAGCCCAACTTATGCCTTCTAAGCCCTCCTGAAATGCAAGGCAACAAGATGACGGGAGAAGGTCATCTATGGAGTGTTTATAGCTCCTATCTGGAAACCTAGCCAGTATTTTAAAAATTGTGAATGCAGTCATTTTGTGTTCACTATAACAAGAGGGGTTGTTTTTTTTTCTCTTTGCTCAGATGACTTCTCCTGCTGCTGAGGCTGGCTGGCTGGCTGGAAGTGCGGTGTTGGTAGTTGTAGGGTACAAGTAGTTGGCACCCTGGGAAGTGCAAGAGGCTCAGTAGAAATTTATGACCTGCACAGGAACTTGTCCAGGTTTCTTCAATTTTCTGAAGTGTGAGGGAGTGCCTAGTTTTTACAAGGACTTCTTAATGACGTGTCATTTTGAGGGCATGGGAAAGGGGGAGAAACACTGATGCTTGTAGCATGGTGGCACTAACGACACTGATTTGAGGAAAAGCACACCTCTCATTTCTTGCCACAACTCCTGAAGACTGAGGCTTGCTGACTGAGAAATGGGCTGGCTGAAGCATGTTGGACATGTAAGATAATGACACAAGCTTGTATGGCCAGAGGTGCAATGCAGGGGCCAGCAGCACTACGTCCTGCGGTCCTACTGTCAACAGAGGAAGTGGAGTAACAGCTGAACAAATCTGTCCTGCCAGACCTGTTGTCCCACCCACACTGCACACAGTATGGGTGCAGATATAGCATGGATTTAGATATGAGATATTCTTTGCATACCTTTTTAGTCTTTGTTGTTTGTTTGTGATCAGTGTGAGGTGCAGGAAGGGAATAAGACCCCAAATTGTAGCACGGAATCGTTCTTATTTTACACAAGAGAGCAATGGCATATTGAAGCACTCACTTTGATGGTTTCCTGGGTCTGCAGGGAGTGCTCAGTAAAAGCTTTCTGCTATGTCTGGATCGACATAACTGGGATTGTTGGTCCCATGTGAATTGAGCCAGGAAGTACTGCAGTATGTAGATGGGCCAGATAGGAAAGCGAATGTCACTGACAGGTACGATCTAATTTCAGTATTAGGCTAACAATGTGACTGATGCTGAGCCAGTAGGAAATGATTATGGCCTAGATTAGATTACATATACAATGTCAGAAGAACCCTTCTCTATTCCCACAGCCCTTGCCCTTGTGTATCCCTGCCCTTCCCCACCATGCTCTAGAGAGCAGCAGCCCCCTGCCTCCCTTCCATCATGCTCCTCTTAGTGCAGGCAGATTAGAAAGCTATATAAGCAATTACAGGCTCCATAATAATGTTCCATCAGCCACCTTCCCTTGCCCTCTCCTGAAATCTCATTAAAGAAAAAAAAAAAAAAAAAAAAAAGGAAAACCTGTCTGTATGGAAATCCAAAGTGACCTCTCCTACACACGCATTAGTATTTGTTTCACATGCCAGACGCACAAAGGGCTTTTCAGATCCAGAGGCTGCTGGGTGTATCAGCAGGGCAGACAGTTCCACAAAGCAGTATCTCCAGTGGCTGCAGTCATGCCTGAAGCTTTCTGGCTAGCAGATCCTCCTGGCCTAGTGTCAGCTGGTCTCCCTCCGCAAAAACTTCCACTTCTTTGTCAAACAAAAGGAGTAGGTGTGTGCTGCAGAACAGGACAGATTATGTTTATGAAATGTGCTGTCCTGTCTTACTAAGAGAGGAGCTATGTTTGTCCATTTTCCAGCATTGTGCAAAGCAGCTTGTGACGTTTTGGAGACCACAATAAGGCTCGCAATGCACAAATGGATGGCAAGGCACCATGTACAAAACTGTCCAGCTGACTTTAGGAGAGAGGGTACAGTTTCCATGGATGTAGGGAAAGGCCACGGCATCATTTCTGGAGGAGCTGTTGCTCCAGTTTTATAGTAGGTGTATGAACAGATACAGAAGAAAGGAGTGATGGATGATTCCTGCCTATTAGAGTACTGCTACATAACAACAGGGGTTGTGCAGACAGTGAAGGCCTTGTATGTCCCCACACTTGGCAGCACATCCTCAGATCCCTGAGAATCATTCTGCTTGAGTTCAGACAGATCTGAATCAGCCCTGATGGCACAAGTATATCTTAGGCTTGAGTCAGGTCTGAGATAAGAAAAAAAAGGAAGCTTCCACTGGCTTGGAACTTCATATAAAACCAGTGCAAATTTGGATCTGAAAACAAAATGTCCTGAAGTCCAAAAGGTTCATTTTTTAGAAGCTGGTCCTAATGCCCATGACATAGTTTCATTTCTGTTTGTATTACACTTACAGGCTTGCACTAAATGTTGCACAAACACCTAGCATGTGCTTTTCCTGCATTTACATGGCCACTAGGTTGATTGATTTGGGTTATTTGTTAACTGCTGAGTGTTTGTTCATTCAGAGTACTGTTAGAAGCCTCTTAAGGGTAACTAGAGCACTGTATAGGAATTCCTTTGGACTGGATTGTAAAAATTTAGTGATATTAACAGGGATTGCTCCCCTAAGCTTGCAGACATTAGAGGATGCAAGGCCCTAGCAGAGCTGTTAGAAATGCTGGCAGCTGGACCTGCTGGGATGGCACAAAACCAGGATTTTTCTTTATTAACCCTCACCTCATGTTTGAGCCAGTCAGTTCTTTCTAAATTTGACACTGTTAATGGCTAAATTGCAGCTAGCACTGAAATGTGGCAAGTCAAGAGTAGACTGGCTTCAAACCAGCTAAGAGGTATCATTTAAAATACAGCCTTCCCTACTCTGATTTCTGCGCGAGATGGAAGCTCCAGCTTAAGAATGCATTTAAGTATAAATTCCTATCCTGTACAACCAGTCAGGATTATAAAGCACAGGAAAAGAAGCATAAACTTGGGAAAAATCCTCTGGCAAGCAGAGTTGAAGGCTTAAAAATGAGGAAAAAAGTTATAAAAGTATTTTTTCAAGAGTGAGAGGGATCCTGGCAATATTATCAGTCCATCATGATAAATCTCCTATCTTCATTTCACTTGAATGCAAGAAGGTATCATTTTTTTCTATTCTGTATGAAGGCAGAAGGAGTTAATAAATTGATTCAGGTCTGTTAAAATCCTTTAAAGCACGTGGCAGGAAGCGAGACAAGAACACAAACAAGCAGCTATTACCATCAGATAATTTTAAATCACTAGGTCATGCCAACTTCTGTCTGGCATGTTATCATAGACCTCGCCATCTTGTCCCAAATAAAAGATAAAAGAGTTAAACCAGTGCTCAGGGTGTGTCCTTCTGATCTGAAGCAGGAGCTAGAGTTTCTACGTCATCTGCACAAGAGGTGCATGGCCTATGTGCAAAGACCTACCAAAGGTGCTTACAAGATTCCAAGAAATCCTTCTGAGAGGGACGCTCAAAAGAATGTAACACTCTATTCACAAAATTCCTTCTTGTAGCATGTAGGAATGAAAGAAACTCTTCTATTATGACATTATTTTTTGCCCTTACCTCTTACCTCCTCCACCTCCCTTTTGGTAGCAATATCAGGGAATTCTTCAGAGCATCTGTGATTCATATTTAACAGTCTGTCTTCATGAGTGTCATTGCAGGGAGTCACCGAGGAATATCTCCACAGGAAGCATCAGAGAAATGCAAAAGCAGGCACCTGGAAAAGGAAAAAAAAAAAAAAAAAAAAAAGACAGTTATTAAAAATGAAGAAGACACCTTTAAATTTAACCTGCATCCAGAGGAAAATAATGGATTCTTCAACCAGGAATGGGAAAACAATTTTGCACTGCAGGACTGTCCCAAAAAGTCTTGGCCCTGGCAGTACTGGAGTGTTGGCATCCCTTTCCAGCATAAGTTATATTACTTAAGCAAAAGGATATCCTATTCCATTCATTTTCCTTCTCACGAGCCAAAACCTAACCCTTGCACTTCCTTGTGATTGCTTTCCCTTTATTCTTTGTCAATTTGGATGCCAGTTCCTCAGTGTGTTAGCGCCATGCTCAGCCCAAGGAAGGCCTCTCTCATGACTGAGACCTCTGTGTAATGCTGCTACAACAAACGTGTTTGGAGGAGGGCCGAAGAGCACCAGCTCTGAGAGGATGACTGGAGAGGAACTTGGGGCCAAAGCAGTACCTTGAGTCTCAGCTGGTTCCACCTGGTCCATCCCATGGCAGCAAGATCCCAACCAGTGCCACCCTAACAGCTTGCAGGAGGAAAAGCCAGAGGACAGCTGTCACACCCTGCCTGCACTTCATCTCGCAAGGTTTAGTTATTATAAGCATTTACCCGAGGCACTCACTACCCAATCACTATTAGAGAGCAGTTAAGGTCAGAAAAGTGATTAGTTCACAACAGTTTTCTGACTTAGCTTAGGGGCCTTTTTCATCTTTATTCAAGACTATTTGCTTTGCCGGCAGTTGTGTAATTTTCTGCTAGGTAATCCTTAGCGAGCATTTGGCCATGAAATCTTTTCTAGAATTGTTAGAAGCTGAAGGCTGAGTTATTGTTCTCTAAGAGAGCCTTTTCCTTCGCATGCTGTCTCTGAGCTCAGCGTCTGTGCGATCTCTTGTGCTATCCCACACGAGCACACATACACAGTTCTGTAGCTCCTGAAGCTTTACTGATTAACAAAGCCAATTAGTAAAATTTACATTATACTGCTGATTTAAGATATTCCGTTCTGTATGCATTCTGCTCTGATTCACAGATATCGTATTTATTTGACAGGCAGCACCCCTGAGCAGGAATTCTGGATTCTTTCATGTGGACTGAAATGAAGAAAGTGATACATGAGCAAACACAGCGATACAGATCTGTATTGCCTGCATCCAGCCTTCTGCAAAGGCATCCATCATTTTCAGTGTCAGGCTGAGAATTTTACATTTGTTTTGACTATGTTGGAAGAACAAAGTCTCCTCATCCCAGTGCTCTACTAGCAAAAATAAATGCCGATAGCAGGGAGAAAAAACACTGTCCTTGATTTCATATCCCATCCAATGTAATTATTTTCTTTTCATCTTTAGGCTTGTTCTTTCTGCCTCCTTCCTCCTTTCCTATTAGCCTTTTCCAGTAAACAATGGGTTGGCACTTTTTAAAACTCTCCTGTATATTTTGGCCAAAATCACCCCTCCTCCCCCCACACGCAAAAATGAAATATGATTAGAATACCAAATACATGTATAGAGTTGCATTGCTCACAGTCCTGCTTTCCTCCCCGGGGTGCGTGTGCCCTCTTTTGTGTGCAGTGCACACCAGGTCAAGCTGCTCCACAGACATACCTCCAAGCTGGGGTCCTGCTTAGATGTGCCAGGAACCATTCCAGAAGACTCACTGTGTCCCCACCAAGCTGTGCGTGTTTGGAGAGGACAATCATCCCTCTGGCCAGAGGAAGGCAGTCATAACAGCTAAATGATGGACTTCAAAGCTTCCCCTGCATTGTAAATCCCCAGCGTAGCAGCTGTGGGCATTGTAGTGGTGAGCAAAACTGATCAGTCTCATTTAATCATGTCACACCTCATTTGTGCCACAAGTGTCAGGGAGCTGGGCACAACAAGGTTAATGGGCTGCAGTGCGTCACCGATCAGTAATCAGATTAAGCGGGCGGTTGCCCAGCAAGTGGCCCCGGATACATCCACCCTGAGCACTGCTTTCACCACCTGTGCCAGGCTGGCAGGAGGGAGGGCAGGCCACGGCAGCCAGGGGAGTGGAGTATTGCCAGAGCCCGGGTACAAAACAAAAACTGGCACGACAGACCTGGAGCTGTGTTCTCATACACTCTGTCTTTTTAGCATGGTGAGGGGTCATTAGTATGGGCACCATTATTTTATAACTCAGCCCAGCTGCTAGGATGTGATGGGAACTGCTGTGGTTCCCCTGGAGCAGGATGGGGTGCTGGCACACGCCCGGCTTCCAGGACCAGCGCATCTTTACTGTGAGGCTCAGGCTCAGCACAACAGTCACTTCCACGCAGGGCTGGAGCAAAAGGAAGCACGGATGAATGAAGGACGTTCCCTGAATCTGGGAGCCAGGGAGGGTGGTACAGGCCTGTGGGGATTGTCCTGGGAGAAAGCCGATAATGGGAAAGCTTGCAAAATCCAAACTTAATCTTTTGCGCTGCAGAGAACTAATCCTCACGCTTGACATTAATCTTTTCAATGGAGATAAAACACCCTTATCTGCCATGTTGCTCATTGAGCCAAAGGCAGGGCCTGTGGTCTTCACGAGTGGGAGGCAGAGCTGCAGAAATTTTTGCACGGACATTGTCTTTATGCTGGCTGACATCTCAGTGTGGACTGGTCTCTCCTTTATGACAGTCCACCTTTAGCTCTTAGCTCTCCTTTTAAGGAACATACCTCTTCAGTTATTATTACTTTTGTTCCTTTTAAGAGATACGCTCCAAGAGTGAATACAACACCTGGCACATGCCTTTGCACTCAGGTGATTCAGATGCTGGCCCAGTATCTCCATAAGCAGTAAGATAAGACTTTGATATGAGTTTCTGTGGAATCAGGAAATGTCAGACTTCACTGTTTGAGATAAAACTCAGAGGATATAATCCTTTGCTCATTGGCAACCATGCTGTGGCAGAGCAACCCAGCCTGGCCAGAGTCTAAAAGCAAACCTCAAAACAAATCCATATGCACATGCCTTGATCCGCAATAACTGCAAGTAGAAGTAGACCTCAGAATATCTAAACTATAAACATAGCACACAATTCTCAAGGTTCCCAGCTATCTCTAGGATTTGTGAGCAGCAGAGAAATGGGAGGTAGCAAGGAAAGTAATCGAACGTCCTATATATCATATTGATTAAAACACAAGGAGTGCCCTTCAAGGAAGAACCTTGCATTCGGAGGGAGATATATCGGCTGGTCTGCCAAGCTGCTTCCAGCTCCAACAGCAGTGATTCAGGACATCTGACTGCATTGTCATAGATAAAAAGAAATCTGTGTTTTCAGCCCCTCTGCAGTCAAGAAATAGTCCAGGAAGGATACATGTCTTAATTAACCCCTCGAGAACAGAAGACAAAGGCAAATAACAAGCAGAATACTGCACAGATGGAAAGCATTTTGACAATGAATCCTTTGAAGGCAGATGACTCTTTGTTTGTTTTCACAAAAGAAAAATGCACCTCTGTCTGGTAGCCTAATGAAAAAAGGTCACACAGCACTCGAGTCGCCCGAGAGTCTGATTTCAAAGATCCAAATGATGCACTGTGTGCATTTCACCTACTGACTGCAGCTTTTTGTTGGCAGGAAGGAATTCCAGCTGTGCGTGGGCTGCTGCTCCGCTACACAGGATGCAGGAGCAAAGCGTGACAAGTTGACACCACCATTTCCTCTGAGCAATAGATACCCCCATGTGACATTGCTTGGATCTCCCAATTCAACGGTGAGAGCAAATGGGCCTGTCTCAAGTTTTGTGCAAGCAGGTGCACTCACAAAGCGCAAATTAAAGCAAGAAGGAAAAAAAAAAAATGTCACAGTCTGTGCACAGGACACCTGTGCAGCAAAGAGCAAAGTGGGAGGAAGAGAAAACAATTTGAACCAGCCTACGCAGGTGGGAGATGCTCTTCTCTTTCCTGCCAACAGAGGCCGGATCCTGGCAAAGCCCCGGCCCCGTGCAGCAGGCACACTGCTGGAGGAGCTGGCGGTCACACAGTGGAGGAAATGTCCACAGCCACCTTGGGGAGAGATTGGCATCATCAGCACATCAGCATGTTCTGAAATGCTCATGTCTTCAGGCAAGAAATGTCAAGGCAATGGTCATACATGAGGTGCAGTGTGAGCCCCGATGACTGATCACAAAGAGCAGTGCTCTAAGGTTTCTTTCCCTTTGTTCCTTTCTCATCTGATCCCAGCTCTATCCCTCCGCTATGCTAATTACCCAAATTGCATTCAGGCACTTGCTCCCTGCGAGCAAAGCCTCTGTTTCAGGTGGGAAAAGACATGGGGGAAGCTGGCATTAATTCAGACAGTTGGGCAGGGATGCAGCGGGTGGCCACACCAATGCGGCTGCCCCTTTCAGGGCAGCATAGCTTTTAAAATCTCTGCTCCTGCTGTTTTCTGTCTCATATTTTGACCTGTCGCTGCGTAAGTCTGAAGGGGCATTTTTCAAACTCTTTTGACCACCTCTGACCAGCCCACTTTGGCCTAAGTGATATTTTCAGGAGATTTATCTAACAGCTTATCATCTTTCAAGTGCTGAGAGTGGCAAATGCATCCCTGGGGGATCCTTCTAGCACATCATCACCTCACCCTTCTTATTAACAGGACTATCCATCTCCAAAGGCTGTGAAGCTCTGGTTACACACTCTCTGCAAAAAGGATGCGGGGAAATTTATGGCCTTACTGTTTGGAAGTAGCAAAGGTGTCAAAAAAGAAGAAAAACCTAGGGCCTGCCTGTGATGCCAGTGAGAAGTAGAAGCACCGGGGGACACTGCAAGACAACGATCACCCACAGAGAGCTGCAGAGAGGGGCACCGAGAGCCTCCCCTGCCTGACCTCAGCTCTACCCCAGCAGCGTAGAGCAGTGTAGATAGCCAGGGAGGTAGGAGCACTCCAACATCGCTGTCCTCCCCCAACACTAATGGTGGCAAGGGGAACCCAAATGAAGGGAACCCGAGCTATAGCCAATTCATGCACTGTAGGAAGCTGTTTACCAGGAACAATGACTTTGGATCACTATTGGTTTTCAGTTTGTCTTTGAGATGGGGAAATAAGAAATGAAGTCTCCAACAGATTGCTGAACTCCTTCAAAACAACAATTTCCTGAACATTTCTTGCTACGTTGCCTTCAGTGCACTACTGCCTTCATTCTGTTTACTTTATTTAGTTTCATTACCATGTCTTTGAGCCCTGAGTTTGCTGCCCTGCAGTCAGCAGGGCCCTGGCTTTTTCATGTTTTCACAGCAGAGTCACTCCAGGATGACAAATGCTAGAAATAAACGATGGATCAACTCACTGAGCATCTGGCGTGTTTTGGAGCCAGCCTTCAGTCTTCCATCCTTCTTGACACAAATTAAAATCCCACAGCTGAACAGAGGCTTGGGGAGCTCTCAGCAGACAATCAGGGATGTGGCTGCACTGGACACCAGCAGTCTCACCACCAAAACATCTGACCAGCTTGAGTGCAGCTTGATCCCATGCCCAGATTTCCTGAAGTGCCAAACCAGGAGAGAGCTTTGGGCAGGGAACTCATCCCGATCATCATCAGTACCTGGGCTGAACAGCTTCCCATCACAGTCACCCACAAGTGGTCACCAGTGAGTTCACGGGGCCCGTGGCCATCAGGAACCACCTATCAAGGTGCCTTGATCTTTCCTTACCTGTGAAGGAAACACAACAATCTGGGAACAATGACTGGAATCATCCCCATTGCTGGATGCGATCCTGTGATCCAGCCAGTGTGAGGCAGCATGACATATCTTGACAAGCAAGTGTCACAGCCCACTGGGCCAGGAGTGCAGCTGTCACAGAAGCACCTGGGAGCTCAGGATGGGAACACGCACACTGCATAATTCACTTGCCAGCCCGCTGGGCTGTTTTGTTTTCTCCACTGATGTTTTCATTCTGACAAAAGCAATATGGAGGGAAACAAGGTCAGCTCTCGCTTGCAAATATGAGCAATTTTGAGAAGCTGTTCCAGAACAGATCTGAACAGCCTGAATATTAAGCAGCCAAGATGCAACCCAGCCCTACAGGAAATAATGGCAGCCTCTTCGGTAAAGCACATTTAGCCCAGCTCTCCAGCAAGCAATGCTGGCAGTGTGTCGTTAGCCAACCTGCAAAATGCACCTATCATCTCTCCCTTCCCCCAGAAAGACCCTGGGGGAACATCCTGTGCAGTCTGACTCTCCTCCATTAAGTTTCCCCTCCTGCTCTGCACCACAGTCCATAAGGTAAGACCATGTAAGACTGAAACTAGTAATAAACATGTCACATTGAGCAAATAGGACACACAAACTGAAAGGAGTACGGATACTCAGTAGTGTCTGGACTGCTGAGGGGCCTTTGCTAGGCCGTGTTTCACTGTGACAGCACGAGCCTTTAAACTACATCAGTAGTACAAAGGCAGATATATAGCATCTAAATGCTCTGTCTCTGAATTTCCCCAGGAATCTTAAATCCTTGAGATCACACACTCACATGTGGCACTTCAGTTCATCTGGATGAGAGAGGAAACATTATGCATAGACAGCTAACATAATTTTCAGTGAAAGAAGTAGATATTATGACAGCTAGCTGCTGTTTAGGCCAGTAAGAATTTGAGAGTGGCTGAGGATATATTACATAAATGTTGTGCACACCCATCTCTTCTCTACCCCTAGACACAAATCTACTTTCCTTAGCTTAATCACTACGAGATGTCTCGTTATATGGCCACAAATCAAATACCTCCAGCCAAGCTGCAGCACGCATGGCAATCAGGTTTCCAGGTCTCTGACCCCTCCTTTCCACACTTTTCATGTTTCAGCTTGACTTGTGCTGCTGTTCCTTCACCACCCAGCACAGCCCACATAGGCCTGCCTGCATCAGAGCAGCTCACAGTCTGCAGTGAGCTCAAGGCAGAACTTGCAGCAGCCAGTTTGTGGTGCAGTGGATCAGGACCTTCTCAAAGCTCTCTAGAAAATGAGACAGTTCCCCTGATTTCCCAGCCTACTTCTCCAAATAACTCTGGCCCTCCATCTTATCTAATAAGCTATTACATTGTATATAACAAGAAGAATAAACTCAGCGCTCTCCTTCTGCAAGCCTCAGTACTTCCTTGGCTGGTTTTACACCAAACTGATCTATCACCGAGAGGTGGTCTTTACCAGATTAGAACAAAGCTACTTTTGCTTCTCCAGTTACTTCCTGGGAAAAAAAAGACGAAGATTTTAAGGACGAAGAGACAGAAGTAAGCGTGGGCAAGTGAGAAGCGTAGCTGGAGTAAGGAAGAGCAGTGCTCATTGTCTCATAAAATTTGCCATATGTTGTCTGGCTTCATTACACAAATCTTGTATGTGCTTGTTTGATGATTTGATCAGCTGTTGACTTCATTTCATACTGCTGCCAATTCATGACTTGGCTGATTTGACTTGAGTTGCAACCCCAGCTCAAGGATTGCATTTTGCTCATTTTCAGTCATTTCAGTCACTAAGAAAAAAAAAAAGAAAGAAAGAAAGAAAGAAAGAAAGTAGCCTGCTTTTGAGGTATTTAAATAATTCCTGTGTCCCTGCAGAGCTGCCCACTGGTACATCATGGGCAGCCACGCTGTCCTGCTCCTCTCTGCTGGGACACTTCCTACTACAAGTATTTTGAAGATTATGAGGAATACAGAGAAGGGACTTGCTGGGCCACCAAGGCCAGTTTCCTGCAACTACAGACAAGTATATTTTATTATCCTCCTTCATACACTTCCCACATAACCTTGCTAACATAAAGCTTCCCAAGGTGACAGCATTTCCCTTAGAAGGTTATGCACTGCTACATATGAACCAATGGGTAAACAACAACTGCTGATTATTTTCCTGTAAGCATTTTATAAAATGTACATGAATAGATGAAACCTGTTCGCCGTTGCTTAAATCTAGGTGTTTTCTTCAACAGCCCCAATATCAGACAGAGGTGGGCAGAGCTATGTGACTTCAGCTTCACATAGTGAAGAACACATGGTAAAGAACAGGGAGCATTTACTCCTGAGATTTTTTTTTTTGCTGGATTTTGGATGGAGGTGCTGAAAATGTATGTATTAATCACAACTGTCTTTCATTTGAATGTGTCCGTGTACGTGTAGCACACCTGTAAATACAGAACACACAATCAGAAATTTTTCTACAATGTACACAAATCAGGCAAGAAACTACAAATGCAGCCACAGTGGCCCAGGGTGTGCTGATGTGCTCTGCTCACCAGCTGCGTTTGAGCAGACACAGGGGGTGGTGAAGGCTATGCACCAAACACACCACATACAAATGAGCGCTGGGCAGAGCAAGCCATGACCATGGCCACTTAGCAGCTGGGAGAAAGGAGTCAGGATGGTTCTATTTATAGGAGATATCAACAAGCAAAGGAAAGATGGAGGAGCCTAGCAACGCTCCACATTTCTGATCACTCCACACCCCCGAAGGACAAAAGGATCTGAGCAACAGTGCCTCAAACCATATTAATGACAATTAATTTCCAGATCCCAGCAGCAATAGGTGGCTGAGTTTTAATTACAAAGTTTGAAAAGGATGCAGGTAGAGGGAGAGAGATTTATGACCTGACTTCTGATTTGCAGAGGAACTGAGCATCTGCAGCACCCGTTAAAGCAGGAGGGATTTATGGGTGCCCAGCACCTGTGAGGGCGAGGACATATTTGTCTTGTCTGCTCTGCAGATGGCAAGGAAGCCACAGAAATAATACATTTCATTTGGAAATCTATTTCTTGTCTTTTAGCAAGAGCTCTCGCTCCTTTCCTATCTCTTTGGTGTTGTTTGTCTCTCTGCTGATATTCCTACAAGATCAGATCAAGGAGGGACGGGAAAGGTTTATTCTGCATCCCTTAGGGTTGCCAGTGGCATCCTCTCCTGCCCCATATGCCAGTGACAAGCTGTGTCCTTCTGCTCACAGGGGCAGCTTTGCTCATCAAGGTTTACTTGCACCCTGCCTCTCCCCACAAGCAGGGACACACTTTCACTGTACATCAGTAGCAGCTTGGTATCCACACAGCCCCCATGGCTCCTTACCCTGTGAGCCGCACCACAGGCCATCCAAACCATCTCCTCCTTCAATGGAAGAGAAAGAGAAGAGAAACCACAGGAGGATGTGGTTACATTACCTGAGGGGTAAGAGGATCTTAGCTGAAGAATTAGCGGGACTCATTGACAGGTCTTTAAACTACAAACAAAGGGGGAAGGGGCAAAATAAGGGCTACTGGGGTTGAACGGGTCATTCGAGGGCTTGTGCCAAACTCCGTGGGCAATGACGGCAGAGTGCAAAGGGAGGGAGTAGGGCAGGGGGATGCTGGGGATGCTGCTGTTCTAGGGGATCCTAGATCTCTTATAAAGGTGGCGAGACGGATAGCCCAGCTGAAGTGCCTTTATACCAATGCATGCAGCCTGAGTAACAAGCAGGAGGAACTGGAAAATGTGATGCACTCGGAAAGTTATGACCTTGTTGCTATCACAGAAACATGGTGGGATGACTCCCACAATTGGGATACTGCCATCGATGGCTATAGACTCTTTAGGAGAGATAGGCGAGGTAGGAAGGGTGGGGGAGTTGCTCTCTATGTCAGAGATTGGATAAACTATGAGGAGCTCCCTATGAGAAACAGTCATGAACAGGTTGAGAGCCTATGGGTTAGGATTAGAGATGGGACTAATAAAGGTCAGCTGGTATTAGGGGTATACTACAGGCCACCTGATCAAGGGGAGGCTGTTGACGAGGCTTTCTTGCTCCAGATGCGTGAGGTGTCTGGCTCACGGGCTCTTGTCCTGGTGGGGGACTTCAACCATCCGGACATCTGTTGGGAAAACCACACGGCGAGCTGCAAGAGCTCCAGAAGGCTCTTGGAATCCATTGATGATAGCTTTCTGGTTCAGGTATTGGACAGGCCGACCAGAGGTGAAGCGTTGCTTCACCAACGCTGAGGAGATCATCAAAGGCGTCAAGGTTGGAGGCTGCCTGGGCTCCAGCAACCATGCCCTGGTTGAGTTTGTGATCTCAAGTGATGTGGGCCTGGCAAAGAGCAGGATCAGGACACTGAACTTTAGAAGAGCAAACTTCAAGCTACTCAATGGATTGCTGGCCAAGATCCCCTGGCGCGCTGCCGTCAAAGACAAGGATGTTGAGGAGAGCTGGCTGCTTTTCAAGGATGCCCTCCTGGAAGCACAAGAGGTCTCCATTCCTCTGAATAAGAAAGTGGGCAGGTGAGGTAGGAAACCGGCATGGCTCAGCAAGGACCTGCTGAGAGAACTGAAGGTGAAGAAAGGGGTATACAAGCTCTGGAAACAAGGCTGTGTCACCTGGGAAGAATACAGGGATGCCATCCGGACTTGCAGACGTGGGATCAGGGAAGCCAAGGCGCAGGCAGAACTGAACTTGGCAAGGGACGTGAAAAACAATAAGAAAGCCTTCTACAGGTACATTGGCCAGAAGAGACAGGCCAAAACAGGCGTACCTACTTTGGTAAATTTAAAAGGAGAACTAGCTTCAACAGATGAAGAGAAAGCTGAGGTGCTGAATGAGTTCTTCACCTCGGTCTTCACCGGTGGCCAGGATTCTAGTCTTTTTCACATCCCTAATCCCCGCATCCCCAAACCTCTATGTGGGGACCAAGGAGGTAAATCCCTCCCCACTGTAAGGGCAGAGGAAGTCCGAGAGTGCCTCCTTAGACTGAATGAGTACAAGTCTATGGGGCCAGATGGCGTGCATCCCAGGGTCCTGAAGGAGCTGGCTGAGGTGGTTGCCGAAGGGTCACGTCACTCCCATATACAAGAAGGGGAGCAAGGAGGACCCGGGGAACTACAGGCCGGTGAGTCTCACCTCCGTGCCTGGGAAGATCATGGAACAGATCCTCCTGGACAACGTGCTCGATCACATAAAGAATGAGCATGTGATCCGAGACAGCCAACACAGCTTCACCAGGAGAAGGTCATGCTTAACTCATCTTGTGGCCTTCTATGATGGAGTGACGGCGATGGTGGATGAAGGGAAGGTGACCGATGTCATTTACCTGGACCTGAGCAAGGCCTTTGACATGGTCCCCCACCACATCCTCATCTCCAAATTGGAGGGAAGTGGATTTGATGGGTGGACAACTCGATGGATAAGCAATTGGTTGAAAGGCCGCAGACAGAGGGTGGTGGTCAATGGCTCTATGTCCAGGTGGAGGCCGGTAACAAGCGGTGTCCCCCAAGGGTCTGTCTTGGGACCGGTGCTCTTTAACATCTTTATTAATGACATCAATGAGGGAATTGAATGCATCCTCAGCAATTTTGCTGACGATACCAAGCTGAGTGGTGCAGTTGATACGGTGGAAGGAAGGGATGCCATTCAGAGGGACCTCGACAAGCTGGAAAGCTGGGCTCAGGTGAACCTAATGAGGTTCAACACAGCAAAGTGCAAGGTTTTGCACTTGGGCCGGAAGAACCCCAGGCACCTGTACAGGCTGGGAGGAGTGGTCCTTGAGAGCAGCTCGGCAGAGAAGGACCTGGGGGTCCTGATGGACGAGAGACTTAACATGAGCCAGCAGTGCGCTCTGGCAGCTCGGAAAGCAAATGGGATCCTGGGCTCCATCAGGAGAGGCGTGGTCAGCAGGGATAGGGAGGTGATTGTCCCTCTCTACTCGGCTCTTGTGAGGCCCCATCTGGAGTACTGTGTCCAGGTGTGGAGCCCTCAGTACAAGAAGGACATGGACATTTTGGAAAGGGTCCAGAGGAGGGCCACGAAGATGATCAGGGGGCTGGAGCACCTCCCCTATGAGGACAGGCTGAGGGAGTTAGGCTTGTTCAGCCTGGAGAAGAGAAGGCTGCGGGGTGACCTCATTGCAGCCTTTCAATACCTGAAGGGAACCTACACCCAGGGGGGGAGTAAACTCTTTGAAAGGGCTGACAATAGCAGGACTAGGGGAAATGGATCCAAGTTGAAGGAGGGAAGATTTAGGTTGGATGTTAGGGGGAAGTTCTTTACTAGGAGAGTGGTTAGGCCCTGGAACAGGCTGCCCAGGGAGGCTGTGGATGCCCCGTCCTTGGAGGTGTTCAAGGCCAGGTTGGACGGGGCCCTGGGCAACCTGATCTAGTAAATGTGTATGTTTGGTGGCCCTGCTAGGCAGGGGGGTTGGAACTACATGATCCTTGAGGTCTCTTCCAACCCGAGTCATTCTGTGATTCTGTGATGGGTGACCCTGACGCAGCCAATTATCTCCTCTGTGGCTGACCCCTTTGTGGGCCATGGCCCTCATTACATCTCAGAGCACTCAGAGATTTAACGAACACAGGCTGGTAGCTTGCTGGTCTTCAACCCCTCCCTCACGTTTGGATTCACACTTCATTAACAGAGAGTTTCTCTTTGGGGAATCGAATTTCTTCCTCCTTTGACCCCAGCTTTCTACTCATTTCTAGTCCTCTTCTTGCCTAGCCCCAGGAAAAGTGATTATGACCTGGATCAGCAGCCAGGAGAGGAATCCAATGCCCTCAGGTCTAGTAACTAATGACAGCCACTGAGGGTGAAAGGATCCCCACAGCTCAGAGGAGCTGACATCCATTCCAGCACACCCTCTGGCCTCTCCCCAGTCAGGGGCACTGAGGTGGCACTGGGCCTGGGACACCGCAGGGCCACATCCAGGCTAAGGCATAAGGACCCAACCCAGGCGGTGCTGCTCATCCAAACCACCTACCTTTTCCAGCACTTGAAGAGAAAGTGGTTGCTTGTCATGCACTCCAACAGGGAGAAACTGGTCATCTTAAAACTGATTTGGACTTTTACAGCAGGGACCTTATTTTTCCTCCTCTTTCCCCCAACACATTGTGGTTGGTTGCCTGCTGGAGATGGGTATGGGGACACCCTCCCCACATGGCCAGCAGTAAGGACTGTTGCTCCCTGCAGCCTTCTCATGTACTGTGTAGAGGTACATATTTTTTCCTGTGGTTCTGACATTTGGCTACACAGAAGAGACAAAGCCATCCGCTGTGAACAAGGCCTGCCCATTACTATTGCTCTTTTAAAACTACTTTTCAGCTGCTTTTTTTGTCTTGTTTTTTTAAAGCTTAAACATAGATTCCTATGGCAGCTTCATGGGCCTGGAGAACTGCATGGGAATTTGGGTTTTCCTCAAGTCAAAGCAGCCAGCTGTCAGCAGCCCCTGCCTTTGCAAGGAGGGGTGGCCAGGGCTGGCTGCTCACCCCTTAGCACCACGAGTAACAGTGCAACAGCAGGGTGGGATGCAGCCTGACAGATCTCATCCCAGTCCAATGAGCCACATTCTTGTGTCTCTTTGAAACTGGTTTTTCTTCCCTCTTGTTCTATCACAAGCATTTCTCATACAGGGGCCACAAGCAACATCAAGCCCAAGCCCACAGAAGATTGAATGCTCAGCAGCTCTGGACATCAAGGCACAGTGTGACCCTGGGCCTGCTGAGAACACCAGGGCAAGCCAGAGTGGCCTGTGGAAACCACAGGTCTCACTCCATGGGTCCATTTCTCTCTCAGGAGAGAGCTGTTTGTGGGTGGACAGCTTTGTAGGAGGGAAAATAAACAAAACCAACCCCAAAACCACATTTTGGTCTGAAAAGGTAGCTTTGCCTCCAGAAAACATAACATCTTGCTGCCTCCAGAAACACACAGCCTGACCCAAACCAGCGAGTACAAAGCAAAGGAATTTCAGCAGCTGCACTGACATTCCCCACAGCTTGCCGTGTTCCCACAGGTGGGCAGTTTCCTTTTTATTGTGGGCTCAGACCTCATTTCAACTTTCCAACAGCAGGACCTGCTACTTAACGTCACATTCATCTGCCCCCTCTCTCAACCTTCCTTTTTTTTTTTTTTTTTTTTTTTTTTTAACTTTGCAGAAGCAATTATTAAACATGCATTTAGTCATAGGGAAAGCTGAATGGCAGTGAACCTATTCACCAAGGAGACACGCACACTGTGCACTCTGGCCTTTTCTGAATTGCAGCTGTGCCTGCTTTTGGAGTGCTTCCAGAGGTGCCCTGGAAAGCAAATACTAAGCAAAAGTGGGAGCCCAATCAGAGCCCTCCTTCTCTCCCAGCCACTGGTTACACCATCACTAGACCACACTACAATTAAACCCCTCTAACTGCAGATTACAGGTAATTAAGAATTTGAGAGCAGACCTCCTGTAGCCATGCAGAAAAGCTACCCATCTGATGACAGGAAACAAAGGACGTGTGAAGAGGTGCATCTCCTCTTGGCTGCTGGTTCAGACAGATGAACACAAGTCTGCAGGGCTCGTTCAGACATAGCTGTGGGCCAGAGACTGAAGACAGGTGTTTATACTGATTTTCTTGCTGTTGGCTTGTGCCAAGGTTGCTATGAGAAAAGCGGTCAGCTTCCCCTATTGCCTTGTACTTTTTTCCTCAGTAGGCAGTCACGGCTACAGGAGGCAAAAACTACAAGAAGTTAAACATATTTATACCACTTCCATGTTTATCCCTTGGTGAAACGAATAATCCTCATGTTTATCTTTGCCAGTTTTGTCAGCCGCAGAAATAAATGATCTACCAGCACTTGGAAAGTCTTGTCCAGAATGTGGTTTATAGACCACTCCAAGAGAAACAACCTCATATCTGCAATGGGTATGGACTTGCAAAGTCTCCACCAGCAGCTAGGCTGGCCTGTTTCTTGCTAGGACCAGGCTGAAGGCGTATTTTAAACTGAGAAATCTCCAAAGGAAAATAAAAATTCAGGAATATACTTAAATATTCAAAAGTAAGACTCTAAATAGAAATAAAGGCCCTCAAAGATCATAACCTAAGAAAACATTTCCCAAGCTCTCTCTATTATGAAGCTTTGCTTGATGGGAATAGCTGCCTCATCTGCATAAAGGTCGCTTTCAGGCTCCCATGCCTTTCTGATGGAGGGAGAGCAGCATGAGGGGTGGGAGTAGCGTGAGGAGAGGCCTGTCCGTGTGATGCTCTGTGGGTTTTTTAGCCTTTTAAAATATTATTCTGTCAGCTCTGATCATGCATTGGCTTCCATCTAATTCCTCGCATGTGAAAGCAAACCACAGAACAACTGACACGAAGTTGCCACACAGCGTTATCTTCATCTGCTTGTGTCCTGACCTGCTAGAGGCAGTGTATAGCCTTGGCAGATGTTACTCTGTGATGATTTTGTGGTCCTCTGTGGTTTCTTTTTGTTTGCAGCTGCCTGAAGGGAAGGAGCATGTTTCTCTTCCTTCTTGGCTGGAGCAGAAGGAGGCGAGCGTGACTCCTCAGCTTGGCATTGCTCTTCCCTGCAGCCTGTGCGATCAGCTCTGCTTGCCTCACAAGCAGCATATGCGAGGACACTACTGCCAGGCTGTGTGAGACACACTGGAAGCATTAGAGGCACAGACTGAGCATCACCGTAGCAGATGATTTCTGTGACCTATTGAGAGTCATCAGCTGCTAAGGAGGTAAAGCACGCAGGCAGGTTTTAAACAAAGATCTGGAATTTGGATGTTTCAGAACAGTATCTGCAGCTCTACCAGATAACATTTAATATTAAAAATGAAATAAAAAGGTTAATCAACTCTCACCTTCCCTCACAAGCTCCTGAACACCAGGGTACAAACAGGGCTTGGCTGTGGTGCTCTCTGGAGTAATGAGCTATCACTTCGGACATCTTTTTGCAGCGTTCTGTTTCTTCTTCAGCCCACGTTCACCTCTCTACATAAAGTATTTTGGTGGAAAGCCATCACAAATCACACCCACCTAGAAGAAGGAAGCAGTGGCAGCCTGCTTCTGAGGTACTTTCACTTCAGCTTGCACTTTAAGAGGACCATCTTGTAGTGCTTTCCAGCTAGCAGAGGAAATGGGATACTGGATTTGAGCTCATGCACACCACTAATTTCCCTGCTCTGAGTCCAACTTTATGTATAAAGGCCAGAGAAGTGTCAAGTGATTAGTAGCACCTTAGATTTGTATAATTGAATCAACTCCCTTGAAAGATGTCTGACACAATATCTGCAAGGAAATGGACACGACAAACTCTGAACCTCTTCAGACCATTTTGTTTTGCCTGGAGATTTCCTTACTGAAAGCTCCGTGAGGGAGCAAGGCAAATACTGCTAGGCAGTGTTCAGCTTTCAGTGCCCTAAAGAGAAGTGATGTGGCCGTTGGGAGAGCGTCAGACCCTACGGGAGTTATCTGTGGAGCTGGTAGAGGAGGGAGGGAGGTGCCTGACAGCACCAGCGCAGGCTACAGCGAGTGCTTGTGGGACTTCAAATTCTGGAACCAGAGCTTCTTGCAAGGGCACCAAGTGGATTTTTTTCTCATTTCCATACAGCAGATGATTAAGGAGTACCAGATTGAGTCTGTTAGGCTGCCTGCAACTGGAAACAAACCTCTTGCAGAGGCTCATGTCTACGCTCAGCCCACAAGAGGGAAGCCAAGCAAGGACCAGCTGCGATGGCAGCAGTGTTGAAGCCATACTGAAGGCTTGCTGCTGGGTCTATTTCAAACAGCGCTTCTTCCCATTCCTACCTCTGTCATTAAGACTGGCTGCGCACACGCTTCATTCCTTAGCCTCCCTGCACCTTCAGCTTTCTGCTGGGGGGCATTTTCAGAGAGGAAGCTGAGGCCTCTGAACTGCGGCATGCAGAGACCAGCAGCCGCGGGATGCTGGCTCCAAACAGTGATCTAGAAAAAGCAAAAAGCACCAAACACACCTCAGAATTGGCATTATTTAAAAGTCATTTCTAACACAAAGTTTATTTTACCCTCAAGAGTCTCCAAATCCTCTAAAAATAATGCTGATGTTAATAATACTTCAATCTGATGGGCCCTTTTCCTGCTTCTTGAAAACAGTCTAATTTAAGTGACACGGTACAATTGGTCATTTGGGACATGCAGCTTTTCCTGTTCTTTTTAAAATCTGTGTTTTGCTCAATGCAAAGAAAGCCAAAAGAGTAGGTACCAGGGCTTGGAGTCGTAATGGTGGGTTTGGGTTTGTTTTTATTAAGAAACAAGTTTCTCTTCACTTTCCAAGCCAGAGGAATGGCAAGAGTTCTTCGTGCATTATTCTTCAACATACCCAAAGGACATATATGTTGTAAGGAATGTCACTGAAATGCATCTGCATGGTCAGGCCAAATTATCTTACTAAATTTGATTAGTTAGCAACTCAAGCACAGGTTAAAAAAAAGAGGAGAAATAAAAGAAAGTGTTACAACCTCCTCCCAGAAAATACACTACAAATCCCAGTCTTCGTCTACTTAGGATTCCTGGGAATCTTCTCAGTCTTTTTTTGGGAAATGCCCTGTGATAATTTTGTCTGAGAAAGGACTGGGACATCAGAATCTGGCTTCTCCCCCAACAAGAGGATTTGATCATTTGTCCTGTGAGCAGCTCTTGGCACCCAGAGAGGTCTGTCTGCTTTGGGGCAGATGTCTGGTTGCTCAGGCTAACTATAGCACAGGAACTACCATCATCAACAATTGCATTCCCCAAATTCTTTTGCTGATCTCCACTGGGATAATATCATAGTTCTTCTTTGTTTGCAAATATAGATGTTTTACAGACTAATTCGCTGGGAACTGCATTTAAACTGAAGCCACATGACGTGATTTGAGTTTTAAACAGACTTGTTATGAAAAAGTGACCTTTGCACCTTAAGTTCAAGGCATGAATGATTGGTGTTCAGGATATGGGAGGAAGGAAAAAGGTTCAATGGGAAATCAAACCAGAGTTTGCAAAGTGACATGGGTTACGCTGAAACCCCTTCCATCGCCCCTTATGCTCTTAGCTCCATTCTACAGGTGGAGGCACTGAGGCTCACAGAGATCAGTGCTGGAATTAACTCCTGTTCTGTGGAATTAACTTCACGGTTACAAACATGCTCAGACCAACCCTCATTCTACAAGGGGATTAAAATATTTTAAAGCCTTCTGCAAATGTTTTTGTACTGGAAAGTACACACCGATGATCTTTTAGCAGCTCAGGTGCTACTTCTGTGTTTGCCTGCCCTTGCAACTTGTGTGATTAGGGTCTGAGCAAGGATGAGTTTTATTGGGGTAATTTCTAAATTGAGCCCTTAAGTATGACTAATTTGGAATTCAACATGAGTTAAGCACATACTTAGCTCCAAGTACCTGCTTCAACATGTGGCTGAAGTAGTGTTTGGTGGAGTCTGACTGATACTGACTCTACTGGAGAAGGCATAGACTGTGCAGCAAACCTCCGTCCAGTGATGGCAAAATTACAGCAGTACAGAAAAACCTTAAAAGCAAAGCAAGCTGCTAGTAATCTACACTTGCTTGAAAGGGTGTTTTCATCCCACTTGAGGGCTGCCACATCACCTTGCAATTTCTGAGACTGACAGGCTGCCAGTGTAAAAAGCCCTTAGTTGTTCATGAACAATTAATTGGTGACACCGCAATTACGCCTGGATTGATCACCTCGCTTTTCAGGTTCACTCAGAGGCAAGCAATAATGATATCACACCGCGCTCTCTAGTTATGACAGGACTTGATTTGTGATCTTTACAGAAATTAATTGGAGTTCAAATCAACAGTCTCAGAAACTTAATGAGCAGAGAGATTCATAATATCTACACAAAGCTGGTGAAAATCTCCATTGCAGCACTTCTGCTTCATGCATGTTTGTAAGTTGAAGGTGATTTTTTATAATGGCTATATTAAAGAGAAACGTTCTTTTCTGTGCCGAAGCCTGCAATAATACAACGGAATATTGAAGATCTGTATTCTACACAAGGTTGTACAGCAACATCTGTAGGCCAGAAGTGCAACACATGAACAGTGGCGCAGCTGAATACTGCCAAGTTTGAATCAGAGAGTATACACAGTTCCATTTAAAAAGCCGCATTGTTATTTTCCTTCCAAACTCTCATCTCTAGCACTGCATAAGTTGTAAGCCTGAAGCAACAGTGAGGCTGGACAAGAGCTACATGGCTGCTGCTTACAACACTCTAACACTGGCAAAGCTCCGACTGAGGGCTCTGCAGGGCAACAGCCACCTTTCCGATGCATCTTTGCACCGCTCCAGCATATCAGCATTGGGTTAACGAGTGGGTTTCCATGTAACACTAGCAAAAATGTTAAGGCCACGTGTTGACCCTTAGAATGGGGAGCAGACCACTGGAGTCATCTTCTTGAGAACAAGAAAGGACCAACCCAACAAGTCAAAGGCCCAACTTTTTATTCCCCACTGTCAGCTGAGGTCCTGAGACCATCACACGGACTTCTGTGCCTCAGTTTCTCCTCACGTTATCACTTCTGCCACAGAGCCAACAGAGGTGCAAACACCCCTCAGTGGCTTGCCTTGCTACAGGTATGCAATTGCAATTGGAAATAGCGGTTGAAACAGAATCCAAAGATCAAAAGCAAAAGGGTCCACACAACTCTACTGTCTTCATCCATGTTCTAGAAACAGCAGGCCCCTCCTGCTCCTGTTACTCACCTGCAACCACCAACCCCTACAATTCTGTGATTCTGTGTGATTTAAATGAGCCACGCCTGAAGGAAGCCTTTTCTGCTGTTTGGTTAGTGATCCATCAGCTTTACTCTGCTCCTGGTTCATTACAGAGGTTATTACCTGCTTCCCTGATAAAGCCCTACTTGTTATTTCGGCAAGCAATGCAATGCAGACCATATCAAATAAAAGCATAATTTAGCCAAAATCTGAGCAATACTTCAGCACTTAAACAGCATGGTCTAGGAACAAAATGGAAACAGAATGACTTTCATGCTGAAGGACTAACACAGCACTGTGGAGTTTATGGGTGCCTGCTGTAGCAATCATGGGAAACCATATGATTTAAGTCGATAAAATTAATAAACCAGAATCCCTGGGCTGTTCTGGATAAGCCATTGTGCTGTTTTTAATGTACTTGTGGCTTCCAGCTTCATCAGGTGTTCTAGACAGTGAGGAACTGTAAAAAAGATTGGAAGCTCTCCCTAAGATTACTATGGTGCCTCTTTGTCCAGATTACTGATTTTTACACACAGTTTATAGATTGTAGTCTTTTCTGTTAGGCAAATTTTAATTCTAAGAAGCTGAGATGACTGATCCGGAGCTTAAAGCATCATTTTCTTTGAAATTTATCATAATATTTCAAGCTAACACGTTACCTTTAGAGAGAAAAAAAACCAAAAACCAACCACAGGCAGATATTAAAAAGCAATCAAACACCAACAAATGCTACAGTACATCCAAGAGACTATGACTGAACATGACATTGTAACGAGAGAAGGGAAGAGTCCCTCTAAAAGGCTGAGGACTCAGGGTTTTCCTCCCTCCTTCCTATCACTGGTTTCATTGATCTTACTGCCTGAGCGGCTATGACAAAATGCTCTGTCTTCTTCAGCCTTCCTATATAATTTCAAGTTATACTAGAAACTAAAATGAGAAACAGCCATACAGAAAAAGTTGATAAACTCTACATTTCATGTGAACTAATTCACCACTCTAAGATGTCAAAGGCGCTGGTGTGGCTGGTAGGCTTGGCTCCTCTCCTCTGTCAAGGAAAGACAGAAACTTGGGGATATAAATGAAGTATACAGTGAACCTTGCAAAGCAAATGGAAGGAAGCATGAATAATTTCCATATGTATAATCAATGCTCTGGAGTTTGGGCAACACATTTCATACAACATGCATTCCAGCTATAATGTACATCCGCAGTGTAACTCACCCATCTAGAATATAGACAGGAAATAAGGTTTTTCCAGTGTCTGTTCGAATGCAACACGATAAAGCGTTTGAGCTTAACCCTGCCCACACCAACACCATAGCAGGAAGAAGCCCAGAGGACTGTTCACATGCTTAAAGCAGCTCACTGAATCAGGACCTGAACTGAAGCTTGCTGATGAGTGTTTTTATCTTCTGGTAGGGGAGTAAAATCGCTTTTTGGGGGCTGGTTTCTGAGCATGTCATGGCTGTTATGTCCTAACAGGATGACAGCCTCATTGTTACTAGGGATGGCAGCTCTTGTAGGAAGGCACGAACATGGAAGGAAGGAGTATTTTGGGATCAGCCCACACACAGCTGTGAATGGACTCCCCTGCCTGGAGCCAGCTCAGGGCACAGAGGAGCTGTCTGGCTTGCTGAGTTCTGCTGCTGCATACTACACGCAGCTTTTTCAAGGCTATTCTAGTCAGAAGCAGCAAAAAATCGAGCCCAAAGGCTGGGAACACTAGAATCACAACGGCCAATTCCATACCTGAGAAAATTCACAGCAATGTTTTGGCCACAAAGACAGATGCACTGGGCACCTTAACAGCCACCTGGGTCCAGAAACAACAGCCCAATTTCACATTCACAAGGAAGAGCTCTGTAAGAAAGAATATTGAGGGAATGCTACAGACCTTACGTTTAGTCGCACTACTTAAGGCATTCCTGGAAACCATAAAAAAAAAGTTGGTATAAATTCCCAAAGTTCTTGTCGTCAGTAAGCACTCTGTATTTCCAGTTTGCTTCACAATCATGAATGAATGCAACCATACAAGGGAGCAAGGCAGTAGCATCTTCCCCATTTTCAGTGGACAACACCCAAACGCAATTATTCCATAGCAAAATGGACAGTTATTAAGACTTCCTCAAAGCTGCACCTCAGGGCTCCTTGGCCTTACATCTCAAATGGAGAATGTGATCATTATCAGCTTTAGTTTTGTGGGGAAAAAAAAAAATAAATTCTCCTAAAATACATCCAATGATGTTTAAAGGATTACACAACAAACCATCCCAGCAACAGGCTCCACAGGGCTAATCCTGAGATTGTAGAAAGCTCCAGACTGAAGCATCAGAGTCACTGCCAGAAAGTCTAAAGTTTATTTAGTTTCAAATAATATTATTGAGCAGAGGAATGTAAACATATGAAGCTCACAGTCTCAACACTGGGAGAACTATGTGAGCAGGACTCAATGTGAGCTAAGGGACCTAGTCTGTGAATGCCTGCAAGGACAACAAGATCACAAACTCTATGGGACTACACATAGGAAGAAATGTGTATATATTGTTTGTAAGATATGCACAAGTGGACTCTAGTGATATATACTATTCTTTAATTTCAAAACTATTCTGATGCTCTGAAATCTGTTGAGTAAGCAGGGAAGCTGGCCTGGCACCCCCTAAGGCACTTGGTAGAGGGAGCAAGGACAAACATGATCCCAACTCCTGCAGCTACCCATGGCTGTGCACTGCCTATGGGGAGAGCTCCCTCCTGCAGCCCCTCTTCTGTGAGAGGCAATATTTGGGACTCTCTGACCTGCCACGTTCTACCAATACAGAATCAAAGAATCACTAACATCAGAAAAGACCTCCAAGATCATTTAGTCCTACAGTCCACCTACCACCAACATTCCCGCTAAACCATGTCCCTCAGTACCACGTCTACTTGACGTTCATTTCTTGAACACCTCCAGGGATGGTGACTCCACCACCTTCCTGGGCAGACCATTCCAGTGCCTCATCACTCTTTCAGAGCAGAAAGAGTGTTGGTGGTCTCCTCCCCCACACTCTGTACTGAGGCAAACAACAAGAGGATCACCTGGTCCATCCAGGACATCTTGCATCATGGAGAAGGCACTTCATCATGAGAGCTCATGGTCAGGTATCAGGAAATGCACATCTCTGCTGTTCACCGCAGCCTGTAGTCTTCCCTGTTGCCCCTGTCTGGACAGGAGTTGATATCAATACGAAGCAACTTCCAGCAGACTACGTCAGGAATGAGTGTCAAGGCTGAGTTTCTCAAGCTTTTTGGCTTCTTTTCAGATCGCTTCCTTCACTTTGTGCAGCTCTCAGTCAGGATATACATACCTTCTTTTACAAAACAGGCTTAGAAGCCTTAGGACCCTGCTGAGTTACTATGCAGTGACCCAGGCAGCATCTTCCAGGATATACTAAATTAAATTGTTAACTACACCCCTCAAATCCTTCTTCTTGAAAGGCCGTTTCTAACTTGTATCATTTATTAATCTCAGCTGCACTGAATTATTAAACTGAAATCCTCAATTACTCCCATCACTAAAAATACCAGTGTGGCTTTTAGACCCACATTTCTACTTTCTACTGTAATGCATTCTTCATTTTAATTACTGGCACCACATTTCCAAAGGCCAGTGTGTTATCTTTGCAGGATATTGGTCAACCTAGAAAGAGGTTGACAGGTGAATAAGTCATTAGGTTTGACAGGCAGTGAATTCCTGAAAGAAAAGAATGTGGAAAAAAATCCCATTATCTAGGTGAACCAAAGGCATGTCAAAGTGAAGGAACAAGAGGAAACATCAGTGGCTTCTTCCGCAGCAGTTGTGTGTGGCTCAAGACACTTCGCCAAACAGAGACTGAATAGAGATCTTTCTGTGAAACAATTTTGTTTTTAATGTAAGAGTCGAGCAGGGAAACAAGAAGAGATTTACAGGGTAAATTTTGAGCCGGAAAGGGTAACAAGAGCTCCTCAGGTAAAACTCTCAAATGAAGAGATCAAGATCACTTCTAACCAAAACCACAAAGGATGCCTAAACAACAACCCCAGCACAAAGTAAGCCTCATCTTACTGATGAGGCTGATGGCACCTACCAATGAACTACCACAATCCTCTGACTGCCATAACCTTTTTTGACTTAAAGACCAGATGTTTTGAATATCCCTGAAGATCCCATCCTCAAGGCCAACTGATGATTGAGCCGGCAGAGGCCCACCATGCAAAATCCTGCGTACTCATAGGTATCATCCTAGTGGAACTAACTCAGAAATGATAAAGGAGTTTCATCTGCATCGCCCAACCCATCCCTGTGTATGGTACTGACCCATCAGCAGCTAGAAAGATGTCCTCAGGAAAGCAAAGGGCTGGTTGTGACATGGTGTTGCCAGCTGTCTTAGTTTTATTTTGACCAAAATAAACTCTTAAACAAAGACTCACTGGCACACTCTGCTGTGTGCACAGTGCAGTACTGTGATCTTTACCCTGGTTGTTAGCTCTTGCAAAGCCTATAATGCCACGCTTTCATTTTCGTTAGCCAGGCCAGCTACCTGTGCCAAAATATCTCCACCTAGGTTTATGATAGGGGCATTGCCTCAAAGGAGAGCTGGCTTTAGGTTCTCTAATGTAATCCCTTTCAGCCAATGATCAAGAATAAGGGACCCCAGCAGTCAAGCTGGACCACACATACAATGACAACTACTAGAGTTTTTCCTATCCCTGAGTCAAATGCAGTAAATGAGCTTTTTTCCTCTGGACAGAAGTCAGTCCTTTTTTTTTCTTCTTTTCTTTTTCTTTTCTGTCCAGTTCCTTTCCTGTTCGTGTGCTTTCAGTTTCAAGTACTTGTAAGAATACTGGGACCAGCATTGACTTCAGCAAAACAGAGATAAAGAAGAAAACGCAAGGAAGACTCCAGAGACCACACTGTATTTCCTCATTACAAGATAATTAATGTATTACATTTTACCTCTCATTCCCCTTCCAACCTTCTTAATAAGAAGAGACAGAAAGAAGCCCAGCTATACACAGCCAACATCTGATGGGGTCAAAAAACTTTTAACCTACAGCACATGCAGTTGTACAAAAGGTGCTATGAAAAGTAGTTTCCCGGGACTTTTACCATCAGAAGAATACTACAGAAATGATTTATAACAGCCCTGCTAGTTTTTCAAGTTAATCTAGTGCCAGCAGGGAACGCAGGAGTAACCACTCCAGAGGACGAGCTTCTATTGCAGTCAACAGAGCAGGCACAGTACACGGTGGGAAATACAACTTCTTGTGCCAGTCCCCATCAGCAAGCTTCAGTTTCTGATCTCGGAGCCACTGCCTGCAGGCACAATCATGGATTTTAAGCCTTTACCTGTCTGGAGTTGCTGGATCTCCACAGATATCTCTGCCTTTCTAGGGTAGGGCTGGAAGTTTCATTAACTCACCTTACCTGCCGCATCAGGCAGAGAAAATGAATTTTGACAAACAGACATAATCATGTTTCCCTGAAGTGTTTCCCAGAGTAATTCTAGCCTATAGACAAGAGGGAAAATGTAAACACTTAAGATCTACCTTGGGCTCTTTTCTTATGGGAAAAAAAGATCAAACAAAAACACCAAGAAGCAAAGAGAGAGCTTCTGTTCCTGTCCCACCCACGTGGAGAGTTCCTTACACCCACCAACACAATGGCACTATGCCAGGACACTGCCCTTCATGCTTTCAGCAACCTCAGAAACACCCTCTGCTTCTGGGGCAGACGTGCCTACTACATAACTGGGTCTCCTTGCTGTTCCCACTAAAGCCATGTGTTTTTATGCTGTGCTCTGTCCAATCTCTGCTTTGCTGTATAGTTCTGATGTTTCAGTTTGCTTCTCATTTTAAAAGAGGATAAGGAAAACACAAACACAGCATAATATGAATAAGAAAAATATATGCAAAGACACAAACTGCAGCTCAGTTTTCAAGGTGATGATTCAATATAGAAAAAAAAAAGCTTTTTGCAACTCCTAATACTACTAAAGAAGGTAAATTTAATCTTTATTAAATTATTGTAAACTGAAATTAATAAAAATGGCTCTTAATGTTTATGTATGCACTAATGATTGCCCCATTTTTAATAGTGACTACGGCAGGAGCAGAGGGACTACATCATCCTCCAAACAGTGCTCCTGGGGCAACAAAACTAACTGGGCTCTTAATCTAATCTGGTTGATGAACCCTTTTCTCTTTTTATTTTATATCACATCACTTTCTAAAGCCCCATCTTTCATTCTGGTGTTAGAGCCCCACTGCAGTTCTTAGAAGTGGCTCTCTGCTATTCAGCGCAGTTGGCTTTTGAATGAAACATGAGGTTCTTTAGCACCTCAGGAGGCTGAGCATGCTTTAGCAGCTCAGCCTCAGCCTCAGCACAAGGACTGCCCTTTAATTCCACTTAAATAAATTCAGTGTTGTTGGTTTTGCCCCTGCTCAGAAAGGAGCTTAGTGGGAAAGTCAAAACAGATCTCAGCCAAAGGGAAAAAATAATAAAGCAAGCTCATAAATTAAGTCAAGCAAGTGTATCCTAGGAACAAGAAAGAGCTCATGCAGACGAGGCAAACCATGCCATGCATAGAAAGCAAATCCCCACTGCTGGTCCCCCCTCATGCCATTCCAAAGAAGCAAATCTCTATGTGAAGTGTTTGTGAGCATGCTGGAAACAGAGGGGCCCTGGAAAAATAATTAAGAAATAAATTCCACTGTTTGGTGGCATTTGTTCCAAAGGAAACAAAGTGTCTTTTGTGAAACTCTCCCTCCAGAAGCCTTGCAGAGTTTGAACTGCATCCACAGCCTCCACTGGTATTAAATCCAAAGTGAGATCTCATTGTTTGCCTTTCCTTTAGCTACTTGAAATCCAAAAAGATTTTAAAATATCTGACTAATCAACTAGGTCTGATCTGCACTTTTCTCAGGATGTGAATCAACTTCAGTATCATTTAAAAAATCAATTAGCACTATTATTCAAGAAGAGTGCCCCATATGTACGAGTGAGTGAGGTATATGAAGGGATTATCCCTACACTCCAATAATAAGCCCCTACTCATTCATCATATGAAGTCATATCAAGTCTATAGTATTGTTTGCTAACTAGCATGTATTAGGTAAGGATGAGATTTTTAGAAGGAATTAAGCCCCTTTGGAAAATCCTTCCAACTCTGGAGGATTTGGAAACCTAGCTAACAAAGCGCCTTACAAAATCCCCCACTAAGCACCTTCATGTTTACTTTCTTTCCTCCGAAACTCCAAGAAATCAATACAGACTAATGGCACTGCTATACGCATTGTGGGAGAGGATGTGTGGTGAAGGACTTAGGGAATAACCAAACCCAGGCTGATTTATAGACCTGGCCAGGGCAGGAAGAGCTGGGCTTCCCAGCCATCACTTCAGCAAAGGTTCCAAGGAGAAAGGTAAATCACTGGAAGGATGTAGCTCTTCTTTTTACCAAAGAAGATTGGAGAGCAAAGTGCAAGATTACCTGCAATGTCTCCCTCGTGGCCAAAATCACTGTCTCAGCGGGGTCCATCAGGTGAGAATACATCATCATCGTCTTGCCTTCCCTCCTGGGAAAGAGAAATGGGAGGGAAATTATGAGCTCTGTAAGCAAAATGAAGTACAGAATGGGAAGGAGCTGAGAGACCAATTAAGCACTGCACACATGTAGGCTCCCCGCATAGCAGCTGACCTACAAAGGATATCCAGTGCAGACAAAGGGCTGCAAATTGAACTGATAAAGCATCCACATGCAAAAGCAATGCAACATCAAGCTGTGTTAAGGGGGGTAGATTACCCTCACATTAACTCTGTTTTAAAGATATGATTAACACCATGGAAATCAGCACAGGTATGCTGGGGTAGACACTCATTCAGCCCCGCTGCTTCACACGTGCTTGCTAGTATGAGTTTGCAACCCTGTAAATGCAAAAGGGAGACGCAGCTCCCAGAATATTTCTTGCACTGCATTTGCAGTTACACCACTGAGTGAAGCCGGACAAAACTTCCTCTGGAAAGGAGAGAAAAGCAGTCCACCTGCTGCCCCGCATGCAGGCAGAGCCTAAGTAGGCCACCGCTGCCCTGTGAGCACGGGGGGCTGTTTTCTCTTCCCACAAACAACACTGCTTTTCCCTGCTGGGAAACAGGCGGTGAATGAAACCCCTTGAGCTGCCCTGCTGTCTGGGAAGGGGTAAAAAAAGGCACATGCATGGGCATGAGAACACTTACTTCCGTGCTTAGTTTGGTCCTAAGCAAGCAGAGAAGTATAGCTAGATGGACATCACAGTAAGCTAAAGGAGCTCTTTGAAGCCTAATAACCTTTTGAAGGTATCATTGGAATCGCAATCTGAGTTCAGAGGAATGATTTTTCATTCCATTATATTGACAATACCACACTGCCCAAAACCTCACTTCATTAAGATGTGCTTCCATCCCCTTCCTCCTCACAAGAATGGGATGCGCCCACTGAGACTGCTTACTTCCATGGGATTGCAACAAAAATGCCAGGACTGGAAGTCACAAGGATGGAGGAGTCTAAAGAACAGGAAATTGGAAGAGACATGTATGCAAAACTATTGGAGATGCAGCCAAGACAGCAATTTCAGAAGGAAAACAATGCTGAGTAACATAATTTCCCCCAGAAGCAGCAAGTCATTCAGCAACCTTGAATTAACTCACACCTCTGCTGTCTCTCCACAGCCTCATGAGAGAAGAATGAAATCCTTTATCAGCATTGCCAAAAAAACTCCAAACAGCGTAAATATTAGAAAGCCCCAATTAAAGTCAGTGAGCTGGCAGCTGCCCTGCGATGATTAATAGGTTCACACAGCTCCCTGTGCCCTGGCTCAGCCACACCGAGCTAATACTTGAGAATTTCATAACCCGAGACCCTGCTTTCAAAGACACAGCCACGGCTGCCCCATGATTCCTCCAAGAGACAGCTGAAATGAGACCTTGGTTTTCTCTTTCTCAGACAATTCCTTAAGAATGGGGCACTGAACACTGACTACTGAATCAGTGCTGTAACATATTGTAAACTGAAATAAAGGACAAGGGGCCTCCCTGGTAACGAGGTTAGGCAGGGAAATCTGTTTCCATAATAACAAGAACTAACAGCACAACGTGGGGGTGGGTGGCTGATAGCAAAGAATACAGCATCACAGCTGGAAAAACATGAGCAGAAGGAAACAAGGAGAAATGCAGGTAGATGAGGACACACTGTATACAGCAGGAGCCTCCCAGGTTCCCTTCCTAGCTTTGGCGGCATGGGTGGCCCGGGCATCACCTGGCTTCTGCAGGGAAAAAATGTGGGGCTCAGCTGTAAGTCACACACACACCTGCACTGCTGAACCACAGGGCTGAGCAACTGAGTGCTGTGGATGAGCGACTGCCACGCAGTGTGCAGGAGATGGCGACTGCACAGAGCACGTACGTATGGACCACTTCTCTGTGCAGCATGATGGCAATGCTGCCAAAAGTGCCTCTTGTATTCAGCACCACTGTGCATTTATTAAATGCATGCACAGAAAGGGTGCTAATTGCTTCCCCATTCACCAGTCATAGTCTCTACTGCCACAGAAAGTGCACACAATACAAAGCAAATTCCTGCTTAGAAAACAGAGCTGCTTCCAGAAATCTGCTGCATTTTAATTATTATCTGTATATACGTGGAATCCTTTTGTTTTATAACAATGCCACCATTTGAGTCACCATCTTCACTCCCTTCATGTGGAGACCATTATTGTTGGCCATATCTTTCTATGGCTGTGGCAGTGCTCGGCCAAGAGCACACGCAGCTGCTGCAGCAGGGAACTTTGGAACACCATCTCCAAATTGTGAAATTTCCCCTGCGTAATTATGTTCTGCGGTGCCTCTTTTGCAGCCCATCCATCATCTGTGAGAAAGTGGAGGTGGGGAGCGGGAAAGCCAACACAGACACCCAGCCCACATTTCATGTACTGCACAGTGACATGAGGGCAGTGGGCAGGGAGATAGGAATAAGGGCAGCACAGCTGGGAGGAAAAGCAGCCTAAGAGGGGCAAGGGAGGTAGGGCCAACTTGGCCACTTGGGACTGAAGCCTTTGTCTCAGGATCTTGAGTTTGGGAAAAGCATCCTGGGGGCACAGCCTTCAAGACAGCTGGGGGTGAAATTTCCCCCATTTGTTCAGCTGCAAGCCTTATTTCAACCAGTTTGCACATAATCCTCATAGATGAGCAACCCTGAAGCAGAAGCGTAAGACAGTATCCAAAGTCCCATGGCTAGCCCTGCACTTCCACCACTCGTGTAACAGTTTCACATTTGAGAGTACACCTCATAAATCCACCAACTGCCCTTGTGCTAAATCTCATTTGGCAGCAATCTTTTCACTTCTGTCAGCTGCACGGCCCTTCTTCAGACGGGTGTGTGCATATTAAGGGAGGAGTGTCAGTAAATTCTTCCAGCAGTTCAGACTCCTGCTTTCCATCTGGCAGTCACAGAGACCACCCTGTGATCATCTCTATGATCTCTGCTCAGAAAAAAAAACCTTTGCCTGGAGACATTAGGGTTAACAGAAGCCAGCCCCGTGTGCTGGTTCAGCATTACACCTGCATAGTACCGCTGGAGGCACTTAATTTCCCAGCTTTGGCTTGAACACAGTGATGGTTGGCACAGTATGACACCACACGAGAAAACAGCAAAAAGAAGAGGTGAAATATTCATAGAAGGGAATATATTATTTATCTCGTGGAGAAACCAAGCAGCACTGACAGCTCATAGGAAAGAAAGAAGGCTGAGGTTCGTTAGCTCCCAGCTTCCCTTTGTGTGAGACACTCGGGGACCGTGCAGCAGATCCAGATGGAGGCAGCACCAACGCTAGGCAGAGGCACAGCTGAGTTGTGTGTGCCCAGGGCCAGGGCTCCTGAACAGAGGTGAGGAAGTGGCTGGGATGCCAGCACAAGGGCCAGCCCTTGGGTTGGTACTGGACAGCTATCTGAAGGGACAAGAGAGACCCAGTCACTACAGCTCCAGAATTGGTATTCTACCTGCCTTATCATTTGCCACAGGTATTGTGTTTGTGTGCAAAAACTCAGATTCTGTCAGGCAAAACATACTAGGGAAGCCAGCTCAATTTCCTCTACATTCCTTCTTAATTTAGTGCCCAATCAGCATCAGAAACAAACAAAACACACACACAAATAGCTCTGTTTCTCCTCACTCAGCAGATGAAATGCAGCCCTGCTTTCACGCACCACTTACACCTCAGTGTGACTATGAATAATGCACACGTGAGCACTCCCTGGAAGCAAATGGTCACTTTACATAAAAGTACACAAATGCTGTTTTTTCACCCATGAAGCTGCTGTGAGCATTTTAAAGTAGGGCTGCTGCTTCACCGGTTCTGCCTGAGGAGCCCAGGGGAGGAGAGGGCTCTGCTGTTATACAGCCCTGTGCACAGCATCCCCCTGTAGGGACTTCACTGCCAGCAAACAGCAAACATTTTTGGCTCCTGAAGTTCCTTTTTCCCCTCTGGTGGGGCTCTGGTCTCAGGTGCCCCACTCAGCAGCTGCTTTAGCTTGAAGCTCTGGCAGGACAAGGGTTGAGCAGCATTTTGGCCTCAGTAACTAAAGCAGACGGCAGTATTTCATGGGGTCTGGAGAGCTGACCCACCTCCAGAGCCTGTCACCAAACATTCCTCCTTGCTGTTCCTCCTTCCTTTCAACAGCACACAAGATCACATCCTGGCTTCTAGAGCTTCTTTCCTACCTGGGTATGATCTCAATTGGTGGGCAGCACTAGTCCAGGTTTTAAGAGCATTCAGTTGTCTCTACAGGTAAGAGCTGCAAGACAAATGCCAACCAAACCCATCTTCATTAACCTAAATTAGCAATGCATTTCATTTTCTTTTTCCTCTTTTCATCCAAAAAGAATCAACAAAAATATATGGCTTAATATAAAAACAACCACATACAAAAAAAAAGACCAAATAATCTGTTACCAAAAGAATAAGATAAAGTAGAAAAAAACGAATTAAAGTCATTTGGAATAGCAGTTACAGCACCTTAATATTTTCTTGGGGGCTGGAAAGAGAAATAGGGGACACCAGGCTCACAGGCTTATTCTTTACATCAGTGTCTGCCCAAGGAAGACCTTGAATTGTCAGATGAATATATTCTGAGTTTTCACTTTATAAATCTCTTTTCTTTCTTTCCCTCTGCTCTTCCGCTCCTGTTCTCTGTAAAGTTTTGATTCACTCTTGAGAATGTAGATTAGAAGCAGGAAGCCAGGCAGACCTCAGGATGATTTTAATTGCCTGCGGTTTCTTTTAGAAAACAGGAGAATAGATATGCAAGATCCTCTATGAAAGACAGGTCTACCTTATTATAAGCTGCCATAGCACAAACTTGGCATGTGGCAGCACTCATTTGACTGTGCACACAATCTTACCATCTCCTCACAGAAATGAGACAATGTTAGAGGCTCCTCACAGTGTGACAACAAGTTCTTGGGACGGGGCTGTGATGTGCATGCAGACACCCTGAATTAATTAATTAAGACTGAACAATGAGAATGGAGGGGAGGAAAAAAGGCAAAATCGATTCATTTCACAGATTCAGCAGCCATACTTGCACTCCCCAGATAATACACTTCTGATCTGGCCAGGAAGAATTCTCTCTGTGACACAAATCTCTGCTAGAAGAAGTTTATTCTTATAAGGTAGGTTCACATCTCACCAACAGCCATAAGGATGCCAAACTCCTTTCAGATGAATCTCAGGTAGAGCTCACTGCCAGCAGGCACATGCCCACCAGCAGATGGGAGATAGAGAGGTAACCTTCATTTCTCATTCTAAGTTGCCATTATCTTAGGCAGCCAACTGGTGTTCCTTGCCCTAAGGTTTACTAAAATCTAAAAAACCCCATTCCTTTATGGTTTGGTTACGCCTTGCATTGTTTGCATTACACTGATTTGCTTATTTGTGTTTGGTTTTCTGGGTTTGCTCTGGGTTTTTTTCTGTGTGCGTATGCTGAAGAGGAGGAGCTGCCCAATGGCAAAGTACAAAGGGGAAAACAGTGTTCTTGAAACCTCAGTTTGACAGGTTGGCCAATATGCCATTGAAGATCAGCCTCTGGTCTCTATCAAAGCTGTCACTGTGGCTACAATACAAAGATTTTCCTTTCAGGAAACTTTTAGGCAGATAAGACTTAGTAGAAGAGGTTGTTGCATTTGTAAATTCTGAAATAAAATTAGGCCCTTGGCTGAAGGGCCAGTGGTTTGGAAGGCAGGAAAGGGGCAGGCACACTTGGAGGTGTTGTCTGACCTGAGGATGATGCTGCTCCTTTAGATGCTGCTTCTCCAGGCAGGTGGGATTGGTTAACCGGTTCTCCCCTCCTGGATTGCCAAGGCAAAGAAATTACTCTTTGTTTGATTTATAATTAAAAACATTTTATAAATTCATGAAAGAGCAAATGTTTTTACTGTTTTAAGAATAAGAAGTTACAAAGGGTCATGTGTAAGTTTTTAAAGAAAGCTGGATACTGTCAAAGATACTTGACAGCTCCAAAAGAGCAATGTGAAGAGTAAATTATATATGGACACTAATAGATTTACGGGAGACATTTAAGCCTCAAGAAGCCTTCGCAATATTTTAATGAGCCTCCCAGTCTCCTCCTGGCAGAGTCTGTGCTGAGAACACACTCGAGCAACTACTTCATCACGGCAGCAATAGGCTCAGGCTCTGGAAAGAACATATGTGGTTGCGTGCTTTTATTCACCTGTTAATTCTGACTTCCATTGCTTCACTACAGTTGTAGCGCTGCTGGATCATCCTGTGTTATGACAAATGTTTCTTGAAAACCAGAACCTAAGAAGCCGGACCCTGGTCCTCACCATAACTTGAGTGTCATATAAGTGGTGGAAACCATCTCCAATTGGTAGGACATCGGCAGCACGTGTTGCTATTCACGCATCTGTTTAATAAGACAAAAAACCACTGCTGGAGTGGGAATCCTGATTTCCTGACAGCATTACAGAGCATCTCTGCATAAGTATCCCAACACAGAGCAAACTGTGATGTTAAACTCCTCCACAAGCAGCAAGAAGCCTCAAGTGGACTTGCTTAGAAATCAACAGAAGATTTTGGAAGATGTGTTACAGGGAAACATAGAAGTATGCTGGGAAAGAGTCTAGTGTGCTAGACTTCTGCTGATGATGCTCATTATTCAAGAAGAGCAGGGGGCAAAAAAAGGGGGCCCACAATCCTGCTTGTTTTAAATACTGGGAATAACTTTTTATTATTGCTTTTGCAAATTAAATAGGCGTTCTAGGTAAAGCTTTTTAGACAATGTGGATCCTAGAGCCTTTTGTATACCAACAGAGCTTAGCAATCATCTTTTCAAAGCGCTTATTAAGGAGACAGACAGACCCCTTGGCTCTTTCCTATTTGTATTCTGTGAACCACTACATACATTATAATGCAAACCATACTAAATAACATCTATACCTGCATTCTTTCCATTCCCAGCTTGTCACCAGAAACAGGATTTCAAAGCCTGTGAAAGCCACCATTCCCACACTGCAAAACAGGCAAGACCACTGCCGGCATTGGAGCTGTGGTAGGATGAGGGCAGCTGCCACATTTAGGAATCCCTTCCTGCTGCCTGACATAAATGACAAGTGGGAAGCGCCTGACAAGCCATCATTTCTTCTCTCCATGAAAGACAGCCCTGTTCTGTGCCATTCACGTCTGGTTTGTCGCTAGAACAAGAATGTGCTCTTCAAAATTCTGAGTTCAGCATTTCAGAAAACTGCCTCTATGGACACAAGGGTTGGAAGAAAAAAAGAATTATTTCACAAAGACAGTGTCTTTCTCTGTTTCTACAGCGTTAAGGGAGAGATGCAGGGACTCAAACAACTCATTGCCCAATGCTGCTTTCTCTACAACATTCAGGTCTCTGCCAGATTTCCAGCACATAGACATGACCAAGCTGTGTTTCTGCATCAAGTGTCAGCTTATTTGATTTCTCGGAATGGTGGAAATGACAGTGTATGAGCTGTGCCTGCAGCGTTCAAAATCAGTTCATGTCAGACAAAGGCAGATTAAAGCTAGGTTTTGTTCAGAAACTGCAACAGAAGAGTGATTTTGGATCATTACTTTTACAGGTTCCTCATTTTTATCTCAAAACTGTTCACAAATAAATGGGAATTTTAGAATTATTTTTCATACTTTGCCTGGAAAATAAATTGTTTGCTAAATCACAAATATTTGTTCTTCTTCCCAGGAACAACCACCTGACTTCCTCCGTTCAGAAGAGTAATCAGGCTGCCTTTGACTCGTGCTCAAATTCTTCCTTCCTTCGGAAAGATGCTAAATACAGTTGATAAATGTTCAACATGTATCAATCTGTATTTATCAACAGAACTAATAATTATGCTGATAAACAAATGGGGTTCTGTGAAATATCATGATGCAATCTGAAAGCTACGCAAATATGGAACTACTGAAAGAGGGACAAGGGAGATTAAGACAAAGCTCCACTCATTAAAATGGTGAGGTGAGCCCCTCCAGCACACCCAGACATTCCTCCCGCAGCAGTGCCCTGATATGTGTGCCTAGCACAAGTCCTCTTTCTCTAGAGAGAACCAAGCGGTAATTTATCTCACATTAATTAACGTGCTTCCACAAGCTCCCAAAGGACACTCTAATCACAAAGGCTACTGCAAATCCCATCATTTCACTGCTGCCAGCCCCCGGCTCTTGCAACAAATGCCCTCTTCACCTCTCAGGTGCAATGCCAAGGCTGATCAAATCATGCTCTTGAGCATAAACATAGAACAATCCATGCTTATACATATTGTGGAAGCCTCATTCTTGGAAGCATTCAAGGCCAGGTTGGATAGGGCATTGGGCAGTCTGATCTAGGGCTTGATCTGGTGGATGGCAACCCTGCCCATAGCAGAGGGGTTGGAACTAGATAATTTTTGAGGTAACTTCCAACTCAAGCCATTCAATGATTCTAAGTTGAGATCTCTAGGGACATTGAGCAGCTTCGCTCACTCTTCACTTGTTCTGGAAAAAAAACCAATAAAGTCCGTGAACACACAGCTCAGAGGCTTCTCCTGAGCCATCCAATCCACAGGTACACACACTCAGCCCAGATTAAGCTTTCTCAAGCCACTCCAATTTTTGCCTCTGTTTTTTTTTTTTGACAAGAACAAAGTGATGCCCTTCCCAATTCTCAAAGTGGAAGTCTGCTTCTGAACCTCACTTTTCCTACAGTCAAGAAGTTTCTTCCAATTTCTAGACTAAGTATATTCGTCACCAGTTTATGCCCATTTGCTCCCATGCCATTTGCTCCCATGCCAAGGCCATCTGTTGGCTTAAATTATTCCTTTCCTGCACACAGGGCAGATCCCTGGTGTTTTACAGACAGCAATCCTATAGCCCCTTCACCATCATTTTACTAAGCAACACAAATAATCTTCACCCTTTGTATCACCTTTTCATTCTCACAGACTCACAGAATGTATTTCTAGGCTCATTTTTCTGGAACGTGGGAAACCAGACCTGTCCTCTTGATTCCAAGCATGCAGCTTCAATGCCCCTCTGCTGACACCTCTTTCTACAACTAGGATTGCTTTGGCCTTTTCCTCAGCTGCATCACATCAGCATCTCATGCCGCAGATTTAAAAAAAAAACAACAGTATGTTGCCCAGGATTAACCCAGTCCTTTCCAGTAGTATGGTAACTAAATTTTTACACAAAGGAAAGGCAGCAACTCTATTCTGGACTAAGACACTCATATCCTTCTCTGCCTCACTCCTCTCTAATTTATCAGTCTAGTTTACAGCAAAGTGAATTATGATGAATCATTGGGTGAATAACCTTGTACATCATCCTATTCCATTTTGCAACATTTCTACTGCTTAATCTTCAAGGTCATCCACTTCTCCCCACACCATCTCTTGATATTCTTTCTGCTGGGCCTCAGCACTCCATGTCAGTACCAGAAAGCTGTCTCATTTAACTCACTCCAGTTTCTGAGCCAAAATCACTAACAAATATTAAGTGTGATCAGTACTAAGGCTGATCCTTGATAGACTTGATACAGTCTACCTCCAACTTTTCTTTCTTTACAGTATCACTTGCTGCCACCTCCATGCTACACAGCTGCTTGTAGCTCCTTCTATCTGTTTTTTAAAATAGAACTTTTTAATGTCAAATTTGGAAGTCAGCCTATGGAATAAGAGAAGCACTAATGCCGAGGTTCTCCAGTGATCATCTTCACCACAGTTTAAAACATCTGCTGTGCATAGGACTTTCCTAACATAACTGCCCAAATCACTGAGAAGAATAGCAAACCCCAGCACAAAAACCACGCATGCTGCTTCGCTTCTTATTCAGTATCACAATTTGACGTTGCTTAAGTCTTGGATGTTGAACAGCTGGTTGCACCCATACACAGCTCTTCCCTTATCTCTCTGTGACCAAACGTGAGCCCTGTGATTATTTACTATGCAAGCAGAACTTCACAGAAAAGGTAGGAATGCCTCCTAGGGTTCCCACATAATGGACAGCAACAACAAAAGGTGGTGAGGGCCGGGAAAGATTTTTTTTTTCCTGTTAAATGCACAGGTGAGAAGAACAGATGAGGACAGGCTACAGTCACTGCTGGCTTGTTGGCTGTTTTTAAATAGTTGGGAGCTCACACCCATTGCCCTGACTTATTGGCAGTTTTCCTTCCAGAGGCTCTGGACAAAATGAGCAGAGATGTTTTCACTTCCAGGTGAACTCCCTGCCCTCCTCACCTTGCACTGGTGTGGTGCTGCACCCATTGGACCCAGTCGCACCAGACCCCATGGTCTCTGTCTCCTAGGTGTCCCCATGTGCACCAGAGCTCTGGTTTCCAGTTCTTCACCACTTGTATTGGGCAATGGCTCCAAAGCCAGAGATAAACCACCTGGCACCTGTGATGCCCTAAAACTCAGTCTGCTCTTCTGCAGCCTCCTCCAGAGCTCTGAATTCAGAGAAGATAATTTTGCATCAGCAAGTGTCTCTTTTGACAACTCACATCATACAGCAAGCAAGGCAGAAAAACTGAACAAGAAACGCAGCACTTATTTCAGCATTAAGTATCCAAGAAATGTATTTAAGGAAAGGAGGAAAGCGGGGAGGGGGTAGCATGTAGATATAAATGCAGGATGTAGATTTCCCTCTTTCATATGCCTCAGGAGAGTAGGGAAAATGTGCCATAGAGACATCTGGAGGGATTTCAGGATGTGAGTGCTTTCCATCTGGGACCATAAATAAAAAAGCAGCCTGCAAGAATTTTCCATTTCTAGACCAGACAACAAAATTACCTCCCCACAGCCATTAGATGCCAAAATGGAAACAAGGTATCTGACTAAAATAGCCAACTGTTCACTTCTTCATTTTTAGTAATTATTGATCAAAATTGAACTGCAGTTATGCACGACAGTAGCTAGGAGAAAATTGCTAGCACCTGCCTACAAATCAGCCAGAAAGCACAAAAGATTTACAATGGCACATCCAATCTGAAGTCTTGACAGCTCACCGGCACAATGCTGAGGTGCAACGAGTTGGCTCAGGTCTGATCCCACTGCTGCGTGTGCAGACCTCAGCCTACACTGGCGGGGATGACTGGTGAGCACTGCTGCTCGCAGGAACCAGCCATGCTGCTCAGATGTGTGTGCTCACACAGAGCTGGAAAAAAGAAGCTGACAGTGAAACTCAGCCCAGCTGATTTCCCAGTCAGCTGCTCTGGCAAGAGCCTTCTGTTACTCTGGTCAAATCCTCTCGTTTTCTCAAAAAATGAAATAAAGCGAACTGGAATTCCTACTGCAGTCAAGCAGATTCTTGCTCAAACATTGCTAACCAAGATCTTCCAGGCGTTGGCTGTTTTCCACTTAGATCTCTGGTCCATTTCTGGAAATGCTTTTATAATTAATGAATTAGTATTAATATTACCACCAAGACTGATGTTTTGGCAGGTACTTAGGCAATACAGATGCCCATTTCCTCATTTTTCAAGGATACTGAGTATCCTAATTCCCTTCCACAGAAGAGAGCACCTCCTCCAAGCACAGAACACCCAAACTTGCACCCCCCAGGAGGCAAGAGTGGATCTGACAGCCATTTGCTTTGTAACAATGGCAGGAACAAGCTGGGGAACATCACTAGCAAGCCACAGTGCCAGGCAGCACACAGGTTGTGCACCAAAGGAAGCAAGGGGGAAAAGTAGATTTCACATGGAAAAGGTACTCCTACAAGCACATGTATCACCACAGGAGAGACAGTGCTTTACAGTTTGCTCTATGTCAGCCCATCTGAGCCAAGCCAGAGTAGGCATTCAAAACCAAACCATACCCAAAGACTCAACCAGCACTACGTTGTATCATGGAGCTTCAGTTCTTGTTTCTCATTCCCTACACAATCCACTTCTGATGATGACTTGGCAGCAGCATACTGCACTCCACCTCCATACCTTGGGGACAGACAGAATGAATTACGGAACATGTTCTTCCCAGCAGACCTCCAGTGCTACTAGGTCTCCCAGGTACTTTGCAGGACCTGATTGCTGTTAGCAGTTTTGACTTGAAGGCAGCACACAGTTCCTGGCACAATTAGCACCAACGCTCACACTGCTGTCACTACAGCACAGAAATTTTCTTTCCTCTGCACATCGTTGTTCTCAGCCTTACCTCCCATTAGTGCTCTCCCCACTGAGTGGCATTCAGGTTCCACATCTGTCAGTGCTGACACCAAAGGACTTCTCCAATAAAGGGCATGGGGTGCACTCCATCCTGGTCACTGTGTTCCTCACGGAGCAGCTCTGCACGTGCAGGGAGCTCCATGCCAGCTGGGCAGCATTCCTCTGAGCACAAGGCAGACAGCAAAGCCAGAGTAGTGCGCTCAGCCTGCTGCTGGCAGCCACATCCAAAGGCTCAGCGTGTCACCATCGCACAGCTGTGTGGAAAGCAGAAGTCAAAGATTCACTGTAGTGACAGTCTGCTTCCCACCCTGACCTCACATATGTTTGTTCTGCCTGCCTCTGCTCCCTGAGTTAGCTTGGAGTTGGTTCCTGGGCACTTAAAAAGAAAATCATAAAATCCATATGTGAAAGAAATCGCCAACGTTATACAATCTCTATCCGAAGGTGCAAGTTGCCTAACACTCACCCAAAGCTATTAGTGAAACGCAAGACAGGAAGGAAAGCAGATCCTCAGTGCCTGATTCACACAGGAAGCATTCGGTGTTTTGCAGGAGCAGCCCAAAAAGGAGTCAGGACTGAAAGGTATTGCAATTTTTATGGTCAATCTCTACAGCTCAGCTACTTTACACAATGTTATTATAAGGGGAAAAAAGTGTGGAGGCTCATGCCAAGAGGGCTGTACGAAACCATCCCCTTCACTTCTACAAAAACAAGGCTAAAAGTGCCCAGCAATCACAACAATCAAATGCAGCCAGGAGATGAAGCACACAGGAGTTTTTGTACCACAAATTAATTTGGTTTGACATGCTAAGCCTATGCAAACAGGTGGACATTGGAGCTGGACTGCTTATTGCCCCCCAGCTTCTTCCAGCAGCACAGAAGTACAGCAGCCAGGTAAGCAGAAGTAAACCACCATAAATTTCCACCTGAAAAGCAACCCAGGGACCGCCTCTAAGAGCTTGTCCATAAGGGAAGATTTCAAAACTATTTCAAAACAAACTAAGAACCTGTATCTGAGGCACAGCAGCTGTTTCACTCTCACTCCCCTTGCACAGTAAGGAATCCTCATTGCAGTTTTGCTTCTGAAGCGATTATGCCCAAATCACACAACAGCATTCACAGCGTGGAAATAATGTCTAATGCGGAGGGGGCAGAGCATTCATTTTGAGACTGATTCCCAGCCAGCTGTCCAAGCCAATAAGTCCTGGGAGGAGCCTTTTTCCTGCATCAAAAATGTGAGCAGCAAGGTACTTGCTGAGTGCCCCCTAGAAACAGCTCTCTGTACATGCATATAAACGCAGGGGTCAAATTATCTCTTTCAAGGTGATGCAGAGATTTCATTACTTTGAAAATGATGGAATCCAGTGGAGACAAATCCTTTATTAGATGAATTGGTCAGGTGAAATGCATTGTTTTATTCATGATAAGATCGTGACTGTTTTATCAAAAGAGACTACAGGTCTCAACTCCACATTCCCTACTTATCTGCATAGGTTCAAACCAGGCTTCTGCACTTTGGCTTCCCAGCCTTCTGGCTTTTTCCACTTCCAAGCTTGGAAGACAAAGCCCCAGTCTGAGACTTGACTGTTCTGTTTGATGACTCAGGAAATCAGCCGGAGCCATATGTCATGGTGTGAAGTCACAGATATTCTGGGGCCAGATGGATCTGGTATGGTCAAATGGCACTAAGGACTCCTGCCTTGAGACTCACCTTCAGGTCTTCAGCACTCAGAAAGCATCAAGAAATGACATGAGCACAGAGTATGTGCGCTCCTGCATATCTTTGTGGCATGGCGTACCCAGGGCAGCTCGGTTCGAGCAGGAATTCTGCACCCACATTTCAATGTATCCCTTTGCCAGTCAGCGCTCTGTACTTGGCCCTACACGAGCCCTCTGCTCCCCCTATACTCCCCTTCTGCACCTTTCCTACAACTCAGAGCAGTGTTTGGATGCTCGGTGCTGTGCGAGCTCCAAACATCTGCCACCAAATTATTTCCCTCTTACAGTTGGCCGAGCAGCTATTCCACACTGCTGGGCTGTGGCCTTCATCCAGCGTCAAAAGGCTTAGCGTCGCATGCCAGCCCTGCACAGACAGCACCCAGAGCACTCTGTGAAAGGGCAGGGGACAGCTCCTCTGATGAATTAAGGGCTCCTTCCCCTCCCCAGCTCAGAGCCACTCGGAGCAGATAACGGATACAGTAAGCGGTCCATTAAATTGAGTCAGCCACTAAGCGACAGCGGAACGCCCCCGGCACGAACACAGATGTGCCCGTTGTGTACGCAGCAAATTGATTAAGGTCTGTGCTGTCACAAGGAGCAGTCAGTCAGCCCAGAGTGGCTGGTTGCTAATTTCTAGCCAGGAGGAAGCTTCCCAGCTACATGGGGGATTATGCAAGCCCGAACCTACATGCACACTTCTCCTCGATCCCTCTGCAGAGAGGCGGGCATGCAGATAATGCTTTTAATGGCCATTTACTGATGGAAATTACAGAAAAACCAACAATCCAAAGTGCTTGTGACATCAACATGAAAGCAAAATGAATTCAGTCTGATTGGTGCTATTACAAGGAAGAGCAAATGTATTCATAATGGTAGGACATTAAAAAGCAGCGTGTAGTTGGATGCTTTGTCCATAAAAATAATAATGAGGCAATGGGTGCACCATATACATTTAAGAGAAACTCGTGCACTGGCAAGATGCTGCTTCAGAGGCTCTAAAGAGAAATACAAGTGCATGTGGGTTTTAGCACCTCAGCTGTAAAATTATTGTTGTTCTTCTGCAACAGATCTTTTCCCACCTCTGAATCTGAGCCAGGTAGGTCATCGAGACCGCTTTTCAGTGCTGAAATGTTCCCTGGGGATACGTGCTGCTGCCTAATCCAATCTAGCTTTCAGACATCTGAAAAAGAGATGCTTTCTAACATTTCCCTGGAAAACGTTACCTTGTCTCAGAGAGGTTAAGGATAGGAACATGGGCCTGTAATTTAACCCACATTCTTCTCTTCATTTGTTCACCTACAGACAGGATTCGATTTGGGGGGCGTCTGAGGCACATGAGCTTCATTCCCACAGTTACATCAGCTCGCCAGCAGAGAGTAAAACCACTTCTTGAAGGCAAAGCCCTGCTTACTAACAAGCTCAGCTGAGTACAAAACAACATGAGGAGAGTTTATGAGCCTGCAAGTACAGATTAGTCAGGCAGAAGCTCCTACAACAGGCATCCCAAACCTCCCCCGGAAACGTCAGATCTGGGGCAAGCCCAGCTTCACATCCCCAGAACCCTTAAATCCTAGCAAAACCTACCTTAGAAGTCACCTCTTTGGGAAAAGCATGTCGGTGTTTTATGGACACCACAAACCCCGTGGCCCTCACCACGGTGAGCAAGAGGTTGGCCCTCCCATGAGCCTCCCCAGGCTCATGAGAGACTCACAACCCACCATAAAGAGGCTTTTTCCTACTGCTTCATTTTTAACACCAACAAAACAGCAACGGAGTTACATTTTAAGCTTTCTCTATCAATTGAAAAGAAGCTAGAAACTCTTCACTTCTTTGCCCTTGAGAAGGGAACAGCCATTTGCTGATGCCATCTTAAGCTGATGTTCCTGAAAGCGTTCTGACAAGCTTCAGCATTTCTGACCTTGGCAATTCTATTAAAAAAAATTAATAGCTCAGATGCCAGGAACAAATAGGTTTGAGCTCTCCTAAACAACAACAATCTCTGTGTACAAGTGCCTTTAAATTTCTATAAAAGTTAGCTGCCTTTATGCTGCACGCTGCTTTTGGAAACAGGTGATTCAGAAGGTGACATGCTTTTCAAAATGTGACTCCATCTGCAAGTAATTTCACAAGAACTTGGTAAACTGACTTGAAAACACCTCCCTCTCCTATTTGCTATAGGGAGCTAATACACAAGTGACTCTCATTCAGCAGCTCCGCTTTCATGCTTGTAAATTCACTTTGCTTCAACATCAATGTTTTTGTAGAAAAGCATCACTCTGCACTCCAGCTTTGCAGTGAGCCCAAGGAGATGCTCTTGTGGATTGCTGAAAAGGCAGCCAGAAAGCAGTCTGTAAGAGGAATTCACTTACAAGCTGCAGCATGGTTACTATTGCTTGATAATATCCAAAATCGGTTCTATAGAAAATGCATCAGAAGCAGGCGGTCTGCTTTGTGATTTTGTGCTGGCCTCCCTACGCAGTATGATGGAAAACAGGCTACCACGCAGTTCTTCCAGCTCCACTTTGAGTGCCCCAGGGAGCCAGAGCAGCCTGAGCCCAGCTTTTTGCTCCCCTGGGTGGGAAATCCACACAGAGGGAGAACCTTACTGCTCTTGTTCTGCACTAGCAGGATGCAGTACTTCCTCCGGCAGAGGTCAGCTCCACTGCTCTGGCAAATGAACAGTCAAAACGCTCTTTCCCGAGTGCAACAAAACGTGCAGTGCCAGGCTTTAAAATGAGTGGGTGCTAAGAAGCGTGTTGCAGTAAAACTGGATACTGCAGAGTGAAACTGAAACAGAACAAAACAGAACCTTTCAAAAAGAAACAGGGTCCATTTGGAAATCCTGCGTTATACTCAGGCTGGATGAGGAATTATAGTCAGACGAAAAGTTCCATCTGCCAAATACATGGATCTTTCGCAGTGTTATCACAACCTTACTACACAGAGGATGAGTACACATTTTGCACGTTTTCCCCTTGTATCTATCTCACTTTGACAGTAAACCCAGACAGTGAAAAAAAATTAAGCACTAAGAATACCTCTTCCTGTAATTGCTTTCCTCTGGTTTGTTTTGTATGAGCAGACAGTAAAACACTGCTCTTACTTTGGTTTAGAGATGACAGAACACCCGGCAATACACCAGACACCCTTCCCCTACTCACTTCTCATTATTGCCGTCCAGCGGAGCGCTGACACGTACTTTACTCCAAACAAGCATTGTCCAAAAAAAGAGCAACAGAGTTAATGGGCCTTAGCACTGAAATCACAGGTTAAGCCACAACTAACACTGCCATTTTTTAGCAGATGTTGAAGCAGTGTTCAACAGCTTTCAAACTAAAGAAACATGCTCAGTGTTTTTGTTTGCTCACTGAAGTGGAGTGCTGTCTCTGCTGACACAGATTCTGACCTGGTTTATCTACACTGGAAATGCAATTACATTACTTACTGTTTGGCAAGAGAGTCTTTTTTTTTTAAATTAGACATAACTATGATACATTAGGGGGAAGAAACAGAGAGCCTCTGCAATCTGGCATTGAGGTTTCTGAGTGGTGAAAAGTTATCCTGGCTGTGAAATCCTTCCAGATTCACCAAGGAGTCCCTTATCATCAATCTTCAACGTTTCAAGTTAGCACTGAGACAATGAGCAGATAGGACAGCGTAACTGAAATTCTAGCACGCCTGCAACTGGCTAAAAAGAAGCAAAGAAATATAGTGAGCTCTTCCCTTGATCTCCCTTTTCCAGAAGTATGAAAATCCTATTTGCTGCTCAACTGAGACACACAAGTATATTAAAAAGCTCAAAAATGGATGCTTCTCAGCTACATGACTATTTCTCTCTGAGCTGATAACTCAATGTGGCCTCTGAAAAAGGTGCTTTGGGAAAAGAGGAAAAAAACTCTTTTCTACTGCCCAAGAAACATAATAGTGGCATGAACAGGATGCCTGCAAGCCCTCCTCTGCTCACCTCAGGGCTCCTTTGCACTGTTGCTAACTTAAATATCTTACCATCCAAACAGATGAGCAAGCTATACAAGGAATTTCAGGCATTAAAACACCCTTCAAGAAGCATTTTTAGGGCATATAGACAATCTTGTGCTCCATGTTTTCATGAAGTCCATGAATGTTCTCACGCATCCCGCCCTTCCCCTGGCTCACGGCATAAATTAATAACATTTAACTCCGCAATTTGTTGCACTGCTCTCATCTCTGGATGCACATGAATAAAACAAGATCACAACTCGGTGATACCCAGCTCATGAGCAAATTGCACCTGAATGTACTTAACTGCAGCTTGTTACTGCAGCTGAAAAAAACTTTCAACCGACATAAATTTTAAGTCCTGTTTCTTTACTTCTATTTTGAAACATTATCTGAAAGGTAAATGAGATATCATGAAACCGAGAGGATAAGCAAAGTCTTATTTCTTTCTTATTGTACTAAAGCAGTTAAACACACAGCTTGTATGCAGAGAGATTCTAAATCCCCTCTGTAAATCATCAAGGGGTTTTCCAGCGTTGGACTCCATTACAATAAATCAGTGCCTTTCAGGTAAAACCAACAGCGGGACTCAAGACTCTCCTATCTGGCCCATCTCCCTTGCTGGGGTAGAGCAGGCTCATATTTTTCGCTTTAAATTACTTCTACGCTGCATCAGATCTTGCTGTGGAAGGATTATCATTGGACACCTGTGGGACAAGACCCGTTGTCTGCACATTTAGCAAAATGACACGGATTCCTGACCCATAGCTGTTTGTCTGGGCAGGCCAGCAATAACTGCCAGCTGGTGATCCTGCTCAGCACAGGTCAGCACCTCTCACATGCTGAAGCGGAAGCTTCCAACATTCAGCACCCGGGATGCTGTGAGAGGATGCTTCCAAGCAGCATGGCAGAGACAAAAGCAAAACAGATGGCAGACAGATGTGAGTAAGATCAGGAAGGGAAAAGCTGCCTGGCAATGTTTTTAGCAGTGTTGCTTTCTGGCTCACCCCAAACCACCCCACACCGTCAGCAGAGAGCGGGGAAGCCTTGTACCTGTAAGCATCTGCACTCTTTACGTGGTGTTCCAGAGAGGTCTGAATTTTCACACGTTGATCAAACCAAAACCAAGATGATGGCATCTCTTCCCATTCCTCTGCATTACTCTTCAGAGCATGACAGGACACACACAGTGGCAGCACTCATGCTCTCCAACGAGGGGTGCAGTGCTGTCTCCAAGGGAGCTGGAGCTGTGCCAACAACCTTTCATTTTAGTGGGTTCTGAATTGTCAATATCCACCTTACAGGCAGGCCAAGAGAGGGCCATGCTCACAGGAGGTAAGTGGCTGGGGAACTTGCTGGCCTTTGCTGCTCCAGCCAGCACAGCTTCCCTCCCAGCCCCAAGGTTTCACAGCTGGTGCACAGCATCTGGGCATGGGGTTATCTGCTTGCTATCACAAAATGATCTGATGTCAGGTCTCCATCTTTTTAAATGAAATCTACCCCCTGTATGCCCTTAGCAGACAGAAGAAGGTAATTTATTTCTTCAGAACAAAAGCTGGAATATATCACCATCGCAGCTTGCTGCATTGTGACCCCCACACTAATCTTATTAAGAGAAAGGTTACTGGGCTCTTTGTTGGTGAACAGCACATTAATGAGATCTCCTTGAAATAATCCCATCTCTAATATGCAAGGAAAATTACATTTTCCAGCATAATTACTATGTCAGTCAGAAACCCCAACTCCATCATTAATTGCTTTTCTCCAGATTCTAACAGCTTCTTATCAAGCAGCAGAACTCCAGGAGGAGGAGGGAGAAAGGAACCCAGGAAGTTTATCTTATTTAATAAAAGCTACAGCAGATCATGGAGGCTGTGCCTGGTGTTGTAGAAGCTGCAGGTGTCTCTAGGGCACTGCAGAGGAGCTCATGCCCAGCACAGCTGGCAGGAGGAGGATGCTGTGGGCAGGGAGTGCCCATGTTACCCTGGCTCCCACAGGACTTATGAAGTCAGTCAGATGGTGTGAGCTCCAGTGGTTGGAGTCTGAAGGACGGTGGGATGATCCTGCACCCACAGTGCTGCCACCAACTCACCTGCACTCAGAGACGGCATTCAGCCTCCTTCCCCTTGCCTGTCAGTCTCTCTCAGCTTCTCAGCCTGATGTCCAGCACCTGGGGCTCCCAGAGGTGCTCTACAGACCACAGCCAGTAATTTAAGAAGCTTGCCCAAGCCCAGAGAGCCTCAAGAGCAAAGAAAGAGCCCAATTCTCCAAAAGGATCAGCAACATTCACCACTACTCGAAATGTGAAGATTATTTAAATAGCTGAATCTACAGTTTTCTTAAAAGATACAGTAGAAGAAATCCTGCATGACCAGAGACCCGCAAGGGGTCTGCAGCAGGACAGAACAGGAGCAAAGCTCGATGCAGGCAACAGGAATGTTTTTTTGAACTGGGAATCTGAAATCACAAATTCCTACTAAGAGCCCTCCAGCTCTCTGTACCCCGACTACTAAACCACTGGATGAGAAACCAAATTCCCCAAATACAAGGGAAATCCTAGAGGACGGCCTGCAGAAGCTTTGAATCAGCCCTGCTTTTTATGAAGGCATATGAACAGACCTTATTCTGTGCATCTGAATCATTAACAGGTTACTGAAAGATAAATCCATATGGTGCTTTATTCAGGTTTTTTTGGCCCATTCCCTCCAGCTTTTAAATATTGTACTATACCAGAGAGAAAAAAACCTCCACATTTCAGAATAACTCAGGTAATTTTAAGTAGTGAAGAAAAAAATGAATGCATTTAAGACCTCATTTAGGCCTTCACTTCCTGCAATACAGAGCAGTATTTTGAAAAAGATGCCACAGTGTATGCAGCCAGATAAACCTAAGTGATTTTATCTGTGGGGTTTTTTTTCATTTTTTTGCTCAGCGTGAAGTCCACCATCTGGGCTGCATCATAAAACAAATATGAAATTTTATTATAAACCATATGATACCAGCGAGAGTAGAGAAAGTTGAAAACAGCATGAATGTTTAATACTGGGCGCTAAAGTGAAACACTCTCCACTTCTCTATTATTTATCATCTCAGGTCTTTGTAGGAGCCAAGATGTTCCTCAGTCTGCCAATGCTGACAATGGCTTCAGTGATGCCCTATTAACAGGAGCAGCCTCACGACCAAACCCGCATGAATCAGAAGTGTCCACTGACGATTTAAATGGGTCAGACCCTCATTAAAGATTTTTGTCCCATCCATACTGACAAGTCACCCAGTGAAAGAGCCCTTGTAAAACCCTGTTAATTACATGCAAAGCGGGTCAAGCAACATTTGAGGACTGAAAATGATGTGGTCATAAATTGTCTGGACATTTGAAGAATCAGTAGCATCTACGGCAAAAATGAAACTAACAACAAAACCATGACACTCCCCAAGAATTTTAATTTTATCTGCGTGAAGTTGTAGGCTCTAATTTCCCAGGTGATGTATTGACTATTTTCAGATGAAATGTCTGATCATTGATAGCTAAAACTCTGCTCAGCTGTTAAAATGAAAACATTTCAAACAGAAAGATAGGTCAGAGCAAAGCACTTCAGTCAGCTAACTGGCTGCTCAGAGAGAAAGGCGCACCATATCCTGGCTGCCCAGTCAAATGCAGCCTTTATATCAGGCCAAGAAAGTAGCTCACCAATTCCTGCTGTTTTCCTGTCACAAGTGAAAAGATGTTAACACCAGCAGCACTACCAGACACTTGTTGCAGCTTCTAAAGGGATCATCAGGAGGTTGATTCCAGTACTGTGTTCAGTGACTGAGAGGGATATCGTTTCAGGGCACCAAGCTACTCTTATTGATAATTATTTATGAAATCTGGAGATGGCTTATTAGATGCGTTCTAGCACAAGTCAAGACCCTAGGAAAAAAAAATACTGTAAATACCTAAAAACTGAGGTTTACCATGCAATTTTTATTCTTGCACCCAATCTCTTTCCTGCCTAACCGTTCTAGGATTGCTACTGACAGAATCACAGAATCATTCTAAAGATGCCACATCATAGAATGGCTTGGGATGGAAAGGACCTCAAAGATCATCTAGTTCCACCCCCCTGCCATGGGCAGGGCTGCCCTCCACCAGATAGGGCTGCCCAGGGCCCCGTCCCAACTGGTGTGATCCCCCCAGGGATGGGGCATCCACAGCTCCTCTGGGCAATTATGCCAGGGCGTTACTGCCCTCTGAGTAATGTTCCACATCAGAAAGCCTGCCTTGTGCACACAAGCCCATCCAGTGCAGCCATAAAGAGTCTTCTTAACAGCTGCCCTACAGCACCCTTCCTGCTTTGGTTCTCCAGTACCACCTGCTGAATGCCCCTGCTCTGTACAATATCTCATGATTAGAGTGCCACCATGACCACACTGGGGGCCCTCGGTTTTGGAGAAGCACAACTGACGAGCTGTGGCTTCAGCAAAACCTGCTCCCCTCACAAGCAGTACTGAGCAACAGAACTAAGAACATACAGGAGTGAGAAAAAGACTACTGGCCTGAGAAATTAGCCAACAAACTCCCAAATTTTACTTCAACTTTATCAGTGCCACCTCTAGAAAGTTAGCAGAAGTTCCTAGCCTCTATTTTTCTCTCTCAAGCAGGTGAGATTTGTATTGTGGGAAGTGACTCCAGTCACCCACACAGCATAGAACAAAGTGCGCTTACTTGGATTTCCTTACTGCTTGCCTGCTCTGAACAGATCTTCCTTCTTTTCTTTGACTAACGTGCAGAAGGTATGCTACAAAAAGTATGTGGCATATAGGTTGGTCCAGTACATAGGCTTGAAGAAAATGGAAGTATGAAGATGTATGGAGAAGATGGATGTTAAATCCAAGCTATCATAAATTTACACAGCCTTATCAAATGAGCACAATAAGCATTATTAACAGACCACCTCACATGTTCTGTTTTGGACAGGAGCCTGTCAGAAGCATGCTGAAGTTTACAGAGTGAGAGCTATGATTACTGACAGTTTATTCTGAAAATCAATTACTACTTTGTTTAAAAAAAAAAAAAAAAAAGTGAAACTAAAAGAACTGCCTAAATCTATACAAAAATCTTTCATCTTCCCAAACTCTTTCATCTTGGCCTTCCAATATTTGAAGGGAATGTATAAACAGGAAAGGGTATAACTTTTTACAAGGATGGATAGTGATAGGACAAGGGGGAATGGTTTTAGACAGGGGAGGTTTAGGTTAGATATTAGGACGAAGTTTTTCACTCAAAGGGTGGTGACGCACTGGAACAGGTTGCCCAAGGAGGTTGGTGATGCCCCATTCCTGAAGGCATTCAAGGCCAGGCTGGACGTGGCTCTGAGCAGCCTGGTCTGGTGGTTGGCGACCCTGCGCATAGCAGGGGGGTTGAAACTCAATGAACCTTTTCAACCCAGGCTGTCCTATGATTCTGTGATCTTACATGAGAGAAGAAAAGGTCTTGGCTTATCTACACCATGAGAGGGCTTCATGTGTAAGTCCCATATGAGCACCTGAACATCTCTTTGCACAATGAATGGCTTTATCTTCCCATATCCCATGCCTCCCTAGCCTCATGCCACATGCCTGCATTTCTTCATAAGTGTAGAGTTGTTAACTACGTTAACATAACCACATGGCAGTGAATCTGTAACTGAAAAAAAAAAAAGAAACAGCTAAAGCAATGCTAATACTCTTTGCGTCATAAAGTGACCAGAAAAGAACTTTGCGTGTCCACCACACAGCGGCAGACAAGAATTCATGAAACAGGTGCTGAAAAATAGAAGATGTTTGGCTCAACAGTACGGACACTTCACTCAGCGTCAACTACCTCTAATGAAAATGCTAATGCTAATATGAAAAGAGAAGCCAGAACCTCCTGTTAAGTACTTCTAGGGAAATCAGGAATTATTTTGTTTAATTTTAAAATGACGCTATTTCTCACCCTAGCCTGAGAAGAAACAGGCCTCTCTTCCCAATATGAGAAAGGTGACCAGCTCCAAAAGAATGGCAGAAGGATTATTAAAGCTAAACTATCCCCCTGTGAGGTTTCCTGGCATAGAATAGAGAACTTCAGCATTTTCTAGCAACTGTGAACTGCTGAGATGTTATCACCAGAGTTTCCAATTATTTTGTGCCTCTTTTTTTTTTTTTTTTTAATACAAAGTATTACTAAAGTAAAGTATGGCTTATACTGGGGACAGCAAAAGTGACATGAGCATTACATGAAGCCTGTAAGCTGTAATATTGCTTCTTGATATATAGGAGATAAGGTGAATACTTTACTTGCCTGCCGAATCAAGCAAACCACTTGCTTTTTCATCACCCCAAGAAGTCTGGGTGTTGGGACTGATAAGCTTTTCTACGACATTACCCAGAGTTTAATGTTTTCTCTTCAGATGAAGCAGCCATGCTGAACAAGAAGAAAACTTGGGAAAACCAGAAATAAAAGAGAAAAAGGTTTCTTCGGAACAGGAAGCTTCCTGTTTAAACATCCATTCTTAAAGCCTATTATTTGCAAAAGCCCCTTAAAAATGATTAAGCACTAGTTAAATTTCCATTTCCAGCCACATCAATATGTTCCCACTCAAGCCATTTCTAATCAAACTGAGACAGAAGAAGGGCAGATGGAAAGACAATGGACAACTACTCCCCGGTGGCTGAGCTAAGCTATTAGCTCAGCATTGGTCTGTATAAGGTGAACAGATTGTTCTAGCTGGTAATTTATTCTTCTGCTGGAATCCTGTTAACATCTCTTTACTGTGATGGAGACAGCTTTAGCTCATTCCCCAAAGGCAGTTCAGGGCTGAATGGGTGCCCAAAGTCACTTTCAGAAGATATTTTAACAACAGAGATTGTCCTTGATACATAAGATTGAAGGGTATTTGCATGTGAGGCTGTAAAAGTATTCCACGGCCATAAAACAAACAGAAAAATCAGCATTAGAGCCCCGTATCCCTAAAACTCAGATGGCTCCATGCAGGTTCCATACAGCACATGCTCCATCAGGGTGTTGAAGGTTTGTTTTGTTCTGGCCTAATTTAGGCCAGCCTCTTCAGCTTTCATAGAGACAATGCCTGATGCTTAGAATAACTACTATTGGAACCTGGAAAATAAGCAACGTGGAAAGAAAGTATAGTTTCCAGGCAGAGTGCAGTATTTTAGCATTACCGACACAGAAATGGTTGAAGAAAACAGCACTATGAGATAAACCATTCGTAACATTGCAGAGGGGATTGAAGATAAATGGCCAAAGTACAGTCGTTCTGAGTTAGCCACTAAGGGATAGAAATTGCCTTTTGCATTTCCAGAGGAGCTTTCATCATGCTACAGAATAGTAGTAAAACTCAAAGCCCATGCAGAGGGCAACTGGACAAGATGCAGAGAAGGGGGAAGACCAAAGACACCAAGGAAAAGCCCGTCTCACAAACTGACTTCAAAGGTTTTCACTGTTAAGATGTGCACTTCTACAAATTGATCAGGTAAACCATAATTGATCTCCCCATTGGGACACCAGGGGAAATGTGGGAGGTAAAATGAAACCAGATGCCCTAGGACAGCACTTCCCACCCTCAGACAGGCTTCATACTACCTGACCGCACCACCTGATGCTGTTTCATTGGCACCTGTGGAGCAAGTCTGCCTTCTGCAATGACTCCTTTCTCTGCTGCAGCAGACAGCATCACTGACCACTGCCATGGCCAACGTATAAAAGACTTCATGCTCAGTTCCAAAGCATTCCCCAAATCTCCTGCAAGTTCCTTGGATGCTGCAGCCTCTGATGCAAGTTTTGGAAACGGAGGCATATTCTATTTGCAAGGGTTATGTTTAGCAAACGCAGTAAGTCCTGATGATTTGGTTTTGCTGTTGTTTTCAGTGAAAGTATTCTCCGTATACAGACTACATAGAGAGAACCACTATATTTCTATAAAGGCTACATACAGACATAAAAATATATTCTGCATATGTACTTTGTATTTAATTACATAGTTCCCAAGTTTCTCATTCTAACAATTGTATCTTTTAACATTTCTACATTGGATGAAGAGGCCGGGACAGAAGGAATACACACTGCATGTAATGTATCTCACAGACTGAGACTCAAATAATTCAAGCTGGTAGACAAGGCCGTGTTATTTTTAACTCTACTCACACACTCAGGCTGTCCTGACACTTCTTGCAGTCTCGGGAACACATGCATTAAACCATGGTCCGATAGTGTTATCGGCACCTTTGTCAACAAAATAGACTTGTCTCCTCAGGATGGTGATGTGTGTCACAAATGAATGAGATTTCTCAAGTTCAGCAGCTATCTACAAAGAAGTGTTAATTAGAACAGACCGAGTCAGAAGGAAGCTCCGCAGACACAAACTAATTAGCACCAACGAGCGCAGCAGGGCAGCAGTGCAGAGGCAGCACTCCATCACTGGCTTCTAAGAAGATTGCCTATTTCCCAACTTTAGTCTCAAGATGGCATGAAAACATATGTCATCATACTGAGAGTCCCACAGACACGTAACACCAAGATTTGCATTTTCTCCCTCACTTGGTTGGCTTCATCAACTAATTTCTACCACTATTCCATTCACAGTGTGCCAAGGACCTTCAAGATCTCACCCAGATAGGAGACTATGGGTCCACAGAAAGGTAACCATCCTGCTGCCAGCCTGTGACTGCAACCAGAGTCCTCTGGAAATCTAGGGCCGTTGGGCATCAGTACAGAATTTAAATAGACTACTTCAGTGCAGAACAGCACAGGGATGTGAAAGTTCAGCAGAAAGTGGGGAAAGAACTTGAATGAGCCATTCAGTGCGTCAGCTTGAGAGTTTACAGCTTAAATATTACTGTCTTACTGACATCAGCCTGCTGTAGGGGGCTTGCTTTGCAGGAGGATTGGACTTGGCAATCTCTGGAGGTCCCTTCCAGCCCCTACAATTCTGTGATTATTAAAGAGAACGAATGCTTCCCAAGTGTCATATCAGATGTCTTCCAGATGAATCCCCACTGTTACCTAGATGCAACCTAGCAGATGGACTTTTGCACAAGTAATTCTGCCAGCAAACAAATAGGAAGCTAGAGCTGCTAAAAACAATAGAATAAAACAGAAAGCAGTACAAAGCATCACATCCATCATATCTCACACTCCCGTGCTCATTAATCTTCTCATTTTAGAAGAAAGAATCTCAGATTAAATAAAAATTGTAGATAATTCTAGTAACCAATGAGTCAGCATCTATGGTTTCCTCTGCTTCTGCCTTATAGCCATAAAATTAAAAGTAATACTGTAAGTGGAAGAACCCATATCCACAAACACATAAGATTTCAAGAGACTTGCATGTTAAATTCTGGCTACCTCAAACACTACACAGCTGCTAGGTGCAAGACAGTTCACATTTCCCTCTGCCAACATCACCAGCTCCTTCTTGACTTAAGCAGAAGTCCCTCAGCAAACACAATACTAGAACTCTTGGGTATCTCATTATCTTACATCTTTGAGTCAAGAACCTACCTCATCTGAGGTTATACAAATTTCCTTTTCCAAGCCAGCCTAAACGTGCTCAAGAAGCATTAGAGAATGCAGTGTTAAAACTGGATCCTAAATAAACAGAAGTCAGAGCACAGATACAGCTAAACCTAATGAGAGCTCTGGAAGCATAGCATGGACTAAGAAAAAAAACAAAACAAACACATTTAAGCATTTAGGATACAGATAAACATTTAAGATGCATATATTTGAGCATTTTTAAACTTGAATTGCCTCTTGACACAAAATGGAATAGAATGAGGTTTCTCAGCATTGAAGCTATGACCAGTCCCTATTAGACCACTCAACTTTCTCTTTTCTGCTCTCAAAATGGAACTTCTAGTATCAAAGAAGGTAGGATGAGAAAAATGGAACAAGATGAGTGTTCTTGACTGCATTCCTCAGCTTGATTATGCCAGGAGAAAAAAGGAAAAAGAAAAAAGACTGTTAGGTTTAGCACTTCAGAAAACCATCCCTTCTGAATCAAACACTTGAGCAACAGGACAGTGTATCACCCACTGTCATTAAGGGAAACAAAACCTTAAATTCTTATAGGTGAGGGCATCATTCTCATATATGACTGGATCGAGGAGTTAATGGGCGAAATGCTTTTATGACCACATTTAGATAGCACAGCAATATACGATTACATCCGTTTACATAGGATTAAAATACATATGCACCCTCTTCAAGCCCTGTTTTTTCCCTTTTAAAGTAGTAGAGAACTGGGACTAATATAATCCACTCCCAGCAGCACGATGGTACCACCTGCTATAGAAAAGAGCTGATCGGTTTCCCATCGTGTACTGAAGCAGATGGGGTGTAAATGCCCAGGAGCCTAACAATACCTAGCATCTTACAGATCCTATTTCTTTCTCACATTAGAGTTTAAATAACTGCAAATACTGCAAAATGAGCTGGGGGTCAGCCTCTTCTCTCGTGTAATCAGTGATAGAACTAGAGGGAATGGTTTCAAGCTGCGCCAGGGGAGGTTCAGGCTGGACATTAGGAAGTATTACTTCTCGGAAAGGGTAGTCAGGCACTGGAATGCACTGCCCAGGGAGGTGGTGGAATCACCAACCATGGGAGTGTTCAAGAAACGTTTGGATGTTGCGTTGAGGGATATGATTTAGCTGGGAAGTATTGGTAATGATTGGACTAGGTGATCTTCTAGGTCTTTTCCAACCTTGATAATTCTGTGATTCTGTGAAAATACAGTCAAGTCAATATAAATACAGAGGCGTCAATTGAGTATCAAAAGAGAATCATCATTAAGTCATACATGTTACAGAAGAGTTCAAGATTAATCATATCAGGTGTTTCTACAATAAAGGACATCATAACTGCATTAATCACACATGATCTTTGCATCTTTGCAGACTGGATATTTTTTGTAATAGGTGCACACACAAAAAACCACCTTTTTCCATCTCCCTGCTACTTCTACCCCAGAAAAGCAGAGCAACAGAGCTGCATTAAGCAAGCTTTGATTTCTAATTGCTTGGACAATCTGGAAGGGAATTATATAAACTAAAGCAGTCATGCAGTCTAACATGTTTCACAAATCTAACCAACTAAACACGTACCGCATACCTCAGCATGCCTCAGACCACTTCAACCATTTGCCTTAGAAGTCAGTTGAAGTATTGTGGGCAGTGCTTTGAAGACACCTCTGCTTAGAGATAATTTTCTTACTGGGAAAGGACAGCTATGTGGTTGGATATATTCACACACCCTGCCATCTTTCTCCATTGTCTATAAGATGTCAGCAACCAGGGGTAGGCTTTCAGAAGACCTGAGGTACACAGTAAAACATAAAGGCTGCGGTCAAGCTAAGAACTAGTTAGGCACTTAAGAAGCAAATCCTTTCTTTGAAACTATTCACCAGACTGCTGGCTATAAAAAAACAGAATTGTAAAATCTGGTTTTCTTTTCATTATTATGCAGCCTCTTACTTATTTTCCTTTCTCCGAGGAGAAATGGGTGAGGGAAACACTGTAACTTTTGTTTACAGTTCATTTTAATTCTGACCTCAGAGGGGAGCACAAGCGAGATCTAGGCATGCAATGCATTTCTTTGTTTCGCCTGTACTAGCACAAAGACTCTCAAGTCTAGGCTGCAAGCATCACACACAGAGACTTATTTGAATAGAGAGGAGAAAATACAAAGGATTTGCTGCTTCTATTCCCCCACCTTTTTTTCTTTTTTCCTTTTTTTTTTTTTAATATTTCCCCTAAAGCAATAAAGAAAATGTAACCCTCTGCATCCTCAATTACACATTCGGGAAAGGAGACACCAGATACAAATGTATTTAGTACCTCACCAAAGGCTACATGCAGCATGAGAGAATCCAAACATCAGCTCCCAATACACCAGGGGCCAGCAAGTTGGACACAGTGTAGCTACTGAGAAGTGCTGAGGCATGCACTGATTTGCTCCTTCGGTTTTGGAAAGCGCAGGCTAGCTGCTGCGTGAGCCTACCAGCCCCTTCGTCACAGAGCCGCACAGCCTGACCTGATGCAACATGCTTTATGCTCTTACAGCTGCACATGCTGATTATGAAATGTGATGATGAAATACACTAATTATCAAACTCCTAGATCAGAAGGGTGGCTTTTTAATCCACTTTTACTCATGTGATCAGTAACAAACTGCTTGAACTGTTTTTTGAACTCACTGTGTAATGCAGCTGTCACGGTTCTCTGTAGCCATGAGGGTAACTGGGTAACCTTGTGTGCCACACAGTTCCTCTTACTTGCTCCTCTCCTAGCCGCTGGAAAGAAGAGAAGGAGGAAAGATCAGCTTTTCCTTATTGATTGAGTCTGACCAGGAAATGCTCCTCTGAATTTTCTTTTAGCTGTTTCTTCATGGCATAGCAAGTTACTAGGGACTCAGTACCTGATAATATTGACCCGTAACTATATACTGGAAAGCTCATGGCCTGTATGACAAAACCATTGAGGACCCAGAAGTAACACCACTGGTCTCTAGACCGGTGCAGCAAGGCAAAGGTGTAAGCACCAGCTCTGTTTCCCTGCAACATGCTGGGCTGTACACTGCTCTGGAGGGTAGAAGGCACTTCAGGGTCCCTGAAGTCATCTGCCCAAACAACCCATGTGATACAAGCAGGGAAAGGCAGCTCCATTCATGGTGCCACTCATGATTTACTGCCTGCATGTAAGACAGAACCCAGTTCTGTTCACAAAGCTGAAATGCAGAGATATGCCACCTACTTACCAAGTTACTAGTTACCTATATGATGGAAGCACCCAAAGTCCCAACTCTCAGACAAGGCACATTTCGTGCAAGTCCTCTAAAGGCTAATTCAAAAGTGTAGAGTTTCATGTACAAAACCCAGGATACCCTTCCTTACCTCTTGGAGACAATCACTTGCTACAGCAGATTCTACCGTACAACCTTCACTTTAAATGCAAAGCCCCCTGGTGCTACCAGTAATGATTTGGATTAGCACTGCAATTCTCCTACTGCCAGGGAAATAAAAATCTCATAGTAGCACTATCAGAGATTTCTGTGGCAACTCAGTGAATAACAGCAAAAGCAGCTGCAAAATAGGAAGTGAACAAAGACTACAGAGATATAACAGTGACTCAAGAGCCTTTCAATTCAGCTATTAAAGTGTCTGCAATTCCCTTTATGTTTCAGGCGAATCAAAAGTGATTGAGCAGAATTAATCTCTCCCTTGAGCATTAAAAAAAAAATGTTAAAGTTTCAGTGCAGACTTGCTGGTGGGCTCTTTCAAATCAGAGTTTCTGAGTTAATCCCTGCTGTAATACCAATGAACTGAATGTACAATGAGCTCAATTTCAGCAGACCTGAGTTTTGCAGGATTGATTTAAAGGATTACATGAATTAACAATATATATATTGAGATGATAGGCACCTAGTTGAAACATATAAGCCTTCAGAAAATACCAGTACTGAACCATAAACTCTCTTGGACTCCTACCAAGCATCTGTACAGTGCCAAGCACATGAGGTACTCATTTCAATTAAGGAGCTCCAATTGTCTGCATGAAAAAAAAATTAAATTCCATACTGAGGCCACAGATATTTATGCATGAGAACAGCCACTTTCTAGGTTTAGCACTAATTCAAACATCTATTTAGGAGTCCTATGTGAAGAATAGACCTGAAGGCTCTGGCTTGGAGTGACAAAGCTCTGGCTGATACATGCGTATTCATCCACTGTACTCTTTTATGATCTAAGTAGGGCGATTTTCCTCATCTTTCAACAAATATCAAAACTGAAGCTAGCGTTTGTGAAGCCTTTGCTGAGTGAAGGACAAAGGAAAGCAAATTGATGAGTACAAACTATTAACGTGAAAAAGTCAAAGCTGTAAGAGGAAAAACAGAAGCCGCAAGGTTTTTACAAGTTAACAAGAAAAATACAATCTGTACATTTTCTAAATGCTTGGACAGGCTTATCTTCTCCTTCCCACAATCACAGTGGGATTCAGACTTATTTAAATTGCATGAACTATGAAGTTTGGTTGTAATTGAGTTTTGGATGGCTGTTTATCCAACCCAAACCTTGGATACCCAATACTTAACACCAAAATAGGCAGGCACTAAAAAAGAAAATGAAAGCAAAACATTTCCCTTTCAGGAAATGTTAAGAACAAATACATTCTAGGACACAAGCAGGAAGCCTGGCATAACTAAGGATGGCATCGGGACTTAGGAGGTTTTTCTTTGTACAGTGCGTCAGTTGTAAGGGCAAGTTTATTAATGTAAGCTGATTAGTAGATACGCATATTTGTAGAATAACTAGAAACCCAGTTGAGTGAAAATTTAATACACTTTAGCAGCCCTCCCACGTGGAACATATTTGAAGAGAAAATTCAACTATTTTTCACCTACTACACTCTAACACGCCTCAGCATCATTTAGTGCAGCAAATCCAAAAAGGTACAAATTAAAATACAGTCCCAGAGCTGCCAAAAATCAGGAGCAGCCAATTTCACCATACAATCAGAATTATTAGACTTACTATCTCCCTCTCATCTGCTCTGTTTTTTAAGTGTCTCATTTTCTTTCTGTTTGGGTTTGTTGGAATTTCTCCGCATGAGCATCTGTGCCAGAAACCAGGTTTCTCGACATGCCGTTACTCACAATGACTAATAGTCTCCATGTGAAGAGCTGCAATATTAAGGGAATTAAATATCAAGGCTGCCTTGTCCAAAGAAGAGTGTGGACTGCTCAGACCTATACTTCATTCTGCTCATTCATTTCTGCAACAGGCCTAAGCAGAATTTTGAATATGAGGGCATCAGATTACATTTCATTAAAGCGATATGCAAATTCTGGCTTGTAGTAGGATACTGTATCAGGCAAGAAGGAAAATCCCACCAAGTATCCAGGATCCAGGCAATGAGAAGAAAGCTTACAGATACACAAATCTGGGGGCTTATAGATGACTTAAGAATGAAGGCTGTAATAACAACAAGCTCATTGTTTCTTTTTCAAGGGACACATGTGTGATTTTGCATCTACAATAGTTCTTACTTTCAGAAAGCATTATTACAGTGAAGTAAAGAGGGAGAAGTTTGAATGGCTGGAAGCCCCTATTTGTCAATTGAGTTATAAAAGTGATACAATACTCTTTCAGTTTGTATGAAGCAACAGCATCCCTCAAAAATTTTATGTATGACAGGCCAGAAACCCTCCACTAAGTGTCTGAAGACAGTTGGCTTTTCATCCCTCATAGCCACTAGAAATATGAGGGCATCTAAACGTAACCACACAACTTGTCCTGCCTAATTAATCACATCATGGCTCATCACCCTGAATACCTAGGGGCATTTACAAACATCTTGATATGAGCAACAGAAGACTCCACATCTTTGGCATCCAAATAAATGCTTTGCTCATTCCTGCAGTAACCCACACTACCTGTTCTTAGTTTTTACCCCAGGTTTGAGCAAGGCAGATCACTGAAGGGGGTGTTAGGTTGCCTTTAGATGTATGCAATCTCAGTGATCAGATTTGCCACGTGGACATTGATTTCAGCCAGTACTTCAGTCATACAAGCAGCAGCCACTGCACTGCTTCCCACCAGTCCTCAGGGTGGAGAGCTCCTCCTGACAGACCAGCTGCCATGTGTTATTTAACTTCTGCCGAATACATATCTTCACCCCTCCATGTCACCCACAGATCTTGGGAAAGAAAAATCCATTTTTATTAAGTAAGTCTACACTGATCGTCCTCAAAGGACTGCCTGGATGCAGATGAAGCACACCTGGAACTGATAACTGAACCTCTGCTATACTCGTAGACACAGCTCCTTCTCAGAGTCCACACCAGACTGTGTCTTGAAGGAGTGTGCTTCACCCCAAAACTCATGGCCCTCTTTTCCTTGAGTGAATCTTGATCATACTCTACAAATATAGCACATGTGACTCATGGGATTTGCTGCCCAATTCCAAATGCCAACATGTATTATTTGGACAGAACCTATAAAATTCTTTCGTTCTAATTTACTTCTGAGTCTCTGATTCCAGAAAACAAAATACCCCCTAAGAACTAATGTACAGCCTGAGAGTACAAGTGAGACAAGCTAGATCTATGAGGGCTTAACAAAACTGACAAGGTCAATTACCAGTTAATGTCCGCTTCCAAATTTATTTCTATTACAAATAACTAGACTGAAACCAGTAAAAAGAAATTTCAAAGTAATTTGATTTTAACCAGAAAGCTTTCAAACAATATAAAAAGCAGAGTCTTAGTAACAAAATAAATAAAGAATTATTAAAAGCAACAGTAGCAGGGTGGAGGGCTCTATCTTCCCAACAAAACTATCTATCTTTTTTTTTCATTGGTTCAAGGCTCCCTACCTGACCTACAGGCATTTATTTGATGAAAAACCCATTTTGCTCATCTGGCCCTTGAAGAAAACAGGTGAGAGAGCAGAGGCAGGTTGTTTATCTCAACCAGTAAAACTCAGAAAAGTTCCTATGGTCTGTAGCTATCTGAGAAGGACCAGCAGGATAGGGGTTACGGTCAGACAGAATATCTCAGATTAAACCAAGCAGTAGAACTAGAAGAAGCAGAGAGACTCTCAGGCACACAAATCCACATTAGGTGTTGCCTGTGTTTGAAAGCATCTCTAAGTTTCCCAGCTATATTTGCCAGTTTAATACAATGCATTATCTCTGCCCCTTAGATCATGTCAACTTTGACAACATACCAAACAAAAACGAATTTTAACAGATCCTGTTCAACTTTAACATTTTTAACAAATCCTGTTGAAAAAACCCAGATGATAATAGTTATAGCATGCTCCTAAATGTAAAGCTCATTAAACTAATTTCCTTCCTTGACAGTGTATACTCTTCAGTCAGTCACAAATTCCCAGAAACATGAAGTTGTGTCACGACTGTTTTCTTGGTTTCACTATGGTGATGAATATGAACAAACAGCTTTTCTTATCAGTTCATTAGCTTCTCCTTCCCCATAACAGGAGAGCGTGCAAGACTAGCATAAATATTCGTAATTCATCACCTTTATCTCTAAACAAAGGGATACCATAGCACTGGATCCTAACACTTCTGGGAACAGCAGCACAGCAACAGTTCCAGAAACACTTATTTTGCCCTAGACTGCCCTAGACAGAAGAGAACATGCCCTACCAGCCCGTATAAGGCCCAACTCCACTCATAGTACTGCACAGGGATGGGGTCCATCCTGTTGGCCTCGCCTGTGTCTACAGGCCTTGGCAGACAATTGCCTTCACGTAAACAATTTTTAAAGGCAACAGAATGAGCCTCAGAACAGAGAACAACAGGAACGCATTCATTACACTGACAGCACATTTTAACACCTCATACAGAGGAATCTGCTAATCCTGATGAATATTCACTTTCCTCTGAGTGGGAGCCTGAAATGCAATGCATAAATTCACACCTCTCAAACAGGACATCTTTCAGAAGCCATCAAAATACAGCATCTCCACCCATTTTTCCACATTGGCACATGCTTTGTGTTGCACTTAATAAAAAATTACCTGTATATGACTCCACATGTATAGCAAAGAAACACAGTGTTCTCAAATTCAGGGTCTACATACTATAGCCACATACGTATAACTGGCACATCAATAAGGTATTTTGAATCCTCCCCTTAACATTATTATTAATATTATTCATGCCTCATATTCATTATTAATATTATTCATGCCACAAAACACCTGCTCGAGATAACAGAATTAACAGTATTTGATAGCAAACCACAAGTTCTAGGGGAGAACAAGCAAATAACTAATGGTTTGTAATGGGGAACCAGAACCAGCACCTAAAGTCCAGGGGCAGCAGAGGTCCCACCCATTGTAGCTCCAGAAATAAAGAGAGATCCCATTGGGGTTCACTGCCACCATGTAGGCCCAGGGAAGCCAGGTTTGACAGCATCTGCTCTTCTTCACTGGTCAAAAGTATGAATTTGCAGGGAAAACAAGCATGATTACAGCATGCAAGAATACCAAAACAAAGACTTATTTTTTTCTTAGTACAAGTCATCTGAGAACCTAGGAATTCAATCCCAGAAGACTTCTTTTGTCAAACCAACAGCAGCTTCTTATCCAAAAGACACTCACCCAGCTGTCTCCAACAGGCACAGTACAACACGCTCCACATGAAATACCACTAAGAAAGCACACATCACCATTCTCCTCGGATGAAGTTTGAGATATCATCATGTGTCACCCCAGAAAGACCATACTGAATCAATCCTATAGAGCTGTGTGTATTTTGGAAAGTTACTTGAACTTGTACAAAAAGAGTGTGATCCTGCATCAGAAGGGTTTTCAGTGCTTCTCAGGGCAGAGGCCATCTTTATTTATGTTCTGTACAGACATACAACGAACACAATCAGACTTAGGAGAATAGAAGATTTAGTCTAATTTCTTCTGTTACCTACATGTACTTGAAGCAAGTAGGATATATAAAGGTAAAATCTCTTCAGTTCACGGTCTTCTTAGAAGGACAAAGCAGTAATAATATGAGGACTCACTGTTCTGGACAAAAGGACATCACCTCCCAGCAGGGTCCTCTTTTCTCACTTAAAGAATTGAAGCACAAATAAAAGGAGTGCCTTTGTGTGAGCTTCTAAGAAGCTACTAAGGCCAAAGAGTTTGGAAATGTAAAAAGAGGACTGTGATGTTTAAATAACAGAATTGCTTCAATTAAGATTAATCAGAAGGAGATATTCTTCAAGCATCAAATAAATTGTGGAAGGGAGGAATTACCGTACTGACCAGTGTAACTTGTTTAACTGTACCACTAGATTTTTTCCTTCTTGCGCTCTCTATTCATTTCTTATAGATCGACCTCTATAACAATCAAGAAAAGACACAACTTTCATCCTCAGCATTACGGTCAAAACTATTTTTCTTCCTAGTATTTGAGCATGTAGTCTCAATCACGATCTTGTGGGGGTTTTTTTGTTACATCTGCTTTATATGTAAGCTCGAATGAAAATGAAAGGCAAGAAGAAACTCTAGGAAAAAAAAATAAATGAAAATAACATACAAAAACAAAACCAACACAACATAAGACATAAGTACCACAATGTGATTTCACATTGTTATCCTTGGGTATCATCAGCAATGCTCAGCTTACCAATCTGCCTTGCAGATCTTCTCCACTTGGACAAACACAGAAACAAGTACATGCAGTAGTTGTTGGCCTCTGTGTTGACCAGCTGGAGAAGGGACGAGGCAGCCTGCAAGCAAGAGTTAGATGTACTCACTGGCAGTAAGTTCTGCAGGATGTCAGCATGCGCAAAAGTATGGCCCTGCTCACGCAGTTCTCTGGCATCCCTCGAATTGCCATGAACATGTCATCTCATGGGGAAGCCAGATGAGGGAGCTGACCCAGTAGAAAACGTGGGTTATTTTTCTTGGACTGCCAAGCAAGGATATGCCAGAGGAGAGAGGGAGAGTCAGGCTGCCACCTCTGGCAGTAGAGTAGATCCTGGCTGACAGCAATTGTGGGCTTCTCTGCAGAGGGAAGGATAAAGCATGCTTTCTTTAGCACAGACTCTCCTTTCCTCCTATGTGCTTGACTGCTCCTGACCTGTCTCTGCTCCTGTCTCTAATTAGTACGTGCACATTTGTTGTCACTTGCTCTACTCACCAGCAGGCTGGTCAGGACTAAACGATGGAACAGGTTTAGACCTTTCAGCAAACAGAAAGCCTTGGAGTTCAGCAGCAAAACCCTGGAGTCACTTCTGCGTGCACACAGCATGGCTTAACACTTGGTGACTTCTCACAGCAGGGAAAGTGCTCACAGATGAGCCCAAAGACCACCCCTCTGCCAAATCCCAGAAACATGCTGTAAGCAGCCAAGGCAGCTTGCAGAGAAGGTGGCTGTCAGGTCACATTCATGTGTTTGTTTTCATGTAAACCTTAAAATAATATCATGTTGAGATAGATAGACCAGGCAGAAAAATTTCAGCCACCACACAAATTGGTAATGCTATCATCAGTTGCTTAGGACAGAGTTGAGGTGATCCTACTAGCTGCAGTACCAAAATTTCTTACTGCAATCAGAACAGAGAAAGAAAAAAACATAAGCTTTGTAGCTCTTGCTAGATACCATCCACAGGAAGCAGTCTTTGAACTGGCATAGGTTAACCTCAACTGACGTGCAAGGCTGCTATCAGCAGGTAGCTTTCTACACTATAGTTTTCCTTTTAATTAACAGGCTTAGATAGCAGTGAAAGCCTGCATGAAAAGCTCCCTTGAAAACTGCTCATAGGGCATTCTCCAGCAAAAGCTTACAAGGGTCAAGGGCAGGAAGCAGCACAAGCAGCCAGCAGAACCGGCGTGCTCACCGTACAAGTGCTCATCCCATTAACCAGCCATCCTGCCAGGTACAAAGGAAGTCACTCATCACCTCACCTTACGGAGTAAGGACTGAAACGAAGGTGCAATTCAAAACAGAGATCTAATAATAAAATAAAGGCAGGAGCATTGTCCCGGTTGCACATCTGCGTGGTGACTATTTTAAAAAGGAGGAAGACAGGGGTAAGGAAAAGAGAAGAGTGAGAGATCATCTCCCAGCCAGAGTCTGCCCTGTCCCAAGCCTACACAGCAGCAACAGTCACCCAAGCACATCCAGGTTCCAAAGACTGTAAGCCTGGAACAGGAATTTCTGCATCTGTTCTAAGCAGATTTATCTGGCTGCTTTCCAAAGCTCTGGTCTGCTCTGAGGGTGATGCATTTTGTTGTTGTTTTGAGAAGTTTGATTAGGTGACTGGAACTGAATGCCAAAAATACCCTCTGTACAGAGTCCTTCCCAAAATAAAACCCAATTACTGTAAGTAAGGGCTGTGCCTGGAGAGAATTTGCAATCTGCACATTATTTTCAGCCTACTTTTTCATTCACTGGGATGGGGGGAAAAAAGAAATTAGAGACCAACCAGACGGTGGTGTTTCTCAGTAGTACCTACCAGGTATCTGCTCATCAGCTAATTGTTTTTGAAGCATCATATGCTCACAGAGAACACATCTAGAACACATCTATTTGCTTCACAGGGACGTTGGGAGAATAACTGCATTTCTGGTTTGGACTTGAATGTAATTGTTTTTAGCAGGAAGCACTGCGTGCAGTAAGATTGCTGTAAAGGCATTTCCTGAGAAGTCAGGGAAATGGCAGCAACGTGCCAGCACCACACGTTGCACATTAGAGCTACCAACACGCAGTGCTACAGCTGGAACACTGCAACTTTCAGCAACCTCATCTGCCACATTACTCACCAACAGTTGTACAGTAAATTCAGCGGTGCTTTGGGAAATTAGAAGATACTCACACCTACAACAAAACTCACAGAGATTAGGCGGCCACTCTTCCCCATTATGGATACACGGGGTTTACCAGAGCTAGAACTTAACCTGCTCTTTGTTAGAAAAACTTTGGCACCGACACTTCCCTGGAAAGGATCCATTTCTATAATGCCACTGAGAAAATCCCTCCAGCTAGCCATGTGCCTTTTCCCTACTCATTGAAGTTCCATCCAAGTTTTATTACTTTATAAACGGAAAAAAAATGGAACTTCCTTTCACTTGTTTGTGTTCCTCAGAAAAGAAGAGCAGTCTGACAAATAGCAAAGGATTGTTAAAAAAAAAAAAAAAAAAAAAAGCTAGGAAAAAAAGAGAGAGAGAGAAGAAGCTGGGTCTATGCTGCCAAAGCTGTTCTGTGCTCCACTGCTGGGAAGGCAGAAAGTTGCCAGCAGTGGGTGGGAAGATGATGCCAAGCCCCACTCCACCAGATCTGTGCCACTCACACTGGGAATCTGCAGATGGGAAAACGATTGCCAGGCAGGTGGCAGTGCTTCTGTGCAGCAGAGCTCTCCTCTACATCTCCTGGCTGGTGGCAGGAGGTGCTTTCATCCAGCACTCAGGTGGCAGTGGTTTGAGCGACAACAAAGCAGAGTCATGGCACAGTTCTACTGCTGATAACCAACATGGGGCTATTACAGAAACTAAGATCAATACACTTCTGTTTTAAAACTGGGAAAACCATCATGACTCTGACTGGATGTAATATTGTGCAGTGCCACACAGAGTGCCCCACAGTCCAGCTGGCTCCTTACACAGCTTCTCTCCAGCAAAGTGAGGCTTGATGTAACAATCAAGCTTCCTTTTTCTTTTTTGATTCTATAAATTAATTCTGCCTGCACAATGGGATGTATACGCCCATGTTGAAGCTGTATCCCTTCAAGAGTTTGACCATTCTACTTCCTAGAAAGGAAAGCCTCCACTTAACAGCAACAGATCCTGTAATACTGGGAGCAGTGCACACAGCAACTGCATAAGCAACTGTATGGCTGGAGAGCACCGACACAGAGCCCTTCACCCCAGCTGTGGTGCTGTGAAACAACAAACGCTTCGCAGCCTGGGGGGACAGAGGCACAGTCTGAGTGCCTTGCTTGGGTCAGGCCAAGTTTATGGCTGATGAAATGCTGAGTTCACATCTCCAGGCTCCAGCATTGTTCTGTTGCTTTGCACCTCACTCAGTCATTGACAGAGGGCAGAATAATCCCACGAGCTTTTTTAGACACTGATGCTACAGGACAAGCAAACTTCTCAGTTCCTGGTCCAAGCACTCATGAGAGCAAAAAGCAAGCCAAATAAACACACATTCTCCACTCTCAGTGTTTTCAGGAACAGTCTTTCACAAATATCCAAGTTCATCTGTTTAAAATGCAGTTTAGTTCTCTCAAAAGTGAGGTTGCTACCAGCAGCTTTGCATCTCATTAGCACAATGTGTACTCCACCTTTTGATGGCCACTTGCTTGGAATACTAGCTAGACTGGCCAGTAGAAATGAGGGTGAATGAACAAGAATCCTTGCTCACAGAAGCTGAGGAATACTTAATTTTCTATAGATAGTCTGCCTACATTTTGTATCTTGCTGGAGCATATCCATTTATTTATGGCACCCTTTATGGTAAGGGTGATGGAGAACTGGAACAGGTTGCCCAGACAGGTTGTGGAGTCTCCCTCTACAGAGATAGATAGAGAAGAGTTATCTGGATGCCTACCTGTGCAACCTATTGTAGGCTACCTGCTTTACTAGAGGGGTTGGACTCTACAGTCTCTTGAGGTCCCTTCCAATCCCTGAGATTCTGTGATCAGCCATCCTGCCCGGGAACAGGCCCGAAACAGTAGGTCCTCCATCTGCCTATTAGTGCAGGTAAAATGGTAGCAGACATTATATTTGTATATTACAACCCATTCAGTGATGGCTACAGAGTACGTTATATCTTGCTGTTGAAGTCCAGCCTCAAAAGTTATGCCACATGTCCCATCACTTATTCACTCCTTGCTACTTGCACTAAATAGAATTCAAGACAGTTCCAAAAGGGAAAATATAAATAAATAAAATTTAATAATTATGTACTTTATTATCCCCATTGAAAATATAAGTCACTAAAGAGGGAATGGAGTACTATATGCATCTCTCTGCAGATGCTGCTGCTAAGCAGTTCAGTCACCGGAGTTACATAGATCCAAAGCAAACGCTAAAACGCTATCTCTGACTGTGTGAATCATGGCTCCCCACGGCTTATTGAGTGGTACAAACCCCTTCCAGACCTCTTCGCCTGATCTTGAGTTTCACTCATTTTTGGCACACTATCCACTATGTCTCATTCAGGCAATGAAAAAAATCTTACAGCAGTCTGTGCAATTACACCAAAAACTGACATATGTCTTCTTTCTGCTTTGCTGTCTTATAAGCTATAGTATTATCCAGTAATTCCATGGCCTGAAATATATCCTAATTAATGCTGCTAACACAGCTGGTTATTCTAGGTCACTATGGCCACAGCCCACCAAACCTTCCACCATTCTATTTAATGAATTAACCTGAAGTTTACATCAGAACATCTGGTGTGAAGCATCATTGTAGGTGGGAACACTGAGCAAGTGATTTATTGATAAGGAATAAGTCCTTGCAATAGTTACTCATGAAAAATGGAAGTTGCAGTGGTAACAGTACCCAAGAGCTGATAGCAGGCTTAAATTACAGCAAGGAATACCTAAGACAGACATCAGGAAAAGCTTTCTTCTGCTCAGGACAGCAACAGACTTGCACTGGCTTCCCAAATAAGCTGTGGAATTTCCATCACTGATGGTTTTCTGTAACAAGTTATATAAACAACTGCTGAAAATGGCAGATACAAATGATCCTGCCCCGAAGGAAAGACTTGCACACTCCAAAAAGCACCTTTCCATCTGCATTTTTGGTATGTTTCTATGTCCTGCTCTGGATGCCCCGCCTGGCTGGCCACAGCAGCCTGCAGGCAGCCCCATCACCTGCTGCCTCCATCAGAGCCAACTTCATGCTCTGCCGTCTGAGCCTCGGGGCTGCCCAAGAACAACAGATTTTATTTTCCCCCCAGTTTTCTCATTGACTGCTAAGAGCTGGAGGGAAACAACTGCACTCCAGCCAATTACGCAGAAGTGGGCGGCTAGAAGTGACACAAGGAGCCGAGGGCCTTTGTGCAGGCAGGCACTATTTTTAAACACTGATGTGCAATGTTTGTTCTGCACAGAGGAAATCCATCCCCCTGTACTGCGCCATGCCCATTCACTTTAAACCAAAAGACTTCAAACATCATCCATCTCTTCTATCTGGTTTCTGCTATAGGACTGAATATGTAACTTCACAGGAAGCACATTAGATCCCAGAGCCTCTGGGAAAAAAAAAAAAAAATTCTTCCCTTAAGAATTTCCCTCCCAGATGCTTTCTACCAGCAGCAGCACGAGCACTATCTATGGCACAGGCTTGCTACTAGTATTTTAATCAGCATACTAAAAGCACAGCTCACCACAGCGTTTACTCCTCAGTCAGCTAACACAAGAGACAGAGCACTCATGTTGTCACAGTAGCAGGGTATTTTTTAAACAGGGGAAGGAAAAAAAAAAGTACTAGTTTCCACCAAGGTTCTATGCCTTCTGATACAGGAAACATCTCTGTACTAAAAATCAGCCTGAAGCCCCATGTGGCAAATCACTAAACAAAAACCAACAAGGTCAGACTGCCCAGAACTCATTTGTCTTGGATGCATGTACATTTACGGAAGCCCCTTTAATCCCCGAAACAAGATAAAGCCACATCTTTACAAAAATGCAGACTTGTACAGTATGCAGTGGATTACCATTCTCTTAACACTGGAGTGTGACAGGGTTACAGCACTCAGTGCTCAGAGAAAACGGAAAAGGGGGAAGTTTATAAAATGAAGCAGAGGCCAGGACATGGAAAATAAGAGCTCAGCTACTTCTTATCTCCCAGCTTTTCCTCACAGGACTAGAGGTGTTGTTAAGGGTAACATTTAGGAGCTCTCAGCACCTCAACAAGACACAGCATCTGGCCACCTTGCCCAGGGCCAGAAGACATGTGAATCTGCTTACCTTCTGCAGGACCCCCTGCAGTCCAAGGGAAGGACAGGGCTCACATCCACAGCAGACATGCCCCAGCTGCCCGAGCTCTGCTCCTCTCAGCCTCAGCTGCCCCTCTACAAGTTGGCAGCACAAAGCTCTCCTTTAAGGCGGATGTGCTATGAGGACCTACTTCAGCCCACACTGCTGTGAGCATGCTACCGGCGCTGATGAAGACCAACATGATTTAAAAATAAATAAAAATCCAGTTATCTCTCCTCATACAAACACAGCCTTGTCAATACCGTCAGTGCCACTTTTTTTCCTGTGGGAAATGCATTGCTGATCAATAGAGTATGTGCTACTTTGTGAGAAGATGAGTAATTGGGTGAATTACAAACAGAAGGTCCTTCTCTTCAGCTGATGTTATCCCCAACCCGATCCTCTTTCTCTGCATAAATTCTGCCTGGCATCTCAGGAGCGAGCTAGGAAAAGATGTCAGAGCCAGAAGAAGATTCATTATTAGATCATTATCTGCAAGTCAGGTCTCCTCAATTCATAAAAATTCAGGGTTAAGTCTCCTCTCCTAATTCAAGTCAGATCCTTCAGCCCAAACCAGGCACAGGGACAAGCTAGGAGAGGAGAAAAGACTATCAAATATAACAATATAACACTCTGCTGCTTTAGCGCTGTTATCGTAGTAAAGTTTTATACACAGGCACTGAGGGTCTTAAATTAAATGTCAAATATCATCTGGCACCAGGAACACGAAGCACAGTCGCCTGCAGGGAAAAGGAGCCTGACGGCTTTCTCTGCTTGTCAAAACAGCATTTGCCTCGTTCAGCTCTTTGGGCAAATGAATCACCGTTTGCCAAACAAGAAGTTACTAGAATCTATTCACTAAAGCCTACACAAAAGGTGCTGGTGATAGAAGGGAGTAAGGGCACTTCTTTTAAATTCTATTTGGATGTTTAGAAGATTGATTTCTCCACTTGTAGCAGAGGCACAGAAGAAGATATAGAGGTCTTGTTTCTGTTGGGTTTTTTTCCCTCCTTAAATTGAGGTTGATGCAAGGTTGTTAAGCCTTCTCCCCATTCAGCTGCCTTCTGTTTTCTTCACTGGTTAAACAAAAGAAATAACCTGAGCTTATTTCTCTCTCAGGCAAGCCAGGAACTGTTGCTGCCCTTTTGAATCGACTCCAGAGAGCTTGCCAGCTGAAGTTTATGAAGTTTAGTTAATTGCTGCAGCGTATTGATTTCATGTTTGCATGGGGAAACGTACAGCCTGGCCAGTGAGCCTGGTGCAGCTGGCACAGCCACCCCGCTCCCTGCTCCTGCCCAGGGGAAGGTGTGATGCTCCCCCGTTGCTGCTGCATCCAGAGCCACCAAACAGCTTCCCAAAGCACGGCTGCAAAGGAAGATAATTGCTGGTAATCATGCAGGTTGCAGAAAATGCACAGAAGAGAGAAATTACTTTCCAGAAAGCGGAATAATTTAGGCAATAACAACTTTTCCTAAGCACCTGATTTTGTCAACAGGGAGTGTTCTCTGCTCCTACATGCTCTCCCAGTGCATGGGGGCTACAGTACAAGTTTTTTGTAGCAGTGTCTGCAAGCAGGAGGAGGGCATGTGGTGAAAACAGCAGCTCCCAGCTGGCACACCTGAGCACATTTGCATGCTGAAACACATGCTGGAAAACATATGGCAATTACAGCTGCCTCCCTGGCACATTAAGTTCATTTTAAGTGGAGTTTTGGGGTGTTAACTGGAAACCAGACTTAGATGCTCCAGGAAACAGCTGTGGTGTAAGACATGCCTGACTCGGGGAAAAAAAAAAAGCATGGAAATGACAACCATGGGCAGACAGTAAGTACCAATTGTGCTATGATGTGCACAGCTCAGAAAGAACAGCATGCAAATACCATTTCTGAGATTGCTGGTGGAAACAGCAGAGAGCACGATGACTTGCTGCTCCAGCTCAGGTCACCACAGCACTGGTTGTGCCAGAGGGCTGTGCAGGGTCTCCAGCCCAACACTTACCCAGGTAGTAGGATTTGGTCAAACCTCACACAGCAACCAGCACACAGTATGTCATGGTTAGTCTGCCACTGAGCTTTTCCCTTTCACTGTTCATCCTCTTCACAGATCAGGGAAGAGCACGATCTGGCCAAATTAATTCTTGAAGTTTCATACTGAGAACGCCTTTCCCCACGCCCAAGCTCAGTAGCAGCTAAAGAGGAGCATAAGGATATTAGCTACAGGAGCAAATGGAAAAGCAGACCAAAAAATGTAGTGGAAAATAAAGCAAGCTCCCACTGTGAACATTCTGCTTGCATGCTCAGATGTTGAAGCGCCTTTCTTCACTCCCTCACCTCCTCCTTCCACTCTCTTCTCTGAACAGAAAGCACTCAAAAGTTCTTCCCAGAATGAAGATTTGTAAAGTTTTAACAACCACAAGGGAGAGCAGAAATTCTAAATATGAACCGCTACAGAATGGACACGGTACCTACTCTGTCCCACAGTCACGAGGCAGAATTGCCAGCCCCGGTAACTTTTTAATTAAAGAAAGAAAAGGCAATTTTAGGCACTGGGGGGTAGTGGTATTGGAATCCATCCAGGTTTCTAGCAGAGGAAGGGAAGGCTGTGAGATTTATATTAGACGAAATCATAAATCTTCATCCACCCTTCGCAGAGCTCTAATGTTAATGCTAAAAATAACTACAGCGCCTGCGGGATTTCAGCATTTGTATTAATCAAGTCTTGTGGTGCTAGAGGGGAAAAAGCACTACAGGAACAAAGCGCTGAAGGATTTCAGGACCTGAGCGTACAAGCAAGGACGCCGCATCCCAGGAACAAGTTGCCATTTGTTTCTGGCTCATGTAGATGTTCCATAAGGATTACAGCAGGGGAAGGAAGGGGGGAAAAAAAAAAAAAAAAGCAAGCAGACCCATGAGCACATTGAGACACAGGTCAGGCTGTCAGGCTAGAGCAGAGCTGTCAGTCTCCTTCTCTCACAACACTAAAGCTTGATTAGCCTAAGATCTTTTATTAAAGCCCACAAACCAGGACAGCGTATTCAGGAACCATACATCTCCAGTACCAACGTTCCTCTCCACCCGTTAGGTACCTAGCATGGTTTTAGCGTCGCTACACAACTTCCACACATGTTGCAATATGGGGCTCAACAGCTAAGAAGTGTAGAAACCATCACTGCAGTTAATAAAAAACACAGTTATAGAATAGAAACGATCTGCTGGGTCACTTTAGCTAGCTGTTCTGCTCCATAGTATGCACTGTTCTTTTACCCCGTTATTTGCACCAAAATGAGGCATTAAACTTCTGACATCTCCCTAAAACCATGCCTATTACTGACTCTGATGTCTGGAAATCTTTATAATGTTTGATCCCAGTTTTCCTTCCCTTACACTCATGAAAAGCTGTAAACACACTGCAACCTCAGTTCTACCAATATGCTGTGGAGTCGAAGCCACCTATCCTTTATTAAAATTGCTTATAAAGAGCAATGCCACTCACTCCCAGGACCTCAGTGGAAGCTCCACAGCCACACAATTTGACACTGCCATTATAGCTTTTTGGTTTGCATGACACTATAATGTGTTGGAAAGTATAGCAATAGCAACAGGGTGGAGCAATCCTTGGCTGCAGCAAATGAGAACAAGCCCAAATGCAGCTGCTGCAGGAGCAAAAACAAAGGAAGAAAAACTACTTACTTTTAGAAAGCCTCAGGTAGGCAGAAATCTCCAGCAAAATACTCTCACCTCCCCTACCAATCCTGAAATGAGGTCTGGGAAAGGGTGGATCCTGGTTCCACCCCTTCCAGTCACTCAGGTGCATTGCTTGCACATGAGCTTCCCCTGGGTTGGTCCAGCCTTCCCACCAGGTGCTCAATCACTGCTTCAGGCCCTGCCTTAGCATTTTTGCTACAGTTAGCATGTTAGAATTTCCTCTAGCTGTAATGATTGGTGACTCTTACTCCAATGGTCAGGAAGAGGATGGAGTACTCAGGATACTGCACCTTCTCTCCTACTTCCAGAAAGACCATCCAGCTATCTTTGTCATATTGACTCTTCCGGACCATGGTACTCCTCAGAAAGATTTCTAGCATGTTTTCTGGCATTGCATGAAAAGCTGAGCAGAATTTCTTTGACTTCTGTATGATGATCCAGTATGACCTTAGCTGTAGCCTAGCAGCTGCTCCTTTCACATGATGTTTGTTATAATCCACTGTATAACTGAAACTGGCCCTTAAGGTAAACGCTATGGTAAAAGTTCATTAAGTACTTGTCTGCTGTTCAGAGCCAAAACCCAAACCCACAATTACCAGCTGCATGTTCATAGTCAGAAAATCGGGGGGGAAAATGTGACTTACCACCAGGCACAGTAGAAGCCCGCTTTCTGGGTCTTTTTGATGGGCAGGCTTAATTAGAGCTTAATGCAATGTTCAGATAGGCATTAACAATATACTACAGTTAGATCAAGGAGAATCAAAGGCGAGAGCAAGCAAGCAAATGTTCAAACAAGCCATCACTCCAGTAACTTACTTCGAGGTCTGTGAACTTGAACTTTAGATTTTCCACCATCTCCAGCGTGACCACGTTCAGTGCAACAGGTTCTGCTCAGTAGGGAAGGAGAGTGGACATCACTGGACAGCACTTCTTTCAACTCTACAAAGCACAGCAAAGATTCTCAGCAAACAATGGGAGGCAGCAATTTTTCAGCTTGTTCTATCAGCTAAGTTGCAGCAAAGCAACGAATACATTAGCCTGCCCTTGTGGGACTGCTTTTGTTCAGACAAAATGGCTAAGAAAGAACAAAAAAAGCAAGCAAGCAAGCGTGAATTAAGGAAAGATGGAAGGAGGCAAGGAAGGAGGGAAGGAGAGAATGAAGAAAGAAGCTGCTAAGTGAACTGGGAGACTTGCTAGAATGAAAAATAAATGCAATTACAAAGGCAATTCATTTTTCTCACGGCTTCCTCAGATAATTGCTAATGAAGCAGGCCTATGAGAGAAGCTTGCGGATGCTCCACAGCCACCACCAAAGTCATCGGCTTAGGAGCTTTGGGGGGCATTCAGTTCTTTCATGTTCAGGTGTTAAATTTGCTCTCTAGAATATGGATTGAGTGCCTGGTAAATTAGTACTCTGCATTTATATTTTGATTTATTTATAAATGGAAGGCAAGAGAGACTTTAAAAGTACTAATTAAGGAAGCAATCAAGGATGCATGCTTCAGGAGAGAAAAAGTGAAGTGTGAGGTACTTAAGGAATACCTGAAATATTTGCTTCCTATGCTTCAGCTACTCCCTGCAAAAAAAATAGTTGCTCTTATTTGAGAGGCAGCAACTCATTGACAAATAAAAGAGTTGAGGCAGAGTCTAAGGGAGGCTTTTTCCAGAAGCATTTTCTGATTTTATCTACATCATTTAGCAGAAGAGAATCTGAAAAATGTGCTGACACCTTGCTAGAGGGAGGCTTAGATAACTAAACCCTGATTCAAATGCCTGCATCCAAAATGTAAATCCTCAACCCCCCACCTAATCCTAAAGGCATTTAAGCATCTGCCAGCAAAATACCTTAGCTATCCTCTTTTTTGTTCCCCCTTTTGGTGCAGAGTATGTGGAGACCACCTAAGTCTGAAAGAGAAAGCAGTCCAGAAGAAGCACATTGCTCCCCATCCCATCCACCTCATTCCTCTATCTTTAACACCACTCAGCCAGCTCCTTAGCAGCAACAAACGCCAGCCTGGGCGGGCTGCTGTGTGGCAGGCCCCTGGTTCTCTCTCTCTGCATTTGGTTTCTGCTCTCAACGTTACTTTTCTTCTTGTCTCAGAGAGTTCCAACATACATAAGAGGAAAAGCATCACCCTCCTTTCCCACGCTAAGGCTCGTGGTGCTGATGGAGTGCCAATCACCAGACTTCCCAGGTACTGCATCCTCCACTTTGGACAGCACAATTATCTTTTCAGCAAACAGCTTGTGACATTACAAGCATAAACAGCAGCGAGGGATAAAATGCAAAAGCAACAATGTTTTCACACAGGTGCCCCAAGTCATCAAACAAGGAAACCCTAAACTCTCAACATATGGTATGCTGGAAGGATTGTTTCCAAATAGATTTTTTTTCTAAGCAGCATCAGTGGCAAGTGTCCCGAGGGACTAGTTATACTCAAGACAGAAGGCAGAATGACTTAAACGAGCCAAGAAGCATCTCAGCGGTCCATTAACATACCCCTGAAGTGATGGATGGAGGCAGAAAACAAGAACACTTTTTCCTCCCAGGAGAGGCTGCAGACACTGATCATAAAATCAGAGCGGTTTATGTCCAGGTTCCATCTGACCTGTCTCTGGCCATGGCTGGGCTCCGCTGTGGCTGCTATGCGGTTCTGGTTGCTGATCACTTTGGGTGATCTCTGCTCTATGGCTCTGCTGCTGAATAAGAGAACTATCCAAACTGTCTGGCATTGGCATCTCCCCACAAAGTATTAATTCACCAACAAGAAGTGCGTATAACAGCAAGACACAGAAAGCTTCTCTTTGTGGGGGTAGAGGACGAGTGGTTTAGACTTGTACACACACATGGCAGGCAACATGATCTGTCCCAGTACTAAGAAATTCCAGCTACTAAAGCCTTTCCAGTCTGGGCAAAGCCAACAATGTGAAGTATGTGCAACAACCAATCCATCCTATCCTACCTCCCTTCCCAGAGCTCCCTCCAGACGGGGGGAAACCAGTGGTGCACAGTGTGGATTTCTCCTGCAGAGCGCCGCCCAACTCTCAGCAATTCCAATGGAGTGTGAACCCTTGTGTAGGGCTCCCCTCACGGGGCTGGGGCTCCCTCGCACAGACAGCAGCTGAGAACTGAGCACATGGGGAAATGGTTTCAAACTAAAAGAGGGGAAATTTAGACTGGATAAAAGAAAGATTTTTACAGTAAGGGCGGTGAGGCACTGGCACAGGTTGCCCAGAGAGGCAGCAGATGCCCCATCCTTGGAGACAGCAAAGGTCAGGGTGGATGGGCTGAGAGCACCTGATCTAGTGGAGGTGTCCCTGCTCACTGCAGGGGAGTTGGACCAGATGGCCTTTAAAGGTCTCTTCCAACTCAAACGACCATGTGATTCTATGAAATTAAAGCTGCCCCAGCGAGCGTTTCTCTTGTCAGCAACAAAGACGAGAGCATCAGAATTCAGCGTGGGTAAATATAAATCAGTTGCATTCAGTTAGCGCTTCACGACACAGATCAAATACGAAAGGAACCCGGGCAGGTTCTGCACAGACCGTGGGGAGGACAGGGTCAGGCGGCGACAGAAGGGAATCGCAGCGACCCTAGCCGCTCTCCGGCCGGGACAGCACGAGTGAAGACGACACCCCCGGCCGGAGCCGCTGCAGGGTGGCCGCTCGCTGCCCGCCTGGGCGGCGCGGGGGCGGCACGGAGCCTCGCCCGCCTCCCGCAGCCTTAAAGCGGCGATGCTGCGCGCGGCACCGCACACCTCCCCCCGCCACCGCCCACGGGCGTTCAGGACGTTCAGCCGTGGGGAGGGGGGTACGTTACCAGCGTGATGCAGGAGAGAACAAAGCATCCCCTCCGCTCTGTCCGTGGGGCCTCGGGTGCGAGGCCTGCCAGGGCCCGTGGGAGCAATCTGGCAGAGGGCAGCGCGTCTTTATACGCCCTGAGCCCTCCCCACCAATTTCTCCCCTGCGGCCGGGCAGCCCACCCCTTTCAGCACGCATTAGCGAACATCACAAGCCTATTGGAAAAAGTGCTGGAAATGAAAAATGAAATGGACTGTATTTAGTCTTCAATTAAGGAAAAAGAGTTTACTCCATCTCTCTAGGGCAGCAAAAAACTGGAGCAGAGCGTTAGGTTCATTGAACATTAATGATCTTTCCCTATTATGCTAAATTATTGTTTCCTAAGCCGCTGATCAAATACAATAGCTTTATTTAAAACCCATTCCAGCTGGAAAGAAAGGAGGCGGCTCTGCTACAGCAGCTCTCAGGGCGACAAAGGATGGCAGTGCTGGAGCACAACGTGGGGCTCCTGTGCCACACTGAGGGACAAAGCAGGTGCAGGGATGTGGACAGGGATGCCCCAAAAGGAAAACTGAACCAGAAGGGCACGGAGCTGGTGGCCTGAGTGGGACAGAGGTCTGTGCTCTCCTCCTGGCATCAGTGCAAGCCTACAGAGGCAAGGCTGCGCTCTATGGACAACATTCAATGAAATGATTTTCGCTCAGGTATGTGGAGGCCACAGCTCAATGTAATTACGGTGCCAAATTGATGCTCTGATATAAGTATGCTGTTGCTGAAAGGAAAGGGTATGCCACCGTGCCAAATACAATGGGTATGAAAAAAAACAGGGTTGAAATGTAGCTAGGGGGTTGCCATGAGCCCATTTTGACACGAACTTCCTGGCCACTGAGCCTCAGCTTCCTAGAATCATAGAATGAATCACAGAGACACGGGACCACACAACTGCTTGGGTTGGAAGGAACCTCAAAGCTCACCCAGTCCCAACCCCCTGCCATTGGCAGGGCTGCCCCCCACCCTGATCCGACCTGGACTTCAATGGCAGCCTGTGCCAGTACCTCGCTGCCCCCTGAGTGAAGAATCTTCCCTTTTAGTTTAAAACCATTCCCCTTCGTCCACTCGCTACCATATCATGCAAAAACTCGCTCTCCCTCCTGTTAATGAGCTCGCTGTTCCCCCCACCCCAGCGGTGGTGCCAGTGGACACTAAATCCCCCTGCTGGGATCTACCTGGGTAAGGGAGGATTGTCGGGCGCTCATCTTGCATCCATGGCAACACACACTTTGCATATCGTTTTATCCTGAACAAAGGGAAATTAAATACTCGTCGTGAGAGGAGTTCAGGTTCCGAGCAAGGAGGGGGAGGCAGGGAGCAGGCTTTGCCTCCAGGTGGAAACCTGGCACATGGCATCCTTCATGCAATGCGCTTCAGGAAAGTGCTGTCAGAGCAAAACAGGAGGCTTTGTGAGGAGCCCAGCCATGCAGGGCTCATTTCAGCTGGCACTGTCAGCAGCTTAGTACAGACTTCCACAGCCATCTCCAGCCTTGCACTGGCAGAAAGCCAGAAAATTAAGTACCAATCAGCATCACATCCTCCTAGGCAATGGAAGGGTTTCCAACACTGGGTGACATGTGTGACTGCTTTGAGTTTGATACAAAGGTGTGTGTAGTTTCTTTTTACTTCCAACCCCATTGTTCTGAAACTGGGTTGAACAATCGTTAAATCAAGTAGTTAACAGCAGCAAGTGGCCTCACTGACTTCTGCTGTGTCCCTAAGGTTTTATTTGCACAAGCAGAGAATGACACAAAAGCATAAACCCCTCCCTTTCTTTTCCAGTTTGACATGACAACCATGACCCTACACACGAACCACCGCAGCTTGGCCATGGTTTCCCATCCCTGCTTCCCTATGACACAAGAGCCACCAGCACAGCCTCTGCACACCTGTGCTACATCCCAACTCGCAGGCAGTGGTACAGAGATGCTAAGAATGCTTCCCTGGTATTTGCCCTTTCCCAACAATTTCAAGATGTACGTGCATCCGAAATGTTAGAAGTCAGAATCCTCTCATTTCTAACGCATCAAAGGCTCCATCTGGCACACCTGTGTTTTCTAGCTATCATACAAACCGAGATCTGAAATGTTAACGAGCTCTGTGAGTAATCCCTGTCAGGCAGGATAACTGTTAGAACCATCAGTGTGTACACTTTGCTTTCTGGAGGGAATTTCTCCTGATGTGGACATGCTGACCATGGCAGGAATGGCGAGAAGTCATTATACAGGGAGCAGACTGAAAAATGAGATGGAAGCGAACACTACCTGCACTTCAGCAGGGTCAGGAGGAGCTCAGCCTGCCCTCATTCTGCCCACCACAGGTCTGGTTTTCATCCCTGGTGGCTACAAAACAGAGGCTATCTGCACAGAGCAGTTGCCTCACTGTGTAGCTGGTATGAAAGAAAGAAATACCGTTAACACAGAATCATAGTATCCTCCAGGTCCTTACATCCAAGCTCATCCATAATGCATGGTACTGATTTTGCACTGCACTGGTAGAAACTCAAAAGATGAGAAAACCCTGCATACTCCTAATGAAACAAAGGAAATGATGACTTCTCCTCAACTTGAGCATAGTAAGGGGCATTGAAAACTTTGGGGATCAGGAAGGCGGTCTAGCAGAGGGCAGGGTGATGTGTGGCACTCGCTGAGGTTGGAGGCAGTGGGTTCCTGGATGCGGCCTCCATGTGCAGCTGAGCCCGGGCAGGGTTTGCGCTGTGGCTGTAAAGTGGGAGTTATGAGTAAATGGGTTCAGCCTTAACGTGAGCTCGTATCTAAACTCATCCCAGACCACCTAGCATGCCAGTGAGAAAATTCTCAGCATTATTACCATTAAAAAATGCTCCACACTTCAAAAGGCGATCAAACCACAGAGCCTGTGCAGCGATGCAAGAGTATGCTAAGCACCAGTCAGCCAGAGTGCAATTAGCCCGATTTTCACTTCCTTCCTTCCAGCTATTCCCTGAGCCCACCAACAGGCTGGCACAGCCAGCACAGCACTGGTAGTGAGGGGTTGTGAGCAGAGGGAGCCCAGGGACACCTCACAGATACACGGCCAGCTTCCATCTACGTCAGATGTGTGCAGACAGAAACCAAGAGGCCTTTCCCCATTGGAACCAGCCTCTCACTGGGCGCAGCAGCCATCCAGGCCAACACAGAGCAGGTGCTGAGCACCCGGCCTCAAGCTGACCTCCTGCCTCTCAGCTCCCTGTCTTAGGCTGTCAGCCTCAGACTGCAGCGGCCTGCCTGTCCCACGTCCCACCTCACTGCCCAGGAGCACTGCAGGGCCTGGAAGCAATGAGGTCTCCCACAGGGGAAGGTGGACAGAACGGCAGCCCTTTGTTCTCCTGTGAGGCAGCCCAGGCTCTGACGGCGCGTTGTGAGGGAGAGGCACGCAAAGAATGCACCGGAGCAAGAATGTACAAAGCATAGTTTGCCATGAAAAAATCCCACAGAAGGCCCTGATACAACGGAGACAGGGGGCTTTCTTCAGCACAGCAGTAAGTTTGCACCAGAACAGCACCGAGCTCTGTGCACAGCTCCCTGCAGGATGTAGCTTCCCCAGCATGGAGCTCAGCCTCACCAACCCATAGCACACCCTGCATACAGCTGAGGTACATAAAGTCATATGGGAAACTGTTCCTGCTTGAGATGTGCAATTACATAGGGTCTGGCTCCAAAGACACTGCAAAAAAGCATTTTCCCCATTGGCCATCCAAACCATACCAAAGCTCATAGAAATACTCAAACAGAACCGAAGCCCTGGCACACCATTTGCTCACAACCAATACCAGCAGTTGTTTATTTGAATGCATTTTCATGAGATGAATGTGACAGAGCTGCTGCTTTCGAGTTATGGAATGAGGCTGACAAACAGCACTGAAGAGGAATTAAGAATTACACCGCTAAACTGAACATTGTCATGCAAATGGAGAACGTAGCAGGGGAGCTGCGCATTGTTCCCAGAGATAAATGCAGGAACTATGGAAGGGAGTTCAATAGAGTCCTGCCAGTGGGGCACAGGGTTGGGAACTGTCTGGGAGACTGCCAGAGGTTTAGGATAAATACATGTATGCACAGCTGCAGCGTCTATCGGAGCTGACAACACGACTGCTAATTGAGAGCTGTTCATGAAATCATAGTTTTATATAAAAACAAACAAAACTCAAAAGGAAAACACTTTTGTGGCCAAAGAGACTTTGCAAAGTTCCATCTAAATACGCTATCACTTTACTGAACCTACAACAAAACTTCCATAAAAAAACATTTTAGCAAGGCAGAGGAAGAGCTTTCCTATTAGGGGTTGGCGACCCTGCACCATAGCAGAGAGGCTGAAACTAGACGATCGTTGTGGTCCTTTTCAATCCAGGCCATTCTATAATTCTATGATTCTATTCAATTCAGCCTCTGCTCTGGCAGCACAGACAGCAGGAATGGGGGAAGGGCTAAGACCCGAAAGCAGCCGGCGCCACAGGGGTGTGCAGGGCACAGCCTCTCGGCACAGCAACACTAGAAGTGGCCCCGTCATAGGGCTGGGATGCAGCCTGAGCACCTGGCACAACTCTACCCACATCGCCCACGGCAGCATTCGAAAACCAAAGGCTTAGCTGGGTGCCAGCAGGGGCAGGTTGGCTGAGACTGAGTCGCAGCACAGGGCAGGACACAGGTGGAGTGCGAAGCAGTGGGACGCAGCGGAATGCAGTGCAGCTCAGGCAGTCAGCACAAAGGAGGCAAATCACCAACACGCTTTACTGAAATATCAGTTTCTTTAGTATGTTACAGAAAAGCTTATGAACATAGAGAATGTACATAAAAGGCAGACTTTTTAAAATAAAAAGGTCTTTTTGTTTATAAAAAATTAAAAAGTCAAAGTAAAGTGCATGGAACAGTTTTTTTTCCTCCACTTTTAACTATTGCGCCCAAGTCTCAGCACACAGCGATGCTTTGGGGGTCCTCTTCTGTCACCGTCAGTCCGTTATTTTACCGTCAAATCAAAGGATGGCGACGACTACAGACACACACTTGGGGATCAGAACAGCGAAACCAGATGAACCCACAACACAGACTAACAACTACCGGAGCACCGGCTTGCGGCAGGACACGCTGCCAACGACAGCTCTGCTCTCCTTAAGGGAAATCGGTAGGAGCCAAGCTTCAGAGAGAGGGCAGTTCGCCAGTCCGGGGTGCGCCATTGTGCGACCGGTCCTCGGACCCAGCGCCAATGTTCGTTTGCCGCAGGAGAAAGAACACGCTGAAAGCACTCCTTCCCCATCCCACGGAGGAGTCGAGGCCGAAGGGACCTCCGCGGCCCTACTGGGCAGAGAGCGGGGAAACGGGGAGCGATGGCGCAAGGAGGGCGGGTGCCGTCAGAGCGCGGCGGCCTGAGCGCGGCACTGGGCGATGTGGCGATGCACGAAGTCGACGCGCGCCTGCAGCAGTTCGGCCTGCCGCTCCGACAGGAAGCCGAGGCGCGCCCACAGGGGCTCCCGGGCCCGGTAGCGGCGGCGCAGCTCGGCGGCGGCGTTGCGGCGGCGGTGCAGCTCGGCCAGGCGCCGCGCCGTGCCCTCGCGGAAGACGCAGACGGAGCGCAGCAGGGGCTCGTTGTAGGGGTCCCACGTGGCGAGCAGGCGGTAGCCGTGCACCAGCCCCGCCTCGTTGTCCATGAAGACCAGGCCGCCGTCGGGAGCGCGCAGCAGGTTGCTGGTGGCGCGCCGCATGACGCGCGGGTCCCACTGTAGGCTGAACAGGTTGCTGGCCAGGCGGTCGAAGTTGGCCGTCAGGTAGTCGAAGAGAATCAGGTCGCTCCACTGCACCAGCTCCACCAGCTGCGCCGCGGGCAGCCCGCCCAGCTCGCCCGCCGCCAGCGCCCGCGGCCGCCCGCCACCCCATGGTGCGGGGGCCACCACGGCCGTCAGGTTGTCCACCCAGCGCGTCAGGCTCACCACCGCGCCCTCGGCCCAGTGCGAGCCGCGCAGCTCCTCCCGCACCGGCTCCCACTGCCGCCCGCGAGCCTCCACCAGCGCCAGCGCCATGGGCGGCAGCCGCTGCTGCATGCCCAGCAGCCCGGCCAGGTGGTAGGAGAGCGCCTCGCCCTGGATCTGCTCCGGGCTCACGCCGTAGCGCACGCAGGCGCGGCTCCCGTCCGACAGCCGGGCCAGCCGGTTGGAGCTGCGCCCGCAGCCGCCGCGTTCCAGAGAGGCCACGCGGGCTCCGCGGGCCGCCGCCCGCCACGCCGCCGCTTCCTCAGCCGCGAAGCCCGGCGGCACCCGCGCCTCCAGCTCGCGGCTCCAGAAGATGCCGCGCCGCACCGGGGCCGCCGGCGGGTCCTCCTCTCCCTCCTCCTGCTGCTGCTGCTGCTGCTCCCGGCCCGCGGCCAGTAGCGCCCGGAAAGTTTTCTGCACGCCGCCGCCGCGCGCCTCGTCCCGGGCCGGCCCCGGCGCCGGCTCCCGCAGCGCCAGCAGCGCGCCCAGCAGCAGCAGTAGCAGCAGCCCCAGCGCCAACGCGGCGCGGCCGCCCCGCTCCATGGTGCCGCGTCTCACGCTGTCGCTGCGGGACGCGGCGGCGGGGCGGCCCCGGCGCGGCGCATGGCAGCGGCGCGGAGCTGAGGAGCCCCGGCGGCAGCCCCGCGCCGAGTGCGCCCCGCGCCGCCGCGGCCGGCAGGCACCGGCCCGCACCACGTGGGGAGCCGGGGGGCCCGCCCCGCCCCGCGGCGTGGCGCGACGCTTAAAGCGGCGACGCCGCGCAAGGAGGAGGGCCCACCCCCCGCAACTCCGGCTCCGAGCGGCTCCGCCCGCCCCCGGCTCCCCGCCGCTCGGGCTGAGGCCGGCCCGCGTGGGCCGGCACGGGACCGCCCCGCGGGGTACCGGCCTGCCGGCCCGCCCCCATCCCTCTCACGGCGAGCCCGAGCTCCCGCCGCGGCGCGCCAGCTCCTCCCGCCGGCCGCGACGCTTCGCTGCAGCCGCAGCGCTCCCGGCGGGGCGGCCCCGCTGCGTGCCCCCAGTGACCCTGCGGGGAGTCTCCGCGCTGCCCGGCGAGAGGCGCGACCTCAGCGCCGGTAACGCTGCCCCCTGAAACAGCTTGCAGGGAGAGCGAGGGGCTGCTGGCAGCCGTGCCGCTGCCCGACCTGTCGCTACAGCACGCCGGAGTGTTTTTAGAACCTGACTATTGGGACAGGGTTAAACGTCAGCCAGGCTGACGTGCTGCTCGATTTACAGAACGATAAGCATTCCTGAAACCATGATCACGAACCTATTTGGGTCAATCAGATGTCTTATTACTGCTTTGCCAACGCCACTGTGAGCAGCTTGCAGATAAATGAGAGCAGCCTCTGGGCTTCCCAGGCTCATCCCAGGGAAGACAGATTGGCCACTGCCCAGATCCAGCATCCTCACAAGCAAAAAATTGAAGCGTCTGCCTTCCCTCTGTTGTTCTCAGGTTAACTCAGTTTCAACCACTTTATAAAGCCAGGCCCAGAGACTGGCTGGGGAATGGTGGGATCAGCACAACACAGCTGAGCATGGGACCAGGGCTCAGGCAAGCTCTGATCTGCATCAGCATCACACTTCTCCATCTGATGCTCACCTACAGCCTGAGGCTTCTGCACAGCCCCACTGCCCGCTCCTCACTGTTATGGAAGGTGTTCCTAGCACAGACATCTTTGGACTACCATGATCAGCTCCTCTTTGAACTAATCCTGCCCAGAATCTTCTCTCCCTTCAGCAAGCACTGACAGACACTTTACATTCACCTCTACCTTTGGGGTGGTGGTGGGGATTCCCGGTGCCGGATTTCACCCACCTCGGTGCCAAGTCCTTGAGCCCAGGGACAGCCACGTTAACTCAGCACGGCTGCCAGCTCCTTCCCAGCATGCAGCAGTGAGGTGAGCCCAAACTGTTTCTTCAGTGTGGTCTCTCAGTAGCACAGCACAGCACAGCACTCCAAGTCCTTTCTTTACTCTGAGTTCTGGTTCAGGCTCCTGGTGGAAACAGGGATGCCTCTCTCCAGTCCAGCATTATTTTCCTAGGCTGACTCTCCTAGGTTCTTCAAGGTTCTTCCCACTGGTGGACTCCTCCAGCTCAGTCCATACTCTTTTTAATTCACACATCAGATTACCAAACAGCACTACTTCTCTAACATCTTCCCCACTAGTGCTCACTCTTATTTAGAAGCTCTGGCTCCTTGCAGTCAGCTGGTGCCAATGAGTTCCCAAATTAGTGACTTCCACTGTTTGTTTGGTTTTTGTTGTTGGTTTTTTTTGTTTTAAAGGAACAATCTCCAATTGCTCTTGGGACAGGTGCAGGTGTGGAGTTGATCTCAGCTCCGGGGACTTGAAAACAGCCGCGGATGGACTGTGGGAAGCAATGCCCTTACTTCCTCAGTACTGTATGTTCCTTGTTCCTCCACACTTCCTTTGTGTTTTCATCCATTGGATTTGTGAAAATGTGGTTTTCGGGATCTTTTCATGTTGCACTGACCTGTACCGGCAGACTGCTTTGCTGCTGCAGGCTGGGCTGAGCACAGTTTTCTGGTGCCAACTCCTCATTCCTTCCCATGGCCAGGAGCCGGTCCGTCTGCCTGGATGGGGGGAACTGCCTGCAAAATGCTGTAGTGCAGATGCATAGTTACCAGCAAAACAATGCCACTGGCAATGCAGCTTGTTCTTCTTGGGGAACAGTTGGATTTTTGGATTAAATTACACTGGCAAAAGCTTACTGTGCAAAGTTATGTGCTTAGCATCATTGTAGGTTTTCCATAGAAGGAGTGCTTTGTACAAAGGTACAAAGTTGGGCACACACACCATAGTCCGTGTGTGTGCCCAACCATCACAGTGGATTTACACTTCTCAGTTTAGAAGCATTCCTCTGGAGAGGAACTCCAGCAATTGTAGGGCAGGATTTGTTGATGGCTGTGATGGCAGCAGCGCTGAAGAAAATCAGATGGCTCTGAATCTCATAGCAGAAATGAGCATTAGGGAACCTCATGCTTCAGGTGTGAGGCTGATTTTCGCAAGAGTTACAAGCTGGAACTGGGAAAGCTGGAAGCTTTTCTATTGCTCACATTCTGCTTTTGGTCCCTCAGAAAAGCTCCCTGACAAATAGGACTCTGTAGGTCTTTTTTGTAATCTGAAGCACCATGTAGAACATGAAGCTGAGCAATTTCCTTATACAGAACAGATCATATCTTCCACATACTCAGAGTCTCTCTCTTTTTAATATCTGTGACTCTGTTTTTAATATCAAAGCAATAAATGAGTAAGTGTTCAAGCTCTCAAGCCTGGCTCTTGAAAGTGTTCATAAGATTTGTCAGGTGCTTGATGGTGCTCAATCCACCAGGGAATTTGCTCTTATCCCTGCTAAAGGTGAGCTGCAAAGGCAGGGAGAAGTTGGTATTAATGCAGCATCCGAGGCTCTCTGCCCTCCCTGCATACATCCCTTCTGGAGCCATCTGTGTCCATTGCATAAAACACAGATTTTTCAGTGTGGGATGTAAAGAGGTTCAAAGAACTTTTTCCAGTGAAATTGCTGAGGCAATTTAGGTAATCACCATGTGAGAGGATAAATAATGCAGTAGGTATGTGCCCCTGCTTTCAGATAGGTCTTCCTGAAGGGTTAGATCCCATTGCCTGCAATTTTTGTGCCATATATATTGATAGCAAATCTGTTCTCCTCCTGGCTGCCAAAACACACAGAAGAACATTGCTCAGTGCTGCTTGCATAGCTATTCCAGGCAGCTGCCTTGATGCAGCATAACACAAGAGAGGGCAGACCCCAAACCGGTGTCTTGCTGGAAAAGAGAAGGACAAAGAACCTGGATCACAGCCCATAGACATTCTTTCTTCCTCACCCATCCTCCAGACCCATGAAGAAGTATGCATCATTTAGAAAGATACAGTCTTTAAAACGAGACTCCATCATCTTCTAGTAAGCTGGGTGAAGGCTTAGTTACCCTTAAAAATATCCTTCTGCCTTTAATGCTTTCTGCAGGCACATAGACCCTATGAAGGGCCCAGTTAGACTGGGATGGACCAGACTTGAATAGAAAAATGAGGCCAGGCTAAAGGTAGAGTTACTACTGTTACAGGAAGGAAAAAAAATGCTCATAAAACATAGTGTCTACTGCAAACACTCACCCAGGACACATCTTAAACTTTTCAGCAAGTCCTAAAAATGTGCAGTGTTTGCAGGGCTGGTGAAAGCACTCTAATTAGCCATAAGGTAACAACCTCAGCCATGCCAGTGAGCAGCCAGCAGCATGCCGAGCTGCAGGCCCAGGCCCAGCCTCCAGGCCCTCACACCTCTGTGCCAGGCGGCCAGCAGAGCCAGCTGAGCACCTCAGGGAGCCTGCACCTCATCCACCAGGGCCTTCACTTGCCTATCAGGGCCTTCCTGGCCTGGCCCTCGCCACTTAGGGCTGCATAAGGGCCTGCTGAGCTCACACTGTGCAGCAAAGGACATGACCTCCAGCCCTGTGCGGGGAGGGAGTCAGCTCCTGAGGAGAGCTGTGGGCCCTTCTCAGGTGACAGTTCGCTCGCTGTCATCAGGCCGTGCTGAGGCTCTCTCCTCTCCTATGGGGACTCCTCCTCTTCTATATTTTGCTTCTCCAGTTTCATGTAGCTCGAATGATGGGATTTCCACCCCTCCTTGCAGACATCTCCACCAGGAGTGCTGACAGTGGCTACAATTCCTATTGTGATAGTGCTTCTGCACATTCCAGCTGTTACATTAGTGACTGATGTTCCCAAGTCTCCACTGAAGAAACTAAGTAGGGTCTACCTTGACACAGGGAAGGACAGCCAAACTGGAGGTGAGCCAGCTGAGCCCAGATATAATCCAGCTGCAACAGCCAGGCATGAGCTCAGAAGCTCCATTTTAGGTTACTAGTGCAAGACTACAGCTGTGCTTGCATGGCTTCCCTGAGCTCAGACTCAATAGGACTAGTCAGTTTGGGTCAGTGCAGCTGCAGCAAGCCCTGCGTAGCTCATCCTGCAGTGGAGATGTCCTCTGTGTGCAGCCTGCTGCTGAGGGGTGAGAGGCAGCAAACTGAGGAGTCCCCACACCTCAGCCACAAAGCAGTTCCCATTTGGAATGCCCCGGCTCACCATTCTTCTGTGATTGGGGTCTGTGACATTGAGAAGTTCCCCTGCTGTGCACTCTACATCTTAATGGGACCTGTTTAAATTTCTAAGCTCTAATAAACAAAACATTAACATTCAATAAATGTCTCATTGATTACGTATTTACTTATCTGCTATTTAGCTAGCATTCTCTGAAGGAATGAATAAAGAGTCAGAAGCAAGAGAGAGTTACTGACTGTGATCTTAAGGGCAGGGGGAAAATACCCTTCAGAGGACAAAGGCTGCAGGCCCAAACCAACTCTGCCCAATATCTAAATGCCATAAGCATATTTTTTATTCACTAGGCTTTATTAAAAATACTATAATGCTTTTTTATGTCAAAATGTATGCTAGCTTTCAATGAAACCCAAACATATTATCTGCAAACAGGAAAGCATTGTAGCTCCTGCATAACAGAACTGGCCCAAAGCAGCCTCAGCTCCTCAGCCCGCAAAGCCTATGGTGCCGCTGAGCAGCTCAGCGACAAGGAGGTGCCTGGTTGGAGCTTCAGGCTATAAAGCAGCAAAATAAAGGTGTAACCTGCATGCCTGCTGCAGCTGGGCTATGCACTGTGCTGTATGCTGGTGCTGTACGCCTCCACTGCCTCTCCATGGATGGAGATGCCACTCATCTTCTGTGAGCCTCCAACCAGTGCAGGACTGCTGGCTCCAGGCTGCACCTGCCATGTGCCACACAAAGCATGGCTTTTGTCAGGAGAGATGAAATAGAAAAGTGCAGGGGTGAGTCTCTTACTTAGCCTTTCTCACAGCCAAAAATCTGGCCTGACAGAGTGTTGGTGTTTGTCTCTACAGCTGGCCCTACTGTATCTCCCTGCAGCATCAAGTGTGACCCTTAGCTTGCCTGTGCCTCAGTTTCTCCACTTGCAGAATAGGATGCTGTAAGGATAAGTTATTCAATAATGTCTAAAGCAGTCCTCAAGTTCTCCTTGACAGCTGGAAACAGCTGGTGGGGACTAGAGGATGCCAACACAGCAGAACTGTATTATTTTTGTTATCACCACTAACTGTCACTGAAATGATGAAAAAAACTTCTGATTTGTGTATGACTGTGTCCTTCTCACTGACATCAAGTTAAAGAAAAGAAAAAAGCAAAAGGGTTGTGGGAATAAGTGAGCTTCCTTCCATCTTCCAGTTCAGGCTTGGTTCAGCTTTCATCTCTGTCCTGCTCCTATGTACTGCCTTCAATACATGGGTCCAAGCTCCCACAGCATGTGGGTGGAGAGGAAGGGCAGCATGGACATTACAAAAAAAGAGCTTTTCTTCCTCTGGGAAGCCAACCAACATTTTTGTTTTGATTTATCCCAGTTTCCTTGCAAATGACTTTCTGCCTAGCTGTCAAGCTTTCTGTAAACACTTCAGCAAGAGTCATGAAATAAATCCCCCAACGAGGAGAAAAACAAACACAGTCACAAGACTGAAGTCAGCTCTCTCTTCCTCCTGCTCTTTGCTAGCCATCATAGGAGCTGATTTTCCACCAACTCACAAATAGAAAGCAAAACAGACCAAGGAGATAACAGGATGCAGCACAACAAGCAAGGGTATGATGGAGAAAATAACACCCATGTATTTTTTGAAGCTTTGTGATGGATGTGAGCAGACATCAGTCTTCTTCAGGACTGTGACACAATGGAGGCAGACACAGCTATGCCAGGTCCCTTTCCAGCTCTGTACCACATATATGCACTGCATTTCTCTAATAGTCTTTTCACACAGCTCTTTAGATAAAGGATCAACACATTGCAGGGTCTGTGCCACCAGCAGCTCATTGAGCTGCAGCACTGAGTAACTACAGGATTTTGCAGCCTGAAGCAGCAACATAAAATGCCTTTCAGTGCTCCCTCCTTCGTTTAGAGAAAGGACAGTGAGGACAAAGCCCTTGTGAAGACCCTGGGCCTTCCTTCCCCATGTGGAAGGCACTGGTGGGAAGGTGCATTGCCTGTGATGGAATTGACTCTCCCTGGGCTGTGGTATCAGCAGCACCAAGCAGCCATAACCTGACAGCATCTCTCCCCAGCAGCTGTGGTGCTCAAGAACACACCCAAAGCCTCTGAGAGCTTCCCATCTTCTGCTACCAAGTCAAGGCAGGCACAACATTCACTAGGCTAAATATGCAACGGAAGGGAGATGTTCAGGCTGCTCTGAGACAGGACTAGATAGGCTCATATTATGAATTCTGCTCAGGAAACAAAATAATATTTAAGGTGCAACACCCATCTTAATTGCATTATTATGTTAAAATGTCAAGGTTGAATCTATCAGTTTCTACTCATGGTCAAATGCTCTGTAATGGCCAGCAGCAGTTAAAATGCCATCAATGTGTGATGAAGAATCGCTAGTCAAATGCAAGTTATTCCATGATTTATTGCTTTTAGTAGAGCCCAATGATCAGCATGCCAACAGGAAAGCGAACTCTATCAAGACTTGTCTCTATGAACCTTCTTCCCCACTCTGGATGAAATGAGGCCAACAATGAAAACAAAGCATTTATCAATACAGTGCTCAGCTGAAAAGACCACATATGTGAGGGAGGAAGTTCCCTTGCACCAAGGCAGGGGAAGGATTTGGGATTTACCTCCTGCACACAGTGTGTGACGAGGCCCAAGCAACACAATCCATGTTGATCCACATGCTGGGAGCTCTACAGTTCAGGATGTTGGCTTTGACGTGAGATAGTGGCTGCCTTCTGTGCACGTGTTCTGCATGCCATGGGGAGCCAAGAGCCAGCTAAGACACTTCCTGGAGCAGAGAGCTTTTACACCCCATGTTCCTGGATGTGCTGACAGGGGTGGAATTGGCAGAAAGATGACATCATTGGGGTCTGCAACTTTAAAATAAAACAACAGCAGATGAAATCAGTCTCCGCTCCAGGAGAGCTGGCTGCCTGTAGCAGCTCCTTTCAGGCAGCCTTGTTCAGAGAAGAGTTGTGCTATTAAATTTCCAGGATATTTCTACTGGGAAAAGCCAGAACATTGAATTTAGCTTGGCTAACAGCATGGTGAGAGGACAATTAGCTGGGAAATAGAGGGGCTGGTGAAGGGCAGGAGCAGAAACGCTCTGTAGCAGAAAGAAGTAGCACAGGGATGAGAAGGGGCACCCAGCCCACGCTGCCTCTGCCCCACATCACCTGAGGGAATGCCAGAGCCCTGCACTAACAAGAAACTGAGCTATGGATTTCCCAGGGCACCTTCAGCTGGTGACTGTTTGTCTCACAGCACCCCAGCAGCAGTGCTCGGTGAAGCCTGCTGATGGGGAACAGTGTGGCTTCTCAGCCCTTCCTTTTTCCCCAGCCACATTTTATTTGGCCCCCTCAACCTTGCTGCCAGAAGCCCTCTTTGCTCCTGGGAATTCAAGGAAGTGCAAACAGGAGACATTCCCGAGGATTTTATCAGTTTCCATTTGCCAGAAACATTTTTTCCTTTCATGTGCAAACTAAAAAAAAAGATACAAGGACTAGTAGCAATAAAAATAAATCAGGGCAGTAGGGCCAACGAGCTCTGTGCTGAAATTCCTTTCTTTCAAGGGTTTTCCCTGGACAGCAACATAGCCCACAAGTATAAGCCAGGAAGAACTCATCCAAAACCGCAAGAAAGCACAAGTGGGCAGACACCAGGAAGACTATTTGAATTTGGCACCACGCTTCCTGTCTCAGTCTCTTGAAAAGTTCCAGGAATGATCCTGGATTTGTTTCACCTCAAAATCCATGCGGCCCACAAACAGAATTTGAATGAAAAAAGCATTCAGGATTTTCTAAAAAAGCAATGCTACTTCAAATTTATTTTCCCCCACTTCTAAAATTATATCTTCTGGAATTTTTTTTAATACATTACCAGTTCGCTCTGCTGCACCTGATGTGTTACAATATGACATAATACAGTAGCTGGAATGCTTTATTATTTTAATGTAATTTAATTGAACACATAATGTTAATAATTAGCGGTAGCTGTTACTCAGAGCTAGTTAAAGCTTCATGCCAATTCCCTGGAGCATTTTATCTCATTCCTTCAATCTGTGCTGCAATGTAACAGATTGACACTTCGTGCAGCATAAATAATGCGAGTGCTAGGGTGAGTCAATAGCAGTAATTTGCAGAAAGCAGCATTAACAATACTATAAGAAACAGCTTAATATTAGTGATACTTTGTGCTCAGCTCATATTTTCCATCCCTATTTCAGCAGGTACTTTACTAAGGCAATTAAAACCCCATTCATTACTTCTGTTGTCCAGACAGTCAACCAGAGGCTGGGACCAGTGAAGTGTCTCAGGGAAGAATTAATGCCTGGGTGCTGCCTTCCATGAGCACTACTAGAACTTTGGCCTTGCTTTGAAGGGCTGGAGAATGCTGGAGGAGCCCAGAACAAGAAGCAATGCAGCACTCACACTGTACCCAGCCTGATTTTCCCTCTGAATTCCCTGGTTTTAGCAGCAAGTAGTTCACTTCAAAAGCCTCAGATTCTCTCTCCTTTTTTCCCCCCCTCTGCTACAGTCTCTCAAGGGACTCCTGGTCTCACTCACCCTGAGTGCAGACAGCAAACTGCACTCAGATAGACAGAACTGCAAAAATGGGATGGAGCAAGGTGAGGGGCTCTGGTGCCACACTTTCTTCCATGTAGCAATAGAACAGATCAATACGATGGGAAAGGCATTACACCAGGGGTGTAATGACAGAGGGATTCACATGATAGAAAGGCACTATAAAGGAAGGGAAGAAGGTTGCTCACCCATATCAGAAGTCCAGGTTGCAGGAAAAAGCCTCACCAAGGAGGGATCTCCAGAAAGAAGTCATTCCCCAGTGGCAGTCAGCCCTTAAATGAGGTCTGAGAGAGGTGCAGCCAGGCTGCACCCCTTCTGGTCACACAGCTGAATTGCCTTCACCTGTGCTCCCAGGGCTGATGGGGGGGGGGGGGGGTCCTTTCCCCAGGTGCTCAATCAGTGGTTCAGGCTGTGATTCAACAATTATCATACTCGTCTACCAGGTACTGCAGGTCCTTATGGACAGCCTAGCAATAACTGTAAACCAACACCTCCTAAAGGGCTGCTCATCCTCAGATCAGGCCCTAAAGGAGAAATTTCTTTTGTCTCCAAGACACTGCAGTCTTGATAACCCCTTCTTTCAGTATGGCTCAGACCAGTCCCCTACTGTTGGGCAGCAGTTCAGTGGGTCCTGCTGGCCTTGGCCAACTCTAACGCAGGTGCAGCCCAGAGGATCTTTCACACCGAAAAAAAAACCCTGTAGGTCTTGCAACTGTGTTGGAGGATTGGAAAGGCCCATTCCTCTCCCTGTCCTTGGAAAGACACTCTGGCTCTGAGGAATGAGCTGGGATGCATTGAGGTCTGTGCTCCTCTCTCTCTTGCTCACTGAGCTTTGCTGCTATTCCTAGATATGAAGACCCAGCTCTAAGCCACTAGCATTTACATGGCTTGATACTTTTATAGCAACAAAAACGAGTTTCCCCTTAGCCAAAAGTGGCTGGAATCCCAGGTCAGGAGCTGTGCTGATGGGGTAATGTCTGGAAAAAAAAAAAGGAAATCTCCAACATGGAAACACTAAATGCTATGGCAACAAGAGGAGCAACAAACAGGGCTTAAAGACACAGGCTTAGCATTAATTTAAGCACTGGGAATTAGAGAAAGGGAAATATCAGTAATTTATAATGCTGTGTTTTATGTGTGTTGAGGAGACGGGATCATATGCCCTTAAACACGGAGATACATGTGCTAGAGGCAGACAGGCAGCATCCTGCTCCAGGCTGCTGGCTTTCATCAGAATCCCTTCTGGCCATTCAGTTGACACTACATGTGGAAACTGAGCTCTTCCCGCATTATCCCTTCTGACTGTTCCTTCTTCCTTCCAGCCCTATGCTGTAACTACAAAGCGGGGAACATATCAGCCTAATTTGCTAATCCAGCCATAGCAGCTTGCTGAGCTGCCCCTGCCGAGCCACCCGTCTCTGAGTCACAGCCAGATCCCTTCTCTTCCTTCCCCAAAAAGCAGAGATTCTTCGCAGGTGACACCCGGCTGCTCTGTGCTATCTGACAGCTCCCTGTTAAAGATGATGTATACATTCACTGATGCCGGCTCTGGAGCTGACGCTTCCCCGGTCTCCCTTCACCCTTGGCAAAAGGATAATTTCCATATATAAACCTTCTGACTTCTATCCAGAGCAGACCAAAAGAGGCTTTTCTTGTTTCATTTATTTTCTCTGTGGATCTCAGTCTCTAACCGTCATGGCACAGCAGTTTCCAGTAAATGCCTCCAGAAGACAGGCAGGTAAAGTGCACTCTGAAAGTACTCAGTTGACTTCTGAAGTCAGGACACAGCTTCAGCCCAGCATGTGAATTCACCGTGTTTGTACTTTGACCACAAGTTTCCTTGGAGATCTCCGAGAAACCATTCCCCTTCCCTAAATCTCCAAGCTCCAAAATGTCTGTGCCAGAGAGACTATAAAATGTTTGGGCAAGGACTCTCCTAGGTGCATGTGCATTATCTGCTGCAGAGAGGCTTTAGAGTGACTAAGCCCTGGCACTGCTGCTTGCATACAGCCACAGAGTCACCTGCTGAGTAAGGCACTGCCAGGCCGTTCCCTTGCAAAGTGCAGCACCTGGATTTCTGGGCCCTTGGAACCACTGCTTCCTAACGATCTATGCATAAAGACCTGCAAGTCATCGTTGTGAAACAGACACATTTCCTTGTAAAAAACAGAGCAACGCTCCACTCTGTGATTAACTTTTTTTTTCTTTTTCTTTTTTTTTTTTTTAAAGAAAATGACACCACAAGGTCCCATTCCTCAGCATCCGATGGGAATGACACCTACATTTCAAGCAAGTGACTCCATTTCTTCTTCTCATTCAGCTGCTCCCAGTGTCTGAGCCATTTTCCTCCTCCTGTCAGGGGATGCTGCCTTTCCTTTTGCTCTGAGGCCCGTGCAGTAAGCTTAGCCCAATGGGAAGGAGGAGGTGTGGTGCCCCAACGTGTGCCAGGCTGGCAGGAAGGGATGAAGATCAGAAGCAGCAGCAGAGAGAGGAGATGAAACTCCATTGGTGTGAATTCCTCCCTCTGAAGACCAGGCTGAGGACAAAGCTCTCACCTTTGTGAGCTCTCACCTTTTCTCACTCATAGCACCTGCCATGGGACAAGCTAATCGTAGGGAACAGGGCCTATTTCTCTCCCCTTGATTCGCTATTTGATCTTGGACTAGTTCTTTCAGTTCTGTTGTATCAGTTCCCTTCTTCTATGCTGACAGGATAAGAATGCCATTCCTTGTGAAGTCCTTTGATATCCGAGGAAGAAAATCATCATACAGGAAGCTATAGCTGATTAGCTTTATTAGTGTCACAGCCATCTTATTCTTGAAAAAAGTCTCTCACTTATACAAAGGACATCATTGCTGAATAACTTTGTCTGGTGTCACACAAGTCTACCTGCTTTCATTGTACAGAAAGAAAGAGAGTTGTGTTCCTTCATTTGAGGACTTGTTAAGCTTCTCAATGTGTGTCCTGGCAAAGCATAGTGAAGAGCGGGTAAAAGGGTACATGAGAATAATGACAACCTTTTGCTTTTGCTTCTGTCTCAGTGGATTTGTGTTCCCTGAGTTTCAGCAATTTCTAAGTAAATGAAACAAACAAACAAACCAAACAAAAAACAAACAAACAAACAAACAAAAACAAACAAAACCCAACCAGTTTATGGTTTTCACAATTTCATCCAAGTTTCCTCAGAACTGGGGCCAGGTACATTCCAGCCCGAGGGATCCTTTCTGACCAAGGTGTCTGCTTTCCAGTGAGAAACATTCATTCCATGAGGTGTTGTGCTCCAGCTGGGAGCCCTTCCCAGTGCCCTGCTCATGGCAAGGGCTCCCACCTGGTGCCAACTGGCAGAGGACAACCCTATGCTGGTGCCTCAGCCTCCCTGCTGCCTGCCTCGTGCTCACGGGCAGCTTGGCAGCCTGCTAGACAGCAACAGAGCGGAAATCCGATGCTATTTCCTGAATGCAACCCCAATACAACACTGTGCACCAAGGTAGGACACAACATTTTTGTAACTAACAGGTAGTGGGATCAGATTCTATCCTTCAGACAAGCAGCTTCTGAAGATGGAAAGGCTTTTGTCTTTCACTGTTTGTCAGCTGTGTGCCTCTTGGATCTGTCAAGCAGCCTGCAGAACCAGAGCAGGGAGATCTGTGGACCCTCAAGCTGCAGCAGTGCTGGAGCCCAAGGCTGGTGACTGTCAGTTCAGGACAGCCCCAGCCAGAGTACCACACTAAGAGCTGAGACTAGCTTCCCTAAGCAAAACTAGCTGTATTCTCCGCTGCCGGGAATGATCTCCAGAGAGGAACAAATGGGTTCATGGCCTTTTATTTTTTCTTTTTTTTTTTACCTTTCCTAGCTACAATGCAGTCCTGCAAAAGTCTTCACCTCATAGGCATTTGGAGTTAATTTTTCAGTGGATATTTTGTACATGAAAAAATCCGATCTTGTCTCTACTTTCTTCCCTGGTAGATTGTATGCACAGCTTGAGGACGAAGAGGATTAGGATATCTATGACAAAGGTATAGCGTGATTAAATTGTATCTAGGCTGTTTAAAATGCTGGGCTTTGTTAGTACATGTTTAATGCAATCCCTTTATGGAAAACTGTAATAAAAATATCAGCTCTCTAAAGATTCAGCTCAGTCTGCTCTACACAGCTGATATGAGAGATATCCATTCAGTTTCACATGAAAAAGCAGCAAAGTCTCAACTTTTCTGATGCTTCAAAGGATAAGACATAAGAAGAAAATGGAGCATTTCTGGGAAGCAGAAGAAGTCCCACTTTTCAGGCCTTTTTCATTCATCTCTAGAAGGAACAAGAGAAGCACCAGCTTATCTCTCACTTCCTTTTGCTATTTCGCTTTCTGCTTCTCCAGGCAGCTCAGGAAATGTTACTGAGGAGCCACAGCCAGGGCAAAAGTTTCTTCTGAAGAGCCACCGAGTAGCATGTGGTCTGGCTGTGCCTCCTTCAGCCCTGTCTGTGGGACCAGCTGTGGGCTCAAAACACCCCAGGGTGTTAAAGGAACAAAATCAGCACCAAACAGAGCACCTGTTCAGCAGCAGAGCTTCCTGGGAGCACTGAGAGTCCCGAAACAAGCACTTCTATAAACTGCTTTGTGTTTCTTGTGTAAAGTAACACAAAGAGAAAGTTTTTGCCACAAGTTGCTTTATGTTATTTCACCTCCAGTGGGAAGCAGTCAGGCCTCTGCAGAATTTATCTATCTATCTGCCATCGTGTTAACAGAAAAGCATTGAGGACCCAAACACCTCACCCGGGCTCCTTCAGCAAGCTTCTCGGCTATTTGCATTTGACTTATCTAGGTACCCACTGCCACCCCAATTTCTGGCTGTAGGAGAGTTGACACTGACAGCAGTAATGGAAGCCAGTGTGAATTTGTTCTGATCGTCTCAGAAGAAAGCATGGAATTTATAAAACAGAAACTTAACAGTCTGGGCATCTTATTCTAGGCCATGAAAACAAACACACTCCTCAGCTTAATCCTGCTGCCAGCCCATCTGTCTCAGCCCCTCATGTAAGAAATGATATACAGTCTTCAAGTCCCTGCTCAGAGCTGTGAGAAAGCATTCATTAATTCTTAAAAGGCATGAAGCTAAGATAGTTCTCCAAATAAGTTCAGAAGAAAGATACTAGAAGTCAACAACCCTAAATCCACTATTGCCATAAAGAGGTTAATTACCTCTACATGTCTGCTTTCAGTCAAAACCCATTGAGGTGAAGTATGTGGTTACCCCAGAGAGGACTGGAATCAAGCACACTCCTTAAGGTACAGATTGCTGTGAAGTATGGGGTTCAGTGTAAGGTCACAACACCAAGTTAGGCATGTGGGCAGAGGGAGGACACAGGCGATATCACATGCCTGGGCATGTGGACAGACAGGAAATAACAGAAAATAACACCTGGTTCATTGCAGAGACGCTTAAGACTCCAAGAAAGTCAGGCAACCCAAATTTTAACAAAGAAGAGTGGTCAGGCATGTGAGCATGGGGAAGGATGCAGCAAGCTGCTGGGACACGGCAGAGAGAAAGCAAGGGATGGCAAGAGAGAGACCTTCCCTATCAAGACTCAAGTGTGTTTTGTCCTTCCATTGCTTCTACTTTAAATGTTATAAACTCTGACAACATTGTCTAGTTTGGATTCCATGAATAAATGTATTTTTAACTGACCCTATCCTGACTTAAGAGCAATTTCAAGGCAACTGGATAATAACAAGGCTCTTCTCACCCAGGTCTGTGCCAATTTATTAAGTGGGGTGCTAGAGAGACTTCAGTAAGCTCCTTCACTCCCAGCATGCTCTCCACACTGTGTCCCAAGAGGATTCACGTGAGCCAGCTCACAGAGAGGAAATTGCTCTTGTTAAACCAAATGATATGGTTGAGAAAACTGACAGCCTGCTGGGCTCACTCATCCTTTGTGTACTTAAAAGCTTGTCTGTTTTTTCCTGCTATATCACTTGGCCTAATCAATATTTTTCCTCCTCCTACAAACTGTGCTATGTTATTAACCATGTGAACTTAATCATAATTTTCTCTACATTACACAAGGATAACATGTTTTAAGAGGCTGGGACAGAAAAAGCAAAGTATAAGGAAAAACAGCTGCTAATCCCTTGTGCCAGGAATATAAGATAATTACACTTCTGGAGACATCTGAAAACTTTGCAAGCCTCACGTCTGATAGATCAATTTAAACCAGATCATGATCTCAATGTGACAGTTCTACCCACACGGGACATCACAGCCGTGGCTGACAAGCATGTTTCAGTCTATCCCATTTAAGAAGGCATTAAGGACCCATTGTAAACATTATCCACATGAAGATAAACATCTATTTGAGAGCTCCTTTGAATGTGGGCCTCCCCACAAGGTGCCCTTGCCTCACATATATCTGAGGGCACTGTCCTCAGAGTTGCTAGTTTACCCTCTTTGACAAGGTTCTGCTGCACCCAAGTGCTCTGTAGCCATGTCACGCTGGCATCATTGCAGCTGTCCCATGGGTACAGGCATAGGAGTATCTCTTCCTGGTATTTCTGCCTGTGGGTTGCAGGAGACAGCACTGTGATACCTATGGCAGGGAAAGTAAACACTGGGTGTAAAGTCCCGCAGAAAGAAGTGGCTTACTTTAAATAAAAGCAGAAGTACAAGAACATAGAAGACAAAGCAGTGAATGGTTGTCACTCACCTTTCTCTGAGAGACATTTGACTTGAACAAGTGATGAAAATGATTTTGTTCTTCAGTTGTGGTATTTCACTCTTTTCCTCCGCGTTAAAGAACAGTTTGCTTTGACTTTGACTATTCCCAGGCATTAAGAAAAGCCCTTCTCCTGTGAAAACATGTTTCTTTGATCCTCTCACCTGCTAAGATTTCCTGTTCTTTGTGAATTCCTCAGTTTTACTGACCACAACCAACATCTGGTCTTTCTGTTTTGACACTAGAGATCTTCCTTCCTTCCCCCTTCTCTCTCATAAAGAAGCTGGAGAAGTTAACAAACACTTGCAGCCAGCTCAGCCTCCCAGAGAGTTTCCCTTTGGCAGGCTATCAGTAAGGTTTAATGACTAACATCTTCCCTTTCAGGCAGGTGCTCACCGCCCACCTTCCATGGTGGAGTAGTTCTGGAAACCAGGAATCATACTTGGGATGGAAAATTGCTCCAAAGAAGGGTTTCTGCCTCAAATAAAGGTACTTGCAGAATATGCTATGGAGCTCACTGCCTTACTGGCCCAGCACCTACTTAGTTTTCTTCATAAATAAGTTATGTTACACAGCAGATAAGATGGCTAAGTCATGGCAATTTGCATTGCTAACAGAATCTCTTCAATAGCATGTGCCCAGGGCTGCATCCCAGACCAAATCACAGGCTGGCAATTAATGCTTAGAACACCCCCCAGTTAGTTTTTGAAGAGTCAAAAGAAGTTACAGAAAAGGTAAACTCCTTTCATGGGAATTCCACTATCTAGAGATTAATCTTTCACAGATACATTCCTTATCCAGGGGAACTACAGAAAATAACAGAAAGAATGATGCATTTCTGTGGAGGCTGCAATTAGATGTTTATTGCCAGTGATCTCCAGGGAGTTCATATTTATTTTGCTGAACATTTTACTAATACTGGGAAAATATTCTATTTTCCTGAACATTTGCCCTTTGACATGTTGCCAAAGCTTTACAGAATGATGAATCATTCGTTAGTGACTGTGATGTTGCTATTTGTCGTTTCTAACATGAGCAATTTTTGGTGCAAAAATTTCAGATATCTTACAGTGATCACGCAATGGGACTTTGTCTCTGTGTACTTGGGCATATGGGAAAAAAGTGCATGAAGAGAGAAAAGAAATCAAGACTTTATGGTAAAATTAGGCAATGGCATGTGGTAACTCATATCAATGGGGCTGCATGTAAACCTACATGACAGTGAGATCCACGCTGAAAATAATGGGGGATTGCACAGGTGAAGACAGGAGTACACTAAGAACATCCAAATGGTAGCCTTGCTTGAGCTGTGTGCTCAGAATACCAATGGGATAATCAGCTCATCCCATTATTTCAGATGCATGATGTGAGACTGCAGGATGGACAGGACATCGAGAAAATATTACAGAGGTATGTGTCTGCCTTGATTTTTAGGAACCATGGGGTAACCTTGTGGAATGGAAGGTGGCCTATTCAAAACTGACTAGAGAAATGGTTCTTGGTGCAGCATGTAGTTAGGCAATGAATCCTTTCCACAGCATACCTCTGGAAGCAAAATCATAGCAATTATAAGATGGTTATTAGGGAAACTTGTAGATAGCAAGCACTCAGGATAACAAATGCTAAGTCATAAATACTTCAGGAGTTGAACCAGTCTTTATCAGTGGGGAACAGGATGTGGCTGTGTGCTAGAGCAGGTTATCCAAATGATTTTATAGTCGTATCTGTTGAAATATGTGGTCTGGGTCATTTCTGGCAGGACGCTACACAAAGAGGTTATTCAGTCTTATGAGGCCTGACGATATTCCAGCAGACTTATGAACCCCTAAGCCTGAACGAAAAATCAGGGACTGAGGAGCGAGGCTTTTTGGCAGAGCTGCTGGAGTCCAGTGCTGAAATAGCAGGGGATACTTCAGGTCAGTCCTGAAGTGCAGTGCAACAGCCATCCAGTAATAGAAGTTATCCATTATCACTCATGCACAAATATTTTGAAAGGAAAACTTCTGGACAGGCTCTGAAAAGCTGGCTGGCTCATCATTTTGATGAGATTTCCATAGAGAAGTCACAGTTTTTGCAAAGCTGCCAATTTTTGAGCAATCCTCTCTCAGCCAATTTCTTTATTTCCCTCCGCACACTACCAAACATGATTAGATCATATTATGAACATATTGCCTGCCAAATTTCATCTCAAGTAAATCATACTGAGCACTGTGACCTTATAAAAGAATCTTAAACTGATTAACCTGTTTACTCTGTGCCTCTCTACAGAGAAAAAAAAAAGTAGCATCAACTTATTTTTGGAGTACTGTTGATTAAGGTGTCCTAATTTACATTTTCCTCCTGTTTTTTCAGTTGATATGTCATACTTAGAAAAGAGAGGCTGTAAAAGAGTGCACTGGTTCCACCTACATTCTGACTGCATGGAGGAGAGGGATGATATAATGCTAAATACATTCACTCCATATCCAGGAATATGCAGAACTCTGTTATTTATATCTTATCATTCCCATTTGTTTACACAGTGACCCATGTGGCTGGTTTTAGTTGAGAAAATCATAAATCATTTACAGCAACTCATCTGTGCTGGCCAGGAGGGCTTTACTTTGCTAACATGGCAGAAAAGCACTGGCAAATCCCAGGCACCAAAGACCAGATCCTCATGTGGTACTTATCTGCCACCCTTCTGACATCTGTACTCTGCACAAGCAGCCAATACTTTGCTCCATGATGAATAGTAAACAGAACCAGTGTAATTTGTCCCATGAAACATAGGTTTGCAGACTTTGCATTTTATTTTTTTATTTGGCATTCAGTCTTCACATAAATTCACCAGACTGGGATGGGATTCATCTTATCTAACATCAGACATCCTAAATGTCACTGCTCACAGCAAAGGCAGTAATGAAAAAGCCCTTTCTAGTGCCTGGAGAAGAATTCACCCTAATGCTGACTTTCAAAATGAGGCTGATAAACTACATACTGGTTCTCTCCGTTTATAATGAAGAACATCAAAAGTGCTGACTGAGACACCTACAGTCATCTAACTTTTGCTGAAATGGATACTATCCTCATGTCTTTAGTGGAAGGCCTGTGAAACAGCACAAAGAGTTAGAGACCAGGTGAGAAAAGTGTTAGCTGAAGTATACCTTATGTTGGGAATAGAAGGAATAGTTCTCATTGACTGACTCTCACATCTACGTGTGAAAACTACTCACCACTTTGAAGTTCTTATGTTGGCATGGGACTTGAGATACTACCTTTACAAGATAGTTGTCTAAAAGCCAATGCTTACATGGTAGCTCAGGAAGGATGCACTGTTCATAAATTTTAACAAACATTTGAAAAAGATGTGTGTAAAACACAACTGTGGAATATCAGCAAGAGAACACTAGCACATTTAACGCAGGAAAATATGATATACTGAATTTACAGTTTAGCCCGTAGTCACAGGGATCTAAGTGATTAAGTTATTTGGAGTGGTGCACTCATTAACTAAACAATTACTGCCTGCAAAGGTTGGCCCCACGACTGCTCTAGGCATGAACTGCTTATCCAGACACCGCCTGAGGTAAAACCAGAGTACCATTACCAGCAACTACAGGACAGTATATCCCTGGTTGGTCAAGAGATGAGTCAACACAGGCAGGCAGGAAAGAGAGCAAACCAGACTCACAGACACTCCAGAAGCTGTTCTTTCAACTCAGCATAGATGCAGTCACCCATTTCAGCCAAATTTTGATCAGCTGATCAAGAATCCTTATGAGCCTGCTCTGAAGGCCACTGAACTCACGGGCAGACTTTGCATTCACTTCAGAGTCCTTAGATCAAGCCGTTCTGCACAGCTTCTGCACACAGAAGACACTGACTGAATATAAACAATGGAATTATGGACAGACAGTAATATATAGGAAAACAAACAAACAACACAATTTTAAATACTCTTTTGAAACAAGTTCCCTACTGGATCCAGGACTGGCATTTCTGTGGTCCTTCCTGAAGTGTTCTAGGCTACCTGAAGCAGACTTTTCTGTGTAGATTTTTCTTTCTTGGCATGATAATGTGTGTTGAAGGGTAATGGGAATCTGGAAAGGTCTCAAGGACCCATAAACAGATACCAGAAGATAAAGCTATGCTGTCAGTAGGGACATGCTCTCATTGTGGTTTCAAGACAGAGAGGTAATAACAAGGATGGAGAAACGTAGATTCGGTAACAGGATGGTCCAGAATGCAAGAGCATTCCTTTCTTTTACTGCTTATATCTGTAAGATCGGAGTCCTGCTGGAAAAAAACAGAAATCACTATTATTTCTTTTCCTTTCTGTTGCTTCTCTTCTATGAAGAAATGTTTGCAGTAATGAAAATCAATACCGTGTCTGTCAGCATGCACACCACTAAATGCTAACAGTCCAAGAGGGAGACAATGGTACAGTCCTTGAGTTCATCAGTCTTTAAGGGGAAGCAGCAGCGTCAATTTCTAATCCTGGAGGCCACTACATAAATACTCACTGAAAATCCCAACATGCCTATTAACAATGAATACCGAAGACTGTCTTATTTAGAAAGTATTGTCACTCTTTCTGTATCTACAAAGCAGCAAAAGGTCCAGTACGTCTGTTGGTAATTCCCATGGGAAATCTGGTCTGATGAAATCTATTTCTTTTTATTTGTTGTATTAAGCAGGCAGCACACTGCAAAATAAGAACGTGTTTGCTGCTGAGGGTGGCAACTGCTGTAACAATAGCAATGCTACCATGACTCCAGAGATGTAGGAAACATACCCAGCCCAGGACTTGGGCAGAAAGTTTTCTATGTATGTGACCCCTAACATTGTCACTTCTCTGAATTTCAGTTATAGTTACCCACTAGGACTCAGGCTTCAAAGACTTAAAATTATGTCACTTAGCCCCACTGAATTCAGTAGGATTAATGATTTAACCAAAGTTAAGCATATGCTTAAGTCTTTGCTAGGTCAGAGCTTAAAATACTGCTACTATCAGTACTGCCTAAGTATCTTCAAGGATATTTTAAAGAGAGCCCTTATGAACTATATGAAGTCTTCCATTAACTTGAATGAACTTTTAGCTCATGGTTTTTGTGAAAAAAAAAAAAAAAGCCTTTTTCCTTGATTAACAGCTTCTAAGTCTTCTAAATCTCCTCAGCTTCCACTTACAGAGTTATAAATAACAGAATTATACTAAGACGTAGTTTTTTTGATGGCATTAGATATGCAGAGGGGATTTCCTGATACAAACATATCCTACTACCCACTTAGTATGCATTCCTTAAAAGTGCGACAGTGATTTGACAGATATCAAAACAAATTTTCCCATAAGAACTAATTTAAGGGTGTTGGGTGGGATGTGAGCTGAAGAATTACATCATTTAAATTTACTCAAGGACAGTATGTTACAACATATGATCTTGATGATTCATATCCCAATATCTGGGCCTAAAAAATAATAATAAAGAAAAAATATTAGGAAGCATTTTCCATGATTTTTTTTCATGTTTTTATGAAACATGAAGCATCAGTAGTGGTTCTGGCATACCAGAGCTTGAAGATGACAAGGATGGTAGGTAGGTTAAATATTTGTAAGCAGGATTTTTGGGACTGTCAACTTCAGTATCTGATAGGGACAGAAGGGCTGGACAAGACAATACTTCTCAATGACTTACTTTTCAGCATCTGGTTTTGCATTAGTTGAAGAAGCTAATGAATTTTAAAAGAAAAATTGAGAGATGGCTGCAGAATGGCCTGAGATTTTGATCAGTATATCTGGTTATATCACGAGACCAAAATTTGCAGTGCCCTGCTGACCTTGACCGATTGTTCTCAGAACACATTACAGCTCTGAAAGATCCCAGCTGGTTCATCTTTCAGTATAAGCAATCTTACTATCTCTTTCCAAATGTTAAATTTCTGTTGTCTTTGTCATTTCCTTCTGGTCTTCCATTTTAGTCAAGGTCAGATAAGTCAACCAAGGGAGCAGAACAGAAAAACTGGATAATGATTAGCAGAAGAAGGTATAAAGTGATTGATGGCAGGATTCCCAAAAGATGCATCACAAGGAGACAGATTATGACATGTTACTGTACATATATTGATTATTTGTTTGTACCACATATAAAACAACTCTATAAGGAGTAAATGATTTCATTATTTGGTTAAGGCTCAGCTGAACATGAGCCAGCAGTGTGTCCACGTGGTCAAGAAGACCAGTGGCATTCTGGCTTGCATCAGAAGGGAGGTGATCATCCCCCTGTACTCAGTTCTGGTGAGGCTGTGTCTCAAGTGCTGTGTTGAGTTTTGGGCCCCTCACTACAAGAAAGACATTGAGGCTCTGAAGCATGTCCAGAGAAGGGCAACGAAGCTAGTGAAAGGTTTGGAGCATAAGTCTTACAAGGAGTGGCTGAGGGAATGGAGATTGTTCAGTCTGGAGGAGGCTGGGGGAGACCTTATCGCTCTCTCTACAACTCCCTGAAAGGAGGTTGTGGTGAGGTGGGGATCAGCTACTCTTGTCCTGGGTAACAGTGACAGGATGAGAGCAAATGGTCTCAAGTTGCACCAGGTTGGATATTAGGAAAGAGTGGTGATGCACTGGAATGGGCTGCCCAGGGAAGTGGTGGAGTTACCATCCCTGGAGGTGTTTAAGGAAAGGGTAGAGGTAGTACTTAGTGACATGGTTTAGTAGGCAATATTGGTGGTAGGTGGTAGGTTGGAGCAGCTGATCTTAGAGGTTTTTTCCAACGTTAATGATTCTATGATTCTACGATTATTCCTTGTAATTAGAATTTTACAGTTGCTCCCAGCTAAATTTCTTCACAGAACATTCATAAGGACATTTTGGCAAATTCAACCTATAAGGACGGCGAAATTAAGCCTTAATTTCAGTTTTAATGGGGATCAATGAAAAGAGAAAAGGAGATAACAAAAAAAATTCTGCTCTTCAAACTAAGCTCTTGATTTGTTAGACAGCACTGCTGAAGTCTTACATCACTCATTATCTAATTACAGTGCAGTTACAGCTCATGGGGAATCATATTTCAAGAAGGGCTACAATTCCACATTTCTAGTTTGGAAATGCAGATCAACTGGCTAGCTTTAAATTCAAACCAAATCTTCCACCTGCCTCTTTTTGTACATGTTACTATGGTAAAGATCATCACTGACTGTATACAAAAGTGAAGCACAGAAGAATCACTGAAAAAAAGAAACCAAACAAAAAACCCACATCCAGACAGCAGGGAAAAAAAAAGTCACAACTGAAAAATTAAAAAAAAAAAAAAAAAAAAAAAAAAAAAAAGCATATTACTTGTTAGGTGCCATTAAGGACTCCTATTTTTCTGGCCCTATTTTTGCTGATCACCTGCCCAGAAATGTAATTGGAATTGTAAACTTTAAACTACCCCAGTTTTCCTGACAAAATCTTTCTCGCAAATACAAGCATAACTATTGTCATTATAAGTCCCATTAGGTCAGGAGCTGTAATGTGTACTGGCACTACAGCTTCTTGCTCTTATGGCTTCTCTCGTTCTCACCCCTCTTGCTTTCCTCAACTGTGATGTATCAGTCACTGAGGATTAACATCCTGCACAGAGCTGGGAATAGTTTGTGAAGCTTGGGCCAGAAAAAGCCCCACAAAGTGTCCTTGCCTGCAGGTGCCTGTGTAGGAAGGCTGCCACAATTCTCCTTGGTTTGCAAGTGCTGGATATTGCATTGCAAAGATTTGGCAGAACTTGAAGCTCAAAGGGCAAAGCATACACTAAGCACTCCCAGAAAGTTATAAAATGTTCCTCAGATGTTATAGTAAGGTCTGCAATTTCTTTTAAAAGCTGTGTTTTAAAGGCAAACACTTTGTAATCTCTCCTCTGGAAGGGCTCCTTCATTCAACAGTAATAATTTGAGGGAAGGAATAAAACATCAGTGCTAATCTTTCATTAACTGCTGTTGCTGCTATTCTTAAAGCTCCAGGTCTGAGTTTCATTTGAACTTTATTTCTCCTTTGAGATACAAGCCCTTTCCAGCCTTTCAATGGGTTCATTTTCTTTTACAACGTCTTTCAAATGGTTTCTTCAGAATTTGTACAAGTGTGACGGGCATTACCAGGCAGTCACCAGGGTTTGTTCAAAACATAACTGTACCAACTCCGCTGGGAATGTGTTTGAGCTTCCATGATTCAAACTCTTTCTTTTGCAGAAGACTCTGCTGATTCCAGCAGTAATCTTGCCGTGAGAAGAGAGAGAAACGGGCTCCAAATGTTCATGTAAGAAGGATGCCCGGTGAAGGCATCCAATTGGTAACAGCACACATGAATAACAGACTTCCTTCCAGCAGAACCTCCGGAGCTTGGAAGATCATCAAGGCCATTTGGGATGGAATGACCTGAGCAGAAGCCACAAAAGAAGAGCTTTCTGTTAATGTTCCAGGAAAAGAAACAAGAGTTTCAGAAGTTTGTAAAAATGGAGGGAAATAAAACTTCACTAAACTTTCAGACTGAAGAAAAAAAAACAAAAAACCCTTCTGATTCTGATAGAGTGATTTCATCACAGATCCAAACTGATTTTATTCAGAATTGTATATTCATAACTAGTTACTCTTCACTGTGTCTTCTCAAGTAGTAAAGCCTAAACCAGGCATGTCCAACACGTGGCCTGCTGTCTGTTCAGCCTGCCCTGGGGCCACCCTCTGACCCATGCTCATCATCATGGCGGCTTTGTCCCACCAAGTGGCCTGGTCCAGCCCTGGGCATACATCCATCACTTACTGCCAATGGAACATCGATGCGATATTAATCTACTCTGGGCTGAACCAGGACATGGGGAGGGTACAGTGCAGTGCTAACTCAACTTATGGCTAATAAGTTTATGGATTCTGACAGATTGGCTAAACACAGCCCTGTGAGCAGCAAAAACTATGCAGCTGTGCTTTCTGTTTTGGTAAAGGAATTCGAGAACAGATTTCAAGACTGCAAAATATCATCAATCTTTTGGTGTATTTGTGACTCTGTTCTCAGTTGACATAAATACATTACTTGTGAATTTTGTTACTTATATACACTAACTATATTATGTATTTTATAACTGCTGCTCTGAAATTAATGCCTCCTATTTTTTGATGCTGTCCCATGACGTCAGAAGAAGATAGTGGTGGTATGGCAGTAGAGGCTGAAACTTCCCACCACTATTCTGTTACATGTTGTTGCCATGTGACAGATGGCAGCAGAGGGGCAGTCTGACAAAATGGCGTCTGACATGGACATGCGTATGAAGCAAAGGTATGTCAGTGAATTCCTTCATGTGGAAAAAACTGCACCCATTAGCATTCATCGATGTTTGCTGAATGTTTATGGAGATCAAACAGTGAGCACAGTGGGGCAATGTGTGGTGCATCTCAGCAGTGGTGACACTGACAGTGGGTCACCTCCACCGATGCCGACTGTTTACAAGCACGGCATGCAGGCTGTTGTTCATTACTGGTTAAAATGCATAGTCTACGGTGGTGACTATGTTGAAAAAGTGTGTTTCGTTGCTGAGAATTTGCTCTATCAAACAGAGTTACCGTGCTCTTTGTATTGGTTGTAGTTTCCATGGAAATAATTAGGAGGCATTACTTTTCAGAGCAACCTTCATAAATGCAGCACAAAACAGTTTTTCACTCCATGCAGCCCAGGCAAACCAAAAGGTTGGACACCCATGGTCTATAGAGTTGGCGTCCAACTTTTTGTTTTGTTTTGGCTGCATGGAGTGAAGAGGAACTGTCCTAAGCCATACACAAAATATTTAATATAGTTAATGTACATGAGTAACAAAGCTTCTTTTTTAAAATGTTTTTTATTAAAACATAAAAAAAAAAGAGGGCAACAGAACCATTAAACTAACGGATTGGATACGTACAGTTTAGGGCTTGAAGTCCTGAACAGGGGTGAACTTTTTCTGCCACTGGTTCAGGATATGAACCTCAGCTCTTTTCTCTGCTTCTCAGTTTTTTTCCCCATATAAAATGGTGGCATTCTTTCTCTTCTTGCAGACTTGGCCATGCAGTTTTTTCATGTCTCAGATTTCTGACAGTGGATTATTACAAGTTAGTGGTATTAATTACACCATAACTGTTCATCCAGAGGGTAATAATTAATTACCAAAGGGCCTGTTTTGTGCTAGGTTGAAACGGATCGTTAGGTAATTTATAATGACTAGTAAAATATGTTAACTCGATCAATTTTTGCAGATCTGTTTTACAATTCAGTGTCAATGGAATGTGATTTTCAAACCTGTACTTAAGTACATTCAGCAATAGGGCAGATACAAACACTGCAGCCAAATGCTACAGTGAGATTCCTCAGCACAGACACATGGCTAAGAGCTTTTAGCTTTCCTTCATGGAGAATTACATACAGACTGAAATATTTGGCTGATGTGATGTGCCTGGTTTGGTCTTTGCATCTTAATAGAAATACAAGAAGTGCATTCAGGAGCACTGGGAAAGCTGTCCACAGTCTCTCATGGGGCTAAGGCTACATCTCACCAAACAGTAAGTGTAAATAGGCTGTGTGCTGGGCAAAAAAATCTGTGGTATCGTGTTTGAATTCACTTTTTTGGCTGCTTTGCCATCCTTGAAGGAGGCAGTGAGTTCACCAATGCAACTCAGTTTTCAAAAGGGCTAAATGAAGCACTTCAGGGTACCAGTGAATGCAATTATATTTTCTAATGAGCATAATGACTTCCCTTAGAGACAAGAAAAAAAAACGATGTCAAAGATCAGTCAGGTTTTCCCCTCTTTGTCCCACTCCTCTATAAAACAGAAAGACCCGTTTTCCATCCTAAAACCACCAGTGCTCCTACAGAACTGGTACTCAAGCAGGACAGAGGAACAACTTCAGTGACTCTTTTTCTGCAATGTTGAATGACTTGACAGAGCAACTGGCTCAAATAAGAAAATACTTGTGGCCTTTGTGGCTATTTTTTTCTCCAGTAGTTCTGGCCCTTTTAAGAAACCTATGTATTAGATCCTCTATGCTCAGCCTTAACTCTCTGGTTCCCCATGTCCAGCCTCCTTCAGTGCTGTAGGATCTCCCCCTCCTTCACACATTAAAGGCAGATTTGGGCATGGGTCCACATGAAATATCTGTAAGCTAACTTCTAGACTTAAAAGGACTTACTACATTAATTAATTTCATTGTTTACTAGAAATCCAGGCTATGAAATAAACTAATTGTGATTCCAGAGACATTAAAAATTGCATTTCTTTGTGAAGAGGTAAGAGGTCTCTGTTTTCATCTGTTTTCAGAGACTTAGCTTTCTTCTTAACGCAGAGGAGAGCAGCTAGTTGCAGTTGACTGGGTGGGGAGGAAAGTAGAGAAAATTCAGAGGAAGATATGGGGGAAAACTTCAGTCATCTTGTCAGGACACCAATTTCAGCTTCCTATGGACTTAGAAAAGACAGGCGGAGTAGGAGCAAAAGAAATGTGATAAAGAGCCCTGTGAGCACCAAGGTCATAGAAGGAGGAACATGAGGAGGTGGTCCATGGCAATGCAGAACAGATCTCCAAGCTGCAGCTTGTGGATATGCTACAGCAGGTGGGTATTCCCTGAAAGAAAGTTGTGGTTAGCATCAGTTCCACTGTTGCAGACATGCAGAAAGTCAAACAGCGACTAAGTTCAAAATACCCTTTAAGTACTGTGTTCTGTGTGCCTTAATGGTCAAAATCTTGGTGTCTGTCTCATGGTCTCTGACATCAGCAGCTTCACTGGGTACTGTCTGCATCTTTGTTAAGAGATTTTGGAAAAAGGCACAAATACTTTGGCATTAGTTTATATGGAAGGTGTGCAAATACCACAAAGACTGTTCACAGTTAAAAATCAATAGGTTGTGAGGCAGACAAAGATAACCTGGAGATGTCTGGATAAAGGAATTCATCCCATGAAAGACCACCTGAAGGCATAATGGATTTTCCACTGCAGTAAACTACTCAAGGTTTCCATTGGCTACCGCTCGCAAATTTTTGAGGTTGCTCAACATGCCTATGAGCTTTACAAACATCTGTAGGTATTTGTTAAAGCCTTTGAGATACTTCAATTTCTACTCCATAGAAAATGCCAATATTTTGGTTTTTACTCTTCACAATACACGTAAATTTTGCAAATTTGCTAGAGAAATGAAATTGATAAAGTCTGTCTTAGAATCATGCAATGTTTCCTTTGGATAGTACTGAAGAAAACTGTAAGGAAAATATAAGGGAAAAAAGTTAACTGCTAACAAATATGACCAGATAAAATCAGTAGCGTGTATTAATAGAAAAGGCAAAACAAAACATGACGCAAAGATAAAATCCAAATGCAGTGGTCTCCTTTGTTTGGATTGAACGTTTCCTCAATATCAACATGTTCTGACAAAACATTTCAATTTTGCCAAAGTTGCATTTTCTGGCAGAAACGGACTTTGTAAAAAGCTTCTGACTAGCTCAAGCATCTGTATTCCAAGTGATTCCTTTTGTGCTCTGCGGTTTTCATCCACTGTGGAGTGAACACTTAGCAAACCTCATTCATTCATCTGGCCCACCATAAGGAAGCAGAGCTATTTTAGGCTTGTTGTAATGGCACATGTATCACTTAGTAGGGCCGTCCAGTCATGGGAGTGTGGGCCAGGAATCCCTCTGGGCACCCACCCACACGATGGCAGCACCCTGGGGATACACCAACCTCGCATGTCCAGAGGGAGCTTGCATCAAGTGCCTCCTTCTGGAGACATCTGTAACTTCAGCTTATCCACAGCAATGGGGATGATTCATGAATAGAAATTCATATTTCTGTTTCTTCCCTCTTAGCAGTATCTTTCTTTCTATGATGAAAACTGCTCTCTTACAGCTGAACACTAAAAGCCAATAAATGCATCACAAAGGCAGCCGGCTGCCAGAGTTTAGAAAGGGTTAAGGCAGCAGTTGGAGAGGTTTGGGGTGACGTCGTGCTTCTGGACGCCTGAGAAGTCTCTTGAAGGTAGTTCCCCTCTGGTGAGGATGGGAGCCAGCCGAGGTCTGAAATCCGAGATCTCTTGCAGCCTGGAGCTGGTGAGGTCCCAGTAAAAGCTGTTTGCCTGCTCTCCCTTCCTGAGCAGTCACACCGCTGCACTGGTCTGAGCAGTATGGAGCGAGCCCCCTGGACACACATAGGACTTACCCTCCTCCAGCTCCTGCTCATCTCCTGCTTGCCGAGAGGTACCGTAAGTGAGCGTCTGCATTCCCGGCACAGCCGAATCAGTGCCTTTCCTTCAGTGTGGTCAGAGGGGTTTGAGCTCACGCACTGTCATGGGAAGTGGAGAGATCCGCAGGGGTGGTAAGAATAGCAGGAAGGGGCTCTGCTTTATTGATTCATTTCTTGCTGGTATGGAGAGCGTGTGGGGGGAGGTCTGCCCAGGGATGGTTTCCAGGCAAACTTAATAGCCTTAAGGAGAAACAACTGGCTGGATTTGTTTGCCAATGGCCATCAAGAAAAGGGTATGCAATCACTTCACCTACTACTGCTTTATTTTCTTAACACTCAATGCTAAGGAAATGATGATAAAAAAAAGGCATTTAAGTCTCCGAATTGTAAAGCGTAATTTGTTTAGTTTGGCAAGACAGAGACTTTCCTCTCCAACCCCAACACCAAGAATGAAGGCAAAGGAGGAAAAAAGTGTAGGAAAAAAAGAAAACAAAAGCTACACATTGTTTCCGATCTGGGCTTTAGTGCTGCCAATATTATTCTTTCAAAGGGGAAGCCTTGTTAAAGCAGAATAATCTTTTTTCTAGTCAAGCCTTGCTCCAGTTTCTGCTGAGCCAGCATGTTCAGTTTCTTCTTGATAAGGCTAAGCAAAAGGCATTTACTGGTGAGTGCAGATTTGCTGTCATGTGGCCACGAATGTGGGCTGTTTACACCTGGAAGTGGCTGCAGCCGCTGGCACAGATGGCTGTCAGCATCTCATGGGCTGCTGACTGGGAGGTCAGGTGCCCCCAGACTGCCTGCAGTTTGCAGTGCTGCTGGCAAGGTAAGCAGCTCGGGGGAGTGGCAGACCAGGGGATGTATCAGACATGCAAGCAGACTGTGATGGCTACAAATTGTCAGTGTCATGGATGAGACTTCAGAGCCCACCTCACTGGGGGCTGAAGCAGAGGGTCTGCTCTGTGATGCCTTGCCTTGCCAGTTTTTAGGGCCTGGGTGGCACAGAGACTGAGGGCTGCCAAAACTTCCCCCAGAGGCACCAGCACAAAGCACTGTCCCGCTGTCCCACCTGCACCTATTTCTTGTCCCAGCTGTGGCCTGTCCCCCTGTCACACGCCTGAGCACTCCTAAGGACAGGAGATGCCAGGCTAGCAGCTGGCTGCTGCAGAGAGATTTGTCGCCTGCCTGGCAGCAGCTCCTCATGCACTGGGGACAGTGACTGCAGGGCAGGGGATCCCACATTGACAGCCACCCCCTGCCCACTCCGTGCCTCTCGCCCCACACACAGTGGCAGGGAAGGAGTTCCAAGCCATGGCAAGGACTCAACAGCACAATGGCCTTAGCATGTCAGGGCAGGTTGGAAAATAGCACTTTGCCTCCTCCCCACAGATGTATCCAATTTTTATCCCTTATTTATCACACCCAGTTGCACAGAGCCTGCCTCAAGAGTTGGGGCAGGAGTCGGGGGAGGTCTGGGAGTTGATTTTTGGAATAACCTTGAAGTGCAAGTGACTCATATTTCCTTAAAAATACATGCGTGTTTGTGTATGCTCCTGCCTATCTTAACCCTCCCCAGTCTCTCTTCCCCTCCCCCTCCCCCTCCATCCTCTGTCTAGAGAAGTGGAGCCCAGATGCACTCAGAGGCATCCAGATGCATTCAATCTTAGCAAATGGGTTACTTCAGTTCACATGTTTAGCTTCCTAGCATGGACAAAGGCCAAAAGCCTCACTTTTTGTTTTAGAAGAAAGCTGGGGTTACACATGCTCAACCCCAAGGCTGCCTCCCAGGAGTCCCCAGGAGCCCTTCAGTACCCCGAGGTTGGGCTTTGTGTAGTCTGGAGGGAGCCTGCCCCATCACAGGGCTTCACAGGTACCCCCTGCAGTGTATTTGGAGACACGGGCATCCTGCTCCTGCCCATGGAACCACAGTTGCGGGGAGGGAGTTGTGGGGCAGGGAGGCAAGCTATCAGCAAGGGCACAGGGCTGGCAGCCAGGGGGACACCCTGCAGCCCTTGGCCAGGGCTGAACTGCAGCCCCAAGGGAGCTGCATAGTGTAAAACTTGGAGTGAGGGCTCAGAGATCTGGCTGCTGTCCGTGTGGGCTATTTCTATGCAAGCAACGTTAGCTGCAAGTGTTCTGCCACCCTGATCCAGGTCTGACACAGCTACAGCAAGAAAGTGCTTGAAGGTCTAGCACCACTTCTCCACATCTAGCACAAGCTTGCTCTTGTGTTGCGTGGTCATGGATTTAAATATTGCAGCTGTTTCTATTCCACAGGTTCCCAGATATTCCCTCTGCCACAGAACTCTCTTCCCCAAGCCTGTTAACGAAGGCTGGACTCTCTAACCTCAAAAGCACCGCATTCATACCTGCTTCTGTTCCTTGTTCTGCAGCACAGGAAAAACAAAATCTCTTCCCAGTCATACTAGCGTAATTTCCCTAGCCAAAATAAGCTTCTCTATACCCAAAAGAAATCAAGGCCTGATGAGTAATGTAGCAACCTCTGTGTTTCATCTGTGTCCTGGCTATTTGACCATGTCACAGCCCTTCTCGGACAAATGCACAATGCCACAGAGCCAATAATGAGATCAAAATACCACCTCATAATAACAGAGGATAAACTGGAGGAGGAGGTTTAGGGCAGTTTTCATCAGGTTGCTTTAGATGTTAAAACACTCTGGCTATTGATAGATGATGGCCTGTAATTTAAATCTGACCATGGCAAAAGGATACAGAAGGAGCAAACTGTGATATTTTGAGGGCAAGGGAAGATACATGCGGAGGGGAACAAGGTTTAAACTGGAGCAGGATCTGAAATGTGATGGAGGCTTGTGTGCTTGAAGCATCTCTCTGGGCCTGTGGACTAGCCAGGCTGTCCCTTGAGAGAGAGGAAGGCATATGAGGGCCTTGTACAAGAAAATGTGGAAAGGAACACATTTCTACTTGGAGCATATAAAGTCTGGCTCTATTTTTCATGGTACAACTTACTGCCAAAAAAAGGGCTGCTGAAATGTGAGAAGAAAGGAACTAGGCCCAGCATAGCCAGTGGGCAATCACTACTGGGAGATGCTGGCTGAGTGGCAGTGGGATCTTAAGTTTTTATGGTAGGCTGAATGGGCACTTTACTTTCTGTTAAGACCAGTAATGCTCTGTGTGCATTAAGCCACTGTTATAGCTCTTTGATGAGCAACACCTAAACACCACAAACAGGAAGCATAATTTTTACTTGGCTTTCCTTTCAGTTACACTGAGGTACTTGATTTTTACTATTGACTGAACAAAAGAAGGCAGTGTGGATTGAGATAGATATGGGAAATTCCAAGGACTAGATGGAGACCTCAGAATTACTTCTTATTGAAGTAACAATTCTTTTCCTCCTCTTTTGCCAGAGCAGAAGTGCTGAGAGTTTATGATTTGTTTATTACAGCCCAGTTAAGAGGGGAAGCTTGCAAGTGTACAAAGGCACTACTGTAGGAGCATGCTGAAGCAAACCTAAGGCCTGTTAGGAGCAACAGGTCTATTTATTTCTGAATTTCCTAGCTACGATACACAGTGTGACAACAGGAAACCTAGAATAGAGAGCTTCATTTTTTGAAAGATTAGGCAGACCCCGGTTCCTGAGAAAGAAGAACGTGCATTAGCCTTTTAGCTATATGAGCCATTATCTGTATTGGTAACAAGCCAGAGTTTAGGCCAACCATGGCCTCATCCAGCAGAACACAGCTGTACAGACACCAGACAGTTTTTCAATGCACTTCTTAAACAGAATATACTTTCTGTAGTTAGTCTGCTTTCAACACAATCCTGCATTTGGAACTTAGAAAAGATGGTGGAACTAATGCACGTTTATTAAGCGGACAGTCAGCTTAGTATAGCAGGCTTCCCTGTGTTCATCCACTGGCTTTGGCTGGTTTGTTTTGTTTTGCTTTGTAGAAATCCTTTCATTTTTTCACCTCCCTCTTACTGCTGTGTGAAAGCACAGTAATAGCCAGGAAAGGATGGGAACTGGCTTACTGGGAGAAGCAGCCCGATTATTCAACAATGGCCTGTAATCCTTAAACGAAGCACACTGAGTAATGCTAATACGAGAATGTATTTTAGCTCCTCATTTAATTAGCTCAGCTACTAAAAAAGAATAGTAGGTACATAATTCCTAAGGAGAACCAAGTATTTTTTAGAGACAGCATTGTCTTTTTCATTTTCTTAAGCCACCTATTAGGAAAAGAGCAGAACGGCACACAATATGTTTTCTGAGGCATAAAGAGGTTAGGACTAAAGACCTGCACTTCCCATCATCATTAATAGTTTGGGGTACACTGCTTTCCAAGTCTTCCAGTACAAGCCTCTTAAAGTAATATCTCTTCCCTTCTGAGATCTGCTCCTCTTGGCCTTACTGAATTCAAAAGGAGATCTTTGCCATTCATCAAGTGGAGCCACAGTTTCACCCAACATATTTTTCATTTCCAGTTGAAAAATTCTGTGTGCTTATTGCTCTTCATGTTGTTAATAGCCACACACAACACTTATGGGATGAAGACCAGTTTGCACAATGGTGCAAAGACTTGAATAAGAAGCAGACTAAATGAGACAGACCTGAATAGAAAGAAAATACATTCACTCTTACTGGGTTTCACCTCTGTTGGAGCTATTTTTTCTTTAAATGAGAATCTTTCATTTCAGAAATACTACATAGCTGAACATTCCCTAATACGAGCCTTAAGAAACCATTCCTTCATACTCAAACAGTCTCTTTTTCTGCAGAAGTCAGTAATTGTTACTGAGCATCATGCTTAAAAAATAAACGGCAATTAAGTAAAAAGGGGTATATTCTCATCTGTGAAACATGAGCTGGTTGAATAAACACATTGAAACAGTCATCCGTTATGGACTCTAATTTTAGAGATGTATCTGCTCTTATTTACAAGACACTTTTAATTCATGCACCACTTTTTAAAGCAGTTTGAAATTATATTTCTTTGAGCTAAAGTAGTGTTATATCCATGTGCTGATAGCTAAATGGCAGCGCAGGAGGAAAACTCATCTTTGCAGGGTAACAGAACAGATGGGAAGTTCCATCCATTCAGATCAAGGTATGGATGTCCTTACAAAACACTTTCTTCCATGGTCTGATAAATACATGAGCCGAGTAAGGTCCTAAAGTGGTCTCTCTTTTGGACTGTGGAGCACATTTAACCTGCAACTTAATTTTTTTTGCAGGGGGAGATGGAGAGGCAAACTTGTTTTCTGCCAGATCAGTCCTCTGATCCCTTCATGTACCAGCTAACACCAGGACAGAGTGAGAATAAAAGTCAGAGACAGAAGGGATGGAGGTGTCCCATTTCATCAGCAGCACAGACGTGCACCAGCTTAAAAAAAGCCATTCTTCCAAAGAAGTGGCAGACACAAGAGTTAATCGGTGCAAATGGGCTTGCTTCAATTCACCTTAGTTCTGAACTATATAATTTTCTTAGCTCCAAGCCATTTTGATCAGAAATCTCCTTTCTATCCAGGTGTCTGACAAAATTACCATGACACAAGACAAGTGGGCTGAAATTGAAGTTTTACAGTAAAGAGCTCTCTGACCCACCCTACAGGCAGCAACATTCTTGTGAGTCATCAGATGTTTAGGTCTGATGCTGTAGGATAAACCAAAACTGAAGCTGGTTTACTTGGAATATCCCAGCCTGCAAGCTGCAGTTGGTTAGAAGTTCACTGATCTGTGGATCTCACTTGATTTGTTTCCATGCCTTCAAACCCATTAACGTGTCTGTCTTACTCACAGGTTCCCCATAAATGGACTCCCTGAAGATGAAAGCTAATAACTCATTGCACTGTCCAACACCATCTTACATGTCATCTGCACCTGTATCCCACAAGAGTCACTTTTCTTCTTCCCTTATTTTTTTTTTTTAAACAGCTGAAGAACCTTTTGCTATTATTCTAATTTCCTTTGCAAAGTCAAGTTCAGTTTGGCTTTTGGCAGCCCTCCCTTCATCCCTGAGCTCTAAGACATAGCTTTCTTTGATGATCAGACTTTTTCCATCCCTTGTAGGTCTCTGCTTTTCCTTCAAACAAGAGATTTGACTGGGCTCATTGCATATCCCATAGGACTCATCACTATCCTTTCCAGCAGACCTTGGACTGAATAGAACTAGTGCTTTAAGATGGCCTTATCCTTACAGCTATTTTTTATTACTTGGGCATCCTCTTAGAACTTGCTGGCATAAGGATAAGAAACATATCTCCACTCTTCAGGGTGAGTGCTAATGGAGCCTTCACTTATCTTCCAAGGAGACATCTAGCTTTTCAGAATGACACAGTGAAAAATACCCTTTGGAAGGTTGCATTTCTGTTCAAACAGTATTTCCATCAAACCTCCATTGCTGTCCTTCCCAAGTATTAATAAAAAATTTCTTGTGGGGTTTTTATCACCTCCCATTCCAAGGTCCTGCAGTTTAGAAAAGGATATTATTTGAGGTTTGGCCTGGACAGAGATGGCTGACTCGTGTGTGCCATGAGGGAGGTAGGGAAAACAGAAATGGTTGCAGGCAGGAGATGATGACTGCATCACCCACTGTTTAGGGTCCTCTGTTGCACACCAGGCTGCTGAGCCTAGGTGTATCTTGAACAAGGAGGTGAGCACCTTTTTCAAAAGTGAAGCAGAAATAAAAAGCAAATAAGGGAGCTGTAAGGTAGAGCAAGTAAGGGGTAGGTGGAAGCCAGACAAGTCAAATCAAAGCTGGATTTGCTGCCACTTCATAAAGTGAGTGAATGACAGCAGAAGCTCGATAGTCCAGCTGATTAAAGTTGTATTTCCCCTTAAAGCTATGACAGCAGCAGGAGTAACCTGCTTCCAGTCCTTCACTGGCTCCTGCAGGTATATGGTACAGAGGCAGGCAGACAAGCACTGCTTTTACAAAGACAAACACAGCGCTGAATCAAAATCAAGACCAAAAGCTGAACATTTTGTCTTTGCAATCTTGAGGATCTGAGGAGAAGCTGAGGACTTGCCTGCACAAGGAAGTCAGAAAGCATTACACTATTCAGCAGATCAGCAGTGCACTTATTCTGTACTGGTTCCTTTACGTGTGCTATTCACCTGCATTCAGCATGAATGGCTGGTAGCTGAGAGCTAGCCCCTCCAGGCACTCCTGAATCACTTCTCACTGCAGCTCATCACACACACGCAGATGGAGAAAATGGAGAAAAAGCTCAGGGCCTGCCTGCTATCAGGGAGGGCTTCCCAAAGCCTCAGGTAAATATGGGGGAACAGGGGAGGTGGCAGCATGTCTGATCAATGGCCTTTGCTCTAACAGCCCTTGGGCTGATGTTGCCAACAGAAAGGCCACTTAGAGCCCATGGAAACATGGGCTTTGCCTGGGAACATCTCCTCCTGCTTCTGTCTTACAGAATCAATCACTGAAAGCCTGTAGGATCTGAAATATGCCCCTATGCTGCAGGAGCCAGGTGGTCCCCCCGGGCTCTGATGTCAGTGAAAAGCATGACTGTGTCCATTCAAACCTGGAAGTGTGCAAAAACTACCAGCTAGTTGCACACTGCGTCTGTTTCTCCACTGCACGCTTCCCCCAGGCTGAACCTGGAGCAAGAGACAAAATACAGCATCAAGCTCTGCCAGGCTGCTCAGCACCTTCCCCAGCTGTTCATGTGCCTTCCCTACACAACTATTTCTTGCTTGGTTTCCAGAGTCTTGAGCTGCTTCCATACGTGCTATTTCCTGGATTTAATGGGCTTTTCTCCCATCATTAAAACTCCATAAATTCATTCACTGTTTGCCTGTCCTGAGACTTGTTTGTTGCATTCAGCTAAATATTTTGTAGGGGTTGTCAAGCAGCTTCTTCCTGCTTCTTCCCAAATCAGGTCAAACCACTTTCTGGACTGTGTGTGACACTGGGAGGCACAGCTGCTGTCTGCATGCCAGCCTGCCTTCTCTGGAGGATTACCAGGATCAGGCACACAAAGTGCCCCTATAATCATCCCATCCTCAACTGGCATTTTGCTCACTCAGCACATCTTCCCCTGTACCTTTCTGTCTAACTTTTCTCTTTTGGGGTGCTAATGGCCAACTGTGTCTGCAGGGAGCCCCCAGTGGGGAATTTATCCCATTCCCCAGGCACTCAATGAGGAACAGGGTCATGCCACTTCCTCACTGTAGCCCAGACCGGGCTCAGCAACACAACCTCATTGTGTTGCTCTGTGCATCCCCCTCCTGCATTCCTCTTTCTGAAGGAAAGAGTTCCCTTGCCTTTTGTTCAGCAGCCATGAGATATATGTGCAACACAAAAGGGATCCTAAAATTATTAAAGGGATACACTGAGACTTTGCACAAGTTTCCTTAAAAAATAGCTTATACAAAACTTCAGAATAATGGTATTAATGGCGTCTATGAGTAGAATCCTAGAGGGGATCACTTAAAAAACAAACAAACAAAAAAACAAAAAAAAACCCCAACAACCTCAGACCCACGAATTTCCTTGTCAAAGTTATATATATCACCCAAACCACTGTACCTGAGAACCTGGAAGGGAATTCAATTGACAGTAAATCAAAAGATGATCTGTTTTCATTGTCTCCATTGAGACAAAGGCAAGAAGTGAACAAACCACATTTCTAGGTGACAGCAAATGCATTTTTACAATTCCTTAAGGGCCGAGATCTGCTGCTCCTTTTTTAACACCACGCATTATCTTAAGCTCAGCTTATGCTACCGATAGTTCCATTCAATTCAGAAAGCGTTAAACCTGACATGTGCTTTTTGGCCTCGGTGTGTACACAAGCTCTGCACATAAAAATAAATGCACGTATGCACACACTCTACACATAGAAATACATGTGTCATAGAATTATAGAATAATTTATGTTGGAATGGAGCTCCCGAGGTGATCTGGTCCAGTCTCTCTCTCAGAGAAATGCTAACCCGAAGGTTATGTTGTGTTGATCGTTGTCTTAACAGTTTTTGAATTCTGCGAGGATGGAAACATGCCTTATTCAGCCCAGCGCAACTCTGCCTGTAAACATTTGAATCATTTTACAGATAGCAGTTTCTCTTGGGAAACTTGCAGCTACAGTCCAAATGGATATAGCCATTTTATTAATAAGCCTCAGCAGTCTTGAGGGGTTTGGATATCTAGCTTGAGTTGGGCGAGTCAAAAATTTGAAGTAAGCTCTGCAAAAGCTCCTGAGCGTTGGGTAGTTATTTATTGCTCAGACTTTGGGAAGTCCTCCTTCAACAAGGAGTGAGATACCCACCCCCATACACCACAGAAACAGCTACTTCCAGTAATATTTGATGAGATGGATCAAGTTGAATGTCAGTTCTAGTAAGTTAATTAGGCACGTGTAATCAATTTGCTGCAGAATCTGATTCAGATACAGTTCATAGATAAATTGCTTCATTAGAAGAGAATAATAGTCACAGATGAAGTCCCAACTTGGCCAAGTTGATTGACTGCTGTTCTGGGAATTAGAAGGCACGAGTTTAATTCCTGGCTCTGCTATTGTTTTTCTCTGGGACCTTGAGCAAAGTCACTTCACCTCTCTTGCATTTCAGTTTCCTATCTGGAAAAACAGCTATGTGAAGCATCTTGACATCTGTAACTGCTAAACACTGAGGTTATTTTGATGCAAGAATTAATCACTGGAATAAAAAATTAGAGAGTTTCTTTGAATGACAGATATGACAGATACTTATTTTTTTTTTTAGTGGTTGTAGGATTGGGAGGGAATAGGAAGGTTTTTGCACAAACAGCAGCCTAGTTTCAAATTCAGAACTGCAATGGGCTGGGGAAGGCTCAGTCCTAAGAAGCACAAAGGGCGTAATCTCATTCCCCAGCCAAAGGGAAGGAGATGAAGGAACAGTAGGTGGTCCCTTTTTGATGGAGCAAATGTCACCAGAGAAAAAGATAAGCTCCCAGAAACCAGGTTTTGTGAGACCGTGAAGAATCAGGGGAGACAGAACAGCAAAGTTCAGTGTCAGGGATCTGCAGCAGAGGTGGTAATTAGTGTATGGGGCTCAATGAAACATAGGAGAATGCTTTGACTTACAGAAGTACGGCCTGCTGCAATGACAATGCAGCTCTGTTACTCAGAGTTGAAAACAAAAGAAAAAAGGATGTTACCAAACCACATTAGAGAAAGAAAAAGAAGGTGAGGGGGTGAGGAAAGGGAGCAAGAAGAAGAAAGAAAGAGTCTCATCATGTTTCCTTCATGTCTCATCTTTCTAGTCTGCTCTCACACTTCTTACCACGGCACTCCATGAAAGCAGCCGTCAGGCCTGTCAGCCCGCTAAGAGACATGCTGACAGCCCCACGCGCTCATTAGATTTCCATTTGTAGAACTTAGACAGCATGCTGACAGTGAAGGTGGGAGCTGTGCTTACTGTCCAGAGTCACACCTGGAGGTATCACAGTGCCCTTTCCTAAAAGGGTATGTCTCAGACAGCTTAAATATCAGCGAATAAGGTTATGCTAGCTAAGAAAAGAAACATTAATAACGTTACAGTATCAGAAATGCCTGACAAAATTAACCTTTAGAATAATGAGAAGTTTTGTTTTCATTGGCAATGAAACTGTGTATAGCACTGTGTACTTCTGAGTGAAAATAGGGAGTGAAACTGGCTATAGCCCAGCTGTGGAGTTGCTCCTTCCTGTTGCACATGCCTTCCTATTTGAGAGCAGCAAACTCAAACTGAACAAAACACGCCATTGTAGTTTAAATAATCTATGTGTATACAAAGCTGCAAGTCAGGCCTTAGAATTGAAGAACAGTTTCTCGTGTGGCCTAATCCCTTCTATTTTTCAACAATTATTTTTCTTAATGCAGATGTGAAGGGAAGACCTTAAAGAGAAAAGAATGAAGGGAACATATTCCTTACCTTTCTGTATATGCTTCCTCTGTCTGACCCTACAAGGCTGCCTGTAGGTCCTTTAGACACCCAAACCAAGCTGGTATTCCAGCCACATGTTACCACATCGTTTGCAGTTTCCTGTGCTGAAGACCTGGGACAACCTCTTGCCATGCATGATCTGACAAACTGCTGAGTAACAGATTCTGTCAGTCCTTAACAGATAAGGAATTTATTTCTGCCCGCTCTATCCTTCCCCTCTTCCCCCACTTGCAGAGTACACAGTGATCAATGAGAACTGCCCTGGGGCAGAGTGGAACATCATGTGTCGGGAATGCTGTGAGTACGACCAAATCGAGTGTGTCTGCCCAGGACGGAAAGAGAAAGTGGGCTACACCATTCCCTGCTGCAGGAATGAGGAGAACGAATGCGATTCCTGCTTAATACACCCAGGTATGCTTACTGTCACACTGTGGTCTTGTAAAGACAGCTGCTGAGCAATAGGCACTTGGCCAGGCACTCCAGCAGCAGGTAGCATCTCCTACCAGGAACTCTTCTATCAGAAGTGCTGTCCTTGCTCAGAACTTCTCAGGCAGGCTTGACAGATGCCAAAGAGTGATGTCACAGCTGGCTCCCCACCAGGAATATCTCATAGGTGCTCCGGGCTGAAGTGCATCCCCAAGGTGAGAAGGGATGGATGATCAGAAGCCTGATTAGTGAGGAGAGGGCAGAGTAAAAGGGGAAAGCAGGAAACGAGGCCATATCAGAAGACACTGGAACCACTGGGGCTGAGCTCAACATGCACCAGCATGCACACTCAGACTCCTGAGGTGCATTTACAGCTGAAGCAACAAGATTTAGAGGCTCAGGCCACTTGAAGAGCTTGGCTCCAGATCTCAAAGTCTAAGCTGCCTAAGGTTTTGGGGTGGAGGTTGGGTATGGTTCACAGCTGGGAAGCTGTCAGCACCACAGCAGTCGCTGATGTTGTTGGCATTTATTGTGCAGAATAGAGTGCAGCTGCTCCTCTCAGGGCAATTCACCTGGGCTTTCCTCTGACACAGTGGCTCTCCTTTCAGGTTGCACCATTTTTGAGAACTGCAAGTCATGCCGTAACGGCTCCTGGGGAGGAACACTCGATGACTTCTACATCAAAGGGATCTACTGCGCAGAGTGCAGAGCCGGCTGGTATGGAGGGGACTGCATGAGTAAGTGTCCTGTGTGGGCAGAGGCAAGCCAGGGATAGGATGCAGCGAGATAGAGCCAGAGCCATGCTGTGCCCTTCCAGGTGTTCGGCACCACGGCCTTTGTAAAGCGCAGCAGCAGCAGGCACTAAGCAGATGAGCACTTTTCCCTATAGCAGGGAAAAGTTCCTCCCCAGGACTGCCTGCTGGGGATTGGCCTGGGCCTCAAGTTATGGGAGTTTACAACTCTACTAAACTTCTGTCTTGTTTCATTTTAAAACTTTAACTACCGTGACTCTGAAAATCTCCTGGTCTCTGCATTTCTTGGACATAATGTCAGCATGACTGATCCTCCAGAGGGCTTAAGCAATGCATAAACATTTACAGGGGCAGCAGTTACATCAGAGAGATTCTCCTCTGTCCTCTCTCAACCCCTGGGCTGCAGAACCAGCCCCCAGAAGTCCAGGCACTCTCCTCTCCTTGCAGCTCCAGCACACTCTAAGGCAGCACTAGAAAACACAGGGTTTTCCAGGCCCTGCTAGTGATGGCTGAAGGTTTTGTTTCAGAGGGTACACAAAAGTCCCTCCTGATTGGATTTTGCTAAATTGTTGGTCCCGGTATTATCTTTTAATAATTAATTTCATCAACAATTGGAGACAAGCATTTCCTTTACCAATTTCCCATGGGTGAAAATACAGTCTTTCACCAACCCTCTCTCAATTGAGAGCAAAAAATGCTCATCTTACCTTAGTCACAGATATTAAAGCAACAATTTAAATACAGCCCCCAATAGTTAGGGAGGTAAAAGCAAACAAAATAATTATTTTAAACAGCAGAATGCAGGGAATCCCCACTTAACTAGTAAGGTTAACTCAGTCTAGGTCTTCAGAATTTGATAAATTGCATCCCTTGCAATTTAGAACATGATTTCCGATTGTACTTTTGTAATGCTGTAATATGATAGGAAGTACAGAAATATTAGTGGGATAGCACAATCAATCCTAGGCAACAGCAAATGAGAACAAGCCCAAATACAGCAGCCATAGATACAAAAATAAAAGAAGAAAAACTGCTTACTTTTAGAAGACCTCAGGAAGGCAGAAGTCTCCAACAAAATACCTTCACCTCCACTGCCCAGTCTTAAATGATGTCAGGGAAGGGGTGGATCCTGGTTCCACCCCTTCCGGTCACTCAGGTGCATTGCACACACCTGAGCTCCCCTGGGTTGGCCCTGCCTTCCCACCAGGTGCTCAATCACTGCTTCAGGCCATGACTTAGCATTTCTGCTGAAACTTTAAAGGCCCTTTTGCTCTGGTATGATTCTAAAGCTCCCAAGCACTTGAAAGCAGCCAAGAGAGAACTGTTGGTTCATCTAATCCTGAATAGATTGGTGGCCTATGGTGTACTTCTGCCTGCTTGGCCTGCTTGTATATTGAAGCAAATGCAGCCTTGCACTGCAGTCTGTTAGGAGGTTTTACCAATGCTGAAGTTTCACAGAGCTTGGACAGACTGTTTTTCCTCCGGGTTTCTCCTTTTGAGGGCTGTAGTGTGGTACTGAGAAGATGGGCTTGTCTGGATGGTTCTGAGTACTTCAGTGTCAGGGTGTGGTGGGAAGATATTGCTGCTGTTTCTTCCACACAGAGAGGAGCAGACAAGACAGCCGTGGTCACAACACACTCCTCTGCTGCCCTGCTCCAGCTGCCTGGGGATGAGCTGCCGGAGCAGATGTGCTGACATGCCATGTCCTGGAGACAGGAGGAGGAGGAGGCATCCCCCTGGTATCTGTCGCAGAATCACATCTAGAAGTTGGTGGGCTGCTCTGGGCATCCTGCCAGCAGCTGGGTGTCAGTAAATCAGGGAAGGCAAGGGAATGCAACCACATAAACCAGGGGATGAGACATCTCGCCCTGCAGTGCAACAGCAGTGCCCTCCTGCTATCAGGCAGAGCAGCATGTCACATACATGGCGTTGTGGGCACGGTGTGAAATAGAGGAGTGCCCCTGGCAGACGCTGCCTTCGTGAGTCTTCCCCCGCTGACACTGCTTCTCAGGTTTTCACCTCCTCCTACCAGCCGGGCCCACGCTTCCCTTGCCCCTCTGATGAGGACAAGCCGAACCCAGCCTTCGGCTGTCACGATTTCGCCTTCTCTTCCCCAGCACTTACAGCAGTTACACAGGGCGGGGCCGGGCTGCAGGCAGGGATCTTCCCGACCCTGGGAAGCCGGCAGTGCCCAAGCCGGCCCTCCCCGGCAGCGCGGCCCTCTGCCTCCCCCTCGCGGTGCCGCGCAGCATCGGCCCCCGCCTCGTGCCCTGCTCCCGGGTCCGAGTGCTCCGTGCTCGGCCGAAGCGTGCGCAGCGCTGGTGACGGGTGGGCTCCGCCGTACACGGGCGCTCCTCTCGCTCTGTCCCCTCGCTACCCGAGAGGCCAGCCGTGCCGTGCCCGGGGAAGTGGCGGAGTCGGCGGGGAAGGCATTGCAGGGACCCCTCCCCGCCGCGCCGCCCGCCATTTCCCCTCAGGCGGCCCCCGGGCGCTTTGCTGCAGTACCTCGAGGCGGCCGCTTAGTGGCGCCAGGCGCTCCGCAGGAACACGGCACGGCGCGCTCCTCCTCGCCTGGTGCTGCGGGGGGACGGGCGGCAGCGGGGCGCGTTCTGCGTGGATTGGGTGCGCTGGTGGGAACACGGTCACAGTCCCGAGGGTGCGGTGGTGGAAGCGGATCCTGGTAACTGGCAGGTGTGCTGAGGTGGCTGGAGAACCACGGGCCGGGCAGTGGGGCTGCGCCCTTTGTACATGTGCTGGCATAGCACGTGGGCATGGCTGAGGAACAGCAAAAGGAGACCAGGCTGTTTGGTAAAAAGAAAAATGGTATAGAGGAGTCGAAGAGAATGTTACTAGGAAATAACAGTGCACTAAGTGGAGACAGGTGCTAGGACATTTCCTAGTGGGTCTGGGTATTAGGTTGGACCGTCACCCCTTAAAAGACACATCAGAATCTAAAAACAGAGGAAAAAGCAACCTCCTGCTGGACCCTTTCCTATACACTGTACAGTCGAGGTCAGATTTTCACATAGTTCAAGAAGACATCGTCCACTAGAGCAGAGAAGGAAGCAGTGGCACCCAACGTCTTTCCTCTGCTTGCTGTCTGGACGTGGTCCCTGTGGCAGCAGTAACTGTAGTTTTAGAGACTCTGAAAATGACACGTCTCCTGTAACACCAGCCAGCCATAAGCGTCAGGTAGCAACCAGGTGTGACAGTGGCAGCTACCTATCAGCCTGTTTGTGAACACCAGAAGCATTCCTGTTGCCATTCTCCACTTAGCCCATCTGACCTTTGAAGGAGCCCCACACTGATGCTGTGGCACTGGAACAGCAGGTAGTGGGCTCTTACTGGAGGTCTCCTCAGGACCTCGCCCTCCACAGACCCACGGGTTTTTATGGGCAGGAACTCGGAGGTCTCTTGAGTTGTTTTTGTTTTCAGTTAGTAACAAGCCTCAGAGGAAATCTCACTGCAGCCCTGAAAGCTGCCTTTTTTTCAGGAACAGGAACGGAACAAGGATGTTGACAGCCTGCCAAAGTGGATTATTTTTTTGTAAATGAGGCAGCATTTGCCAGCGTTTGTGTTTAGGATGTAAATTATTCTTGAGAGCTTTCCAGGACTCCTGCAAATTCAGAATGGGAAGAGAAAGGACTCCTGATCAACAGATGATTGAACTGTTGGTCTGGGGAGTCATCTTAACCTCTGGGAGAAGGACTGGAGATACAGGAGCACAGATCTGGTCACAGGTGCTTTGTGCAGAGGAGGGTGGTAGAAAACCTGAGAATGTTCTTTTGGAGAAAGTCACTGAATGGTTCCCTCTTTGGCCTCTGGACCACCTGCTTCGCTGGCCAAGCCTGTTTCCTTCAGAGAGTTCAGGCTGTACCACTGCAAACAGAAAAGCACGTTTAGTATGCCTTGCACACAAGTATCTCTGCGCACCAATTCTTTGGCTTTCCTTTGCTAAAGGCACAGGAAACTCAAAAGGCCCTTGGGGCGAAAGGGAAACTTTCTTTGAGGTGATCCAAGCCCTCTGTCAAACCATCTGAAGCTTTCTAACAGCTTTGTCCCATGTTGTTTTTGAGGCGGGAGCCAGCGGCAGCACAAGGCCCTGTTCCTTTCTGTGGGAAGGAGCATTATCATGTGCACCACAACAGATCCTGCCCGCCTTGCTGAATCATAATGTGGCTGCTAGGCACAGTCATTAATCCTTGCTTTTTACTCAAGGAACGAAGCAAGCCACAGAGGAGGATGAAACACTTGGGAGGAACAGCTCCGAGCAGGATTTCTCTTTCCTTGGGTCCTGCCTAATTAGGGGTAACCGAGGGTAAATGAACAAAGGGTATTTCATTTGAGCAACTAATTCTTAAGAAAGAGGAGCAATTGACCCTCAGTTTTCACGTCTCCCCTTAGATGAGATGCAGCGGCACTGATTTCCAGGCACTGAGATCAGTGGGAACTGTGGATGCTTGCTACTTCAGCAAATCAGGTCACTGTCTCCCTCTTAACCTAAAGGAAACACAGGCACTGGGGCAAGCATTAAATCCACCATTCCTATAGGGAATATTGGTCCTGCATTATTGGTTAAAAACCTGTTCCTTTTTGGAAATAAACGGAGAGGGCAGGGTTCTGTGTTGAACTAAGGAGCTAAAACAAAGCAAGAGACTTGCTGTGGAGACCTGTTGGGTCATTTGTCTGGTTGCCCGTGGTGTGGAGACTATTGGGATCCCTTGGTTCAGGTGAGCTATTAGACTCAGTTACGGTTTCTTGCTCACATTTACAGCCTCATCCCCAGCAAAGCAACAGAAGGTTTACTGGAGAATGTAGCCATGTGCAAGACTCCATTTGAAAAATGTAGTCGGGAAAGCAGAAACTGAGAAATGAGCTCTGCGTGGTGTGTAATCATTTAACTGTGCATTTTGCTAGCACTTTCATTTACGGATCACAGAAGGCTCTGCAGAATTTACTAAACAACTTTCCTTCTTCCACAGAAGAAAATTCTGTTAGCCGTATTTTATAGCTGGGGAAAGGGAGAGGTTACATAAGGCAAAAGAGCTCTTTGGGATACTAACATTCATCATCCAAGATGAGGAATTAGAACAACTATCCCTGGACAGCTGCCTGGGGCAGATGCAGGATAGCCATGAAGATTGCTTCCTCCATATGTTACCTTGTCTGCTTGTTTGTTCAGGTCCTTTTCCTCTGATGGTTTCCTTAGACCGGGCAGAAGTGACTGGAGTACTTTGTCCTGTTCAATTGCTGGTGGGCACTGAGGTAGATTTTATGGTATAAAGCTGAGTGACACTGACAGAGGAGGACAGGAGGAGAGGAATGGACCTCAGAGAAGGGGTGAGGGCTGCATGCTATACATATGCTACAGCGAGGTGAAATCTGGGTGATTTAATGTATCCATCGGCATGCCAGCATCCAACATGTGAGGATGATGTGGTGAATCTTGATGGCAAATAGATACCTCCTGTAGGAACAGATCAACTCTTCTACCTCCAAACATCTCCTTGTGAAGGACTTGAAACTACAGTTTTGGATGCAAAAATTCCTCTCATTTTTTTAAACTCACTTGAACTAACTCAACTGCTCATTATGCCTTTGGCAATGTCCCACCAGTTTCCTCAGCTTCAGTGTTTATGCAGGTTGACAGAAGATCTATCAATAGTTTTGTGAGCTGGAGATGGGCTAAACCTGAATGAGGCAAATGCTGTAAGAATTAGTATCATAGAGCTGCTTTGCAAAGCAGGGAGAAGCAAGAAAGTAAAACTTTTCTTGGGTCAATCTTAATGTAGACTACTTCTGGTAGAATCATGGCTCTTTATAATCTTTGAGTGGCTGTTCTATTATTTTAGTTACTGCCTTGTGCGAAAGTGGTATCTTCCTAAGCCACCCTATCTTTTCATTCCAGTGTAGTTCCCACTTGTATTTTCTTCAAGTGTAACTTGAAGGTTCCTCAGACAGCCTTTTTTCTTCTTTTGCTCCCCAGGGTGCGGACAGGTTTATCGGGCTCCTAGAGGTCAGATTTTGCTGGAGAGTTACCCACTGAATGCACGATGCGAATGGACTATCCATGTTCAAGCCGGATTTAACATTGAATTAAGGTAGGTCATAATGGCTTTCAGCCAGTACTGGTTGCAGGTTGCTAATGAGGCATTCACCCTGGGGCACCACCACTATGCATCTGGCAACTTCAGCTAAGACCTGGCCTAGCTTGTGATGGGCAGCCACTGCATATATCAACAGTGCTTTGCCTTCAGTTCCCACATAGGACAGCTGGATGCCGAGGAGAGTTTCTCAGATATTGGGCACAACATATCTCTCTAGATCTCTTCAACACCTTGACACAAAAACATCCAATACTTTCTCAATCATGCTCCAGGCTGACCTAAAACATTCTCTGTAGAAAAGCTGTAGGAACATTTTGTCTTATGTCAGCAGAGAGTTGCTGTTGGCACCTGCCTCACATTTAGCCTGCATTTTCCCCTCTCTTAATTTTCTTACACTCATTTTACTAGCCCTGTCTTCTACCAGCCTCTGCTATTCATTTTACCATTCATATATCTGGAGATGTGACTGGTTCTTCTGCAAGGTATTGCTGCTCTAGCCTTTATGGTCTTTGTCCTGTTAACTCTCCCCAGATGACTTCAGCTTACAATTCTTGATGAGGTATCTTTCCTAGTGCAAGCAAGCCCCTTTTAGGGTTATTAATAACTGTTTTCATTTGTGCATGGCAGGGAGCTCACACACACAGCAGGGAGCTTGGCAGGAGATCACACTCAAAACCCACTAGCTAATATAATAAAAACAGTAGCTAAAGCCTTCACATCAATATTTCACCAGCTTTGGAGCCCAGGCAAAGAAACTATGCTAGATACACAAACATATTTCTTCCAATATACTTAAAGAGGCTTAATATTTAATAAGAGGAAGATAGATAAATTGAACAGAAATGAAGAACTTGTGGTATTCCAACAGTAATACCCTTTTCTTCAGACTTGCAAATGCAAGCCTATTGTGTAGTTATGAGCAGCTGTAATTATTGCCTGGTTAATGCTGGAGCCTCTTGGCTGGAGAATTATGTAGCACATAATTCTTCAGACACAGAGAGACTTGGGGAAGCAATACTATGAGGAAGAGTTTGGCATCATAACACAACGTAGCTTGGATCTCAGTGAGTATGAGCTGTAGCTACTTTGTTTTCGAAATACGTTGTTGGCTAGGTGTGTGATATATACAGCACAGGTTATGGGAGATGCTAATCCAGTATTTTTACATTTTTATATGAGATTTTATCAGTTGTAAAATTCTTCATCTAAAAAGTTCTTCAGCAACTACAGCTGTCAGCCTGCCTTCACTTCTATGGGGATAGGTATGAGAGTAGAAATTGATCCTGTTCATGGATATTACTGGTGGATGCACCCATCTTTGGGTAAAGAGATGACAGCCAACAGCAACAGGTGCAGTGTACTAGGAAGGAAGAAAAGGCTGCTTTAACAAAGAGCACTAGAACAAGCTGGAGTGCTTGCCATGACATACTGTAGTGGAATGCTGTAAAGTAAGATAACATACTAAGTCTTTGGAAAAATAGGACCTTCTTATTAGACCCTGAGGACCACCCATAAGTGTTAGGAAGGTGAAATTGTTGCGCGTGGTCCATGTATTTTGCTCCTACCCTTACTGTTACCAGAAGATGACGAAATGTGTTTAGTATGAGAGGCACCCTCCAATAAATGCCTGTCTCTTTCTCCTCATGTCTATAATGCCTATAGTTAAACTCAATACTCAGCATCAGCTTGTTGTGGCATAATGTTACAGTCCAGCTGGAGAAGGCTCTAAGAGGTAAGTCCAAGCTACCAACCTTCTGGTGTCAGCAGTTACATTTATCTGAGCTAGATAAGAAGCATAAAGCCCCGTGCCCAGCTTGAGCTAAGCTTGATGCCTGGGTGCCTCGGGATCCCAGCAGATGGGATGGCATTTCCAGGGAAAGACAGGGAGTTGTCCTGAAAGTCCATGCTTAATCCTGCCACCCTGTGTGACAGAAGGCATAGGAGGAAATTTCTAGGCCAAGCAGACATACAGCCCTATATCTGCCTCACATAAACAAACCTTGGAGTGTTCTGAATTAGCTGAAGTTTTCAAGGTGGGCCTCGAACTGATCACTGGTACTTCAGCAGATAGGTACTGGAGAAGAAGGGTACATTTATCTGGAAACTTCCTTTAAGTCATACCCTACATAGGAGAGTAGGCCTCTAGAATCATCTTCCTGGGCCTGCCATCCATGCTGAGCCTTTGTGTTTGCTGCATTTCTGTATAAATGCGCCGATTCCCTCTGTGAGGGCTGACTGCTTACAGCTCTAACAGCCAATGTTGTGCTGGATCAGCATCACTGGTAACAAAATAAAGCCTTTCTCTCTGTGTGCTCCTCACAAGTTCTGTTTGCTGTTGCTCTAAGGGCTTGCAAGGGCAAGGGATTGGGACAGGAGAGAATAGAAGTGTTTTGTCTCCGCTTACACAGGGCAGGAAGAGTGAAACTCTCAGGATCAGATAAGTCTTCTCTTGCCTCAAGTTGTGCCATGCTGTCCTTGGGGGGTTGACTAAGCAGAGCTGTTTTGATAAATGGTGCCCAGATTGCAGTGAGAGTTTGCCTTATCTGTGCGTGTTTTGTTTTGTTGTTTTTTTTTCCCCAGCCTTTCTTTCCCTTGGGTTGTAATGTATAGGCTCCCTCAGCCCAACCCACAACAGGGATGTCATACTGGAATAGCAATAGCCTACAACCTTCAATCATTTTTGTCAAATGTCTCAGCAGAGATGTAGTTTTAAACCTTTGGCTAGAAGATTTTTATCAGAAGGATTGGCGATTGCATTCCCACTGCAGACAATAATGAAATCAATACAGTACTTTTCATTTTGTTTTGCCTCTGATGACCAGTAGTACTAAATTAAAATGCTTGACTTCATAATAGCCAATAGAATTAGAATATAATCACAGTTTTACAGGTAAGGGATGTAAAATTCATTACATAAACTGTAACTGACTTAAACAGCAATATACATTGTGGTCCCTAAAGAGTCCTGTCATGTAGCCCATAACTAAGAAGTTTTGAATGGCTTTGGCAGACTTTTTGACCTGTTAGTTCTGAGTCTTAATCTTGGGATCTCATGTCATCAGTATAGTGTATTTTCTTTATGCTAAGTAAAATTACGCCTTACATGTTTCACATTCTGTTTTTATCATTTTTTAAAGTGCAGGAAACAAATAAAAACAATATTCTACATACAAATCTTTCATTCTTTGTCTTCACCTTGTGTGATGTCTCTTGATATTATTTGTTCAGGAATGCACTGCTACATAGAGTTTACCTCTGCATCTGTACATAGTACCGCACAGGGAACCCTCTGCATTCATGTTGTCATCCTAGTTCTTTTTCTCATTACATGGCGGGCATCCCAGAAACATTCCTGGTATACTTACACACATACTTAATCAGAAATGTAACAGCTCAGAGAACCAGTAAATATCTTTAGGACTGAGTCAGAATAAACTGTAGCCTGATAAGTGTGACAATGATGAATGGTGCAATACTGTAATGTGATAGGAAATATAGTGATAATAGAAGGGTGGCAAAGTCTTCAGCTGCAGCAAATGAGAACAAGCCCAAACGCAGCAGCAGCAGCTGTACATACAAAAACAAAGGGGAAAAAAAACCCGCTTACTTTTAGAAGATCTCAGGAAGGCAGAAATCTCCAGCAAAATACCTTTATCTCCACTGCCAGCCCTTAAATGAGGTCTGGGAAGGGGTGGATCCTGGCTCCACCCCATCCAGTCACTCAGGTGCATTGCATACACCTGAGCTCCCTAGGTTGGCCTGCCTTCCCACCAGGTGTTCAATCACTGCTTCAGGCCATGACTTAGCATTTCTGCTACAAATGGGTTAATTTGTATTGCTTTGTAACTTCCATAAGGTTTCTAGGATTTGACCTGCCAGTGAAAGAATGTTTTGAAGATGTAGTTTACAACCTGATGCCTGTGAGGATATCTCTGGCAAACCTGACAGAATTAGAATTCAGCCTTCCAATGCACACATTTTATGCAAAGCTAAGTTGAATAAGTCTCTTATGCATATTAAAAGCAGGTTTCATTTTTTTTTTCTTATTTTACGTTCCACCAGATTATTTAAAAAATGAGGGGCTCTGCTCCATTGATGTGGCGTCCTACAACTGCTCATCCATTTCTCTTTGTGTAGTGTACTCCTGAAGCTTCAAAACCAACTGCATGGTCTGAACAAAGGTGACTGAGTGAAAAGGCCTCTTAGGTCAGTTCATGAGTTGACAAAAAAAGGTAATTACACATAACACAGGAGCTTCCTTATGGCCTGAGTCTGCAAAAGAGAAGAGCAGGAAATAGGCTCCACTACTCTTTTGCCTCTTCAGACTGTGAGATCTCTGTCAGTAGATCCAAAATTTGGCTGATCTCTTTGGTGTGAAAATGCAGTCTTTCCAAAACACTAGACCCACACTGGAAAAGGCAGCGTAGGAGGTTTGACCTAATCCTAAATGCTATGGTATATGGAGTTAGGAGTTCTCAAGGAGATTGATACTATTAGGAGTTTCGTTTATAAAATGATCTTCAGTTAGTAACGTGGCCTTTTCCCAGGCCCAAACCTTCTCATTCTTTTCCTCTGTACCAGGCCTAGGCCAGGCACCCCTAGCCTTTGCTTATTCTTCAGAATCCCTTGCTGTTTCTCATTCTGCTTCTCATTCATATTCTGGTGGCATGCTTTGGCTCTGTGCCCTGCTGAACTCAAACAGCAGCATATAACGTTGCGGTTAATGAACGGGGGCCTTGTGCAGTGGCTGGATCAAAGCTAGGAAAGACAGACGTTGTGGGAGAAAGCTTTAAATATTTCTCTTCTGCTGTCCCTTATTTCTATCTTTAAAAGAAGGGCAAGTGCAAGACATCAGGGGTTTAATACCATTTTGCTTTCTAATGTTCTGTGCTGTTTCAGATTCCCTTTCTTTGTCTCTTCCTCCTGTCAAGTCTCTGAGTTTTCACTGTACCCAGAATTGCCGGCTTTCAATGTAAACAGCTTTTGATTTGGTCTTTGATACCATTACTTTCAGTACTTAGGACTCTACTTAGGGGAAACAGAACAATTTTTAGCAAGCAGCCAGGAAAAAGAAATATACCCCCTACTGCATCTGACTGTGGCTGGAATTTTTAACATCGTGATCTGGTTAGGGTCCTGATGTGTGTGAACAGACTATATGACTTCAATTTAGATTTCACTGTTCAGCCACTTAAATACCTTCATGGAGCACTTCTGTGAAGTTGATTCCAAGGACCATGATGCAAAACCTGAGATGAAGTGAGAGGGCCTTCGTGTTATTCACGTGTTATTCACCTGCTGATTCATAGAGGTGGGGGCAGTAGCATAACCAAACTTCCAAATATACCAGTCAGGGTGCACAGGGGAGAGTAGGAGGGCTGAATGTGTGTGTTTCCTTATTCCCCAAGGTTTTCCATGCTGAGCCTGGAGTTTGATTACATGTGCCAGTATGATTATGTGGAGGTACGTGATGGGGACAATTTGGACAGCCGAGTAATTAAGAAATTCTGTGGAAATGAAAGGCCAGCTCCGATTCGAAGCACCGGGTCTTCACTCCACGTCCTTTTCCAGTCTGATGGATCCAAGAACTTTGATGGATTTCACGCTGTCTTTGAAGAAATTACAGGTAAAATAATCCAAAAAGTGGAACATGCCACTCATTCTCATTAATTCAGTTTCACTAATCTCTCTCCCTGTTTTGCTTCATTAAAAACTTTCACGCTGTGTTGCCTACACAAAGTCAGCACACGGAAGGTTCAAAAGCCATCACATAGCATGTGAAAGTGAGGCTCTCCTAATAAAGTGTACATTCCCTCTACCTGTGTGAAGAGCAAGCACATTGGTGAGCACAGAAAGGCTGCTGTTTTGTGGGAATTTTCTATGAGAATCTGAGAATGAAGAGTACAGAAGATAGAGAAAGGGGCATGTATATCTTTGCAATTGTGGAACTGCTTGATGCTGTGTGCAGGAGCAGAGTGACTGTCTCAGTTAGGAGAAACCTGATGCAAAGCCTTATAATTACTTCAGTGAAAATGCCCTGACATGCCTCTGGTGTTGGCTCATGTATCATACTATTAGAGCTTTACAAATAAAGCGTGTACAAAGAACAGATTCTTTTCTTCAAGAAAGAGAAAATAGATGCCTTTCCCATTCTGTGATGAACTTAGTGTTATGAGTGACAGAAGCGGGGCTCTAGAATTCCAGTGCTTTTGTTAGTACTCAGTGCTTGAGTGCCCCACATTGCTCTCTATTTTCTTTGTTTGTTTGTTTTTTCAGGCTGCTAAATAACTTAGAAAGTGTAGCTTTCTCCTCATTTTGCCACTGCATTTTAACCCATATACATGCTCACTCTGGATTTCCCTTGTTTAGCTATGAAGGGACTTTTGGTCAAATATATCCCCAGTACTTCTGGCACAGAAGACTAATCAGGGAGCGCTGCTTTGCCATAGAAAAAGCCTGCAGGATTTATGACTCAGCATAACTTGCCTTCTGCACACCCCGATGACCCACATTTCATGATGTTGTCCAGAGTATATCTGGCTCAGGAAGTTTATTTAGTTTGTGTAATCCTTTTATAAATATACAAGCCTACTGTGGATCAGCTGTTGCCAATGATAAGGGTTGTAACTAGCAATCCAAAATGTGCATACTGCTGCATGCAGTGCCTATGGCATTCCTGAGCCTGCCCTGTTCTTCAGCTGTTACCTTTAGTATACCTATTAGTAATGAAGCTGCAGCAGTTGGCTATTGATAGTTTGCCTGGGCTTGCAGCAGGAGAGGTGATATAGAACAAATGACTGTGGTGTGGGCTATGTTGCATAAGGGCTGCCTACACTCAGGAAACTAACATTTTCCATATGGCACAAGCTGAATTGATTCTGTTTTCTCTACCCAGCAGGGAACACTTGGTATTCGAATACTGTTGAGCACTTTATTTCCGCCCCATTTTTAGCGGTAATTATTCTGAGGCTGGGTGGTTGCAAGTGTGGTAATCCACACAGAGCATGTTGCAAAGGGTTTCTTAGAGTTTGTGAGGAGGTCTCATTGTACGCTTTATTATGAGGCTGTTCTGGCCTAATGTGTAACTGCAGTGAAAGGCTTTTAAAATACTCTCAGCATCTCTTTGTGTGAAGCATTAACCTGGCCAGCAGGACAGTTTTGGGGAAGAATACGGTGTGCATGGGGCAGTGTAGAATTGAGAGCAAGGGCAGCACAAGATCGAAAGCTCTGGCAACGCATTACAAAGTGAAGCGTTTCCCCTGAGATTCACCTCTGTGCACAGCCTTGTGGAAAGCTGAGGTCTCAGGAGGAGGCTGCACAGGGTTTGCTAGAGCAATAGCCCGTGGTGCAGTTGAGAGCTGCAGCAACACTTTCAGGATGTGGAGGTGACCAGGTGTTGCCAGCACCTTAGTGGTGTAATGGAGAGGAGTGGAAAGGTGGCTTGTGCTTCCCTTTCTGTTTCCCTTCCGCTGAGCTTTGTGCTGACGTACAAGTCATAGCCTGCTGAAGCAGTGACACTGGCTGCACAGAGGTCACTGGTTCAACAGCCATAAAGATTTTTTTTTAATACAAAATAAGCTCAAAGCCTCTATTCCCCTTTAGAAAGGTTGCTCAATGTGTAGTTATTAAAGGAACAGACCGCACAGCCTGCTGTGCTGCCTGATCTGGAAGCAGGTGTTAGGTCCCTGAGCTCTGTCACTCATCCCATGCCAACTGTCAAATGGAAGCCAGTAATTGGTATGAGTGACATGAAGACACTCAGCAGACTTCATATGAGAAGGGTGGAGGGCCAGATGGGGAGGCATCATGATCTCCTAGGGATTAGACATATGTTGGATCTGTTTAGATGAAAGCCTGTTGTTGAATTTGCATAGCACTCTACTTTCTGTACCCATAATGTAGTGATCTTTGACACAACGTAGGAGCCTTAATGTTTTGTAGTACTGTCCCATGGTGTTTGAAGCTAGGCAATCAAGACTCCTTTAAAAGAAAAAATCTCTATTTCTCTTGGGTATCATGCATTTTCTAGGGTGGTATCTGATGCTTATCTTCATTTATAGTTATTTAAAAAAGCTGGGGTGAGGGCAAAGCTGAAAGCCCTCTGGCTTCAAACTAGTGACTACAGCTATCAGTTTATATAAGCTCTCCTCCTTCTCCTTCCCCTTCTCAGAGATTTTTTTGGTTAGTTGGACACAGTACAATTGCCACATACACATATTCCTCTTCAGGAACAAATTACTGTCCTTAGTTAGACCTTAGTCCTCAGAGAGATCTGGGAGATATTCACTGGCCACATAGACACATGTTGCAGTTACATCAGTATATGAAACCTCTGGAGAAATCCAAATGTGGCATCTGTATATCTCTTGTCACTTGCCATCTGGATGTAACTCAAAGATCATGCTTCAACTGCAGTATTTTCAAGGAAAACTGCCAATTCTGATATCTGTCATTCCAGACTGCAGCAGAGAAAATGCTTCAAATGTAATAGAACAGAACTACTATGGATCCTGGAACTCATCCTTTAAATCTGAGAGGAATGGCAGGAGAAATATAGGTAGATGTTATCCTTCTTTAAATTAGGCTAAGCCGAAACACTGTTGGAACTTGATGTAAATTATTTTTCTTCCATAAACGTTTCTCACGTTTGGACAGTAGTCAGAGAAAAATGTTAAGAATAAACAATGAATGCTGGGGAAAGAACTTCCCGTCCATAGCAGATCTCCTCTTCAGTGAGTGTAAAAAGGCTTTTAACAAGCATTAGGCCATTTACTGTATCTTTCTCACTTTTTACCAGAACATGCAATTTACTCCCAGCCATAACCGTAATGAAGAAAGATAGAACCCAATCCTATTGAGACATCATGAACGTTCATGTTTCTCTCTTTGTAGCGTGTTCTTCATCTCCGTGTCTTCATGATGGAACATGCATTCTTGACAAAAGTGGTACTTACAAATGTGCCTGTCTCGCTGGCTATACTGGGAGTCGCTGTGAAAACTGTGAGTACAGACACCGTGTGTATGATCATCCTCCAGGGTTGTCATTAATGCAGGCCTTTGAATGTTAGGAAGTGTCACAGGTATGTAGGCTGAGTCAAACATTGTTCCAGAGAATGCACTTGTAGCATTTCTAAAGATATGCTGTGTGCAGTTTGTGAAGATTTCCACTGAATATTGTTGGAGCTTTTTATCTACGTGCAAAAGGGTAAAACAGAATTGAAGATGGTGAACAGCACACATCACAAATCTTGTGATGGACCAGCCTTTTCCAGAGACAGTAACCTGTCTGCTACTTCCCATTGTATGGAACGGCTGTTCTCTTCTAACAGCACATATCTCAGCTGAGCCCTGCATTTGGGGCTTTAGCCAGAGTCAGTTCTAGGACATCTGTCTTCCTTAATATCCATCTTAAAGGTAGTGCACTGGCACCTTGAAAGAAAGAGCCTTGGGGTCAGAATGAACAAAAAAGTAGTTGATTCTGTCTGTGTTGGTGGTGCTCAGTATACGTACAGTCGTACATGTATGTACATGATTTTGTGCCGCTAACTGAATGCTGTTGAAATCTGAGCAAATCCACTGTCTGTTTAGTGTTTTTTCTTCATGCTTGAGCAAATGACTTCATCTAACAGGTCTTCAAAGAGCAAGAAAGTGTAAGAACTGTGTGATATATGCTATGATAAAGGCTTTATCATATATACTGACTGAAAGGAGCAGTGTCCAAAATTTAAAGCCACTGAGCTAGAGCTCCAGCTGACTTTGGAGGATTCCTGTGATAACAATGAAGTATAACTGGGATTATATTTGTCCCAAGACAGAAAGTATGACTTACTGTGCCACTTCTGTGGCAGTGTTCTGGCTGTAAGGCACACAGTGCCTTCTAATTCAGAATGACCAATACGCACCAAACTTTATTTTCTGCACTTGTGCCCACCTCAGAAATAGATTCCTGTCCTGAAATTGCTGTTACTTCATCAGGGAAGTTAAATCACAGTGACATGGTACTTCCATACATTATTAAATGGATTATTTTGAGACACGAGACCTTTAGATTTATGTAGTTTCAGAACTAGTTTGTAAGACTTAGCTTTTTCACCCAGCAGACAGAACAGGAGTAGTTCTACATACTATATAAACCCAAAAAAGTTTTGGTTCAGAACATCATGCCACATTCTACCAGATCGCACAGATTTCTGACGTGTTTTTGGTAAAAAGTGGGCTGCTGAAAATTGAGAGTTCGTGACTTAAGGGCTAATGTGGCAGGCTCTTCTGTTAGCAACCCTTTTCCTGCCAGTAGCAGGTCATTTAGGGACTGGAAACTTGAAGCTCTTTGCAGTTATTCACTGAGATTATATTCCTGTTTGCAGGAAAGCAATGAAAAAGAAAGAAAGACAGATTCCCATTTGATTCAGAACCAACCTAAATTTCAAATTAATTAAATTTCCAACAAACCTCAACCCTAGTTTTGGCAGGCGTTACACTACAATCAAGGAATGTAAGAAAACTCACATTCTTGTACTTCTACAACAACAGTAATTCCAGTGTAGAAATTTCAGCCACGTAACACAAGCAGCAAACAACAAAGGAAGTAAAGGATAAACAATAGGATGAGGCTTCCATCTTAGTGTAAACAGCGGAGGCTGTATGTAGTAATGGACTAGAGGGAGGAGAAACTTAAAAATATATATAGTAAGATCTTTATCTTGAGAGGAATCCTTTAGTTTGATTTTTGAAAGAATAGAGCAGCTGGATAAAATATTGTTACTTTCTAATGTTTGTGACTATACGCTGGACTCTTGCTTAAGCTAGGAAGTACTTAATTCAACACCTACATTTCTGTCTTCCATAACATACATAAAGGTTGACTTTTTTTCTTATATACGAATCAAAAACCCTCACACTGGGAAAACATCTTTGCAAATCTTTGTTCTTTCTGGCTTCAAAGAAGTACTTTTAATATTTCCTTCAGTTTTGCCAAAACATATCGTAAGTATTTTCCAGTGTATAGGGAAAAAAGAAGCAGAAAACTGAAGTTTGGTTTGTTTTCTAAGAGCAAAAAGAATAACTGGAAAATACATCTGTGGCTAAAATTATTTTAAAATTATTCACGTAGTTTCCTGAACAGCATTGCAGTTTAAATATTAAAGGGAGATCACTTCATGCTCAGGATCTTCTGTCTGTTAGGTTTGCAGCCACAGTTCTATCCTGTGACTTGTGAGGTCAAACCAAGGCAAGAATGTTATTTCTGTAGAAAACAGTCATAAAATGGCCACTTTCGGAATGCTGAATATGACTTTGCACACTGTGAGCCTGATTCTTTCAAGCTGGTTTTCTTGGAGTAAGTCAGGTACAATCCCATTAGAAAAATGGATAAAAGAGAGAAGAAAATTAGAGACCCTTGATGTTAAGTGGATGTAGAAGATTTGAGGTGGAGCAACAGGAGGTAGCCAGAGAGATAGGAGAGTTTTAGTCAGAGAAATCCAAGGGGTTCTCTTTGGAGGAGGGGAAAGTGAGGGATTATCTCACTAAGGAAAGAGTTGAGGCCAGGTAAAACAAATTAAGCAATATATATTCCATGACAGAAACAGAGAACTTCTAAGTCCCTTATTGTCCCAATGCAAGTCTATTTTTTTATCCATTTCAATTCATAGTTTAAAAGTGTGGGAATCACAGTGGGACTTATGGAAATCATTCTGACAAACCTCAAGGAACCCATTTTTTCATCTTTTAAAGTAAATTCCATCTCTTTAACAGGATCATCGGCATTGGTCAAGCTGCTTTCCTGGCGTAATATGCAGCCCTAATTGTTCTGTCAGTTGCAATTTGCAATATTAATAAAATGATTAAAGGCACAGATTGCTGATCACTACTGCTCTCTTCTCCCTTTTACTGTGGCAGACAGTAGAAGACTTTGTTTCCAGTCTGAGGGAATACAGTGATCTAAAGGCTTCAACAGTGTGAACTGGAGTGCAGGCACATTTCTTTCCAGCAGCCATTAATATTTCAATCAGTCATGCTTAAGGGCAAGAAATGCTTAATTTAAATATGTCTGATTGCATTCCAAAGATTTTTATTTAAAAGAAGGATCTATAAGAAATTGCAAAATAGATGCTAACCATTAGAGTGAGATCTTTCCTTTCTTCTTCTCTTCTAAAACACAGTAGTAAGAAAAAGCCTAGTGACAAGCAACAAATGGCTTCTTACGCATAGGAATGCTTTGTTAGGATGATACAATAAGTAGAGAAACTTAACTTCTATGTGAAATTCTTGGACTTCTTCCCGATCTTAAGCTGCATTTGCAGTATACCTGCACACCTGTGCCCTGTGTGCCATGTGACCCCTGAGCCATGCCGACACAACTGAGATCAAAGCCAGACTTTTCTGTCTAACCTCTGTGGATTTTAATGCAAATAATTCTGCAGCCAGAGATGTGGCAAGTGCCAAAAATTCTCTCAGCCTGCAAAACTGTGAAACAGAGCAGCAGCTTCCTCAAAAGACATATTAGGGAAAAACAAACAAGCAAGTGGTCTGATCACGGTGCTCTACTCAAGCGTTTTCTAAATCATCTGCTGAGGTATCAGACTATCAGTGACACTGTATAGTGTGACAACTGCTTGGTCATCTCAAACTTAGAAAGGCTTTTTCTAAAGTGTCAGCGTTGAGTTTGCCTGCTGAGGATGCAGCTGTAGGGAGATGGTAGCCTGGTACCCCATGGCAAATGCTTTCCCACTCTGCTTGTTCTTCTCCTAGGACAGGGCATTCTGGCTCAGGAGTCCTCCTAGGGCCCGCTGTCCCCAAAGCAAGAGACCTTGACCTCATCCTGCCCTGAAATTTCCTGTTACCTTTATTTCAAACAAAGCCAGGCGAACTAGAGTTCCTACGCAAATTAGGGATCTCACGTTGAATAGGGAATTCAGGCCTCAGAACCGATTTCCATTTTCATTCTGTTTCTTGCTCCTGTTTGCCAAGAAGAAAGGCTTTGTTCTGCATCCTAATGACAGGTCTAATCCAGCTGGCTAAGCTTTATGAACCAACTCCATGCTGTAGCCTTTGATGTTTCTAGGGCTGGCCTTACCATGTTCCAATCAGCCTCTGAATGTAGCTTTCAGACCCTTCCCTACTGCTGAAACAATCCCCTTCCGTCCCTCTCTGCCCTATAAAACTATGACTTGAGATGGTTCTTAGGGATGCCCTTGCCCTTAGCTGACCGACTGATGTTTTAAACAGGGAGACAGTATTAACACAGCCCCATTCCCTGCAGTCTTCTTCTGCTGTGGGAGAAATGAGCCCAGCTGTCAGGACTTGGCATAGCCTAGATAGAATTTTAATCCTAGTAGATTCTAGGATGAGGTACATGGGGAAAGTTTCTAGTATTCTCACCTAACCATGGACATGGAATGTAGAGCTTTCTAAGGGTGTGCTTTTTGTTTCAGTGGAAAGTAGCTATTACAGCTTTTTTTTTAAAGGGACAGAATACTTCCCCACTGTTGTCAAATTGGCTTTTTTTTTGGTGGCTATGCCAAGAAAGCAAGAGCAATGCCACTGTTTCTCCATCACTTTGCTCCTGTGCTCCCTGCAGGCATACCTGCTTAGAATGGGAAATAAGAAACCATCTCCTGCTGCCAAAACACATATGTACATAGGGTTGCTGAGGAGTAAAGGCTACCGGACTTTTTCACAGTCATTATACAAGTGTTCTGCTTCCTTTAGACCTGTACACCAGAAAAAACCTTTAACTGGAAAGCATCGGTTCCCAGGTTTTGCAGACTTATTAACAGGCTAAAGCTTAAATCAGTACAACCCTTTTGCCTGTCACATTGCAAAGCTGTAGCGCGGACACAGGCAAGATACTCTCATTGTTTGCTTGTCTTCCAGAACCCTTCTGGGGTTTCACCTGGGAAGCAAGGTAGAATCACTACTTGATGGTACAGTTGCATTAAGCACAGTTACTCAGTAGAACTGCTCTTTATGAGTGACGCTGTTCAGAAGGGGCAGTTTGTTCAGGCAGGGTAAGATACTCCTGCAGAGAAGACATGGCTAGTGCAGTCATACACAAAGTTGGCCCATCTTTCAGTTCAGTATATTTCCTGCAGCTTTCTCCCTTGGTTAGAAGGATGTCAGAACTGTTTACATACCAACTGTCAAACCAACAAACATTATGCCTGGTGTTTACCAGGTACCTAGCATCCATTTTGGGTTACCTTACTTCAGTGAGCTGCCAGCTAAAGCTCTTCAGGTCCCATTAAACAAACAGCCAAGATGCCCCGTCAGGAGGGCAGGAACACCCAAAAGAAGAATGCAGTTGTTGGCTGAGGTTAGAAATTACTACAAATGTCCAAAACAATCAAGTGCTGCCTGTGAATCAGACTGCAAAACGCTTGTCCCAAGGACTGTTCTTTCCTTCAGCTCTGTCAATGCAACTATTGGATTGAGCAAGTCATGCAGTCTGTGAGAAAGTTGCTAATACCACTTAGCAGTGCTTGATTTCATAATATTTTACAGTGTTTTGAAATACCAGTGAGTAACTACAGCTGATAACAAGGCTTAAAGAGACAAGATAATGACTTTATCGATAATTCTTCCAGTTCCTTTGTTATTTTCTTAATGTCTATTAAATAGCCAATTTTTTAATCTTTTCAAAAAGGATAATTAGTAAAGAACTTTCTGGCAAAGAACATGATATCCTGCCAAGGGCATAGCTCCAGGCATTGCTGTCTTCTCAATCTGAAGTTGTCTTTTCTGACATGAAATCCATCCAAGGATAATTCATGGGAAATCTCCACTTTCCCCACCCCCAAACAGTCCTGAGTATCTTCCTCTGTCTATTAACATGCCTCAGAGCAAAGCTATTATTAGGACTCTCGCTGGTATGACTTGCTTTGTGAAAAGATCAGTCAACGTTATGAGAGGATGGTTTGATCCAAGCTTCTTACCATGCTGGACAAGATAAATGCTTTTCCTCGTTGCTTCATCAGTGAATCACTAAGGAGACAAAGTCATCTTCCCAGGTCTGCTCTAACATGTGCCACAAATGAGCTCTTCAGCACAAAATAATTGTACAGCAAGCCAAAAATAAAGCACTGTGCCACTCATGGCACTTTGGGGTCTCCCTTACCCTTTGCAAAAGTTGCAGACTACAGAGGCTGGTATACAGCTGTAAGTTGCTGATGGAGATATTTTCTGGCTCCTAGCTGAGGAGGAAGGCATGTGTCTTTTGATTTCCTTGGAGCTTGAAGAAATTAGACCCAGAGTGGATGATGGATTTGAGGTCTCTGCCCCAAACTGCTCCTTGTTCTCTATCTGATCCACAGCTTATAGCTTCTTAGGCACAAATGCCTAAGATTGCATGTTCTTGCACAGCATTGAGGTAACCTTAAAACCACCTTGAAACCTTGCTGGAATAACCAGCATTCAGAAACACTGAGAGTTTCACTCTTTCTCGCACCCCCAAAGTTCACTGAAAAGCTTTGTTCCTCCTTGAGGATTTTACACTCAAACATCTCTGAGCCAGGCACCTTACATGCTTCCCTTTGTTGTACTCACGGGCGTGATTCCACTGCCTTGCAGGCTGTTTGCAGCTGATACAAAACACTACCAAAGCGGGATGGCCCCAGGTGGTAGGAACGATGACACAAATGGTATCCTACTTGCTCTTTCTTATGGCTCCCATACTCCTCTTTGTATGCTTCAAGAGCTCAGCAACTGCTTTTCACAGCCAATCAAATTCCCCTTCCACTTCTTTAGTACTCTCCTGCTTTTTAATTCCTTTCATTTTCCTTTTCCCTACACCCTCATCTCAACACTTCATAATTTTGATCTCTTCATCTTAAACAGGCAATGCCAGATCTTATTTTCTGTCTGAAATCCAGCTTAGATCCCTGCAAAAGGCTGAATGAACTATGCTGTCAGCTACAACAGAGAGAATCTACATTATGAAATGGTGTTTTCCTGTTAGAGCTAATGCATGTTCACCTAGTTTCAAAGCAATATGAATTTCTTTAGAATGTCTTTCTCATCCAGCATTGCCTAGGCTTGTCCCTGCTTAGCTGGAAAGCTGACGTCTCCAAAATGAAACACCTCAAGATGATTTACTCTCCTTCGTAATTTAGTATAATAATGAGCGTATCAGCTTCTCTGCGGCTCTACATTCATCCCTCTGAGCAGATGGTGTTCTCTCCTGCAGTATGATATCATGATGTTTTCCAAAAGACACGTTGGGGAACTAATTCCACATATTAGATCTTGCTGATAATAGAGAAAGTGTATCCTGAAGATCATTAGGACTTGCTCAGTCCAGTATCCCATGCACAAACAGGTCCAGTTGTATAATTAAACAGGCCATCTGAATACCGGAAAGGTTGTATCCAGAGACACAACTTTCTAAGGGCTGAGAACAATGCTGATAAAGATCAAGTGGCTAATTGTAAGAAACAACCTCCAAATTGCCTCCGGATGAATAAATCACAGTGGGTGATCCAAGCATATTTTCACATGGATACTGTCTCATTCGCGGAAGCAGGGAGCTGGAAAACATCAGGGGTGAGTTCCAATTGGCTGGAAGGGAATGAAAAGATTTGAATTTCAGTAGGGATTATGTCATAGTTTTGTGCAATTATTCCTAGCTGGTGGAACTGCTGCAAAAGTGAGGAGGCCCAGAAAGCAGGACTGGAAATCTACAATCTCTAGTACATGGGGTTGGCTGATGAGCTGCTCTTGTTATGATTTATTTTGACGTTTCCAGGATTAATGTGAAGACTGGCAAAGATCAACAATGAGAGGAGCTTTCGAGCTTCCAGGACCAAAAGCCACCGTGGTAAATTGTCATCTCACTATTTCTGCATGAGATGGGCATGGAACTGATGGAGTGTGTCATTACAAGAGCCACAGTGGAGGGCAGATAGTTTTCTCTTTTTTGAAATACAAGAGGAAGGACAGACAGAGATAATCCAAAATTCTTGCTGGCTAGCAAGCTGAATGACAGCTAATGCAACCTTACTCATCCAGTGCTTGTATTTGTTACCGAACGCTGGTTCCTCAAATACACTTAAACACTTGTTAGCTCTTACAGTTACTGAAATCACCGTGACATGGGCATCTTTGTGGAGCTGGCTGTTTTTACCTGAGCCTGGCTTGCTAAAGAGGCTATGATGGGGTAGAGGCTGGTGGTAGGAGGCTTCTGCATGAAGTCTCACCTACTAAGTGCTAAGCCTAGTGACAAGCACAGCAGGGGTAGAGTGGCACTGCCTGGGTGTGTGGTTTTAGCTGTTCAGGACTGTGCTTAAAGACTTATTCAAAAACACACTGCAACACCTGTGAACAAGTTCCTATCACAGTGCCCTTGCCCATTCCTGTAGAAGATCTGCTACAGTGTTTGCATGTATTTTTTTCTCAGCTTTGAGAATCTTGCTTGTAAAAAAAAAACAAAAAAAAAAAAACAACCTGATGTTTCCAACTCAAGCCTTATGAATCTTCGCTTTCCTTCATCACCTCCTTCTAATTTCTGCTTGTAGACTTGCAAGCCTTCTCTTCTTCCACTTAAAACCCAGAGCCTGCCAGCTCTAAAAACTAAGTGCTGAGGTACAACAAAGACAGGCAAGCAAAGCAGATATCACCAGCCTGCTCAGGCTGGACCTGTGCACACACACCACCCCCTGTGAAGCATTTCCTTCAGAGTCCTGGCCAAGACCACCTGCCCTCCAAAGCAATTCAGCTCCCTGCAGACTGCTCCTGCTGTGGGGAAGAATGACTGTCACAAAGCAAAGTTGATGGCCTTGAGCCTTGTCTGCTGTCATCCACATCCTGCTCTTGCCAGAGTCTAGAGAAGAACAGCTGGGCTGCTTGTCAATGTACAGCTTCCTAGTCAGCAATGATCTCCAGTGAAGGAGAGGTGGGAGCTTTTAGGAGGCGGTGTCAAGAAAGGGAATGTCCTTATGGGAGATTCCTGAAGTGTCAGTTACCATTTACTCAGAAGAGCTGGAGCTGAGAGTAGATCTTGAAAGCATAAGAAGATGCCAGGCTCTCTCCCTGTGTGTGGATATCCATGTAGGAACAAAGCTGAAATGATTACAGCTCCAGAAATTTATCAGCAGGGTCATAGAGAGAAGGGCGTTTCCAACAAACAACTGACACTGCTTGCTCTGTGAAATGCTAGTCAGAGCAGGTTTCCTCATATGTCAGTCACTTGGTGTGAGACCTGCATGGAATTATCCACTAGCAACAGCACCTTTCTGCCTCAAAGACTATGGCAGCTGTACCCAGCAGGATGCTGATGCAGGACCTCAGGTACCCAACGTGGCCATTGGCATGCTTATGGTGCCCAGGATCCCAGCCTGAAGAGAGCTTTGAAGTCAGAAAGGAGCCAGAGCAGGAGGCTGAGGCTCCTAAAGCATGAATGTGGAGGCAGGTTCCCTCCTTGCAGTGTGACCTGACACACTGATGTGGCTATTTCATCAAACCCACTCCACTGCCAAAGTCATTTACTTGACTGAAAGTCCTTCTCACTGCTTATAAGGAGAAATAAAAAAGGAATTCTCCTGAGCAGTCTGAGCCACAGCTTCCAGAACTTCCTCATCTCATTCCCTCCCTATGAGGACACAGCTGTTCCAGAAACATTCTGACAGCCAAAGTTAGGCTAAAGTTAGTATCTGTGGGCTTACGTGTTAGGCATTAGCCATCTCTGGGCTGCTATGCCAAGTTGCAGAGGGATGATGTCTGAGAAGAGTCATCTGAGTCCTCCCCCACATCAGATCTTCTCTGGCAGCAAATCCTGCGAGAACCTAGGGCATCCTCACCTGCAGGTGTGTGCTGGGGTCAGAAAGGATAAGCGTAGGGATAAGTGGTGTCAGATTTATGGTGAACTCAGAGCTCAAGGGCCTAGACTAGAAAATAAGCCCTGAGTGAAAATGACAAATTTTTTAAGCCTGAATTCTGTAAAGCTCTTCATTCACAGGGCATTGCATAGCAAAAGTTTTAAAACAGGCTAATCACAGAAATCTGAAAGGCAACAGTTCTGTTGATTCAGCAGGTTGCAGAACAGAAAGGAAATTCCTTAAAAGACTGAGGGCAATGCTCTGATTTGCAAAGGGCATCCCGCTACCCTACAGTAACTGCTAGGCTGCTTGCAGGTTATGGGGGAATCACCTCAGTGCTTTGCATTCAGCACAGAATTATCTGCTCCCACATTGGCTCCATCACCTCACTGCAAAACAGCACTGCTGAGAGCAGTGTGTAGGATTATGTAATGGTATAGTCATTTAATGTTGATTTCTGCACAAAGCTGGGCCAGTTTACTGGTAAATTTAGTAGCAGTATCAGGAGATAACAGCTCTTCCACTCACTCACTGATTTGCCTTCTGCTAAATCACGTAATATTCCTGTGCTACAGCTTCCTCAGTGAAATGCAGACACTTAAAATCAGAAATACAAAGATTATAAACTTCATGAACAGCTATGTAACAATACTCCGGTAGGTAGACTTGCCCTCCCAACAGAAGTTAAACCAAGAAGAAGATTTCGCTCAAATCAGAGGCTTTCGGGCCATAAAAAAAAAACAAAAAAAAAAATCAAACCCAATGGGAGTCACCACTATTGACTTCAGCAGGGTTGCCCACAGGCAGAAACTGCAAAACTCCATGACCTGAATGAATATTAGAATGATTCTGTATTTGTAAATTTACTTCTCAAAGTAATTTGTGTTTTCTGCTGGAAATTTTTCTTTAAAGAAAGTATTCACTTAATCAGAGGGGGAAAAAAAAAATAATCACTCCTAATTTCACATCCTCTGTGTGTTCTACTCCCTCCAGGAACAACATCCTGGGGCTGTGATTTCTAGGGCTTCCATGTTCTCTGGCTCCAGTGCACCTTGCCAGCCAGACTGCTGCGGAGCCAGAAATCCCTAAAGCTCAGTGTCCAGAATCCTAACGCTAAGATTTCCTGTATATCTGTTCTCTGACTACAGGGCAGCTGTGGCCTTTATCAGTGTGCTGGGTCAGGGTACCATTCCCAGGAGAAAACAATGACAGGCTTTCTCCTGACAAGATACTAAATGCTGTTCAGGCTTTCTCTGGCAGATATTAGACTGGTTTTATCTATGATTATGGCACTGTGTGTCCCAGAGCAGGTCCGTGGCTGCCTTACAGCAGAAGACACGGCAGGGAACCAAGATGCTCTACTCTCCAGTTCATCACCAAGTGCAGGAGTGTAGCCAGAGTTTGGCCTCTACTGAGCCTGCCAGCACACCTTAGATGAAAGCAGTACAACAAGTGAAAAGAATTTTTTTCCCCCAAACCACTAGAAAATAAAATGCTCTGTATACATTAGTGCACATCAGCCTGAAATCCAAACTCTAACTTTGTTATATATTCCCAAGTCAATATATTTAGCAGCAGCATTTAAAAAAAAAAAAACAACTTCTGACAAACCTATTACATTACTGCTCTTCCACCCAGTCTTCCAGAGAGAAGAAAAAAGGAAATTAAAACCTTGCATTAGTAACAGCGATGAGAAATGAGATTTATTTCAGGTACGCAGTCTTTTATTGAATAGGATGTGGAAAACTTAGAAATAAGTATGATTTATGTGAGGGGGTATATATTATTTAATGAGGAAGTGGGTGAGATGAAGGCAGCAGAAAAAAAAAAAATGGTGTTCATTTAATAAAAGGATCCTGGGACAAGAGCAAATGATAGCTCTATCAGGCAATATTTGAAGGGCATTGAAGAGAGAGAAATGTAGCCTTAGAGATCACCTAATTTGTCTCACCAGTGATGGAATGAGCATGAAAACTATTTCTAAATGGCAGATAATTCAGATCTGAGGAACATCTCCTAGTTATAATTGAAAGGAGAGAGAAATGGCACTGTTTTTATTAATAATGGAACATTTACTTAAAAATTCAAGAACTTTCTGTTCCTCTAGTCTAGTTCTTCTCAGACTGCAGAAAGTTATCTAGGAAACACAGAACCATTTTTTTATTTCATGTGGGACAGAAAGTTTTGTTTTCCAGGACACAAAGTAAGAGACAAGAAGGGTACTGAATTTTACTAGGAATCTGTGAATTGTTACATAGACACTTGAGGTAGTTCTGCTTTTTATTCTCCTAACAGCAGTTGTCACGGTTCAGCATTTCTGCTGGAGTTGTCTCCAGCTACCAAGTTTTGCACCTTTCTACTTTGCTTTCTTGTGATTGGTACAGAGCTCTACTGAGCCACTAATTGCCTCATACACTGTAACAACCAGGAAAAAAAAAAATAATAAAAAAAAAAATCAACGTGACAGAATGGCGATACAGGAGGTGTAGAAACAAAGGGACAAGCACAATAGAAAGGTGTTGTGTTACAAAGAAAAAGTACTCACCCATCTCTGAAATCTCTGAAGAGCTGGGCTCACAATAGAAGCTCTGCAGAAGAGGGATCTCCAACCAGAGATCCTTCCCCAGTGGCAGTCAGCCCTTAAATGAGATCTGAGAGAGGTGCAGCCAGACTGCACCCCTTCCTATCCCACAGCTGAATTGCCTTCACCTGTGCTCCCAGGGCTGACCGGATCCTTTCCCCAGGTGTTCAATCAGTGCTTCAGGCTGTGACTCAGCAGTTACAACACTAAAGTGACAAGGGTTGTCTATGTGCCTGTATGGATTAATTATGGAACTTTTGAGGAACAACGCTGTGTAACAAAGCATGGAAAAATTAGAATTAAAGAAGTCTCTGAGCTCATAGTGGGTTTGGTAGTGCCAGCCTTTTCTCTCCAAAATCTATTCCATATTTTTTTTTTCTAGCTGGATTTTCTGTTTTCAAATGCTGAGACATATCATTTCTGCTTATATCTTACTATGACATTCGAGCACTTGTCAAGGAGGCTTTTATAGATTTTTTTTCTTAATAATTCTGTTCTTAATTTTATCCTGCCTAAACATACCTCTCTGTCTTCCTTTAGACCCTTTAGGTGTATTGCTGCATCCTTCCTGGTCTTAGCTCTTAGATTATTGCAATTTTTAGTTTTGCGTGACCAGAGTAATCATTTTTAGCTCCTAATCTCTTCTCAAGTTGATGTTTTCTTGACGTTAGTTTCACCTTCCCCTGAATTTTCTCAATTTTTTTTTTCCCACAGTTCTAGATATAAAGACCCCAGAGTCTGTATAGGTGTGATGGAACCATGGCATAAAGAATGGGATCAGCTTAGATGCAGTTTCTGAGTTATTCAGACATTTTTGGCAGACGTTTCATGAAATCTCTTTCATACTTTGTTGTCCATTACCATCTGGTAGAGTAATTTTTCAGCCAAACTTAAGGGGGAAGAAAGCTGTAGAGCTCAAATTCGAAACAGCAGAAGCAGATACTAGAGCAACTGTGCGTGCCTTTCAGGCTAGATAATACAGCTGAAAACACAGCTCAGCTGTGGTATAGAGATACAGGGAACATCTCAGCATTCAAAGCCATGTTAAATTTGTAAAGGGAAAGAACAAGCTTAAATAACTATCTAAATAGAATATAAAGTGATTACCTGTGCCTCCAGTGGCACAGTTTACAGACTGGGACAGACCATGGGGAATCCTGTGTTACGAGAACAGACAACCAGCAGATAGAGCCATGGGCAACAGCAGTACCATGTCTGTTAATAATACTTGGCTGTTTTGCAATCAGAGAAACCCCACAGTGACTCTGTGACGTGAGTGGATATGAACTAATGCTTCTAATGTCCTTGTGAGGAAAGGGGTGCTCTCTTTTGATAGATGTAGCAAATGAAACAACTTACCCGTGACTGCAGTTTTGTAGCTATGATTAGATCTCATGACCTTCTGCCTCCATATCCTCTACTGTAGGCCATAGTTCCTAAATGCATCCATGCCAAAATGCTGAATTTATCGCATAAGTAAAACGAGAGTGGTTCCAGCTGGGTAACGTTGGCACAGAGAAACTCTAAAGTAAAGTCTGGCAAGCAGAGCAAATCACAAGGGCTAGAAACGGAATATCTTAATCACTTAGGAGACAGAACAAGAACAAATACTCACAGTTTCTGGGTTAAAAGTAAGTGTAGCTTGGCTAAGTTTTTTCCAGGATGGACCTAATACAAAATTAGGTCCTAGAATACAAAAGCACCAAAATATGTGTTTGGCAGAGCTGTACTAGAATAGAAGCAAAACCTGTATTTCTGATAAAAAGGAGTACTCCAAGTGGCATACAGATGTTTCTGATAATCTTTTTTTTCACTTGACAAGCTGAGTGTGACTTTACAGTGAAAAAGAGAAATAGAAATGTGGTGCAATGAATTGATGTCCAGAGACAGGTTTGAAGAAGTGACTGGGAATACAAAGATCGTGACTGTAATGACGAGCTTTCTGAGGATTTAAAATCTATGATGTTCCTAGTATTTCCCTTTCATTTATGTACGTGCCTGTGTTTATACATATATATGACTGAATATATTTCATATGAAAAATATCATGTGCTAGGAATTAATTTTGTTGAATTTTTGTCATTCCTATGCAGAAGATTATACTGATGCAGATCACTCACAGCTAAGAGAAAATGTTGAGCTCCTTTAACTGGATGTGTTTTGATTGGGAGTAGTGAGTCAGAGCCCCTCTCTAATGCTTACATGTTAGACAGTTTTTCTTTCCAAGGGTTGTGCTTAGTAGTGCACAAATGATACTGCCAGATCATTGTTTGATGTCTGTAGTAATCCGTAAAATGAGAGCAGTTTCTATGGCGCCTTGTTCTTGGGAGTACTACTGCTTTAGAACAGTTACTCACTCAAGAATTTCTTCCGTATGTGAATAATTGAATCGTCCGTGCTCCATTATAAATAGATGCAGTCATGTGTGTTCTGAGTAAGGATTACAGGCCCGAGGCCATAGAAAAGAAGTTTTTCCTCTGCAAAATGCAAAGATCACAATTTGGCTGTAAGCGACATTCTTTGTGTGTCTAGATCCAGTAGCTACAAGGAAAAACAGAAAAAGAAGTCAAATTCTGAAAACATAAAGCAGAGATGATCTTGGTAGCATTCATCTATCTATCTTCAATAGAGAGATGCAGCTTCTGGGTAAAAAACCCATATGCACAGCCACATCTTGCACAGAATCCCTTCTTCTGCAGTTTTCCACAGTGAATGGCCAGGTAAAGTCAGAGACACTCAAAGAGATGGGCAACTGTGTATACACCGGAACCTGTATGTCCTACATTTAATTTTTTATTTCTCCATTAATGCAGAAGATTGGTACTGAAAAGAAGGGCATTCTTTGTCTGTGGTCATGGAGAAAATAGAGCATCAAATGAAGTTATCAGGTGGCAGGCTGAAAACCAAACTTATGAAGGCAGTGCATTTTTCACACCACGCTTATTCTGTAGGACTCATTGCTACAGCATATGACACAAAGTATGCAGCGGACTTTGGAGAGCACAAATTAACATTAAAAAAATCCCCAGAGTATGTTATGCCAAAGATACCACTGTATATTTAAGCCTCGAATTTGCTAAATGCTCCTAGATTATGTCAGGAAAGCATTCTATGTGCTTGCTCTGTTTTTATATTATTTTTACATACCTGCTGTTTGCAACCATTGAAGGCAGAATTCTGTGCTGGATGGAACTTCGGTCTAATTTAGTATGGCTAATTTGATGTTCTCAGAGAAATCTTGCTTAGGATGTTTAATATTTGCTACTTGCAATAGATAAATACACCATTGTCTTTTGGTATTTTCCCAGTAGAGCAAGCCTGTGGAAAGGATAAATATCACAGTTTGGTAAATATCAAGGTACCTTTTTAATGTCGTTATGGTAATGTTTGATCTATACAAATAACAATGCTTTTCTGTTTCAGTGAGGTTATCTCAAGAAGTATATAAACTTGAAAAGAAGAATTTGAAAATTTGAGAGAGTTTCAACATAAGGCTTTTAAGAACCTAAGTTTTCTGTTGACCATGCATGGTACTTTATTCAAAGTCTCTCCTTAGGAGAAAGGACAGTATTTTAAGCAAATGAAAGCTGTAACAGTGCAGCACACACTTATGCATATGATCATTTCACTCATTTGGGTAATCCCATTGAACTGAATGGGTCTAGGGATGTTTTGGAAAGTTACGTATATGTAAGTGTAAGTGTGTGTAGAACTGAGGTTTAAACAACTCTCTGAAATTTTTGTAATTTTGTCTTGTAATTTTTACTCCTGCCCACTTTAATTGGTTTTTCTATGTTCTAAAGAATCATCCTAACACAGTCCTGTTTTTGTAATAAAGTGGATTTTTTTGAAATATCTGAACTGTCAGTGGTGATGTGTAGGACTCCAGGTGCTCCCGCTCATGGTATTGTGGAAGGAGATGACTTTAAATACGGGGCCCAGGTTTACTTCAAGTGCAACGCAGGTTACAGCTTAAAAGGCAGCCGTGTTGCCTACTGTCAGCTTGATGGGATTTGGTCAACACATCATCCCGAATGTGGTAAGGTCACTTTAAGTTTTGATTCTTATCAAATGTTTCCACCATTGTATTCACATTAAGCTAGAATGTGCAAATCTCACTTGAAATTTGGTAGATCCGTGGCTTAGCATGATGTTCTTGTGTCATCCCACCTTAAAGAAGCAGTAGGAATTCTTTCTGAATTCTCATTGAAGCTTAAGCCTTCAAGACTTACTAATAAAAAGGTCTAGCTGAAATCAAATGACTGAAAAATAATCTCCTCAAAGGCATATGTCCTCCTTACACACAAACAAAATTTCTAGAACCAAAATCAAATGAGGGATTTTGTGCATCAACGAATAGCTACTTCCATTGCTATGTAACTTTGCTATCTCCTCTGCAGAGGTGTGGTGCTCTCTGTGGAGTGGTTGGGGCTTACTGCATGAAGAACAGACTCTTATGTCAACAGCATTTCTATCCCAGGCAAAAACTATTAAAAGAGAAACTTCTTTTCATTGTTGCTGTGCAAGTTCGCATGCCTATGGCAGATCTACCGTTCATATTGATTCATCTGTGAAATCCCAAGCCCCTTCTTCATTTCCAGAGATTAATTTTAGTTCAGCTGTTTCATATGGCACAATTTTATTTCCATATTCCAGAACACTTCGTATCAATTTGAATAGTGCTTTCACAAGTGTGCAATGGCAGGCAGTGCGAATTTTGTGGAGAGTGTTGTGAAACAGTTGTGTGTAAGTTCATCTGACAAACAAGCAAAAAGAACACCTCCGATGGCAATAAATGCAGTAGGTTCCTGCTGCATGATGTCTCTGGCTAAAGATCTAGTGAAACATCTGTCTTTAGGCTTGGCTGTTACTGAAGCGTTTGTGGTGTGATTTGGGTCTCTCCTTCCCAGATGTTTTCTCATTATTTTTAATCCATCAGAAAAATCATAACCTTAAGCTGATGGCAGAAGAGAATTCTGATTCAAGTTAGTGAACGTGATGAAATAAGAGAAGGCTTTCATTGACTCACTTGGTCAAGCTTAGGTACATTTGGGAACATATGCTCTGCTTATCACAAGATTCCTCTAGGCTAAATATCAGTACAGAAATTGGCTTGCAAATAAAGCATTATACTGTGGGTTATTCCTGTAGTCTTTGGCTACTATCAAGTTACAAGTCAACTATGGTTCACATAGCCTGTGAGGTACACAGGAGAAGGACAGATCGAAATGAAAAGGAGATGAGAATCATCGCATCATAGAATCACACGGTCGTAGAATCATAGAAAGGCTTGGGTTGGAAGAGACCTCAAGGATCATCAAGTTCCAACCCCCCTGCCACAGGCAGGGTTGCCAGTCACTAGATCAAGTACTAGATCAGATTGCCCAGGACCCCATCCAACCTGGCCTTAAACACCTGCAGGGATGGGGCATCCACAGCCTTTGTGGGCAGCCTGTTCCAGCACATCACCACTCTCTCAGTAAAAAACTTCCCCCTGACATGAGGCTTGGCTTTTTCTTTTCTCCTGGCTTAGAAGTGGTCCAGCTCTCCTTGGTTTTTTTTCAGTATGACTTGTGGAAAAGTATTTAAGTACATATATACCCTTCAGCATATACTGAATTCCAGTGTTCCTTCAGCATATACTAGATTCCAGTGTTGTTAAATAAAGTGCTGAAAATATCATTTATTTGAATTGTCTGCTCCATGTTAAGAGCAGACGCCCTTCACTGAACCTTATACTGCCACAGTTCACTACATGCTCACATGCTTTATTGAGCTGGGCCCTGGAAACAGGATACAGGAACAGGTCAGGGCCATACCTATACGCTGCTGCTGTGCTGATTACACAGAGATTTAAATAAGTACTTGAGTATTTTGTTATGCATTGGTGCTTTTGTGAAGTGAGGCATCACAGAGGGAACGCTGTCATCTAGATTTAGGCCAAAATTTAAGTTTATTGTGAGGAAAATAAACAAAAACAGCAAATAAAAAGAAGGGGAAAATATTGGGAAGGAGGAAGTAAAAGAGGTTTTATATGCAGTATGCCTATGAATTTGCACATTAAACTTTTAGTATCAGTAAAAATATATATATGTTCTCTTTAAATTCCTTTATTTTCCTGGATTATTGGGATCTCTCTGTCAGTGCTAAGAGACCAAAATGCAACCAAACATAAAAGCAAAATTTAGTAGTCTAGTGTTATTATCCAAGACCAGTGAAATACTGAAAGCGTAGAAATGGGAAAAGGATGCCAAGGGCTTGTTTTGTGCAAATAGCTTAAGTGCATACTTTTATGTCCCTGAATTACTCCTGCTAATGACAATGGGATGTTAACGTCATGTAAAGTCAAGGTTCTTCTTCAGAATTGTCAGCCACGTTTTAAGGACTTTTAAAGGGTTTGAGAATTTTATGCTTTCAACAAAGACAAAATCTGTATCATTAACACACATCTGTATTACTATTGCTTCTTTAATATTTGATTTTTTCAAAGACTGATGGGTCACATGGGACAGACGGGTCATAGAGAGGCATCTTTAATGAAGCATGTCTTGTATTGCAACATCTGAATGAAATGTCAAGCAATCTGATGGGTGAAGATAATGCTGTGAACTTGATAAAATGGTTACTGTTTTTCCCCCTGTTGTTAGTTCTAGATGAAAAAAGCTGCTCAGATCCTGGTGGCCCACTCAATGGCTACAGAAGAGTAGTGGAAGACACTGGACTCTTGAATGGACGCTATGCAAAAATTGGCACAGTCATTGCTTTCTTTTGTAACAACTCCTATGTTCTTAGTGGGAATGAACAGAGGACCTGCCAAGACAATGGAGAATGGTCAGGGAAACAGCCAATCTGTATTAAAGGTAGTTTACAATCTCTTATCTATCTATCTATCTATCTATCTATCTGTCTGTCTATCTATCTATTTATTTTTGACAACAACTCATAAAAGCTGCTATTTTTTTTTTTTTTTCTTCTAGATTCTATGTATTTTACACTGGCCAGAGAATCATTTTTCTTAAGAATAAACTTTCTAACAGACACCTGATACTGATACTGGTAGTTTGCCAGCTCTTACTGGCTGCTAAACACAGCCAGAGACGATGCCAGTTTTTCCAGCAGATGTTTCCATCTTTAAAGATGGAGAGGAATATTCCCCTAGACCCTCATTACCCTCTTTATAGGACAAAATTTGTGTAAGATCACTATCAAAGATCAGCAGGGAATTGAAGCAGAAAGAAAGAACTGCCTCATCAGAGTTCATGTGATAAGAAACAGCTTTCCTCTAACAACCCTTTTAAGTCAGTGGGACCAGTCCTGAGTGTAAAAGCTTATAACACCAAGCTTGTAGATAGCAACCTTGAATGTCTGGTTTAGAAAATCACTTGAGGATGTGCTTAAACCATTTGCATTCATCAAAAACATTGAAAAACATCTTTAAGTACTTTGCTAGAAAGGGAATTATGCTGTTGACCTGGGGCTACTGTAAGCATGTCTGGAAACCTGAATGGATGAAGGGATTTGGGCTGGGGAACTGCCAAATTCATTTTCCCAAAGCATTTTTGGAAACATATTCTACTGGATATGATTATTATTTTATTTTTGTTATCTGAAGTAATGATAATATAAGGAAATATATCTGTCCCCTGGGGAATTTGCTTTATTCTGTTATTTTAGATGGAGATACTCTCTCCCTAAAGCACATAATCACCTCCATTTGTGGAAAGCTTCTTTATTGATGTTAACTTTGATAATGACATAAAGGTTAACATATACAGTAACCACAAAGAGCAAGATTTTGTTAAATCCCACAGAAATGAATGCTTTAGAGAAAGAAGAAATGCATCCTGCAAGATTCTGTTTCTTCTGCTCTGTGCAGCAGGAAGGAAATCCCAGCAGAGTTATCTGAAGTGATAAAGTTGAATATTTTACCCTGGTCTTAAAGCAAATTAATGGAATATGCAAAATTAGAAATTCTTAGTTGTGCTTCTATTACTTTCTGTATATTCGGCCATATTCAGTTAACTCTCTGGTCATCCTCAGATTCTGAGTCCCCAGCTCCTCCCAAATGGAGCACATGCAAACGAGCTTTTAGGTGTCTGTAATATCTTGCAGCCTTTTTCCATGCACTGACTCGCTGGCATCAGCTCCGCGTGGCTACATGGATGAAAGTGAAACATTTTTTCTATAATTCCATTATTGCAAAAGTTTGTTCAGGTTCATAACCATCAGCTGTGGCAGTGCAACTCTGGCATTCAGACACACTGGCAGACAAATCTTCCATAGCTGACAGCGCACAGTGCGGAAGATGCTGATTTGCTCCCCTGTTTGTAAATGGGATAGATCTAGAGACCTGTGGGATAGCGTTTTTCTAAAGCTTTACATTTTGGGGCTTATTTTAATGCATGTAACTTGCTGCCTCTTTTCTTAGTCCAGTCCCCTCTTGCTGGTGAGAGGAAGGGGTAGAACTGTGTATGAACCATAATGTTTGAGCTGTGAATGTGGAAAAGTATCGTGAAACATATTTTTTCTAGCCTGCAGAGAGCCAAAGATCTCTGACCTGGTGAGACAGAAAGTGCTGCCAATGCAGGTTCAGTCAAGGTGAGAACGCAATACCTTAACTACAGTTTTAAGAAAAATGTGATTGCTTTTTCCTCCTTTTCACCCTATGTGTCTTAGCCTGATTGAGCAACCAGTCCTGTGAAGTGCTCCATGTGAACTCCACTGATAACCAAGCAATGAGAGCTGCTGGGAAGGGAGGTCTGATTGAGCACAGGTTTGCAAACAGCAGGAGGCAGCCAGAAAGAAAAGCACGGTTAGAAGCGTGCAAGTACTGGACCGTGCCAGAATTAGGCTTGCAAACTTCTTACAGACTACAAGAACAGTCTGAGGAACAGTTCCCTGAGGCTAGTAACGTGTCTTAAAATATGAAAATCTGTCACCTTAGAGAAGAAATGAGTGGGGAGAGCTCAAGGAGAGAAAGGGCAATGTAATCTGACTCCCTTACATTTCATCACCCAAAGCAACATAGCACAGTTGACATTGATACAAAGTTGGCTTTGGGATGAGCACAGAGAAGGCGAGGAAGCAAGTTAGGAGGAGAGGAATGAAAACAAAGATTGAACTCAGTAGCAGATGCCTGAAGAAGACTTTAGGAACAAGGCAAGCATGCGCTTCGTCTCCCACTCTCCAGCTGTCAATAGTGTATGAGTTGAAGAGATGTTACTGAGACAACATCGGACGCTTTCGGAGCCATCAAGAGATTTTTCTTCCTTGAATTTCTTGATTCACTTTTGAACACAGGTCTTTTTACTGTAGACATTTCTGATATTAATACAAGCTGTATCAAAGCGCATCTCCCATCTGCATGGCATCATGATGGCATCTCATGTGTGTGAACTGGTTTTATGCCTTAATGTATGTTCTACACTCCATAGATAAGGCCAAGTGTGGATAATGCAACACTGCAGGGTCACACGTGAGATGGGAATGGAACCAGGCAGACGTAGTGTGACCACAGCAGCTCCCATCTTTCTTCCAAAGTACAAGAAGCTTGTGGTTGCTCTTGTTCTTAGTAACTTAACTTCCCCTGAGTGCAGCCTACTCACAGATTCTGTATGTTGGAGACAGTCTCTCTTGGACCAAAAATGTAATTTCCATGTGAAAAAGCATTCCTGTGATTTTTTCTGGATACAGGCAATATTGGAAATAGCAAGGGAAATTAATTTATTGCTTAATTTTTCAGATGTAAATAGGTTTTTGTGTACAAATGTGCTTTTAACCATTAGAGCAAGGGATATGTCCTAAGCGATGAAGATTTAAGTATTACTGTCATCAAGCTTATGGTCCATATCCAGGCTGATGCATCTATTTATTTCTTTAATTATATGCCGTGTTTCAGCTAATCAGTACAGTTTCAAAATGGAAGCTTAGTGATTATTGCAATTATGAAATCTCTGTGGTGAGGTAATTATCTCTGTTAATTGCTAAGTCAAGCAACTTTGTCAACATGATTTAATCTGAATCGATTCTTAATACCGCCTATTAAAATGTTCACTGGAGAAAAGATGTGCCTAACTCCTCTCTAGTGAGAATTAATTATGGTAACGCCAACTTCTAGTGTAATTTCTCTGTTTAAAACCAGAGTATTTCAGACCTTTCGTGAAAAAACTATTCCATATTCAGAGGCAACTGCATATAATCCAGAAACTGTAAAGTGAAAAAAAAAAGGTACAAGTAGTTATAAAGCAGTTATACAAGTTATAAACATATTACAAGTTATAAACATATTGCAAGTTATAAACATATGCACATATAGAAACAAAATAGCTGTACTGCAAATGGGAATATTGCTAACCTATGTTGGAAAGATGTTTTGCCTTACTCTTTCACAAACTGCTCATGCTTTTAAATTATACTGAACGCAGCTAGTGATGAAGCTATGGAAATGATCATTTTTATCGTGTCTTTATTATGACCTTGTGTTCTTTGTTCATTGAAACAGGGAAACACCTTTGCATCAGCTTTACTCGTCTGCATTCAGCAAGCAAAAGCTTGAAATCTACCCAACCAAGAAGCCAGCACTGCCGTTTGGAGACCTGCCCCCAGGGTACCAGCATCTGCACACTCAACTTCAGTATGAATGCATTTCTCCTTTCTACCGCCGCCTGGGTAGCAGCAGGAGGACTTGTCTGAAGACAGGAAAATGGAGTGGAAGGGCCCCTGTGTGTATTCCAAGTGAGTCTCCAGGGGAAAAAAAGTGCACACGTTTCTTGGCGGATGGGGCAACAAACTGTGTTTTCATCTTAGATAATCAGGGAATCCTAACAGTGTAGACTGTGCATGCTTGCAGGTGGGAGATAACAGCAATAAAGCCTAGAGGAGAGACTACTCTTTTTGACCACCAGTAGAACTACTGTTGATGTCAAAGGGATCTAGCTTTTGGCAATGTAATTTGCCATCAATTTTTCTACTCTTTCTTTGAGCAGAGGTGGAATGTGGTTCCCTCATGATTTGAAAATGTGCTCCTACTGTCACTTTTCCTGTATTATTATTGCAAATATGGTTTTGGTTTCATCTCTGCTTTGGCACAGTGCTTATATCGAGCTTTAAGGAGTAGAATGGAGGGCCTGCATTTTAAAGAGGTTCTTCCCTTAACACAGTCTGCTAAAGAAGGGTTGATATTGCAAAGCGTAAGCAAACGTTTCCAAATGCAGGACATTTTACCCCAGGTCCGACCCATGGTGATACATTTCTAGGACAGGGCACACCTTTTGCTTTGGATAGGTATTGATTTATGTGTATTTGGTTCAAAGTTTTGCTGCAAAACAAGTCTATTCTCACAGGCTTGAACTCAGCTATGATAAGACTGATTCTAGAGCAGCACAACTACTCTGTGACTGCCTGGAATAGCTTTAATACACTGCTGGCTTTTATTATAAGCAAGAATCAAGGGTGTTCTTTCTATTTCTCTATATAGTTTTCTCATTGGAGTGCAGTTTGATAAAGTTATCTTTAAAATTCACCTACTCAAGTGCTAATTCTACATTTCTACTTCAGCCAGGAATCCAGAGAATAACAAGAAAAACAGAAGTGCTTTTTTTTTAAGCTATATAAAATACTCTTATATCAGAATTTTGCAGGTTGGAGATAGAGGCTTATTGGAAAGCTGTCTCCTGTGTGAACAGTTGCAGTTTGGTTCATTCTAGTATATCCTAAGCAAGAATTGAGAGTGATATTTGGATTCTTTGATGGGGAAGAGGCGTCGCCTCATTCTTGTTTCATGTTTCCTCAGTCTGCGGAAAAGCAGAAAACATCACTCTTCAGAAGGCTGTGACCTCTACCAGGTGGCCATGGCAAGCAGCAATCTATCGGACAGCCAACGGGGTGAAAGAGAACAGTCTCAAAAAAGGAGCCTGGATCCTCATCTGCAGCGGGGCCCTGGTGAACGAGCGCACCGTAGTGGTGGCAGCTCACTGCGTCACTGACCTGGGCAAGACCATCGTGCTCAAGACAGCAGAGCTCAAGGTGGTTCTGGGGAAATTCTACAGAGATGATGACAGGGATGAAAAGACCATCCAGAACCTGCGGGTGAGTAAGTCTGCTGGGAGCAGAAAATGATAAGCACTGACAGATGCTGATCACATTCATCTTGTACAGGGAGAAAAAGATTATCCTTTGGGCAATGCATTGTTTTACATGCTGTTCTTTGAGATGTGTATCTAGAGAATCAATTGACAGAGCTGTCATGGCACAAGGAGGGGATGTGCTGCAGTGCATAAAATTCTCCTGACACTGTCCGACTAGCATGCTTCCCTCCTAACACAGATCACTATGAAAATAGCTCAGGTTCCTTGGGCCATGACATCTTGAGCGATATTGTCAGAAAAAGAAAGGAGAAGAGATGTCAGTTACTGTCAAAAGCAATTAGCATAATTTATGAAAGAAACACTTGTGCTGTGATCGCGGTTTGACACCATTAAAACATTTCATACCTCTGTCCCAAGGTTATCTATCTACCTTTAAACTCAAAAGAAGTTTGTATCTGAATTGGATTCCAAAAATAGCACCTCAGGCTTGCCAATGTGGTTTGTTATTTCAAGTAAAACTAGAGATGTAGAAATAAAATGAGGAGAAATGCAGCAATTTTGGCTGTGTTTCTTCTTCCGGAGGGGGGTTAAGTAATGGATTTTATTCAAGAAGTCATTGTTAATTTGATTCCCATCCTTCCCTTTTATTGTTGTTTTCATTCTCCAATCCCAGCTTTTTCAGACCTTCCTAATTACATTTTTTAGACAACATTTCTTATTAGGAATCATCTTCCTTCTTCTAGTGTTTCGTAAAAATAGCTGGCGTTAAATATTTGGTCCCAACACTGTATTACTGAATCATGGAATCACAGAACTATAGGTGTTGGAAGGAACCTCTGGAGATCATGAAGTCCAACCCCCCTGCTAAGCAGGTTCCCTACAGTAGGTTGCACAGTAACTGGCCATTAACTCCCTATTTTGCTGGGAATGTCTTTGACTGTATTCCATTAGGAGGAGTTTCAAGCAGTAAGAACCGGCTTGAAAACCAAGCCACCAAACGCATTCTTAACAGAAGATGCTTGATCTCTTTGCATGTTCCATGTTTGGACTAGATGGCCTTCAGAGGTCTCTTCCAACTCTAAGGATTCTGTGATTCTATGATTCTCATTTGGGCAAGCTCTAAGGTAAAAGAACTCCTAGGGAGTACAGAGGAGAGGTGAGGAATGCAAACTACAATGTAAAAGTATGGCAATAGTGCTGCTAATTTGCCACAGCTATTAACGCTATAATTCTTCCTGTTCTGTTTCCTCCCCAGATTTCTGCCATCATAGTGCATCCCAATTATGACCCCATATTACTTGATTCTGACATAGCTATCATAAAGCTTTTGGACAAAGCCAGAATCAGCAGTCGTGTTCAACCCATTTGCTTGGCATCTTCTCATGACTTGACTTCACCCACAGAGGATTTAAAAATAATGGTTACTGGCTGGAAGGTATTGGCTGATATTAAAGATCCTGGATACAAGAATGACACAATCCGCATGGGAGCTGTTCAGATGGTGGACTCACTGTTGTGTGAGCAACAGTATGAGGATAATGGGATACAGGTCAGCATCACTGACAGCATGTTCTGTGCCAAACAGGACCACACAGCCTTCTCAAATATCTGCCCTGCTGAGACTGGTGGGATTGCAGCCATAACTTTACCAGGAAAAGCATCTCCTGAGCTAAGGTGGCACTTGATGGGATTAGTGAGCTGGGGTTACGATAAAACTTGCAGCCTAGAACTCTACAGTGGTTACACCAAAGCAATTCCTTTCAAAGACTGGATTGAAAAGAACCTGAAATAAAAAGCTGTGTCTGGAAGTGACATTTTATAATTATCATGATATTTCTCACAGTCTCTGCTGCTTTAGGCTTTTTATCCCAGTGATGAGCCACGCCTGGGATAAGGTTGAGGCAGACACCCTGGTAATTTGTCCTAGGATCAGACACTCCATCAGGCTACTCTCAATTCCTGACTAAATGTCATAGTGCATGGGAAGTTTTGCCATTTTTCACCTGTCTCCCCTGGTGGGAGGGTGATGCCCTGCTCCTGAGTCTGACGTAAAGATACAGGACAGCAAATTGTGACTGAAATTAATCTGTAGTATGGAGTCCCCAAGAGAAGTCACTGGCAAGCCTCTCCCAAAGGTCAGTCTGACTGACAGGAGTAGGAAGCTGCAAAGAGTAGCCTGAATTCATTAGGATGGATGAGCTTGTTAAGGTATGTGCTATCTCTGTTGCCATAGTACAATGTAATCTTTTTCCCTCCAAAGTACTTTACACGTTTAAATAAACCATGGTTTGTTTTTTTAACCTACATACCCAAGTCTGACATTATTTAAATTCCTTCTTTTATGTGTGTCACACCCCAGGGACTCTCTATTGCCCTTGTCTGTTTGCATGTGACTCTCACTGAGGCAATTCATGCATGCTGAAAGGCAGCATCAGCACACAATTCAATTACTGCATAAATAACAAGGACCTTCTTTTCTTCACACACCCAGTGATGCTATTGTTGTTCATGAACCACCGCAATGAAATGTACTCAGAGAGTTCTCTCCCACCTTATATTCTGAATGGATGAAAACGCGAAACACACTTTTCAAAACATTTTTCCTTGTGGATTATTTCAAGGATCCCTAAAAACCTCAGCACAAGTTCTGGTTTCCATCTGCTCACATACTTCTGTGGCAAAATAACTCACCTGAAGTGCAACAAGGTAAAGAATTATGGCCAGGTGTCACTCTGAGCAGAGGCTTTTCCTTTCTGGACTTTCTGACATCAAAGCGTGAGATTGTCCTGTTGGGCTTGTCCATCCAGTGGAGAGACTTTTGTCCCCTCGTGGTTCTTAACCACTTCTCTCTCAATAAATCATTTTCCCCTCTTCAGTTACAAATGAAAATGGAAGTTGAGAAAGTTGAGGAAGGCGGACAGAGGAATGCCTCCCATCACAGGTAATTCGTCTATGACATCCTGGAATTCGTAGAACCTGCAGTGCCCAAACCAGGTCACAGCAACAGTTGGATGTGAAGACCTGATGAAAGAATTTAGCATCCCCCACCCAAGACTTGGATCCTGAAGTCATGTTCTGCCAAGCCTTTGGCATCACTCTTAGAAGCTTATGAGTCTGTTTCCAACTCCCATTTCTCTGATGCTGTGAAATCTTGTTCAGTTTCTCCGTGCTCTGCAGTTCCCATCCACTTTGAATCTGCAAATTATTGCTAAATGGGCAATTGGTACAGAGGAATGTTCCACATAATTCCTTTTTGCCTTCCAGGGCAGAAGAACTGAATGCTTTTGCACTTTCCTTATTTTCACTGGCGATAGGACCAGGTTTTAGTTAAGGGCTTAGTTTAAGCCCTTTAATTGAAGGGCTATAACCAAAGTGAATTACTTTATGTTGTTTGTCTATCATCCCCTACTGCCAAAGAGGTGCTTGGCTTACAAACTGTATGACAACAAAAATTCTGAATTAAATATGAAAAAATCAGATGTGTTTCACTCCTCCACTGGGAGGATGACATTCCAGTGAATGTATGGTACTCCCCCTTACAGAAGGGAGTTGAGGAAATTAGGTGACAGTTCTGGAGGAGGGTAAACTTGCAAAAGTTCAAGATATTGGTGTTTTTTTTTTTTTTTTCTTTTTTTTTTTTTTCTTAACACTGCATCAGTGAATAAAATGAAAGAAGGAGAAAGGAATATAATTGCTTATTGGAGCATGGCTTGCCTACTGAGAGCTCTTCCACGATTACATTAAATAAGAGTTTTGACACTGTAACGGTAATGGAGAAATCGTGAGGGTCTGTGAGCTGGTGCTTCTCTCAGCTGTGGCACCGTTCCTGCCCTGCTCTGCCTTGTGTTGTTTTTTGCTGCTGCAACTGAGAAGAATGGGCCCTGAATGTTTCTTCCTCTGTGATTCGTCCAGGAGAGAGCTAGGCATGCCGAACTGCAGAAGTCTGCATTAATTCCAGCCCGAGCTCTCACTCCTTTTACTGCCAATCAGCCATGGTGAACATTTACTGATCCTCCAGCTCTGCCTCAGTGCCATCCCCATTCAGTTTCAGTTGCTACAGGGCTGGCAACAAATAGCTGAGAGGTGCTGGGTTGGGTAGCAGCACCATCACTGTTCACTGGCCGTGTACCACCCCAAAGTTTATTCTTCTGAAACTCTGTGGGATGAAAATCACTGTGTGTGAAGGCCTACCGCGGGAGGAGGGTGCTACGGCGGTGCCTGCACCTCTTTCAAAGGTCAAGGACTTATTTTTAAGATGCCAAACTACCTCAAGCACCTCCTTCCAGACAGGTGAGGACCTCTACATCGGCTGGGAAGGGTTGCAAGCAGCTCCGCAGGGACGGCAGCCTCACAAACCTCCCTCTCTTCTCCTTTCCCGTTCAGGGTCCGGCCGCCCTCAGGCCGATCCCGCGCCCCTCAGCCCGGCGCAGCGCACGGTACCGTCAGAGCACCGCGGGGCCGCCCGTGCAGGTGGGGCTGCGCCGCCGCCGCCTGCCCGTCAGGGGGCAGCACCGCTCCGCCGCCGGGCAGGGCCCCGGGAGCTCTCCGCGCGTCCCCCGGCGGGCGGCCCCGACACCCGCTCGGCCCGGGAGGGTTACTCGGCGGCGGGGCCCGGGGCCGGGGCGCGGTGGAGAGGCAGTGGGCTCGGGGCGCGGCTGCTGTGCCGCGGTGGCGGGCGAGCGGGGAGCGAGAGGCGGCGGGAGGCGGCCCGGCCCGGCCCGCTCCTTCCCGGGGGTCCCGGCGGGCCCTGGCGGCGGGTGCCCGGGCAGCGCAGGGCGGCGCAGCGCCGAGCGGAGCGGAGCGGGGCAGGTAGTGAGCCGCGGCGGGTGGCCCTCCCCCTGCGAGGGGCTCGCTGCCCCCTCCCCTTTCCTTTCTGTCCTTTGAGCGAGAGGTTGGGGGGATTTATAGGAGTACCGGCCGCCGGTGATGTCAGCCCTTGCCTAAAATAGAGAAGGATAGACGGCAAATCCACAGCTAGAAGGCTAAACCTTCCAATCCTGCCTCAGCCAGCGCCGCGCCGATGTGAAGTCACCCCCACCTCTCGGCGGGCACACACACACACACACACACACACGCGCGCGCACACACACACACACGCACGCACACACACACGCGCACACCCCGCGGCGAGAGGCGGCCGGCGGGACCGCAGCGGTGCCAGCGGCTCCTCGCCCCGCCAGGCCCGGCCGGAGCGCTCGGCGGGCGGGAGGTGGCGGTGGCGGGGCGGGAGGCGCCGAGCGGAGCCGCCGGTCCCCGCCTGGCGCGGCCCCGAGGATTACCAGGAACCGCGCGCCGCTTCCCCGAGGCGAGAGAGGGGCACCCGCGGAGCCGCCGCCGTTCAGCCCCGCTGCCCGGGCTGCCGAGGAGACAGGGGGGCTCTCGGGACCATGGCGTCGACGGAAGGGTGAGGGGAGCGTCGGTGCGGAGGGAGGGACGGGGGCGCGGGTGGTCCCGCATTGTGCGTCTGCAGCGGCCGCGTGTCGGCCGTGTCATTGTTAACCCTCGGCCCCGCCGCCGGGCAGCGAGGAGCGGACAGCCGCGTTCGGGAGGGAGGGGAGGAATGGGAATTCACGTGTGAGCCGCTGGAGGGGTTTTGGTTTTTCTCCCGTCGCTTCTTTCTTTCAGCCCCGGAGGGTAAATGAGCGTAGAGCACCTGCCGGAGCGCTGTGTGGGGAGCCGGGCGCGAGGAACGCGGGGTGCGGGGCAGCTCCTCGCCATAACCGCGGCCCGTGCTCCGGGACCAGCCGGGAGCTGTCCCTGCCCGGCCCTGCGGAAGGCAGCGCACGGATCCAACTTCTCCAGGAGTTTTGCAATTCGGGACATTTGTGCCAAACGCGTTGCAGCGCGAGCGGGGGAGATGCTGGGGAGGGTGAAGGGTTATACAAGAGGCTTTGAGGAGAGGCACAGAGCCCGGTGGGACAGCGGCCCTGGGACGGAGACCTGTCCCCATCCCTGCCCGTGTCCCTATTCCACAACAGGGGATCATGAGGATCTGCTGTGGAGACCTTACTTTGCAGGTAGTGGGAGAGGAAAGAAAAGGTTCCCCTGATCTCTGGTTGCCCTCTCCTAATGCAGGCTAGCATTAGGCTGCGTCTGGTGTGAGCCTCCCCTTTATCCCTGGATGTTGTCAGGTTGTATCAGCGTGATCTGCTCTGGATGGGACTCTCTGAGGACAGGGCGCGAGAGCAAGCTCTGTTTGTATGGCTGGTGTGGCTCTTGGGCACAGAGACGGTGGGGATTTACCAGCACATGGCTGGGGCGTGTGCACACAGGTGTCCCATCACCTACACGGCCAAAGGGACATGCTCCTTGCAGAGCAGCTGGCCCAGAGCAGAGTAGCATGGGAGTGCCAGTGCTGGTTCTTCAAGAACGGGACAGACCCTAGGGCTGGAATTTTGAGGAGGAGGTTTGGAAGTAGTCTGCATTCCATGGCCGTGTCTCTGTGTCTTTCTGCTTCCTTACCTAACCCCTCTCTGCTCAGCATGCTCCAGCTGCCCACCATTCCATCCCAAAGAGGGAGGCTGCGGGGCCAGGTGTTTGCTGTGCCAGGGTTTAAAGGGAAGAAACCTAATGAGAGGGGGCTGCAGCAGGGAGTCTGCCACCATAAGAGGTAGCGTGTACAGAAGGAGAAGTGCACTTTAGAGAAGCTGACCTAGCAGGTGGCTAAAGGAGATAGGAGCACCAGAATTGGAGAGGCTTCCATAGATGTGTGATATTGCTAGATGTGGACATAGATGTGTCCTTATCGGAAGAGCTAAATGGTCAGCAAGACAAAAGGAACACAAAGTTTAGGCCTTGTTTACAAACTGTTTAGGAAACTCACTGAGACAAATACAGGCCGACACTCTTCCCTGGTGCCTTTCTATAGATGCCCAATTGTAGCTGAGAGAAACCAGTGGAGTGGGATGTGTATCTCTTGTCAGTCCCTTTGTGCTGCTGAGTACCTGAATTGTCATCTTTCCCCCCCTCAGGTGAGAAGCTGAGGAGAGAAATAAGCTTTACGTACTGGCATTAAGGCCGGCGATCTCAGGCATCGTAAGGACCGTCAGGGAAACAAATTCAGGACCATCCGGGCCGTTCGAGGAAGACTTTCCATCGACGCCGGTGCAGTGGAAAAGAGACAGGTGGCAGAGAGTGCCCATTGCTGTGCGCAGCGTGGTGTCTCAGGCACACACAGGTACATGGAGAGACCCCTGCGAGAGGTGGGACGGGCTGTGTGTGTGCCGGCACAGCGTCCGGCAGCTCTGTGGTGCTCAGGTGACGTTAGGTGAGGTTGGTGGTACATACAGTCATTGTTTTGTTGGGATAGAACAACTCCAACCACAGTCAGTTTTGCAGTGCGCTGTTTTCTCCTCTAACAGTGCAGTTTACATGAAGTCTCCAAAGTGGAGGTATCAGGGATGTGATAGGGCACATGGCAGATGGTAAGGCCCTTGTACACACAGAGGAAGGCAAATCTATATTATGTTCATAAAAAGCAGTGGTTACTCAGAACCAGGATTTACTAGGAAAGATTTTCTTGTCTGTACCTTTCCATTTTTTCCTCTTAATACTTAATTTGAGGAAAGTTATCCCATGTATGGAAATTTGCCGTCCAAAACTTCTTGTTCCAAGAAAGAGAACTTCCTGTTCCAAGAAAGAAAATGTGGACAATGGGAAATTTCAATCACCTGAAAATGAGAAAGGGAACATCCCCTGATACGGCAGGGTCAGGCCTGTGGGGCTGTGGATGTGCTTCGCTGCAGTTCCAGCTACTGGCACTTTCTCTCACCGAGGAATGCTCTTACCTTGACTGCAAGGTCCTCCTGTCACAAAATGCCCTGGTACCCATCTCATTTAGCAGGATGGACTTTGGGTGTTTAGCTGGTGCTAGAAGGTTCAAGGAAAAGTGCTGGAAGCAACTGTTGGTACTGTTTGGAGTTGCTTGTTTTCATGCTCACTCTCTAAGCATTCCCCCCTCTGCCACAGTCACCTTCCCTGGTGACTTCCTCTAGACTTGCAATGCAGTCCAGAGACCCAGCAACATCTGTTCACATTCTCTGTTGTGTGCTTTGCGTAGTGCTCAGGTAGAACCCCTGGAGGCTGATTGGTTCCACCGGAAGGTGGCAAAGCTTTTTAGCCTTTCCTTTGCTTTTACAGGATCTAACAGGATATAAAGATTAAATGAGATGGACACTGCCTGCACACCTTGCTTCCCCCTAGGTTATGGCTCTCACCTCTCTCTTCAGTGTTACTGTTTCAAAAAGAGATAATGCTATGCATTGCTACAGTTTTTTAATAACATATTTGCATAACGTAGAGGCTTTAGATGTTGTGATTTAATCATCAGATATCAAGACTTGAGTGTTAAAGTCATTTCCTTGTTACCCACTCAAGTAGGTAAAAAGGTTCGGGTTGGGTTGGATAATCAGGAAAAGGTTCTTGAACACAGGGTGATGGGCATAGAGCAGGCTTCCCAGGGCTGCCAGAGTTCAAGGAGAGCACGGACATAGGGTCTGATTTTTGTGTGGTCCTATATGGAGCCAGGAGCTGGAATCAATGACCCTTCCAACTTTGGATATTCTATGAGTGATGATATTTTAGTACTCTAAAAATCTAGCAACGGTTTAGCGTGCTTTTTAAGAGTGCGAGTTTTGGGGCATGAAGTTTGAATGCGCTCCTTTAAGAATGCAGCCACTAGGAGACACTGTCACTGCATCTATGGCTGTAAATTAGGGAGGCTGCAGGTGTCTGGGTGCTGAGCTCAGCCCCATGGGTGGGTAGCCCTCCTGGGCATGACTGGGAAATGCCTGGGCAGCGGCTTGTCCCGCTGTGGGCATTTGGGTGTGAAATCCTTGTTTCAGGGAAGCTGCTAGCACAGACATGGGCTCCTTATTCCCTTTGGTCAGAGTGCCAGAGAACAGCCCAGGGCAGGTGGTGTAAATAGCAAAGGTGTTACTTCTATGGGTATGTGGTACCTATATGGCAGGTGTGTATGTACGTGTAGGCATAGACTCCGCTATAGAATAAATGTCATGAAGGGGGGCAGGATGCTGCAAACATCACGATGTTTGCAAATACAGGAGTCTCTGGGTAATTGCTTAGCATCGTGATTTGATTAGTGAAACAGATGTAAGTGCTTCATAATTTTATGTACACTTAATATAAATGGTGTTTATGTAACATGCAATGGCTTGGAGGCAGAGTTCCCATTCTGTTTGGAGTCACAAACATGGTGCGTACAATCTACAGAGATCCCTCTCTTTAGGTTTGCCATTATTGTTAACTCAGTTAAGAGGGGAAGACAAACAAACAAACAAAAAAAACCCACCAGTCAAGCGGTGGTCTGTTCCTCCTCTCACAGCTTGACTGTTCCTTCTTTCTTCCATTGATGCTCTCTCTTCCGTGCCACCTCTCTACCACACAATGTGAATTTGGTCCTGTAATGCTATAATGGGATGCTGATAGCAGGGTGGCAAAGTCTTTGGCTACAACAAATGAGAATGAACCCAAATGCAGCAGCCCCAAACACAGAAACAAAGGAAAAGAGCCACTTACTTACCTTTGAAAGGCCTCAGGCCAGCAAGAGATGCCCTCACCTCCACTGCCAACCCTTAAATGAGGTCTGGGAAGGGGTGGAGCCAGGATCCACCCCTTCCAGTCACTCAGGTACATTGCATGTACCTGTGCTCCCCTGGCTTGGCCTGCCTTCCCGCCAGGTGCTCAATCACTGCTTCAGGCTGTGACTTAACATTTCCACTGCAAGTCCAGATCAGATGATTCCATGATTAAATTTATCATGATTCAATTTATTTTCTTCAAAATTAGCCACAACGTATTGTATGGATTTTATACAAGTTTTCTTCTAGCTATGAAAAGGTAATTGTTCATCAGTTCAACATATAGTTAATGTGGGAGGCCCAGATAATAAATACCTCACCCAGCGTCTAACCCTGCATACGCGTGTTACCTGTCAACAGCTTTTGAACAAATTTGAACCTTGAGAATGAATTTATTATACTGGGTTAACGTTTCAGTCATATGGCTGTGGTGGTTTTGGAGCAGGAGCCCTAAAGCCATTTGCTGGATTGTCAAGATAAAGCCCAGAAGGGAGATTGCCAGCCCTTACTATGCACCTAGCTTGGAGACAATGGGACGCACCTTACTGAGTCAGAAAAGCTAGCTTCGTGTTTCTTAGTAGTGTTCAGGCACCACATAGGAGAGTGGGTGCGCAGGATCTGCCACGGTATGTACACAAGCACACCCACAGTTTTCTTGTCATTTGAATTTTTACTCTGTAATTTACCCACAAAACTCCTCAAAATGGAAATGTGATGAAATGTGCTGGCACAAGTGTTTGGATACTTTAGCGGATTAAATCCTCCAAGTGCTCTCACTGGTATTTTTATGGAGAATTTGAGCAGTACCAACTCAGGATGGAGATGTTTTACCCTGTACTCTTTCTCAGACATTTTGTGGGACTGATGGAATGGATGTAGCCTATTAATTAGGCATATCAGCTGTGGCTCTGACCATTTCACTGCTGTTGATTGCAAATCTCTCATTGAAATTAATGATATAGATGAAGCCCTATGGAAGATAACGTGTTCCTTAAAACTTATCTCATGACATGGTGGTTTTCATGACACCAACCTTTGGTTTGGCCTTGAGTTATACTTTCATCATCTAGAAGTCATCATCTAGACATTAACTCAATTTTTTAGACCCTCATGTAAACGCACAAATGCTAAAATGTTTCTTAGAAAGTCTATAGGGCTTAATCATTCTAAACTTTTTGGGAAAAGCAGATTAGGGAGTTGGATCAGATATACAATGGCTGTTCCTTAAAAGTGGCTGAAATTCTCAAATTGAGTCTTAATTCATTGTAGCCTTCAACCATGAGATGAATAAATACATACATGCACCCTCATTGTGAACGTGTGCAGATGTATATGTGCAAGTACAGGAGAATTCAGCTTATGAAGAAGTACTGTATTTCTATACTAGCAAGCTACTACATTTAATTTTCTTCTTTATCTTTCCATTTCACCTTGACAATCCCGACAGGGCTGCTAATAACTGTAAATGTATGAGCAGTATTTCAAGGGTCACAGTTTCTACATTAAAAATACTGTTACAAAAACTCTCTTCTGTTCCTCCTGTGTAGATATCCATTCCTTCTAGCAGTGACCTGTGGCCAGTAGTCACTGCATGCCAACATTTAGTAGGCAGTGAAATCTCACCTGCAGCCTAATATGTTGTGATGATGTGCAATTATTAGAAACACACTCATTATTCCTGGAAATCAGAGATTTTAAGATCGCATTGAAGACCTCAGATTTTTCATTCTCTGCTATCCCAACTTGACATTCATAGGGCTAATTTTGATATGAGTCATCCATTCCTTGGCTTAAGTTGCGAAATAATGCATTTTATATCTTACACCTTATGACATGGACAATGAGGAACATTTTTAGAAGACCTAAATAGCTGGTACTGCTTCTGTGTCTTCTGCCGTGCACTGGCATTTGAGTTTCAACAAATTCCTTAGTTGTACCGGGCTAATATAAAACCGATCAGCAAGAGTGCTTTTGTAAGAGGCGAGGCTTGGACAAAATAAACACGCATAGGTGCAAACACTTTGTCTTCACTGCCTTCTCATGTCATAACTTTTCATTCTGTGTGATTTAATTCCCTTTCCCAGCCCAACATGTTGCAATACCCACTATTTAGAACAATTAATTAAATGAGTTCTTGAAAACACTGGATGGATCTGTCAAATCCATCATCTCTGCTGTTGTCCATCTGCTAATGAAAGCTCCTCTTTTGCTAAGTCAGTACAATATTTGACACTTTTAGCCTCCAGCTCGTTAAGCTAAAATGCTATTTCCAGGGGCACGAAAGCAATAAAAATGAGTGTGCTTTTATATATTTAATCCTACTTCCATATTAATTTCAGAGCCTCTCAACATACTTAAAGCTTTAAGACAATTAGATGCAATACAAGCCTCAGTGCTTGGGAAAGATAACAGGCAAGGTTCAAAGACCATATTTTCTAACACTTATATAGAAATCGAGGACCCTTACAAGGAAGGTCAAAAAGGAACCAAAACACAGAATAATTAAGGAACACTCATGCTAATTGCAGGTTCCTCAGGAGAATGGCATGAAATTCACGAAAACGTGAGAGATCAAATTCATTGTGATGCTTAAAAGAAAGGAAGGCACAAAGGGGATAAAAAATTAAATACTTTCAATTTTTTAAGTAAGCAAATACAAATGCTTGGCTTCAGCTTTTGGAATATTTGCTCTTTCCACTTGTATTTCCACACCTGTTTCCCAACTGAAGAAAAAGGCAGTTAAAAAAGACTAAAATGAACTAGTTGGAGACTCCACTGCGAAGGAAAACGCATCACTGTGTATTCAGGAAGCGTGGAGTTGACCAAAGCAGTATTTGCCCTGTGTTTGTTTTTTTTTTTTTAAAAATTGCTGACAAAATTAAAACATTTAAGTGTGACTGCAGCTGAGCTTTTCCTTGATTTTTTTAAAATATAACCACCAAGTCAAAAATCAATAGTTTTTTCAGGCTGCTTTCTGCTCCGTGACCTTTAGCGCTATTTTGTCAACAAAAGTTAAACGCTAGGCTATTACTGTGGGCATTTAAACTTCTCTATACACATAGAGTTGTGTGCTTGTGTACATGCTTCATTACTTTAGACACCATCTCCTTTTTGCAGCAGATTAATTTGGTAGATTTTGCTGCTGTTTCTCTCATATTGGTGTATTTTAATTCCCTAACGCTGTCCTGCATTTCTGCAGCAACTTTTAACTTTCTCTTTTACAGTTAAAATTTGGACTAATACCTACACTTTCTGTTGTTATTCTGTTACTTCTAACCCTTCATGGCTTCTGTGTCATCTTTTTAAATAATACTTCTCTATCCCAGTCTGTAGACACTGAAGATTCACCAAAATACTCCATGATGGCAGCCGTTTGAGAGGTTTTTGCCAGGTCTCTGTTTTAGTACTGTTTAGTTTGGAGTGAAAGGTTTCTTTTTCTCAGGATGCATACAGATACATATCTGATTTGAACTTCATCTGCTTCACTAGTTTTGCTTTCAAAGTTACCAGGAAGTTTTCAGCCTCTTCCATATCAATCTCAACAACTGTTAGTGCATTTTTGCAGTGTTGATTTTCATAGCTGGAGGTCTGTTGTGATGGTTGTTGATGGTGGTAACCATCATACTGGTAACCAGCATGGGTTGCCTGTCCACTGTGGAATGGGGGTGGGGTGGGGGGGGGGGGGAGCAGGATGCAGCTGCCATTCTAAGGTCAGGCTCCATCTCAACTTTTTCTTCTTACATCTCCAATAAGAAGGCAGCAGGCAGTATTTCTGGAGTGGGTAACTTGAGGCAAATTTAATCAGTTTAACAATTTAATCAATCATCCTTTTGGCATTGTAAGAATAATCGGTGATGCATCCAAGTAAAGAAACTACAGATGAGGTGATGGTCAGTCCAGTACTAGAAGGCTTCAAGAGGGTAACAGTGAAACCTTCATTCAAACTGGAACTTGCCAGAAATTTAGATGCAGTCCTTAGTCCCTGTATCTCAAGACCAGGTTAATCTCTCTTAGCCCTACTACCAAATCTGTGCTTAAAACCTATGAGTAAATGTACCTTCTACCTACTGATGGCCTCATCCAGACATGCTGTGTGGCTTGCAGGTCAGCTGACTGTGTCTGCCCCAAGGCAGGAGCCCCAGTGTTTCCCCTTTCCAGCTGTTTGTTGCATTTTCCTTCTGTTATTCATCTTGGAGATTTGCTTCCTCATTGAGACTACAACAGAGATCACAGGTAACCAAGTCACGCACAAGGCTCAGCCTCTGACGCACTTCCTGCTGTCCACACAGCATGTCCGGCACCCACTGCATGTCAGCCTGTTGCTGCCTGCACCCACTGAGGGATCTTGGGGCAAGTGGGCATGGTAAGCATCCTCTGAATGGTGCTGGCTGAGCCTCAGGTGCACCTTTCCAACCTGGAGGAGCAACATTATCAGGGACCAGTTTAGATCCTGAAGGTGGTGTAACTGTATTAACCCAGCACTGTATCCAGGCTAATGACTGCCTCTTAGCCAGGTTAATTAGCTTGAGTGCAGCAGAGTGCAAGTACAGATGACCTGGGCTAGCACAGAGGAAGACATGGTTACCTTTCATGCCCCAGGTCAGATCCGTACAGAGCTTGAAAACCTGTTTCTCAACAGGCTTCTCAGTCCAAGGAAAAAAGGTCAACGCTGTTTCTTCTGAAGTATGGAAATTAGGACCAACATCTGTGATTTTTTACTACCAGACATTAAAGATTGTGTCTTCCTTAATCTAAAAAAAATCCCAAGATATGTAACTCTTAACTGGGGGGTACAAGAGCACAATGGAGGGTCTCCAGAGCTCTCTTTGAGCCTCAGCTATTCTGAATTCACCTATACCGCAAATAGGCATCATACTGCTGCCTCTGTGCAGTGTGTCCACAGCACTAGTGCAGGTTCACCTGGTCACCAGGACCCTCAGGAAAGTGCTCCCTGCTGAGCAAACTGCTACTGGGCTTCTGAGGCACGTGTGTGCATGTGTAAGCTGCTTGTGAGCAGCAAAGCAGGGCCTTCCGAGTTTACCACAAGTGTAGCAGGCTTCATCTGAGGCAGAAAGCAGTCTTGTTAATTAAGCATCTGGCTCCTTATCTGTGTGAGAATGGTTCTTCTAGGAAGAACCGACAAATGTTTGCCTTTAGAAGCACACACGGGTAAAGCCCATGGCACTCACACACAGGCATGCATATGGGAACTAATTAACACCTGTCTGCTATTTATATCTCAGCAATCTAGGACAGGAAGCAAGGAACAACTCAGGATCCCTCAGCCGACATTTTAGGGGATTTGAAGCCGGCAGATGGCAATATCCTGTGTTGGAAAATGCCAGGAGGCACAACTCCCCTGGGCACAGAGCATGCAGAAGAGCCCCCTCAGACCACTGCAGCTCCATCCCAGGGGAACCTCAGGGCAGACAGTGGTCTACCTGGGACAGCTTGCTGTATCTTACAGACTTCCAGCAAAGTGCTGCAGCTTGAGCATGACAGCACGTATTGCCACAACCTTCTTGTGCTCTGAACACTTTCCTAGCTAAACAGCAAAAAAAAAAACAAAACCCCACCATCAGTCATTTTTACCCTTTGACATCCCTGGGAGAATATGAGTAAGGTGGAGTCTGAAACCAACTTAATTTGTAGGTGTTACTTATTCACTAAAGTACAGAGAAGTGCTTCTAATTCAAAATAGCAATGGTGTTAGTTAATCTGAACGTACTGTCTAAATCAGAAAAGAATGCACTGTACTGTCTTAAGGGATTGGTTAAGATGTAGTCATAAAAAGGCCTGAATGCCAAGATCTTTGTTCCTGTCCATTTTGAGCTGTGGGCTGCGCCCCAAACATCCTGTGGAGCTAGCATATGTAGCCCATAATAATAAAACCATGAGGAACAATATTATGTCAGTGAGATTTTCCCCTGTATCTGGAGCACTTGATCTAGATTTTATGAGATTGATCTGTACAATTGATTTTCCAAAGCAGATGGCTGTGCATCATGCTATTCAGACTGTGCATGAAACCAGTTCATTCATAGACTTCCATGACAAACTGGTGTAGTGACTGTATATGACTGAACATAGAAAGCTGCCATTTGAAAGCTGTTCAGGAGCTGCTGATGGAGACCTGTCAGAATAGGACACAAATTGGACAGGCACAGCAAGTGGGAGCAAAGGACAACAAGGTCTGGAGGTCACACTCAGCCTCCAGGCTGACAGCTGAAAAGGAGGGGGAACCCATGAATTACCATCCTGGGTCTGCCTTGGGTACACCCTGTGGTACACAGCAACAACGTATCATCCTCTAAGTGAGGTATTCCTCTAATTTTTGGGCACCATAAGGAAATGACCATAGCTGCCATGTACTGCTTCTTTAATTTTTTTTGAGGGGGAAGAGAAAGCAACAGAGGATTTTAACTTTCACACAGTTTCTCTGCTATTTATACTTCTGCTCATAAGGAGTCACCAGGAAATACGGTAGTTTTGGTAACCTCCCTTTTCAACCATGGCATGTTGAGAGTGGCCACATGGAGGTGTTGTTTTCCTAAATTGGCTATTAGTAATTCCACCATACCAGAATGCCAAAAAGGTGCCTTTAAGGGCTAAAATTATAGGCACTGGAAAATGAATGTCTCCTAATTTATCTTGTCTGAACAGAGGAATGAGAGACAGCTTAGAAGTTCTCATGTTTATAAATGGAGAACCAAGGCATAAGTTGGTTTGCTGTCACACGAGAATCTGCAACTGTGGATTGAGCTGAGCTAAATTATCCTATGTCTGTGCCCAACCAGGTAATACAAAACTGTCTGGTTTCGGCACTTTCTCACTCTGGGTGATATAGTTTGCTGCTTTGCTGCCTGCCTAGAGCAAGGGGAGGCCAGACGAGGGGCTGAACTTAACTCTTTGAGCAGACCTGCAGTGGCTTTTTCATTATTGTGAAAAGAAAGTATCAGACTGTCTTCAAGTTTGTTGAATTCCTTGGGGATGCTTAGGTTCTCCCTTTGCTGTCTGAAAACTTGACAACAACTATTTATTTCTAGAGTCAGACTGAGTTACTCAGAATTTTTTAGCACTGTTGTGCAACTGTTGTGTTTGCTGATGGTGGCTGATTCATGAAACAAGGCTTTTAGGCATCAAAACACGCATACCTAAAGGAGAGACAGGACATTGCCCAGTGACAGGAAATACACCAGTGCTAAGTCTACGCTGAAGGTCAGAATGGAAAGATCCTGCTTGGCAGATGACCAGCTTATCAACATTTACTGACCTGCCACTCACTTTTTTAATGGACTACTGTAACAACAAAAAAAAAAAGCACCCAGGAAATGGGAAGTTAAAATGTATTGGAAGCTCATAGTTTCTTTAACACATAAGAGTGTACTATTTCAGGTTTCAACAGGTAGGTTCTTTCTCCTATGTTATGCTTTTGATTAAGATTCTGCCTTGTAGAACTGAATAGCAAGAGACAGAAAAAAATTAGTCCATCAGTTTAAGAAGGCATTATGTAAGCAAGGTAACACCCTAGTAATCCTTTCCCCCCCCCCCCCCCCCCATGAGGGAATGTAAAAGAAGAATGGAAGAGTGTTTCCTTGAAACCAACCATAAAGAGTTGTTGAGTCAAGGGTGTTCCTTGTTTAAAGATGTTCACACATCTAGTGAGCCACAGAATACATTTTTTCCATACAGACACATACTATATGGAACACGTGCTAACATGCAGTCACTTATGTGTCCAAGTGGTGACCTGCCACAAAGATGCCAGATGTTTCTCAGACATAGCTGACAAACATGGCTTAGTTTTAAATTGCCCCATTTGATACACTGCAAAGTGTAACTAAAGCAGAGATAGTTCGAAACATATGATAGTTGCTTGAATATTACTGGCCTCAAAATACATGTACAGCCAAAATCTCTCCCTCATCTCCTGACTTCTTGGAAAAAGAAGCATTTGAACTCTGTAAAAGGCCCATTTGTAACACAATGACTTGTTGGAAGCAGAGTCCCAAGCTACAGCAAATGAGGATAAGCTCAAGTGCAGCAGCCACAGACGCAGAAACAAAGGGGAAAAAAAAACCTCCTTACCTCAAGAAGATCTCAGGTAGGCAGGGATCTCCAGCAAAAGATATCTTCACTTCCACTGCCAACCCTTAAATGAAGTCTGAGAAGGGGTGGATCCTGACTCTACTCCTTCCAGTCACTCAGATGTATTGCTTGCACCTGAGCTCCCCTGGGTTGGCCCTGCCTTCCCACCAGGTGCTCAATCACTGCTCCAGGCCCTGACTTAGCATTTCCGCTATAAGTTATTCCAGTATAAGTTAGAACATTCTAGCGAGAGCTTTAATTTGCAACCACTGGGATAATTTATAATGGTTAGTGGATCTGAATTCTTAACCTTTCATTTTCTCCTCAGCAAATCATTCACCCAGAGTCTGTGGAGAAGGTAGTGTAGGAGTTGGCTAAGCCATCTCTGTTTCTTTCAATGTCCTCTCAGATGAGTGTCCGTCAGTCCAAGAATTGCACTGTTTATTCCTTTTGAAATACTCAAATGTGCATGGAACAGAATAGGATTAGGATTTTGGCCTTAAATCTACTCTTGTAAAATCCTTTAATGTAGCTGACAGTCACCCCTGCCAAGTTGTTCCACAAATTATTGACATTTTCAGGTGCTCAGTGTTAACTTGACATAGTATTCATGCATTTTGTCAAGCGTTAGAAGATACTGCACAGCTGAATTAGCAGAAACTTCGTAAAAAACCCCAACAATAATAGTGGAGACAGTGAGACTCATCCGATCCTGTGTGGGTTTATAGTATACAGTGAGAAAAATTACGGTAAATATCTTCTGTAAAAGCAAATACTGTGAATTAGCTAGGCAGTTTTGTTGGATAATTCTGATTAAAAATCCACCTAAAAAGTCGACCCACAACTTGGCAGGGGACCTGTGGGTCTCCCTGAAGAGATGCCACTTTTGTTTCTCTGCTCAATATTGGTCACAGCAGTTTCCATCTTTATCTATGGATTCCCTATCAGTAACACCACTCAAATGTGTTTCAGTGGGTTTCACATCGGTGCATGCACGCTACAGGATCTCAGGGCAATACGCCAAGTTTGTTTTAAATACATCCTTCCAGGTCAGTGGAATCATGCATTAGGTGTTTCCAAGTGAGAAAATGAAAAGTTACGCTTCGTGGTCTAATTAGCATTTGCCCCTAGTGACATCTACCTACAGAACAATTCTGTTATATTGTAGGGGTTTTTGTTGTTGTTGTTTTACTGTTCACTGATGTACATCCAAAGTGGAAATTTTCTACAGCACCTTTAGCATCAGTGTGGCTAAGGCTTGTACTACAGGCCCTCAATGCTCTGCTCCTCAGTGGTCCCTGACAGGCTTAGGAAACAGTCTCTCGTGTGTGTGTGTGTGTTTGAAGCAACTGTGAGGGGAAATACTTGCATTCTTGTGGACATCAGTGTTCATATGCAGTGTCTCACAGCTTTGTCCATACAAAAATGTTATGTATGTTCTAGTGTACCTTAGACCTGAAAATTTTTCACTCTCAATTTTTTGAACAGATCAAATACTAAAGGAGAGTTTAACAGTTCTAGTTACCAACTCTTCTGACTATGCTTTAAGGCTTTGTTGATGAAAAGTAGAAACAATCTCTTTTCTCATCATGTTTCTTCTTCAGCCTAGTGGCAATGGTTAGTCAGGAGAACTAGAATCAGACTTGTTAGTTTTTGGAACTCATTCCTGATCTAAATGTTTCGTTGAGAAGGAAGCAGGGGGAAAGAAAGGCATTGTGGGGTTTCCACAGTGCTGTCCATATATTCATTTTAGCAGGTAAAAGGTAAGTATTCTGGCCATTTGTTACTCTTTTAATGCTTACTCATTGCAAGAATGAATAAAATTTAATTACTAAAGAATGTGAGGAAGGTGGTACGCATTTAATTGCAGCTCTCCTGGCCAACCATGCATAGTTTTTTGGGGTTTGTCAGCACACGCTGCCCTGACTGATTGCCCATGTTCTGACAATTGTTTCTCCTCAGTTAAAACAGAGGCATTTTTTTATTTCAAGCTTAGTCTATTTTTCATGAGGCTATTATCTGTATGGCCAACATCATTGTCAGTGGAGTATGCTTGTCTTTGCTCAAGTCTGGACTTCCTTATGGCACTGATAGGCAGCATTGCACATGAATTCTGAAGCTTTGCTAGATTATCTGTTGATTTGAAAGTCTTTCACTGGGAGTCCTTTACAGCTACTCACAAACAAGCTCATACTCATTCTGGAAAGGTATGGGCTTGCCCTCTGTGAAGTAAGCCATTTGGCTAACTGTCTCTGTGCTGGCTACTCTGCTAATTTTCCTGCAGGTACACTTGCCCCAGAGCAAATGCAAAGTACCTGCTATACCGTCAAAGTGTAAAATAGGCAGCATGGTATATGTGCATACCTTTGCCTGCATCACACTAGGTTACTAGAGCTGGAGTTTTTCCATCCTGAAAATCACAACTTCTTTCCATTCACCAATTGTTTGCTAGCTTTGTTTTCTCTGGCTGCACTGAGCCCACCTGGCTGAGGCCAGGATATGGGGATGGAGAACCGACTTTGCCTTCAGTCCCTTCTGACTACCGCTTGGTAGCACACGAGACACTCTGCAAGTTTGAGCCTGGCAGCTAATAAAACCACTGGATTTATTCACAAAATGAACTTGACTCATAGTTACTTATCTTAGAAATGTAATTCAGCTGTGTCAGAGCCACAGGCCTTTGCTTGTTGCAGGCTTTGCCTCGTTCCCATGTGTTGTAACCTTGCGCCATGGGTGTGAGCAGAGCAGGATGGAGGACATGGAGCTGTGTCTGCCCAGTTGTGAGACACTCATGAAAGCAAGCAGCAGCAATGGCGCAGAGAAAATAAAAGGCAGAGCCCGAGGGCACTGGTGTGAAGTGCAGAAGATTCCCAGTTCCTCTATTGCAGGGCCTTTGCTGACACTGAGTGCTGCCACATAGTAATTAATATGTCACCGTAAGGACACACCAGGGCTGCATGGGAGGCTGTAATTAGCACGAAATAAAGATAGCTTGGGAAAACCAAAGCAAGCCAACTAGACACTTTCCTAATGAGGCTGTCAGGGAGGTGCTCACAGATGGCAAGTGGACTTTTTTAATGAAATACCGTAAGTAAGCTATTGAAACTGTTTGGGAATACATTGACAGTACTATTTCTGAGTAGCAGTCACGGAGTCACATTTCTTCCTGCCTTAGAAAAATATGAACCTGGAATTCAATTCTGTCAGCAGATGCACAGCAAAGCCTTGCCACATTAAAAAAGTAGAATTCACATTACTGCTTCGTGATACACATCATGACATATTTTTAACATTATGGCTGTGATCTTCTGGGGCTCCCCAAAGTGGAAGGAAAAGGGAGTGGTGGTTCATATAATCAGTGCCAGTGAATCACATTTTTTTTTTAAAGATGTAGTAAAAGATCTGTTCCTCCCTAAGCATTTGCTTAATGCTGCTGTACCTGGATTTTGAGTAACATACTGGTAAAATTAAAATGGGGACATGCGAGTGGTTGCTTGATGTACAAAAAGAGCTGGGCTTTGTTGGAAATGGACTTCAAAGAACAGTAATGTCAATACTGCTTTTTTGTATAGTTGGATGTAGATGTTTCATACCCTTGCTGTGCTGCCTGAAGCAGCCTGTGAGCATGAGGCAGCTCAGGGGTTATTTGATGGTGGGCAGATGTGAGGTTGCTCACGTGCTCTGGGCTGGAGAGTTTCATGGCAGCTCCAGGCAAGGGGAGTTGTGACTGCCTTAGCTGTGAGCTAGTGCGCCTTATCTGTCAGCTATGGTTTACCAGCATGTGTTTTGGTTCACACCCTACTGGTCAGCCTTTGCAGAGGGAATTTGTTTCTGTTGCCATGTACTGTTTGGGCATGAGAAGTCAGTACTGCAGTGCATCAGCCAGGCGGCAGGCTGGCCCTGAGTTAAGTTGTAAAAGTGTGGTTATTTTAGGGCTGGAGTCTGCACTGAAAGAGCTACACTCCGACTTCACCCTTTCTCTAGGAAACTAAAATTCCTTGCAGAGAAGCAAATACAATTCTTAATACAGTTCTTACAGTGCTGTTCATGTGGACAGTCGCATTCCAGCGCTACATAAAAGAATATGAATGAACTTTGTCACCTCTTAGCTTCTCCCTGTCACCATACACACAGCTCATCCCAAATACTCTCATCATAGAATGACAGGATCATAGAATCATAGTATCACAGAATGGCTTGGGTTGGAAGGGATCTTACAGTCCACCCAGGTCCAATCCTCTGCTGTGGGCAGGGCTGCCTCCCACCATCTCAGACTGCCCAGGGCCCCATCCCACCCGGCCTTGAACAGCTTCAGGGATGGGGCACCCACAGCTGCTCTGGGCAGCTGTGCCAGGGCCTCACTGCTCTCTGAGTGAAAATTTTCCCCCAACATCTAATCTAAATCTCCCCTCTTTCAGTTTAAAACCCTTCCCCTTGTCCTATCCCATCCTGAGTTTCATTTGCTTTTCGGGAACTGCCATGTACTGTTTCTCTGATTTTTTTATTTATTTTTTTTAATTTTCCTTTCTTTTTAATCTGAACCATGACTACCTGATGGTTCTACCTCGTGTTAGTATGCTCTTTGCCTACTATAGGTCAGTGCTGATGAATGTTGCTCAATGAGCAGTCCAGAAGAATAGATTTCAGTCAGTATTTGTCCTTGGGCAGGAAGGCCTCAATGCCACTTTGGTACGATCTTGCAGAGGCCTCCAAACACAAGCAGTCACTTGTGTATGTTTGAAAAATCTCATCCTCTCTCTTGCAGGGAGGGAATGCAGCCTCAGTGGACAATTTGCTTTCTCCCTCCTGAGTGTACTACAAGCAATGTGTTCATGGTTTTGGGGGCTGCTTCCTAGGAACTGGAATCACTCTCCGCATCCATCCCAAAGTAGCCATTGGTGGCTATGCGCTGGGCTGGATGTGGCTGAGGTGAGCCCAGCTCAGTTCCCTTGGGCTCCAGTTCCACTCGCCTGCAGCACCAACACCCTCTGCTATGTAAAATTCACTCTGCCTCTCCAAACTAAAGCTTCTCATGGTATTACACAGTGCTTCAGATACGTCCGTCATACAGGAGTGGCCCAGTTAGCCGAGCAAGGCTGAATACGTGTGCAACTCATGCAGCAGTGAATGATGTGTTTTTAATAATGAACATGGCTTCATGTTGGTAAGAATGGCTTAAGCTACAAGACCCTCCTGAAGTGCTGGGCAGCAGCACAAAGCACCTGTGTATCCCTCACCACTCCTCCTGACTTACTTTGAGATTCTAGGGAACTGAAGGAGCTGTGCAAAAATGGGACGTGGGCTTCTGGAGCTGATGTAGCATGGAGGGCATTTGTACGTACTGGTGTATGCACACCCATTGGGACAAACAGATCCTGTTACAATGTGAACATGAAACCCAGCAGAAAGAAAATGGGAATGAAGAGTATTTTTTGCGATTTTCCCTCAGGCAGGAGACGTTGCAGACAGTGAGATTTATTTTCTGCTCGTGTTCAGTGGTCATCAGTCTGCTGACTTTTGTGCAGTTCTGTCAATTTGTATCAGCAGAGGCTTGACCTTCTGCTTGCCTGAAATTTATAGGGACAATGCATCACTCAATCAGTTGCAGAGTGCGTGTTTTATGGGGCAGCATCACCTTTCATGTATACACATCTACCCTTTGTCAAGACACGCACTGTTAGTGTTCAAAGCAGTCCAAGTGTGTTTTTGTGAATAGAGATCTTAGGCATTACTATGGTAACCTAATACTGTCATTCAGGAGTAAATTATTTATGCTTTTCAGCAGCAGAAAATTGAAAATCCTATTACTTATGGCTGTGCACTGCGGTGTCATGTGTTTTATTACAAAAATACGGCAGGATATCCATAGCACTGGGAGCTCGCAGTACAGTATGTAAGCCAGAAGCTTTTTTTGCTTTCTTTATATATTTTTCCTGGAGCTTTGTCATCTAACTCACAAGCCTTAAGCAGCTCTGGCAGCTTATTTAACCATTAACTGACAGGCAGAATAGGTTATGTTTAAAAGGGAGTCTCTTCCTCTGAGTTCCAAAATTCCAATTGTAAACTCAGTTGTTATAACTTTTATATAGAAAATGCCTCCTGACACTTACTATTCAGAATTTAGGTGGTAGCTATAAAAATCAAAATTACAGAAAAATATGTGTCTGATGCTTGCTGTTTTTTTTCATACAGCTTTTCTCTACATAGTTGTAAAAATACTGCAGGAAGATTTAAAGGTTTTTAATACGTTCAGTATTCTGAATAACTGGTGTTGCAAGATTTTCTGCTACTTAAAAAAATGATCCTGCTTATCAGATTTTCTCCTGTATGTACAATCAGCGTTCTTTAGTTATTCAGATTGGCTTAATCTTAGTATTTTCACACTAAGGAATTTAAATGGTACTTCCAGATAAGAATTACATTCTGACTATGCCATTTTTTATTAAAGGAATGGCAGAAAGTCTTTGAAATTTGATTTAAGGAACACACAGGTATTAACTTCCACTGTCCACAGTTTTATGAGTCAATGGGGGTCTGCTCCTTCCAGCCCCAACTTTACCTATTGGGACACCTGGAGTGTTCAGGTGTCACTATATGCTGACAATTATTGTTACCTTTGTTAATACTGATTTTCCACAGCTTTTCTCTTCTTCTCTTCATGCTCCAGCTAGGCTTTGATGTGCAGGAATAAGACCAAAGGCAGGTTTCATGTGCAGGGTTTGAAAAGCAAAGCTGATGGCCCAGGGCAGATACTATAACCCCATCAGCCAAGCAGACATGAGCAGTATCTTCCTGGCTGTCCATCACGGCCTCTTATTAGTCCTTTGGAAAAAGATAAAGCCAGGAAATGAGAGCTGTGAGATGACTTGGTTTGCTGGCACACCTGGCAGGTGCCTTGATTGTTTCTGGGAAAAGTGATAAACTGAAGAGTAGGCAGATTTTTTTGGCGGCAGCTCCAGCCAGTTCATGCTTCTCTGCAGCTTTGTAGAAGTAAAAGTGTGATCCCATTTCAGAGGGGATTGTGGACTTCGATCAGCCAGAAAAGCTGGGAGCAGGTTGGCCCAAGCAACTACCCCCAAATGAGCAGCAGCACAGCAGGCTTCTTGGAGAAACATAATGCTCAAAGCACAGAGTCTTGCTTTTTGTCAGGTTTTTGTTAGAAGTAAGTTTTCTGTGCAAAACCACTGTAATAGGAATGAAAAGCAGGGCCAGCCTTTGCCTTTATTTCCATGGGAAGGAAAAGCTGTGATTTTGGTGGAAGTTGTAAGGAAGAGCTGAGATGCACTGCTGCATGTTGGGACCAGGGTAGGTACCATCAGGAAAGGAAGGAAATTAATTTGCCTGGTCCCTGTGAGATACAGTTGGGAATAGTCAGATAAAAAAAGGGGGAAAATGAGCTTGAATTTACTGAAAAAAGATATCCAAATGCATACATGTATTTATGCATTAATGGCAAGATTCATTAGACTGTTGTATAAATTGTAAGGGGTTTTAATGGAAGATAAGTTCCTTAAACCTTTAACAGACAGACTGGACAAATCATTCCAGTACAGCTCAAGGCACACAGCCTGCTTTCCCTGGGAATTGGGCTGGCAACTCACTAGGCACCTAGATTAGAGCTTTCCTGGAGAGGAGAGAGGTCCAAAGGCACTAATGGAGAATAAAAACACTCAGTCTTTCTGCAGCGGCATCCTGTTGTCCTCTAGGCATGCTCAGCATTCCTAGCAGCAAGGAGGACAACTGCTTGTCTCCCATTTCTTCATCAAAATTTGGACTCGATGATGCTTATGGATTCCTTCCAACTTGGGTGATTTTAGGATTCTATGATTCTGTGATCTGCACTGCTGTCCAAAAGCTGCTCTTTAGCGGGAAAGAAAATATTTCTTCCTTGTGCAGAGTGTAGTGAGTAGTGGAAAGTGGGAAGGGGTATTTACTACAGCCAAGGAGTGATCCTGAAATGTAATCCACTGAAAACAGCTAGGCAGCAGGGATGGACAGGCCTGGCCTGTGGAGCATGCACAAGGCTATAGCATGAGCAGGCAGGCTCTGCTTGGCAGATATAACTATTCAGTAAACTCAGATGGAATCATGATTCAGGAATATTCAAGGCCAACTCCCTCTTTCTTCTGACTGAAGAAAAAGAAGCATTACAAATCAGATGGGAACAACAACAACAACAACAACAAAACAGAAAAGAAAAGAAAAAGGGAAAAAAAAAAAAAAAGAAGTAAGCTTTCATGAAAATCCTCATGGCTTGGGAACACTACATAATTTTTGCCTGCATTGTGCTTGTTACCATTCATCCCTCAGGGCAGGATGTAACAGACCTCCTGAAAGCTGGCTAATGCAACTATGTGCTGGTAAGTGGGAAAGGCCCTGGACTCTGATGTGCTCAGCTTGCTGATTTGGACAAAGTCATTGATTGCTTCATGACTGAGACAAAAATAGAGAATTACCACACACCCCAAGAGTTCTGATGGTAGCAAAAGCAATGCTGCTTTTTGCTATTTTTCGTCCCTCCCTGATGCCTACTTCTTGTCTTTTAGCCTGCAGAAGCCTAGTGACCCCCCAGGGACAGTGGGTGGCGCAGGGCTCTGCGGGTCAGCAGTGCCAAGTCCTGCCCTGCTTGCTGGATTTCTCCCACAGGGGTGTTGGGGCCATTGGCCAGGGGATGTAAAGTCTCAAATTCACACCACAAAAGGGGCAAAGTGCTACAGCCAGAGCCTTGTTTGTAAAATTAATTCAAATATTTCTAGAAACATTTACTTGTATTTATGAAGTGTTCCACTGTTCAGGCATTCAATGAACATCTCGAGCTGAATAGTACATCTAACTATCATTTCACTAAAATGTGGTCTCTGGTGGTTTTTTATACTTTTATTCCATTTCTTCCCTCTCCAGAATGGAAAGGAGAGGAAGATTAATTTAAGCTTGGGGCAGAAAAGGTCAAGCTTGATTTTACAGTGTCTGCTCATAAGCAGCCCCTACTTGGAAAAATGAAGACTTGTTCACACTGTGTGCAGAGCAGAGCACAACAGGGAGCTAATGCCCAGATTTTCTTCTTGCTGAAGAAAGTCAGACTGGGGTCTGGGCTTGAGACTGAAATTGGGAAGGTGAAATGGGAAGTTCTTGTCAGAGCTCCCCCATTTTCCAAGTGCCCATTTCTCCAGTGTGAATTAGGAAAACAAATTTGGTGCTCAACCTCTACTCAGCCAGGGTTAATCCAAGGCTTAGGTTTTCACTTCAGGACACAGAGAGTGTGTGATTTGCCCTTACTATGGCCTTCCCCATACACATATGGCTGCTGTGGTGGTGTTTTGAGGAGGCGTTTCTGCCTTTGGGACCTCCCTGACACAGGAGAGTTTCCACCTGTTCACTGCACAATGGCCGGGTGGCCCTCACCTTTCTGCTAGCTTCTCCCCAGCTCCTGCGATAGCCAATACCACCACTACAAGGCAAGGGGACACTGTTTTAGCAGCTGCAAGGTCAAGGACAGAGAAGAGCCATCTAAAACTCCACTATTCCACAGACTGATATGTGTTTCTCCTGCAGCCGTTCTCTTTTTTTCCAACAGCCTAGCTGGAGGGGCAAAGATAAAAGTAAGAAAATCCGGGCAAGCAGATATATGTTGTTCCTGTCTCTGAGATGCGGTGGATAATTGCAGGCAGAGCAGATAAATCCACGTGTTGCAGAGCTGCTAAAAATACCATGAGAAGAAACAGGAGACAGTTAAATGCTTGTGGCTTCCCCCAGCTTTCCAGGCTGCACTGTAGTTCCACAGAAGCATTACATGACTCCTGGCTCTTTATGTGCCTTCCTTACCTTCTTCTAAGGGTGGATATAAAAGAGGATTAATTGAAAACGTAGTCGGTGTCTTTGTGCAGCTCACGACCAATCTAAGCTAAGATTTACCTAGAGATCAGCCTAGTCCATGGCGCAGCAAAGATTAGTCAGGCTTTAAAATAAAACTCTTTGGAAAAAGTTCACTATAAATAAACAGTCATGCTTTTATCCACGAATAGGTACAAGGACTACAAATAGATACCAGGGATTAAGACAACAAGGACTCGTGGTTAAAGAGGGAATGAACACCGGTCCTGTTCTGGGATGTGTAAAGTATGAATTTTCACACTTCTGTGATAGATGGGTTTTGGTGGAACCCCGGGTTGCCGAAAGAAACAGAAATTCTAGGTTATTTTTAGTGGTTGAAGATCATCATGTTATTGTGTGCATAGAGACATGTCCATGGGAATCTTCCCACTAATGAACAATACTGACATGTTTGGTGCCCCAGAACTCCTTGATATTTGGAAAATAATGGGGCTATACAGCCGTGATGTCTCTGATGGGGATTCACCACACCAAACCTGGCTGGAGGAGAGAAGCGTGGCTCCCTGGCCCAGCACAAAATGTAAAACACATTCACTGGCTGAGGGAAACTGATAATTAGGAAGAGATTAAAGGCAATCAAGCAATCAAAGCTCTTTGCTATGTGTTTGTATTAGTGCTTATTCCACATCAGTGAATACCAAAACAGTGCTGTAAGACTTACAGCCACTGTAGTCTCAGAGGAAGCAGTGCTGCAAAAGATCTGGGAGGTTTTCCATCCCTCATCTGAGAAAGGATGAGTTGCTCTGCTCTCACCTCTGGCCAATCTTTGCTAAAACAACAGGGGCAATGAGAGACATCCTCCAGTTCCTGCCTCCTACTCCAGAATGTCACTGTCTTCATCACTAGGCAAGCTTTCCTAACACCTGCCGCTATCTGCTTGTTATACATTAAATTCTTTTCTTTCTATCCTAATAGAGCAGGGAAGATTCAGTACATCTCATATATACCTTGCAGTAAGAACCATCGTTCAGAGTAAGTTACATCTGCAAGGGCAACTACGCAAAGTGATGGCATATACACACTCACACCAGTTTACCTAGCTGACCTTCTTCCCATGGTGACGAACTTTAGCAAGAAATATGACTCCTAATATTTGCTTTGTAAAATAAATGCTACAGAGAAGTGATGCTGACGTCAAATCCAGTAGCGTAGGTTGAGACAGAAGGTCATAAAACGGGGGAAGATTGTTCTTATGAAGCACCAGTAATTCTCAATAGTACGTAACCATGCCTTAGGATTTTCTATACAAGATTTTACAAGAGAGCTCTCATGTCTATGTGAGCGCTACCAGGTACCTGGTCCATTGCCACCAACCCAAGTTCAAGAATACACTGCTTTCTTCTTTATTCTATTCTAAGGCAGATGTGCATATGATGTCCCGGCTCAGAAGCCCAGCTGTGAGTGTGAAGTGACAGAAGCCTCCAGGCTCAGCCACTTTTGAAGCAGTGTAATGCTGGGTTTCTGTGTTTTGGAGCCTCTGGTGTTCCTGCCACCCTGCCCATCTCCTCTCCTTTTTTTCTCCAGTGCCCTTCAAGTGAGAATGCTTCACCAAAGCTACAGTAAGATCGCAGTAAAAACACTGTGTTTCTACAGCGGCTCGCAAAGATGTTTCTGCACCCTAATAGCACTGTTTGAGTGGCATTGCATTTGATTTACTGGAAGGTAAACTGAGTTATAGAGTGGTCCGGCAGATCTCTAGCATAACAGAGAAACAACAGTCAAGGACAAATGTGAAGGAGTTATAACTTTGAAGATACAGTGGGCAAATTTATCATTAACCATGACAACTAGCTTATCTCCACTACTGTCAATAAAACTGAGGTGGTTTATTTCATTGGCAGTTTTCCCTTAGAAATGCCAAACTGTCCTAATAGTTGCTATTTCAATTCACATCCTGACTCAAATTCAAAGCAGAAGAAAAACAGATTGAAAAGGAGCTGGAGTACATATCCTTCTTGTCTTCCAGCAGCTGTCTTGTCTCCTGCAGAGTCTTTGGAGATTCCTGCTTGGAATTGTCTTCAGTCAGGCCTTTGACACAGTTGCCGGGTAGCTAATGTTCCTGCACGCATTCCTTGTTATCAGTCTTGCTATCAAGTCTGTCACACAGCAATTTTGGGGTTTGTTGACACTTTTTCTCAGTGCTCATCAGATGCTGTTTTTGTTGTTTTTGTCTTTTTTTTTTTTTTTTTTTCCCCTAGGCAAAATTTAAAAAGGGTGGCTCTATAGACAAAACTTCCACAAAACTTAAAGGAAAAAGGATATGTTCATGAATGCAACTCATCTGCATTTCCCAATAACCATTTCAGTTCTGCCTTTCGAATTTGTCAGCACAGTAGATTTTAATGGGACTGATTATATTTATTTCTCTGTCAAGCTAAGAAGTATATATATATATTTAATAGGAAGATTTTTCAGATTCATATGTACTTTATTTTTAAAGAAAATGAAATAATAAGCAAATGGAAGTGTTGTGCTTGTTTGTCAGACCTAAACTGGGAAACCTAGACAGAAAGAACACATCAGCAGAGTGCTGTGATGAAAAACATTTCTAAAGGCAAATGTTGACCAACTGTTTCAAATGCTGGATGCTGCACACTGCATGTGTAAATCCAGCTAGGATCCTTTCAGTGTGTGGAGCCTGGCAGTAAGTCATATCAGCACCTCTTGTTCCATTTGCAAGCATATTCCCTGAAACAAGAGCACCGATTGTTCTGGTGAGTTTATTTCAGTGCACACTAATATTGCATGCTTTAAAAATAAATCAGCTCTTTCATTTGGAGCTAAGCCATACACTCTCAAAAAGTCAGAGGTAAAGAAGTAATGAGATATTTGTTTGACAGCATTGTAAGGAACCTTTTTTTTCCAAGGCGTTGCACATCTCTGCTCAGTATCCCCAAGAGGAATCTTTGTAGCCAATTATTTCCATGCTCCAGTAACACAAGTTTGGAGATGGGAGTAGTGTTTGATGGCATTGCAGGCTGTAATTGCTGAAGAAAAGGTCTGAAGCTCCAGTGTACAGTATATCAACACAATTTTCTTTTATTGCTTGAAATCTCCAAAACAGAGCTAGTAGTGTAACAGAGAGTGTAGCGTAACCCTTGGGAGGAGGTGTTGGGGGAGGGAAGGAATGGGCTAGCAGCAGTTGGCTTTTAGGTGTCTTTGAGACTATGGGGAACAACTTCTTTCTGGACAGAAATATAGTCAAGCCAATAATATACACAGAGGATGAAGAAATTGGATTCTTTTTCCGCTATCTTATTCCTGGTTGTGTGTAGGGAGTGCTCAGGCACAGAGGTGCTTTGAATGCGGTTGTTGCACAGTACTGAAGGTGATTGCCAAAAATGAGGTGGAGACTTCTCTGCACTGAGTGCCCTCAGCTTCTAGTGTATATTTCACTACAAGTGCCAGGATATTACAGTTGCTGTCCTATGTAGCCTACTGAGAAAGAATCCAGTTGCTCAGCGTGACAAATGAGTGTGACAACATAAGATATTTTGTGGGGTGCTGCCAAGCCTCTGAGCAGTTCTGCCACCATCTCTGTCATTCTTTTATGTCCAGAGGGAGGAGGGCATGCTCTCCAGATGTTCTTGCATATGTTATTTCTTCCAAGCAAGATATAAAATGAAATCTATTGCCAGCTGCATTGTTCTGCTTGAGCAACTGAGGAGCGATTGTGCATAAAACCAGCAATGAGTGAATGAGATTCATATCTACAGAATCAGGAGTGGGAACACTCTTTCTTCCTACTCAGGTAAATCCCTAACCTGTCATGCACCTCAAGATCTCATACAGCAAGGTGCCCACATCTTCCTATCAGGTAGCCCTGAGAGTTGAGGACTTTCTCTGAAAATCACTACAAGAAATAGGAATTCTCCTTTAACTCTGGTATGGTTTGGTTCAGATTCAAAATCTAAGTCTTAGAAGAGGAGAGGAGATCAGGGTTCTGTCTTGACTTGTTTTACCTTCAGCAAGTCACTCATCTAGAGCCCTGAGGCTCTGGGTAATTTTGCAGTTCTGGAGTACTGTGCTGAAGAAGGGGCACAACACTGCTTTGTTTACACATGTAGGAGGGTGCACAATGTGCTCCCTCCTGCACCTGGACATCCATTGGGTTGGTATAGCATAACAGCAGCCTTTGTTCAAGTCCCTTTTTGCTTCCTTTGCAGAGGTTACTGCCTGCAAAGAACTGACCTTGTGCAACTCCACTCTTGTTTTTTTCTTTATAATATAATAGAATATAATTAGCATTCAGCTGACTCAGAAGAGAAATCAGCCACTGCCTAGGTCATGCAGCAGCATGATGTGCCTTAGAGGGTAGGACCATGATACTAGCTCAGGATGGCATAATTTGAATCTACTGTAGGAGTATTTAAAGTGATACTGATTGCCCCAATTCCTGAGAGGTTTCAAGATAATCATGTATTTTGATTGTTGTGATGTCCAGTTACTTCTCTCCGCTACAGCCTTCTTACTGCCTGTGGAAAGAGCTCCTGAGGCATCTGCTCAAGGGAGATCGATTCAATTATACAAGTAGCTTTAAGACACTTCGGGTCAGACTGAATAACTAGGCTCTTCCTCTAAAATCTTTGGCATTACCATCTCAGACAAGCCCCTGAGATCATGATACCATCTCTTCTTGCCTGTCCTGCTTGACTTCACACGGAGAAGTTGCATGTATCACGTGGCCCAAACACACTGGCACTTGAGCCTTCACAACTGAGCTCAGGCTGTGATGGTCTGACGTAAGGAAGATCTTCCCAGGAAGAGCCTTGCTCCTTTGATAGCTGTGGTGAACCTGCATCAAGAGCATAAGGGTATGAAGTAAATCACAGAACAAAAGCATCCATATACAAACTGTCCACGTTGTCTGTGCCTTCTGAAAAACCCAGAGAAGTCTGTAAGAGCACATTATATTATAGAGCTCACCAGGACTGGGTTAGGGGATGTATTGCAATAATTTGTGTCAGCTCAGAGGTTTCACAGGCCCAAGCGAATTCTTTTGAAACAGCAGTAGATTTTCCCCAAAGTTTGTTTTCCCCAGTACTTGTTTAGAAACGTGAATCCAGGTTGTACTTATTTCCCCATTGGTAACCAATCAGAAGAGAAACCTGTGAAAAATAGAGCAAGAATACAGAAACGGCGACCACAGTGAGTGTTGTTGTTTGCTGTGTGCTAACCTTCATCCCGAGTGCCAGCCATGGGCACACCTCTTGAGACTGTATTAGAACATGATCTAAACCAAAGCTTCTTGATCACAAGTAACATTTTGTTCACTCCAGCACTTCTGATTGCACAATAGTACAAGCTTCGTGCCCCTCAAGGACCTGAAGTTTGAATGTTCCCATGGTGAAGTTTCCTTTTTGGGAGTCTTCTTTTCCTCATAGATTAAAGCCAAGTAGGAGAAACCATCCTTTTTTTTTGTGAGGTCCAATCCTTGCTTTTAGAAGTTAATAGACTACCTTAAAATTTCCGTCTTTCTGTTTTCCTTATGCACACCACTTGTGTCAGAATGTTGTGAAACTGGAGTTAGGACTTCACATTCACATGCATTTAAGAAAGAACAAAGGTGACATTTATTCAAGTTTTTCATTTTGCTTGCTTTCTTACTTCCTTACATTTCATACTTCTGTCTACTTGCAGGTTGCTTGGCATATATACAGCCAATACAGCTGTTCAGAAATTCCCTTTCCCTCATTTTCATGAGTAGTTGCAGGAGGATAAAAATGTTCATTTTGGATGTAGGGAGAATAAGGCTGAAAATCACCAGAGGGAAGCAGGAAGAATTAAATGCATACATGTGCACAACAGGTACAGTGATTCTCAAAGGCCTTTCTCCCCATTGCAGTGCCTTGAACATCTATCTCTTCTTCTCAGTGTAGAGGAATATCACCCTAAATCTTCTAGCAAAGGTTCTCAGGAATAAGCTCCCCTGCTCCAGTGGCACCATTGTCATGTGATAAGTACGCTTATTCACTAAGTGAAAACGGCAACAGGCAAGAGATACCTGATTAGCAATTCTCTTCCTAAGACATATCCCTGATATGCTTTTCCTTTATCCCACTGAACTGAAGTTATTGTATGATGGTGCCATGCATGCTGATGCCCCCAAGCAATGGGCAGGTGAGAGACAGGGGCAGGCGATGCTCTGGCTGAATTCTTCTTTTAGCTCTGTGTTATGGTCTGTTTTCACAGCACCCTTCATACCACATAAAAAAACATTGAAATATGAATATTTTTATTTTAACTGTTCCTCTTTGGATACTTTCTCCCCCTTGTATGCTAAAGGAAAATAAGAGAAGCATTTAATGTTAAACAAAAACAAAACCACATCCCACAGTTGGGCTTCTGGACTGGAGGAGAGGCAAATTAAACAGTGAATAGAAAGATTGAGATCTGTTTTCTATTTAGACTGATGATTTGCATTATTTTTAATGGCTTTTAGATTTTACTTTTGATGCAAAAGGCCTTTCTAGATTTCATATTCAACCCATGCATATTTTAGCAAGGATGGAAAAAAAAAAAAAAGCTATGATTTCTTGCTTTTTTTTTTTCCTTCTTTTTCTTCCCCCCCCCCCCCTTTTTCTATTTTTTTCCTCTTCCCCCCCCCCCCCCCTCTCTTCTTTCCTCCTCTTTCATCTTTTTTTCTACAATATCAAGATCCACAATACTCTGACCTTCATCATAATTCACATGATCCCTCATTAAGGATTTGAAGAGTAGAAATGTTAAAGCTTTTGCTAATTTTACTTCTCACTGAGGCTATACACTGAGGAGTGGTGTCATGAAGGGGATGAGCATGCCTCCTGGCAAGCTGTGATGACACATTTGTTTTGGTTTGCATATTTGTATTTGGTAGATTTCCTGGGATTTTTCTTGCTTATATGCAAAGAACACATGAAGGGCACATGTATATTGCTCTATTTATGCTGGACAACTGATGTGGTTATGATTCAAAGAGAAAAGCATAACACTGCATTAGTAACACTGTACATCATAACTACACTAAAACATAGGTTTTCCAGAGATTAATTGCAGTTGTCAGAGATCTGATCCAAGGATGAAGAATGTTAAGAAAATTGAGGTAATTTTGTGAACCTGATTTTACTGGGTCTAGAACTGCCTGGAGAGTTTGTGTGAGGAAGGAATTTGAAGACAGAAATATTGAGGCATGCTTTCTTCTCCTCCTATGGAAATCAAATCATAGAGAAAGCTACTTTGGCTGAACCATCAAACTGTCACAACATGGAATGTTGTTGTATTGCCACAGGAGTTGTAATGGGGGGCCCCAGATGGCTTCCTATTCTTCCTAATAGGCTGGGCTAAAGGTCAGATTATGTTCTGTGATGGGAAAAGTGAATTACGCTCACATCCCTTGCCCAGCTAAAAATATATGGACCTGAGGTAATGAGAGACCTTAATTTCGGTGAATCTAAATTATTTTGTTCTGGAGATATGCTCTGAACTTTCTCTTCCCCAGTTCTTCTCAAACCTGGAATTTTGACTAAGGTCTGAATCAGGCACTCAACTGAGAGACATGGTCAAGTTCCATCTGATAAATTCCTTTCTACTTTGGGAAAGAGATTATTGCTAAGCATTCTGCACTCTTAATTTTGGTCAGTCAAAGAGCCAGATCTTCCCTTTTCATACATATCTTTGCAACCGACAGAAATAATCTTTTATTTTTCTTGCCACAGCAAGAAAAAAAAAAAAGATGACTCCACAGGGGGCTGAAGCCATGTAAACTGTATGTCTTTGTCAGTGTGGAAGAGATAGTAGCTCAGAAAAGAAACAAAACATAAGGAGATTATAGGGGCAGGCAAGTGAGAGACAAAAAGGAGATGTACTGACCTTGTTTAACTTGGAAAAGCTAATTAATAAAGAGGAAAATCACAGTTTGAGATTCAGCCTGAAGGTGAGCTTTCTCTTAGGTGATGCTTATCAACGGTCTGGGGTACATTACTATATGTTACAGTAGCTTGAAGAGTTATTATCTCTAGTAGAAATAAGTGGGTCTAGACTGTAACACGTCAGTTTTCTTTTTTAAGTGAAAAAAATCTGCTGTTTGAAGAGTATTCCAAGAGCAAAAGGAGCTGAAATGTGACCTGCGACATAGTTGTAAATGAAGAAAGGCACTTACCCTACTAATTAGACAGCATCCACCTCCTGTAGCTGTAATGATAATAACCCCCCATTCTGTTAAATCTAGATCTGGAAACAAGAAGAGGTAAAAAGCCATTAGATGTTATCAGGGATATTTTAAAGGGCTGCAGAGAGGGTGAGGTCGTGCCACAAAGCAGACATCATGATGAATTTGCTGTTGTAATTTTCCATCTTTAGGGCAGCGATCCAAACCCTATGCCCAAAGAGAGGGCTAAAAGAAAGTGTTAGTGGGATAGGGGATTGTATAATCAACAAATATACAGAATGGTGTGGTCAGGCTGGTATCTACAGATCACACAGCTAGAAAGATTACCACATCAGAAAAGGATAATTGAAAATAAATGAAAATGCTCACTCTTGTCCAAGGCTTACAGAAAAACTCCAAAAGGAGCAATCTCCAGAAAGAGATCCTCCCCAGCAGCAGTCAGCCTTTATGTGGGGCCTAGGAGAGGTGCAGCCACGCTCCACCCCTTCTGGTCACACAGCTGAATTGATTTCACCTGTGCTCCCAGGGCTGACTCAGTGCTTGCCTCAGGTGATCAGTCAGAAGTTCAGGCCATGATTCAACAGTTCCCATACAGGGGATACTTAGCAGAATGGATGATCATGGTCTAATTTCTATTGGTGATATACATTCCAAAGAATAAAATCAGGGAATCGTAGAAAATCTCGAGTTGGGAGGGACCCATAAGGTTTCCAACTCCAGGCTCCACACAGGACCACCCAAAAATCAGACCCTGTGTCTGAGAGCAATGTCCAGATGCTTCTTGAACTCCAGCAGTTTGGGACCATGACCAATGCACTAGGGAGCCTGATCCAATGCCTGACCACCCTCTTATTGAAGAAGTTTATCCCAATATCCAATCTGACCTTCCCCTGAGTAAGCTTTAAATTCAAAAGATACTTGAAGCTCTGTGTTTAAGGTGTCCTGCAGTGGCACTTTTATTCCACGTTTACCTCATGCTTAGATGAAGAACTTGGTTTGCAGTGCCTTTCCTCCTCAAATGATTCTCACCTCAATGAGGACAGCTTGTGACAAGACTTGCTGCTTGTCCCTCGAAATAGCTTAGTGAAGGCTCAGTCCACAGGGCACGTAGAGTGGAAAATGGTGAAAGATGTCGGGTTCCTGTTGAAGACAAATGTGCTCTGGACTTAACGTCTTTCTACACAAACATTAGCCTCTGCTATTTAACAATTGTTTTTTCTTATTTGTGTTGTGGGAAGTTCAGTTCACTGGTACAGTCTCTCACATTAGTGTACCGGTTACACAAAATGGTCATTAACGTACTAACCAAAAGGGGGCTGTCTGCTGTCAGCTTTCTTTTTCCAGCTATAGCAGCTGCTTCCTTTTGTGGTAAATGTTGTGTGCTTTCACTTTTACTCCAAAGTCTACTGAAAGCAGAGAAAGTGGCATTATACATGTATGTATTCACATCCTCCACTGAAGTTCTTTAAACTGCTTAAACACTTGCACTGTGTGAAAGCCAGAACTGCCAACAGGATCAGAGGGCAGAGGCAGTGGCAAAGAAATCAATGAGAGATTATTTCCTCCAAGACAGAATATCTCATGTAGACCTCAGCTGTACCACAGGAAAAAAAAAAAAAAAAAAAAAAAGCTCAAGCTACCTTCATGCAAACTGTATTAATCCTGGAACACCAAACGGTGAACACCAAAATATTCCTTTTGCTCACAGTTCTGAGAATATAATAGAAGGAAAAATGTGTAGCCTACAACTCCTTTAATTTTAGGAAGCCTATTTATTGCCGTATCTGTGTAAATCCATGTTGAATGTCAGCCCATAGAAGGAGTGGTTCTGGGAAAACTGTAATAAATACTCTGTGGGGTGTTTTGGAGTACTCTAGGGATATTGCTTCATCCTTCCTTCTAAGCCAGTGTAATTGGTCTGTGTCTTTAAGATTTACGCTTGTCCTTTATCAGTTTGTGTCCTGCCGGTAATAAGCAGAGGGAAGGACAGAAAGCAATGGTGAACACACTGTGTCCACTTTGAGAAAATTTTTAGCAACAGACAGGTCAGATAAATTGTCCCAAAGTCTGCAAAGTCTTTGAAATATTTCACACTTGTCTACTGGGTGAGTGATGGATATCAACTATGTACTTTTAGCTTTTCAAACTGCGGTAACATTCTGTTGAATTTTCCCAACCCTCTCCTTCTTTTAGGCCACATGAAGATAAATCCTAACTGAATGTAAAAACAAGCCTGGGCTTAACATATATCTGTGCTAGAAAAATATCATGTTAACAAAGCAAATGAACTTCCCCTTGTAATGTGCGTGAAAGTGGATTGGCTGCTATTGCAGGTATGCATTTCATCATCCCAGACAATCTGTACCATGCTTTCTGCAAGTGCGGTAACGAGCCAGATTGTCTTCAACCTAAGTGATGTGTAAGAGGAGGAAGAGCAGTTAGCATCATGGGTTTTTTTTGTTTCTTTTTCTTTGTATAGATAATACAGGAAACTATGTAACAAGCTGTGGCATGAGCCCTTGTAATTATTGCCTTATGAAGGGTCTTGGAGCAGACGATGCAGCTTAGGCACAGTTTGGACTCCCAAGTTCTGCCTGATTCACATAATGCCAAAATAGTCAAGGGCAGGAAAATTTGTGCTTCCATTCTACCTAACTTTGGGATGCAGGAGCTCAGGTTGTTTGAGAGTTTAGGTAGGAGGAAGCTGAGGGATGTTTGCTGAACCTGTGTACTCCGAAGAAGCTTTGTCAAGGCTTGGCAAGAGATTCCTGTTGCTCCCAAGTCCATCTTCTGGAACCTGGAAATGTGAAAGCACTCAAAACCAAAGAATGGCAAGAGTGGGATGGTCATTCCTGGAGCAGGGCTAGAGCTTCATTTTCCCAGATAAGTTCAAGGCCACGTTTGGGCTGTACAGTGTTGCAGCATCTCACTGGAATGAAAACCACTGAGTCCAAAGAAATGCATTAGCTAACAAACTTTTTGCATGATGAAGTGCAAGTATCTACAGAGATAGAAGGGTTAGTTATGGAGAGAGGAAGGGGTTTTCTTCCTTAATATATTTATAAATCAGGAATATTTATTCTGTTTCTCTGAGTGGTTTTTGCTTCAAAATGTATTCACAAGAAGTTACCTGGGTCTGAATGGGTGTAGCATTGCCAGGTCTTCAACAAGTTTGAAGGCGGACATGTTGCCTTAGGGAACCTCTGAACAGTCCCCTAGCAGAACTGAGCATGGTCCATCCTTGTCTGGCACAGGGCTGGTGTGAGCCCCTGCATATCCTGGAGAGACCCAGGGGGCCTTCGTCCTGCACCTAAAGAGAGATGAGGGAGAGCTGGGGACATCAACAGGGCTGTGTCAGCAGTACAGAGGAGGCCGAGGTACTGTGGCAGTTGTGGTTAGCGGGGTGGGTTGTAGTCAGCCGTCCTGTGGCTTACAACTTTCCACCATTAGTGCTACAAAACTCCTGTACAGCAGATAGTTGTGCTTAATGCTTCTAGAGATGAATATCTAAAGGAGCAGCTGAGAAACATTTTTTTTTGACAAAAATATGTATCTAAAATGCAGATGCCCTATGCTGGTATTGAAAAGTTTGAAATTCTCATACATGAATGTAACAGCATAAGGCCCTGTTTTGTAACCTTTTTTTTGTAACTTTGCCCTGCGATCACATGCTTCCCCATTTTTTTTTTTTACCAAAATAGGTGTTCACCCTTACTATTCAGATTTTGTGTTTATTTTTCAGCACAAGTGAAGAGTAATTATATTTTCTTGTCTAACACCTATGCTTCCTGTTATAAAAAAATCAGTTGCACAACGCCCATGAGTCATTATTTGCCCTGCTAATAAATTTTCAAACAAGGCAGTATTGAACTGCATGGAAAATATTAAGAGTATAAAAATCTATTGTGTCAGTCTTTGCAATGAAAGTGGTCAAATTACTAAAACCAGGAGACCAGGAGACAGAGGCAAAAATGCAGAGGCCATTAATTATCACCCTCACTTGCTGCAATCTTCCTGCAGAAACAGGTTTGTGAAAGGCCTGGCCTGTTAGGCAGCTCCTACAGGAACGACACCACAGTGTCATGTGCTGCCCGAGCCCCTGCCTGGCGCTGCAGGTCTGGGTCAGCACACACACCATAGTCTGGCAGCAAAGTGGGACGTTGAGGAGGATCAAGGGGCATACCTTCACCAGAAACCATATTTTCTAACTACATGAGAGGCCACATCATATCAGCTTTCTTTCCTCTGAAATGGTCTTTGCACTGTTCACTTTACAAGCAAGAATTGTTTCCTCCTGCGCAGCTGAAAATATCAGTTTTTTCATTAGATATTTTAAGCTTCAGTTGCTTGAGAGTTTAAAACAGAATAAGGTAGAAGGCAGAACTGGAATAAGTCTAAGTTTGAAATAAAGAGTTGTATTATAAAATGATTTAATAATCACTTAACAAAGTCTACAATCCAACAAAAATAGAAGAAGTTCTGAGCATTCCCAAATTTATGTTTGTCTGATCCAAAATTCAAGCTCACTGTCATCCTTAAGAACGATGGTGATTTTGGTAATTACTTTGAAGCAAACTCTATGATTCTGATAAATCTACTGCTTTCTACTTGCTCATCATGTATGATGTTGGCTGGAGAACTCCTGTAAATGTCCCTAAGGAAGGATGCAGTCACACTGTGACTGGTGTCATGTGCTCAGCAGAATGACTGAAAGGCATGTGATCACAGGAGACAATTGCTTGGGTATAATGACCTCGTGTCCTCTGGCAGGGAAATGTTGTGATATTTAGACTACACTGACAGCAATAAGAGAGCATGAAGAGCAGAAGAAGTAGAGTTCAGTATTTCAAGAATGACAACACTAGAAAAGATAGGTTTATTGAATTGTGTTATGATAAATACAGCAATGAAAACCTATAGTTTTAGGTAATCAGAAAGTAGCAAGGTTAGTGTGAGTGGAAAAGGTACAAAATACAAGGTAAATTCAAGTGATTTCTTGATTTCCAAGGAAAGATGCACAAATGCATAAACAATTTATTTTTTTTTTCATTCTTTTTGAAGTATTTCAGTGGTACAAATGTTTTCCCTTTGATTGGTGATACTGGTTAATTAATCAGGCAGAAAAGTATCAGAAATTAAATTGACTCAAAGGTACTGCAGGATACGTGGAAAGGGCAGGAGAATTTTGAAGAGCATTTGAACAGAGTGCTTCTTCAGTTAGTTTTGCTGAGCAAAAGTGTCAGATTTCCTTGTTTAGGTTTGTACTTAGCTGATGGTAAGCAATTAAACTCACCTGTGCTGTGTTGTTAGTGGTGACACAGAGCTAAATCATGCCCCGTGTGGATGTTTAATACAGATTTCTTCATTTCTTTGAAAGCAAAACACACATGCTGTAAAGCACTACACAACTCAGCATCAGAGCTGCAGCATATAAAGTTGATCTGAATCTATTTGCAAATTCACCTCCCCTGAGAGTTATCTTGCCCTAGAATCTGGGCACGGCCACAACATTTCCTAATCCATTGTATTTTCATTGTGTCCACCCTGCCTGTTTCCCTACTTCACAGCTTTTGACAGTACAGTCTTTGTTGATGAGCAGTAAGCTGTAAATGTAAATGAAGAAAGTGCTGCTGGCTCTCACTGAGGACACCGTGGCATGCAGTCTTGGCAGCCTGAGCTTAGGTTGGGGTGTCCAGCCTCAAAAGCCATGTGCCAAGCTGGAGCTCCACTAACAGCACTGCTGCAGCAGTGAGCTAATTAGTGGAAGCTCCCTCCACTACTACAGTGTTAAAGCAACAATGTAGAAATGCTGTAAATAAAAGCCTCCATAGCCCTAGAAGTCAGAACTGCCTAGGTGGTTTGCATATAATGAAAAAAATGTTGGGATCAGTTAATGTAGTATTGGTTTCAAAGTCTCTGAGTATATAGAAGTCTAATATTTAGTCATTTAAAATAAAATGAAATGTGTACAGTCAAAAATGTGTGTTTCCCATGGCTATTATTTAGACGGTGGTTGCTTTTAGCTTGCAATTCTGTTGTAAGCCTTTTGTTAGAAGAAATAGCCCAGTAAATTGTAGGGTCATATTTTTCTGTGGTTTGTTGGTTAGTGCTCAGTTCAATAGCCCACATAAATATATGCTTCGCTGTAAGGACTTGTGTAAGAGCTGCTGAGTTAACACATAGCCGTGTCCCAGGAGATCACTACGGTTAGATTAAAAGGGCAGAAAATGGTGTTTGGGTGTGACATGTGCTGTTGGTGAGCCTCAAGTTTTGTGCATTTACTCTGACACGGGTCTGGGAACAGGCTGGGCATTACACTGAGGGCTTTAATGCTTCGCATGGTTTTATTAGCCCTATTCAAACTCACTAAGGACATCCATTGCTTAGATGGCTAGTGGTGTGGGCAGTTTTTATTTCTTGGAAATAACTTCTCCAAAAAGTAAACGAGATTTTCCATAACTCCAACTTTTGGTAAATGTTCAAGTGATTTTAGTAGAAATCTCAACAAAAAAAGAATAAAAGCCTTAGGGTTTTGCTTTGACATTTTCTTCCTTAAGCTACACTGTCCTACAATATGTTGTCGTTTTGTTGGACACTGTATGCTTCGGAATTTGCCATGGTAACCATATCACCATAATAAATGTGGCTGGAAGTGAAGATCATTCTGTTATTCATGATTTGAGATGTAGCTGAGCAAACTTCAAGCTAAAGCTCTGTTCAAGTTTTCTGTGTGTACAACATGTTCTGCTTAGGTTTACAATACCATCTCAGGCTTGGTCTTTTAAGAAATCTGGTCTGATAAGGAAGAAAGGAAAAAACACTCACAATGTGTGCTTGACCTTTCTTTTTCTAACTTTGTACTGAAGGAGTCTGATGGCTTATGTGGGGATGGCACTTGAAATCTCCAACCTACAGACTGATGACTTCCAAGATGATACTTTGGAAATCGCTATGCTGCATGCTGATCTTGCTGCCATGTCCGGGGCACACAGGGCTCAGCACTGTCAGGGACCTGAAACCCTGGGCCCTCAAATTTGACCTGTTTTGTATTAAAAACCACTAGTGTGAGGACTACAGAATAATTTGGTAAACCTTTCTAGATTTCCCCTAAGAACTTTGAAAAATTCAAGTTTTGGTTACAGAAGTCAGCCAAGATGAGGAAATCCACCCTAGTTTTCACAGAAGCTGTTCTCTCCTCATGCAGTGACAGCAGTTGTGTTCTGTGGAAAGCTGGCTGTTGCATCTTGCTGTTGAGCCTCAGAACTTTAGCATGTGTACAGACCTGTCTTCAAGACACCCATAGTGGCTGTGCCTCTCTGTCCCAAAGAGAGGCATCTCCCCAGGAAGGCGTGCTAGGCTCCACTGGAATAGTTCAGCTGAGGCTACCCGCAGTGCTGTACTACAGTCCAGTAGACAATACTAAATAAACAGCAAAAATAAAATGTTCAAGAAAATGGCTTGTTAAGACAGAGACTCAGGGAATGCCAAAAATAACCTTGCTCTTGCCAGTGCTGAAAGTCTCTCAACTCTTTTACATCTGTAAAATGAGTGCATGCAGACTTCGGGGAAACAAAGGCAGTTCAGTCTTGTGCACTGCCCCTGAACTGGATCCTTTGGCAGAAAGCCATATGTCCTGAGGGCATCACATATATAACATATAAGAGAAAACAACCCTATCATCCACGATCATCCATCTTTAGGTCTGTAATCCTAAATACATGCTTCTTTCTGAAAGCTGTTTTGTATTCATGAGCTTCCATCTTAAACACTGCATTTTTCTGGGCACAGCTCACAGTATCCTAGCAGACATGCTGATGAGGAGAGACAGTATAAACAGATCACCTGAACAACCTCTTTAGCTCAATGTCCACTCCATTTCATACAGGTATTTGAATCAAATTTCTAGCCTATGTGAATAGGAAACTCTCCCTGACTTTCCCAAAACTACAGTTGCGATGTGTTTGCTACTGTTTGATTTGTTTTGAAGGTACAGTATGAAAAGGAGGCTCCAAACCCCAACTTAGTTATAAAGGCACATGAGGCAATAAAGAAGATGCTTTATAGTGGGTCAAAATTATCGCTGCATTTCAGGATTTACTCTGTAAAAGGCCTCTGCAGTTCCAGCAGATGGCATGCACTCATCAAAGCTTGCCCTGTGTGATCATAAATACTGCTCCAAGCAACAGCTGTCAGAAAGGATAAGACAGCTCATGCTCAGCTTGAGGAGCTAAAATAATTTGTCACGAGAGATTCTCTTATGCTACACTTGATTTCTGTAATCTCTTTACCATACTGCAGGAAGTTAGTGTGTCTTCAAAACTAAGTTTCTTTGCTTTTTCAGGGCTCAGCCCAAGTCGTTTTTTCTTGAGACTGTTCTCAGTAGAAAAAACATGAGCAGACTTTGGCCAAAGTGATTCTGCCAGAGCAATAGCTGTGATTAAAGCAATCTGAATATCTGGCTATAATAAAAGCGTATTGGCACTAAAGAAAAGTAGGAACTCTGGAAAAATAATTACAGAATGAGTAACAGAGAAGAATGACTCGAAGTTTCTTGAACAGGATGCGTTTTAAGCTAGGATGTGCCATATGCTGAGAGAAAAAAAACTTAAAACGTCTTTTGTTAAAAACAAAACAAAACTACATAAACATTCTGTTTGTGAAATGAATAAACACATTGTGCCAGTGAACAAATACTATCTTATACTAAAAGACTTCCACACTGGAGTAGAATTTGTTGTCACTCAGAAGTTGCAATGGTAAATTAGTTTATGGTTGTTTAGAATTTCCTTTAAGAACTATTGGATAACAGCAAAGAAACTCCATTATCTACAGCAGCAGCAGAATTAACATCTGTTAGGAGCAAACTGGGACTTTTTGAATTTCCATACACTAATCCAAGCTCTGACATTTTCTGCATAGACACTCAACTGTTTTCCAGCAGTCTCCTTACTGGTTGCTCTTTGTGCAAACAGTTTCTGACTCTATCCACAATACTTTCTGGAAGAGAGATTTCCCACACAGGAAGCACTGAGAAATGTTTTAGAACAGAATTAGTGCTGGATTCAGTGTTATATGCTGGCCCACTGACAAACATCTCATGGAAGAGAATGCATTTTTTTGTGTTGGCTTCTTTTTATTAAGTTTATCTGAAGTCCAGTCCATCTTGAATCTATTTATGTCTTCTGCAGCGTTCAGAGGAAAATGCTGAAAATGTGGAAGGTCAGCTCTCTCAGACTTTAGCCACTGGAAATCAGAGAGGAGCTCTTTTTTTTTTTTTTAAATTTTTCCAACTTGATTTTTCCATTTTTTTTTTTCTGGTTAAATGTGCATAGTAAACATAGCATTTTTCAGTTCTTGGAATTCTTTATATAGTTTCTAGAACATACTGGAAAAGAAAGGTGAGGCTTTGGGAAGAGAGGGAATTTGTTTGAAGGTTAAAGCAAAGCACAAAGTTAATAAAGACTGCTAATACATCTGGTTAGTACTTCCTTGCTGCTGTTAAAGGTACAGGGAACTTTCAAAGCAGATACCAAAAGCAATAATTTTCCTTGTTTTCTGTTAATAACTAGTTAAGACGTACATTTGATAAGAAAACAGGCAATTAAGATGGGATCTTTATAATAGATCCCTAATAGCATCTAAATGAATGCTAGTAATTGTGTTCAGATGTAGTTTAAGCTTATTCAGTGGTAGAGTTGTGATGCACTCGTTCAGCCATGGAAGTTTATCTGCCCTCTAAGTACTCGCTCTGTGCAGTGATATGGTCCAAAATCACTGGCAAGGTTTCCTTTATTGACAATCCTAAAAGAATTTACCTGAGTGTTTCAAGAGCCATCACTCAAGAAATAAATTCATAGGAAGAACTTGGAGCTAGCATTTAGTTTCCTGTCATCATGACAAAATTAATTTATACTGTCTCAACTGGAGCTCCTTGTTCAGTCTGTGTTTCTGTGAACAACACTGGATTATATCTATAAAGAACCCCAACACCTCACTCTGTGTTGTCCCAGACAGCATGCCTAGAAGCTGCTACATTTCTGATCTTTGCCCAGTCTAACTGGTTTAATAGTCTTTGCTGGGTGCTCTTGAGAGCACTATGTTAATCCCCAGTCATTTCACAGCCTTTTTCTTTGTGTTACCTGGCGCACCCCAGGTGCAAATGCAAGATCATGATTTTACTTGTCTCTGAGTTTCTGAGCATGTAAGTAGATAATTTTTACACAAAGCACATTATTATGTCCTTTGCCATAATAATAATATGATTCATCTTTAATTCTATTACTCTTCATCTCAGTCTCTGTACATAATTCTGAGGTAATGAAGCATGCAAGGCAATGTTCCCAGGTTGTTACACTACTGTAAAGCCCTATCAGAAATTTAGCAGTTAAAAAAATATTCCACACGTGCATCATTATAGTAATAAATGATCATATTTACAATGGTTATTGTACTGTATGTTTTAATTTATTTTTTTTTTTCCACTTTAGACTGGGTGATAGATAGACTATGATCCCTGTGGATGGAAATGCACCTTGTTTACTCCAGACAAGAAAAAAGCCCAGCGGCTGTCCTTCCACAGAGAACTGATAGTCCCTTTAAGGTGTGAAACTTTGAAGTTTATCTTTACTATATTGTAGTAGGATTTGATTTTTTTTAGGTTGATTAGGCCTGAGATTCAGAATCAGGAAAGCAGAGATAGTAAATGGATAGTGCCAAAGTTTTACATAAGTATGTCAGCACCAAATGTAATGACTCATTAGAAAAAGAGTTCATAGCCACATCTTCACTTGACGTGAATCAGAGGACCTAGCAAACAGGAAGAATCGTGGAAACTTTGTCTGCTAAAATGTGAAAAATATTACAAACACTGTCTTCTTAAAACCTACAGCTAATCTCTGTAAAGGGCATATTATTTCACTCTCGAGATACTCACAAGAAGAGCATGAAGTCTTTCCTCATTTGCTCCACTATGTAGACTGGTCATCGCATGCAGACACAATAGGCACTTGGGGGTCTGTCTGGTAGTTCTGCAATGAGGGGATTTCCCATAAATTTACTTTTGTTTTAGTGAAGTGCTGCAGATGTTCCTTTCCCAGGACTGTGGAAGCTCTCTGGATCCTGTCTCTATGAGGTCTGGAAAAGCACATTCCCCATTTTCTTGGGAACTGGAACTTAAAATCATGGCTTTGTCATGCCAGTGAATTACAAAATCAGTTAATTTGCTGAAGTGTACACACACAGCCACTGGTGTTAAAACCAGGTTTTCTTATGAGTGGGTATGAGACGCCTCAAGAAGCAATGGCTGCTTGTAGTGCCACAGCTGTGTGCTGATGTGATAGGAGCTGATAGCTCCTTGTCCCTATCACAACAAAAAACACATAAATATCTCAATTTCTTTCTCCCCCAGCTACCTGGAACTTCCAAAGTTAAAACAAAAAATCAGGATTTCACTTGCCTTTGTGTTTCTAGGTCTTCACTTACACTGCTAGGTGTAAAATACAATCATCTTCATTCTAACAAAACCAGCATGATTCAATATGATCTGCTAGTTTCATGTGGTTTATGGCACAGGGTTCCATGAGAAATGAACCTTCATTCACAGCCTCTCCATAGGGACTCATACTTTTCCATAATATGTCACTATGTACATATATTAGTCAATCAAACATTAAACAAAAGACAAAAAAAATCTCAGCTCCTCGGTGGTATTTGTAGAAAGACGTGCGTAAACAGGTAAAAAAGGACCACGTGATTTTTTTTTAAATTATCACGTTATACTTCATTTTCTTTCCTTCTGCTTTCAAACAGCCCCTGAACTACACTTTCCTCACCGTACAATTAAGCTTCCTGAGCCACGTTCAAAAGCTGAAGAAACTGTTGAAGGTAGCATTTAGTCATCGGAAACTTTGTGCCACCTTCAATAACATTTTAAAAATGCAAACAAATTGAACCTAAGTCCAAAGTTTGCAAATTCAGGTAGATCATGAAGATTTTTTTTTTCCTAAATGACCTCAAAGAACAATATTTTAAAACATCAGAAGACAGTGATGCATGTTACTGCAAACTAATCTGGAGAGTAGTGTGCTTGCTTAGGCCACTCTTCCCTGCAGGTTCTGTGGGGATGCCTCTAGTTAGCTACTTAGATCTGATTATGTTAAACTTGGAGAATGCATACTAAATGCTAACTTGGCAGAAATAGCATAGTTGTAAAAGGATTCAGGGAGAAAACTCCTACTGCAAAAAGCAAATCATGCTGCAGGGCGTTGCTTATATCAGTCTCTAGGTCAAACCAGGCTTCATGGTCATTGACAATTTCCACTCAGAGTTCATTTCTGTCCTGCAAATAACAAGGAAAACCCTACATAACACAGTTAAAATTGAATAGAAGAGCTTAGCGAAAGGCTTAAAATAAACCCTTCTTTAACACAGACTAAACATTCCTTTAGTAGTTGTGCGTTTTTGCATGAGAACTTACCATGAAACTAGAGGGAGGCTGGTTGGTGCTCAGGCCATGCTTCACAAGTATTGTGGCAGATGATCTAGACTCCTGGCATCCAATGAATGAAATCCCTCTTGCCCTAGTGATATTATCCGTAAGTTTTTCTAGTCACTCATCATTCATCTAACAGCCATAGCGGACTCTTTCCTGCAGGGTCAGGTGATGACTGAGGTGGAACAGATCTGTCGGTCACAAACAGAGCACATGCCCCAGAATCACTGGAGTTACATTAATTCTCCTGTATTCCAAGGAAGAGATACAACCCTACGCCAAACTTTACTGCTAACAAATTTCATTTAGGGTAGATTAAGCTCTTGCTTACTCCCATGCAATTCCACTGGGTGCTAGAATGACCTCAGAGAGTGAGTACTCATCATAATTACTATACAGCAAACTTCATAATACCATTTTTGTCATGACTTCTTGGTGACAACATTTGCAACACCTGTCTCAACATTAGATAATTGAGCTTTTTATTTTGAGGTCAAGCAAACATTTTTACCTTCTTAAAAAGGCCATTTCTTCCAGGAACAACTGAGCAAGCGCTAACATTTATGTCTGCTGCTTACTCATCACTCAGAATAGAGCCATGCTTGATCTGACAGCAAACATCCAGCTCAAGAGGTGTTCCCAGAACCTAAAATGCAGCTGCTATGTCCAGAGCTGTTTTCTCAAGAATAGCTCTAGCTGCCCAGATTGAAGTACTTGCCACAAAAGATAAAGCAGTGCTTTATTCCTGGCATTCCAGGAAAAGAGTGCTGTTCCTGCTACTAAAGGTATTGCTAGAAACCCGTGTTACTCTACTGCGTAAAGCTTAATATACCCCTACAAGCTATCTTGACAAGTCTCAAACAATTGATTACCCTCATCTGATTGTCTTGCTCTAAAATAGCTATTTATTATACTAACAAGAGCCTCTGATCTAAGCAGCTAACCATCCCCCAAAACCAAAAAGCAAAAAATTCAAATTAACCAAAGCAGACTTTTACACTGAGAATTACCTGCTTGATTAATTGGCACAGCTGGAATACCTTATGCAGACTAAACATCGTCACTGCTAATTTGCCCTGTCCTCAGCATCTGTTTTTGCTAGCCTCATTAAGATCTTTGCCCGTATTTTTCATTTAAATCACAGATTATTCTTTCTGAGTGGTCTCTGCTTTAGGTTGATGTCAAACTGGGCATGTGTTCCAATGACTGATTAGAATTTAAAGGGTATTGTCACTTCAGTGCTATGTGAGTTGTTAACCCCTAACTTTTGTGAGGAAATGAGTTTATATTTTGTAACAAAGTGCAAAAAGCAAGTTATCTTTCCATCCCCTTAAATGTAAAGCCTTCACTGGGAATGTGAGAAAGAAAGGAGTGAAAATGAAATATAACAGCAGACTTTCCCAGAGGGAGGTAAAATAAAGCCTAAGAAAAATGTTTGAAGGAAGTTGGACTGAAAACCCCAGAGGCCCTGAAGTTTTAATGAATTGTTTTCCTACATTTTTACACAATTATACCTAATAACCAGAAAGTGAAACAAACAGCAGCTTAAAAATTGCAGAGAAACAGACGAGCGCTAAAACAGGCAAAATTAACTACAAATGTTTAGGTAATCTGAAATCAAATGCTTTTGGACAGATTTTGTTCTTGTGCAGGCTGTGGGGATGAGGGACACTGGAAAGAACAAACGGCTAACCTCCTGCTTACTCAGGAAAGAGATTGCTCCCTTGCTTGAAGGGCGGGAAAATTGCAGTTGAGTTCTGTGACTTGTTTCTATTAATGCATGAGTGTATTGCCTTGGCAGAGCAGGTAAAAATACAGGTTGTGTTCACTTTGAGACATTTCTGTACTACTAAGGTAAATTAAAATATTTTTTTGTGGGCTCAAAAGAAGTTCCTCTTCTAGAGGTAATTGCTGCCTCAGAAGGAAGAAGCACTGGTGAGCTGGGCTAGGTAGAAGGTCATACTTGGTGTTCAAAAACCACTCTATGCATCTAGCTTGTGGTATGAGCTGTTTCACATGGCTACACATTTTCCAGTATTTGCTTTATGATTTTACAAGTCCCATCAGTGTTTTCCAGTGCCCGGAGTTGGCAGAAAACACATTAATTTGAAGGCCTCAGTTCTTACAGTTCTCTGTGGGCCTATTCCACAGCTTAGCTGTTTGGCTGCTTGTTGTTAGGACATATGAAAATAATGAGCAGAGTTAATTTGTATTACAGTGTTCTAGCTTCAGTGACGTTAGACTAAAAGAGGTTTTGGTCTGATGTGTTTCAAATGAGCATTCAGAATGCTTGGCTGGTTTGAATAGCCATGGAAGCTCCGTGCAGTGGAACAACAGCTTATTCAGCGAAGGTGATCATCAGCACGTTTGAGAGATCAAATCTGCTGAAATGCGCCTTGTGCTGTCTCATGATACCTATGTACAGATGTTCCATTAACATGGAGCTAGTTCACTGAATTCAACCTCAGGCTCAGTCCGTAAGACCCAAGTCTACTTCCATGATTCAAAGGTCAAGCGGATTTTCATCACCTAGTACCTGCACAGAGAATTTCTGGAGCAAAACACTGATTTAGTCATTGCTACACAAGAATCTTGTCTTACTGTTCAGAGCAGAGTTTTATTTTCTTAGTGTCTTTCTTACCGAACCCCCAGCACCCAAAAGCCTCCTCAAGAGCCTTGTCTCTGGTCTGGTGATAGAAATCTCAGTGCTAAGAGCAGTGCTAACAGTGCAGATGCTTAGATAATTGTTCACTGTGGTCCCGTTTTATATGTGATTATATCCACTTGTCAACACTTTTTATAATACATCTGCACAGTTAACATATTTTTTTGTGTTAGGTCCTTTCCTTTGAAAGCAAAATAAAAACACAGAAATTACATAACAGGCAGAATTTCTGTCCTTGCCAGAGGTTTGCTTGCGATCTTGAAGAGCTGGGGGTGCAAAACTCATTTTTGCACTTCAGAGAAAAACACACCATGGTAACGAAGTTCCTGGAAAAATAGAAATGCCTTTAAAGAGCCTTGTGCTCTCATTTCCTTCTCATTTCAGTGATACTTGGAAACAAGAGTTTGCTGTAACATAAAAGCTCTGTGTTGTCTGAGAACCTCAAGCAGGGCTGGATTCAGTGCACCTGGGATAGAATCCTGAGCGACAGCTGCAGCAGCAGGCCCACTATCCCCACACCTCTTGAGCTTTTGTTTGGATCCTGACCAGGCTCCAAAGGCAAGGAGTGCAAGTGCCAGCAAATACCCAGATGTCACCTAGACACGAGTGGGAACAGAAATAAGCCTTGGGTTCAGGAGCAGAAACAGAGGCCTGCTTCTGCGTTTGAGGGGTTTATGGGCAACTGTGGCAAGGAACGGTTTCTTCTGTTGTCTGTCAATTAGATAAATGGCATTTAGAGCAGCAAGTATTTGTGAGGTAGCTTTTCTACGGACAGTGTGAAGCTATAGGTGTGGGAAAGGGACAGCATCCAATCTGGAAAACCAGACTAAATCTGGCCTGGATAGATGTGTGGCTTCAGCAGGGGCTTCTGCTTACTGACCCACTCTAGTACCCACTCTAGTTCTGCCAGTAATTTGCTACTGGAAGATTTTCTAATATTTTCTTTTGAATTACTTTCAACTGCCCATATTTCAAAATTTCGAATGAGTATATAATCAGCCTTCGGTGAATCTAGGTCTAAATAAGCACTGTGCTTATATCCAGCCTACAAGTGAGACTGGAAGTTGTCCCTAGTTATAAAGTTTAGATCCCAGTCTTCTTAATTCTATGGCATGCTTCCACCTGTGATTTCATGTCTCTGTGACCCGTGTGCATGAACACTACAGATGCTATTTCATTTTTCTTATAGCACCTCAAGTAACTGCACACTGACCCCTAAATCTTATTTATATCTGATAGTTGTGCTCACAAATTTCCAAGAAGGTATGCCACTCATTTGAGCTGTCAGAACATGCACAAATATTCTTATTTGCTATTCCACTGTCAGAAGTACATTTTATCATTATAAAATATAAAAGGCACAAAATCTAAATCACAACAATTAGAAGTCTCCCATGTCTCTTAAAAAAACATATAGCCTGATATATTTTTAACTGGCGCTGCTTTTTTAACAGCCAGGTGTATTAGAAAGAAATGCCATTTCGCTTTCAGTGGGAACACCACAGAACTATTTTTGCAACTTCTAGTGAGAAACTTTGTGAAGACAATGAAGTGTGCTATGTATAATAAAGCACTGTTTTGCCTCTCTGGAGATGCTTTAGCTTGCTGTTGTTTGTGTGGCAGTCATAGTGTTGTGCTCCAGACAGACTCATAGTGGGACAATATATCTTGATTTAAAAAGTAATGGAGCATCCAAGTTTTGTCTATCATAGTTTTTTAGGTCTGTAAACCTCAATCTAATACTGTAGATGCAGGTTTGTTTTCTTTCTTCCTTTTTTTTTTTCCCCCCCCTACAGTCTTGTCCTAAACTGGCACAAGACCAGATCTCATAATCTTTTTTTTTTTCCTTGCTGATAAAAATTGTGTTTTAGCTGTTCTTCTGATATTTCTCATATTTAAGTAGATGGCTTTAAGGTTTGTGAAAAGTCTTTTATTTGCAGCGGTATTTTTAGAGTTTTTTCTTCCAAAGTATATTAAAAGCGTTTGTATATAAAAAATAAATCTGTTGCTAATGATTTCTCAGGCACTAAAAAAGTTTGAAGCATCTTTTTCAAAGGCCTACACTCACGTGTATCACTCAAATATATAACAGTTTGTAATATGTATATATACACATATATGTACACATGTGTACATATATGTTTTCCTTTAAACATTACAAATTCAATGAAGCCAAAGGCTTTCATGGGGAATGTGTAATTTTCTGTCTTCAACAAATTTGCTGTCTTCAACAGCAGCTGTTGATCAAATCTCATTAGAACTTGATTGAAAAAGATTATCTTGACCTCTGCATTTTGATTATATTACTAGAAAATGTTAATGTTGAAAAGTTTTGGGAATCTTACGCAAAATATTCTGGAATGGGTTGTTTTACCAAATCCTCATTTTGAAACTTTTTTTTTCCCGGACTGGAATTAAACAAGATATTAAACTGCATTTTTCTGTTAATAGAAACTGCTTTTCAGCCATGTTCCCTATTTCAGTGGACAGCCGTGATCTCCAGGGAAATCAGACTGCCCAGGTCATGACAAATAGTTAATCCATGAAACAGTTAGGGTGTCCTGTGAATTCATTGTGTTTGCAGAGAGAACTTCAAAAGGTACCCTAATAGCTACACCTTTAGAGAAGAGCCATATCAGACCGTAACATTTCAGACACCTCTCTCCTTAGAGCAGTAAAGATACAGTGTTTATGAAATGTGGGAAGCGATGGAATATGCATTAGATTCCCCAGTTACATGCGATGGAAATAATCCAGGCTTTCCTCTCCCTTTTGGCATCTTCTGCTCTAACTTTTACTTGTTTTTCATTTTTATTCTAGCGCCAACAATATGCCGAAGCAAGTAGAAGTGCGGATGCATGAAAGTCATTTGAGTCCAGTGGAGCACAGATCTGGGAACATATGTGTGCAGTTCTTCAAGTCGCTCCGCAGGAATCTGCTCCTGACTCTTACTGTATTTGGTAAGCTACATCTGCCTGTCTGGGTGCTTTGAGGATCAGTACTTGTTGGTGTAAGACCGCAGCCCCTTTCTGTGCTCATCTGCTGTTCTATCTGAACAGTCAGACAGTAAGTAGGACACCTTTAGAGACTGTCCCTCTTGTTCAGGTGTGCAGGGTGTTATTGACACAACACGGAACAAGTCCACACAGCTGAGCTACCCACTATCTGTGGTTTTGAATGGAATGTAACCGAAGTCCCAAGGCGAGTCAGATCAATGTCATTCAATAAAACCAAATGCACTGCACATTTTTACTCTGTTACTTGAAAAAGGAGAAAAACTTTCAAAATTTACTTTTTCTCATCTTTTTATCTCTCAGCTCACATTCTGCTGTTAAAGATTTTCCCTCTCTCTATAGCTGTAAGCCAGTGCTCAGTGATCTCATCCTGAACATTACCTCTGGCTTTAGCAGCTTCCAAATATGGAACAGTTTGACATTTTATTGTGGTCCCCTGGCTCTTTGCCTGGCTCATTTTCACTGAAAGCCTAACAGCGTAACGCAGCAAATTCATAGACATACTCTATTTTGTTATTGTTTGAAAGACCAACAGCAGCTGGTCGTGAGCTGCAAATTTCACAGCCGTATTTTTAAGCCTTCAAAACACATACTGCTGAAGTGTTTAGACAGAGTATTTGCATTGAATCATCTTTAGAAGGTGGCCAATGCAGTTCTGTAAAAGTTTTAAGTAAATGTATGTTCTGCATCGTATCAAACTGATACTTCAAAGAGTCATAGTTGCTGCAAATCACAACTTAAGCTCTGCTGTCAAATTTTGTTACAGTTGAGCCTGGGATGAAACAAAGACAAAAGCATCCTGGATGTAGACATAAAATATCAATTTATGAAGACCCTGATATGGAAGTAAATGTGGCCTTTTTCACGTAGACAGGACTTTAACAGCTTCAGCCCTGAGAGAGGATTTTAGGTGTTCTAACAGTACACTTGTGATGAAGAAATCCTTTGTGGTATTAGAGAGTGTTAGTACCATGAGAACAGAAGGACGCAGTCCATCAAAGGAAGGTAGCAATAAATTAGTGCCAAGAATCACATTTTTCTTCAATCAAGTTTTCTTAATGTGTTACATTACAGACACTTTAAAGGATGAATAACAGCTCTGTAGGAGTAATTTCTGTTTTGAGTAGAAAAGTGGTGTCTGGCTGCCTGAAAGATCAATCAGGACTTGGAGTTTGAGGGAAGTGGGAATTGACTAAGTCTTTTACTAGCTTAATTCCCTAGTTTGTTTAGTAGTGCGCTGATAAAATCAGAGATGACCACGTTGCTAGCAAATGACTGATACTCCCCTCCAAAAAACCCCAGGCCACCCTCGAATCTGTTTTCCTCTCATGACTATTCTAGCTTTCCTGCAGGGCTTTTCTTAGACTGTAAAATAGCTACTTATGCTGTTTTACTTTCAAGCAGTATCGTTCTTACACTGAGAGCTAGATGTCATACTGAGAAGAGTCCCAACCCTGAATGACCTTCTATATACATCACTGCATCTCAGTGCCTCGGGTTTGCCTGCATTTAACTCCCCCACAGTGTGTTAACAAGGACTATGCAGCATTATTAAACCTCAATAATATTGTGGGGAGAATACAGTACAGAAGCAAAATAGCACATTAGGTGCAAACTCAGGACTATTTCTCTTCAGTTGTGAGATATATGTTAAGCATGTTACAGCTGGTATCAATCAGAGGGTCATGCCTTCCAGAATCAGTCTCTCTACCAAAAAACAGCCACTATCCATAGCTATTTTCTTCTAGGCTTTTCTGACAGGCAATCAATGAACATGGATCAATTCCTGTATATTTTTCTTTTCTACCTACTCTCTTTTACTCTCCTTCCAGGTGTCATCCTGGGTGCATTATGCGGGGGTCTTCTTCGTTTAGCAACACCTATTGACCCTGACATCATCATGTTAATAGCCTTCCCAGGAGATATACTTATGAGGATGCTAAAAATGTTGATCCTCCCTTTAATTATCTCCAGTTTAATCACAGGTAAGATCTATTAGCCATAAATACTTTAAGGTGCTTGCTACAGAAATCACCTGGTTTGCTTTGTGTGTGTGATCCTGGCAGGAATTTTGCAGTTGTAGTGTATATTTGCAGTTAATTTAATTTATTGACTTTGATGGATGCTCCAGTGAGTTTGTTTTCAAAACCATGCTGACATACCACCTTCTTGAAGACAAGAATTTTCTTAATGTGTTTTTTCCACCTAATTCCTTCACTGAACCATGTGAATTAAGGTGTCATGACAGTAGAAAGCCTTGCCTTCTTAAATCTGTGCTGTCATCCAGAATGTGAACAATATGCAGCAATAAAAGCAGAAGGTGGTATGAACTCTTCTTTATTTTTTGAGGTCTCCTGTGCAGTCAGATGGAATCTCAAATTATTCTCTTTAAAGTAGTAACAGCAGACATTGTTGGAGGGAAAAGTTTCAGCAAGAATTTCACAAAGAGAAAAAGCAGGCAGACATTAACATTTGCAAATTATACAGCATTTTCTATGATGGTTATTGAATTGGATATTGAGTCTCTGTTTGTTTGTTTCTTAAAAATAAAACACATGCAGGACTATCTGGTCTAGATGCTAAAGCAAGTGGCCGATTGGGAACGAGAGCCATGGTCTACTACATGTCCACCACTATTATTGCTGCTGTGCTGGGTGTGATTCTGGTTTTAGCTATCCATCCAGGGAATCCAAAACTCAAGAAACAACTTGGTCAAGGGAAGAAGAATGATGAAGTATCTAGTCTGGATGCTTTCTTGGATCTGATCCGAAACCTGTTCCCTGAAAATCTAGTCCAAGCATGTTTTCAGCAGGTAAATCCTACTCCTTTTGAATATTTTTTAAAACTTCTCTTAATGACCAAATTTGTCTACAGAGGTAGTGTCACTATTCAGACAAAGAATGACAGAAACAATGCAAAGAGAAATACAGGTCTTAGGACTTGAGCAGGTAAATGAAAGAACATTATTTGTAGCTGTTTTGTTTAGTAATTATTATTTCATCTCAGATTATTTTTTTTCAATTATTTTTAGTTTGTTACTGATTAATCTTAAAAACTTTTCCTTACTTTTTATGCAATATATAAGGGCATGAATGCTGGCTTGGCGCCGAGCGGACGATGACTTACAGGATCTTTGACTCTCACTGAATTTGGTCTTCGTCATTAGTTACAAAGTTGATGGTTTTGTAGTGCCCTGTGTATAATGAATGGATGGTCTTCATTCAGGCTGGTTTCCAGTGAAAACGTACTCTGAAACCCAACTTCCCACAACTTCCATAATATCAAGAGATTACAGTCCTATGTGGGGATAATACACTCAGGTGGCTGACCCACCCACAGGTGGCTCCATCAGGCCAGGTTTGAGGCATGCTGGGAAAGATAGATGTTAGACCTTGCTATGTACATAAATTTTGTCAAAAAGCTTTTCACTAATACTTAATAAAAATGGCTTCACTTGGAAGCATAAAGGAAATGAGAAAGGCAGTCTTGCTGATCTCTTCTTAAACAAATTTCTTGTATGTGAGCTGCTTTTTCCTAAAGCTAAGCTTTTTGGCAGTAATGCAGACTCTTATTTTTTTTTTTATGAAATAGGCTTTGTTGCCAAATAAGTCCTTAAACGCTCCTAAGTGAAATGGCATAAGCTGTAATTATGGCTGAAGAGAAAGGGGGGAAGGCAGAAGAGGCCATGGGGGTGAAAAGAATAGAGGGCAACCTAAGATGCCAAAAGGACTTGAATTGCTTCACTTCTTCCACAGTCTTCCACATAAAAACACATAGTCCTTGGGGGTTTAACGAGAGAACATTCTCGGTATTTCCAGATCATCATGGGAATGTCAGTCATGTGGTCAAACCATGGTTGGCCAAACACCGCATGTAATGTGAAATGTGTTTTTGCAAAATGGAGTGTGGGGAGTACAGGGTGCTTATGTTTTTTTCTCTCTTTTCCTAGTTTAAGCTATGGAAGAGAGAACTAAATTTCTGGCCTGTTGAAAGTGGCTGAATACCTAGATAAAGGGAAAAAATATGGGAGAAAAAAAATTAAGCTACCCGCGTAAAATAGTTTTGTTAGAACCTCAATACTGCTTTTTCAGTGTGCGTAATATTGATTTGCTAAGTCACTTAATTACTTAGAGATGACCAATTCCATTGTTTATTTCTTAACTTTACCAATGCAGACCCACTTCAAAGCCCACAGCAGTCAATGGAAACAGTCTTGGTAATTTCAGTGGCACATGAAGGACGCTCCCATTTGAGCATATGGACTTCCTAATTTTCCTCTTATCAGATTCCAAATTAATTGCCAGTGCAAGCCTCTGTCACAAAGCCACTTTTCATTTTCAAAGTCAGTCACAATCCTTTCAACACTGAACTGGTCTTCCATTAGTCCTTAACTGCTCAGTACAGGAGTTAGGAGGAAAAAATAATTCCTTTTAATGCAGACATCTGTGCAGAGTTTCTCCACAAGCACTCAAAGTTTCCAGGTTGCCTCAGGAGGAAGAAAACTTGCAAAATTCTTGCAAAGGTTGATTTTGAAGTGTACACAACAGTGGTACTGCGCAGCAGTGATCCACATGGGAGTTCTACAAGCAATTAAGGGACTACATTGCCATTCTGATAGAGCTCATCTGGCAACTGAACTCAGAACCATCATGGAATTTCTGTAGCTGTTGATTTTTCTTTTTCCAGTGGTCAAGAAAAAAATATTCTTAATTTATAATAAAAACTGCTATTCCAGAAGAGATTTAAGCTAAGCACCATGACAGAGGAATGGGCGATCATGTTTAAATGACTGCAACGTTCAGATAGCTTTCAGGCTTCAGACATTGTTGTTAGAATCTAAACTCAGTGTTAGGCATGAGGTTGTAAGTACTATGACCACACGCAGTGAAAGGCTGAGGACCTCTGTCTTAAGCGACTGTAAGTGGAATTTTTGAGTGCTTTAATGTTTTAATTTCTGTGACTTCCCTCTTACATTTCAGCTATGTTATAAGAAAAAAATACACATGCATTGATAACATTTCTCAGATAAAGTTGAACACTCGACAAAAATTGAAAACATGCAGAAATTGATGGTTTCAGGACAACTGAAGAGTTTCTCACACAGGAGCTGTGCAGGTTTTCTGTCTGCAACCCCCTCTCTAATGTAGACAACAGGTTTGGTAAGGAGAGATGTAAGGTATGTTAAAATGGTATGTGGATCCAATCTGGATCATCATGTACAGCACTACAGTGTGTCATCTCAGGAGAAAGAAAATGCAAATGTTTTTGAAAGACTAACGTGTGGCTCTGATGCCTTGCTCAAACGTATTTCTAGGAGCAAGGAAAATAGGGAGCTGGTGGGGAAACAGTGGCAAGGCAGTTATGTAACATTTTGCCTGTCTCAGAGCCATGAAGAGTCATGAAAGGCTCAAGGTGTGAACTAGGGGGAAAGGCAGCCCTTTCTAAAAGCAGCAAATCACTGATCACACTATGACAACTTGAGCTGGGCAGCCCATCCTAAACAACAAGCCTTATTGTAGAGTTGCTGCTGTGACTGATATTAGAGATACCCAACTTTCGGTGCTAAATAAATTACATCTATGGGCAACACACAATCTGTGAACCATTTGTGAACCATCTGGACAAAGAAGCTAGCTATCTGTAAAACATTATGCAGTAGCAAGAAGGAAGGAGTATTTGTCATGCTTTCACACCAGAGTCAGTGAAGATTCCCAGGACTGTGTGTCATTTGAAACTATTGAAAAACAAACTTATTTTTGGAAGAAGGGGTAAGAGGTTGTGGAATGTGCGTCTAATCCTTTAAAATATAGTTCTCTGGAGTTTCAAGTGAAAAGTTTTTATTATTATTTCCTAATCTCCCATATGGATTACATCCAGTTTATTTCCATTCTCATCCTCCCTTTTTATTGCCTTCAGATCCAAACTGTCACAAAGAAAGTGCTGGTGCCACCACCCATTGAAGAACCACCTAATGTTACTGACTCTGCTTTTGCTCTGATGAATGAGACAGCACGTGAAACACCACCAGAAGCCCAGCTAGTAATTAAGAAGGGACTCGAATTTAAGGATGGCATGAACGTCCTGGGTAGGAAAACTTCTTGCCTGTCAAATATCTACATCATGTATATGATGCAGCTTCTGTGACTGGGTAGTCAGTGTTGTCTAATCTGCTCCTCAGTGCAAATTCAATCTCCACAAATAGTCATCAAATGTTATCACCTACTGGCTTCCCTTTGGTCTCTGAGATGAAAACCAAATGGTCTTGGTAGAACTACGACGATATCACAGAACCGAGTGAATTATTCTGGAATGGCAGCTTTACAGGAATTATTTGGAGTACAGTGGGGAACCATGTAGGAGGTATACAAAATATCCTTTCATCCTAGAGGTAGCCCATCTAGACTAATAGTAATGCATATTGGCAAAACAGTATGGGGGAGAGCTTCAAGAGGCAGTGCTTTACCCATCCTCTGATGAATTTGAGCTCAGTTGTTTCTAATAGGTTTCTTGGGCAAGCTGAACTAGATTTTGGCTTGAGGCATAGCCTGAAGTGAGAGGTGGGGTGTGCACCACACCACCCAAGAAAAATCCCAGAGAGGCTTGACACATCTCTGAGTCACAACTCCCTCTTTCTTTCATCTTGGCTGCTGACCTTTACCAGCTGCACATTATGAACAACTGCCATCATGCCATCTTGTCTGTACAAGCCAGCATGTGGGGGTGGTACAAAGGTTTTGCCTATCTCCCACTCCTTCCTGAAGCACCTGTTCAAGCTGAGGCAAAGGCATGAAAGAATGACGAGCGGCCACACTACTCTTACTTTCTCCTCTGTGCTTAGACTCAGTTTTATCAGCTCAGAAAGGAGTGCTCCTCCTTCACCTTCTTTGCAGACCTGGGTGAAACTGGTCTCAAATTAGCCCTCAATTTGTAGTGCTCATCAGCACACCCATGCTTAAAGATTCATGTGCTCTGCAGCAGCATGTTCACAGGGCAAAGGTCCACACCTGTGTTTATAGGTACTGCCCTCACAGTGAGACAGCATGCAGCAGTACTTAAACCACTGCTTTATCTCAACCCTAGGCTTTCACCTTTTAGGGGCAAATGGCCCCTTACACACTCCTTACAGCTGATGAGCAGTTCCTACTAAGCCAATGATTGCTGTGCCTGCAGACCTTCTCCAGGTGTTCATGAATTGGCTGGCAGAGGCTGCTTTACTTAGGGGACATAATATCGATAAACTGACCTGAGGTCATTTTTTTCCTCTTTGGGAAGCAGCCTGCTTAAGAAAAGCTGGAGCTACCATACTGGGCTTGCCACTGTGGGCCTCATTCCTCTGCACCTCTAGACAGAAAAGCTGCAAAGGAACAGATTAGAATTTTGCACCCTGCTTTTTTTTTTTCTTTTTTTTTTTTTTCCCCTCTTAGACCTTATTTTGTGCTAAAATGAAATTGTATTTCTGATGCAAGAGATGAAGTACATTTAGTATGGAATTTGTGCTGCGCTGATCCCATCATAAGTAAGAAACTAGCTAGAAGGCTGAGTAAAATTCCTACGGGAAGGAAATGCATGCTGTTAAAACTACAGTTTAGATGCGATGTTTACTGTGGTGTTTTGACTGATGACTCTCAAATGTTGCAGAGTCATTTGTTGTTCATTTTTCATATAGATGAAAAAGTGAAAATGCTGAGGAATTGCCATCCAGGTTGCACAAACTGTGCAAACCAGGGAAATTTCTGCAAATGTTAGCCAACTTGACTTCTCTGAATAACACAGCAGCTAGCCTGGAATTAACAGAACAAAACCACCTACAAGCATTTTCTGATGTGGAGTCTGAATTCCAGGAAGTTACTTGGTCTTTGACCAATTTCATTATTTCTCCATGCTCTGCAGCACACATACATACACTTCAGTGCTCTTTTAAAATGACTCAGCAAAGATAGGTTGTTGCTCGACAATGACTTCATATCCAAGAGAATAGATACTTAAAAAAAAAAAAACACCACAAAGGGTTTATTACTAAGCCTAGTGTGAGGGTATGAGACCGAGTGCCTTTCCCCAGCATAATGGTAGCTGAAATTCCATCCTGTAGAATGTTTTTTTTATCCTTATTGACTTCTCCTTGGTAATTTCCCATGAGTTCACACATTTGTTAAACACTGAGTTCATATCATGATTGAAAGTTTACCCTCAAGTGATGCCTTGATTTTCAAACCACCTATCAGTATCAGCTGATAATCCCACTCTGGACATTGAAAATTGCTTGAAAGTGAGGGCTAGCTTTAGAGAGACAGCTCCAAAGGAATACATCACAGGTGCACTGATAGTCTAATACTCCATACTTTCTCACCTTAGTTATCTAAATTCAGGGAGCCCATTTTTACTTGTATTGAATCTATAGTTAGATATCTACTCTCACTGAAACCATCAGCAGCGATCTCTTTAATGTGAATGCAATGGTTAAACTTGAAGTGCAATACTAATCTTCTCCTCCCACCCTCACCTTCTTAACTAAGCTACTCCTGACCTGTGAAAGGTACATTCTGGGGTTGCTAGTAGTATTTCAAGACTGACTGGTCTGCAGGTTGAATATGCCAAGGTTGTTTTTTTTTTTTTAAAGCTTGTTAAATATGCTCTTGGTCTCTAGTGACTATTTTAGCAACAAAAACAGTCATGATGTGGTGCTGTGTTGCCTCTCCTATTTGCTGGAGGTCATGTGGTTTCTAACAATTGCATCACACTGGAAAGATTGTGGTGATCAGCATGATTCAGAAAAAAGAAAAAATATAGTTGACCTGTGAAGTTAGAGTGTGGTAAAGTACTGAAGGATATTCTGTAGAATAGGATCATGAAAGTTGAGAGTAAGTTCATGTTGAAAAGACCTGAGAGATGTATAGCACACTATAGTCACTCTGAAAAGTGGATTAGCAGGTAGCACAAAGACACTGACTATAGATGCAAGATCTTGCTAAATAACTGTTTTTCACTTGCTTTTAAATCTTTTTCCTCAATAGGTTTAATAGGATTCTTTATTGCTTTTGGCATTGCTATGGGGAAAATGGGAGAACAAGCCAAGATGATGGTAGATTTTTTCAATATCCTGAATGAGATCGTGATGAAGCTAGTAACTATGATTATGTGGTAAGTTCAAAGTCCTAACTTCTGGAACAAAATAAGTAAATAAAACTCTCTCAAAACCCTATTAGAGTATATAGTAAACATAGTTTGTTAGTAAACAATCTAATGAAATAATTTGGTTTTTAAAGCCTTACCAGTTATGTTGGAACCAGAACAGCATTATTTCTGTATGCTGAACATTATTTAGGAATATTTTGAAATACTTCTGAAGTTGACAAGTTTTGTTCTTTGCTTAGTAAAATCCAAGACATGAAGGTACCAGCAAAAACCTTCAAATTACACATTTATTATTGACACTCGTTATATAGGAGGACACCTAAGCATACAAGAATACCCTATGATAAGAACCTCCGTGTCTTCCTGGGAGGTTACAGAGCAATCAGAGTAATCCCAGGGTATTAACTAGAAGGTATAATTACAAAGAAGCCTAAAGACATGCTTCATTTGCTGTTTTCTGTAATAAAAATACTTCACCGTCAAATAAAATTCCAGTGGTCTCCAGTGATGCACAATTCCTCCCCCATAATTTCAGCAGAGTTTGAGTTTTGGAACACTACAGCAGTGGAAGATGCCTGTCCTGTTTTTGAAGTACACCCATTTGTAATAATGGGGCTTGGCTTGCCTTCAAGGGAATGACTTACTCTGTGAAGACTAAGCTCTTGTTTGTATTTCTGAAAGAGTACTCTCTTTTTTTTTTCCACGATTGTTCTTCTGAGGGCTTCCCCCAGAACTGCTGGTATGCAGTACCAAACATGGACATATCACACAAAACCAGTTCTTCAGAACGTAGAAATGCACTGTTATATTTGGCATCTGTAACACCACAATGAAATGGAAGGTACCACAATAATAGTAGGGTAGCAAAGTCTTCAGCTACAGCAAATGAGAGCAAGCCCAAATGCAGCAGCCACAGATGCAGAAATGAAGGAAAAGACCTACTTACCTTCAAAAGTCCTCAGATAAAGCAGAGAACTCAAACAAGAGACACCATCACCTCCACTGCCAACCCTTAAATGAGGTCTCAGAAGGGGTGGATCCTGGCTCCCCCCATTCCGATCACTCAGGTACATTGCATACACCTGAGCTCCCCTGGGTTGGCCCTGCCTTCCCACCAGGTGCTCAATCACTGCTTCAGGCCCTGACTTAGCATTTCCGCTACAGCATTGTACTGCTGCGTTTGGTACCTCCACAGTCTTTCAAAAGAAGAAATACTTATTCCCAATGCAATACACAGGCTGCTCTGAAAGTAATACCATCTATTTTATCATGGTCCGTGACATAAGTGGCAGATGTTGGTGGTATGTCAGGAGAGGTTGAACCTTCCCATAAATACTCTACAAAACTTTGTTGCTGTGTGAAAGATGACACCAGAGGGACAGTCTGACAAAATGGTGTCTGATACGGGAGTGCGCGTTAAGCAAATTGGTGGATTGCAATCAGGGAAATATGCATGGAGCTGAATATCAGCTTCAATGCAATGGAAATGATGGTGGCAACACTGAAACATCACAAAGTTTGTGCCAAATGAGTCTCACGAATGCTCAAAAAGGAACAGAAAGAACACTGTATACAAGTTTGTCAAAACCTATTGAAACACTATGATGCTGAAGGTGACAGTTTTTTGGATTGTATCATTTACCAGTGATGAGATGTACATGGTGTCACTACTACAAGCCAGAGTCACAACGGCAGTCCATGGAGTGGTGACGTGTGAATTCCCTTATAAAAGAAAATGTTCAAGACACAGCCCTCAGCAGGTAAAATGAGGTGCATTGTTTTTTGGGATAGGAAAGGAGTGATCCTTCTGGATTTCCTGGAACCCGGACAAACCGTCAATTCTGACTACAACATCACAGCGCTGACTAGGCTGAAGGCTTGATCTTTCAGAGTCAAGCCACAGATGAAGACAACCTTTCTCTTGCAATACAGTAATACCAGGCCCCATACCAGTTTGAAGACTGGAGCACACTGGCCTTGCGATCTTGACTGTTCTACTACACACCAAGTTGCCCAGATTTGATGCCTTCTGACTTTCATCTGTTCAGTCTGATGAAGGATGAACTGTGTGGGCAACAACAGGTTAGATTACTAGCGCAACAACACATCATCAGTAGGGTAAAACTAACCTTTTTTCAGCAACTAAAATTTTATCAGCAACAACACCATCACAGCAGCTGTGAAACAGTGCGTCCCCTTCCCTGGTGCAGATTTTTATGAGCGTGGCATCAGGCTCTTGTTCATTGCTGGCAAAAATGCAGAGATAATAATGGTGATTATGCTGAAAAATAGCTTTCTGTAGCTGAGAATTTGCTCCATCAAACAGTGCTATTGAGCTCTATGTAGCTGTTGTAGTTTTCATGGAAGTAAAGAGGAGGCATTACTTTTGGAGTGACATATATGTCATAGCTCATTGCTACCCATGATTCATATGCTTCTCTGGAAATTAGTTCCTGAGTCACAGGACTGCAGTATGCCTCTTCCCTGAGGCTTTAGATGGACAAAGTTTGTCAAAAAGGGAGAAGGGTGCCTGAAGCACGAGTATTCAGCATCATCAGTGTTTGAAAGGACAACTTAAGCAAGAGTCATGTAGACAGGAACACTGATGTAGAAATGAGCTGAACAAAGCAACTTGAAGCGATGACTTTCTCTTCCTGTTATGCTTCTGCTTTTCTATTAGGGGATCTTGCCACATAAAAAGGCAGTTGTTTTTATTCACAAAGCCCTCCAGCTTTCAGTAGTTATTGCAGCTTGCCGATCTTGACTGTGCAAGGAGAGAGACAGTGACTACTCTAACAACACTCCAAGGGTTAGAATTTACTCTTATTTCACTTAGCACTGGTTGGTATGCCCAGGACATAATACCTTATTTAACTTAGGAAGTTTCCATTGTAGTCAGTGTTGCAGTGGCAGGAAGCCATTCAAGTTTCAAGAAATTGACTGCAAATATTTGTTTCATTTTACTGATGTGCTTTTCATTTCTATTTTCTCAGCAAGGAGATTTTTGGGAGTTGTACTTGTTCACCTCTGTCTAGAATTGTTAAAGAATTGCCGTGGCTAGAAGCAGCATTTTTTGTGTGTGTGTCTTTATAAAAACAACTGTATTTCAGAATTGCATTCTGTTTGGCTTATGATCTCTCTGCACAGAGCTGTGGCAACTCCTGTGGCAACTCCAGTATTTAGGAGAGACTCTCAGGAGCATGGCATTTAGCTGAAATAAATAGTACAACTTCCTGAAACTAGATGAACAATGAGTTGTGGAAATTAAATATTAAAAACAACTGCTGCATCCCTGTACAAGCCTGTGTAATATTACCGTATCCTCAAAGGATGTTGTTCCAGGATTGAAGACTTTTCAGGAAATGCGTATTCCATTCAGTAGAATGGAATGAAATGAATTAGATGTGGAATTTGCTGGAGATGGCCAGTGTTTTCAGAAGAGGTGTGAAAGCAAGCCACCGAATTTCTATCTCTTCCTGATCTGCATCTCAGTGTCAAGCCTGAGAAGCCCCTATTCGTTCTCATGCCTGTATTCTGTTAAGGACAAATTTTATGACTGCATGCTGCAAAGATCAGTTCTGTCTATGCTTGTTCTCTTTCCCCAGGTATTCCCCTTTGGGCATTGCTTGTCTCATCTGCGGAAAAATCATTGCAATCAAGGACCTTGAAGTAGTTGCTAGACAACTTGGCATGTACATGGTAACTGTAATTGTGGGCCTTGTCATCCATGGAGGAATCTTCCTGCCTCTGCTTTACTTTGTGATAACAAGGAAAAGCCCCTTTTCATTCCTTGCTGGGATTTTCCAGGCATGGATCACAGCACTAGGCACAGCTTCCAGGTATGCTTGAGAAATAACAGCTTTATTTATTTTTAGCAGATTATAAGATGCTTTTTTAAGGTCATACATCTGCTGTTCTGACCTTCATTTTATGCCACTGAATAAAAACTTTTTTTTAAAAATCCAGCTTGTTGGAAGAAGTAGGTTACAACACACACTGAGGATTTTTACAGAGATTGTACAGCCCACTGAAGAGAGTTGGGAGACACACTTCTAGTTTTCTTTTCTCACATAGGCCAAATGACTTGTGTGCATTGTTACCTCTGTCCTTGTTTCATCAGGTGGGAAACAGCGATTATACTATTTACTCGCCTTTTAATAGCATGTTAAGTCTAGTCTCATTGCCCTGGGGGAAAAAATAGTCCTAGGCTTCAGGAGAGAAATTAAAGAAATGGATAAAAGTCTCCCATGGCTACCAGCAGCTTCTTGTATTGAGTTATAATGGTAGTAGAGATCTGTAGAGATGCCATAAGATTTGTGTATATCTGCTGATCTCAGAGAAGATTTCAGTGAATTCAAGCTCCTTTCCTTCTCTTCTGTGGAGGACACAAGAGAGATCCTGGGAACTCATAGCATACTAGGTTTAAACAGAATCTGGTTCCCAGACAGTGGCAACGAGTTACTACAATGCCCTCATTCTATTCTTTCATTCAATTTGACTGAGCAAGGGGACTTCAGTAAAAAAACAAAACAAACAAACAAACAAAACCCAAAAAACTGAATATATCAGACTGCTATGCACAGAATAAACTCTGTTTATGGACTTACCTCAGTATTATGTTTTGAATTACTGGCCAGACAGATATGGACCAGTTCATAGCTCCACAGACAGATGACTGTGTGACAACAGTCACCATCATACAAGTCTAACCTGGTACCCCTGGAAGCTGCAAGTACTCCCTATACAGACACCTAATGAGGCACTCGGTTTGGCTGGGCTGAGGAACCATGGAAGGAGACTATTTACTGTGCTCTTTTAATAAAGAAACCTTGCCTCTGTGGTCTGCTAACCTGTCCTTGCTCATGGTGACAGAACTGGAGAGGGAAGATATTTATCTAGTCTCTACCTGCTAAGCCAGCCAGGGTATGTTACAACACTGTTAACCTATGGCCGATACACACTTTGTGCTGGTGATCTGTTCTGTGAAAGTAAAGATAAGGTGGTATTTGTATTTCAGAAGAAAAGCTATTGGACCGGGTTTTAATGTGTGTTAGTTATCTACATTCTATTCCGTTCCTCTTTTAATAAGATATGGGAGTATCTTTATTGTAAAAGGCAATTTGATGATGAAACTGACTTTAAAAGTGAAGTGCAAATATTGGTTAATGACTCACCATATAGTTTCATCCGTCTGCTATAAATATAACCACTAGAGTAACATATGGGAGAACAATACATTGTTTTTAGAAAGTATGGATTCTCTCCGAAAAGGATTCTCTCTGGCTAAAAAGAGAGAATAATAAACATTCAATCAACTTCAATTAAAATAAATCATAAATGCAAGCATATATTTGTAAAGATTCTAGAACACAAATGACTGGTACTATGTATCTGGCTTGTTAGCATCTGTTAAAAAAAATCTGTTAAAAAAATCAATTGCAAAATCAATAGCATCTCTGTGGTAATGGATGAATTTAAGTGTTGGAGAGACTCTGATATTACACGGCACTAGAAACAATATACTGTTAGTATTTTTCTGAGAAAATGTGGTGGGTCTTTACTCCTTTATAAGCAAACTAGTATTTTTGTAGGGGCAATGACACCAGCATCAGTGGTACGTGATAGTGAAGGCCCTTGAGAAATTCTGCCAACTCAGATGAAGAAAAGCAAACAAACCACAGCAGATGTTCTTCAGCTGCTTCTGTATGAGACACCAATTAAAACGCATTTCTCAAGGTCAGGTTTGTTTTCAGAATGGCTTTTCAGGCAGCAACCAACTTCATTTAGTGGTGAACTTGACCTCAGAGATAATACGGAAAAGTGAGGAAACAAAACATGCTCCTGTGTGGGTTTCATACTTGTTGCAGCAAGTCCTTTGCCTGAGGCAGGCAGACGTGCTAGGGAAGGGAAGTAAAAGATATTTACATATACAGGGAAGGAGTGTGTTCTGAAATACTTCTGAAAACAGAGTATTTTTAGATGAAGGTGTTTTATTTTGAACAAGTGAATAGAATAGCCGCACTGATTCCCACAGAGCCAAGACACTATGGATCAGCGCAAGGAGCCCTCTTCCAGCCGTCTTTCACATCTTTTCTTAAACTCCAACCATGTTTGATATTCTTTCCTGTCTTCCAGTGTCTGGGAGATGCATGTGTTTTGTACATATTTGCCTACTTTTTTTTTTTTTTTTTAATTTACTTTTTAATTCAATAATGCAGCACTGATTTCTCCCTTCAAAGTAAATTTATAATCAAATAAATTTAGGATTTTTCCCTTTGCTTGTAATTCTGTTCATCGGAAAACAATGGGAACTGCCCTCTTTAAGCAAAATGCAAGAAATAATTCATAAATGAGTCTGAAAGATTCATCTACAATCTCTCAAGCGCTCATCCCTTCTGAAGTTGAGTTCATGCATTGGCCTCAGTCACACCTCCAGTTAAATGTAGATTTAATTGAAACAATGGCCAAAACACAGCTGAAAGTCGAAGGTGAAAGTAAACAGAGCAGAATTTCTGACTGCTTCCTTGTATATATACTATATTAAAATGACGTCTTCTTTATTTATTTGCTTTCTCTCCTTCAGTGCTGGAACATTACCTGTAACATTCCGCTGTCTTGAGGAAAATCTAGGCATTGATAAGCGTGTAACAAGGTTTGTTCTTCCTGTTGGAGCAACTATTAACATGGATGGAACTGCCCTTTATGAAGCTGTGGCTGCCATTTTCATAGCACAGATGAATGGAATTGAGCTGGATGGAGGCCAGATAGTTACTGTGAGGTCAGTTCAAAATTGCTGCAAGATTTGTTTCTACAGACAGTAGAAGATGAAGCTTTCACTTGTCTGTCTTCTCAGTGGCTGTGAGATCCACTGTGAAACCCACAGATTTCTAATAATTGTATGCAAAAGAATGGCATCTATGTAGGTCCTGGTTTTCTAGTGATGTTAATCTTAAACCTTTTGCAGCCTCTGTGCTTTCTAGTGGTGTTTGTACAGTTTTGCTGTTGAAGATGTTCTATGAAAACTGCTTTTTTTTTTTTTTTTTTTTTTTTTTTGTCCAATGCAGTACCTTTTAGTATAGAGGGATGCCTCAAGTGATACACAGGGCATTAACTTTCTAGAAAGTACGTTTATATGTATTGGAAGAGAAAAATATTCCTAAACATTTATCTATGTCTTTTTTGTTTGTTTGGTTTTTGTTGTTGTTGCTTTTTTTGTTTGTTTGTTTGTTTGCTTTGGGGGGGGGGGGGGGAAGGGAAGAGAGAAAGGGACACTTCTGTGAACAGCAAAAACAATAGACTCATTGTAAAAAATCCTGAGGGTGAGATTGCCTGCAGCATGACCGAGGTACTCTTGGACTTTTTCTCTCTAACCCAGAGAATGCTAGCTCTATTCTTTTGAAATCAGCTCTTCATATTAAGGACTATCTCTGGAAGAACAAAGGAAAGTACCCATTCCAAATGGGTAAAAGTGATTCAGGATGGTTAACTGTAATGGAGTTTTAAGATCCGTTAGATACAGTGACTAACAAGAAACAAAGGCAAAGTAATGACTGCTTCAGCTTTAGTTAATTTACAGTGGAAAACATGATGAAGACACCAGGCCTAACATTTTGAGTAGTTAAAATGTAAACCACAAATGAAGGCTGCCAAGTATGCCTTCTTCCTGTAGTTTTCTCCCACCCACCTTTCTTTTATTAAGCCCTTTTAACACTTAAGAAGTTTCTGTGTAGGGATATATAATTCTGTGTTCCTTACCCAGATGTATTGGCAGCAGTTTTTCCATTTCTTTACCTCCTGCCCAAGCCCCTAAAATAGTAAAAACAAAGTTTCTAAAACGTTCAGTAACGCTTCTAATGAAGACAAGTGATAAATTCAGGTCTAGCCTGATAAATGACAACAGTAATTTCAGAGGTGCCACTTCTAAAATCCAAATTAAGTTCAGGGCAATTAAAGTCAGCTAAGCCCAAATCTGAGTTACACCTCCTCCCTCCTCTGAAGAGCTGGCTCTAGCTCTTTCTGCTCACACCAGTTAAGGCTGTGGTCGTCAGCTATGACTCACTTTCAATAAGCAGTAGGCAACTTTGGACTATGTAGGAAAACTGTTAGTTCTCCTCTTCATACAACACAGCATTTCTGCTCCAATGTTACAAAAGCCTACCCTACATGACCCCTCTCACCAACGTAGCCTGACAGTGCCCAAGGAGATGACACCACGTGCAGAGGCTGATAGCAGCACGAAGCATCCTGCCTGCTGGAATCTGTCTGAGGGTTTGGAAGGCCAGGTTGCACTCTAACCCAGACACCTGATAAACACACTGTGGCCTGGACTGTCCAGGTCAAACCTGGCCATCTGGCAGGTCTAGATCGGGCTGACACCCTCATAGATTAGTTCAATGACTAAGAGCCAAAGATTTTCCCCCAGAGACTTTCTTCTTCTACTTCTGTGCTGGAAGCACTTTCAGATTTGTTGGGTACACCCGCAAAATTGCAACCAGGTTATTTAAGTCTGTGTTCCATTTTAAAAGGACAGATACAATTCTCTTAATTTTCTTCATTTTCTCCATTTTTTCTTCTTTTGTTTTTTTTGTCCCCCTTTTTAATTTCTTCTTTTTCTTCTTCTCTTTTTCTTTTTTTCTCTCTCTCTCTTTTTTTTTTCTTTTCTATTTCTTTTTTTCTTCTTTTGCTTCCCCCATCACCCCCCTTTTTTTTCTCCCTTTGGGTTGTTTTCTGACAAATTTATTTTACATTCTATATAGTCTTGCCCAGTGATGCTATTTGTTACAGACTGTTTTGTGTTTTTACAGAGTTCAGTATTTGAAGCACTGCTATGCAACTTATTGGTCTTCATCAGAAAAGAGGCTAAAGCAAATACAATTTTGGATTTGTGAACCCATCAGAAAAATTTTGCATTTTCATCTACAGTGTTTTGTATCTAGGCTTGGTACATCACTGACTTGCATTGCAGAAGTTTTGGATACCAAGATTTCTGTTCTCCTATACTTGATAATAACCACTTTCTCTCAATCATTACCTCAAAATTCAGTCTTCAGGAACCATGAATAAACATAAATGAACCATCTAAGAAGAACACCTTCCTACCGATCACATGAGTAAGCAACTAAAGTTCATGTTCCTCTTCCTGCTACTCCCATTTGATTTTTGTTTTTGCAGTTTGACTGCCACTCTTGCAAGTGTTGGAGCTGCCAGTATTCCCAGTGCTGGACTCGTCACTATGCTTCTCATCCTGACTGCAGTGGGTCTCCCTACCCAGGACATCAGTTTGCTTGTTGCTGTTGACTGGCTATTGTAAGTTGTGCTGACTTCACTGCTCAATGCAGAAAAAGCAATGAAGGAATGCTTGCTTGTCTGTAGTGCTTTTCAGCTATTGATCCTAGAGAACTCCAATAATCTCCTGTCAGATGAAGCAAAGGAGAAAATAGGCACAGACCATTTCATGAGGGAGGAAACACTGAAAGCAGCTCCTCGGGTGGTAGAAATTGTTACAGAGCTAATAAGGTCCATTTTTATGAGCAAACGATTTTCTTATATGAGTGTGGGCCCAAGGATAATGCATTTTTGTCTTCTTTATGATGCTTCCCTACCACAGATAGCAGCACAGCTTATTATGGACAATGGCCATCTCTCTCCTGATATACTTGTATGTAGTAAAGATGTATGTTTCTATTGTTCCAGGAGATGTAAGCATTCTATATTATTTGTGCATTTCCTCCTATGCTTGCAGTCTCAGCTGCTCATTTGTGGTAACTTTCAGTCCCAGATACACTTCTAAAACTATACAAGAAGTAACAGCAGTGTTGAGAATGTTAAGCTAAAACAGAAAATTATTTTCTCGTAATTATTTCTTGGCTTACTGAGAAAAATTCAAGGTCTTTGTCAATTCTCTGACATTTCTTCCATAGCGTATCTGTTATTACCTGTCTTTTCACTAAGAGCTGTGAAGAATGGTGCACAGCTCTGGATTCTGTTTCAAGGAAAAATGAAAGAGTTACAGCTTGGAAAAGCAGAGGAAAAAATTACTTACATATTTTATGTATAACTGGATATCATGATATCATGACTCAGAATGTCAAAGTAGGGCAGGATTCAGTAGTCAGAGTGCAGCTGGCATAGAGAAAAATGTGATATTCTGTGGATTTTAATATATTTCTGAGGTCATGATTGAAAACAGGAAAGTGCTGTAGACATCTGCAGCTGGGAAGAAGGAAGCAAAGGGAGGAGCATACTCATTTTAAATCTGTTTTTACTGGCTCTCAAAGTGGGGCAAATAGGTAGGTTTCTGCAGCTGGTAGGAGGATGTGCAAAAGAAGCCTATGGTTTGTTTTTTTAGGGAAATGTCATTTAAAAATATTCCTGTGGACTGAGAAGCTCTGCCCACACTAGCAAACCTCAGAGCCGTTAGTTACCAGCAGTTATGATCCAGCAGTATGTGTTGCATTTCAGGCTCAGCTTAGGTGTCGTTACCTCTGGTTTATCCAGCACTGTTTAGAGAAATAAAAGCATCTTGCTGTGGAGCTGTAGCAGTGTTGAATGTAAGTATAGGAAGCAAGATTGAGAGTAAGTACTTCAGAAAGAAACATTTTATGGTATCTTTCCAAAATAAATGCCAATGAGAAGAGCCTTCCAGCACAAAACATTGGTTTTGGATCCTTCTGGCCTAACAATCAGTTCTGCAACTCCAGAGTTGTTCAGAAGTGAAACACAGAAGAAAAAAGGAAAGGAGATAAAAAAAAATGAGATGAAAAGCTCTAGTGTCCTGACACTACTGCTGTGAAGATAAGACAAAGTTTCTTGGTGAAGGTACTATGCTAATAGCCTGTGGCAAGGGCTAACAACTTTGTTTTACGTCTTCCAGTGGTTGTGCTGTGGTCTAATGAGATATGAAAAATATTGTCGCTTATGTTGGAGGTGGTAAAGAGAGGCGCACAAACCAACTTTTGAGCAGTCTGTTGGGCGCACAAATGACATCTAAGAATATCTGAAACAAAACGTCATAAAAACATATTTTCTTTACTTACAAACATTGCCTTCTTCCATTTCTTTAGATCATGAAATAAAACTACAGCAGTATTTATAAGAGAATGTAGAAGAGAAAGTTAAGAAAATCTTTGAGGCATTATGAAAGCCACTTTTCTGGAACAAGTAGAAATACTTTGGAATAGTTCCCTTTATAGCAGTTGAATTCCAGTTAATGAAAGCTTTGCAGAAATGGCCTACTGTATGAGTTTTTCAATATTCCTGATGAAAGGAGCTATCAATTGATTTTACAATACTGCCATCATCTGAATCTGCAGTCTTACCAAAACCAGCTTTGCAAGATTTGGTCATGGTGCAACACAAAACTGACTTTTGATGGGCTTTAAGCTTGGCAGTTTTTCCTTCAAATAGGAGCCAAAAGGTTTCAGTATCGATTTCTTCTCAAGTCTCTCCAATATCTAAAGATTAGGTTGCTAAACCTTTCCCCCTCCCACGCGTACATACAAAGTGAGCTCTTTCACCAGGCAAGTTTCCCAAGATTTCACAACTCTCACAGTTTTCTCAGTTTGAAACTAAGCACAGCGCAGCAGTGACATTTAATAGGACAGCAATTGTATGCCAACAGCTGGAATGAAGCAAGCTTCTTTTGTGCCAGCTAAAAGCTGGCTTCTTTCCAAATGTGAGACTGAAAAGCTTAACAAATATCATGGCACAACCTCAAATACTGTGATATTTTGCAGTGAGGAAAGAGGAATTAGAGAAAATGGGCTTGGGCAGCCTATCCAGTATTTTACGTATCTACCTTTGTTCAGTAACTCAGAAGAAGACTGCTTGAGTTCTGGCTGTGCTCCATATCTTAGATCCAAATTCAGAACATTCAGACCTACTCTATATCTAGGTGTTATGAATAGGGAATCAAATGAATCGAATCAAACTGAAAAATACAGGAGCTCTTTTCTACATCAGCTAAGAGATAAGGTAAGCTAAACACGTCACCAACTCTCTGCATTAGCAGGTGTGCTAATTAGGTTGATAGACGGGGTTTTCAAGCTTTCAGGAAGCAGGAGAACTTTTTTTTTTCTATTTTTTTTCTTTTTTTTTTACATATTAGCATACTATATACATGCTATGACATTAATAACAAGAGGGCCTGCCTAATTCAGTTCCTCTTCTTTCTGTTCTTCATGTCTACATCAGCAAGCTTCCAGTTCATATTTATGCCAGTTCATGGAAATTAGGCATTAATCCTTATCAGGTTTTTCAGAATTACATCCCAGCAGTATCAAAGCACAGTCTTACCAGATGTTGAGTTGGCTTTTGAGAGAGGACTTTGTCTTTCCATTATTCCTCTCAGAGTCTGTTATGAACAACACAGAAGTAGTTATGTTGGGCAGGTGACTAGATTGGCAGCTTTCCTAAATTAATTTTGTTTTCAAAGTTCCAAGAAGCTGGAATTATTTTGTTGGTTATTTTTAACAAAAGAGTAAACTCAATCTTGCTTCTTCTTGGGTGTTCTCTGGCCCCAAAGAAGTCAGTGCACTTTGCTGTTCATTTGCGACAGCTATGACTTTGCATCTTTGGTTGTAAGAAAGTTTCTGGTCTACATCAGCTCACTTAGTATAGTAATGCTCTGTAAGAGCGTGCAGTTTGTATTACAGAATCTCTTGGCTAGTAACAAAAGAATACGGGCTGACACATCTGCTCAAATGACCCATTCAGAATTTGAATCATGCCTCAGTTATATTTGTGTATTCTCGTCTCATTTTTTGGCAACACTTATATCATCTCTCCCTTGTCTGGTGTCAATGAAGGTTTTCAAAATCTAATGCTACTCATAGAAATAAAAATGAAGCAGAGGTTCTTGGAGCACTGTATGGGAGGGTTCAGTATATTTGATGGTCTTAATTAAAAGTAACTCTTTAGAAAGTCATTTTTTCCTATTCTGTCACTCTGACCAGGTTTGAAACAGTCTTCACAGGCATGGGGTGAGATCTGTAAAGCATTTAATTCATGTGAGGCAAAACTGGAAGGATGATGTTGGTTTACTTGTTTTGGGGGGGACTGTTAGACTTCGTATTTGGTTATTCTTTTGATGGAAGAAAAAACTGTGGGTAGCTGCTTCTGCTCAGATGTAACACCAGAACTGTTAGCTCTTCACATCTAGATGGCAGGTGTAAATGATTTCAAAATGTGCAGTGCAACCTATCTGCGGTAGGAAAGACAGCAGGAGCGCTCAGTCCTGCTGTTCTCTGTAAGACCATCTCCCTTTTTTGGGAGGTTTTGGGCAGGAGTCTGAAATAAAGGAAGATCCACAGCCATGACCTCACTGCTGACAGTCATGCTGCAAATAGGAGACAGGAGAAAGGCATCCTGTCTGGGAAGTGCCAGTGAACATGCTTCTTTGTATTGGAGCACGTGGGCCTCCGCTGGCACCCTGTGCAGTGAGGGGCACTTGTTACTGACGTACTGTCACAGGCTCATCATTTTGTAAGCCGTGACCTGTATTTGGCTGGCTCATCCACTGTGTGCTGCCATACGGTAGTGTGGGCGGGCATGCTGCCATTTGACAGATGACCATCTGTAAGGATGGTGCCAGCAGAGGAGCTGTGATGGCCTGAGTCTTATGAAGACATTTCAGGCATTTCATCCCAGCAGTTTTCTCACTAAGAGTAAGGGGAGGGGCTATTTGTTAATCCATTCCAGCAATCACACATTTCATCAGATCCAAAATCCTTTTCTCTGACTGTGTTTAGTACCCTGATAAATTCAGATTAAATAAAGGGCAATGATGTGAGTCTGGCACCCTGACATTGAAACCTTCAACTGCAGAAGCAGGCGCCAGGGAGATCTCAGCAAAGCACAGCTCTGCAGTTTGGCTGTGTCCTTGTGCAAGCCCTTTGCCAAAACCCATGAGAATGAGCAGCTGGGCCATGGCAGTTAGCACATCCTCCCTGCCTGAACATGTCCTCTGGAAAGGCAAGTTTTTTCAATTTCACTTGAAAGCTACCATCTTTCTATTCTAAAGATGCCATAAATCTTCTGAAATAAGTAAGTGCTATAACTGCAACATTATCAGGGCTTTCAGGCCCGACTTCTTTTTCCTCTCATGCCATTCAGCCTCTGCCTTTTGCTTCTTTTATAGGGACCGGATGAGAACATCAGTCAATGTAGTGGGGGATTCTTTTGGTGCTGGCATCGTCTACCACCTTTCCAAGGCAGAACTTGACAGCATTGATTCTCATCATAAAGAGCATGAAGACATTGAAATGACCAAGACTCAGTCTATCTATGACGACATGAAAAATCATAGGGAAAACAACTCAAACCAGTGTGTTTTTGCAGCTCACAACTCAGTCATAGTAGATGAGTGCAAGGTACCTTTCACATTTATGGATATTGAGACATGTATATAGCAGTGCATGCTTTATTTTATTTTATTTTTTAACCTGCATGTGTTCTTGAAATTGTTCCGCAAATAACAATGTGACAACAAGCTCCATGAACCCCAGAATGAGTTTGAGCAGTTCAAAAGATGATTTTTGCACTCTTCTTAAAAGTTGTCGTTTGAGGAGAAAAATCATGTACATTGTTTACATATCAAAAGGCAAGATGCAGCGTATTATGGAATATGCCAAGACACAGAAAATGTGGCATCACCTTCTATGGACATTTACCTAATTTTCTTGGCAACAGAGAACTTAATTGCCAACTTCAAATGAAGGGTATCTGCAATCCAAATACAGGTGTTGTCGTTTGCTGATTGCCTTCCATGATATGCTGTTCAGAGACGGACATATTGAATGCACTTTAGCATCTGAATGCTCCTGCACTCATACAGCATGCTTACGCTTTGCTTCCATCGCCCCTGGATCATTAAGACACAAACATCATATTCTCTTTCTAATCCTTGCTGTAACTAACATGGATTATTAATAGTGATAATAATGTCTTGATCAGAGCAAAGTGAGCTTGAGAAACCCCACCGGTTGAAGGAGAAGACAGCAGGGGTGGTTAATGGCTAGAGGTTTACAAAGCACTCACCACTAGGACAGGGCAGTTTAGAATCAAGAGAGTTTTTAAATGAAAAGGAGGAGAAAGAAACTGTAACGAGCTAGAACTTTTAATTTCTTTTGAAATTAAAAATCTCTTGAAAAATTATTATTTTTAATTTATGTCTCTAATCTGATCCTCTACATTGTCTTTGACACAGTGAGCCTATATCAGCCATTTATCCAAGAAGATTCTCTTGCATCTTTCAGATGCCACAACTGAGCCAGTATCTAACTGTGAATGCTTACAGTAAGTCCTTTAGCAGATCTCCATGTAGATTGGAGATAAAGTTCTCTTCTAGCACTTTAACCTGTCCATGGCCTGTATGAAAGCATTCTTTAGAATACCCTTTTCTTCACATGCTTACTTCTAGGTAACATCAGGCCAAACCTGAATTTCTACTGGACAAAGGAATATTAAATTCATGAAAACAAAACAAACAAACAAAATACAACAAACAACAACAAAAAAGAAGGAATTTACTTGAAAAGAACCATCTCACGATTCTTTTTAACTTCTTTCAAAATTATTTATGTTGGAGAATATTCTAATTTCAGTGAGTTTAAGACAAATACAGCTAGCATGGATCATTCTGAATCAGGTTGATGGAGCTGAATACTGAAAAGGTAATCGCCTTTCCATCTCTCAGAGATCCATGCCAAGCTAGACAATAGCTATCCTTTGATATAGTATTTACTGGGCTATCTTTTCTCCTTCAGTTTCTCTTCTGATTCCCATCAGTTGAGTTATTGTTTTACCTCAAAGACGTGAACTCATGGTGCAGTATAACATCCTAAGTATGCTCTTTAGTAGAAATCTGGGACCAGTGGCTTATGAAGTATTTTGCCCCCCCCCCCTTTTTTTTTTTTTAACTTGTTTTATGGGATCTCACTTTGCACTTTTAAATTCATCAACAGAGCCAGGGTTCACTGGATTGGGCATAAGACTGACTTTGAGTGGGTCACTTGTCTGTCTGCAAGCTGCCAAAAGGATGTGGTGTCCAATGTACTGTCCAATTTATAAGCTATGAATATATCCTGATATTTGCAAAGCACCTGGGTGTTGAAGTGGGCTACAGCTCCTAAGGGTTAGAATATCAAAACCGACAGAATATAGGATTTGGGGATTCAAAATAGCGGTTTGTTAAATGTGAAAAGACTTCTCTTCATCCTGTCGAATGTACTGGTGGAGTGAAAAGTTCACTGCAACTCTGGTCGGAGTTTTACAAAGCTAATCTGCTAGCATGTGTTTTCTATTATTTACATCCTTTAGTATACTCCATGTATAGTACTACTAGTTTATAATTTTGCATGGTCAGTGTACATTTTTAATAAGTAGTGTATCTTTACGTGGGGGTAGAGTGGATGGTACTGCATGATGTTTTTGTATTTTTTTATTATCACATTTCACATGAATGACTTGGTGTGATTTTAATGTCTGAATAAGCTGTTCATTCCTGTACTTGCATGTTTTCCCCTCTCATTATCTAAGAAAAAGCTTGATTTTATTTCCAAATCAGTGCATTTTGTCATGTTTCCATGTCCCAATGCTTCCATGCATCCAGTTTATCCAGCATGGGGAATTTCATCTCTGTCTTTAAGTTTTCATTTGAAGCTGAGGATGTTATTTTACAAGGTAAGTTAGGAAAGATTAAGCTACCCATTTGACATTAAAGGAAAGGTTCTCTCGCAGCTATAAAGATCTAGATCATTTTTATAAATTTAAACCAACATTTTACACTTTTTTCTTCATTTTTTTAAAAGTCATTTGTCTGGAGCTACCTTTATTGAAGCATGGGTTTACTTACACCTCTTTCTGGGATGCAACCTATTGGCCAGTATTCACTGTGAGTTGGTAGATCACTGTAGGTCTTCTACCATATTATAAAATAAACAAAATGTAGCACAGATCTTTATGGGCGAGAGTGATGTGCTGTAATTTGTATGAGACAAAAATAGCATTACTATGGATTTTTGGTCTGACTATAGTCATAAAGTTTCACTACGCGATAAGTAGTAGTGATACAATGAACAGTCCTATCACAGCGTATCTTTTGCTCCTTTTCTTTAAAGGTGGTGTAATTGTAAGTGAGATTGTATAGACACATATCTATGATGATTCCAGCCTTGTCCATTTTTTGTATCCTTGCATCAGCTATCTTGCTCTGTGAAGGAGTTCTACTAAAAAAAGTACAGCTGTCTAGATCAAAACAAACAAACACACAAAGAAATCTGTTGTCTAAATAACCCAGAAACAATTATAGATGATAGGAGTATAACCTGAAACAGTTATTAAAAACAAAACTACAACAAAGGCCAAGAAAATAGGAAACATTTTTTCTACTGCTTGTGTTTTCTTGTCAGCATATAAAATTAACAGGAGTCTCACTATTTTTGAGTCTTGTGAATTCTGAATAAATATATTTTACACAAATAATAAGACATGGTATATCTAGTTCCTGTAAATATCATGATCTTCCTTATAAAAGTCATGACTTTTCTTATCAAAGTGCCTTGGCCTTTAAGTCAGTTGTTGATGATAATTACTTGCAGGTAACACTGGCAACCAATGGCAAATCTGCAGACATCAATGTTGTTGAAGAAGAGCCTTGGAAACGTGAAAACTAAGGGAAGAGATTCCCAGATCCATCTTTAATAAGTCCTGAAGCTTTCTTCTGGTAAAAGATACCACGATTAAGGAAGATATCTCTCTCTCTCTCTCTCTTTTTTCTTCTTCTTCTTTTTTTTTTTTTAATATCTACAGTTTCTGCTTAATTTCTTAACTGAAACTTAGCAAAGATCTCATATAGTCAATGTAGTGTCTTTGCCAAACAATGATCCATAACCATCTGTCTCCCCTTGTGTTACTGTTTGGACAATGCAGCTGAAGAATACTCCATGCAGTGTGATGTGTTCTCACCTACCTTCCCGTTCACTCAAGACGCAGAGAATGTAAATGCTGCAAAATGGAAAGATCATAATGCTCACTACAGGGACTCAGGGTCACAAATAGTTACAGAAAAATATAACTTCATGCAAGCCTTCTAGTGTTTCACCGACTCTTGTGGCATAATTGATCTAGTTAGCACTGTATGGCTGAAACAGCTTTTGAAAGCGTCCATAAATTTTTCTATTTGTTACAATAATAATAAGCTCCTGACATGGGAAGCACTGAATATCCATGCCTAGTTGTACTTCAAACAGAACTGAGATCCAGGGGCAAGATTAATATGTGGAAGTCAATAAATTATCCCGGACCTTTTGTTAGACCAGTACAATTAATATTTGGCATTAAGACCTTAGATATGCATGTGCATGCGATGTATTTTTATCAGCTGTCCAGGGCAGGTGCCACCCCCATTTTATTAGGTCACATTTTATTGTGCCCACAGTGCATCACATAATACAAGGCAGTAAGATTGAAGGGGTGATAATTCCTAATTCCGTGCCAGCTGTACAAAATACAGAGCACCATGGGCTCAATTATGTCATTCTTATTCAAAGTTGGTAGCACCTTACTATTCACCCTACTCTGCTGATGTCAGAGGGAGTCTTCATGGGGAAGGGGCTACTCAAATAAGGTACTACTGAATGTGAGCAAGGATGTAATGACTGGGTACTTGATAATGCTCGGTAAACAAATTCTGAGTATATTATGCTAAGGAATTGTAAGGTTTTGAATGCAACCATCAGTGGCATTTGGCATGAAGTGTATGTCTTCCAAGCATGTCATATGTCAGAAAATGGCTAAATCCTGAAATTATTACTAAGCCAAATTCCTGGTTAAGGCTAATAGAATTTGGCCAGGGTTTGGACTGATGAAGAATAAGCTAGAGTTACAGGATTTAGACCAATGCATTGAATATACTTCTGTCTTTCTCTCTTTTGCAGAGTAATGATTCATATAAATCTCTGTCAGAAAAATGTTTCTTAGAGCACATGGCATCTGCATTAGAAAGATGGTGTTTTGTCAACATACTATAGCTTATTCATCCTATCAGAAGAAATTGCAGTCACAATAATAACCTTGTGTTTTTAAAGTTGCTTGTTAATACTCTGCAATTTTGAGACTATAGCAAAGCTGAGCCAGGTGGGCCCTGTGCAGGGTCTGGGGGGACTCTCAGAGGTTCTCAGGTATGGTGAGCTTAGAAATGGCAGAGAAAAGAGCTGAAACATTTAGAGACATGGGCCATTCAGCATCTGTGCTCAAGACCTGTTGTAGGTGTGAGCAGAAGTTGTGTGTGTAACTGTGGAGTGGTATTTGGCTCTATAGAAGCTATTAGAATATAAATATAATGTGCTTTTGCTCCTCTGCACTCATATAAAGACCTCTGAAAAAGCTGCACACGTTCTTAACAATGTGCAAGTCAAAGTTCACTGTCAGAGCATCCCTTGTCATGCATTCGTTGATGTGGAATCCTTTTTTTGTCCTTAAATTTTGTTCTCACAACTCATCATGATGATCCTAAGCAAGTCAGCCTGAATAATCTAGCAAGCATAGAAGCACTGTGAATTCTGTAGGCCTCTAACATGTACTAGAGGTGGATACCATTTCTAGAGGTCTTGTGAGTCATCTTAAGGATTTTTTTTGTGTGATGTACAGAACAGTAGAATATCCAGAGAAGTGGTAGGCAGGTGGTCTTCTCTTTTCTTTGGTCACTGATATCAAAATAACCAGAACTAACCTTCAGTTGCTGCTTCTCTGAATACATAAGAGAACCAATGTGATACTTTAAGGAGAAAGTCCATTTGCGATGACAAGGGAAGGAAGCAGAAGGTCATTGACTTCACTCTGTTTGTGTTGAATGGAATGTCTGGGTATTAAGATTTTCTTGGGATTGGGGCACCTAGTAAGTGAAGACAATGTTACTTGTGGATTAAGTGCCAGAGATGTGCCTGGGGAGGCCTGCAGGTGCCCCAGAGCCTTCCCTCCTCTGAGGGTGCAGGCTTGTAGCTTGCTGCCACCGGAGTGACAGGCCTGCCTGAGAGCACACCACCATATTTGTGGCTGGTTAGGGCAATGGTGACCAAGGGGCAGCACTTGGCGGCCCAGCCCGGATGCCTGCTCTTAGGAGCAGCCACAGCAACCACGGATCCTGCGAGTGACTTTGGAGAACCAGTCTGTAGACTTTTAGCTGTATTTTAAAAGTGTTCAGTGGTTGGAAATGAAAAGGGATGCCAGCAATGTGTGACCGGGCAGCTCCTCAAAATTGCATATTGAGAAACACTTGCAATGTGCTTACGCATATCCGCTTGGGACGTGCTGTCTTTTGAAGAGTGATTCTTCAGATGGAGACAAGGGGAGGAAGGAATGAGATGCTAGAGAAACTCCACCCACACGAGGGAAAATAAATTTGGGCCTTTTGACAGGACTGGAATAGCAGGCTCTGATTTTAAAATAGTGATTTAATAGGTACAGTAACTCAGGGATGTTTCAAGAAATAATTGCAATCACACTTCTCTACTTAAACGTGGATGTGGGAGGAGAAATGTTGTTTTTGGTAAACTTCTCTGCTTTTACCCTGGCTGAATATTTAATATAGTGTTACTCCAGCACAGCACTGTGTTTAACCATCAAAAGCTTTCCATTTTGCTGGGAAAATGTAACTCACTCTTGGCTTGCATTTCTCGATTTGCTCATTCCACATGAGGCTGGGTTGCTACTTAACTAAATAAACAGAAACTAACCCAGGGACTGGCCTGGCCACTTCAGCTAAGGCAAGTTCACATTTCAGCAGGCAGGGCCGACCACTGACCACACTCTTTTTAGTTTCACTAGAAGGTGTTGGTGAATACATTTGCATGTGGTAAACCTTTTGTGTTTGTTTCCAGGGCTGGGGTGTCAATGTTAAAAGAAAAGCACAGTAGGAAGTGATTAGCGTTCCATGCAGCTCCTGGAGGAATTAACATTTCTCTCCAGCGCTCACCTTGCGTGCTTCTCTGTCAGCTCCCTTTTGTCTGTGCAGCTGTGATACCTTTTGCCCTCTGCGTTGCTGACAGTGCACCGGCATATGGAAAAGTCTAAACCAGGTGAAGAGTCAGTTAATTGCATGCTTAATTACATACATATGCCTTTACTTTATGCATTCGCTGCTGAAGCTAGGTCAGCATTCTCTTGATATCCATTCATTGAAACTAAAGCACGCCACGTGTTAAGGCTAAAGAAGTGGAACACTTTCCTGCAGACTTCTTTTCTTCATTTCTTCCCTTGGAAAACAAAGGCTGCACCAGCACTGTGAGAAAGGGAGATGCTTTGGGCAGGTAGGGGACAAGCCATGTGAGCCGTGATGCGAAGTGTGCTACTTCCATTTGAATCAGTGAGAAACTCATTACGTCTTTGAAAAACTATGCTTGCTGTAGAAAAACCTGTGCCGGCAATGTTCTGGCTGCATGAAAGTTCCACTGAAATCCAGGGGAATCACGGGCTTCCAGGAACGGTCAAGTCTCTTCCTGCCTCTGCTAAGTACTGAGGGATTTCACAATCCCATCAGAGGCGACAGTCTTCGTCTGCTGCTTAAGAGGAAGGTAATTCTCACACTCTCAAAGTTTTTGTTAAGATGCTTCTTTTTTTTCCTAACTATCTTTATACTACAAGTCCAACACTGAGTTTAAAACTCAGCACATAAATAAGGATCACTGTCATTTAGGTGTTGTTTTTTTTTGTTCTTTCCCTGAGATGCAGCTAATCTTCATTTCTTCCTCAAAGCACATGGAGTTCCACGTGCCACTTTATAAGGTGTGAGTAGTGTGGATTTCTGATTCAGTGTTTTCCAGCACTGCCAGGGCTGGCTTACATTTCTGGTAGCTGATACTCAGAAGAGCCGACTGTTCATATGAGAAACTGCAGCAGCAGTGTTTGAACAAATTTGTTCTGGCAACTGTCTGGATTGTCTTTGTTTCCTCGCCTTCTCTTGTGTTGTTGCAGCCTTGTTGTAGCAACACAGCAGCGATCACACAAATCCCCCCAAACACAGGCAGTATTAAATCTTACCTCTGACATTCACTTCTGTAAATAAGTTTTAAAAGGCTCTGAGCTTTGGTAACAGGCTCAGAGAAATCCTTTTGTGGAGACATATCTGTTTCTCGTTTCAGTAGCTCCATTAGTCTATTCTTATTGCTGCATTTGAATTAATTTACAGAAGGCTAAATAAGGGCACTTTATAAAAATGTACTGTAATATTAGTCTGTTATGAGCCAGAGACTACCCTCGATTTTATTGCCGTGACTTGTATGGACACCATTAAGATATTTTTCATATTAATCATAGTGGTGGTGTAGCTCACCTCAGCTGTTGTTGTGCTTGCTTCCCTGCATAGGATTGCGTGGGCAATCCTGCTCCCTCTAGAAAACACTCTCTGAATGAAGAGTGATTTTCTGTTCTCCAGTCATATTGATGACTTTGAGGGAAAAATATTTACCCAATTTCCACTGACTGAATAACTGGAAATAGAGGATGGCATCGAGTATTGGGGTGAAAAGGAATTACGGTGCTAAAGTGTCAAAGGAAGGCAGTCCATCTTCACCACCTTATTTTTAAGTGTTATGTCCTAGTTCAAAATTTACCTGAAATAAAGTATTAAGTCCATTTTCCTTTGAAAGTCATTGATCTTATCACCCCGCAGACAGCTTTCCGTAAGCCTCAGAAAAGCACAGGCTCCAGTTCTGCATGCCTATAGGACTCATTGCTTTATGCTGTACAAGGAGTGCCTCCCTCATTTTTTCCACCTAATCATGTCTGATATTAAATTGAAATCTGCTGCTATGAATGAGCTGAACTGCTGATGCCCAGGTGCTGATAATTCCCTTTCTCTTATGAGTGGGCTCCCTGGCACAGGGCTCTGGTGAACCGTCCCTTGGCTGTGCCCAATATCTCCCCAGCAATATCTCCCCTGGCTGGGGGAGGCTCAGTGGCTTCCCATTGCTGAGTCGATACAAATGCTGATGGGTAAGGTGGTTGTGCTTTTGCAGCTAGCGTTCTTACGGAAAACCCATACTCTGAACATGAAAAAATCCTAGAGCATATGACTGAGCCACTGAGTAGGTCTCTACTAGCCCAAGATGGAAATAGCCAACAAACTAACACCAGATTTGGAGAAGCAGGAAGACTTGTGAGATTTCTTGCTTCACCCAAACCTTGATCCTCTTTCATCTCTATCGGTGTTTTGCTACAGAGCCAGTGCTGCTGGATGCCGCAGCATCCAATCCTTCTAGTATGATTTTTCAAAATTCAGGAGCCCTGCAGTTGTTTTTAATGACACTTTGTGTCGTACACCATTACAGGAAGGGAAACTGTCATAGACAGCATCGCACAACCTGGATTGTCTGGTACGTGTATATCGTTATGTACATAAATAGGGTAGCGTGCAGGGATTTTTGTATCTTTCTTTTCTATTTCTTTTCTACAGTTTTTAAAAGACTGTATGCAAACTGTGTTTACAAATTGATTTTGCAGTCGGTATTGTAGATAGTGGCATGTCCATTTTGGTGTTATGCATGGGCTTGTGAGTCCTTGTGTGCTACAGGTTGTCCTTCCTTCTTAAAGACAATTGCGTACACTCCCACCCAACAGATCCTGCCCCTTTCTTAAATATAGCCCATTTCCCATGATGCGGTGTGAACTGTAGCTTGTAGAATGCATGAGAAAAAGCTGCATATGTATTTATATTGTTGAATACACTATACTCAGTACTGATTCAGTTATTAATATACGTTTTAGGGGTTTGTACTTGTTCTCTGGAAACTACAGCGTAGACTGAACTAAATTACCTAGTATCTGTAATTTACAGACTAATATTTTCTTATAATATTTTCTATATGACCATGTATGATAGGAGGGTAGTCCTTTAAAGGTGATCTTAGAACAAAACCGGTTTTCTCATAACGTTTAGGATCAATAAAATATTTCTGTGGTATGTTTAGTGTTGAATTATAAACAAAGCACAAAATGCAAGAAGCAAATAGGAATTTCAAGATGTCCTTAAATGCTGCAGTTCATTATGGAACAATGTTATAATAACCTGAACAATCTTCTAGATTGACTGTCTTGGGCAATCGCCCCTCATTTTTGTCCTTTTTCCCGGTGTTACCTTTGCCAAATCCTGCAGATTTTTCTTAGGACCTGATCATGTGTAACTGACTGACTCAGACTACTGATTAAAGAAAACTGGACATCTGGGTAGGCAAAAAATAGGTACCCGGTCCATCGCACTACAGTGTACACGAGTTCAGCCTGCAGAAAGACTTCATGACTTGGCCACCTATCTTTGCCTTCTTGAAAGGGGACCAACAAAACCACCATGGGACCAATGCGATTGGGTAGCATCCATAGAAATACCTCCTGCTTTCTTATGTCTTTAAAGAGATCAGACACTATATTTTTTGACTAGGATAAGTGGAATTTTTTTCTCTTTTACAACTGTCCCTTCCCGTTAGACAAATACCTGTTGGCATTAGGGCCGCGGCTAGTTATTTTTATTTACCGAACAAAGAACTGTTTGGAGGGGAATAGAAAAAAATTAATATAAGTATTAATAACGATTGTATCACGTGTAGTTTTCTTTATGGCCAGCTAGCTCCTTGACTGTGATTCAAAGCAAACCACAGAATAGCAAATACTACTGTCCCGGTGTAACTGATACTGGCTATCTCTCCACTTATTCAGAACTCTATGGGGCTGTGTTATTCTGCTGAGGTTTTGGAGACTAAATTTCTAGTAGATAGACATGTAGGAAGTGTGTTGATGTACCCTTATATTATAATCTCTTCCTTGTACTTTAAATCACTTGTACCAGGTATTAATAAGAACTGCAGGTAGAATAGTTCTAATAGCTGTAAAACTTAATTGTTACCAGTTTTGACATTTTGTTGAAGCATGATGTCCAGTGCCTCTCTGCACTTAGTGTAGATAATGTAGCTATCAATGTGTAATTTCAGTGAAATGGTGTGTACAGTATGGGTAGCGGTGCATTAATTTAATTTAATTGGTCATTGTGTTTTGAGCCATAGTAGGAAATTAGGCTGACTTTCAAAATTCCGTTCTACTTTTGGGTTCTGTTCTTTTGTTTGGCTTCGTTTTCCTTCTGGCCATTCGACTGAGTCAGTTTCATAGCTTAGTAGCTGCTTTATCAGTTGGTTATGGACTGTCCTGTTCTGATAACATTCAGAATAATGTATGCAGCCAACTTATTGTAAATATGTTGTTCTAGTTTTCAGCTCTCTAACTGGCATGGTACGTGTCAGTACCTGCATGTGTGAAACATGGTAGTGAGAATGCGATGCCAGCGTCAATGTGCTGCCTCGTGAGCGCACTTGTTATGACACTAAGAACTAATGCACACATGGAGTGATTTGTTTTTTTGTTTTCTTCTTGTTTGCTTGACATGTTGGGACTCTAGCACCAGAAGTTCAGTAAGTCACTGTTGAAATAAGCACAATGAGCAAGGGGAAAAAATCCTTCCTGCTAGGTGCCCTCTCTGCTACTTGTGCAGTGTGTGACTCATGGGCAAGGATCCACTGCTTCTGACATTGTTTGAAAAGAATATTGATGATAGGAAAATATGCTGGAAAATACTGCTGGAAATAAGTGCAGAGCTAGGTGCTTCTTGAACCACTGTGTTTGAAGTCCAGGGGACTGTTTTGTACAAGAAGTAGGTCTGATCATACAGCAGACATATGAACTATGTATTCAGTGGCAAAATTCTTCAGAAACAAGAGCTATGATTGAGATCTGTAAGAAAGTGACTTTTCTGGGGCGGAAGCTGAAGGTGGTTCTGAAAGAGTTTGGGTGGGAAAGCAAACAAAAGCTGGTTCATGCCCAAGTTACCTGAACCTGGTTCTCATAAATATGTTCTTGCCCCATTAAGTGGAAAGTGATCAAAATCAAGTCCCAAAGCACAGGAAGTATCCTTCTTGGTGAGTCCTCCTACGGTGTTTCGGTGTGAATCACAATGTACGGGGCAGCATACCGCCTGCTCCTGCTGCTGATACCCTTTGCCTCCTCTTAAAAGTGGAGGAGAGTCACGAGATGGAATATTTTCATATGTTTCAGCTGAAAGGAATAAAAAGCAATAGGAATGGGATTGGTTCTTTTTGTTACTCTCAGAAAGTTCCCCAGGTTTTGAAACATACTGTACAGTAACTGTAGCACACTTTATTAACTAATGAATGCAGACGATAAAACTTTTCCAACTCCGGGCTCTGTTCTTGTATATTGTAGCTGGAATGCTTTGTAGACTAAGTCTATTTTTGTAGTTCAGATCTTTACACTTATCTGTAGTCATTTGGTTTTAATGCTTTCTTACGGTGTGAACTGATTTCTGTAACTTTCATGTATAAAACAAACTGGACATTCTTTCTATACTGGAAATAGTTGCGAATATAATATTTCACTAAGTGTTGTACCTCTTCTGTATATATCATCAATAAATGTTGATTCATAATTTTCCTGCCTTATATCTGTGAGTTTTTCTCTCAGCCTGGGCCGAACACTAGCATGATTTGGGTAGGAGTTTAGATAAAGCAGACAGATGGATGAGAGAAGCTGAGAGATGCAGGCAGGGCAGAAGGTAGACCTGGGTTTGCCAGTGTGCCAGAAATCTGCCCCCTGAGCTGTATATTCCAAATGGCCCTGGGTGCCGGCTGCAGCTGAGCTGATTTGCCATGAAGTCCAGAATCTGCTTACTGCAGTGAAGTCTAGAGCAGCCTTGGCAATGAAGGCTGGAGGAGGAGGAAGAAATGTTAGAAGAGTAGGAGGATGCGATAGTTGGTTACAGTTGCTTTAAAAGCCTGCTTCACACCTCTGCATGTCTGAGCCATGCACTGCCAGAGGAAGGATGTTACCACATCCGGGCCTGGCCCTGTTCATGTACACTGCTGCCATAACGACTCCGGTCTCTTTAGCACTCGCTATTCCCCATCACTTGCACACTCACAAAGCACTGGTCATACTGAGAACCATTTCTTTACCTCCTCTCAGACGTGAAAGTAAAAGAGATTTGAGGGCTACTAGACCTCAAACAGCCTCCTCTGCTGTATTGGTGCCTGTAAATGAGATGAGGTTGTGAAAGAAACAGGTGGCCCCAACGTGCCATGCCTAAGGAGGGGAACAGCATTAAAAATAACCTCTAGGCAGGCTGGTGGGCACCCCTGCACCAAGCACTCACAGGGCTGGGTAGGACCAGCTGGGTTTGGGACTGCTGTGTTGAGGGGGAGCAAGGGCGCCCTTGTGGGGCCTGCTGTCTCCGGGCCCCACCACAGAGCCTTGTGTGCAGCCACAAGGGAAGCAGGAAGGAAGTGAGATTGCACTCAGTATCAGGCCATGCAGCCACAGCGATGTTAGCGTGGCAGAAAGGTTCTGCAGTGATAAGCAAAGCACGTCACCAGTGACATATAGCAAAGCTGGCAGCTGCCCACTGAAACCTATGGGGAGGGGCAGCGGAGGAACCAGAACCCCCAGCCTCAGGACAGGTGTCTAAGAAAGCAGCCTAGGGCCTGCCTTTCACAGAGCTGCAATGCTGCTCATCCATGGCTGAACTGAACAGAGAGTGCATCCTCCATTCTCATTTGCGAGACTGATCCATGTGGTGCCAGGTCTTCCCACCTTGTGCTCCCACAGCCCATGGGCACCAGGTACTGCTGTGGTGGTGTCCCAGAAAGAGGAGGATGGCTCCAAACTGAGAAAGCAGCTGAGGGAATCCACCCACAAATTCACTGGGTGGTTTCACACACATTGCCAGGATTACCTGAATTACCAGCACTAAACAAACTTTCCGCTTACCATTACAAACAATTTTTGAATGTGTGTGTCGAGAGTGCTCCAAAAAGGCCCAGTGAGCAAAGCCCTCGCCTTTGCAGAACAGCAACACAAAGCCAACCCTCAGAGCTGTGCCTGAGCTCTGCTGCTGCCACGTGAAGGGCATGTAACCAGCATGTAGGCTCTGTGCCTGCCTCTGCATGGGGACCTTCCCCCCTTGTGAACAAAGGAACACTGTGGTTTTGAGGCACTATCTGAACTAACAAGCACCCTCACCTAGAGCGTATTTCAGACTTTCTCTTGACAAGTGAAATAAACAATAACTAGAAAACGAACCACAAAAGAGGTGCAGGGAAGTTCCACTAAAAACTTGTCCCCACTGGTGAATCTGACAGCCCACTGCTGCAAAGCAAAATATGCCAAGTAGTGGTGGTGACTGCAAGGCTGACTTTGCAGGAGTAGAGGAGCTGTGCTGCAGCCAGCTATCCTGATCTGTGGGCACTGGGCATGGCTTTGGAGGGCTCATCTTAGAGAAACTCATCCTATAGGCTCAAGCTGCAATCTGCTGGCAGATGTCTCTGCGCTGGCTACAGAGAGCATGCTGATAGCGATCAGCAGCACCCCAGACAGATGCTTCTTATTAACAAGGACAGGCTGATAAAAAATGGTGGGTATAAACTCAGACTAAGATCTGATCTCTGGGCAAAACATACCCAGTTTGTTACTGCTTGTTCTGAGTAAAACGAAAGCATGGAGTCTTATACACACAAAGAAAATGTGATGAAAATTATCCAAGCTTTTTTTGGATTAAGCCAGGAAAAACAAGAGGCTTTTGAGAACGTGGTGCCAGAACACAGATGTAGACCCATGACTGCAAAGTAAATTCAGATTTAAGGCTAAAACACCGCTGTAACCAAATCATTTATGCACTGCAAAATGGGCGTCCAGGTTGACACCATCCTAGCACAATGGCCCAAGGCTTTCAGACACAAGGTGCAAACTTACAGTCTCTGGTTGAAAGTGCCTTCTTGTTTCTTCCTCTCTTCTTTCTTTCTCTGAGTTTGAAGGACATCAGACTGACTTGGCAGCCACCAAGCCCTTTTGGTGAGTAGAACCACCACTGCCTCTGAGCCACATGCTGGCTTCCCAGTGCCGCCTACGTGCCCCCAACTTCAGCTGCGTCCTTGGCATTGCAACGCAGCCACCAACCTCAATCCAGCACCAGAATGAAGCTGCTGTTGAGCTGCAGTCTGTTCAGTGGGTGCTACAGAGGGAGACGTTTTTTTACTCACAGTGTAAAAAATGTTTAGAATTTTCTGACAGATACACTTAAAATTATGTTGGATCCTGTTTGACTTGACAAGCCCTATTTTCCTGTATATTTCCACAGGTTTTTTTTTGTTTTGTTTTGTTTTTTGTAACAGGAAATAATTTTCTTTTTATAATATCACAATACAAATAGAAAGCTGTATTATATACTAGGCATCTTCCCCATCCCCACTGAAAAGTAATCTATCAATCAGATACATTAAAAGTATCTAAACTATGTCTATTTCTGAAACAAAATATTTCTCATTTGACAGCCTTTGTGCAGCTGTTTTGATCCACAGCATCATCATTCTCATGTCTTTCTTCTAAAAGAAAAACACAAAACTAATGATATTGACATCAAAGTTCAATGCACGACAGAGAATGTATGAACGTGGGCTTCAACCCTCCGCTTATTCATCCCAATCCCTTTTGCCTATAGAGTACGAAGATTTAATAAGAAGTATCCAAACCCTTGAAGCTGTAGCTCAGGCAAAACCTTTCTGTTGGATCTATTCAGGCAAAACTGAAAGAAAGCTGTGTTTAAAGCACGTATAAAGCTTTCCCTGCTTCTTCTTTACCTGCACCTGAACAACAACAGCTCCCTTGAGGTCAGGGCATCTTCAGCTTTTCAAAAAGCCACGGTGCAGCACGGCTGACTGTGCAGACAGAAATCGACTAGAAATCTTGTTGCCCACCCGACTCTGGATGGGAGAGAGAAGCAGACAGAAGACAAGGTGCTGTTCGTCACTTTTGCGAAGCTTGAGCTTTGCCTCTCATTTTCCACAGTCAGAGCTGGGTGCTCTCAGCATGGCACTGGTGAGTGCCACAGCAACGCAGAACAACAATAGTGAGAAGTAATCTACCAGGGGAAAAACCGGTCAAAAGCCATTTGCAAATCAGGTGGTGAATGCAGAAGGTGACCTTGAGGTGGGGGGGTTCACAGGAACAGGCTGATACTTTTTCCCTTATCTGAAATGTGAAATCATTCAAATGCCAAAGTCCTGGGGATACTGGGGGACTTTCCCAGTCGGTGGCACAGAAATTTTACTCTCTCTCCATTTCGTCTCCCAGTGACCGTACTCTTCCTTCACTGAACCGTCTGGATTTCCCCTCCCAAAGTTCCCAGTGTTTCATGCTTCTTGCCCCAAAAAAGAGATTAGAGCTTTGTCCCCCATACCCACAGATCTGGAGCTGCACCCCAGGGACCTGTCCATGTCAGCATTTCTGCTCCCACCTCTTTGTCTCTTTCACCTTTGCAGAGGAAAACACATCAGTACATGTGGTTACCCAAAGGGAACCATCTGCTCTGTAACAAATCAAATCTCTTGCAATCAGAGATGTCTGAGCGCTGGACTGTTTAATAAGGCCAAGAAGTAATTGCTGGCTAACAGCCTAATATAGCATAAAACAAACTGCTGGTGTTGTGTAAGCAGAGACAGAACAGCACTCTCAGGGGATTTTATTGCTCCCCATCATCTATAGAAAGAGCAACCAGGAGAAACCCCAACCAGGGTGATGGACGAACCTCTGCCTCTGTGTAGCTGTGTCGGTGCCTATAAGACAACTGGAAATTTTCTCCAATGATATTCCACCCAACATACACTCCTTAGTGCAGTGGTAGTTGGCGGTAGTGTTTTTTGGCAAAGGACATGCAGGAGACATCGTATGAAGGAGAGAATGTTATGCAGAAATATCACTTGGGAACTGATGTTTTGGGAAGGCTTTAAAACATCCACATAGATAGAGACAAAGGCTGTACATCCTTTCTCTGCTTTAATCAATCCTTTCAGAATCTTCAAGAAAATACAGGTGAAACTATCACCCAGCATTGTTCAATGAAATATTACATTCTTGTAAAAATATCACCTCTCTTTTAAATATACTTACTACATAAACATGATTTCCATCTCACTGCGTGGACCTTAACTTGGACCAAGATTTGTGCTCCAAGGGAGCTGAGCTTATCATTAACCCCACGGAGATGGGGGCCCACTGGAGGCTGGTGGAGCATGAGAGGTCCTGCAGCCTTCAGCCGGTTCTGCAAGCAGGAGATCTGACCACTCTGCCAAATGCTTCTCCTCTCCCACCAGCAAGATGGACCTCACTTCTTACCCTCAACGTGGAACCAAGTTTATTTTTTGGAAGCTTATTTTACAGTTCCATGTGGTATTTTTTGGCAATAGTTTTTCTAGTTACAATTTAGAGACTATATTTTCTTTAACTTCGATTAATCTGTTAAATAAATATGCAAATATATCTAGTGCTCTATATAAAAAATACATACACAAACAACCCCTGAAATAATAAAACCAAGATTAATAAAAATATGCGCTATATTACATGTATGAAATGGCCATCTAGTTTTGAAACTACAATGAAACTTAATTATGCATCATTTGCACAACATAACCTAAAAAGAAGCAGCATATATAAAATAACGGCACTGCCTTTTTAAAGAGAAACGGAGCATCTCCTTATAACAAATGTAAAAGGAAGCCAACAAGTATGATCCATACTTCTATAGGTACTGAGCATTAGACAAATTAGATGGATTTGGTGGATTTCTCCATTTTCTCAGCATCTCCATAGGAAGATGAGTAACATGACATGGCCCTTTGTATTTTTATTTTTTAAGAACGTTTACCCATCCAGACAGTGAATTATCTCATTTTGATTGAGGCTTATATTAAATGAAGATTTAAGAAGAGGCGAAATTCTAATTCTGGATCTCCACACCTAGAGAAAAGTGTATGTAACACCAGTTTTTTAAACACAGCCTTCAAAAGATCATTTTCGTTTATAATGACAAACAGAAAAGCTTGTCTGAAAACCTTACGGGAATTAAACAAAACCCGATGCAGACTGTCAACAGACTTCACACAGCACAGCTCAGTACTGAAATATGTGCTTATGGTTGGGCTGAGAGGTTTGACAGCGGGCCCCATGTACTGACAGCGTATGTCACCTTATCCTTATTGGCTTCGGCTTGTGTGAGCACTCTTGGACTGCTCATAGAAGAGATATAACAGAGTCAGAAAGCATCCTACGTATACACTGAAATCACACCTCATCTTGGCACCTTTTGCCCAGGTGCACATTTTCCCTGAGGAGATCTGCCTGCAGATACCAGGGCTCTAAGCCACTCGATGGAATGCTTGGGAAACTGCTGAAGGGCCGTTAACTAAGAACCACAGTCACAACTTTCATTGTGCTTGGTGTTCCAGTAAAGACCAGTGCTAGTCAATGTTAGTGTGTAGCCAGCTGAAAGCCCGTCCTTTGCGCTGCTTCAGATGGAGTGCATAAAGTAACATACGTTAGCAGAATGAATTCCAGTGCAGGTGCTGTGGTCAGGGAGCAGGTACCTCTGAACATCTCTTACCAACGTTCCCCATCCCAGCCAACATAGACCTCCCTGCCTGCAGTCACCTCTGGTTGGTTTTACTTGCATTTTTCTGAGGCAGCCCCATTAGAAGTTATTCTCCACTCCAATACGCTTTCTTAAAGATGGCACAGATCACTGGTAGTAAATAATTTTCTTTCTGGCAGTTCATATCAATATAATGCACAGCATCATAGCTTAATACAAATACTTCACATAACAGACATAGAAGGACAAAACAGAAGTGCATGATGACGCAGCTGCAACTATTTTACTATATTACATTACTGGGTGAGTTTCCTTAAAATTTCATCGATCTTTTCTGCAAAATTTCAACTTCTTTTACCAATAAACAAAGTTTTTCTTTTGGCATTTTTGACTAGAAGAAGTAAAAAGTGGATGAAACAGAAATCAGAAATGAGCAAGGTCATACAAAAGTAACTTTCAAAACATTGGCAAACTGGTGCAATACAACGGTCATGGGAGAAACAAGCTTTGGGCTCAGCATCTCCTAAGTAAAATGGAGCAGGGGAAGAGAAAGACCTATTCTTCAGGAATAAAAATGCCGTCGTCATCTCTGATGACTTCCGGGATCATACTGCTTTATTAATTTTACTAACTGACTTCTTAAAAAACATACACGAACTGTGATCTGTGAAGGAGGGAGGGGGAAGAGCAACGGACACCTCAGAAACTCAAGGATATATGTACAGATCGTTAAGACAACAAAGAAGACAAGTTTATTATGTATCAGCTCATGTTTTCCTCCCTTTGTTCCCCCTCCCAAAAAATCCTGCTGTGTGCCCACAGACATTTTAAAATAGAGATAAATAAACTTTGTCCTTCTGGGTTTCTCTTGTTACAGACCAAGTCATCAATCATTACAAAACGTTACTTTTTGCTTTTACTGGCAGACTTTGAATGCACCTACTGCTCTTCCTGGCTGGAAGGCATTGCTGGTGGATTCTGCTGGGTTAGGCATAGTATAGGAAACACTTCTGTTTTAAGCCTTTTTAATTTTGGCTCTTGACATCACTTACTGTTGTACCATGACAAGTTTAGTACCTCAAATGCCTGTAAGATGGAGCAACTGGATGCTTCTGTATCTCCGCACAGCGAAGGCACTGCATCTGGGGAACAGTGGCATGCCACATGCCCAGGACACAGTAAGTGCCCTCTGTGTACGAACTGGGAACTGACTGCAACACTTGGGGCTTATTTCAGAAAGCAAACGTCAATTTTGTAACTCGGACATCATACTAAAATAATTAAAAATGAAGAATATTTAAGCTTAATTGTGTTCAAAAGACATCAGTAGCACAGTGCATCTGTGAATTCCTGCCCAAGGTCCGTGTGATTTTGATTTCCCCAACACTGATCTATTTGGTGACTTCGTACCGCTACACTCCGCTCTTCATGTCAACCTCCTGATGATTTTGCGTTTCATCAACGGTGAGGAATTCGTCACATGCTCCTGTTTGGTCATTTGACTGTTCTTTGTGAACCAAGTGCACCATTTCTTGCGATTTGCTGGCGTCTCCATTTAATTCTCTTGTCTTCCTGTCCTCCACTGCACCTTTGCCATTATTAATGACTAGCTTTTTCTTCTGCCCGCATCTAGATCAAAATAAAAAGAATATAAGTACCATAAATGGAGAGTAATGGAAATATGAAAACAAAATTCAAGTAAGTATTTAGGAAAAAGTTCCTGGAAATGAAACTTGTGTCTGGTAGCGCAGACCTATGCGAAGCAAAGTGCACAGTTTCTCCATGTTGTGTATTTTATTTTCGAAAAAATGCAGCATTATGTGCATAAACTTTAGCAGGAGCCTGCTGGCCTACTTATCATTGCAGAATCACAAAATGGTTGAGTTGAAAGGGACCTTAAAGACCATCCAGTTCCAACCTCTCTGCTGTGGGCAGCCTTCCCACACATTACATCAGGCTGCCCAGTATCTGTTGTTATTAGAGAGGGGACTAACATGCATTGTTGAAAGATGGAGATGGTTTTCTGATTTGGGTATATCCATATTTAGGAACGTTTTATATATCCCACTAAACAGACAGGATAATTCCAAATCCAGACTCAGGATCAAGATTCAACAGCTGAGTGTTCACTGAATGCACACAGCACAGCTCTCTTAAGATGGACACCAACTTTTAAATTTGTACTGTAAAAGTGTTTTCAGTGAAGCAGGTTTTGTCTGAATGACTAATCTGGCAGTTAAGTATCACTTTTATTCATGCTTACTGACTGATAGCTGAGGGTTATTTTATCCAAAGGTGCTCAGTTTGCTGTGTAGATGTTGGGTACACACTTGGGAATGACTCCTGCTCTGCAACCATGAAATGCAGAGTGAACACAGGCTTTCAAAAGAGCAACTCAGATTTTCTTTCTTGAAATGACTGTCAGTGTCTAAATGTGGGACTCTGCATGGAGATCCTCGCCCTTTTGGCAACAGGCACCATACAGAGGCAGTCTTCTTTGCAACATGAAGAATAATGAAGACATAAATAAACAAGTAAACTGCCCTGCACCGAACCTTGGGAAATTGGTTTTAAGATAACATCAGTTTTTATTAAGATAACACCAATTAAACATAGAAATAAAAAAACCCAAACCCCACAACACCAAAAACACTATGATGAAATTCAGTGCAATTCACTGAGAAGGACCAATTGCTTTGTGTAGGTGCTTGAGATCGCTGCCATACTGATGTTGCAACAAATACGCAGTTCTCATTTTTAAATAAATGAATGCTTGGAACATTCCCACCCCACCACCCAGCTAACCGTACCCAAGTCTGCAGCAGGTTAGCGCTTATCAGAACAAATAAATCTCTTGCTATTTTGATCCTGCTAAAGCAAGAGAAAACATTCCACCTGTTTCAAGCATACTAGATGACGTCCCTACTTGAAAAATTGCTCCCTAGGGATTGGTGTACACTGCTAGGATCTGATCCACGAATCCATACACACACGCACACCCACGCGCACTGTCACTCCTTGGGTCTCACTCCCAGCTGCATGGCAGCCCTACATAAGAGATGTTTTCCACTCACAGCATCTGGGACGTAATTTTTAACGTTGAGACCGTTTCAGTTCTTGTCAGTTGCAATCTATAATTAGTCATCCTGGCCCTGTTTGTCTGTTTCTATGGTGACTCCGGGTATGAGGAAGGAAACAAAGGCAGTCTCTGCTTTTATAGGCATAGCAGAGTGAGATATAAATCAATAAGCTGTGCTGTTCAGGGCGTGTAACTACAGACCCACTTAACTTTAAAGAAAAGTTAAAGAAAGCTGCAGATAATTCTGTCTCGCCATGTGCATGATATCTTTCTTATTTCACGTGGTCTCTGACAATGTTGTGTCAGTGTTTCATTCTACCACCCCCCTCACACTTCAGTGTGTTTGGAGAAGTACAGGGTACCTTACCTCCTCCGGCTGTTAACAGCGATGCACACTGCGAGGATCAATGCCAGTGCCAGGAGAGCAGCAACAATGATAAGCCAATCTGGGAGTCGATGGAGGGAAGAAGAATGTGTTAATCCATCCCATGTAATTTCAGAGTTTCATGGACACTCAAGCATTCTTTAAACTGTAAGACTTTTCTAATTTAAGTGGATATTTGCTCATTTTGCAAATGAAATACATTTTCATCAGTCGTGTTGCCTACATGGCCAAAAAAAGTGCTCATCTACACTCAGGCCAACTCTGATGTAATGCCTGTCCAATGGTTAGCATATACAAGAACTGCACTTTGGCTGACATAAATGTAAACCTGTTGCATCACTGATTTATTTCAAGAACAGGAGAAAAGGCTGAGACACCTGCAATCCCGGGTGCAGAAGTAGGATAGACTGAAGGTAGAGCGAAACGTCTACGTTCATTTTGTCATTTAAAATCTTAAGTTAAGGAGCATTTGTAGGGAAAATTCTAAAACATAAAAATAAAAAGGAACTGCAATATCATGAGGAGGTAAAACTGGAAGGGACCCTTGGAGATCACATAAGCTGTTTCACTCCAGTGAAACAGAGTGAATAAAAACACCCCTGAGAAATGTTCCATTTGCTCTTAGCATTTTTTAAAAATGGAGATTTCACAGCAACCTTCCCTGTAGCCTGTTCTTTATGCAGGTTGTGCTATGGTTACCTTACCAGACTTTATCTTTGTGTCTTTCCCCTGTTGTTTCTGTATGATTCAGTGCCTTGAACTGAACACAGTACCTCAGCTCTGGACTTGCCAGATCTACACTGAATGGGATAATTACTTTCTCTGTCTTATAAATGACTTTACTGTTAATGTATCCCAGAATATATTTGCATTCTTTTGCAATTGCATCACTGTGTTGGCTTCTTTCTATTCTATTCCATTTTAATCTGCAAGCCCTTTTCTGCAACGCTTGTCTCAGGTATAACTTTTCACTGAACATTTTCACATATAAGATGCTTTGCATCTACCTTCACCAAGTTGTGTCTGATTGCATACCAAAGTATGAAGGTTATTTGTCACTAAATACTGTTCTCCAAACAACACGACTTCTCTCATCTAGATATTGCTAGAGCATTGTATGAGTTACAACATGATCCGTTTCTCATACTGCTAGTGAAAATGCTGAGCGTTACCTGATTCAGAACAAAACCAGAATAACGATACTTGACCTACATTTTTGTCTGTTCAGTTCATATTCATATCATTCTGTTCCCATATTATTAAAACACACGACTTTGGAAACCTACCTGGTACCTTGTACCTTTGTTGTGACGTTACAGTTGTTGTTGTGGACTCTCCAGGGAAAGGAGTAGGTTCACCGTCTCCCTGGTATGGTCCCTGATCACTATGTATATTGGATGTAGACCCTAAAGAACAAAACCGTCTGTTAGTCCAAACATCCTTACTGGGTATTTCACAGGGAGGTACAAAAGCTATGACTTTCGTTATAAAAAAATATATATTTCTAGAAAGTTCACACCAACAAACCACACAGATTATAACTGTTGCACTTATCCAGACTACTGCTAGCTTCCATATTCTGATAACAAAGCTTATGGCCGTACCCTTTCACCTTTTATACATTTTATTTTTGATTGCGCAATACTTTCATGAACCAATATGCAATGACAGTTGCCTACAAATTGCCTGGAAAGAGTGTAAAGACTTCTGCACATTGGTGACTTCTTGAAGAGGTTGCTACTGCATAAGTCAAAGGTCCCGCCTGTTCTACAAGGAAACGAGAATGAGAAAAAAAAAGTACAGAGAGAAGACTGAAAATGGTCAATAAGAAAAAATGTCAAAACTTTTAATTTTATTCCTACACAGGATAAAACTGAATTTCTAAAACTTTCCTGCTTTCATAAAACAGTAGTTCTCTGGGTGGTTTACATTTGATAGCTACGTATAACGTGGGACCTTAAAAATTCAAAATGTTTTTCTTATTAGCAAAAATTCTCTCTGTACACATAGAGATGGGTCCCTTGGCACTTTAAAATAAGTTTTGTAACTCGGTTCTAAGACAGAATTAGATCTTAAATCCAAATGAGTTCTTCTAGTCTCACATATTTCCTGTGATGGTTGGATGGCTTGAAATCTTATGTGATGACAGTAATATTTCTGGCCCACATTGTTGCCACATGGGTATTCCATGTCTAAAATTATTTGTATACAGTGTTTCACATGGGTCTACAACTTCGTTATCGGTACAAAAACAATATTACAGATCTGCACCTCTCTGAATTCTTCCAGACCTTGATAGACCAAATGGTCAAATTAGACACCATAATTAGCTGCAAAGTTCTTTTTTCTTTAGCACATATTGCAGTTCCCCTCTGTCCAGCCTTTCTGATCTCATTTCCTAACAGCAGCTGGCAAATACAAACTAAGAAGTACATTTTTCCTCACTGTTGAGCGTAGCCAACAAGTAGTTCATGAACGTTCCAGATGTTTTCATTATTATTAACAAGAAACTTACTGACTGATGAGTTGTTCTGCGATAGCTCATCCCAATGGACAGAGCATTAACTCAGCAACTAGAGGACTCGATCTAGCCTCCAAGAAAGCAGATCAAGAGGACTGTACTGACTTGCCTAACTGGTACTTCAGCGGATATTTTTTAAGGTGCTTTATGTCATGCCTTATAAAAACACTTATTAAAGACTCCTGTGACAAAAGAACTGCTACATTCACCATCCCCTCTCCTGAGTGCTGAGGAGAAGCAGAATTTGGCCATGTCCCCTGGTGTCCTGACTCTGGGGAAGGTGCCTGCAGTGGACAAGGTTGCCCTGACATTTCATTTTGGTGACATACTGGGTATCCTTCTTTTTGACAGTTATTTTTTGATTAATTCAGTGGACTGTTCTGTTATTCCACTGTGACATTTGACAAAAGATCAGTCATTAGGGCAAAGTCAGACCTTTAAAACTTTAAGGCTTTAAAACTGCTGTGAAGGAAAAGGAATTGAAAGAAAGCAGTACAGTACATGAACCCTTTTGTTTGTTCAGAAGAAGCCTATAGCAAGAGCGAGCCAATATATTAATGAGTCTTTTCGCTCCGTTACAGCTGCACAAATGAAACAGCTCTTCAACAAATGAACTTTTAAAAAAATGGCAATATTGGCAATTCCCTTTGATTGTATTTTTAAAAAGCACAAAGAGTAGATAAGTGGGGGGAAAAAAAGAAAAGTGAATTCTCTTTGAAAAAGGCCTTCAGAGCAACCCATACAGGTTTTCTATCTCAAAGCAGAAAAGTAGCAAACATTTTTTTTTGAACTGTAATGTCTGCACACTGCACTGAGGCTGCTTGGCCTAATTAAGTTATAGGGCAATGCGTGCCAAGAAATGAATTTGTTGTAGTAGGAAACAGCTATTAATAAAGGATTATCTTTCCATTAAAATGCAAATACATATTTTGCATTTATGTTGCTGTATCTATGTCTAAATACTATAATTTATGCAGTTTTGGCAGGAGTGATATTATTGAGTCAATATAAAATTCTGAAGAAGAAAAAGGACAAATTCTACCTGTATGAATTAACATTAATTAATGAAAATTTAAGTAGACTCCACAAAATTGAGCGGAGCTATGCCAGGGTGAAAGCGGAAAGAGAAATCATGAAAACTTAGGAACATTCAGCCTTCACTCTAAATCCCATTTCTAGCTAAAATTTTTCAAAATGTCTACATTCTCTGGAAATAAATTCTAACTCCCAGTCATTATAAACAATAGAATTATCTTTAAAATATCTGCTGTATAATGTTAAATATATATACGTTCGTTATCGTGCTTAACTGTAAAGAATAACTGCAGAGCACTGGCCAAAATCTACCCTGGCACGGTTCCACTAACTTCCAGGAAAGTGCACGAAAGCACTATTTAGATCAGTTTGAGAAAGGAATAACTTCTGGGAAAAAAATAAATTGCTGTTAGAATGATGATCTGTATGGAAAATGAATTTGGGAATAAGGAGAAGTCCCTTCATTTCCTGTTCTAATAACAAATGACAAAAAAGAAAAAGGTAGCTGTAGTGTAATGAGTAAAGTATTGACTACACTAACCTTAGGAGATGAATAACCCCCTTTAAATAAACTGTTCACAACCAAAATGTCGGTTACAACCCAGTCACTGGCAAGATACCAACAGCAGATATACCTACTAAGGGGAAATAAAAATTTTGCACAACAAATTTTTGATATATGTTTAACCAATGCAGAGGAAATGAGGATGGCTGAAAAAGTGACTGATAGTTGGGTCACACAGCAGTCATTAGGAAGACAAAATGCTAGCATGTATTTGTGGGCGTAAGGAGAAAACTTATACATCTAAATTTTGTGAGAAGTATTACAAAATACAGACAGTAGAATATAAGAGAAGGATATGTGCAAAACACTACTAACAGCCTTCTGGGACAACTACACTGTTTCACAGAGGTAAATATTCCCCTCAGTCACATCTTCAATTATCTCTACTAACATATTGAAAAATGTCTACAAAAAAAAAAACCAAAAACAAACAAAAAAAACGACCAATGAAAACAAACAGGCAAATTACACTACAAGTATAACTAGAAATTAAGGATACTACAAATACTTTAAGAAAGTCATCATTGATAAAAACAAGAACTGAATGTTGTGGAAATGAGAACACTTGCAACGTGTCGTTCTTACTAGGAGGAGGAGAGGTTGGTAATTGGTATAGATGATCATCAATGTCTGGAAATACTCCAGGTATCAAATTGACATGAGATACATCTGTGGCATTTGCTTGTTCACTATCACTTCCAGGCTGAGTGCTGGGAGCCAGGGGCCTGCTGGTTGCTTCTTCTGGGTGGAAAGCATCCGTGGACACTGTGACTGCTGGGATGATGGCACAATCAGCTTTAGAGGCCCACCAAACCTCCACCCGCATTGCTTCCCTTCTTCCTATATCACAGCACACCAGGAAGCATGTCCTGCTGCCTGGCTGAAAGCACGGCAGGAGAGAAGGTGTGAAGGCCTCCCCTTCTCCTTCCACACTGTCAGTGGCTTTTGAGACCCCTAAGTAGCACGTGCTTGCCACACTGTAGGGAGATGTTGGCTGTACCCACGTATGCCAGTGACAGGTGGAGAGGGAAGACCTTCAGAAGAAGAGACCACAGCAGGAAACCTGATCCTGTAACTCAGGAGTGAGCCGCCACACCACAGCCACGTGTGCAATGGTCCTGCACTGGCAAGGAGGTGCAAGGAATTTGAGACAGAACGTATAGGGCACGGTTCTTGTGTGACTGCCCTGCCCTCACCATCAGGACCACACTCTCTGGAGATGGTGCCACTGCTGAGTCACAAGAGCAAGTCACCCAGCTAACCTACCAGAGCACCTCCACCACACCGACCGTGGCACCAGAGCACACCAAGCCTGACCTCACTGACGTGCAGGGGAGGAGGATGAAGCTGGAAATTCAGGGTCACCAAGTGTGTGACTGGCAGAAAAGATAGGAGGCCACCCAGAAACATGCTTCAGCCAAGAGCAGAAACCACCAACTGCACCAGCAAGGAGACCCTTATGCCCAGTCCAGAAGGTCGCTCTAACAGCGGATCGGATCCCACCACAGAATTTTGCACTGCAAGTCCACAAGAAGAATGTAGACCCCAAAGATGAGAAAGAGAGTAGAAGGAGTCAATTTCAGAAGAAATTATGTCTCATTTCACACGGTTTGTGACAAATGAGCATTGTTCTTACTGGTACTCGTGAGCAGAGATTCCTCACCAGCTTCATCTGTACTGGCGGGATCCAGCCCAAGGAGAACTGGACCCCCGGGGGCATCAGTGGGATGTGTGATGCCTTCAGTGCTCTGTGCTGCTTCATTATCTGAAGGCTGAGTTGTCTCTTCATGGTGACCATCATGAGGTGTGACCAGAGCTGTATCAATGACTCGAGGTGTCCACACTTCCTGGGTTACATCTTCTGGTTTCAGAACATCATTGGAGTCTGTGACTGTTGTGATGATGGCTAAGTTAACTTCAAAGATGTTTACAAATCCCTACCTTATCAAATTTTCTCTCTTTATTTCAATTATCAAGGACTACCTTTTCCTTTATTAGCCTCTGTAGAGAATAGAGTTAGGAAAAAAAAAGCCAGGACAAAGAAAAAGATCGGTATCATTCATTATTTTTGGGGGTTTTTTTTTGTTCTTTTCCTATTGTTCTGTTGAACACTCTAATAGTTACATACTCACTTCCAAAATCTTAGATTTGCATGCTTGCAAAATCACTATCTACATTTAAGTAGCAGCTATTTATACCTAACTTATTTAAGACGGATAATATCACCATGTTAAAAAATGTTCTTTTTTTTTTCTTTTGATTTATTAATGCACCTCTACTTTTCCATGAGATGATCATAAAAAAAAAAAAAAAAAAAAAAAAAACGTGCTCATTTCCCATTAGAAGAATTCAAAATGAATTCAGATGGAGAATTATGGAATTAAGCTGCTTAATGAATATCCTTCCCACATCATTAAGACAGTGCTCTTTTCTAAAGAGACTACTGTTGATGCAAAGGAATAAAGATGTCACAAAAGCATGCTAAGAAGCAGCACAGCCTAATTGGGTGCACTTGAAGAGTATCCAAATGCCACAAAATACAAACTCAGTAATAAACATTAATACTGATGAAAAATTTACTATTGAAATTCAACATTATGAAGTAAAATGAGAAAACAAAACATTAATTTCCAAAAACTGTAGCTTACGGTATTATCTTTGAAAATATCTAGTAATCACTATTTAAGAGGGAGTGAAATCATACTACTTTTAGAATAAAATGAATATTATGGTCCCTATCGTTACATAACAGTAAGATTTCAATGACCAGTTTGAAAGTATTTGAATAAATTTTCAAATCCTATTTAGGTTTTTGTATTTGTCAAACCACATAAAGCTTAACATGCTGATGAAAATAAATGATAAAGCTTCATGCGATCCCTTCCATACATAGCAAACAAGAGGAGGAAGTGGAGAAACATACTGTCATTTGCCAATGCAAACTTTGTTTTTTATAGCTCTTCGGAAAATCCCAAGAGTTAAAGTGATCCTGAAGAAAACCGAAGGTGAAGAAGAAAAGGGAAAGTACAAATATTACTTTTCCCCATAGAGATTTTTTGCAGGTTTGTTATTCTTTTAAGAAAATACATGGGATGAAAAATTTCCAAAGCACTACAATGTCATGAGTCCATTATTAAACAAAAACAAAACAAAATTAAAAAAAAAATTGGAGTAAAGCCCCAATATTGTGATGGGGGATAATTCAATAGGATAATATACAGAGCTTTTCAGTAGGATAATTTACAAAACTTAGAAGCAAAAACTCGTAGATCTTCATGAACAATAGTACATTATTTTAAAATTCACAGAACTAATGTTATCTGTGACAATACCGAGAGCAAGAGTGAATAGATATCAAAACCTAGTTTTAAGCAAACGAGTCATTTAACTCTTAAAACAATAATGTTTTCTCAGTATGACATCCCACTAAAATCAACTCGAAAAAAACTGAAGGACACAAGAAAAAGGAGGCCCAGGGAAGAATGTTCTTGATGAATGGCATTTCTTATTTAGATGTTAACATGCAACAGGACTATAAACTAGCTTATGATACTGCAAGCCTACAAGAAGAATACAGAACCCAAAGATGAGATAGAGCGTAGAAGGAGTCAATTTCAGAAGAAATTATGTCTCATTTCACACGGTGTGTGAGAAATGAGCACAATCCATTATTCTTACTGGTACTCATGAGCAGAGATTCCTCACCAGCTTCATCTGTACTGGCGGGATCCAGCCCAAGGAGAACTGGACCCCCGGGGGCATCAGTGGGATGTGTGATGCCTTCAGTGCTCCGTGCTGCTTCATTATCTGAAGGCAGAGTTGGCTGAGTTGGGTCTTCTTGAGGAGCACCATCAGGTGTGGCAAGAGCTGTTATGATGATGGTTGAATCAGCTGTGTATCCACGTGCATCCCACTGTGCCCATCCCACACCCATTGCAGTCAAGTTGCTCCTCCCTTTAAAACATGGCTACTCTTTTCACACCAGAAAAGAGGAAGAAAAAAATTTGTCTCCATTACATCCTCATAGCTACATTTTGAAATGTTAATTTCATGCACTTCGTATCTTAATCCAAGATTCCCGAGACAGCGGACACTCGGAGAAAGCAATCAGGAGAATTTCTGGACCAGTTCTCTGTCTGATCACAGATCCTCAACATTAGTGGCATTTCCAAATTATTCAACAAAGCACTTTACCTTGCACTTATCATCCTTGGAAGAAAAGGACACTTTCTACAACCCAATAACACTCATTTGCTACTCAAGACTATCTGAGTAGCCGTACTGAAAATTCAATTAAATAACAATTCTTACTGGTAGAAAGATGAGACGATAATGGGTTAAGATGATCATCCATATTTGGAAATACTCCAGGTATCAAATTGACATGAGATACATCTGTGGCATTTGCTTGTTCACTATCACTTCCAGGCTGAGTGCTGGGTGCCAGGGGCCTACTGGTTGCTTCTTCTGGGTAGAAAACATCCGTGGACACTGTGACTGCTGGGATGATGGCACAATCAGCTTTAGAGGCCCACCAAACCTCCACCCGCATTGCTTCCCTTCTTCCTATATCACAGCACACCAGGAAGCATGTCCTGCTGCCTGGCTGAAAGCACGGCAGGAGAGAAGGTGTGAAGGCCTCCCCTTCTCCTTCCACACTGTCAGTGGCTTTTGAGACCCCTAAGTAGCACGTGCTTGCCACACTGTAGGAAGATGTTGGCTGTACCCACGTATGCCAGTGACAGGTGGAGAGGGAAGACCTTCAGAAGAAGAGACCACAGCAGGAAACCTGATCCTGTAACTCAGGAGTGAGCCGCCACACCACAGCCACGTGTGCAATGGTCCTGCACTGGCAAGGAGGTGCAAGGAATTTGAGACAGAACGTATAGGGCACGGTTCTTGTGTGATTGCCCTGCCCTCACCATCAGGACCACACTCTCTGGAGATGGTGCCACTGCTGAGTCACAAGAGCAAGTCACCCAGCTAACCTACCAGAGCACCTCCACCACACCGACCGTGGCACCAGAGCACACCAAGCCTGACCTCACTGACGTGCAGGGGAGGAGGATGAAGCTGGAAATTCAGGGTCACCAAGTGTGTGACTGGCAGAAAAGATAGGAGGCCACCCAGAAACATGCTTCAGCCAAGAGCAGAAACCACCAACTGCACCAGCAAGGAGACCCTTATGCCCAGTCCAGAAGGTCGCTCTAACAGCGGATCGGATCCCACCACAGAATTTTGCACTGCAAGTCCACAAGAAGAATGTAGACCCCAAAGATGAGAAAGAGAGTAGAAGGAGTCAATTTCAGAAGAAATTATGTCTCATTTCACACGGTTTGTGACAAATGAGCATTGTTCTTACTGGTACTCGTGAGCAGAGATTCCTCACCAGCTTCATCTGTACTGGCGGGATCCAGCCCAAGGAGAACTGGACCCCCGGGGGCATCAGTGGGATGTGTGATGCCTTCAGTGCTCTGTGCTGCTTCATTATCTGAAGGCTGAGTTGTCTCTTCATGGTGACCATCATGAGGTGTGGCCAGAGCTGTTATGATGATGGTTGAATCAGATGTGAATTCAATGTGTGCCCGTCTCATCCCCCTCACATTCAAGGCTCTTTTCCCTTTAAAACATGACTACTCTTCTTCACACCAGAAAAGTGGAAGAAAAAAATTTTGTCCCCCTTTATATCCTTATTGCTACATTTTGAAACATTAATTTCATGCAATTCATATCTTATTTCAAAAGACTTGCAAGACAGGGGACACACGGAGAAAACACGGAGAAAGGAATCAGGAGAGTTTCTAGACCAGTTTTCTGTTTGATCACAGATCCTCAACATTAGTGTCAGTTCCAAATTATTCTACAGAGCATTTTACCTTGCATTTATCATGCTTGGTAGTAAAGAACCTTTCTACAACCACTCATGCTGCTTCATTGCTCAAGGCTATGTGAGTAGTGACAAATTATGGAATATATTTGTAATTTGTAAATCTGTTTATGGCAGCAGTAAGAGCAGTTTTCCTATCAGAATTCCAATCTTGTTACTTGTAAGTATAAAGTAAATGTTTTATAGAAAGATATATTTGAAATCTTGTATCTCAACATCGTCCGGGCAGATCACAGAGAAAGTGAGTCACTTTATAATCTTTTTCACAGCCTTAAGGACATCAGTATGCTACTCTTCTCTCTAAGTCATGTAATAGCTTTCCAAGACAAGCTATCTGAAAGACAGAAGTGGTGAAATATGCATAATTGATATTATGACTAGTACCTGTATTAGAAGACTCTTTTTCATGATTACTCTCTCTGGAAGGAAGAACTCTATCCATTATAGTGGGTTGTGTGGAATAATCTTCCTTGCCCCAACCTGGATACACCAATGGGTCTTGCGCTGAGTCATTCTGTTTGGCCCCATGATTGGAGACCATAGCTGTTATGATGATGGTGAAGCAATTATGAACTCAGTACATAAAGATCCATTTCTCATATTATTCTCCTCTTCGGTTCTTGTCTCTATGACAGGCCTTGCTCACATGTCTACTACATTTAATGGCAAAGAGAAGTAAAGCAGATTTTCTTCTCATTATGGTTTATGTTTAGAAAGGCTGCCTACTGTCACCAATAGGATTGAATCCTTCCTCAAACCTAGCGTATGCTTTCCAGAATCAAGATATCTCCTTGACTTTCAGAAGTATTTCCCTGACTCGTGCAGTTCATAACTTTATATTGGTTGAATATCAAACTAATATCCACTATTGTTTAAGAAAGAAATGCAAAGTAACTGGAAGAATCATATCTGTTGGTAAGATTTTAATCACAGAATTTGATATATTGACTATATTAAACTTTTTTCGCCATGATTTCACAGCAGAACATCCCAAATAACGTCATATTTCTTTTCAGTGGCACATGTTTGATAATTAGCAAGAAAAGATGGCAGTGCTTACTACAGAACATCAGTCATTAACTAGCAAACAATACACTCACAGGAACATCAACTAATATTTATCAATTTTCAGATACGAACTTTACGGTAGAATTTCATCATTTACTTTTCAATTTCTTTGAGAAACCTCTCTTATTCTACAGTATGCTTTTTTCATTCACTTCAGTATCATCTTGTCATATTTCAAAAGTGAAATGAGTAGATATTTTGGATACTATTTATTTAGTGAAAATTGCCATATCAAAAAAAAAAGTGCAAAAATCATCTCCAATAATGACTTGCAACAGGCGTGTGAACACAATTCACAAATATGTGGAAAAAAATGCAACAGATATAATTGTTTTTCTTTTTAAACATTCATTGTTTCCTACAGATGTAACCCTTGCAGACAGCCTGGTAAAGCCTTGTGAAAGCATGAAATAGAACACTAAATGTAGGAGACAATTTCTGTATTAATTCACTATAGCTCTTGACACACTATCCAAATGAGAGAGAAAACAAACTGCCGAGACTAAGTCTGAAGAATAGATTTTAAAAATTTACAAAGGCAACCAATAGATCTGTATTGCTCGGGCTTATCCACAGAACATTTCTTATGAACTCAGAGCTCAAAACTGTTCATAAAATCTTTCTAAAACTAAACCTTATGTAAACTCTGATAATATACTAAAATTTAAGTTGCTGTGTTACCTGTATAAGAAGTTCCCTTTTCAATTTCATTTTCACCTGGAGGAGTAAATTCTTGTTGTTCAGTAGCCCCAGTGGTGCTTGCAGGATTTTGTCCTTGACTGATCCATCCATAGTGAACACTGTGTAATAGCGGATGTTGGGTTGGTCCTTGACGTTTTTCAGTTTCACTTGTAACAAGTGCTGATAAGATGATGATTGAATCAATAATGATCAAAGTACCCGACACCAGTCATACTATCCTTATCTGCAGTAAGGCTGGATTTTGTGTTTTGCTTTTCTCTTTTATTTGTTGCAATGGGTGTGAAATGGAAGATGGATGGAAATAAAGCTCCTTTGGAAACTAAAGTTTGTTTTGCCCAGGAAAGCTTCACCGGGATCAGTGGAAGATTTAAGTTTCCTACAGGGAGGGTATCCCAATGACCAATGACAGAATAAAGCTATAGGAAAAGCAGTGGAAGAAGACATAGAAGTAACAGCTTGCATCTCTACTTGCATCTCTACTTTGTATTTATTAATACTAACTTAACTGTTGAGTCTGTGGATTTGGGGTTTATAAAAGAGAAAGAGATGATGAAATTTCTCTTCTGAGTAAATGTATCAACTATGCAGTTGCAAGGATGGCTCCAAGGAAATTGTCACTGCTTCTGGGAGTGGATTGGATGAATGAAATGAGTAAGTTCATGTATTTGAGGTTGAAAAGCATACTAGTCTTGAACTCAGTAATAATTAAAGCTAAAATAAATTAACTACTCATTGTTTAATTTACTGTTTACATAGCAGAAGATGCAATCAGAAGTAATTTGAAGTACCACCACCTCAAGAGATTTTCTAAAAAACATTGAAAGGCTTGGAAAACGTATATCAAAACAATACCTGTAACACCAAGATGAGCATTAGAACCCAAATTGAAAAAAAGAAAAAAGAAAAAGAAAAAAGAAAAAAGCATTAGGTAGCAAAAATTACCATGAATGATATATGATAGTGAAAATAAAGGTCCCAACTAGAGGATGCAAAGAATGAACTGGAGCTGTTACGCATGCAGTAAGTCACCAGCTAGAGAAACCTACATTAAGTATTTTCCTAAAAGAACAGAAATGGGGAGATATGCATCTTCGCATTTCAAATGGTGAAATGCTCACAAAGAGAGCATTCCGACAAATGTAATGCATTATTCTTGTAATCAGAAAGATATTGAGAGATAATCCTGTAAATTATGGTCCCGAATTTGCAGCTAGTAGGACATTAAAGTATGAACACATGTTATTTAACAACATTTCAGAACTAAAATAAAGTTTTCACAGAAATTCATTCCAGGTGATTAAAGCTCCCGCCCAATGACAACTGAATTGCTCCCAGAAAACCCAGGACCATAAAGAAATGTCACTAGCTAATGAAGGCAGATCCAAAGAATGACCACAGAAGGAAGAAAATGGTTGCCTTTACAGAGGGATAATAAAGCTTTCCACAAGTCCATTTATTTTCAGTATAATCTAATTCTATGTAATTACAACACTGGCCTCTAATCCAACTGTAGAAAGGTGCATCTTTAGCTATTCAGTTTTGATCATCTTTTTAACAAGATAAAATGGCATTGTTGCCAAAACCAAAGTTCATATTCAGCTGTACTTTAAAAACAAACAAACAAACAGCATCAAACTGGAAGCTATTTATGTGCACAGCAAAAGCAGCCAGAGAATGCACTCCATAAGCCTTTGCCTACAGAGGTTTTTGAGCTTGAAGAATGTACTAATTGAGAATTTTCAATAGCTCGGTTGGCTAATGTCACAAACGCTAGATGGAAAATGTTCGCATTGGTCTGGAGATAGCATCTTATCTTTTGTACCACACTTGGGAATGTAATGTTTACTGTTCCATTTAAAATGGACCCTCAGGAGTAACAGATCCTAGGCTCAGCCTTTTGCGTCTTCAAGACCACAGTTTAGTACCAGTGGATAATTTTTTTAACTTAACATGGCCAAATTTATAGTACTATCATTATCTTATTATCCCACACTAAAGGATCTACTTAAATCAATCTGAGCTTCATATCTGTAGGTTTTCCGCCCACATATTTTTCAAATATTGCCCTGCTTGTTTCTGTAAGTATTTCTATGCTTTTACATGTACTAAGCAATGGAAAGAGTAGGTGGTTACTATTTAGTTTTGTCACATTTGTAACTGACAGAAATTTGTTTTTCAAGAGGTTTGATTTAACTGAGAAGTTATGGTTAATCTTTTATGTTTTTGAATCACCAGTGCTATTTTCTGTCTTTGTCTTCAGATTTCACAATAGAAATTTCAGTGAAAAAGGGGGATTTTTTTTCACCGAGCTGAGCCTACAATTACATGTTGCAATCTGCTCAGTTTTATTACACCACTGGCAGTGCAAGCTTTAAAACCCCAGAGATACCTGGGAAAGGGGCAAGTAATAAATATTAGGTGCAAAAGATTAATTTGGAGTGACAGATGAATATCACAGACATCACCTCTGAGGTCTATAGAACAAATAATATAAAGTTATAACCAAAGCTAATGATAGGGGAATTAGAATTAGCAGCACTGTAAGAGTGCTATACTTCACTGTAATATGTGACAAAGCTGAATATTATCTGAAATGTTTAATTGCTTTACCCCTGCCAGCAGAGCTAGGATATCTCTCTTCTTCATCTGTGTAGGAGGGTTTCCAATAATCTTGTGTGGAGACTTCCAGAAGCGTTTCATGTTGTGAGTCCACAGCTGTTAGGACAATGGAGGATTCAATACTGATCATGCTCTACTTCTACCATTATTACTCTACTGTTAGTGTGTGCCATAAAGATAAGGGATAATGGAAATGCATGCATAACTAGTTGATAGTCACACCATTCTTCTTATCAAGTTTCTTTACACCAAGCTAGTATTTCTCTTCTTTGCATCAGACAGATGCAAAGACTTGCGGGAATAATGGCAGAAACAAGAGATAGAAGAATAATGTATAGCAGAAGTAGTGCAAAACTGTTACAGCATTTACAGACATTTAAATTTGAGTTTAAAGAATAATCCTGGGCCTAAAGAATGTTCTAGGTGTCTGGGGACACGTAAAACATTCTTGCTAAGTATTCAACAAATATTCAGATTCACAAATGAATCTGAAAGCACCACAACAGCCACCTGAAAAGCTAGTATTAGTCAATAAAGTTAAAATACAATTGAACTGATAAGATAAAACTGCCACAAGAAGCTATGATCAGAGACTGCATACGTTTTCACCCAGAGAGTATGCAAACATCACTAGACCATAGAGCTGGCATATTATATTCCGTATGGAATAATTCAGAGAGTAAAACGCAGAGAGCAAAAGCTAAATGAATGAAAACCAGAAACACCTAAGGCTTAGGTAAAAGAAAAAGAAACGCTAAACAAGTTGAGTTATTCATTTTGTATATTCCTGAAAAAAAACAAAGGCTACTGCCGAGAAAAAGACAAAATTTGACAACATTCAGACAAAAAAAAAAAAAAAAAAAAAAGTAAAAATACTTAAAAGTACAGATTTATTGACACTACAAAGTACATAAGTGCACAGGGAAAATACACGATAAGATGTGCTTAAATTATATTAAATTTTAAAATAGTGATATATTACTATCTTTGAGCAAATTGAAGGGATAGAGTGACAATTTCTAATGAAATGGGAATGGAGATTTGGTTTTGGTCTTCTGTATCGTGGCTAGACTCTGTACAACAGAGCCAAGAAGTCTACTAAGAAAATATATCAACAAATAGTGATGAAGGTCTTGGTTGTATTTCAGCAAAGATACTGGTGAATGTTATAACTAACACAAGATAGAAATAATTTAATACCATTTTTCTCCAAAAAAAAGAAAAACTTGGAAAAATTATAAACATTTCTTCCCGGAAATACAGGCGTTGAACTATTGGGTTAAAACAGGGATGAAAGTGACATGTCACTATTAAGCAATGAAGGAAGAGGTATAAATTCTCTACCATCCCTTTTCCAATGGCAGGAATGTAGTTTTGGAAAGAATTGATAAAAAGAATGCACACTCTTCCCAAAACATATACGTAGCACAGGGGAGAAACATACAATAAAAAAAGGAAAAATGAAAAACCAATACATCCAAAGATAACGGAAATTCCTTACTAGTACTTTAAACAAAGTACCATGTTAGCATGACATGCTTTACCCTTTGATGCCGATGTGGATTCCTGGGTCTTCTCTCTGGGATTCGACAACCACCACTGGTCTGAAAACAGATTCCACCAAGACTGGGTGGTGGTTTTCTCAAGGTTGTCATGATGGGGATCTGGAGCTGCTAGGACATGGTTCATTGAACCAACAACTTGTTATTTCTTGAGACTTGTATTTTTGTGAGCAAAGCCAAATCCACCAGCACCAGCACCCTGAGCATGCTCATGCCACTGAGATGGATGTGAGCACAAAGGGAATGTATGAACCTGGGGTACCATTACATTCCTGAAACTCTGAGATAGCTGAGATAGACTAGTGGCAACCCCAAGAAATGGCTGCTTGGGTGGAGGCATCACAGAACCCTCTGAGTCTTTCCTTGCCACTTAGCAACGTTAATGAGTTCTTTACAGACTGTGCCAGTAGGAGAAAAAGCAGAGAGCCTCAGATAACCTCCATGATGGGGAACATCCACCAGGCCATTCTGCACAAAACACATGCACTCCCATCGGTCAGCTGCTGACAGCCAGCTCCACAACAGAAACACCTTTGAGTTTGGCATCAACAAATTTGGGAAATGCAACTTCACTTCTATTACATTACCACCTCACAGCATTTTCTCAGAACATGGCATTTCAAACAGTACTAGGCCATCGATTGTGACAGACATTTAAGGGTGGAAACAGATTTCCGCATAGAGAAATTACAGGACTTTGTTACCTCTTCCTCCACTGTGCCATAAAAGACAAATATATCACAGTGTCAAGTGCATATGGAAGTAAGATACAAATTTCAGCAGCACTGGAAGAAGGCCCTTCTAAGAGATCAGGACCTCACAAGCTCTTTATTTAAACTTTTTCTTTGGTTCGGGGAGTTACCTGAAACAAGAGCTGACTAGAACAGCAGCTACACCTGTAACAAATGTTCCTATGGTGAAGGAAGGGAAGACTGCACAGAAAACAGAATGATGAGCAAGCAAACTTAAAACCACAACAAGAGCAACGTATCCAAAGAGAGAAGAAGTTCCTTACTAGTACTGGGAGCATACTCATTCTTGGCTACACTTATTTCCCATCCTGGAAACACCGTTGAGTAAATCATCTCCTCTGAAGAGTCTTCGTCATCTGAACCATTGCCACTCGAGGTCACATCTGCTGTGGTGATGTTAAAGGTGCCATGAAGCCTGAACCCGCAAGGTCCCTTGCTGACAGCACTCAATCTTTGCTGTCTCCCCAGCATGCATCCCACAGTCACACAGGAGACCGAATTACACCATGCTTGCCTCAGTCCGTATCTCCTACTGGTCCTTCCTCCCACAAGACATTCATTATCTTACCACGGCCCTACTGAAGCTACCCCAATGTTGTTAGCTACATTTCTGTGTCATACACAGAGTCAAAACACCCATATCTGATTCATTTTTGCAGAGCTAAGGACGAACAATTAATACAATTTCAGCAAAATTTAATCAAGGGAGATCTGGATTTATATGAATGAATTTTCAAAATGAAATTTAATTTGATCTTTTTTTCCTCTCAGAGCTTTAATTCCTTCAGAAATACTGGTTGTCCGTACAAGCAAAACTGTATACTCTTCTACTTTATTCTGTATGTATAAGACAGAGTTATGACTTAGTGTACTGATTGCCACCTTTTTTCCAAATAGTCCTCACTGTTAAAAGCACTATGTAAATAATAACATAAGGAGTTTCTGGAATGATAATTCATTCATTTTTCACTTGTAATCATCACAGTAATATAATCTAACCTCTATATCACAGAAAATATTGGTTTGATCCGGGCCACTAGTGGGATGTAATTAACTGATGTTAGAAACTCAATAGTTCTTTCTTTTCAGAGGTGGACTACATACTCCGAATGTTTGTTAACCATAGGCTACATGATGTGGTCTGTCCCTATCAAATACACAGTATCCCAGAAAGAGCCAAATACATTTTTCTTTCCTCTTTAAACACATTGTTCCAAAAGGAAATAACACGCACTGCCCATTGTAAAAGCCCACCAATTAATGCTTCTGAAGCTAGCTGCCTTGTCACATGAGAAAGCACTATCTAAGCATGTCATTCGTTACCCCTTGTTGCCGGTGTGGATTCCTGGGTCTTCTCTCTGGGATTTGACAACCACCACTGGTATAAAAATGGATTCCACTGAGCTTGGGTGGTGGTTTTCTCCATGTTGTCATGATGAGGATCTGGAGCTGCTAGGATATGGTTCATTGAACCAAGAACTTGTTATTTCTTGAGACTTGTATTTTTGCGAGCAAAGCCAAATCCACCAGCACCAGCACCCTGAGCATGCTCATGCCACTCAGATGGATGTGAGAACAAAGGGAATGTATGAACTCAGGGAATCAGTACATTCCTGAACCTCTTAGATAGCTGAAGGACAGACTAGTGCCAATCCCAAGGACATGGTCACTTGAGAGGAGAACCCTCTGAGTGTTTCTTTGCCACTTAGGGATGTTAATGAGTTCCTTACAGACTGTGCCAGTAAAGAAAAAGCAAAGAGCCTCAGATAACCTCCAGAATGGGGAACATCCACCAGGACTTGGAAGAAAAATGACACAGAGAGAAAAAAGTATCCGCAGCAGCTGGAAAGAGTACCCAGAAACAAGCGCATCCATTCTTTTTGCATTCTCTTCTACAGATAGCCATCTGAAGCCAGCAATGCCAAAGACCTGGGCTCAGAACTATGGCCATTCTGCACAAAACACATGCACTCCCATCAGTCAGCTGCTGACAGTCAGCTCCACAACAGAAACACCTTTGAGTTTGGCATCAACAAATTTGGGAAATGCAACTTCACTTCTATTACATTACCACCACACATTTTCTCAGAACATGGCATTTCAAACAGTACTAGGCCATCGATTGTGACAGACATTTAAGGGTGAAAACAGATTTCCACATAGAGACATTACAGGACTTTACCCTTTTCCTTCACTGTGCCATAAAAGACAAATATATGCATGTATGCAAACATAATTAATGGAGCTACATATTATAGAGGCTGGAAGTTCCCTCCAGAAAAGAATTATTCCCCAGGACAAAGTGTCACTCAGGGGAATCTTGGAAAACCAGTGCATATGGAAATGAGATATAAATTTCAGCAGCACTGGAAGAAGGCCCTTCTAAGAGATCAGGACCTCACAAGCTCTAAATAAACTTTTTCTTTGGCTTGGGGAGTTACCTGAAACAAGAGCTGACTAGAACAGCAGCTATACCTGTAACAAATGTTCCTATGGTGAAGGAAGGGAAGACTGCACAGAAAACAGAATGATGAGCAAGCAAACTTAAAACCACAACAAGAGCAACGTATCCAAAGAGAGAAGAAGTTCCTTACTAGTACTGGGAGCATACTCATTCTTGGCTACACTTATTTCCCATCCTGGAAACACCGTTGAGTAAATCATCTCCTCTGAAGAGTCTTCGTCATCTGAACCATTGCCACTCGAGGTCACATCTGCTGTGGTGATGTTAAAGGTGCCATGAAGCCTGAACCCGCAAGGTCCCTTGCTGACAGCACTCAATCTTTGCTGTCTCCCCAGCATGCATCCCACAGTCACACAGGAGACCGAATTACACCATGCTTGCCTCAGTCCGTATCTCCTACTGGTCCTTCCTCCCACAAGACATTCATTATCTTACCACGGCCCTACTGAAGCTACCCCAATGTTGTTAGCTACATTTCTGTGTCCAATAAAAGTCACAGCACAAATGGGCACCTGTCTTATTAAATCAGAAGGAGAATAGTGTACTGCCATGAAAACACAATCTTCATTTCTTCTACAATTCTTTCTCATTAAAATAATCTCTTTCTAAAGGGCCCTCGAGATAGAAAATTAAAAACTCTAATACAACCTTTAAGGAATATCTCACATATTCAATCCTCTCAGATATGTAGCTCATGAATAATGTGGACAAGTGCTCTATTGCTACCATACATACTACCACAGAGGAAGAATGTGGTACTTTCATAGAAGAAAAGTAATGGCCTCAATTTGAACCAGGGAATATTCAGTTCAGATGTTATGAATAAAAAGAAATCTTTTCCAAGAGAACGATGATTCAATGGAACAGGCTGCCCAGGGAAGTGATGGAGTTACATTCCTTGGAGGGGTTCAAGAAACATGTAGATGTGGGCATGGTTTAGGACATGGTTCACTGGGCATGGTGATGATGGGTTCAAGGCAGACTAGGTGAGCTTTGAGGTCTTTTCCAACCTTAATGATTCTATGATTCTTTTATTTTTCCTCTTCAGAAACATTACAGAGAAAAGCAGCAACACATACTGCCCACTGTAAACACCCTCCAATTAATATTTCTGAAGCTTGCTGCCTTGGCATACTGGTCATTTAGCCCTTGAAAAAAGCACCATTTTAGCACTTAGCACATTCTTTACCCCTTGTTGCCTGTGTGGGTTCTTGGGTCTTCTCTCTGGGATATGACCACCACCACTGGTCCGAAAACGGATTCCACCAAGACTGGGTGGTGGTTTTCTCCAGGTTGTCACGATGAGGATCTGGAGCTGTTAGGACATGGTTCATTGAACCAAGAACTTGTTATTTCTTGAGAGGCTTACTTCCTCCAGCAAAGCTAAGTCCACCAGCACCATCACCATCACCCTGAGCATGCTCATGCCACTGAGATAGATGTGAGCACAAAGGGAATGTATGAACCTAGGGTATCATTACATTCCTCCAATAGCATAAATATCCAATCATTTTAGCGTAAGTAAGGTTTGAATCATTCTGCTGAAGTATAAGATTACATTACCAGCTCTAAAATATGCACTGTGTGTGAAATACACTCCTTTTTGACAAAAAGCATGCAAAGCTAATAAAAGTGTACACACCAAGAATGAAATCCCTCAAGAAATTACTTAATTACTCAAATTACTCAAGAAATTACTGCTTACCCTTTCTCCATCCTAATAACATTATTCAGCAATAAACTAAACGGCAGAGCTTAGAAGAAGAACTGTGCTTCAGTTTGTGCATACTGAACAAAGGAAAGCAAAATCTGCTTCAAAATATCTCCCTGGATATTATTTTTATTCTGACCAATATCTCATAAGTAATATTTTTTATCACATTTATCTCCTAGAAAAAGTGGTATTGTGTACTCTTAACAGAAAGAAAAATTATTTCAGAGATGTACCAAGAGGACTGACCTTTCAGACATTAGTTTAGATCTATTTTTGTCCAAAATATAAAAGAATTGGAAATTGCAAGACCTAGAAGTCAAAGTTCAACTCACGTAGGATAGACTGATATTCTTCAGTTTACAGTATTTATGTTTTCTTTTCTGTTAACTACAAAGTATATGGACTTAAAACTGCAATTTTACAGAGAGTAGCCATTATGGCAGCAAAACTTAACAAATTGTGCCTTTCTGATAAGCTGACTGGATAATTACTTTCTCTTCTCGTACTTACTTATTACTCCTTGTATTTAATACTACTACAACTCTGATATCAGAAATAAAGGATTGTAGTGCTCAATCTCCAAAATAAAAACAGGTAGATCAGTGGTGCATAAAAATCCTCAGCACTTAAAATCACAATTGTTACCAATTTTCAACAGATATACTCTGACTGAGTATGGATATTTTGGTTAGAAGAGAGTTAATACATTCTTTAACTTCATTCGTAGTCATGTTTCAATTTTATGTATACAGAATTATACATGATTACATGGAAAATTCCACTAATGTTTCAAGTTAGATATAACTTCTCAGTAAGAAACCTGTGCAAAGTTATCACAGATGCCCAAGAACTTAGATAATGAGAAGGGTTATTGTTGTACGTACATACATACACAGAAACAGATTAGAAATGGTCTAAAAGTTCATAGCATTTCCAACAATTTAAAGTTGAATAACTCCTTTTATGTTGTTTTCTGTATAGCTGTCATGAAGAAGACTAGATTAAGACAAAATGAACACTGAAGTCAAATCTGATGGATTTTCTACAGTACTAGTATTGTGTTTACCTGATACCATCACTCCCTAAGTGCAGAAACAGATCACTGTATTATGGTAGAATTTTGTTGTGATGTTGATCAAAAATGCTTCAAAAGCATGTAATTACATTCAGGAGAAAGCTTCTCTTAATCCATGAAGAATTAAGAAATACTACACAAAAATTCACAAATAGTGATATACTCATAGCAGTGTAAATGCTATGAATCTACTTTTTTGTTTTCTCTCTCTGTTTATTGCCACAAATTCGTATGAGGAAATAATGACAAAAGTAGCTTAAATACGGAAGAGTGTGAGATAAATCTGAATGCAATATTAGTGAAGAAAATATTAAATACTGGCTTTTGGAAATGCCAGTCCTGCTAAAATTCAGCCATTATGACTTTAGTTTCCCAACATAAAAGTGTACTAACACATGTCCTCAATGAGCATTTACAAGAAGATATTGAATTCCTGCACTACCAGACATGTTCAGTGGAAATCTGTCTCTCTCATTTGACCCTGTGGGCTGCATCTGGACACAAATTATGCAATGAACTATTGGACCCATCTACAGATGAGTGAGGTTTTCTAGTTAAAAAGATTGAAAAAAGACTGTTGAGAAAACAACTTTGAATGAAGAAGTGGAAGAAGTGTTGCAGGCAGTGTGCCTGTATGACTTTATGAAAATCAAGAGGTCTGAAGATACATCCATCTGAAATCAAAATACTCAACCAGCATGATCAGGTTGTATTTTGTTAATCAAAAAACTTAAGAATTTTCTTCTACTCGAAGCCATAAAAACTCATTTAATAAGAAAGGCATTCCCACAGAATTGAGAGGCAAATTTTAGATACAAAATTCAAACTCAGTAAACTGAAAATACATGCAAACTGAGTTTCAGGCATTTCAGGGCAAGAGGAGAGGATGGCTTGCCTTTTTTAAGATCAGGAAATCTGGACATTATAAAATCTGGTTTCTGAGCAATTGAGTAACAAGATTAGTCATTTGGGGCTTTGGGGTGGAACTATTATCAAAATGATGAAAATTATCAACAAGAAAATAACTGAAGTATAGAGCTGCAGAGCTTTGGTACATATCAAGCTTCAAATTATACTAAGGAATTAACACATGATTTAATAGAGGAAAGATTTTTCTGACGCCATCCTTTAAGATCACTGACGTTGCTTACTGTTGAACAAGATAAAGCTTCTGTCTATAGCATCCCTCAAGAGATGAGTCCCCTGTATGTCATTTAAGAAAGGAAATCTGCTAGTAGAATTTGTGTCATGGGAGACAATATACTGTGTCATGGGAGATAATATGGGAGATGTCAAATGACTAATACATTGATTAGCCATCATCTAATTCCTACCTAAGTGTTATTATTTCTGGAAATATCTGAATTCACTTTCTTACACCGGAGGGGCTAGTTGTTGCTTGTTCTGTTGTTGTTCTTGTTCCGGCATGATGGAATCATTTTTGGTTCTTGACTTCACCAATTTCTTTGAGTGAACTAAAGTACAGTGCATTTTGTAGCAAACATTCAGTAGAAGTATAACTGTTATTCACGTCTACATTTATTCAACTCTTCCAGGAATGGTCATCTGACTTGCCATAGTCACGCCTACCTTCTCTCCACAGCAAGTGTTAGGAACATATTTACTTGAGTGATGAATGTGGACTTCCTTCCATATGTAAAATATCAATGCAGATGCTTTCCTATCTAATCAGCCAAAGGATGGACAAAAGCTTTTTTTATGTAATGACATTTTTCAGTGTGTGCTCCATAGCAAACATAAGGAAAATTCACCACAGCACCAGAGTGGCCTAATATATATGGATGAAAAAAATAATTTATTTACTTTTTTTCCTCCCAGAAGGAAAGAAAAAGCAAGTGTTCTGGTTCACCTTGTCTCTTTAAATAAGTGAAAAAATAATTTCACTGTCTATTTCTGATGTAATCAGTCCAGAAAGTAGTGTCTTTTGGGTTTTTTCTGAAGTTGGACAAAATGTGTATTTCACCACTTACCAGAATGCACTGCTGGAAAAAAGAAAGCAGTCTTAATGCAATAATTAATTGATGTAGTTATTATAATGCATAAATCTTACTAGTACTTGCAGGATGCTGTACATAATCTTCTTTGCTGAAATCAGTAGCTGTTGCTGAGATATCAGTTGACGTAGGGGAAATTTCATCATCTGCATGAAATGGATGAATCATTACTATTTCATTAGCTGAGGTGTAACTCATTACTCACAACTACTACAATTATTCTATATTGAAAGCTTCGTTCCTTCATTTACTGAAGAGAAGAAAGATACAGAATAGGTTCTTCACATGACTCAAACTTAAATATTCTTATTTAATAACATAGCAAAGATAATACCAAAATAAATAATTCCAAAATGTACATATGTTACAGTGATAATGAACAATCTATCAGTGATTTTCTTGTGTGATTCAAGCCCATATTGTACATGTGTGGCATCTGCACAGAAAATCTAGAGCAACAAGTGATGTTATTTGTACTCCCCTCTTTATTGAGAAATATTCTGAGCTTTAGCCTAAAGAACTAAACTGCAAGTAAGCAGAGCACATAAGTATTGTCATGGCAAGCAACCAAACTACATGGCATACACCTGGGAGAACGGCTCTGGTCCTAATTTCTCAGGAAGAAAATATTAGGATTTACCGTTTATGATGTGAATCACATGGAAAAACAAGTAGAAGATTCCATTAATAAACCATCAATGAAAAACTATTTTATAATTCTTCTGCCCAATTTTTAGTTCATATTTTTTTAAAACGTCAGGATTAATGGAGGATAATGATGCAGACTACTGGCATCCATCACTGGTAAGATGTTGGCGATTTGATAGAAAGCCTTTGGCCAGAGGGCACACAGTAAACATCACTGTACTTAGGGTATATTTGTTTCCCTTAGGCTCAATGGGAGCTGGTATTTTAGACCTTTGATCATTTCCAGTACACAAGCAACATAAAAAATAAAATTGAGTACACAGCACCCTTCACAAGAAAGGAAAATGCAGGCAAGGTGTCTTAATTCATTGATTTTCCACCCTGCTGAATGCCCTAGAAATGATTACGGTATTTGTATTTGGTAACACTTCAGGAAATTAGAATTTGGTTCTACCACCTAAAGGAAGAAGGTATTACATTTTAATTTGACACTTTTATGACTCTACGTGTTGTGAATATGCTGTAGTAAGATGTTCTAAAAAATCCCAGTATTTGTGCAAAGAGAAATCACTTGTAATGTATACCAGTCCTTTTATTACTTAATATCAATCCACTCTTTTAGAGAACAGATAAATGTATGTTATCCTGTCTCTAGATATTCATGAGCATTGGCTCACTAACCTATCTGTTTTCACTGTGGGACATGTTTTCGATTCTTCAACTGAAATCAATATTTTACCAAGGACATTAGCAAATTCCTAGGACCATCCATTCTCAACATCCTGGGAAGATGTCGATGTTTCCATGTGGGAAACTATGCATATGAATGGCTGCTTTGTACTCCCATGCAAACAGAAAAAAATCTTGAGAAATTCAGTAAGTTTCTGGGTGTTTTTTTTTTTGTTGTTTGTTTGCTTTTTTCTAGCCAGAAACACACTCTTTCTTTTTACTTCCCAGTGATATAAATTTGAGACAGTGCTTCCCTTTCACTCATGATATCATTTACCTTGCAGTGTAATTCTTCACACAGTTTTTATAAAACAGATATAGTTGCATCTTGTTGTCCTTACCGTAATGTTTCACAGTAAAGTCTTTTTCACCTCCTCCAGAAGAATGATCTGGCATATGTGAGATAGGAGTAACACTTCCATAATATGAAGGACTTGATCTCCTGATAGAGGTATCCCCTGGAGTTGTGTCATGTATTGATCCACTACCTAAATTTTCATCATCCACACCTGAGGTTGAAGAGTCACCACTATGACGTGTGCCATCTGCATTATAACGTGAGCCATCCTCATTGTCAATAACTGTTGGAAAGAGTAAACAGGGCAGCTGTTGATAACCAGGAGGTACATAGCTGTATTACAATTATGATAGACAGCTATGTCTTAGAACAACCAAAAAAGTAAAGAAAAAACCAGTTCTTTTCATTTCATCCAATCTATCTAGATCATCACTTAACGATGTGCAATGTCTTACTGCTTCAATATACATTCTGCTACATACTGCTTCAATATACATTCAATAACTGTCAAACATATAGTGGCTACTCTGATTCAAATATTTTGATCAGATCAGTTTGTGTTTGAACATAAGATCTTGGCTTCTGTGAAGTCAATAAGAATTTTAGAACTAGGACATGTAATTTATTATTAATAATCTCTTCCACTTCTGGCTGCTCTTCTAACCAGAACTTGAAATGTGGTGTTGAAAGGCTGTTGTCTTAAACAAACACCTATAGGTCAAATAAACATTAGCAGCTCTGTTTTTCAAAAATGTCAAATAAAGCATGCCTCCTAACACCCTGAGACAACTAAGCCCCATATGATTTATAGGAAGATGAATGATTTAACTACCCGCAGTATATCTATGCTTCTTTTTCTTGGTTGGCTTGATTTTTAAAAATAACATTTGCTTATGTGGAAAAAAGATAGCCAGATCCTAAAAAATGAAAAAAGAAAGATTAAAAAAAAAAAAAAAGTCAAGGCTTTCTGATAAGTACAATACCTATTTCACTCTGATTACTGAGGAAAGAAGTATCTATTCTTTCAATTGGCTCGCATGCTTTGCTCCTTGATTCTGAAAAAGGAAAATAGAAAATATTAATTTAAGGAAATTGAGAAAAAGTCTTGTATATACCACTATTAGTTAGATTGAAAGGCTTATCAAAAATAACCTGTTGGAATGCTTCCCTTATACTCCTAAAAATCACTCGATACTCTTCTAATCATTTTAGATGATTTTAGATGGCGATGTTTAATTTTATCCCTTATCTGACAACCCAGAAAACTTCCCAAAAAATTTCTAAAATTGTACGTAATCACAAAGATAGATCATTGAGTGTGATGATACTACAGATGCGCTTCTGGAGGCGGACAAAATGTATTTCTCAGTTGAGAAACAGGTTCTATTTAATATAGAAGACCTCATTCTAGTGACTTAAACAAGCATTGCATGCCATGGTTATTTATTTAATTTGTATATAAAACATCATAAATACACTTACGTACCTGTTGCATTGTAACAATATGCATCATACCGGCCAGTTGTATTTGCTGAAAGTTTGTAAACACCTGTATGATTCGCTGCACAAAGATGATATGGATTGATTCGTGGGATAACAATATGCCCCACTATAAAACCATACCTGTGAAGCACAGAGGAAAGCACATCAAATAATATGCAACAGCAGATAACATAAATGCTCAAGATATCTCAAACATGAAGAAGATGCAAATAAGCCATTATTTTCATCCTAAAAAACAGTGCATGCATTTATGCATAATGGTTGCGTACAGGGAATGTTTTTTTCTCTCATGTAGCTACATCAGCGTCCAGCCCATGTAATGTAATGTCTACAGCTAAACCAATTTTAATTAAGGATTTCATTAGCTGAGGTGCTTGGTTCCACAGCAAGGCAGGGAAAATGAAGGGCTAGAAAGCTAAATGTGCTTTTTATTCAGTGAGAGGATGTATCACCTGACACCACAATCTGGCTTCTTTTCCCTTATTTTTTATATTACTTTAAACATAACATACTACTCAGTCCATTTCACACAGAAATGTTTGGGTCTCAATGTTACAGTACTCTATCAAATTTAGAGAATGACTAGAAGGCACACACAAGTTTCTACTATGCAGACGCCTTAGTAAAATATTCAGATACACCAGTCATTCATCCACACATTCCTACTGTTTCTTACAGTGGAAAAATGTGACAATTGTGTACAGAGCTTGCATATTTCAGTGAAGACTGTGGTTAACAGAGCTTCATAATGCACAATGCTTTGGTACTATTTTGCAATCCTGTAACACCTGAAGAATTCCAACGTATTTAGCTTGAAGGGGTGAAAGAATGGTAATGAAACTGTGGTTTTGTTTTGGTTTTTGCTTTACTTCTTAATATGTACAGTCATCAGGAGGAATAAATTTCATAGCTTAGCAGTTCTTTAATCTGTGAGCCCCATTCCCGTTGCATGTATAATGTACACAGTTAATTGTAATTCTAAAATTCTGTTGTAGGTAGAATTATAAACTACTTCACCTCTACTTCCAACTGATCCTATGATGTTGACAATGTTTAATCCGTTAATTACCTCTTCTTATGGTCTGTTGATTCAGCTTACTCACCATTCCACACGTATTTTAGATATTATATGCTATCATCATTATTGTTATTTTAAAATATGTTATGGCTCTTTTCTGAAACTTCTCTACTTACAAATTTTAAGAATGTACCAAGACTGTCACCAGTTCTTCACTGGAAGTCAGTAATTTATCCCCAGCAATACTATTTGATGCTCTTTGTGTTGACTGACGGGAAAGAGTTCCTTATACTACATGTACCATTGACTCTACATCGGGTAATTAACTATCACAGATATTTTGTATGTAATTGTTTACCATTTAGCCAGTGACACAGTATGATCTGAACATCATCCTTAATGGTTTGTTATGCTCTCAATCTTCTATTATCTTTATATTTTATCTGTAGGAGTTCATGATTTCTTCAAGATAGTTGGTAAAAAAAATATGCAAAGACTTACTTATTATAGAACCCAGTGCAAATGTACAAATGCAGAAAGATGGTTTGCTCATCGCATAATATAACTTACTTCAGGACTGACATGGCCATCTAATTAGCAACTATATGAAAACAACAGTAATTATTACACCATGGATGGCCTTGTCATAATATATAATTTTTCCCCCCAAATTCTTTACCTGCACGTTTCAAAACCAAGTTCATGAGCTCTTTCAAATTGCTCCAGTGTTGCCAAGGTACTATTGAGAGCTCTACAGAGCTCAATTGCTTCAGTTCGTGTGAGACTGTAGCGACCATTTTTCTCCACGTGAAACACTCCTCCGTATCTGCAACTTACATTGAATTCTGTGATTGAAAGAAAAGAAAATTGCAAATTATTGGATTGATGCTTTGTTGAAGACCTGAAATTGATTTTCAAGTATAGTGCTTCCAATGCAAGCCAGCAGCAAACAGCAACTAACAACTCATTTAGAAAGAGATCTAGCACTTTACATTAAATCACCTTCTCCGTATTTTCCTTTTTTGGGCTCAGACACATGGCAACCTTTGCAAAAAAACAAAAATGCTAGTCCACCAATACAGCATGTTTTATCATCAACAATAACAATGCAGAAGATACAAATATGTTGTGAAAGTCTTTGAGATCACATTACTGCAAAAATCGACTAAGATTCAAACATATTTGAAAATATTTTTTCAAAGCAGAATTGTTTCCAGATGAAATTATAGCATAATCAGAACCTTTATGATCATAAGGTTTTGTACTTATCTCACTGTGACACTATTAAAGCCAAGAGATTGCACTGGGATCTATCCGATATGAAACCAAAGAGAGCTGTGCAGACATTCTGAACTAGAACAGCATAATGCTGTTAAATATTCCCCAAAAGGCAAGCTTTAGGGTCTTCTTATTCTGCCAGCAGACAGGAGAAACCTTGGCCATACATAATGTATGAGGACACATGAACCAACTTCTTACTCCTTGTTCCTCAGTTTTGACAGCATTTCCCTTCATTCTGAAAGATTTTCTCGTGCTGCACTCTGAACTCACTCTTGAATACAAACATGTTACCGTCAATCCATGTTAGAATTTCAATATATACTGCACTAAGTTTATTTAGTAGTAAAAATTGTATTAGGTGAATTTTTAATAATACTGCGCAAGTTTGCACATAGAAGTATCTTTAGAAGGCAAGCAGTATGAGAATAAAAGTAATGAATAAACACACAAAAGTATCATGGGTGCTCTATTGTGCAATTCATTTCTCGGCCTTCACCCTGAATAAGCAGTACATGCAAAGCCTACGGGAGGGGAGCGCCTCATTCAAACCACTACAGACACTGAATGAAAGGCAAAAGGGTTGGAGGCTCTGAGGAGATCACCATCCACTCCTCCCTGTTGGAAAGATGCTGCCTGCACAGTGCAACAGCTGAAGAGTGAAAAGACTATAATCAGAGCAAAGTCTGTGCCTGAGTAAAATGAGATGAAAAATGAACATCTGTTTGGTTTTTTCAAATTTTTTTTTTAATTTTAGAAAAAAACTGTGAAGAAAGAGTTAAAAATAGTAATAACTTGGATATAGAAAACATGGAAAGATTAGGACACTTCAAAGCAACGTGAAATAACTTTGTTCCTGCCCCACCTTTCCCTCAAGAGAAAAGCGTGGTAGCAACTCCAGACTAGAACGACAACTGCAGAGCATGCTTAATAGGAGTAGCCTGATATTCTTAGCAAAGAGAGGAGTATGAATCATTTTTATCTTAATCACAATGGGAGTTCCACGTGCAAGAAAAGGAAAAACGGACCAGTCTCCTCTAATTACTAAAAATGGGGTGTCGGCTCCATCTATTTGAAACAGAAGATGCCATACAACAGCTGCTTTCCCAAAACATCTCAAATGCAATTCATGCACTTTTTCATTGACACATTCTATGTGAACAACCAGCAACTTTCCTAACATTTTTGCTTGATGGTCTATCTTTGTCTAAAGCTAAGATGTGAAAGCAAATGACAGTGATCAAGATGTACACTCTTTCTTCCCTCGCTTTTGTTTACTGGCGAACTGAGGTTATTGTATCTACAGCATATCGTCTACTCACTGCTCCTGTATAGTCACTGTAAGGAATGCTCCTGTCCACAGGTAACAGGAAATAATCACAGGAAACAGTCAAGGAGATGAAACAGCAGATTAGATCCAGACTGTACAGCATATCAGAAGACAACAACCATTCACAAGATAAGTAGCATCCAATAGTATTGGTGGCTACTCATCCAAAGGAGCACAACAGCTGTGCATCCAATCTTAAACACTTTTACTGTAGGTAATAGAATTAATCCTTATCATTATTTGGATCGCGTTTCCACAAAAAGGATGTCAAAAATGTCTTTCCCACTCCATTCCCACACAATTACACAGACTGAAAAAAAGCCCTTCATGAGCACAAAATTGATACAGGTTACCTAACATCTTCTAGATTACAGTTATTAATAGTTTTAATAACTTGCAATCCAAAAATACCAAGGCGGCTCAGATTTTAGTTTTATAAAATGTCTGCAATTCTAACATGTTTTCTCAAAATGTTTTCTTTAGCACATGTTTTCTTCCAAAGAAAAAGTTTTATTAAACTTTCTCTGATGACAGCCATGTAATGAGAGGTTTTTTAAGGCAAGAATGAGGAGCTGGTACAGAAGGAAGAGGACCCTAAAAAATGTACCTTTTTTTCTCTGGAAGACTTACTATTTCACAAGTCTGGGTTTCCCAGTCTGAGGAGAAGCCAGTAGATTAACATAAAATGATAGTCTCAGCAACAGCCGCCTCAGCACCACATGCTCAAAAGCCATCAGTGCAATGTGCCTATAAGTCACAAATGTACTCAACAGGCATTCATGTTGTAGATTCCAACAGACAATTTCTTACGACAGTGCAATTAAGAGCTACTCTGCGCAGAAGGTTGTGGCCCATGGCTTCAACTGTGTGATGGAGCCGCTCTCACAGCTGCCACCTGAGTGACTTTTACATTGGTTCCAAATGTTCCTGATTTAAAACCTGACATTATATGGGAAGTTGTCCAATGAGCAGCTATACTAAGCATAAATGACTCAGATGGGTCTCCTTTTTACTTTTCCCTACATGCTTCTCTCTCCCCTGTAGAACAAGACAGGTCAATGTTCCTTAAAAAAATAAGCATACTCTGTGAAGCCCTAGATAATATTGTATTTGGAGGTCATATCACAAAGATGTATTGGTTAATTAAAAGTAACAAATTCAGTGATTTTGGAACTATGTTTTTTTGGAACATCAACATTTCTTCCAACAACTTCAGTTTCATATCTGAAGAACTGCTGCTATGAAGGCAGATTTCCACATCCCCTTGTTTTGGATTGCATTTGAATCCTGCAGCTGATAATAGATTTGCTGAAACATGAAGTTCACTTTTGTTTGAAGGGAATTTGATTCAGTTGTCATCAAACTTCAGTCTATTTATGGCTTTTAAACATTATAATATAGGTGCTGTTACCACCCAGAGATCCAGTCACAATTGGAATTGCATTTTAAGGCAGCCGGTTCCCTAACCTCCAACTGCTGAGGATAAATAGGTTTACGTACACAAATAAGCTGAATAGAACTACTTGTAGGGTCTGCACATGCCTGTTTTCCATGGAAATGCTGAGCTTGGCCCAACAGTGTACATCCTGCACACCAGGACGCTTCTGGGAAGCACCAGGCGCAGAGCACGTGTGCTGAACATCTGCACTGCAGAAGGACTGAGGCTCCCAGGAAGCCGTATCCATGCAATGTGTGAGATCACGTGGCTGGCCAGGAAACACCAGGGACGCATGTAGCAATCTCATTTGCAAAACTGGTTTTGAGGCCATTCTCTTATCTGGCACTTTGCCCTAAAGTAATGTTGAGACGGAGAGTTTTGTTTGTTCTTATTTTGACTATATCTTCTAAACCTGCTATTAGAAGTGTCTGAAACACTTCTGCAGTACAGGCACTTCTGTTTTTGAAGTGGTGAGTGTGAAAAAAGGATAACAGTGATGCCTGAAACTCACATAATGTTTTATAGTCTCAACACAGTGCATAAACCCAGCATCTCCTCTGTGAAGGCAGTAATTTCCACATTTTAAATATGGCAGAATACAGATACAGAGCACGCTGACCAGAACTATGCAGTCAGCCAGGGAACCTGGAAATCAAACTCCAGAGCTCTTACATTATGGCTCCACACTGTGTGCCAGACTGTTACTGATCCCCTCACCACATATGAAGTTTTGAAGGAGCTGATTCAGAGTGGACTCAGAGCAGAATCACAATCGGCACCCAAACCTTCCCTGCTGTCCCCTCCTATAGCTTGGCAGTCTTTGAGGGCTGACAGACCATGATCTGCCCATGACACCCACATGACTTGCTGCCGCTGAAAGACAACATTGTTTAATAACAGCTCTTAAAAAAGGAAAACGGACTAAACATGCCTGAATTGTCATGATCGTTAATCGCATCCAGACCATGAGACTTGGCTGACTCAACTCAAAGTCATGGAATGCCCTTAAGCTTGCACTACATTTTATAAGCATGGAAAACATTAACACAAGTCATTTCTCCCTTCCTTTCTTGCAACTTCTGGTGCTCTGCCTCTCTCTCCAGCTCTTCCTTTTTTTTTTTTCTTTTTCTTTTTTTTTTTTTTTGGTCATGAGTTGACACTCAGAAAACAGCTGCAAGTTCTTCAAAGCTATTACCAATCCTGTATCTAAACCAAGCTTAATTACTAACTTTCATCCCAGATTACTATCCTTGTACTCCTGAGAATTTGGTAGCTAGACCCCACTACCTATATATCTCAACTATAACTAGTTGAGATAGACTAAAGAGCATTGTCCCTTCATGAAATTGTGAGTTACACCCCATTTGTTAATACATGCAATGTTAATACAATTTGTTAGAAGCTGTCACCATAAGAAGCCAGGTGCAATCCCATTTCCATCCTTGTTCTGCAACCCTTACTCACGGTGAGTACGTAAATTTTTCCCACTACAGTAACTTTTCCAGAAAGATTTTTTATGCACCGTGTGGATGGTTCATGCACTGCTTTCTACTCTTCATTACTTTCAGGAGAAAACCTAGTGGTTTCATTCTCAGGGAGGATGATGTCTCATATATATGTGTGTGTGTGTATGTACATATAAAGGTTTTTTAACCACTGCAGAGATTCATCAAAGCAAATGAAGTAGAAGACTTGTGAAAACCTTGTTCCACTTTACAGAAAACCTGTAGAAGAACATCAGGTTGTTAATAGATTTCTTGGTAAAACCACTGTGTGCATCATTGCATGGCAACAACAAGGAAATGTCAGTACACTGTTCTCAGGGGGATTTTCCTCTTTGGTTTGTGGTTCAAGATGATTGACTGGCCACCATGATGTGATAAACTGGGTCTGAAACAGGGAGAGAACTAGGCTATTAAAGTTGCAGACAATTTCATCCTCTGTTTGCTTATGTAGCTTCTAATCTTAGCTTATAAGAGATTTGTTCTAAGTTTCTTAAGCAGATTTCAGTCTCTAGGCAGATATAAATAGGTAAACGTTTCCTTATAATCATAGATTATTTAATTGTATAGATTATTTAATGCTGTTCTGACACTTCTGAAAAGGATCAACTTGCTTACTACAGTTAACTACACTATTAATGTTAGTACCTGTTTCAATGCCGAGAATGAATAAGAGAAAAGTGGCATTTTATAAACATCAAAATCCTTTTAAAAGGAGCTCCTGGTAATTAATCTTCTTCTCAAAGCAAATCTAGAAAATGGATAATAGGAGTCCTAAGATCTGTATAGGTGTGAATGAGACAGATCTTGGTTTTTGGTTCAGACCTATCTCCAGTTAGTGTTTGCTTTTTCAATGTTTACTGGGAAAACTACTTCATGGCTAAATTATAATGCTGAATACAAAACTCATGTGGGATAAGTTCATGAAACATTTCAGAAGCCAAGACATTCTGTCTGCAGAAATACTAAGAAAGCACAATTACCATAATTTTGACATCTGTGAGAACTTGAACATACAAAAATATTGTTCAGTGATCACCAAATACAACACCACACATGCTGGCCTGAATGACACGATTATTTGCTGATTATTCCACCATTTCTTTAGAGTCTATTAGTAAATCCATTCACTAAACCAATTAACAGCCCAGGCAACTGTAAGAGCATGCAGAAGCTTCCACCTTGATGTCAGAAGTTGGACTAAAGCCCAGGTCAGTACTGCTGGAAACCACTGGATAGCTGTTCATTTGGTTATGTAAAATGATTCATTAGTCCCAGCCCCATTCACTAATAGACACGTGTCGACATCGTTAAAACACACCTACACCTGAATCCCTCAGGGCTTGATGGGGAAAGGAAAGTTGTACTGGGAAAATCTGACTCTAAACTGGGCATGACTACACACTGACAAAAATTTAGAAGTCAGATTCTACAGAATCCACGTGAGTTAAGCAAGCATGTTTGTGTGAGGTTGTAGAGCTTTACCATCGCAACAAAAAAGTGCCAAGGATCAAGCAACTTGTTAGTCAAGTAGTGTGGATGGGTGATGTTTATATTTTCTCCCAGTTGTGATTCTTGCTCTTCTAGTCCCCATTCTCTACAGAAAGAAGAGAAAAAAAAAACTGGAAATAAGCCACCTACATCATAAGCAAGGCCTTTCCAAATAATGGCTGGCACAAGGTGAAAGTAATTTACAGATTCTTGGGAGTTGGCAGATGAAACACTTTCCTTGGTGTCCTGCCAAGCTGTGAAACTTAAAGTGATTTATAAGAAATATATTTCCAGACACAGTGGTAATAAACCATATCTTCTGTTTTCTAAGTATTCCTTGTGGATACTTAAAGCTCAGTGATCCTTGTGGGTCCCTTCCAACTCCAGGTATTCTGTGAATCTGTGAAAAGTTTTGTTCTTCAGTTTAAAACTCTCTCGTTTTGAAACAAATAGTTTGCATAAACTAAGAGGAAAGCAAAACAATTTCAAAAAATCATTAATTTAATTGCTTACTGGGTTTCAATATAAGTTGACAGTTTAAGGAACCCAGTCCAACATTTCCTTGTAGAATTAATTTTGATTCCTTATTTTTATTTCAGCTTGGCATAGGAAATTCATAGAATATCTCCAGTTGGAAGGGACCCTTAAGGATCATCAAGTCCAACTCCTGGCTCAGCTGCTCCTCATACACCTTGCCCTCCAGACCATTTCTCATCTTCATAGCCCTCCTTTGCATGCCATAACTTATTCAGACTTTAGTCACTGCGATCTAACAGACACTTCTGAATCTTGAAAATTTTCATGAGAGAAAAAAATCACAGCTGCTTCTCTAACAGATTGCTAATATTCCAGAAAGAAAATCTCTGCACAGCTGGCTTTTTAAAGGCAGCAAAGTCCAGGAACACACTTGAAAAGGAATTACCTGCATGCTGTGAGGGCTGCCTGCTGTAAATAGAAACAGCATTTTCTTAATAGCTGGGTGTGGTGACAAGAAAGTGAAGATGCCTCCATAGATTCAGAGCTATAAAATCAGACCTTTCTTTGAAGTTATGCCAAAGCTATTCTTACTACGCAGTTATATTTGGGAACGTAGTAATTTTGGCTGAAAAGGCAAATAAGATTGTAGCTTCCTTACATCCCTGTTTATAGTTAACTACGTAAAAAGCCATGACTTAGCCATGCTTACCCTATGAGCCAAGTGGACTCAGGTTAGCCTCTGAAATGAAAGTACTAAGGAGAGATGTGGCAGGGATACGGACAACAGTAAGAAAAGGATGAGCTGCAGTAGGATGATCTCCTTTCTCTACCAAATATTAATAAGTTCCCTCATGTTTCTGTGCTACTTCAGACAGTGCCCACTCAAAACAAGCATGTTGAACAGAGCTCAAGTTCTTGGCTTCCCTCTAAGTTGTTCTCCCTGTATATACCTACGTGCCACAGAATCATTGTCTATTTGTTTGCTGATATATAGAGATCATCAGTATCTTAATATGATAGTTTCCCTGACTACCAATTAACCTTCATAAAATAGAGTGGTGAGGGGGAAACGGCACTATTATTAAATAAAGCATTCAGAATACAAGTAAGTACAAGAAATATGTTTAGTTCCTCTGCATTTGCTGCAGAACGAAAGTTTGCTAATGCATCTTCCAAACTTGCTTCATCTCCTTGGCAACAGTTGCTCTGATAAACATCCTGAGTGAGCCCTATACAGTGTCATCACTTACGATAAACTTCCTTGCTGCTGACATTAGTATTACTCTTTTTGCAATAGCTTTACCCAGCAGTGGGTTGAAAGCCTTCAGACTCCATTAGAACATGGTACAGCTGTGCAGCACCTCTTCGGAAAAATTACAGGCAGTGAAATCATAGTCTTGGAATTAGACAGTTATCAGATATGCCCCCCTGGATATGATGAAAACATGATCATCGTTGTCATACCAGCAGTGCTTCAGGCTGTACATACAATAAGCAGTCTAACCCCAAAGGCTGAATAACAAGGACTGAAAAGTGAATCAGTTGGGACTGGTTCCATGCAATCCAGGTGAAGAAATTTGCAGGAAATGAAAGCTGGTGATTAATAGTTGGAGTCTGATCTTCATTTTTCTGACTGAAAGCAAATTGTTATGTCATTTGGGATAAAAGCAGGGGAAAAGCTGTGCTGCTCCAAAGACACATACCAAGCCCGGAGCTTGAAGTGCCTTATGTCTATTCCCTGTCATTTACCTGCTGGTATAATGCAGATACACCAATTCATTACTCTTTGCCTCAGTTTGCAACTTACCTCCCTAATAAAGCAATTTGAGATTTGACTGATAAAGAACATTGTAAGAACAAAGAAATACTACGTTGTTATTTTACTGTGTTCCTACAAGTTTTGCAGTCAGCCTCCATCTAAGCTTTGAGAAGTCACGGGAAGCCTGATTAAAGTTTTGTGGTTACTTAGATAAAGGATTCATACAAAATCAGACATAAGATCAACAACTCCAATTAAGTGATAGATTTTAAACTCTATCAACTTGCAGCACGCTAGTTAACAAAAATAGCAGGTGGGAGTTGAGCTTATTAGTCACCCAGCATTTAAAAAACTCTGATTTCTTGGTAAGTATTTTCTGAACTTAAAAAAAAAAAAAAATTAAAAATCCCCTGTGAAAACCTCTAATAAATATTCACAGCATTTTTACAACAAGTTCATTACAGAAAAGCAATCAATGATCAAAACTGAAAAGAAGAAAAAAAGACATTGAGTAAAAAGTAGAATATCACTGCCTTGAACACAGCCCCTTCATAAGAAAACAACAGCTAATGGAACCTCAAGAATCTTTTTAAAAGCTCTGAAAGCTAGTCAGCTAATGTAAAGATAATATTAGCCTAGTAGACACGCTGAAAGGAGCAAGGCTTCTTAGAATAAGCCTTACAAAGTAAAATGTCAAAGGACAAACAGGAGTCCTCATCAGTCCTTATTCAGCATTCAGCTTCCTCGCAGTGCAGCCAAATTCATATGCAGTTTCTTTCACATCCCCACTCAAATGTTTCAGAAAAGTTTGAAAAAAAACCCAAGTTTTTTTTTAAAGTAAGTTTCTTGTATGAATTTGCAAGGAAATATCTTACAAAATAGTAGTGCAATTTTAAACAATTAATGAGGGTGCCTAGTTCTTAACTGCATATCGATTGAAATATTGCCCAGTAATCCATTCAACTTGACCAAGACCTCACTGGTGACTCAAAGTGGAGCACTGAAATCTCCAATATAACAGATATTTTAATGACTCATAGCAGATTCAGATTTTGCAGATTAAAAATATAGATGCAACTTCTGTACACAGCTTTGAAGTTAGAAACATGAGTAAAACACTACTATTGAATACTTGTGATTTTCACACACAAAAAAAAAAGGTTAATGAGATATGGTAACATCTGCATTCCCAAGGCCTGCAGAATATGCAAGATTTAAAAGCACTGATACTTGTGTTATTTTGGAATGACCACTGTCCTAACAAAGCATTGGATGAATCTGTGACCAGCTACTTACAGAACCCAATTAACTGCTGAATGATACTTAAATAATGAACAAAAACTGAAGAAAGCTACTTATTTGAATCAAAGATTGGCAAAAACATCTAACTTTGTGAGTATGCTGATCCCAGCGTGAGTCTCTCTGTGAAAAACACAAGAGGAACCAGGCCATGAGAACATTTTCAATAGAGGGATGGCAACCACAGCACTTTTAGGATCATTGCAAAATATACTACAAAGTATTGAAAAAAAAAATCAGACTCGTGAAATGCATATCTCATATACATTTCCTGAAAACTGTGAAATTTAACTCCGGAAGTATTAGGACAGACAGTGAAAAAGCCCAAGATTTTCATTGGCAGAAAGATTTGGTTTGTGATCATCAATATATACTCAAACAAAAAGCCAGCTTTGAAAACAATCACTTTCTATAAGTACGTGAAATTATTAACACAATCGTCTTAATCAAATCCCATCTGGATTCTATGCAAGTCAATGGAAATGTTAAAGGCACTTAAATCAGTACAATCTCCTTGCAATGGAAGAGAACAGTATCACACCCACTACTCCCTCTTTTTTTTCCAATACCTCAAGGGCTGGGACTGCAAAGCCTGTAACAAAAATGCCTGGGCCAGCAGGCAGCTTCTACTGGAACATTTGGTGGCATAATGTTTCCATTTGCTGGATGCCACGTGACTCTACCCATCTGTATAGCAGTTTTAAGAATCTGGAGATTTATACCAAAAATATCAACTAGCAAATTTTCATGAGATACATACAGGTTGTTTGTATGTCAAGTTAGATGTTCAGATCAATTTCTTAAATAATCCTTACAGTTCTAGTCTCGAATCTTTTAACAAATGCTTTAGGAAAAAAATTATTTCTATTGTTTGCAATTATCATTAGGATATATACAAATTTGTTGTTATTGCAAATATAGGGAGAACTGCAAAACGCCTCATATATCTTTCTTACTTTATTATTTTCCCCAGATATTTTTCATGGGAGGCAGTAAGGATTCCTGTGCATGAGGGAAGAATGGGAAAGAAGCACCGGCGGTATGGACTCGGTATTTTGTGAATTCCAATACGACATTAAATCCTACATGCGTTTAGGTATGTACACTACTGTTTGAAGACAATAATCCTCAAATAGTGGATCACTGTTGTCTTCCTGAAGTGAAGCCAACAATTTTGCTGCGGTGCTCACAGATCCTAATAATCTTCTATTTTAATGAAATATATCTGGATTTTATGAAAAGATTCAAAATTATATCAACATTTCAATAGCAAATGATGAAGTGACAGACCTCAGTTCATGTGCTGTAAGTTTCCTGAGATTGCAAAGTAAATCAGATTCACTTTGAGCAAAAGTCAATTCAAATAGCAAACCAGGCATAAGTCTTCTTCATAAGCAGAAAAGCCTAAATAGGTATTTTTGGAAGGAAAATGATTACATTCTAGAAGAAAAAAAAGTCAAATACATTAGACAAAGTAAACAACTGATCTTCTGTGACTCCCTTCATGATGAGCAGGTGCAAAAGTACAAGATGAATTGAGACCAAAAAGTTTACATCAGACCCTGAGAACAGAAGTGTGAAAATGTCATCTCACACTAGCAAAAAACAGAAGCAAGAAGTTCTTTACACAAAGCAGATAGCTCTTAGAAACAGCAGAACTAGCTGATGCAGAGTGGAAACACTTTTTAGGATGAATTACCATCAGTCATTGTATATAGAGTTTCTAAGAGTCTTGAACAGTCTGAAAGTGTCTTAGGCACGCCATACAAACCAACTTCTGAAATTCTGCTCATTCATCTGACTCTTAAAACTGTTTGTTCTGAAACAATGGGAGATACTGGGTGCTTAGAAATCCACTTGAGGTACTGATCCAGTAAATTAAAAAGCAAAAGATAGACTTACATGGGACATGAACGGGTTGCTATAGCTATGATTGTGGATATATTTGTATGAAATCAGGGTTTGTCAGGTGTTAATAAAATGTGTTAATACATTGTCTTGCAATTGCTGCACCTGAATTTCCTGTGAGTCAACATCAGTAACATTGTGACTTGTACTGATAAAGTGATAAGGCCAGAGCACTGAGTATGAGCAACAAAGTAGATAAAGCGTCTGACTGATAGGGTCAATAAACTCGGTTCAGTTCTGCAAACAATGGCTTATAAAGTGCTTCATCAATTAGGAAAATACTTATCTCTTACTCATAGAGAAGCACATGCAGGAATATTTTCTCACGTGGATTGTCCAACTGTGGTAAGGATTGTGTAGCCAGGTGCAGACTACCAAACAGTCAGTAACTGAGCAGTTTCCTATTTTAAGATGCCAGCTTTCCAGAAATGCTCCAGTCCTCTCTACCCTTGTAAACTTCTGCAAGTAGAAGAATTTTACACGAGTACTTTTCTCTTATAAATAATAAAAAATGCTTATTTCAGCTGAAGTAATCTCGTATACGAAATCATGGCTGCTTCTGAAATCCAAGCAAAAGGAAAAAAAAAAAAAGGCACTTATCTTGTGGATAAAAACCACGCTGAGACTTAGGAGAAAATTTTCTGTTCCCAGCTACACTGCTGAGTAACTTATTTCACTTTCTTTCCATTTCCCTACACAGAAGGTGGGGGCAACATCACTAACATCCAAAGCCCTAAAAAAAAAGATTAATTTTTCTCATCCGCAATCAGCATATTTGTCTATTCACTTGTCACTTGCTAGCTAAGGTCTTTTATTCTGTTAATATACTATTTATTCTGTTGATATATATTCAGATATCATTTTCTATGGTGACTTAAACACATTCAGCCTGATTCCAACTGTGCTGTTTACACTGACAAAATGCATCAGACGAGACAGCTGACCTCTCCAGACCAAATGTTGTAACATTTACATGAATTCCATGTAATGCAGGAAAAAGAATGACTACAGAACTAGATTTCATCAGAGACACCTCCTCTTTCTAAAGTGATACATTGAGAAAGTGTAAACATTTGAGTTCTCTTTCAAGAAAAACCCAAGTTCTTCTTCTTTTGCACTATCAGAGAAAATCCAGCAAGTAACAAAAGGAAGGAGAACATTTCAGACACATGTTCATGCCCAATTCAAATGTTTAATGTAATATAGCATGTGTTCAGAAGAGAGCATTGCATTTTGAGGACGCAGTTCTGCAACAGTAAATTTTACCAGCACTTTTACAGGTTATTAATGTATATAACCCTTGCTGAGCTCAAGACTTTCAATGTTGTGGTTATTCTATATTTCTTAATAGGATTGTGACAACACAGAAGCAACAGAAGTAAGATTGTCCGTATTTTGTTTTGAAGGGTAACCAAGTCAAGTAGAGAGTTTTCTGAACTTTTCCTCTTTTGCTCAGCAAAGGAAGGTCACTAAGAAATTAATTCATTTGCAAATGTGAAATTTCAGATTAAAACGCCACTGATCCTTAAGGGCACTGTTGTACCAGTCTTGCATTGCTCTACAGACAATATATTTTTTACTCTTTTCCAATTTATCATTGTGATGGACTGCACTGGCATATATACACATAACAGGTTTTCTTAGGAAATGTAAAACAAGGAAAAAAAATCTCCAACTCCGGAATCGTGAACTACTTGTCACATGAACTGCTTAGACAAAAATACACTCTCAGCAAAGGGTTAATAGAAAACACATTCAGATGCAGTCATTGATCCCAATAGCATCTAAGCCCCAGGATGTGCCTCCTCATGGAGAAGAACTGGATGATCAAGTTTTTCTCCAATTCTCAGAAACCCACATAGACAGAAAGTGCTATCTAATCCTTATGCCTAAACAACGGTGCTGGTCTTAGCCTTCTACTTTGCTCTGTTTCTCTGTCTTAAAAGCCAATTAATGCGCTGCTGTGTTCAGGATGAACACCAGCTGCATCATTACTAGACAATGTGTGAGACTTGGCAGGCCAGGGAGAGGTGGATAACATAAAGCTGAACTATCCAGATCACTTCCCATCCAACAAGCAGCCAGGAAATACAGCCATAAGAAAAAGAATGAATGGGACTGATCTAATGGAAATATCAGGAGACACAAAAGTCATATACATCCTGAGAAAAACTCTGCAACCTTTTACACCAGAACAGTGAGCAAATGGATTCAGGCTTTTCTGAGGCAAGCCACAAAGGCAGGAAAGAAACTTCTCTCTAGTTAGTCACCGTGGGAAGGTGCCTCGCATGCTCACAGTGCCTGCCTCTTACAGCTGTACATACAAGGACTGTGAATTTGACAGCCGCCTGTCTATAACTTTAGCTGTGTCCATTCAGATGTCAATGAAAACCAAGCACCTATTCTCTGTAGCTATAAAAAGAATTTGTTACATTCTGAAAAAGAGGAGTTTAAGAGTTTAGTGCTCAAGACGAGACTCGTAGCAAAGCATTTTTATTTTCTGTGCTAGAAGAGTTCTGTGGTTTTTCTCCTCCCAAGAAGGCAGTGATTTTTGCCATTGTAAAACAAGAGTGAAATTTTATTAACATCACTCTTTGGAAGCCAGTGGATGCTCTGCTTTGTTAGCCTCATAATAAACTCAAGGATAGCAAGTCAAACTTGCCAGCACAGAAGGCTGAAATGAAATCAAAAAAGGGTGAATAAGAGTATTTTCATATTCCTTGAGCCTTCACTGAACCTTCACTTGAAGAGCTTGGTCTCCACATTCCCTTTTGCCCAAGAACGACTTTGCTGCTGAGTAACAGTTTTACTGGATTAAATAGATTTATTCCTTTATCACAGACACAGACTGATAAGAGTCCGAGTTTATTGGACTGCTTCACCCAAATACTACAAAGAGATGGATTAATGGGGAAAATGGGAAGCAGGTGAGAAAAACGTTTTTGTTCAAAAGATGGTATGTAAATCTAAAAGATATACCTGGCTACCAACTGGATACATACAGTTGCTGCTCAGGGGCACTCAAATTCTCCAGATCTATAGCCTTTTGGCTATGTGGCATACTGGCACAGTGGCCAGATGGCCCACCTTCAAGTTAAGGGCATTTGGTCCGTTCTTGGGTCCTCCCCTGTCTTGCTGAGTTGTTTTGTGTCTCTTGATACTCAGCTTTCCCAGAGTATCAAGCCTTTGTGCATAAACACCCCTACGATCTCAAGAAAAGAAATGGTAGTTATCACTACAAAGTTTTCGCCTCAAACAGGAAAGAAACATGAAAAGATTTAATATATCATCCTTCTGTTAATTATTAAATCAATTCTAAAGTTCTTGAATCTAAATAAGTGTTCAGTTTGACAGCAGGACAAAAGATTTAGATAAGTTCTCATTTGCAAAACGGCTTCAAACATCCCTTATCAGAAAAGTATCAGTCCTGAATAGAAACTTTTAAAGAAAATGATGTATTGTGTAGGCTGTGGCCTAACAGGAAACAAACGTTGTTGCAGTGAAAATAACTGCCAGTCTCCAGTGCGCGTATGGATAACATACACACGAGTAAACAGGACAGAACCATCAGAGTGATGGAGAAAGTTTTATCTGATATTAATGAGACTGCTTCTGGAAAAATTGATTTGAACACCGAATAAACATTATTTAATTTCTATGTTTTAAATGTTCCTATATGTCAAACTTACGCATAAGCAATAAGGAACAGAGAACAAAAGAGTACATTTATAAATCTGGAGGCTCACTGACAAAAGTGGCATTTTCTCTACACTTACATGGCTGAAAACAATGGAAAAGAGAAAGGGTATGAATGGAGGACACCTAATCAGGCAGGAGAAGGAAGAACAGGGAAGCGAGTGAAAGCAAACCGTGAAATGAGCTCAGGCCTCGCCCTCGGTTTCTTCATTATTAATGAATCATGTTTCTTTATAATGGGCAAAACTACTTTCCCTTGAAGCTCTGCAGTTAACCGTTCCATGGTCCCTGTGTAGGAGCTCCACCGGTGCTCTCGGATGGAGGCATGAGGCTCGGCTGCCCCGCACAGCCAAACCGCACCACCGCCTTCGCCTCCACATTCCCCACATGGGGTCTGCCTGCCTGCGGGATGGCAAAGGGCTGGTGAGAGACTGACCGCTGCCATCACAACAGTTCCTAAGTTGAACTACCGTGCTCATATGCTGCAGGAGGAGCAGCCGCCAGCTTCCTTGGCCCGCTCCGAGTGGGCACGTGTGCTCTGCCTGCTCTTTGAAAAGGCTGAAGATGCACAGCAGCGGTAGGTGTGATACAGTCCCAAGCTGCTGCACCCGCCCAGCAGCAAGATGCAGTCTCAGAGCGGCTGCCAGTTTGCTGGCGTGCAGCCCCCGAGCTGGCTGGAGGCCTGTGTGCTGCCTGACCCAGCTCGCTCGCTCTGCTCAGGGGTGCTGGCTGGCCACCGACCACGTGCTCAGCGCCAGTTCACCTCTCGCTTCTGCATGGGAATGCTGCGGGGAGCTATTCATCACCTCTGCCCACACACACCACGCCCTGCTGCTTTACAGACACCTATCCATTAACAAAAATAACAATAAAAAAGCCCCCTAGGGAAATATACTTCTGAGAACCCATTTCACCATGAGCCCTGCTAACTCACTGTCCCTGTGAGACAACTATAATCAACCAAAGCTACGCAACAACAGATTTTTCAGTATTATATGTCAAGGACATCTTATTTACAAAAGCAGGTACCTGCTAAAATAGGCATTATCTGCCTAGCTGATGATGGCTGGCTCATGCCCTCTCCCTTTCCAGCTGCCCGCCTGTGCCTGGCACTCTCTTTTGCAGCCATCTCACGTTGCTGTTGGGACAGGATCGTTAGCAGAGACAGCAACGGAAGTTTTACCACAGCTGCTGCGTGTCTGAGGTTGCTTCATTTTTTTTTCCCCTTTGTGCCAACACATAGCACAGTCTGTTAGAGCTTCCAGCCACTGAGTTGTGTTCAGTCACCAGTAGAAGGAAAGAAAGAAAAAAAGCAAAGCAATGTATTTTTCAAACTGCAAATGTTGCTAAAATGCAGGTCTCTGTGATTTTTACTTTGAATTGGTGTTGTTTCTTGAGCCTACCTGCTGGTAATTGCTAAAGTTTGATTATTCCATTTATTTCTGTTTTTTTTTTTTTCTTCCTTTTCCTAATGAGAATTGAAGGTTATTGTACTGAAGTAAGATTGCTGTACTATAAAACACAGCCAGTGTTGTCTTATACAGGAACTGGAAAGTCCCAAATCCAGTGCATACAAAAGGGAATTCAATTACATGTTTAATTGTATGCACAGACTCCAAAAATGACAGCAGGTTTCTTTAGGCAGCAAACAGTTGAAGAGGCTTGAACTTTAAGTTGCAATTAGCTGAACTTTCCGTCTGACTGAGAGGATTCTCCGAGGAAAACCCCTCTCTCCTCTGCTGGCTGCTGTTGCACATCGCTGCCTGCAGATTCATTCATGCGCCGGGCTTCTGCACTGTGCCTTGGGCGGGGTGGGTCCCAGCGAGGGATGAAAATCACCGCCAGCTGCTGCTGATTCTACTGCTAATGCCGCCGTCGAGAGCCCTGTGATTTCACGGGAAGGAAGCTGATAAACATGCAGGGCTGAAACGATTTTCTCTGCCACCCCTATTAACAGCAGCCATAATGGTCACCGATAATTACAGTGTCTGATGGCCGTAAGCCTGGCTTTGAAATGATTATTACCTCCATTGGAGTGACAGACAACAGTGCTCGTGAATTTCTGGCACCGTCTGGAAAATGGCAGAGGCTGCTCCAAACCAGCTCTCCCTGCCAGATGCCGATAGACCACAGAGAATGGTCCAAGCCACCAGATACACCACTAAAAGTAGGCTGTAGGTGTGGGTTTTACTCAGTACCAACCACAACATGTTTAGCAGAGAGGTACAGGTGACGATCCCAACTTTGGTCTTACTTCTTTCGATTTGCTCACTTTCCACTCTTAGTCTGAAATTCTGTAGTCTAAAAATTCGATTCAGGGACAAAACTCCAAATTTGATTAAGGCATGCTCTTGGTTATCGTTTGGTGCTTATATATCGTATTTTGAACAGTATGACTTATTCCAGTACACTACTGTATTCTTTTCAGAGAAGGCAAGACTATAGCAATTGGTCATGGTCATTTCACCATTATCCTCTCTGTGAGCTAGCCATACACATTCAGACTTGGGACCTGGGAAAACAATTCCAGAGAACAGTTCTCTTGCATGGGATTCTCTTCCAAAGAAACATCAATGTTTTTTGTAAATAATGTAAAACATGTTACGTGAGGTTGAAAATTGCCTTACTTTATCCTAACACATGCTCATTAGTGTCAGAACAGAAATACAGGGCAAGATGAGAAAGCCTTGTTACATTGTCTCTGGAATTACCCCAAACATCTAAGCTCTTGGGCACAGTTTTCCCTTCTTCATTTAGGGAACACTGCATCATTTTTTCCCCTGCTTCTCTATGACATATTCCGCTACCAGTCAACTGCACTCAGAACTAAAATTACCCTTTTATCAAAGCAAAAACACAGTTACCACAGGACTTCTACTCCATCTTCTTACCCAGGAGCATGATCACCAACATCCAAACTGTCCTTTTAAGGCATTTATCCAATCTCTTTATCTAATCACTTCTTAAAAACAATATCTCTTAGCAACCTATTTTCAAACCTAATTATTGCTGCTGTCTAGCAGCTCCCTCTGAATACCACCTTTTATTTGCAAGAGCATTGCCATATTTCATTGTTTATCCTTTCCTTTTTAATTAACACACATCTCACAGATTTCACCTCTATATTTTCCTCTGCCATATGAAAAGTACAGATTTTACTTTTTCTAACTTTTCACACATCTACATACTCCATTCCTATTACACATTAACTTGATGGCTGCTGCAATCTTGATTTATTACTAGTTTCTTATTTTTTCCCCGTTCCTTTCAGTTTGTTTCTAAATTAGTGGAAATCTTTGCAGAAGTTTACACTAGTTTCCTGTCTGGATGCTTTTCTGATTTCTTCTCTAAACTAAAATTCTTCAAGACTTCATGATGTCTATATAACCAATTTTTGTTGTTTCACAAATCCACTGTGCTCCTTACCATGCAACCAAGTATCACTTTGAGATCCTCATTTTTCTTCACTGTATTATTCTGCCTTTTCCACATTCTTTCATTTGAAATGCTTTTGCTGCTGCCCATTAATAAATTTATTTTTGTTTTTTACTCCTGTATGAGATTATTTTCTATAATATCAAGTATTTTACCAGCAGCGAGCTCATGCTTTACTCTCTTGTTTATACTTGTCTATCAGCAGCTGAGGACATCTCATTCTGCTAGCACATTCTTGCTGCAGTAGAACCTCATGCATGTTTAGGTACTAGATAAATAACCACAGTATTTGTACAGCCTTCAAGCCCTGGCCTATGAAAGTCTTGGGAACAGTTCTGGAAAGAAAGACACACCAGGTATGGGGGAACGTTTCGTTTCATCTTGGCTTGAACTACCAGTGGTTTTTAAAGCATTTAGTTAAAGAAGTTCTCCCTCACTTGTATGATGCTATCTTCTCTCATTAAGCCTTTCTCTTCCTGTTTTCAAGGTAATGGTTCTGCGTTGTGGTGAACACCGGGAACTAAAGAAGGAACAAATATTTCTCTAAAGACTGCAAGACAATCTTCTGCCATGGTTTGTTGGCTCTTTGTGTGAAAGCAGTTCAAGGGCAGATATATAACCTTTCCATTAAACAATGATGGAAGTCAAAGTGAACTTCATTGAAGTTTCTTTGCAGATTTGGGAGAATAGCCAAGACACACACATAAGTGAAAAAAAAAAAAGCATAAAGAAACACAAAGAACTTCTTTAATCTACTTTATTTGCAGACTGACATGATATATGTAAGCTAAAAGGCAGACAGGTCCCTTCCCCTGTGATTGACTGATAATTTGAGGAGCCCTTTCTCAGACCCTGTCCTGTGACCCTGTCACCTCTCAGGTGCTAACAGAGAACCCCTCCCTCCACTGGTAGACTCATTCTCTTCCTTTGCACTTCATCTTTGCTCCTACTTCTGTTTCAGCTTCTTCCAGTTTAGGGGTCAACATTTTACAATTCACTTCTTGTTAATCAAGGAAAACCATGAGAGAAATGCTTTTACAAATACATCATGTCCACAGGGGAAAATTCCCCCCCTCCCAGAGCTGTCATTAACCAAACTGTCTGCAGCTACATTCTCCTGGCCTGTGAAATGTGGCTCAAACTCATCGGACAACAGAATTCATATCAATACCACAAGTACACCTCCCTCACATAGCACTGACAGAACGGTCACAACAGCACTAAACTCAGAATGAATCAGGTTTTCTGCATCTCATCTTTCCTTTAGCAGTCCCACTAACAGTAAGCCCAGGCTGTTTCCTTTTTTGCCACATTCAGTAGTAACAGTGTAATCAACAGCTATGACCAGTATCCTGTGATGCACAGCGAAGTCACTGGTTTAAAAAAAGAAAATAAAACCACCATTAACTGCCGTTTTGAAGTCATTACTGACTACAAAGTCATGCCGGAATGCACCGCATACCAACTAAAACATATTGTAGCTATAATCTAATACCTCGCTAAGCCAGTAAAGAAACTTCCCCGTGGGGCATACATGAAGTCTGACATACTTTTTGCAACTACGCTGAAGAGTAGATGGTGAGGTTTTCTTCCATGCCTCACCACAAAATTGCATGACTCCCCGAGCCAGTACAGACCCCGCTTCTTTAGGACACTCTTGGTAGCTCATAAAAGGAGAAATCAGTTGAGCAGACAGTAATAAAAACACTGTAGTTCTCATACGGTATACAGACTTGAAGTAAGCCAAAGTCTATCTTGGATATTCCTCTCAAGCAGTACTCCTGCCCTTTTTCTACAGACTGTATCTATATACCTGATTTTAGCAAGCACACTTTGGAACGATGGGCAGACAATTTATAGGAAGGAGAGCAGGGAAAGTTCTCCAGCTATCCCAGACGCGCCGGGAACTGTTCACTCTGACACACCCATTCACAGCCTGGCAGCACTGCCACCATTACAGAAGTATTCACTGCTGCTCAAACAAAATGATATATATACGTACCATATGCACAAACACAGCCCTTGGGTGACAATGGCAATGAAAAATGTACTTTGTTAGATTTCTGGAACTGATGTGTAGAAAAAATAATGTAGAAGGATAATTGTTGCCCTGACCACGAAGTGCCTCAAGGCAGTTGCTGTCACAGTGAGAGTCTGTTAAAAGCATGGCCATTTCCCTCGGACACTGCTGAGCCTGTACCACATCAAATTTCTAGAGCGTTTTGCTGTTTTGGGCCACAGCTATTATTTTTTTTTTCTCTATATGAACATTTCATTTATAAATACAAATGTGTGAAGCATATAGCCAAGCCACAGAAAGCTGATTGATACACACTCAATTCTGTGGGCACTTCTGATGCCCTTTGTTCCAAACTCTCATCAGTCAGCCCCAAAGAAACCTTGAGAAGTCAGAAACAGGCACGCTTAGCAGAAAAGCTCTGCAAATTTCAATCGCACAGATCACTGCAGTTGTGCTTCTGTTCAACAGGCTGTGTCCAAATGCAGACTGCATTAGCCGTTAGTTCAGACCCCTGAGCTCAGGAATACATTTTGCTGTGTGCTCGGGGGGGGTTCCCTTGCCCCAACCTCCGAGAGTGCTGTACCAGTACTCTCTCTTACCAAGTGTGTAACAGAAGTCACGTTGTTGAATGCAGATTTACCAGAGCTATTCTAGATTCCCGAGCATACTACTGCTCTTAATTTAAACTTTAATGCTCTATTACTCCCTTTTTATGGATCTGGAATTATCATTTACAAGCAGTACACAGCTTTCCCTGGTTGCACAGAGCAGCACAGCCCAGGTTACAGTTCCAAAGCATCTCCGATAACTCCTGCATGTAACAGTTTATACAAAGACAGATGCAAGAAAGCTGTTAGCTATACAGCAGCAGAACCATTGCTGTCTGAAGCACGAACTTATCAGCAATCATAAAAAGCTTCATTCATAAAAAACTTACGTGTCTCTGTTAGACAAAGCTTCAGCAAGCATAATCCAAAAGTTGCCCATAAGTAGAAGTTGGCCATTGTTTTCTCAGAACTGCTTTGCAAAAAAAAACAGAGATCCTCGCAAGCTGCAGAAGGAAGAAAAGCCCCGGCGCCTGTTAAGCCTGCAGTCAATGAGTCTGAAGTTTGCTGCACTTTTTATTCTGATTCAAAGGAACTGAAGTAATGACATAACTGGGAGGGGGAGCTCCATCAAAAGTCACACCCATATTGCAACAAAAGTTACGGAGCAGGGCAGGGGGGGCCGCGGGGGGCCGTGAGTTCTGACTAAGCAGCCACACGAGTTTTAAAGAGGCACTAAGCCTTCTCACACAAGTACAGGCAAACGTTGTAGCTGTTGCGCTTGCAGAAAAATGTTTGTAATCTCTCATGAGGTAGCTCAGGAAGGCACTGATTGTTGTAAGCTCCCCCTCCTGCCTTTTACAATCTTATTAATGTAAACTAGGCAAACATAAAGCAACACAGCTTTGAGAACCCAGCTAAACACCTACAGCTGCCTGGATGTTTCTCCAAAATAATTTGCTAATTTTGTCCCATCTCATCATACTGTCACTCTGCAGTAAAATTTAAGGCAAGCAAAAATACCTGCTCTGCCACGAGCTCTCCTGAGATGCTCCCTGCTCACACCTGGAGGAAATCCCCACACAGCAGGTAAGTCGAAGCTGCTCTGTTGCCTGCAGCCCGTTCCACCCGTGCTCCAACAGCAGGTTGGTAACTACCCAGCACCAGGACTGAGGGCCAAGGTCAATGCTTTATTGTACTGATGCACTACATAGGGAAGAAGTCACTCCTCCTATTTCCAATGCACAAAGCGGAGGAACAGGACGACAGCACGTGGCAGTCTTAGGCACACAGTGGAAGTCCCGTTTCCCAAGGGACACACGGAGCATGTGGGGCTCTTTGGGACTCCACAGTTAGCGAAAGACGCCACATGAAATCCTTGGCGAAAACCTCAAAGCTCCTGCAGATAACAGAGGCATGTCTATTGCACGCCCTAGTGATCTCGCACAGTGTCTCTCCTCGGCAGTCACGAGGTGCTTTGTGTGGTGGCATGAGGGGCTGCAAGGGCTCACCCGGCCACCTACAGCAGCCAACACAGTGGGCAGATGGTACTCCCCCAGTTTCAGTTTCACTCACTAAATTCAAAGTGAAAAGTTCCGTATCGGATTGCCATGGTGTTGATACTCCTGCTGTAAAGAATTTTCTCATTAGTTTTTAATCTCAGCTAAAACGAACAGTGGAAAAATACAGACAGGTCTTTCCGGCCACGGGCACAAGAACGTTATACTTTGCCTTTCCTTTGACTTTTGACTTGAAGATGGCTGGCATCCCTTCCTCCGTCAGCCAGCTCCTGAGCAACAGGTTCCAACAGGCTTTCCTACAGGTCCGGGATATCTGATGGGACAAGGTTAAAGTGAAAACTTTCCCTGAAACCCAGGGGATCTTTTTATTAAGAAACTAGCAACTTTGAAGTTACAGATTAAACATATTTTATTTTGTGAATATGTTGCTTTTTCTTTCAAAACAAATGTTTTTAAGAGCAGAGCAAAAACGATCTCCTATGTAACTTACTGTTTATAGGAGTGGAAATAGTTCTGTGAATCCCTGTACATTTATACCTATGTGCAGACATCTAACTTTATGAATGAAGCTTAGTGAGATTTAAAACGCTGGCACACAGTTAAGGCCTGGTGTATTTTGCTAAGGATCTATTTTTCTCCAATTGATAAATGTCTTTTGAAATTCATGCCATGCAAGAAACAAAGAAATGGAATATTTAAATAAAATTTGTATATTTTTGACTGCTGTTTGTTTGTTTTGATTTCTTTTTGGATAAACATAAAATACTGCTCTGTTAATGTCCTGTATTCCCATTTAAATGGAACAATAACAACAAAACATGTTTTCTTTACCATGGGTGAGAGGAAAATAATGTTCATTTCAGGGATATGGGCAAGTGTTACAGAAACAACACTCTCATTTTACCAGCAGTGGAAATTCCTAGTCTCTCCATGGACTGAAGCTTCTCATTCTCTCTTCTGCCATCAGATTATCAACAGCAGGTTGTTTCCTCAATACTGAATATTATTTGATACTTATTCTAGACATCTCAATACTTCTGCATGTGCTTGCTGGGGGTTAGTGGTATTCCACTTCAGAAAACCTGTCTCTTGTTCGCTGAAATTTTGCTAAGATTAGGCATGTTGAGACCAGGTGCATAGATGCTCTAGTGCCTAATACAAGTGGAAAAGACAGATGTATATGAGAAGAATAATTCATCACAGTACGTCATTTCATGTGATAAACCACAGAAAGAATAATGAGTATATCCCAAGTCAGTCTGGCCATTTCACATGCCATCTGCCTGTATACACACCAATCTAGGACAACAGACCTGCATTCCAGCTCCCTGAGCACTTCAAAGTGCTGCCACTAACAAATAAATAAAAAGCCTGACATGAAAATATTTCCTTATTTCCCACCCAAACATGGAATTTCTCCCTTAAAACATGTTGGCCTTAGGTAGGCAGTAATCCATATTTGGCCTGGGTGCAGGGCCTGACGCTACCCAAAAAATTTAGTCAAAGGAGATGTTCATCTCTGGGAAATGTATAGGATGTACAATTTTTCATAGAGAAATAAATAAGTTCCAGTTTAGCTTGAGACAATCCCAGGAAACACAGAAATCTTGAAGCAGCTCTTCAGCTGAGGAAATGTAGCAGCGCACTGCTTCAAGCTGAGGCCATCAGTTCATTTCCATCGAGGATTTGTTCCCCCGACAGTAATGTCAACAACACCATTACCTTTGGCCACAGAGACTTAAATTATTGACACCAAAAATTTATAGAATATTAAGTGGCACCAAATGATCTGGATTTTCAAAAGAGAATCCATCAACAAATCCAACAACTAAAAATACAAAGCCACAATGTTTAAAAAAAATTGTCTTGTTGAGAGAAGCCTTTGACACAGCAGTTACTGTGTCCATGATGGTGCTATCAAGTACAGGAGCACCAAAACAGCTCATTCATGATTTTATCACACGCGTGAACTGTAGCCAGCACCAATTAATCCTGATAAAAATCCTATTAGAGAGTACACGGTTTGGAGCCCTAGAAAAGGAACGTGTGGCTTACAGCAACATAAAGAGATGGGTTTTTTTTTTGCTGGAATTCCCTTAGAGGATGAAATTCTGGCCCAGCTGAAGTTAAACATCAAAATTCCACTGAATTCAGTAGGGCAGCCTCTCCCTGTAATGCATATTTATTTGGATTTTATTACGTATACAGATCGTCAAATGAAAATACCTAAACTTACGAAGTAAATGAGATCAGTGGAGAACAGTTTCTTTACTGAATTGGAACAACTGAAATAGAAGGAAGAATGAAATTTTGTTTCTGTCAAAATCACTTGCTTGTTTTTTTTTTTCCCAAAACAAAAACATGAAATAAGGATGTTCTTAATGTGATTTTTTTTTTCTATTTTCAGCTGAAGGAATATTTTTAATAAAGGATTTTTTTCTGAACCTATTTTTATGAAAATTTCAAGCTTATCATGGGGACCTGAAGAGCACAATCTCAGTGAGAATATAAAGTACAAAAAAAATCTCACTAGGCAATTCTGTTCATGGCAGCATACATTTGGCATAGGCTACAGTTGGTCTGTGAGTCTGGCTGTAAGACAGCTTTGGGGGGAGGACTTTATACCCATGTAAGTAGGATCTCAACAAGATACGGCATTTTTAATAAGATTTCCTCCTGTGTCCCCAGCCTGCAATCTTGTCTGTCGCATTTCAGACTGAGTTTAATTTTCATGATGAACCCTGAAACTGAGTTTTGTAATGGAAATGGTTGTAAATGCTTCAGTGTAGTAAATCCTGTACTGTACAGTTTTCCTGGGTTCTGAGTGCTGTTGGGAAGGCAAAAGAGGAGGCTATGCTAGCCCGAGCCAGAAAAGCTACTCTTTTGGCTGGAGGGCAAAGCACTCCCTTGGGAAGTTGGGCACCCGGTTCTACTCCCATCAACCTTTTGTTCCCAGATGTAATTTACAGTTTGTGTCCTGCAGAGAGTCAGGAAGATGAACAATGGTTGCTAGTTGTTTACTTCTGAAAAAGGCAGCAACCCAGATTGGCACCTACCGCACAGATTCATCATCCTGTTTTACTGGTTTGCCCCAGATCCCTAAACAGTTTGCTAAACCAATGCAGTCAAAAATCTCTAAGAGTCAGAATTGCTTAAGTACGCTGCAAGAAATGCTTTGCAGCAGTCTCCTCTTCAGCAGACTGCGTGGCCCTGTCAGCTTCCTCGCTCCTCCTGTCCCAAACAGATCAGCCCCTGGCTGAACCCCCTGGCTCACAGCAGGGCACCAGCAGGACATACTGGCGCAAGTACCCATCCACATCTTCCACATCATTATACCCCATTAGTTACTAGGTCACTGCTGGAGGTACGGTAGGATCCTGCACAGAGCACATCAGCTGCCACCAAAAAGCCAGCACACAGAAGAAGATGTACTACGATCCAAGGAACGATTGGATGTTGTATTGAGGGACATGGCTTAGTGGGAGCTATTGGTGATAGGTGAACAGTTGGACTGGATGATCTTGTAGGTCTTTTCTAACCTTGGTGGTTCTATGATTCTATGTATTGGTAACTCAGTGCCAGAAGCAGCTGTGTGAGGGCTGGGGAGCAGAGCAGGAACTGAGAGGTGGGAGGGGGGGAGACATTTTCTGCAGGTGGTTTCAGTTTTCCTCCTCTGCTCCTGCTTCCTGCTTGGCCGTCCCAGCACCCACTGCACAGCATGAACATGGAAATCTGCACACTAGGGCACTAATTTTTGTCTTCCTGGTTTCGTTTCTTGTATTTGCCCTTTAACAATGAGTAAATCAAGCTTATACCAGGCCATCTCCAGGATGCGCAGTTTCTTGTCTTCCCCATTCTCCTCCTTCTGGTTTTGACCTCTACCTCCACTTCTCTCTCATCTGCACTTGTTTCACCTCTCATCCTTTCTCATCTGCTCTCCCTTCTATGCCATGTGTTGGAATAAGAAAGTCGAAGACTTAATGCTCCAGAAGAGCAGGTAAGCAGTACAAAATGCAAAGATTCACATTACTAAGGAAACACTTAGGATTTGCATGAACGAACTGCTAACTGCACCGACAGATAAATCTGAGGTGCCTCCTACACCTAATATGGGCCTGGCCAGAGCCCTTCAAAGTAGAGGCAAGCTCTGTGCTGATTTTGAGGAATCTCCACCACTCAAGCCAACAATGTTTGGTTTAGTCCCAGTATCTGTATTACGATAAAAATTTTTTTCATGTATGTATATAATCTGAGAGGATAGAGGGGTTCCATCACACCTGCAGCCAAATATTTTCCTATCTAAAGAAAGTAGAAACTGAGTCCTAGCTGGATTCATTCATGGAACAATTCCGATTCGCACAGTGTATGTTTGTGCCCATCTTGCCACAGCCATATATAACACAGCCACATTTAGGCTGTACCCTAAACTTAGCAGTGTGGGAATGAGTAGTTAAGCCTCTTTTCCAGTTAAAAAAAGCACTAAAAACCAGACCTGGCCTGAACATAAACAGAAACTTAGTGAATTTCAGCAGTCTCCCTGTTAGTCAGCTTATGACCACTGTGAAAGGTGGAAGGGAAGGAAAAGTATCCTAATTTTAGACCATAATAGGCATGTTTGTTTTCAGAGACAAAGATAATAGCTGGTTCCAGTCTGGCTCTCAGAGGAAAGGCGCAGGTGTGTGCACGTCATGCGATGAGCAGGATGAAGAGGCCAAAAGGCGCAGCAGTGGGAACATTTCACTACTCAACTTCTGGGTAAAACATGCATCAAGCAGTCTGACCTTTCTCAAATCCTTGGTTAGTGCATCACTAGAGCATCTTACTCCCCACAGAGCAGTCCCCTTGCCCCACTGGACCTGCAACTATCATACTCTTCCCTCCCTTCCAAAATAAAATATTGTAAACCCTGTTAGCTCTCCAGATTAAACACAGCCAACAGTAAAGGACTTTGGCCCTTCCTGGTGCAATAGCAGTGGCTTGTTTACTCAGACTTGATCCTTTACACCTGGGCACAACAGCCCAAACCTAGACAGCTGTCTCCATGGCCCAGCTGGTAAACAAGGAGCCTGAGACGTAGCAGCTCTGAGGGCCCCTCTACTAATGAACTCCACTTCTCCATGTTCCTGAATTTCTGTTAAATAAATAGGTAAGAGAAGAGCTGAATGCTATTCCAACAGAATGAATTAATCATAGAACTGAGAATTGTCACACTAGACCACACATCCATTGCCTACATCATCACTTGGCTTAAGTAACAATGAAAGCTAGTCTTACAGAAATGAAAAGAATCAAATACAAAAAAAAAAAAATTCTCATTTTAAATATTATGACATAGTTGGTAAGAGTTCAATTATATAATGAAGTTTCTTTTTTTTTTTCTTTTTTTTTTTCCCATTACATACCTGGCATAATACAGCTTCATCTGGGTGCATGTTTCCTGTTGACCAAAAGCTGATATTACTGAAGTGCTCTATTTAATTTGTCATTTGTTTAAGGATATTGAACAACAATACTTTGTCTTCATTTTGGACATCAATATCTCTGTCCTTTAAAAGCCTAATAGCAAGGCTTCCTGGCACAGAGGCTTAAACACATATCAAGAATCCAGGAGATGTATTCATGCTCCCAATCTGAGTAGCGGTTAATGCTACAGACATGAGACAGTCATGTAATACTGCATCCATTCTCTCCAACAGTCTACAAAAGACAAAGAAGGGAAAAATATTAACTTGAATATTATTTTGAAATGAGCTTGCATTCAGTTGCAGTCAGTTCAAGTTAGCTTTTGAGAGACATAAGAGCTGACAGGGTCTTCCAGAAGCAGAAAATTGCTGGACAGAAATTCTATACACAAAAAAAAAAAAGAAAAAAAAAAAAAAAGAAATTCATTGTTTAATGTAGTTGTAAATTACAAAATTTGCACCATGTTGGTAACCTATATAAATAGACTAATCATCAAATATCACAGCATCACATGATTATCATTATTAACCAACCCCATTTCTTCTTTTGGTTCTTGGACACTGATTTTCAATCATTTGTCCTTCACTGGTAAAGAAAACACTTGTTCAAAAATGTACCAAATTCTTCTGAATAATGCATGTCTAAAAGATTTGCACTGTGTTCACTGCCTTTTAATTTGTAGAAATGTACAAATGGTAATAAATAAAGTATTATGAGCTATTTGTTCACCTCTAAAACACTAGTTATGTATGCTAAACATTTTATTGAAGTGTTGGAAAGATTAAGCAGGTCATGTCTGAACAGCATGTAGAACAAGTCAGATCTGGAAAGCTATTAAGGCTCCTTGAGATGTTAAAGTTTCAGCCAATTTACATTAAGTTTACAAGAAATGATCCATGTCTGAGTCATCTGAGATTTTAAAGATATGATACAAGAGCAAATTTGGTGACATACAAATGGATATGAGAACTAGCAAGGGGGACTGCAGTTTGTCTGCTGCCCATTGTACCTGGAAGTCCTATCTGCAAAAAGCCCCTCTTCCTATCTTTTGGAAGATACATTAGGACAAAGATGTTTATATACAGAAGAATTTATCTAGAATTCACCGTCCACCAAGTTTGCTTTCTATAATGATGTTGTGAACTCATCTTTAATTGTTACAAGGAGTTTAGTGGAAGTTTTTCTAAAGGAATCGGTAGGGAGAACAGAAGGGAGAAAAAGCCAGACAAATCTGGTACTAGCATAAATTCCGCACAGCACTATCTAGGAAGCAGGAAATGCCAGACAGTACCATAAAGAGTATTGTACTAAACAGGTTTCTGAAAATCTTGGGACAAAATGGAATGCATCAAGGCAACTCCTGTAAAGCTTCTTTGCCTTATACAGGAAGAAATCACTGTTTGGTATTAGCTAGCCTAGGAGGGATAGATCTACATCAATATCAACTCTTACAAATGTATTACTCCCTAAGTGATGAATTATACAAGGCATATCTCAAGGGGCATAGATGAGAGATAGACAGGCTATGAATGTTCAACAGTCTGGTTCAAATAAAGATATAAGGATACTAGAGCTTATCTCAACTATTTAAGGATTCCTTTTTAACTTCTCCCTCCCATATTCAAATCCAGTTCTCCAATCCCAGTCTAGCTAGTTTTTCCTCTCTTCTTAATCTTTTCTCTATAGACAGATATTTGAAACTCAGTTCGCCCAGTCCTTACTGAACTAAGCTACTAGAGAATATGTTGCTCTATATTAAGCTTAGCCCATCTGAGAATTAATTGAAGCACTCATAGAAAACTGAGAAATAAAAGATAAAAATAGACTATACGCTGCTAGTCAGAAGCAGCCAGAAACTCTTACTGAATGTCTAAGAAGGCCCAGACTGCACCTCTCCTGAAATTACTCACTTCCTTCCAAAACATGGGTGCATTATGAAAAGAGCACAGCAGCTCCTTCGCACAATATTTTTAAGTATGAGAATTTCAGAGAATAGAAATAAGTATTATCTCTATCAGCAAATGTAATCTTAGTTATTCATACAGTGATTTTCTGAATTAGAATGCAGCCAATACAATAGAACTGCATACACATCTATGAGCAGGTAAGACCAAAGTATTTGATTATACTGTTTTGTGCTGTCCTGAGAGTGTGCACTAGGCATTGGACTGCTTGGTCCCCTTGAGCCAGAACTCTCTCAAGCATTCGCACTGAAGTTACTCCATTCTACCCAGATAGATAGTGGAATATTGAACCAGAGAAAGAAATCAAGTCTATGGCTGGATGGCCTTGTTAGACACTCTTGTTGGAGAGTGTGGGTCCTCTTCTTCTCCCTTGCGCAGGTAGTGAGCATGCGTATGCGTGTCTGCATAGCAAAGAAAGCCCTAGCCAGCTGACAGCGGAGCCTGCTTCAGAGGTGAAAATGTTGGAGCCATAGTTACAGAGTATTGCATACGAGATAATTAGACTTGCAGATAGAGCTAACTAGCTAGAGCCCAATCCATTCTCATAATGATCTATGGCTTTCAGGAACTTGTAACTCTACAAAGCTCTGGATATACAAGCTGGATACATCTCCTTGCTCCTTCCTTTCTGCTGGGTCCCCAGGGAGAAACTAACCTGAAGAACGCAGCATATTGCAAGATTTAGTCCTCTGTTACTAGTAATGCTGCTTGTGATTTTTCAGGTAGGAAAGATTATATCACCCATAGGAGTCTGGGGAAGTATGTCCCTCTCCCACCTTTTTTCTTTCTTTTTTTTTTTCTTTTGAAAGGTTCTGCAAGATTTCCTCTTTTGCTGGTACAGATTTAGGCAATTATTTAGCAATAAACTATTCATTAACAGATTTTGGTCTTGTCATGTAAGAAGTTATTGGCCAAAGAAACAAGTCTTGCATCCATCATTCAGCAAGGAGAAACTTTTCCAGAGATCCAATTGGTGTGAAAGATAAAATTCAGAGAGAAAAAAACTTAAGCTGAAAGTTAGGAAGGGTCTGCTATGATACCAGTTCCATAGTAGAATATCTTCTGAGTACATGCTCACCCTTGCTGAACGATTGATGACTATTCCTTTGTAACTATGAACCTATGATTCACTGAAGAGCATCCCACATTTCCTCTGCTACACAACTGAAACTTGTAACACCTGAGCAGTTTCTGAAACCAGTCATAGGAGTTAATCACACTGTGGTGGGATATGCCACTCCTCAGAGGCTTTGCTGCAGACAAAGAATGCTTTCAGTCACACAGCTGTCAGGATGAAACTCAGCTAGAAACTTCCTCTCTTGGAATACAAGTATACTTCATTACTTGGTGTGAAAGGACATATATCATTTAACCCGTATTGTACTCGTGTTATTGATCATCTCACAGACGTGGTAGATTTTACACACCCCAAGAATCCATTTCATCATCCCTGAAGGATGAGAGATTCCCAGCAGATGGCCAATTGCTGGGTGGAAAATAAGGAATGTTCTGAATATCAACTTATGAGACTAGTCCTCAACGGTTTCTTACAGTGTACTCCAGAAGAATTGATTTATCTATACTTTACCCCACCTGGTGCCTTTGCCATGGGCAGACAGCACCATGTTCTGGGCTGTGTAATTCAATTAGAACATAGCAGGATCGACATCTTAGGATAATTTCTTCTGCCTTGTATACTGCTTGCTATTACAAATTCTTCAACACTTCCTACACAGAGCTATTACTTTGCAAACAGTGGTCACTTTTGCATGGTGTGCAGTGGTGAGGAATATTGGAAATAACAACTATGTAGCTATAACTTTTGTTGTAAATTCTTACAACCAGAGTGGTATTGTAGGCAAGAAGTCATAGAAAAAAGGGTCACAACATTTGTACCAGGACTGGCCTAAACACAAGCTTTTTTTTTTTTTTTTTCCAGTTGAGATTATTTTAATGTCATTGATGAATCATTTTGTGCCAGATGATGCTCAGAACCATGAAATACATAATGCCATCTTTCAAGTGTGGTAGTAGAGTACAGAGGTATAGAATATAACTCCTGTTATATCTTTTGTCACTGAAATATCAGTTCTAAAGAGAAAAAAGAAATCTCAAGCAAAACATACTTATAGTCCTTCAGATGACTACAAAGTTCACTTGTGAGCAGGTTTAGCCATGCAACAGTGACCATACAAGTAACACATAAAATACCCTCATGAATTTGGGAGCCACAAGACAAATTATAGGAAGCTGAGAAAATAGAGGGAAGTTCCACCAAAGGCTCACACGGTGATGATTTCTGGATTTTTTGGGGGGGGACAAAGCCGAGCTAGGCTGGACACATAAGCAACTCAGAAGCACTGGCCTTGGGCATTCTTTTGCACAAGTGGAGACTCAAATTCACCGGAAACTTTGGTACCAGTTAAGGCTTCCACGTTCCCCAGTGCTAATAAGTCTCAGAATGAATCCATATAAGGGTCATGAGCTACAGTTTGACCCTGTGTATCTTTTGGTATTGTCCCCAAGTTCTGAATGTAAAAGATAGAGTTAGAGTCCTAGTGGAGGAAAAGAAAGATCTCGATTTGAGTAGATTCTTTTTCAATATCAGTGGAAAAAAAATACTTTTTCCCAAGACAAATTCTGTGCGGGAAGCAGCACAAAACACCACCAAATAGAACAATCTATTGAAAATGACAAACGCAAACAGAAGAGAAGCATTAACTCTTGACAGTTTGAGAACCCTCTCACTACTTTGAAGATCTGAATATCTGAATATCAACCTGATATTTTGTGAACAGCAGTGACTAACACACAAACCTAACGGCATTCAGCTGTATCTGTCAAAGACATCAAACTTAACTTTAAAATAAAAGGAAAGTAGGATACAAAGTAAAGTTTTAAAAATGCAGTCTGTTCCATGCTTCAAAATTTAAAATCGAGGAGTTCTACTTCCTCCTGATTATAAAGTTTAGCTTGCTTCAGGAACCACAAGCTATCCAGAACACCTATTAAGGTAGGAACATCCCCGTTAAACCAATTTGCCTCACAAAACTATGTTACCTTTCCTCCCTGCTTATATCCCCAAACCCAGCGCATTCTAGTGGGGGGTGAGGAAACTCCAAAGTCTCAAGAATTTTCATAAACCTCAGCTTGCTTTCTCTGTTAAAAAAGACACACTAGAATTTGCATCTCTGGCGATTGTAATGAGGCAGAAAGAGGTGCAAAAAGTAGAGAAAATATGAACCTGGGGAGAATTCAGAACGCTGCTTTAAGACATATTCTCAAGTTAGAAACAAGGCAGAGAAACAATGTGAGCTGTGATACAGACAGAGAACACATTTCTACCCAGCAGTTAAGGCTGCGTTGTCTCAATCAGTAGTTATTTGCATGTAATCACCACCTACTTACACGTTCTGGATAAACAGAAATTCACTTCTGAAACTTATTTTTTAATTTACCATCAAACACATGTGTTTAATTACTTACAAAAGCTTTTGAAATTGAATCAGGATCCATCTGTGGGGTTTATAAATAAATTCCAATTTCCAAGTGAACAAACACGTTTTTCACAGCATCCACCTTAGTCCAATCATATCTTTCCTCTGCATGTGCCTACATGATGAGTGAAGGAAAGGAATAAACAATCATTCCAAGTGCTTGGCAACAAACTCTCTCTATTATTGTCAAGAAATTGCACATCAGATGAGAAGCTGCAGAGCTTAATTAAAAGGAAACACAGTTACAGTTTGTTACTTTCTTCTTAAGTTATGATTTATTTTAAACTTGCAGAAATCCTCAACATCCTCTTAAAGGAAATAAAGATCTCAGAAATGCAGATTATAGAAAGTACCAAAACGGCATTCAAGGATTGCTTGGTTTAAATATCCCTCTGTATTTCTGCACAGTTACTCTACTGTTTGGACTCCTTTGCGACTATTATTGGTGTTAGCTTTAGTGGAGGCATTTTCTTAAAGCAGAAAACCTGTGGCAGGTTTTCTGTAAATGTAAATGCCTGCTTTTAAAAGGAAAGAAAGACTGGGAGGGAGAAAAAGAACTAAAGAAAAAAGCCAAACAAACCAACAAGCAAACAGGAGAGTTATGATATCAGGTTTCTCTGTGTCTATTTTCATTCTGAGATGCAAATGAAGGGTGAAGCCTACACTCCAGCATATAGCAAAACAAAGGCGCTTTTATATGTACTGAGATTTTTATGATTTGAAATATAGATTTTTTTTTTTGTGTTATGTACCTCTCTCTATATTGCATGTAAAACCAGCAACTTTATGAATCACCCATCATATATTTGAAGAACATGGTCTTCTTGAAGATCTTAAACCTGATGGGGTTTTTATCTAAAAAAGGGGATAAAACTGATCAGCACTTTGAAGACAAAGGGAATTCCAGACATCAAAAAAAAAAAAAAAAAAAAAAAAATCACTACTGCTCTACTGGGTACACATTAGAAAAGAACATCCAAGTTTGCTCTCTCTCTCTGGTGTGAGGGAGGAGGTATTTATTCTTCCAGATTCTGCTTTACGCAGGTAAGTACCCACTGATGATAAAAATAGGCGCCTCCTTTCAAGTGACTGTTCAGGGATGCGATGTTGTGTGAATGCAAGAATTCTCTTACCCAGCTGAGAAATAAATCTAAATTTGGAAGGAATGTGAGCTTTCAGAAGTGGCCCTCTTCCTCTCAACATTTCCAGAAACAGCTGTAGTAAATGCCTTTTATAAATCTCATTTGGAGATGCTTGACTCTCTTTGTCCACACTGTAGTGAAATCTGGGTGAGGTTTTGGCTTCTGCTTGGGCAGCCAGAAGGCTGACACACCTAATTATTAAGCATTCAAGTGCTTTACAAGGTCTAGTCTGAAAAGTAAATTCCTCAAAAATTATGTCAGTGACTGAAAGGTCTCAATGGGACTATTATTGGACTTAAATTTGTGAATAAGATTAGGTAATTTGAATTTAAAATATTTAAATCTCTGAATGAGAGATTTCATGTTGTTAAATGATCACCGATTGACACAGAGACATTACTATACACTGACTTTCTACACACCTACTAACATCAAAATTAATGGAGATTGCTGCCATGTTATTTGCACATTATGATAAACAGCTTTTCAATCCTCCCAAACTGGCCACTGAGGATTTGAGGCAATGGCAGAACAAGTTTTCTGTGGTTTTTCACAGCTCTGTAATCTAAATTCTGCCCCCCAAGAAAGTTTTCACAATTAAGATATGAAAGACTGACAGATAAGTTAGGAAAATATGAACTAAAACAAGAATTTGTTGATGTTTTGCTGGATCATTTTCCTTGTTCTTTCCCAAACAAATGTAGGAAAGACATGAATGTTTATTACAGGGAGCAACAAGCAAGGAAACATTAATCCTATATGGCCAGGGCATGAAAAATGAAAGCCTTTATCACATTTAATACACATTGCATTTGTTTTGTACAAACCTCAATTAGGTGATCATTTTGAAACACAGTGTAATTTGACCAAATTATTAAATTACTCTTTCATTCCTGATATCTTGTAAATGGAATGAAAAGTTTGTGCTTTGAGCTCTTTTCAGAACTGTATAGCTCAAAAGTGCACTGAAGAAATTAAGCCTCTTTACTTCTGCCAGTGACTTGGAATACAGAAAAATAAGTTTTTCCTCTACAACACTGCATTATTGCATTTTCCTGCAGTCAGAAACAGCATTTAGAGCTGTGGGAGGCATGGAAAACACCCTGTTTTGCCTAGGAATTATCAGATAGACGGGAGCAATGCAGAGGTGGGGAGCTAGTAGGGAGTGAAACAAACTGGCGGTTAAATGAAGCAGGAAAAGCAATTGTAATTAAGGAAAGCCAACTTAAAATGTGATTCCAGGTGAACATTTCAGAAGGCAGTTTTACTTGCCAGCCTACAAAGTGAGTGAGTTGAATTTGTGAAAGACATTCAGTTCTCTCGAGGTCTCTGTCACACTGGAATCTATGCAGCCAGAGTAACGATTCTAACTGTAACAGAAACATGATTATTGATGTTCTTGGGTTTTTTTTTTGTTTGTTTGTTTTTGTGTGTGTGTAAGACCTAAAACTTGCATCTTTGTGCAGCGCCTCCTCTACACAACCCACTGAGGAAACTGACATCACATAATTTTACTGTTTCTACTTCCCCTTTCTACAGCGCCCCAAAAGCCGTTTCCCCTGCACTATCAATATCACCTCTTCCACCGCAAAAAAAGTACCCCATGTTCTTCCCTAATTTTAACAAGTAGGTGTTTCACATTTTTTCAGTCCATAATGAGGTTTTATAAAATCCTTGTTAAACCTATTTTTCTCTAACAGGATGGCAGGTCAAAAATTGAGTCCATAAAAATTTTCTTCAAATGATTATTTAGAATTTTAAATTGAAATGGTGTTTGAAAGTGAGCTAGGCATATTTTTGCATCTTTTTATGCAGTAAGCAGCCTCGCTTTGCCATGTGATGATTCTCAGGGTATCTCTAAAGACTAAAAGCACAGAATTGAAGGTGTTGGATACAGAGACATGTTCCATCACATTCCCTCTTGAATGCAGGTTTCTGTGTCATTGTACAGTTATTGGCTCATGATACTGGCTCATTAACCATCTATTTCATAATCCAGGCAGCTTCCATTATTCCTAACTGCTGCTTAGAAACTATTGATGACTGCGCATTTTGTTCAGACAGAAGTTCTTAGGACAACGAGAAACTCCCAGATAAAGAAAACTACTTCCTTGCTAAAGACTCTCAGAAACACAACTCTTACTGTTGTTCATAATACCACCCAGTACAAGAAATGTTTGCCTGTACTTCCACTCATTTGGCAAAGGGATAATTTATTTTTATTCTGCTGTACCTAATGGACTAATAAGAATTACATCAAGAGAATAAAAAAGAAACTGAATTAACTTGCTTGTTCAGGGAAGTTTTCTATCCAGTCTGTTTGCCCCTTTATCTCACTGCATAAAAAAGAAAGCCAAGAATATTTTTTTTATTATTTTATTTATTATTTTTTTTTAAAAACCTATCCCTAAATTTCTTCCCGGCCCCTGTATACATAATTGCCTAGGATGAAATAAGATTGGACTCCCATTAATGAAGTAGGAAACACATCCAACATCAATTTTCTTTTCCTTACTGTACTGCACTTCACATCATACAATTTTATAGCCCTTGTGTGGAATACAACCACAGCAAGGATTTACTTCTATCAATGACATATTTTTTCTGCATACTTAGCAGATTGTAAGATGTGCGCTCCCAAAGCAACAGTTACCGTCAGACCTTCCACCACCAATGAAAACATAACTAGAATTAAAGAAATTTCTCTTCCGTTGCCTACAACATTCTTTAATTTTATTTTCTTTTTCTCTCAATTCTCCAGGCTTAGGACAAAAACACTAAGGATAAATCATCCACTTCTCACAGCACTTTAAGCAAAGTGTTCATCATCCCTCCCAACTTGCAAGCCAGAACACTGCATTTTAGACAGCTTTGCCATTCTGACCTAGAAATTGCATTGATTGTGTGTTTATAAGGAAATAAACTCACATTTACATTTTTATTTATGCATATTCAGATCTTAATGGAAGAAATTATTAGATTAAGCAAGAAAGTGAAGCAGTTTTAATCAGTGCTGATGCTTGTGTTGAACCTAATGGTTTCTCCTTCAGAGAGTCAGTCTGGATACAAACCACATTCAAACCAAACAATCCCACCGAAACAGACTTAGTCATTGGAAGAGAGGGAATTAAAATATTTAGCCAGCAGTTCATTCTTACTACTTTGGCCTTAGGAAGTCACCAATATCCTGCTACAATTAGAAATAAATTGGTCAGTGTCACAAAAATCCTTTACTGTTTTCATTGTGACCACACTTTTAAAAAGAGGAGAATCAACACAGCAGTGGAGATACAGAATATTGAAATATTCTTCTTTTCCAATGCCAACAGATTATTTTGTATGTTTATGACACACATTGTTTTGGACATATACTGATGTGTGCACTTCAAAACCAAGCCAAAAAACATACGCTACATCACTAAAAGGATTTGAGGATGCACTGTAGTGTCCACAGGAATTTTGCATGGCTTTTGCATGATTAACTCCATGGTAATTATGGTATGGTATTATTTGTACAGGAACTGTGAAGATCAGGAGTTTATAAACAATGTTATATGATTAAGCACTAACAAAGGACTACCTTGACAATCCCCATGCATGTTTACTGCTGGCCTACATTCAGTAAAGACCTGAATTATTCGAGTGATGAATACCACAACCACTGTTTCTAAGAAATAAATATATCAGGAATGAAGCTGGTACTTTCACAGTAAGAAATCTTCGGAGTTTGCTACTATTTTTTCTAATTAATAACAGAGTCAGTAACAATTCAAAACTTCAGTATTTGCCTACTGATGCCCTTGATGGCCTTTCAAACATTCATTTCAAGAATAGCAAATAGGTTGAGAAAAATTTAAGCTTAAACCCAACTTAATCAAGTTTCACAGGCAAATCTGATGCATGCTCCAATTCTGTCACATTTTGGTGATCTCAGAAATAAAGTGGTCACCATACAGAACAACTCTTTTCAATATATACAATCATCCTATTTCTTGAATTCCAGAACCAAAGCATCACATGGCTTTAATCATGAAACGCTGAAGTTACCCAGAAGAGCAGAAGCAGCAAAGCTACTGTTTCAAAGTAGCTTTCACATCCTATACAGCCGTGTTTCTCTTGTGTACATTTAGCATTCCTGTATTTGACTAAATAATCCTTGTCAATGATGTTTACACATTCATTTCCCAGAAAATTAAAGTTACAAGTTACTGCAGCAATTACATCCTCTTTGCTTTCAATATAGTGAACTGAAGTGGTTTTAAAGAACACATTAACGGCAATAAAACAAGAGCTAATGCATAACATTTTCTTCAGTAATTTTAGCAGAAAGACTCTAAGGAGTGTTAGGCTGTATCAATTTGAACTTATCAAACAGTATCAATGACAATAATCTCTATTTACATGCTTGATTTCAAGGCTTTGTATTTCTCCTTCAAACTACTTTATAGTACCTTAGGCATTATTTCAACATCCCTTGGTGCGAACTGAATGCATAATGTATTGCTCCTGGGTCTTGATATGTAGATGCTGATTTTCAGTCCATCATTAATTATATCTGCTGATCTGGGGAAAATGTATTATATTACCTCACAAAATTTGTTCAGCTTTAATTGCCCCTGAATTAAATATTAAGGCAAGGGAATCATTTTTCATAAATCCAATACTACTAACAGTAGTTATTCTAATTGTCTTTCTACATAACAAGAAGAAAATTTCTTTGCAAAAGCAATTAAATCTCTGATGTTTACAAATCAAACATTGTAAAACTGTCTGAGAATCAAATTGGCTAAAATTCAGTAAATACAAAATGAATCTGGGCTATTTTCATTGTCTACACTAAGCAAAAAGCAAAAGAAAATAAGCAGAGGCAACTGCAAAAAGGCAAGACTGTTCTTCCTCCCAATATACCTTCTGATGTCTAGTACTTAAAAGATGGTATCTACTGTATCAGTATAGGTGCAGACTCTTCAGTTTCACAGGACCACTGAATCACAGAATCATTAAGGTTGGAACAGATCACTACGATAATCTAGTAAAACCATCCATCTACCAACAAAATTGTCCACAAAACACATACAAAAAGGACAGCAATCCTGTATTTTTAGTCACAGGCACTATGTGATAATATGTTTCATGCATGAAATGCATAAATGTGCGATACTCATTATGTACTTACCTGAAATTCACACTGATGGTATCACCAGCATCAGCAGCAAGGATGGCAAAAGTGAGGCATTACAGCCTTCCAGATGCGCCTGAGGAAGAAAAACCTTTGAAAATAAGCAGTTCAGAGAGATTATTGTATTGCAGAACCTCTCTGCAAGAGCAGTTAAATTAATGAACCCAGTAACACTACCTTGGTTCCGGGACCACAGAATGAAAAAGAACAGATATCAACATTATTAGTTACTCTCAGCAAGTTACATGAAGAAACAAAAGTCATGTCAAGACCTGTGTTTAATCAGCTTGAGTGACTAAAGAGAAAAGTCAAAGACAATGAAGAACAAAGTTTATTGAAGACCACTTGACCTGAAGAAGAGCACAGAGAAGGCAAAAAAAAAAAAAAAAAAAAAAAAAAAAAAAAAAAGAAATAACAGATTTTCTCTGAGAGGTTTATTTGTATGAGCCCCCAAATTGCAAACACATCCTTGCTAGGATGCATGCGCACAAGCCCCAGGTTACAACAGTCCTTTGGCTGTTGAAATAGCTTGGCCACATTAGCAGTGCTCAGCAGACCTCAAGCTGTGGGGAGTCTAAGGTAAGATTTTAGTCACTTGCTTCAATCTGCACTGTCCTGGCTGTACTCCCATCAGTTCCCAAACTACATCTTCTATACCTGATTTAGTAATATCTACATGGTTGTTTTTTTTTAGCCATTCTTAGTGCAATAGTATAGTCTTGGTCTTTTCTGTCATGCTGTATATTTATTGCACAAACACCTGGAATAAAACACCTGGTGACTTTGCAAAAATGAAGAGATGTAGGCTCTTTGCAAGGAAGTTCAGAAAGTCCAACTCATTGTCTGAGGTACTCATCAAGATCATATTTCACTACTGCAGCTATACAGCAGCTGGTGAGCGTAAACTTGGCAATGCCTCCTAGCAGACAAAATGACGTTCAAGTGGGGAATCCAAGCAGTTTGCCAGGACTCTTGAATTTAGACTTTTTATGTTTTTGAAAATAACAGCATTTTTCCTATTTTGTAGATTAGACAAACACTGCCCCCTCCCCTCCCCCCCACTGTCCTAGTCAGTTTGCCTTTTCTTTTGTAATTACAAGAGAAAATACTACACGGTAAAAAGATAGGTTTAATTCCTTCTAGTGTGTGAAATAGCACATCAAGTATCTGCAATGATTAATAGTAGGCAGGTTATAAAGATCAACCAAGATTTTGGTGCTGCTTCTATGGAAGTCACTGGGGGAAAACAAAATGAACAAACAACCCATAATATATATATATAATTATATCAAAATACTTCTTGGCTCTTTTACACTTCCAGGCCTTCAGCAAGTTCTCAATTAAATTATCTTTATCTAACATTTGTGGGAAAGTAATATGGATCAATTTCTTCCTTCCAGCTATTCAAGCAAGACTACTTTATTCATATAATTCATCTATTCAACTGCAAGAGATTATTTAAATAAAACTTTTCCTCTCTGAGTGACTTTTATGTTTCAGATCCCCTCCCTTTCCTTCCTCTTTTCTTATTAGTTCTCTAATTGTTTTACTCACTGAAAATTTCTTGCAAGAAATGTCAAACTTAATACGTTATGCATTTGAGGAGATAATTCAGATGGTTTGTTTTACACTGTGTGTTCGTGTTTAATATGACCTCACAAAGAACTCTCTTATCTTGCACAAAGAGCTCTCAGATTTCGGACTTCCCATTTGTTCAACTGAAGATTTCTGTGGTTTGCAAAGCTGGACGGAAACAACCAAGCAGAAGGAAGTTAAATTATGCAAGAGAAATTTGCTTCCACTGTAAAGGAATCCAAGCTACAAAGAAAAAACCATGAGGTTTCCTGTGAAGAGCCTACCTTGCTGCAACAACCAAAGGCATTATAGATCTAACAGATGAAAAGATCAATAATCTTGTACTCTTGAAAATCTGACACTTAGTTCCAATCAACCCTCTCATGCCACCACACCTAAGCAGCCCTAGAACTTACGCTTTTGTTTGATTCAAATGCTTAGCAGAAGCTTATATTTACAACAGACAGAACAATATTGACACACCCGAGAGGCAATGACTTACTCTACAATTTTCACATAGAGATGCAAGAGAGATGTAGCGGTCAGAAAAATATAACTGTAATCTTTCCAATCCTGAGAACAAACAAGTCCCTTTTCCAATGTGTGTGTGGGGGGGAGGTGTGGGGGGGGGTAAAGAGCAAAGTATTAAATCATGGCAGACAATAATCTAAAAAACCATAGAACCACCAAGGTTGGAGAAGACCTCCAAGATCATCTCATCCAACCGTCTGCCTATCACCAATATTTCCCTCACTAAACCATGTCCCTTGGTACCACATCTAAACATTTCTTTAACACCTCCAGGGACGGTGACTCAACCACCCTCCCTGGGCAGGCCATTCCAGTGCCTGATCACTCTTTCAAAGAAGAAACATTTCCCAAAATCCAACCTGAAACTCCCCTGGTGCAGCCTGAGGCTGTTCCCTCTGGTCCTATCAAAGGAAGAACAAAAACTCAGTAATCATTCTTGTTTTATTGTGTTTATGTATGAAAGAGCTGTTTGTTATATTAGGTGCAAAAGAAGAAGGCAATACAAGTTTTTGACCTTCAGTGGTCTGGGACCATGCTAATTGTACTACACCTGCCCTTCACCACCTCTCTTTCCTCCCACATGCTGCTACCTTGAAAGCACTGTATCTTCTAATCATATTTTCCCGTTTGTTCAGGGAAAACATGTTACATCTCTTTAACAGAAAACTACTGCTGAAGTGATTCCTAGATAGAAATAACCAGTGAAAAGTGTCACTGACATTGTCAGGTCTGATTAAATGGGATTAGATGACTAAGGAGCTGACAAAAGAAAAATAAACTTTTTGCTGAACTTTCATTTGTGAAGTACAATCTATTTTACCTTCTGTAACCACAATTTGCTTTGTCTTCATTTTTAAATTGCCCAGTATTAGACAGATTCTATTGGTTTTTGCACTTTTGCAACTATGAGCTGCTTGTCTAAAAATATATTAAGCTATAGAACCTAAAGAATTGTCATCCCAGAGAGAAACACACGGTCAAGTTTTGACAATAGATCAGAACTTCTTTGCTCCAGTAATATTTAAAAAAAAAATCCACAATTATTACTTTCTTACAAAAATCTGCATAAAAACCACTGAGTCAAGTTGAGAAATGTTAACATGTAATTAGTGTTCACTGAGTCTATAAGACTAGTTAGAAAATGCACAAAATCCAGATATGCTTTACAATCCAGTTAACAGTATTCCAAATATTATTCAGTGGTATCTAACAGTATTCCAAGAAGATTCTACAAAAACTACTAGAGCTACCAAAAAGCAACAGCCTAGGTATGCCAGTGTACGAAGTCTCCATACAAAACACTTTAAACTAGGTACATATTAAGACTGAAAGTTGTCTGAAAGCTCCTATTTAGCAACTACGAAGTCTGGAAACTGAAAAACACACACTTCTTGCCCTAATTTTATTGCTGAATCTTCAGATATTCCAGGCTGATCTTGGACTGGCTACTAGTGGGAGCTAACACTAGCTTATAGGTTTTATTGTCTCTTCTGTTGTACACCAGGCATGTCTACATTGTCAGTTTCTTCCACAGATTCTTGCCTTTACCTTGCACATTGCACGTGTTTGTTCCCTCGCTTCTGGGATGCCCTTCAGAGTAGGACAATTAGGTTTATGCCCATAAAGAGCTCTATTCAATAGGCTGTAGGAGCGAAGATACGCCTTGCAGCACCTCACCAGTTCCATTCCCAACTATTAATATATCATATCTTATGATTATCTCTTTTTGCCATATCTCGCCATGCAGAAACACACACCATCGCATTAAGAAAGCACAGATCAGATGGGTAGAAAATTGACAAAAAGTTATCTTTTGTTTCTTGTAAAGAAATACGAATGGTTACTTGAAGAATCTTTACAATGTTAAAATGTTTCAGAATCAAAAGTTGGCCAGAAAGAGCCAAAGATCTTCAAAATCTCACTGTACACCATCCTGGGTTACCATGCTTGAGCAGAAGGACTGGACGACATGAAGAGGTCCATTCCAGCCACAACAGTTTTGTGATCTTGGCTCTCAAGGCATTGTGTTAGCGTAAGATAGACTTTACAGTCTCTCTGGCTGCTTACACTGACAGAGCACAGAACTTCATATTGGATCTCAATCCTAAGCTGGAGCTTAGAACTACTTTAAGGACTAAATAGTGATAACCAATACTTTAACATGGTAAGCATGGGGTAAGTACTGAGCATGGAACATACAACTTTCTATAAAGGACTGAATGTGCAAAGGCTTGTAGGATATCAACTCAGAGATGAGCCCAAGAGAGGGTTGTGCCAGATGGTTTTAGGTCAAATCATTACAAGAAGAGGCACTGTGCATGGAGCAGTCCAAAGGTACACAATCACCAAATCAGTGATAAACAGCATTTAACTGAAACAAGTTTAAACTTGGATTTTGGAACAGGTTCACGTGATGTAAGTATGCCAGAATGGAGATAAACATAAATTCTATCAATAAATATAATAAAAAAAATCCATCAAATCTTCTCCTAGGCCTAAGAAAGTGACTAAGGGTCACTTTAAAACTTTTTCTCAAACCACAGAGAACTAAATCAAACACTTTAAAACAAAACTAACAAACATTGTCTTGTCTGACTGCAGCAGCTGCAAGCATAATCAAATCCTCCTGCTATGCAGATTCATGAAAAGAATTTAGGCACTATTTATAAATATAAAACCACTGAAATTCCCATTGTACCAACTCATGTTCACAAGAACGTTTGATTTATTTTTGTTCTCCTCTCACTCAGTATGGTTCCACTGCCTGCTCTCGATGAAACTAACTTGTTTAACTATTAAAAGCAACTGAATTGAGGAGGTTTCCCCAGAAGGGGAACAGAAATTTTTTACTGAAGAGTAATATCAGATGAACAGACTGAGAAAAATTCTTAACTGCTTCAAATTTTCAATTAGAAAAGTCTGAGAGGGTCAGATGCACACATCTGCAAGCATTCCACTTCCCATTCCTCACTGCTGCCACACCTCTGTGGAATTACCAGCCTGTCCTACTGCTAGGTCATTAACTAGGATCGCCAGCAAGCCAAAACATGGAAACACTAACTTCTGTCACTGGATGAACTGTTACTTTTTCCTTTCAAGTGCATATCAATGGTCCCCTAGAAACACATTCACACGTGTCTTTACCTATCAAAGGAAAGTAATGAGTAAAAAAGCACTTTCCAGGCATTTCATATGGACATAGAAATGCTCCTTCCAGACAAGAACTACAGAGTTTTAGATTATGTGCATGTTTCCTATAAAAAAATGTTTCCCACATGCAGAAAAATGCGATGCTTAAATTTATCATTCAAAACCTCTAAAACATTCATGTTTTCTGAACACTCTCCAGTGCTTTCCAGAAAATGTTCATTAGCTACATGAACAGAAGATGGAATCTTCAACACAGCTTTTCTCTTGTCATTCAGGTAAATGTAACTATTCTTTCTATATGAAATCCTTTACATGGAAAACTAAGAAATCTCAGATTTTTCATTTTCACTGAGGAAAAAGTTTTGTGGCAAGCTTTTTTTTTTTTTTTTTTTTTTTTTTGGCATGTATATGTGTGTGTGTCAGTTGATAAGCTTTAGGTAATGACCATAAAGCAAAACTGCGAAATGCTTTGCAAAATGTATTCTGTTGTCAGTTTTGCAGAAGTACAAGGCCTCGTGGCAGTGGAGCTGCTTCCTCTCTTTTCTCGCTAACATGTAGTTTAAACGTCAAGCTGAAGACGTCAGCACTGATTTGGAACAATCTCACTCTGTACCAGGGTACTTTCAGCAACGTATCAGAGCAGCTGACTCTGAGTACAGTGTTCTATATTCCTTCCTAGATATCTCTCCTGCTTCTTTTAAATCTCCTCATAAAAATCTTAGATGATCTCCTTTTGCATACCTTAGGTATATTTTCCTGCCCTGAAGGGATGAGATAGTGAAATGCCACTCTACCACTTTTGTATTTTATGTCACTCACATACTGTCTCGTACTCAGCATCAACCACCGCAAAACTCAACCATGGGTAACAATGTATGTCCACTCTCCGATGACATAACTTGTAACCTGGAATCTTCTGAAAGATTTGCTTAAGTGGACTGGAAGATGGTAATGAAGGGAAGATACTTTCTCAGAGCAACAGAGTAAATACTGTAATTTTTTAAAGTAATACATCTTACTATACAGTATTTGCACAACAAAATTCCAGGCAGACTTAGCCAGCCCAGATAGGCCACCAGCTCAGACAGTAAGACTGTGGAACCATTCCCAAACGATAATGCACATACCTACACTAAGCAAGATAAGGACATCAAAGAGGTGATAGATAGTACAGTCTGTGGGGCACGTGTTTAGTGTACAGTTTCTGCAGACTCCAGGCAACCAGAGCATCTATTTTGGCATGAAAAAGTTGGACATCTGTGCAACTAGGCTTAGGTATTGCATGGTGACTTCCTATAGGAGGAAAACAACATTTACAGCTGGAGGAGGCACTTTAACATTAAAGTACTATAAAATTAAGTACATCATTAATGACAGCCACGTTTTTCTTGTAATTTAGCTCAGTGACTTCACATTCTTTCCTGCACTGTAGATTAAGAGAACTGGAGCCAGAAGTTGGACTCAATAATCCTTGTGGGTCTCTTCCAATTCAGAATATTTTATTTGCTGGTTGACTTAGAAATATGGGAAAGAGGCTTATACTGATTTAAATTTTGAATCATAACAAACAAGTAAGCTTACTCTAGATCATGTATGTTCTCACTGCACTAAATATCTTTTCAGTTTACATGGCTGAAGGACCTAGCTAAGTCTGACATTTTTTACCCCTGGTAAGCAGGCCATTCCCAGTTCACTATATATTGTAATATAATTCTGGAGGTAGTATTATCCATTTAGGTACAAAGGCCCTGAAATAAGTATTCCCTTGCATGACACAGGAATTCCTTATAGTTTCACAACATTCTAATGAAACCATGGGATTGCCTATACTCGAGCTTCCCAGCTCTCTTGCTCAAGTAATCTTACTTTATACAAGAAAATTGTGGGTTTGTTGTTTTTTTTCCTGTCTTAAAACCGAAGGACTTATTTAGAATTATGCCTTTGTTTATCTTTCCTTTAGTCTACAGTGGATCAAGCCCCCATCAGTCAACGTGTGATTGTTTACTGAGGCCAGCTCTTCTGTATCATCTTTGTAAAAAGTTTTATTACACAAATGAAAATAACATAATCCCTTTCTGATTTAGGGAACAATCCATGAAATAAAGTGTTAACTATCAACTCTCAGAATGTCTGATACTCATCATTGCAAGTGACATAACCTTTTTCAAGAAAGCAACTCTATATCAAGAAAGCAAAAATCTAAAAGTCATACAATTCCCCAAAGTATTAGAAAGGCTAGAAGTCTGAGAACACCGATACGGTTCAGTATCGTCCTACTATATAACTTGACTGTTCTTATTTAGATTTCATTTTCTCCTTAGCCATGCAACCTCTTTTTCATTTGTTTTGTTTACATCTCATCATAACCTGAATGCATTGCATTATTCATCTGCTTTAACACCACCAGTTAAGGGCATAAATAGCATTTTTGCATACGGCATACCTCCCAGTACTTCCAATCCAGTCCTGAGTGTTAATTCATCATGTTTCTGTTGTTCCCATGCTGTCTAGTTTCATTTCCTCTACCATCGCAAGTTCCTCCGTTGTGTTGCCAGGCTGCAGTATTAGTATATAAATATTTGATTTCTCACTGACCGCACCCAGTCTCTCAGATGAGGTGCAGTTCCCTCTGTACCTACACTGTTCCCTATTTTAATCTACATTCATGACTCCTCTTGCCATCCTGCTATCCAGTGATGAGATTCCTTTGTGGTTTTCTTGTACTCTTATTTATCTTACTTTTCATCCTTTTGGTGAGCAAAAAAACTAAGCCTGGAAAATATACAGGTCTTTCTCCACTTTCTTCCCTCACTCCTTGTAAAGTTCTTTGTCTCATTACGATTGCAGAGGTTTCTCCAGTTGATTAAATAGAACATGTTTAAAGTAGGTCACCCATTAGCCTTTACCTTATTACATGATCAGTAATAGTCAGAAATGTGAGACAACTGCTTCACGAGCAGTGAGGTTTCTAAATGGGAAATAAAATAACATGGAGGAGGAAAGGCTACATGGCTTAGGATGTAGATTATTCAGTTTCAATTTTTGGTCTCATTCACATACTATATATTTTCAGATATTTGCCTGTTCTCATTTTTGATGTCTACTTTAAAACATTTTGTAGTATCATGGATATACTTCCCCCAATTTTTTCCATCTCTCTTGTGCTTGTTGTACCTCCTTTGCACCACAGTAAATTCCTCTCCGTCTCTGGCATTCACTTCAGCATTTGTAGATTATTAACATGACTCCCTCTGAGTTACTATTCCACAATTACCTCCTAAGTCAAATTTTCAATGCAGTAATCAATTTTTCTGCTATGCCTTGCTCTAGAAGTTTTGCAATCGATCAACAGCTTTTTATGTGGCTCATGTAGAATAATAATCTTTCCTTATCAAACAACTATACCAAAGAGAGTTCTTTATGCTGCCATAGCTATGATTTACATAACTATTATTGAATGAAGTTATAGAATTATACAACTCTTCACTTTGACAGCTAACTGAACCACCTACTTGATTGTTTCTCCCCACTTCAGTCATGCCTAGTACACCTTTCTGGGATAAGGAAACATCTTTTTCTGCAATGTCTCTGCGCAGCACATCACAAACTTGCCTTGCCACAAGTAGGATTGCAAATATTGTTAACCACAAAAGAACACAGTGAAAACAGCACAATATCTCGTTTGAATGAAAAGAACATCTAATATTATTGTAGTTTTCTTACTCCGCTTTGTTCAGTTTTTTATATATTTTTTTTTCCCCAACGCTTCTACATGGCTGGAAAAATGGAGCACAAGTAATTCGGTATTGGCAAGAACTGTGAAAGTATAGTGAATCTTGAACAGCTTGTTACTGTGCAACTATCCAAGGGTTCTAAAATTGCCCTTCAAAACTCAGATGTAATATGACTGCAAAGATACACATTTAGAGGAAATAAATTTGGGCCCTAAACTTGTTCTCATATGAAGTTCTAACAATTATTTTGATGAAGGTTCAAACACAAATGCTAAGTACCTCAATGAAAAGCATATCACCAACATTGCAAGAAAATTGACTTCAGCAGCACTTGACAAAGACCACTGGGATTAGAAAAAGAGGGTCTGTGAGGCTGCATTAAGCTCCCTTGGCAGTGTCGATTTACAGAAGAAACATTCCAAGTTTCTTACTCTCAGAAAGCAGACTAGAGATTGCAATTAATTTTTCTTTGCGAGGATATTGGAAGGAGAATTTTAGAAAGGGTCTCTTTGTCCTTTTCTCAAATAGCATTTGATGTAATGAATTTCCTTGCAGTTTTATTACTGTGCACCCAGACCGGGAAAGGTAGATCCTAACATACTTACCATGAAGCGTGTGGTCATCAGCTGTATAAATACAAATGTAGCATTGTTAATTTTTTTCCTACAAACAAGTCCAATTTTTCCCTCATGGACATGAAAGCAGATTTGGAATGTGCCTCCTTGTGAATGTGATGGAAGAGAATTAAAACCCTTCAAGAGCTCTACGTGGGAACTTTACAGGGTAGAGACTTGTTGTGCCTTTTTATTTTTTTTTTTTTTCTTTTAAACAAAGAGGCAGTCTTCTCACTAACAAATAATAAATGGCATAGAAACTCACTCACCAACCTATGGTTCAATGCGAGTAATAAAAATGAGTTGCAGAGAGGAAAAGAACAGTTGTAGAAGAGACAGAAATAAAACTTTTAAATGAGGAATGTATGAGAAGAGGAGGAGAGAAAGAACAGGAAAGGGAAGAAAAGGTAAAATAAAAACTCCGCAGTGATTTCCGTTCTGGAAATACACATACATACAAATAACTGAGCAACAGGTACCAGAGCAACAGTACTATTGTCTATCTATTGTCTATTCAACTCCCCTTTGAGAGCGTACAGCTCCCCCTTGAAATTACTTCAGGCAATTCAGAGGAGGTTTGGGCTGATCACAGAAATCCTGAGCAATGCGGACAAGTTCCAAGACTTTTTTTTTTTTTTTTTTTTGCCTTTGCCAGCCATTTTGAAACCAAACCTACAGGAGTGAAATCTGGCTTAGTTCCTCTGCCTGTGTGTTTCAGAGCTCTACAATAACCTTTCCTTTTTCTTCCTCCATCCAATCTAACTCAGTTTTTCATGAAGTATTTTTTAGGTTGTATTTTAAGAAGAATAAAAAGCACCCTGAGAGTGCCAAACCATAATTAAAGGAGAAGAGAAAAATTTATATATGAAGTTTAGCTAATAGCTCAAATATCCTCCCTATATCTCCCCTGCCTTGAAAGAATGCCAGACAGGGCTCATTTATGTGTCAGTACTATAGGTTGAGAAAAATATTTTATCATATGCAGGGAGAGGGGAAGAAAGGAGGGAGACACTGGTTGTGTAGGAAATCCCTTCTCCAGAAAAAAAAGAAAATCCTTAAATGCATAAGTTATAAAGCTCTGAATCTGGAAAGAAAACAAACAAATCCAGCACACGGGCCTATAACTAAATAGTTGCTTGGGTTCTGTGTTAGTCTTGTGCAGTTATTTCTTTGTATTTCCTATTTATTGGTGATTTAGTAGCCTGCATTGTTTGGTCCACCTATTAAAGCCATGTAACGAAACTTATTTTAAAGGTCTGCTAAACTTTGAACTTATTTTTTTCTGAGTATTCTCTTAATGTAAATATAGTTTTGGGGGAAAAAAAAAAACAAAACAGAATAGCTTGATCGCTTCAAAACAAAAAAATAGGAAAATATATGGAGTTTTCAAAACAAAAAAACCTGAAAATATATATGGAGTTTTATTCAAAACTCCATATATTTCTGACACTTTTCTTTCAGTTCTCCTTACACCCACATACATTTTTACATGGGAGTGGTTGTTGCATCAGGACCATGCCATATTCCATCCCTAAAACTGTAAGAGTAATAACTGCGTCTCATCTACACCCAGTGGCTCTCTGCAGCTATTATCAAATATTCCACCTCCACAGGGCATGCCCAAACATGGAGATAAGCACAACTTCCCTTCAAACCGCCAAATATGATGTAGCCATGCTAACTCAGAGAAATAAAGAAACCATCAGAGTTGAGGGAAAGAGAAGAGCTGAGCCATATATCAGTGGACTGCAAAAAGGATCCTATGGAAAGAGCCGGCTGGGAAAACAGCAGGCCTAGTTTGACTCAGTATGAGAACAACCCAGAAAGCAAAAGGGAAATTGTGGTGAGCAACAGAAGCAATAAGAAGGTTCAGCTTTGTGTTGTAAGAAATAAAAATGGCAGCCACGTCTATACTCATACAACTTTCATCAAGACATGTTTTTCCTCCTGCCAGGAGGACTTCCACACTGAACGCACAGTAAATGCATTCTGGAAATGCGGCTGCACTATGCTAAAACCTCACAATCATCTGTCACACCTTCCCTTTTCCCTTAGTGTCTGAACATCAGCATCAGTCCACCACAGATAACTGTCACTGTTAACTGAGACAAAAACTGTGACAATAATAAAGACATTTTTCTAAGAGGCAGCATTTCTGGAGGCTTTAATTTTGGTTTTGAGAACCCAGTAGGGTTGCATAGAATACCTCTTGTTTTTCAGGTTGCAGGTTCCAAAATTAGGAAATATCAGGATGCATGGATGTATAATCATAATTCTGTTCTGTTATGTGCATAAAGAGCCGCCCTCACAATTTCACAGCTGTATAATTTCCTCCTGCACCATGCATTATTCAGCATTGAACCACAGATTGATGAATTAGTTTCACAAAAACAAGGTCACATGTAACACTACTTTTATTGCTCTCCTTTTCAATGTTTTAATAAAAACTGTTTTAAAATTACTATTTTTTGTTACTTATATACATTAACTATATTACATATTTTATGAAGGCAGGTCCAAAAATAACATTTCCTGTTTTATGATGTTGCCCACAATGTCAGAGGTTGATAGTGCTGGTATGACAGTAGAGGTTGAACCTTCCTGCCAATGTTCTGTTTCATTTTGTTACTGTATGACCAATGGCAGCAGAGGGGCAGCCCGACTAAAAGGCATCTAACATGGTAGTGCACATGAAGCAAAGGTGCGATTGAGTTCCTCCATGCAGAAAAAATTGCACCCACTGACATTCATTGATGCTTGCTGAATATTTACAGAGACCACACAATGGATCTGAGCACAGTGAGATGGTGGGTGACAGTGGGTCACCTCCACTAGTGCAGGTTGTTACGAGCATGGCATGGAGGCTCTTGTTCATCACTGACAAAAATGCTGAGCTAATGGTGACCGTGTTGAAAAATAAATGTTATGTAGCTGAGAACTCTCTCTATTAAACAGTGTTATTGTGCTTATTGTATCCGTTGTAATTTCCAAGGAAATAAATAGGAAGCATTACTTTCAGAGTGGCCGACACACATGCAGCCCAAGACTATTTCTCTTCTCTCAGTGTGGCCCAGGCAAGCCAAAAGGTTGGACACCCATGGGCTAAGTGAAAATGAGTCCTATCTCTGCCATACATTTTCTATCTGGATCTGGAGAACTTAAATCGATTAAAAAAAAATAGTAACAATTAAAGGCTCCATGTTAGCTTCTGGATTTCTGAACTGAACCTTCAGCTCCAGTTACAAAAATCTCACTGGTTCACAGCTGCAACTGGAGAGAGAGCTGCACTCTGAATGCATGAAGTTCTGTTTACGCCTATATATTCTACAACACGATTTCCTGCATGTCCCATTTTTGTCAGGACTGCACACAGTGTTAATTAATAGAACTGTACTGTCTCAAGCTCACAAAGTTAATTGTTTCTTTTCCTCATAAGCCCCATCTATCTCTCCTGGAGGTACAGTGATTTGTTTGTCTTGGGGAGCAGTGTAAAGACAAATTATCACTTTTAAAATATTCTGATATTGCAGTGACAAATCACAGATAAGCACGAGGGATTTCTGGTCATCAGAGACAGCCCAAAGTGCCACACACAGAATAACGTGGCATAAACAAAACACCAAAAAGACTCTTATTAAGTGAGCACTGTCAATGTAGAGCACAGTGTGAGTCTGGGGTCCTGGGAAGGTGAAGAGAAGCAGCAGCATGTAATCGTGAACTGAAGAAAGCACTGTAACCACTGTAATCAAACTGCATGCTTATATAATTATATCTCCTTTCCCAATTAATTTTAAATGGCTTGATCTAATTATTTCTTATTATGTTTAGTGAGATGTTCAGGAATATCTACTGCTAAGCTAAAGCGAATGGCTTTGGGAGAAAACCAACAAATTAGGAACAGGTAGATGAACTGGGCCCTGAGGGTTAAAAGTTGGGAATACTCACAGATGACATAAGGTGAGAAAATAAAAATAATTCTCCCTACAACTTCCTGGTTATTTACCAAGTTCACACTTGAGCAGAACAACCTATACCAGCCATACTGACTGTGTTTTCTACAGCCTCAGCGCTGGTAACCTCACAGCGAATGGACACTTTCACTCTTCGGAGCATTTTAGTGTTTCATGAGCAACAAAACCTCTCGTTGCCCCTCTCTCGTGTATGGTACAGCCTCCTCTCAAAGGGCTGACACCAACAAGTTCTGCCCATGCCAAGCTGTCTCCAAGTAAGCAGAACAAATTCTGCTGTGATTTTTTCCCCTAAAGACTAAGTTCACTCTGGGGCACTACAGTTGGATGCATCAGAAGATAACCTCTGAAATTAAAATGCAACTTCAATATCTTAGCAACAACTTCTTTTTTCCTTTAGACAATTTCTGGGCTCTTTAAAATGTAAACTCAATAAAAACTTCCCTCCTGTATTACTGCAATGACGCTCTGTATCAGGAAATCCTTTAAATAGTTCTCTGAAACTCCTGGAGCTCACTCTGAGACAATTCCCACACCTGCCCCATAGAGAAAATTTTCCAGTTCTAGTTTCTCATCTCAAATGGGGAATGCCCTGATACAATTAATCGGAAGCTTAGTCTCACGGAGTCACAAGGAGACTGAAACAGCAGATCACGTGAAATAAGAGAGAAAGAGAGATCGGCTAGGGCAGGCTCTGCAGACTGTTAATAACACAACTGCATCCAAGTGCAGATTCAGCCATTAGTCACTGCAATGCACATTTGATTGCAGCCAGCATCTCTTAAACCAAGAATGGGAAATTACACAGAGATGTGAAAATCTTAGCTTCCGTGGGTGTTTTAAGTGTTTTTCCCCTTGGCTGGCACCCACTATATGAAGGCAGAGCAGTCACGTGACATGCTGCTAATAACCCCTGCAAAAGTTACTAACGAAGTCAATTGAGACATGAAACGATTCAGACATATGCACGCGTTCAAGTGAAATCTTGAAGGGGATTTAAAGATTGGAAGTTTTCAAATAATCAAGGAACTATAATAGTGGAGTGGAGAACCATCCTGTGCAATATCTCGTCCCTGAGTTAGCAAAATGCGATACACTAACAGAGGACAAAAGAAAACCTGGCCATCTATGGTCTCCCAAATACCAGGAAACAAACTATTTATCTATCCTGCTCAAACAACTCAAGGAAGCTAATCTAATGCCATTTCTAAAGTACATTCCAAGTGAATGTGATTTTATTTTTCTTAATTAAAGGCCTCCATATTCCAAGCTGCCAATCTACCATTATTCACATGAAACTTAATTAGCATAGAAAAGTGAACATGACTTGAATAAGTTACTATTCGGTTTCCATTGTAGCTACGTTTTCTTTTTCATTTCCTGATCACTACGTTCCAAGAGCCACAAATTTTGCTTCTTAAGGATCATTAAGTTTAATTATGTCATAAAATATCTGATAGATAATGATTCTCATGATTTTGCTGTTACTTTTTGTCTGGTGTGAAACACTATCTTATGATATTTGGCTTTCATATCAGATCTACTGAAGTTTCCATCTCAACTTTAAACCTTCCACGTAAAACACAAAATAGACCAATTTTTCTGTTCAGCAGTTTGTGGCTTTTTTTTAGGTTTTTGTCCTCCTGTCCATCATGGCAATATCTAAAAAATATTTGTAAGGGACAAAAATTGCTATTTATTTAGCAGTCCATCACCATCAACTGACTAACTACAGACTATATTTAAGGATTAATTTATCTGTCACTGCAATACTGAAAGTACTGAAAATACACTGCAATATTGAAAGCATATTGTTTTGACAATTGTTTATTCCAGATGAATGCATGTGAGAATGTAAGGTAGAATGCTGTTACTCGGAATCTGACTGGAGCTGTGGGCTGTGCTCTTAAATGCAAAGGAACATTCACAGGCATAGTTACAGGAAGGTAGTCATCAGCTGTATGTGGTTGGTTTCATCCAAACTAAAACCAGCTGCCCGGCCAGAAGGTCCAAAAAAACAGAGATGAATTCTCTGAAAGCAGAGTGTAGAGAATGACATGAGGTCCCCACAGAACCTTACTGCTCATTAGGTAACAGACCCTTATTCATGGGTGGGGATAAGTACGTTTCTATGGCATAAACCTCTCTTTCCAGTCACACCCTGAGCTCTTTCTCCCACCCAGGAAATTAGCCACAAACAGGTTGGTTTGTTGTATTTCTGGTTCTAAGAGCACCTTATTTTGTAATGTGTTACTATAATTATTGCTTGTTTCTGGTTATTCCTGTAATAATTTCCCAGGAGAAGAAGAAGAGAAGAAAAAAAGAAGATTCCAAAACAAATATTGACGGTAAAAAACAGAGAAAGGATATAGGAAAAAGAAGTGACGATGTCCTTCAGTGATAAAGATCCAAAATGGTTTCCTCCTGCTACAGAATATTTTAAAATAAGTTTTGCTTTATGGAAATAAACAACCAACCTGCAAACAGATACATGCACAGACATTTTGGTACCTGTGTTCCCTGTGCTATTCTTTTCCAGGCTGTTCTTTGTAGATTTGTACATCAATATTTGGCTGGCGTCATTGGGGTTAAAGCGTGGAGTATATATTTAGTGCATTCCTCAGAAGTAAACCCAAGGTGATATTACTCTTCTGCACTTTCAATCAACGTCCAAATCTCATCCAAAAGGAATCAATCAGTTCCTAGAAAAACAGAACATTTGATGATGATTTGAATACAAACTCCTCCGGAGATACAAGGCATAATACATATTTAAAAAAAAAAAAGTGAATACATTCAGAAATCAAATAGCACACATGCCTTTAACGTACACTTGGAATGCAAAGGAGACAAGATCTGAGAGAAAAGCCTGATCCTGTGAATCCTTGATTTCAAAAGCTACTGGTTGCCAAACAACGTGCATGATTTAATTAGGACCTCAGTGTTGGTATTTTAAGCCTGACATCCATGCAGTACAGTGCCAGGTACACATAGTATAACTGCACGCTGTTGCAAACACTGCTCTGGTTTGCACAGGTGCTCAGTTCATCTTATTTTGCCTGAGAGCAAACAGGACTGCGTTAATAAAGATGTTGACCGTGTTCCGAAATAGGAACTGTTGGTCTTTAAAGCTCTTACTCTATGTCAATCTCTCCTGAATCATTTCGTTAGAAGTTTAATAACAGTGCTTTATAATTAATCCAAAGCCTCGAATGTTCCTGTTGGCTGCAGTAGGCAAGAGCTGCCTTCGCATGTAGCAAGCTGAGACTTGTTATTTCCTACAGGTTGGTTTTGGTGACCCTGTAGGAGTAGATTTAATAATTGAGATACTGTTAAATCAGCTGCCTCTGCCCGCTGTGATGCTGAGCATGCCTCCTGCTCAGTAGCCATCCACTCATGCCCCAGGAATGTTAACAGGGCTGCAGCAGTGGGCTGCACACCGTGACAGCACTGGTATTGTGTAACCTGGTATTCCAGAGACTGTGGAGATACTTTTGGCAACTTAAGTGAAATAATTCAGTGTTTCTAAGTCAGAAAGCCCCAAGCCTGTGAAATCTGGGAAATCCTTGCTGTCAGGTTCCCATCCAGTAACTCTCACTAGCTTCAAGTTATGAACCATTTCACAATTCCTTAGTCTGAGAATTACCAAGAGCAGACAGCTAGAACAAGCGCTGACTCTTGGTCACACCACTCTTACAAGTTCCTCTAAAGCACACAGTGACTGTAGCAAATGGAGTGTTTTTTTGGTGTTTGTTTTTTTGGCAAAATAGCTAATTCAGTGAAACAACAGAGACAGTGATATTTACAAACTAACACCTAACATCTAAGTTCTCCTTACAGATGCTTTAATAAAAGCTTTAATTTTGGCAAACCTACTTCTGCTTGGCCCTGATTTTCACGTTTTCAAGTGACAGGGTATATATCATTAATCATTGACAGTTAAATCACAGGACAGCACGTGGGCAGGACTTTTTTCGACTTACACTGAGGGCTTTTTTTCCTTCCAGTTTGTATCAAGTGACCTCTTCAGACCTAACATTTCACAGAGAAGAAATCCACCTCTTCTCTTTAGTGGCACACACATGGATATGCTCTCTCACACAGAAACAGTTTTTTATTTTTATATTTTTTTATTTTAAACATTTCCAATAAAACTATACATTAATAAAACAAAGAGGTGCTTCTGATCTCTTCTGGTCACTTTGGGTAACAAAACCCATTCTGTTTAAGTATTTGGAAATTCATTGAAAATATCTTGGACCATTTAAGTATAAACAAAAATACTTTTGAAATAGGCAACATGATATCATGTCGTATTTTTTCAAAGACAATAATATGAATTATTACTGGCGATAAAAAATTTGGTTTCTTTTTCATATGGTCTGTATATCCCAGATGATTGTTTGGACTTTGTTTATGAAGTTACCTGTATTGATTCCGTGGTTATTACTGCAAACTAAGCAACTGGGAAAGTACTCTGAAAAAGTGGAATTATCTTTTCTTTAGAGCACATTCTTCAACTTACTATGAAAAAAAAATTAATTACTAGTATGTCAAATTGCTGCCTTGCTCAGATAGCATGCATATGAATAATACTGCATGACATACAGACCACATATTCATTTGGGGGTATTCTCCATCTCTCGACAGGCTGACCCCACCAACAGTCGTCAGCCTCGCATTCTTTAAGCTTACTCAGAAAATTAGCAGGCACATGTGGAAAAGGCAGTTAACTGACTCAGTGAAAATGATCAGATTTCCAAAAATGATCCCTCTGATGTAATCGAGATGTCTTTAAAAGAACAAATGAGTCATGCTGCTATAGCAGGACAGCGTTTCCATGCATTGTGGCTGTGAGGTATAATCATGGAAAACTGTGACCAGGGAATAAATCACACTTGTGTAACTCACGTATACAGGCTCTGTTACTGTCTCAGCCCTGGATTCACCTGCTGTGAACCATCACACAACATATGACAAATTCCTTTGCTGGCACATATCATATCTCTGGCCATGACTACTTGACACAGACAACAGACAGAGGAGCCACAGTGTCATTTATCTAATGCCACACTGAAAAAGGGAAAGCCTTCACAGAGCGGCATTAACCATCTAGAAGGCAGCACAGCAGCACTCTCACCTTCTCCCACTAGGCACTATGCCTGAAAGGAAGAAAATCAGATATTTGTTGCCTTTTATTTGTAGGACATATCACTTCTACTAACAAACAGTTGGTCCTTCTTTTCTCCAAGTCTCAAACAGACGGATTACTGATACCCTATGAAACAACAAAAACAAAAAAATTGATGCTTAGAATGAACTAGATCCAAAAATAGATTCAGACATACCTCAAGTGCAAAACAGAGAGGATTCCAGGGGTCCCAGCCCAGGGCAGTGATCTTCAACAATCTTATCTCAATATTTTGATGCCCTGTATAGCTGTGGTTTGAGCATTAAAATGACTTTGATTTCTGCTCCTGGACATGCACAGAAAGTCCAAATGCAAAATTCACTGAGATCAGAAGAGCTAAAAAGTTTGGTCAGATTTCTCATCACTGATGGGAAATATTGATTACTGTTTACCTAACAACGAACAGTAAATAGAACTCTGTTTTTGGCAAGTAATAATTGATAAGGTATAACTTGCTCCTGGAACTACTCCTCCAGGACAACCCACATCCTAGTTGGCTGCATTTGCCTTTGAATGCTGTAATGTCTGCTCCATTGTGGTTCACTTTATAAGTATAGGTAAAGATCATTAGGTGCTTTTTACCATCCAGGCTACCCGTGTTTTGTTGTGTTTTTGTTTTTTTTTCCCCCTGGATGTGTGAATCCAATGCAGAATACAGAAGTAAACTCGTAGCTTCTTCTTGAGCAAGGCTAAGCTTAAAACTTCCTTTCATAAGAATGTATGGTAAATACTCCAGCCTGACTAAGAATACAAAAAAAACCTCCAGTTTTATTACACCTCAAGTCACATCTAAAGTAGAATTCTAAGGCCAGGAAAAAGGTCAGATTTCAGAATTACTGTCCTACTGGCCTCTGTCAGCCTGCCTTGAATGACCAGGTTGACTTCTAGTCCAACTCTCCACACATTGCAAGATGCTTAATACCCACAGGTTCCCTTTTTCATTGGAGAATTCCATCATTAATGGAATGATTTTCAGTAACTTTGACAGTCTAGATGACTCAGAAATCCCAGGGAATTAATTATAAGCATAAATACTGGTACTGGTGTACAAAAGATCAGAAAGGTACAAAAGGTAGACGGTCCATTAAAAACACGCAAAGTCTCTCAGTTTCCTCCTTCTGAAAGAAAAGTGAATGTGTCTTGTTAGGAATAACACGAACTCTCAAAATCTGTAAAATGGGGTGTTGCAATCGTCAGCATATCAAAGTAGTTACTTTCTGCAAAGGAGATGTGGTTCGTGCATAATGAACTATTCATGTTCTTTCTTTGATTTTGGCAAAGCAAATCGATATCACTCAGTCTCCCCTCCTGCCTAAGCTTCCTGTCATTCAAGACCAAGGCCTTTACTTTCAAAAAACAAAATTCTTCCATTAAGATCTTCGAAACATATGTCTGGGAGAACAAAACAGAAAAGAAAGTCCTTAAAATTACCTTACAAAAGAGAGATCACATTAAGTAACCTGTAGACTTGGCAGTTGTCAACTGATGATAAATTCTTGTATACAGAATAGCTGATAGTCTACACCACTATCCATGAACACTACAGTTTGATGGAACAATAAAAAAGAATAACAAAAAAATTAAATCACAATCCAAATAATTTCTGGACAGAATGGACGTGATGCTGAAATGAGTTTTCTCTCTTTAAATTAATGGTTGTGATATTTTTGTCTTCTCCTATAAACTAGAGTTTTACCCAGATAAAGTATGGAATGAGTTGTTATGTCTGAATGGGTTTACTTTGAAAAAGCTGTACTTGAAGGATACTATGACCTAAGTTGAAGAGCAAGCTAGCAACACACAGAAGACACGTACTGGAAAGGAGCAAGAAACTCCTGTGGCAGAAGCATCTATCAAGTCATTTGAGATTGAAAGTTCACTTGTCAAATATAGAGTTTGATTCTCAGAGCCAGCTGCATTTAGGGAAATATGACGTTATTCACCTTTGGAAGAAAAATTATTAGAGAAACTCCCTAAAGTGGAAAGAAAGCCACGTACCTCCCCAGAACTAATCAGGGGAGTTAGCTATGCAAACAAATTACATTACTTATCAGACTGTTTTGGATAATTAAGTCTCATGGGCCAGGGTGTAATCACTGGAAAATTCCCACCCTCACCCCACCTCTGTGTATGACTTTGAATATATTTCTGATGTGTCTTATTCCTGTTTTACTGTAAGCTCATCAATCATACAACACTACTAAAAACAGGATGTAGAGGTGAATTGTTATCATCCAGGTTAAACTGTTTGACTGTAAATAAGAGACAAAAGCTCCTGCCCCAGTGAACTTAAGTTCTCTGTGCCTGAACACTTCTGCACGCTGAAAACACTGCAAAGATTTACATAAATTAGCTTTATGCTCAGAGCCTGAGAGCCACAGAAGAACCTGGACAACATATTGGTCCGGCCCCATGCAGATGAGGATCATCCGCAGTTTATGATCAGCCTGCAGAGCCGCCAAAGAACAGAGGGCAGATTTTGCATCAGACTTTTCCTTAGACCATGGATGAGCTGTACCACTGTATAAGGCTGCCAACTTCTTCTTGTGGATCAGAATTAAGGAAAGAGCTCTTTAAACCAGAAAGGGGTGACAGCTTTGCAGTTCTGGAAACAGACCCAGTTGCCAGGAACCGAAGACAAGCGTCATAAAAGAAGATACTGGATAGAATTTACAGTAATAACAACAGACCCCCATCACGATTAACCAGGTAGAGAAAGACCTGAAAACGATGTACGATAACTGTGGCTAACTTCAAGATTAAAAAATAAAAAATAAAAAAATCAGACATACTATTGAGAAAACATCCATCCTGACAAGTGAACATGGCTATAAAACCAATAAGAATTGTACAGTACTCACACTACTAAAAATATTTTTTCCAAAGCACGTTCATACTATTAAATATTAAATCACTACTAACACATTTCTGGGGGGAAAAAAAAAAGTCAAGTACAGTACCCTTAGAAAGGAAGATAAGAATGATGTCAGCAACCCTCATCTGTTCCTTAGCAAAATAAGAAATGGCTAAATACATACATAAACAAATTTTCTCTCAGCATAAATAACTTTGCAAAAGTGATTTCGTTAAAACTGAGAAAATGATGTACACCATGATAGAAACTGTAGCAGCTTGATAGCTCAGCCAAAGATATTTCATTTTCTTTCTAAGAAAATTCTCAATGGCAAAAAAAAGCATCCTAGACACAATGGTCTTGTTTCTACTACTTAAATCAATATTATGCTAAATTTCTGATAAGCCCTACAACTATAATTGCTTATATATTGCAGTTATTACATTCCTTATGCCTTTCCACCCAAGCAACATAGCACCCAGGATGAACAGACTAAATGACCTGCAGGAAGTTCAGACTCCAATGATTCCTTGTGAAGCACCTCATACTTTGAAGCATTCCACTAAGGGGACGTCCCCGGTGGGGAAGCTTATTCTATTGGCAGCTGCCACTGAGTCATCAAGCACAAGAATCTATTTCCCAATGTCTTGAACATCAATGATTCAGTGACCACGTAAGATAACAGACGGCTTCCTTTTAGAAGTTAACCACAAAGCCCAAACAGTATTATTAAAAGAAATAATATAGTTAGAAACTGTATCTAGGGGTGACAAATGAGCTAGACTTGTGATGCATCAGCAGCTGCTTTAAAAAAAATTTAAAAAAATTAAAACAAATAGTTGAAAAGACTTCTCTTCCCTTTTTTTATGACTGCTTTTGTATGTCATATAAGACAGAAGTCCTTATGCATTTTCTACTTAGAACATTCTCAAAAACATTGTTTTAGCAAAACTCCTGTGATCCTGCTAGCTAATAAGACTGGTGATGACAGAGATTGTTATAGAGATATTTTACTATGTACTGTTGAATGCATAAGAACAAAAATTTAAACTCAAGGTCAGGCAGCACCTAAGCACATGATCTAGTGTAGGTGTCCCTGTTTGGTGCAGGGGAGTTGGACCAGGTGGCCTTTAAAGGTCCCTTCCAATTCAAACCATTCTATGATTCTATAGAGCTTTCTGGAGAGGTGGGAGACAATCTGCCTGGAGCACTTCCCAGAGCACAAGTCACTACACAGCCCCTTTCCAATTTACTGCTTATTCTAGTTTTCCAGTGTGACAATCTTGGTTAACTTTCCAATGCAGTCTTAAAAGCCAACTGTAGTAGTATATTACACAGCCTTAAGCTACCCATGCTACTAACTGCACTGTGCAGAGAGAGGGAACTTTGCCACTCTTCTCAGGCAGGACAGAGTACTTGCAATCTTGGCCAGATGTTTGACTTGGAGGAGATTTAAAATTAACACTCGAGCATGAAAGACCTAATAACCCATGGAAACTATCAGAAAAAATACCATTATTAAAATGGCTTAAGTGCCAAGGATAACTATACTTACTGTTGCCACAAGTGAAAGACCACTCACTTCCATTCAAATCCTTCTGTCTTTCATACAAAATATAAATCTGAATAGGCAGCACTGGGCTAATAATATAGCTGAGATCTAAAATAGGGAATAGAGACTTAGAAATGAGAACAGAAAAAAAATGAGAATGGAAAATTGAGAGGCAAACAAAACAGAATTATGTGAAAACTCGTGGGAGTGTGAGTGCCAGGGACAAAGCTGGAGGAAAGAAAGAGAGAAATGAGTCACGCTAAGACAAAGAGGAAATTAAAAAAACAGAGAGATCGGGAGAGTAAGACAAGACCATGGGTCTTTGCAAAGTTAGATTTCCAGAGGCTACCCTAATAATGTCAAAACATGTATTTTCATTTTGCTCTGAAGGGGTTCTTTTTCCTTAACCACTAAAGGTTTCCAGACTATTCATCATCCACTAGGCTACTGAGAGTGAGGGCTACTGATTTGTGAGAGCACTGCTGTATTCATTATTAAGTCTCTAAAGCAGTTTGCAAGTGTGACATTAAAGCCTGATACTCAGCAGTTAGTGATACAACTTGAGGAAGATCCTGTTGCATGATACCCATTTCACACTTGTGTCTTTCATACCCAAGCACTAATTTTAAATCTCCTCCAAGTCAAACATCTGACCATGATTGTTCTTGAAGAAGGAACAGCTGTCTAAGGGAAAAAAAAAAAATCTAACTCCTTACAACAGATTTTGATAGGCTTTTTTTTTTTATTCCTAGACATAGCACACTTGGCAATTCAACATGTTTCTTGCATAGGCCATTCCTGTGGTTAATATTCATCCAATGAGATTGTTGAACCTGATAAAAAATTAGCAAGACAGAAAGTAACAGCATCTGAGTTTGCTAGCCTGTGGGTTTTACAGCAGAGGTACAATGTAACTGGTTCTACTACAAAAATATAAGCGTTCAATTAGGGTTAAAAAGAAAACTCATTTGTTAAGTGAAAAAAATGGGTAAGCAGATCCAGTTGTGTTTATATTAATCTCTTGAAATACTCCAGAACTGGACTTTAAAAAGAAGAAAGCAGGGAGAGCTTTCAATACACCTACCTATTTCTTATACAAAGCATGGTTCATTCAAGGGCAAGCCATGTTGGGCAAATTTAATCACTTTGGTACGCACCATCAGGCAAGAGAAACATAGAAACTGAAGCTTCTAGATTATTTCTTAGTGCTGGTGCTAGAGTTTGAACTCACATGAAAAAAAAAAATCACTGTTTCCCAAATGAGCTGGTGTACAAGTGGGTTCTCTTGCAGTAACTTAGGTACTTAGGAATCTATATTCTACTGACTCACAATAATACTTAAGCTCTTGCAGGATACATTTTTAGGCACTGAGATCCCATTAGTCAGTGATGGGAACCTGATTTATTAGGACACCTTTACCTTTCAGCATTTCACTAAGTTGTACCACAACAAAGTAATCAAGTCCTGATTTCCAGCTAACTACTGGTCCACAAACTTTGCATGCAAAACAGAAGAAGCAGGAGCTGAGACAAAGCTAGAAACAGGGGCATTGTAATCCAGGTCAGTAGTGAAGCCTCCTCATTCTCGAGTTTAACTGGGCCTCAGGCCCATGGGCAGGGGTATGCGCGATTGTGTATATGTACCCAGAGTGAGGCTGGTTGGGGGCTGTTAAGGCCTATTAGTACCCTCAGAGAGGTTTGATGCTCATTATCTCCTCCAGTGATGTCAGCTTAGTCATTATTCATATACAGTCTTCAGTGATGCAGAATGGCATGCATACACTAGCCCAGTGCACAGCACTAATAGTGGGGAGATGTCACGTACAAGAAGCTGAATATTTTCATAGCTGTGGAAGATGGTATAAACATGAGATACATGGGATACACAACATGGCTGCAGAACTTTAAGACAAGAGAAAAGGAAGGAGGAAGAATATTGTACTTTCCTGTAGCTGTTTCACAATGAAGAGGCCAAAGCACTCTCTGCAAGTAGAGCAGGCACTCTGCAGACTCAGCACTAAATGGTGTTTGGAAAAAATCCAATACTTTTTTTTTATTATTGAAACAATGCATTTTGCAGGTGTTCACTTATGATTTTAGTATTATATTGACATTAAGCACCTGCTCTTTTCCAGCTAAGTTAACACTAACATTTGAGGCAGCCTAAATCTGATTTGTATAACCTTAAAAGCACATATAACATTATGATTTATGATTCACTTTAACTTTTTTCTGCTCCTTAACAACCTCAAGAACACTCCGAATCTGAGACTCTAAAGCCTATGTTTGTAGTAACTTCATTCTGGGTACTTCCTTTTCTTCTGGCTAGAAAAGAAATGAAGGTCTGGTTACAACACCAGGCTTTTTCCTCAAGAATGACTTCAAGTGATTTCATACAGACCGTTGTGTCATTTGTGTTCCACAGCAAAATCAGGAACTGGACAGTCAAAGCGTGCCACTCCAAATATCAAGGGATTCAGTGAGAATACAGTTTTGGAAATTCAGTTGCAAGATGTTTTGTGAAAGAGAGTCACTAAATTTTCTGAAGTCACTAACCTACATCAAACGTAATTTTAACGTTCATAATGAATGCTCTCATTCAAGATCTTTTTAATTAGATCAAACAGTTGTTAATTTGTTGAGAAATCACATTTACTGCTTGTTTAGAGACTGTAGGAGTTCAGATAGCCTCTCAGAGGCTCAGGATACAAAGCACATAATTTATCAGTTCTTACCTCTTCTCAGTTGGAGCAGACAGCAAACATGCTGTGGCTGACTGCCTTGCATTTACCCAGCAGGCACAGCAAATTGAGCTTCTGTTTTATGTGTAGACTATGAGAATCATAGAGAAGGGGCTGGTGTTTACAATGTGCACTGGACTCATGCTCTCCAGGAATCAGAAACGGCTTGCATGTCACGGAAGTAATAATTCTACTGCATATACAAGGTATACACTTTCCTTTAAAAAAAAAAAAAACAACAACAACAAATAACTAACAACACAATAATAACCCTGTAATTAATGATTCAGTGAGGTACAGTAACACTACAACCAGAGATGAGGTTATCACTTATTAAATCCGCTTGATTTTTTTCCTCAAGAATAAAGAGTATGCTAACACTGTGTCTAATACTTTGCTGCCTTTCCCTTAGGTTATTTATTGCCATAGAAATGATAGTGCTGCTTTGAGGATAGTATTTACTATTGCAATTGGATAGTGGATCTAAATGTCAAGGACAGAAATCCACCCTATCTTCAAGTTTCAGAATAGTGAATGATTTATCCTAATAAGTAGTAGAAAGCGAAGGAAAAAAAGAAAAGCTTGTGGAAAACTCAGATCAAAATAAGAAGCAAGTTTCTTCCAAATTCAAGAGACAGTTTTATTCAAGGCTTTGATCCTTGTTGCCTTCTCCCAGCACTGGCACTCTAGTACATATGAGCAATGGATGCGTCTGACTTAGCTGCAAATAGTTCTTATTTTCCAACCATCATTTTTTGCATCACGATGGCTGTTACAAAGTCACACTATTAGTTAATATCTGGATTTTTTTTAATTTTTTTTTAGTTAGTCTTTGGTTATCAGCAATTCTCTTCCTCATACATCATTTGGCCTTCAGTCCCTAGAGCAGACAAATTGAGACATTTCCACACCCTTAGTGCATTTCTTGGTGAAGGAGGTGCTATAGAATATTTTAACATCAGAATGTGAGGGTAAGCCTGTTTAAAATTCTGGCAGATTCATGCTAAACAATACACAGTGGAAATGTTGCCTGGAAAGTTACAACAGTTTCCAAAGCTCCAAGAAGAATAACTGATACCTCACTGGAGTTTAATCATATTACTTTAGGGATGACGTACAATATCATGCATTTAGCTATTAAGGATAAGATCTTTCTTTCTCAGTTACCCACCCTGCTAATAATAATCCTGGAAGACTGTCTTCTACATAAGATCCAGACTTTTTTTCTCCAACCAAAAAGATAAATTCTATAAAATAACCTGCCATAGAGAGGATCGGCATCTGAATAACAGACTTGACTCTGAAACATCAAAACTGAATAAAGTCGCTGAAGAATGCAAAGATACTGATTTGCTGAAGTATACTCATCTTGAAAACAGCATGTTAGCACACAGCAAGCAAGTTTTGATCAAGACCACTGGGGCAGGTATCCCTTCTGCTCTTCTGTTAAAGGAAGACAGGTTAGATGGGCTGATAACATGGACATCAAAACGCGATAATGTAAGCAGAAACTCATTGAGGTTTGGTTGCTGTTAAAATGGCAAGGGAACAATGAAGCTAACCAGTGGCTTTGTTAACTACAAGTTGTTAAAACGAGTGTAAGAAATGCTCACTTGGGAAAAGCCTTGCTACTTAGTCCATGCAGAATGGTATATCAGAGAAATAATTACATCTGCCTTTGCAGATTTGTCCTCCACTTGCAGCTGGCTGATGTCCTATACTGCTGACTGCTCAGAATGGAGCAGAGGGGAAAAGATAAACTCATTTAGAACACAAGAAACCAAAGAAGGTTCTTTATCCTTCAGCACATTACACATGTACAAAGATTTCATAGGTCTCTATTGTACACACATTTCTAAAGCCTTTCACCCAAATGATATAGGCAAAGGCAACTGTTTGTGGCTCTTGAATATCTCTGAGGCATAAAGCTGTGACTTGTTCCTTCTGGGATTTTAATTAAAATGCCTCGGAAACATTTTCCTATTCATTTCCCTGCAGAAACAGTCCCACAAAGCCTGTAATGAATACCACGTGTTCACAGCAGTGTCCAGAAGACAAAGCAACTCACAAAATCATCCACTGATTCCTGGAGGAGGTTACCTATTAACACTTATGCCTAATGCATTACACACAAGGCACTGAAAGAGCTGAAGCATATCAGACTCCAAAAAATAAAACAAAAAAAAACCCTGCAAAATAAAAAATTAATCAGTCCAGATTGGGCATATGTACTTAATAGATTGCCATTTTCCTTTAACCACAAAGTAACCTCCCATAATGCTCTATGATGTGACAGAGGGCTACAACACTCACACAGTAACACCAATTAATGGGAGAGAAGGGGTACAGAACCAGAGCTGCTTCCTTTGGAACGTAAATGATTTTATTTTTTATTAAGTAATAGTAGTCAATGGGTCATTGTCTTCCACCAAAACAAACTAAAGAAGCATCTCACTGGCATCCCAGGCACAAATTGTCCTTGTTGGATACTAGAATTAGGGCAGACAGGCCACTGAATAACCCCCTCTCTATCCTGCTGGTCACAGATGCTGTTATAGTCCACATAAGAAATGTATTAACTACTTGTAAAGGTTGGAGCGAAGGTGATCATACACATTATAACCTTAATGTGGATGAAAACCCAAGATGCAGAAGAGGCATGGGAGGCAAGTGCTCTGTTCTGGAGATCAGTGGACAGTTACTGAAACAGGGAGACAGTCCTAAAACAGATTGGCTGCAAACCACCAGACAAGTCCCTCCCCCCTCCATTCACCAGACTTGCTATGCTATCTACCATGCTGCCTGCTTGGCCTGCAGCTCCACTTTCAATACCCATCTCTAATCTCTGGCATATGTTCCTCTGCTGGGAAACTGCATGCCCCTCTAAAGAATGGACTGTGGTCTCACCTGCTGGTTTATATTCCCTCTCAAGCCAATCTATCTTCCTTAGAAAATGCTCATCTGGTCTCAAAGACACGCCTAATTACAGACTTAATTACTTGACTGCTCGTATGAATTACAATCATATTAACTAACTATTAATTCTTATTCCAAATAATCGGGTGGAACGGTGGTGGGAAAAATCTACCATATAGCTTTTTATAGAAGTTAATTCTCCCCAGTGTTTGAGATCAAAGGCATTGGTTTGATGATGTCATGCTCTTATTTTAAGATGACAAATCTATTGCATTGTAACATGTACAACATGTACCAGCATCTCGTTTTCTCCCCCACACTTTTCCTGCTTTAGTGTTAGCCTACTATCCATTAAGGAAATGTTCCTCTTCTGAACATTCTTGTTTCATTTTGTACATGCAAACAATTTAGGAGATTACTACCATAATTACTCTTAGGTTGCTTTGGAAAGTCACGTATGCTCTGTAAAGTCCATATTCTTACAATAGGAAGAATTGTTTGTCTAGGTTGAAGGTTTTTTTATTTAAAATAGATATAGATATATATGTATATATATATATACATATCTATATAAAATATAGATAAAAATACACATGTACAGAAGAAGCAACTATATCCTTTGCTTCTTTTTTTTTTTTTTTTTTTTTTTTTTTTTTAAAAGAGAGTGCTCTGCAAACTGACTCCTGACCTGTGCATGAAGCAAGTCTCTGCCAGGAACGTGGCAGTTCTAAGGGCTGTGCGTACCATATGTACCTTTATCTCTGGGACATGCACAGCTGGTGGTGTTAGAATGTTAGATGTTAGAAACAAGTCTCCAAGCCTATGGAAAAAATGATTCTCTTTATATCATACACCACAGTGAGAGCACAAAAGTTCCTTTCAAAAAACAAAAACATTCATTACAAGCAATCATTCATGCTGTTTCTCTAGGGAAACAAGAAACAGCAAGCCAAAAATGAAGAGCAGTTTCTCTCCACGCTTACTTGTTGATGAGAGTCAGTCATTTACATGCAAGCCTCTGTTATTTTAGTCACTTTGGCTATCCCACCTGCCCTCTAGCTTCTACTCCAAAAGGGCAGCTATTGTCCTCTATTGTTTTCCCTTGCTTCATTTTCTTTTTTTAACCACTTCTTAAAAGCCACTGTAGTACCAACATGTCACTTGAGGGAGAAAAATAACTAAAACCTTAAAAGCAAATTATAAAACACTAGCTTCAGCAATGCTGTATTTTACATATCCTCTGTAAACAGCTTCTAACAGTCATTTGGCAATGGGAATCCTAAACTCTAAAACACAGAGTGAGACTTAAATTATTGAGGCCTTCTTCATCAGATGTTGAAGAACTAGAACAGTTTACAGGTAGACCAAAGAATTCTTTTGAAAGAGTGGCAAATTTTGCTGGATTTCAATGAGCAGTTACAATTGCCAAAAGAGCAAATACAAGTATATTTTTATTGTAATATTTCCTCTTGCCTCAAAGACTTACACTAGTTAGCTCAAAATACACCATTCAAGGAATTTTCTGAGTTAGGCAAATGATCATAGATTTACATTTATATTTGTAAATACTATCACCCCTTTCTTGACATTGGCCCAGAAGACAGGTCATGAAGAAAAATCGCTAGCAGGGATTATTCAAAGCCAATGGGAAGACGGAAAAGAGGAAAGACAAGCTAACAGCTGAGAAAGGCTGGCAACCAAGGCTTACAGAGAATGAGGCAATAAAGCTGTGGTGTCCTATGGGGTTCTACAGGCTGTCTGATCTTGGCGTAAGCATGAGTCACAAACTGTTTCAGATGTTGAGACTTCTCTCTAACAAGAGCAAGGGGACCCCACAGAAAATCTCTACCACAGTCAGAAAAAGTTCCTGTCTTCATATTTACGCTAGTGGGGCAACTTATCTTTAACCGTAGAAATCACAAGTAAAATGAAAATCTAACATTCTTGCAATATTTCTCACCTCTATTCTCTGGAGTCTTTATAATATCCCCCAGCAGCTCAACCAGGTGCTTTCGACTTCTGTTGCATGAGTTGTTTTCTTTGTCTTCTCATAGTACTACAGCTTGAAAAAGATGAGACAATACCAGGAGAAGAGAAACACATGAACACAAAGCACCATGTGCTTCCCTCATTAACATTTCAGTATCACTGGAAGCAGATGGCAGTTTTTTTTAAGATGACATTGGAGCCACTGTCCTAATCTTTTCAGTCTCATGGTACTTTTGTGGACAGTTCTAGCAGCATTTTCATTTTATGACGTTGGATTCCATTCATATACAAGCAGGAAAATAATTCTCGAAGAAAGAATATTCGGAAATCTTAAAGCTCTATTTTAATGCAAATTAACATCTTTAAAGTCTTCATAGCAATTCCAGAAAAAGCATTTTTAACCGCAGATATAACTCCACAGTTGTGTGAAAATGTTCACCTATTTAAAAATGTCTTTGGTTAAAGAAAATTAGATGTTCTCACCTTGTTGAAAGCCTATTGGAAAAAAGTTGTCTTCACATTTCTGACCATGGGTGAGATGAGGAATCTACCCTAGAAAACATCTAGCAGTTGCATACCTTATGGAAGGAAACACTATTTACAGTTGCAATCTACAATTGCTTAATCTGCTGTTCACATACAAAAGTTAGCCAAGTATTTGAGCTAACAAACAATAATTGCTAAACACATGCAAACATTTCTTTTCAGTATCACAAAAACTTCAGAAGAAACCTTAAAAACTCCAGTCAGAAAAATGTACTAGAGAGTTTACAGTTAGAACTCATGGTTGGTAGGGTAATTTCCCCTCACGAAGACTTTTTCTGCTTGTCACTTAACAAGGAAGAGTTAAAATTTCCCATGTTCAGTTAGCCTGAAAAATGAACAACAAATTAAGAAAAATATTGTCTAGGTATACGAGTATCTAGAGTTCTTAAGTTTACCTGCCCTATTCTCTCTTGCTTTCTGTCATTAGACCGGCAAAATTTACATCACTAGATTAAGTATTATCCATTATTCTGGCAATTATTCAGGAATTTTTTAAAGCTGGTATTACATGAAGTACTAATGTCTGTCTACTCAATTCTGAAATTACAAGTTTATAATCATATATAGAACACATCCACAAGCAGACAATTGCTATATTAAACAGCCTAAAAATTAAGTAGGATTCAAATTCAGAAAAGTGTGGAGAAAATAATAGCTAAGACTATACCAAAATCAGTCCCAATCTCATTTCTAGACTATCCTTTCTGGTTTTATAGACTTATCAACAAACTTAACATATTCTGTAAAAGTTACAATTTCTGCTTAGTTAGTTGTCTTTTGGTATACAATTCTAACAAAATCAAGTATTTAATCTATCTCCAAGAGCACTAGACACTAAGTTCACACAAAAATAAAAGGCTCTCCTGCTCCCTCCCTGCCAAGTTTACGTCAGTCCAAAACACTGTGAGGAGATATGTATAAGGGAAAGTCACCTTCTCACATGCATATTGCTTCATAGATTCTTTAGGATATCTCTCAGCCAAGAGTACCTGGTTCTCACTATCAACTCGCTCATCATTTTTGTTTGAGCAACATATGCAACGTTGCAATTATTTTCTTAAACGTAATCAGGGCAGGTTTCTCATAGGCCTGCCCAATGTACCAATACATATATAATCACACGCATATTGTAACGCATGCAGTATCTCAAAACGTGTACAGTAGAAATGTTGAAGACTTGGCAGGAGAATTCATGAGCCTGTCCCCCAGTTTATCCTGCAGCCTGAATCCAAGTGTGTTTCAAAAACTTGCTGAACAGTACTGCGGCTGGTCCCCTCTGCTAATCCATCTCAGTACACACAATGCATACATATTTTAAATGCTTTAAAAGGAAGCAAGAGTAAAAGTCAAATTCATAAATGTGTTATGGAATAAAAATTTTGTAGATGTATTTCCCTAAGAATTTACTAAAGATAATTCCACAGGCAGAGACCATCTGCTTATGCTTTATGGCTTAAAAAAAAAAAACAAGTACTCCTTGATAATTAACGAAACAGAAGTACTATGTTACATAAAGAAAGCTGACTAAATTCAAGTGAGAAAGAAGACTGACTTTCATTTATCTGTTCTACTCTATGTAATAGCAATTATCTTCCAATGTCTTCCTGCAATGGCCAGAGTGCATTCTTTCGCAATGACACTCTTGAGAGGTCAATCTAGTTTTGTAAATTCAAAGCAGGGTCTGCGAAAACTGGAATTAATGACTTCCAGGTAAACAGTATTGACCTTCATATGCATCATCCTTCCCTTTAACATAGCCAAGCGTGTCACCAAGTACTGATAAATGCAGTTGTCACAGTAACAGGCAGTTGGAAAAAGCTCTTCCCTTTCGTAACAGAACTATTAGCAGTAGTTCAGTGGTAGTAAAACTACAAGCCTGTTCATTAGTTTACAGTCAATATCAGCTACCTTGCGGCTACTAACAAAAATCTTATGAAAAGGAGATAATCACATTTCTTTTCCTTTATGAGTATTTGCTTATTTCAGTAATAGCACCCAGGCCCTCTCTATTGGATTCCTCAGGAGCTGTGAGAGCAGTTAAAGCATGTCAGCATAAAAATACACAGGGAAAGCAGCCAAGGAAGTGTCTTTGAGCACTGCTTAGGATAATCTGGCACATTCCAAAACATGACTTCTGCTCCAGGTAGGGAGTCCCTCAGAATCATTGGCACTTCACATAAGCTTAAGTAAGACATCACCTGCTTTGAAGGCTATGAAAACAGATAAGGCTCAAAATAGGAATGGACAGAGGAAGGACTCCTAATCTGCCTGAAAAAGCAGTGTTGTAACTTCTGTATTCATCAATGGGAAAATGCAATTCATTACAACATCCAATAAAGTCCTGTGAGATCAATTCTTTTGTGAATTGACTCCAAAATAAGCAAAGCACTATAATCATCATGTGGCTGGAATTTAAAATTTGAGCAGTAAGTGTTACTTTTCAGAAGACTAAAAAGAGTTTCAGAAGAGGATGCAAGTTTCTCGATTAGCCAGGAGATCCATTATAGTTTGTATTTTCCATAAAGAACAGGAAACTGAGTGATACTGTCTGCTGACACAGAGAATTTCAAAGTATGCTGCTAACGGCAGCTGGGATGTGACACAGCAACTACGAGTATCCACACAAACAGTCTTCACAGGTATTTAAGCTTATAATTTACTGGGCAGGGAAGAAATTCTAAGCGTACCAAAGCTGCAGAATGAAACGTATTTACACATTTTCTTAAGATAAGCAGCTGAAATGGGAATTGGTTTATAACTAGGTTGAGTAGTTCAACTGCTTGCATCTCTCCAAAGTGAAGTGAAAAGCACACTTGCAATGAATGTTACACAAACAATGCAAAAATCACGAAACTACAGGTGATATCTACAGCATTAACAATTCAAAATACTTGTCACACAATAGTTAACAAAAAAATGATCACAGCTCCCTTTCCTCCTATCTAGTTCTAGGCCACAGGAAAGGAACTTTTTAAAGTATGTAAGAGAATCATGATCTCTAATCTTTAAGGAGATGAACAACAGTACCTATTGACATAGAATGACTCATCTTCCTTTAGTACCGGTAATGAACAAACAGAAAAGTTTGTCATTTTCCAGCTAATAATTTCTAGTAATGACATAAATGATTAGCTTGCCAGGACAATTATTGTGGAGAGAGCGAAGAACAATATAGTTATTGTATTTGAATAATTACCCCCTCCCATTATGCCTTCAAGTCAAACCAAATCTGACGTAAAAACAAAGAGTGTAAACTGAAAAGCCATCACTGTTTGCTTAAACCCTGTGATAGGACTTAAGCAGATTCTGCAAAGTAATCACCTGAAGTTGCCATTCAAATCTCTAGTAAACATTTTGTATGACAGCATAACCAACATATAGGCCTTCTCTGAAGTTTTTGTGTTTCCTGGAACATTTACCAGTTGGCACATTTCTACAAATCACCAGCAGGTGACTGTTACCATCCTCCTGCTTTACTTCAGCAGGATTACAAAGCAAGAAATCAAAGAGCTTGAAAATTGCAAACTTATGCTTAACATCAGTTCTGAAGAAAACACCATACGGTGGGCACAGCTTCTGTCTGATCTTATTTCCATCAGACCAAGATAAGAGACTATTCACTATTCCTTCTTTATTCATGTCAGGTGCTTTTCAAAATACTTCAAAACCAAACACTGAGCCATCAAGCCATTGCTTAAATTCAAGCATAATACCTACATGCTAAAATACTTCAGAGATTATCCTCACAGAGACCTTAAAAGAGCCAGTTAGAAAAACATACTGCTATGTCTGCCCTCTGCTGGCCCCTCCGTATTTCAGTTCTTCCTCTAAAACAAGTTTTTCCTTGACTTAAATGATAGAAAACAGTTAAGTCACAGATTCTACCAAGCACATCTGTGACAAGTACGTTAGTACTCTGATTCCTGTTTTTGCAGAATGATTCAGTGAACAGCTGTATGTACAGAGATGGACAGACCGACCAATGCACCTTCATGGGAATAAATTTTGCATAAACTTACACACATTCCTGATAATTTACAAAATATGACAAAAATCTCGAAAAGTGTACTTCACACACTGTGCTGTAAAACACTGCATTTCATTTTTTACATTAACACAATAAAAAAGTAGTAAAAGACACTGTAGTATTAAAGAAGTTCCTAAAATTTAAAGAAGTTTCTAAAATTTACCCAGTATGTGAAAGATTAGAACGTTCAAGTTACTAAAGCAGGTTTATCAAAACATCAACTATAATTTGGGTAATATTTGGAAACTTCAAAGATAATGAAAAACATCATCATAACAACAAGAAAACAAAACAATGAAAAACTTTTCTGCAAATACTTATATTGTGTCCTTTGCTCACATGGTATTCAATACTTTAAGTGTAAAACAAACAAACAAAACCAAACAACAAATAGCAAGGCTACAAATCCATATTGGAGTAGATAAAATTTCAAGTGCCAGGATACTTCTTGAATGATAGTGCTTGATTGCTTATTAGCAATCTTCAGAATAAAGTGAACTAATAGCTACTTCTAATCCATAGTAATAGATTCTAATCTACAGTTCTGGATGAATCTCTTTCCTATTTGGAAAACTTAAATTAACAAAAACACACAGATAACTAGCTAAATTTCAGTTTTGCTGTACTACTACATAAGTAGTAGTGAAGGGATGTTTTATTTCAAAGCCTTGGAAAAAAGCACCATCCCCTAAACAGCATGAACCAGACAGTCAAGGGAAGGGAAGTCATCCATGAACAGGAAACTTAGCAGAAGCTCTTCTACAACATGGATGTGGTACAGAACATAAGCTGAAATATTACCTATGGAGGAAACAGAAGTTACTCAGATTACTACAATAACTGGCACAATGATGTAGTAAGTGATCTTGGAGGAATAAAAATAATCATCAAAATAACCTCAATTTGAACAAATAACTAAAGTGTAGTTTCATGTGGCCTACTCGTATGACAGATAGTCTCTTCCTACACTATGCTACTGGGAATTATTCTCATACAGTTATGGCAGTTCCATTCAAATTGCCCATGTAGTCTGGCTTCCAGAAGTCTCCCTCTAAAAAAATAGCACCTGATTTGCACTAACATTCAATGCCAATTTACAACCCTGCATGCAATTTATAAAGAACCACCCAAGTGTGTGAGACAAAGGAATATTGCGTGCATTAGTCTGCAGATGAGACCACCACCACCACTAGTACCTGTTTCAAAGAATGCTTGCTCTTTATCTAGCACTACTGCAACATACAGCTTTGCCACTTACAGGAAGGGGTGACTTGGCTGAATAACAGAAGACAGTCTGTCTGTCATGACAATCCAACTCCTGCATTCTTTTCTAGCTTACGCAGATGTATGGACCGTGTGGTCTGGAAACAGATCAAAGAGGGTTTTGAACACATAGACACAGCATTCCTTGATAAGCAAGTCAATGACGTGCTTCACTGTGAATTCTTAAGACAATACTTCTACATTTTAGGAAAAGGGAAAAAATTCATCATCAACAATGCAGAGCTAGTTAAAAACAAAGATAAAAACAGTAAGGTTAAAAAAAAAATTAAATCATGGAATAAGCTGCTAGGTTCAGTAACTTACAGATCTTGTCACGTCATGCAACTTGATTGCTTATGGAAAATCACCTGCTTGGTAGGAAGATTCCTTGCAACATAGCTTTCTTTTTGCCTCAAGACAACAGTGGGATACTTTACAGCCACCAAAGCTGTTGAAACTGTATGCTGTCACATTTGTGACATCTCAACCACACCTCTTCCTACAGTGTTTTCAGCTCCATGCTATGGATTTTCACATCCTTGAAGCAGAGTTATTGTGAAAGTTACCAGGTTGTTCACCCAAAATTCTTCTCCTTTATGGCAAATGACATGTGCAAAATTAAGATACCCAGGGGCTACCTGTGGTATCGCCCAGTTTTGGTAAAGCATACAAACAGATTATTCTTACCCTGAGTAACCCATAACTGAAACAGCCAAGATCATCTGAGTGGTACCAAAAAGGGGTTGCAACACGTGTATCTGAATGAAAAATCACCAACTCAATCCCGTTGTCACACATCATTGTGCAACCATTATTTCCTGTACCTTATTCATGCTGCTTTCGAAGAAATTACAATAATGCACACCATTCTGAATGGACATTAGAGAGTAAAAAGCATTTGTTATGATCTGATACAACCCAGGAAAAGATTCAATGGGAATAAAACAGAGTCACATGAAACAAGCAGAGTAAATAAAAAAAGACATCAGCTCCAAACCACCATAAGACGATTAATCCTAAAGGCAACTTTTTTTTTTCCTTCTTCATTTTATGACACAGGAAATCATACCTAGCATGACACTGGTCCAGCGATTCCACATTAGTTTCCCCCAACTCATTTGACAATCACATATATTGCAACGCAATCAAAATGCAATTTGCTGTACAAAACAGTACATAAAAGCATTTATTCAGACTTTGTCATGTTCATGGTTCCCTGCTCAAAATTCTATTGTATACAGCAGGAATAATCTCTAGATGAAATAAAAGCATCTACTGTATTTTGTACTGGTGGAAATGAACACGTGGACCAAAAGTTTAGGAGGAAGTAGTATGGTGCATTCACTTTGCAGGAGTGAGAATCTATAAGGGATTACATCAGGAAGATTAATTCCAGAAATTTTATTGCAAAAGGAATACATGGAAGAAAAAAAAAAAGAAAGCCAAAGATTCCGAGAGTAAAATCAGGGATTGAAGTGTGACACATAGAGTTCACGACTTGCCAACAATCACAATGTCCAAAATAGCTACCCTTCAGTTTTCCCAGCTATGCCTCTTTCAAAGGAAACTTATATGAAGAAAGCAATTTTCACCACGCATATCCTGAAGGCAGACATTTCCAAGCTAACAATAACACAGACCTGAAATTTTAATTTTTAGTGTTTCAACTCAAGAAAATAGAAGTTTTCATGGTATTTCTTGCTCAGGTACCTAAAAGAGACGTTGGCAGATGTAATTCTAAAGAATAAAACATGAAAGTCTGTACTTTTATCTGTGAAATTTTTACTCCAAGGCAAACTTGCTTCAAATGTAAGCATAAGCATTTTACATGGTTCATTTTCTGGGCCATTTCAACCACTGCCCTCATTACCAAATTCTTGAATTCTCCGTAAAGAGTCATTGATTATTTTGATCTGTACGAGCAACTCATATCATCTCACGTTCGCTAAAGCTGTAGATGTTGTTGAATGTGCTACAATTACCTAAGGAGAGACATTTATTTGGGATCTGACTGTTACTGTAGCACGACTAAATTCCAGAGAGATCCTTCAAAGGCTGATGACTGACAAATCACACACATCCTTTTACTGCCAAATGACAAGGCTGGCTAGCAGGCATACATCACAAAAACAGACTTAAAACTTGTATTACCCCTACTGACAGACTCGCCCCATTCAAAAGCTGTTTCAGGTTTACTTAACCTGGAAAAGAAGTTGCATTGTCTTCACCTATTTGTGTCAAATAGGGAAAATATTAGCACCCACATGAATGAAACGGCACAGTAAACGATACATATACACACAACAGTGCCTTTCAGTGGCTCCAAACAAAAAGTAATACACTGACTAGCACTACATGAGCACAAACACACAAAATTACAGTTCTATATACACATCAGTCATGCAGCCCTTAGCTATGGCCAGGCAGGAAGTAGATTATAGAAGTGCTGGGGTTCAAACCAACACTATTGAGAAAAGCCAATCTTCAGCACACAATCATGAATAGAACTAATCAGTCAAAAACTCCTGGACATATGTCCATTATTACACAGTAGACTAAACCTGGTAATTAGAAGTTTCTTTCCTTCCTACTGTTAGATTATCAATTTAGGAAATGTATGGCATTATAACAAGACAAAGTTGTAAACATTTAGTGAAAACGCTGAGCTCAGCATTAAAGTTTTTGTCTTGCAATTATCTTTTTAATTACGGTGGCAGCTCAATAAACAAGTCTTACCAAACCTTAACAAAAACAACCAGACTAATACAGACTCTCAGAATTCAACCGAATTTATATCATCAGGTTTTGTAAATGCAGTTACTTCATTACAAACACATACAACAAGTGGTTCCATAGTTATCTATAAGAAGAAAACTACCTCTGTTTACTTAAGCTTCATGCCGCTGAATGTATTCCTCCATCTGAGTTACCATTCAATATATGACTAACAATGGCATATTTCATACCCACATCATTAATGCATTGGAAAAACAGAATTAATCAGCAAATCTTCAGTGTGTAGAAATTGACCTTTTATATTGCAACCTCTGATTAAAGCCACTTTTTCCATCACAACAGAGCTGACACAATTGCCTTGGGTTTCAAGTTAACAGCAGTATATCACTGAACACCTGAAAACAATATTCTTCATATTCTGTGGACCTGAAGAAGATTCCTGAGTTGGGACAGTTGCTAAATTCAAAGATTACTTTTTTTTTTTTTTTTTTTTTTTTTTAAATTAAGCCAAAGAATACCTATTACCAATTAACTGCTGCACAAAATTCTGTTTTCCTCAGATGTTGGTGACATCAAACTAACATCAATGAAATCTAAAACCAGTGAGATATCATCCCTTTCAGACAAGTTTATTCCTGTCTCCTCCCTCTGCATGGCATGAAATAAAGTAGCAATCTTAAAATACTGAAAAAAGATAGGTTCAGTTACTGTTCAAATGTGTATTAATGAGATCTAATTATACGAATGCAGCTGTAGATTCTATCAGGTTACTTGATATTTTGTGAAATTACATTTTTATCAAAGATCTAATTTAGTCTTTCTCAGAACTTCCTGTCATTTCTCTTTCCTACTCATCTCCACACTCGTCTCGCTTTGCCCAGTGCAGCTTAAAGAAGATAAAGAACAGTTAAACCTGTGATGTAAATGTAACTAAACAAAACCTTTAATTTGCTTATAACTTCTTTGCTCTTACGTCAGAATTCACTGAAATCTTTGTTAAAATTTCACAAACCTTACTTCAATCTAATCTGGATAGTAAAACGTGCTAGAAGTCTTTTGCAAACTGAAAAAAACACTGCAGCAATGTAAGTTAGCTACTCCACAACCTCAGTATTGATCAGGACTCATAGCAGCATATTGTTTAATTACAGTTCTTGCTTACCTCACTGTAAAAGCTAGACATTTAGCCCTTAAAGTACCTCAATTCCCTTTTACATTATATATATATATATATTTTTTTTAAAGCTTTTCTTTACAGAGGAAATGTAATTTCTAAGCACACGTTATGTGCTATTAGTACTAAATGCTTAAAGAAATGTAACATGCTAACTTTAAGGTCTTCAGCTTTACAATATAAAAACTAGTCACTGGAAATGACTAAAAGCATGAAAATTTATATTTTCCACATTAATTCAATAAGTTAAATACTTTAACTGTCTATCTCACACTATTTACTCTCTCTATTCTTACTTGGGGTTGTTTTTCTGTAACAGAGTTCTGTGCTGTCAAATCAGGAAGCAACCTTCACTGAGTTCAACACAAGGCGAGGCGTATCGGATTCTCAATGTTGGCTTTCAAGGTTTCCAGAAACTTTGAGGCCAGTTCATCATCTACTACACGACCATCACTTGAGAGAGTCACTGTCATGAGTTGATGCTGCTGAAGTTTCTCATTCCCTTCTTCATCTTCCACAATCTTGAGCTCTGGTCTTGCCCGACCCACAGCTAGGATGCAGGCCTGTGGAGGGTTTATGACTGCAATGAAATCGTTGATGCCAAACATACCTAGGTTGGAGATACTAAACGAAAACGAAGAGTTATCATTAATATCAGAAATATCATAACTCCTAGAAGAAGAAAGTCTATATTCAGTGATTACTATCAGCTAATTCCTTTCTGATGTCCAAACCCATCAACTCATTAAGAAGCTCTGAACTGGATTTCAGTTGGGTACATTTAGACTCCCAGGGATTTGAGTTTTTTTTTTTAAAACAAAAACATCTATTCCTGAATTCCTCTTTACAGAAATATATCCTCGCATTACACTGTAACAGACACAATGGCAGCTGCAACAATTTTGCTACCTGGAAATACACAGTAACATCCATAGTTCCTTATATTTTCCTAAAAATGTAGCTTTTCTAAAGAGGAACTGAATACATTGTAAGATACCACAACATTACCAACCTTCCTGTCCCTGTTCCAAGCCAAAAATCTTTTAAAGCAAACCTCACAACTTGAGGTTACATTGGCTGCTGATAACCAAGTTGTATGTTTTGGAACATATAGCTATCACAGAGACACAAAAAAGCCTCATTATGCCTTTCTCCCTCGTCCGTGTCACCAGCTGGGAAGTGGTACATGAGGAAGTGCTGGACCTTCACAATAGATTGTTTACTGACAAATGTCACAATAGATTGTTTACTGACAAATGTCACAATAGATTGTTTACTGACAGATGTCACAATAGATTGTTTACTGACAGATGTCACAATAGATCGTTGAAAGCTGGCCCACCTTGTTGTTAGTTACTGAAAAAAAGTGAAAAACAAAACTTGTGTGCCCATAGCTATTCTCCCATAGGCAATTTTTGTTGAAGACATCATTCACATCTCTGATGCAGCACTTCTACACACTTTTTCTACTGAAGGACTTGCAGATTTTTCACATCCACACCCCTCCAGCATGACACATAAAACAAACAAACAAACATTCTTATGTAATTATGAAAAAAATAGGTGCAAAAACAAAAGTCAGAATTGTCTCGGTATGAAAAGTTGACTTTCTCAGCAGGCTCTAATGAATTTAGCTTGCTAAAGACCTGTACTAAGACAATAATTTTCCCCAATACATGATACTTGGACTACACTCATAATCATCCACCATAATCATCCCATAGTGTTTCATCCTAAATAGATCAATATTTTAAAAGGTAATGCATTGACACTTAGTAGAATCTTTGACAATAAAGCAATTCTAAACGCACAGTGCTCAAATTAAACACTGCCAGGGAGTGTTACCTGAAAGATCCTCCCTGGTACTCTTCAGGTAGCAGCTTTCCATCTCTTGCTTTCTTTGCTAGAGCCTAAGAAAAATGCAACAAGAAAAATAAGAGAGAGAGGAAAGAAATTCAAGTGTCGTAACAAACTCCCATTATTTCTACTTCTGTAAAACATTATAAGTAATGTTCAGCCACAAAAAAAAGTCACCTGGTTTTGGTGAGCACTATAGTGACACTTCTTATAATTGCAACAATCAGTCAGACAAGACCAGGACACAAACTTCATTTTCTTAATTATACTGGCAATTCAATACAATCTGTTCTCTCACTTAACAAACCTTGCTCCGGCTTTCAAAACAAAACCAACTGTCTTTGCTCTGTAGTGCTTTTAATATAAAACAAATAATCTAGTGATATACCGATGAGACAAATACACAGTATTGCCCTCAACATAACTGCAGGAAAAAATACCATGTAACACTTCAGAAATTTCTGCTTGCATTTTCCTTCTGGTTCAAAATAATAAAACTAATTAGAATTTCCAAGGGGACTCCATGAATATTTACACATATTCTAGAGCTTTTTTGAAGTGCCTTCTAGGAACCCTCTCGTCCACAGATATGCTAATCAGGAATCACAGGTGTATCCCTATGAATATCACCATTGCAAGGGGGCATTTTGACAAACTCTCATACCCTTTCTTCCCTGCAACAGATCTCAAAGAAATCCCTCTCTGCTTTCCAGGAGTTTTCCAAAAGCATTTCAATCATTTTCCATGAACTTTCCAACAGTCCTCCTCCATCCCCCACCAATGGACTTAATTTCCTTGATTTTCCATGCAACTTCAGAGAAAGGCTTCCTAGGAAGTCTCCTTTCTAGAAATTTTCCACATATTTTCCAGCCTTCCACATGGCAGCCACATTCCACAACATACTTTCCCAGTTTTGTGAAATAAACAAGCAGCATTACTTTTGGAGCAACCTAGGAAAATAAGCTTACAAACAACGTATTCACAAGTACTCCATCACAGTATGACCTCTTTATAACCTCTGTCAGTTATAAAGCACAGTCCATTTTTCTCCAGTACAATTTGATTGCCAATTAACAGCAAAACTGGAATTAACTGACTATAGAGATAAGTTTAGACATGGATATTCTGTTCATTTAAAAATCTTTGTGTTTTTAGAATACTTTCTTACATAGGACTGCATACATTTAAGCATTAACATAATAATCCTTAATTACTTCTAAGGTATTCATACTTTTGTTTTACTGATTTACAACTGTACAATATTTCAGAATTATAAAACCACCATCATAATTGATCAGTGATATAAAGCAGCTTCTGGTGTAACACTACTACTTATCCATGTAATCTTATGAGCTATATATTATAACACGAAGAGGGATCAACCCATGTGACAACTATAACTGCTAACCAACGCATTATCTTTGTGGAAGTTTATTTGATAATGACTCTACCTCCACCCACACGCAAACAAAAAGAAGCCAATTCTGTCACAGTTTCCATTTATGACAGTTGCTTTTATCATTTTCTACCATGTGAAGAAAACAGATTGCTTAATTCTTGTGATGAGTATTTTTCAACAGAAATAAAATCTTGGCACATCCTCTTGGCCTCCTTCATGAGGCAAGAACAACTTGCACATGCATGGCAATATCCACGACATTGTTGGTCTTGTTAAATAATATCTTCTTTATATACAAGGGTTCCGAAAGGCCACAGTAGTCTAACAATTGCAATGCTTCCAACTTAGAAATAAACAAGAAGTTTAAAGGAATCTCATTCTAACAAATTGCCCACTAAATAATTCAAGCTTATATCAAGTTCTGAAAAAGTTTTCAAAAATTCTTACTATGAATTTAAAAGTTAAAAGAATCACAGAATCATTAAATGGCTTAGGTTGGAGGGGACCTTAAAGATCATCCAGTTCCAACTCCCCTGCCATGGGCAAGGTTGCCAGCCAGCAGATCAGGTTGCCCAGGATCCCATCCAACGTGGCCTTGAATGCCTCCAGAGACGGGGCATCCACAGTCTCTCTGAGAAGCCTGCGCTAGCACCTCACAACCCTTTGAGTAAAAAATTTCTTCTAAACATCTAACCTAAATCTCTCCTCTTAGGCTTAAAGCCATTTCCCCATGTCTTATCACTATCAAACTGTAAACAATCTCCTCCTTGTAAGCTCCCAAACGATACACTGATTATTATTTTAGGCTTTTATTCATCTCTGAATAATTAGTGAACTAGAAGGTAGTAACTATGGGAATGGTGTTCACACAATAGGGTCAATTTGAGCATAATGCATATCTGCAATTGCACTGAATGACAAAAAAATGAAAAATACACTATTAGGATGCATATGGCCTAGAAAGAAGTTCCAGAATTTACATGAAGCAGGAGACACAAGCAACCTACAGAAAGAATGCACCTGTGAAAACACAGCGAGACTGGTAGAGAAACAGATGCAGTTTCCCAGTTTGTCTCCCCTGTCTGCATCAGAGGAACATATTTATTTCAATGTTTTATAGGAATCTTTTTCTGTTATAACTTTGTTAGTTCCTTTCTGCCAGTTTAGACTTCTAGTTTCTGTAGATTTCAGTAAAAGACAAAAAAAAAAAATATAAAGCACAACTTGCATCCAGTTTCAAGACAGTTTCAAGCCCTAGCAGCTACTTTCATTACATTCCCAGGATACTGTAGGTCTTAGATGATCACTCATTAAATGACAAAGAAAAGCTCAGATTGGTGCATATCAGTGCTCACTGTATTTTAGTCTGCCTGCCACAAAACATTTCTTCTACTGCAGGTAACAAGTGCCAAGAGTTCAAGTCACTAATGGGCACCTAACCTATGCAAAATACTGCTCATTATTATAAGGAGTTTAATGTTATCTTTGGGGTGACATTCTCCGCTGTATATTGAAAAGTTGTGGATGATGCACAGAGGGTAACAGAAGCAGCTACAAACAGATTCCTGGGATAAGGAGCAAAAACCTCAAATTCAAAAATTGAAAATATTATAGAAATTAACCTCATGAGGATTACTGAAATACATCAATAGCAATGAAACGCAGAAGTCTATACAGGTTTACTATCCAAACATTCTAGACCAAATGCAATTAAATAACATGATGGTTAAGTTATGGTTCATTAAAAATAAACAGTTGCAAAATTAATAATAATAAAATCAAAGAAACAGCATTAGATCCATCTCAAAACTGCTTTTCTTGAAATTGGGTCATTTTCATTTTCCTGGGTCATGTTTCATTTTCCACTACAAGAAAGGACACCGCTATTATATTCCTCAGCTTACTATACACTCAAGTCCTACCTTTGCAGAGGCAGCAATTTCCTGTATTCCTTTGGCAGGAACATCTTTTATGATTGGTGTAATGAGACCTCGGTCTGTTGCCACAGCAATAGAAATGTCAATGGACTGCAGCTGCCTGCAGCCTTCTCCATCCCATGTTGCATTCACACCTGGCATTTGCTAGAAAAAAAAAAAAACACAGGGAAAAAAAGACAGCTGGTAAAAGAACAGTGGTGCAATCAATTATCAAGAAAAAAGGAAAATTCTGTAAGACACAGCTAGACAGATACATGCATCCACCAAATTAATTAGTGCATCAGATTGCTGTCTGTAAACGAAGGCAAAAGAACAAGTCACATCTGTCCTCAGGACTGCCACAAGCCAGAAAAGCAGGTAATACAATGTACATTATTAGTCTGATTTAAACTTAGTTTGTCAAGAAGTATGAATGTATACTCCAGGAACTGAAAACACACAATTTCAAGGGATCCAGGTTTTTTTGTACTACTGGAGAACTAAGAAATTAACAAAAACCTCCAGATTCCTTCAGAAGTCACTGATACCACCTTATAGACACTCAGCACACAAAAACTACAAAGCAGTGTTATTTCTCCCCCTAAATAAATCACAGGATATTGACTTGAAAAGCACAAAAAACAGAGATCATTCGGCACTCATGTATTATCTTCTAGCCTTATCTCAAGTCTGTTAACGAAGAAAGCTACAGAATACACTGCAGGTATACTCAGTGTTACTGGGATGAAGTTCGCCTAATGTGCATTGGAAGTCTTTCTGTGTAGACTCACGATGAAGATTCAAATAACATTTACTAATAAGTTTAATGAGGTTTTTGAGTTTACCATACAACGACAAGTCAACTCATTGGAGAAAAAAAAAAAGCAAACAACAGAACAAGGCACATAGGTGAAGTCTCAAGTAACTGGTCAGACATACTGTGCAGATACTACTTTCACAAACGTTTTATTAAGTGACATTAATGAAAATAGGAAACTGAAAACTGACATCATATTGCAGGAGAAAAAGTAAGGGAGGAACCCTCAGCTAAGCTCCATTCATTGAGACACTAATTAACACTGTCATGTCACAATTTCTTCAATAGCAAAAAAGGAAGAAAAAATCCAGTGCAAAGCTCAAAATGAAGTAAAATGGAATAAAATCTAAACTACATCTGGTCTGTGCATTTATTGAATATTTTCATAGCTAACAGAACAAAAGGGGTAACTCTCATCACTGTAGTACTATGGATGTTACTTCTTTACCAGTAAGTATAATACTAAATGACTGAATGGACAATACACATAACATTAAGCAGTTACAAGCAACCTATTTCAGGCTAAGCATCATATTTTATTAAAAGAGGATGAAAAGTGTTTCTGTCACAACCTAAGTAAATGCTGGAATTAGAAGATTACAAACCAAGATCAAGTGAATTATCAATCAAATAAAACAACCTTAAAACTGGTTGACAAGGGTTGTTGTGTAAATATTAGAATTTATATTTTTAAAAATCAAGACAGCTTTTTGGGAAAAAAAAAATGTCCTATTTTGTTATTTCAACTTCAAGCAAGAAAATGTCCAGATGCATTACAAAATAAGTTAATTATCTAATCAATGCATTATATGGCTTTATCATTTTACATGAATCAAAGCAGATTCCATATGTAGATTTTTAATAACAAATGTATGCTGCTCTTCATATACAGGTAAGGTAAGTCTATTATCAAGTCGAGTTGAATTTTGAATTTCTTTTGATTGTAATTACTCAAAGCTACATTACTATCTTTGATTTACTATTTCAGATACATTTCTAGGCAAGGCTTTCCTGTAAAAAAAAAAAAAAAAGATAAAAAAAAAAAAGTAAATAATCAAAAGGAATCTCCATGTGGAAAACAGAATATTTGACATATTATCCCCGAAAGAAAGCCA